>OX337247.1:58335110-59654033 GCA_946965025.1 Blera fallax
CAATTGACTAGCGCATATCTACAGGCAAGTCTTAAATGCTTAATTTTATCAAATTCGGTTAAGCGCTTTAACCATTTCACTTCCTACTCCTATTCCACCTTTCTATCTGAATTGCACGATTCTCAAACAGGAACACTTACATAACAGTCCAAAATCCAATCGCAGATTGTCGTAAAGAACACCCAATCTATCCTCCACCTGTGGCTGTGGATAAATGATCTTCTCTTCTTCTTCTCATTTTGTCTGGCGAGATTATGATCAGGATTATTGGGATCATATACTGCATGTTTACTGGTCTGCCTGTGGGTTTATGTGGATAAACGATAAGCGAAAAAAAATCACATTCCACCAAGAAATCCTGCACTGACCATAGTAACAAGAATTCCATCCCGTTCTCAATCCCAACGCTGATTCACAACGATAATCGAGCTCTCAGACGCTTACATAAGGCGAATCTGCTCTCTGCGAGTTACGCAATCAACTGTATTTTCCCAGATTGCATTATTTTAGCCCACATTTGAGAATATTTCATGGTGAATGAAGTGAGTGACTCACAAATACGCTTGTACCTCCCACACTTGTAAAGAGCTATTCTTCTACGCCATCAAAAGCATTTCGTAAGATTTTTGATCAGTTCGATTCTTCTGGACTCTTACTTACTAACAGAAAACAACAGTCCTCTAGTCCACTCCACCCATGTTAACGACCCGTAGCTCTAATGTCCCTTTTTCCAAGGTAACGCTGATATTGCTGAAATAAGAAAACCTTTTCACTCTGCTAAAACAGGTTATTGGGACGTACATACTCATATGTATGTTCAAAGCATTTTGTAGAAAATAAATGCTATTAACGAGTCTTTTGTTGAATACCCAAAATTTGTATCTACCGAATAGAAAAAAAAGTAAGTACGAATACTCATCCAAACAAACGAAAATCTCCTTTCCGAACTCTTAATATATGTGCTTCCCCCCTTAAAAGAACCACTTAGTTAAAAAGATTTCCCACCTTTTACCGGTAACTTCTGCCATCTACTTTTCAGGCTATAGCATCATACCAAATATCCCAGATGTTTGCTGTCATTCCTTTGTATTTGTGTGCAAATGAGCCGACTTGAGAAATTCCCCTACTTTTCATTTTATTCTTTCGTTCTCGTTGTTCTCTGCTGAAGTGCTCCTTCGAAAAATTGTTTATGAAAATATTTTACCGTAAATATTGATTTATCTTCAACATCTTATCAACTATTACTAAACAGTTTTCATATGAATAATTGAACTAAATAAAAATTTTCATTTCAGTACTGCAGTGGAATAAAATTTTCATAATTTGCGTTGTTTCCGCTTGTGACAGCTTTGGTGGATTTCCAAATTTTTATCAAAAAAAAACCTAAGAAATTCGTTCAAAAGTTGAATTAACTTTTACAACAATGTCGGATGAGGAATCTTTTGTAATTTTGGGTACATCGCCCAATTCTTCGCTGGATATAATCAATTCGTTGCCAATTGAAAAAGTTTCCATGGGTAAGACAGACGACACACAGTTGAAGGGAGTCACCGATAGCCAGGTGCTTAAAATCAATGGAGAAACCGGTCGCCAGCTGAACAAAACTCACGGACTAATCAGTGATAGCCAGCTGACAACTTCATCGTCTTCGAATGCAAGTCATATCAGCGTCATTCACAATGGTGATGGACCAGCTGCTACAGTTGCTGCTGTAATGTCCAATGCTATGAATGAAACCGACAATGGACCCTTAGTGGACAAAATGCCTATTACAATGGAGAAATTCCTTGCAGAACCATTGTTAAGTCCTCCAGACACAATAACATCAATCTCAAAACCATCAATTGCTAGTAATTCCAGTGCAGAGGGATCACTAGCGACAAGCTTTCTTCTTGGTGAAGTCGATTCGGATGTTCTCAAGTCCAGTGTATATTCTCAATTTCCGAGTATCGGCTCGATGACTGGAGCTTCTGCGGAGGATGTTGTTAAGTTGCAGGGCATGTTATCTGAGTATTTAGAGTTAAAGAGTAAGTTTGATGAGGAATCCCCTTTCAAAGTTGTGAAAATAAATTTGGTTACTTTCCAGAAACTTTGGTGAACACAAACCTGACCATGAAACAGTTGTATCATCAGACACAAAAGTGGAAGGCAGATGTCAAAGCAATGGAAAATGAACACAAGGAAGAAATTGCAAAGGTTGGTACGCATTTAGTTTTGCAGCGCGGGGGATTGTTTTTCAATTGACGTCGATGACTCATTTGTATCTTTTTGTAGAACTTTCTTATGTAAACATTTAAATTAGGAGTTGACGTTATGGTTTATTCACAAATTTGTAGATGCATGTCAAATAATCTAATGCAAGGGAGGGGCAATGGTGCATTACAGTGGCGTGATTAGTTTTTTTTTTTATTGTTGTGACATGATTGGAATACTCTATTTATGATAAAACTGGTCTGACGATAACGTGTCTTTATCGGCAAAGGCTGATACGGATTTCGCAATATGTTGGCGGAAATTCTGGTTCTTATGAGTCACTAAGTTGGCTAATACTAACTAAGGGGACCGAATAGGTTTATCCTGGAATGAACTGCGAAAACTTTTCGGCTTGGATTGTTTTTATTTCCTCTATTGACATCAAACATATCTTGATCACCTGGTAAATGTCGTTGTGCAACCCGTAGAAATAGTGGTATTCTTTCTGATTATGATGATCAGAATTTTGACTTTAGTCCTCGTTTTGTAGTCTACATATTTGTAAGTATGACTTGGTATCTACTATGATGTTCTCGTCTTCGCCTTTGCAGACTCCTATACCGTGAGGTGCCTTCTCATTTACCCAGTGTTGCCTCTCACTTTTTCTTGAAGTTTCACCTTGCTTATGCTTTATTTTCTTCATCCTGAGAAGGGATTATTTTCATTATTGTTGAGTTGCTAAGCGACTCTTGCCTCTATATAGGGTTTTGATAAAAGTGGTAAAAGTGGAATGTACACTCTCCGCTAGAATGACATTGAGTGCAGATCATCACCTGGTTTATTTAATTTTATCCTTGCATGAATCAACATGCTCAGCCGTTGTGACTACTGGCCAGCTCACAGGCGCAAAGATGTAGATATTGCCGGAATTGTAGTTACGAGTTCAAGAACTAATCTTTTCCATGAACTGCAATGGATGGGTATAATTCGCAGTTTATCAGTAATACACCCAAATGACCATGTTCTGATTGAACCACAACTTCTCCAGGTTAGAAAGCTCCTATTTGCGCCACATTTTTGGAGTCCTACGTTTACTATCTCAATCGCTACATGCGACCACATTCGAGATCTATCCGTGCTTTACATAGGCTTAGTCATTAGGCTAAGGATTCATATCGTCGACTGAGCTTTATGGTATTTACCAGGATCGCTTAAGATAAACACAATCCTCCTTCCTCATTTTTACACGTGGTTTCCCCGTTTAAAGTGAGATTTGATTTTCAAGGAGTTGGTTACAAATACAAATTCTTGGCTTCTCGCAACCATTCGTGTTGTGCGTGTTTTATTTTTTCACACAAATGGAAGGGACCTACAGTTAAGAGCCATATCCGAAAAGCAAATTGAGAAGATTCTCATGACAGTTATTACTCTGACGTTTGTCAGACATTCGCAAGAGGTGCAACTGTGAAAAAACTTTTTTTTTTTTTGTTTTCGAACGCCGAACTTCCTGCTCAGTAATCCAATGCACTAACCTCTTGAGCCACGTCGCCCATGGAATCCAAAGAGTTCGTCACTCCAGCTTATTCGTTGCACAATTTGACATTCACAAGATCTCGTTGGTGAGCCTGTCTATATTTTTCTTAGACTCTCTAAATTCGAGTGGGTATTAACACATTGCTGTTAATTTGTGATTCGCCGGGCCCGATAATTGACTGCATTTCAAAACTTTCAATAAGTCTCTGCTAAGCAATGGTATTAAGTTATAGAACTAATCTTTTTCTTAATTTTATCAATTTCAGCTTCGCAACGAGAATCTAGAGCTCAGGAGAGGTAAGTAAAATAATTTTTTTTTTTTATTGTAAAATCATCAAACCAATCATTCTTTAGATCTCGAGAGTAAAGTAGAACAAATCAATATCAACGAAAATGCTCGTCGTAAAGAAAACGAAGAATTTGCGCAAAGCCTTTCCGAAAAATCCGCTCAGATCGAAAACATGAGGATACAGATTCAGAAACTTGAACAGCAGCAGTTGGTAAATTAAATCTCGGCCTTCATTTAATTTTAATAAAACTCACTTGTTTTTTTTTAATTAAGGCTTCATTTGAATATATACCGAAAGATGCAAACGAAGTAACAGGGTCAAAGGAATCAGTAGAATATGTGAGTTCACTAGAACATCAACGAGTTGTGAAGAATTTTCAAAGAAAATTATCGGAAATTGTTGCTCAAAATCTAGAACTGAAAGACATGGTAAGTTTGTTTATCTCGCCAATCATTTGTAATTATTTAAATATTTGTGTCTCTCTCTAGCAAAGCCAGTATATTGACGAAATCACTTGTCTCAAGGTTAATATGATCGCGGCCGAAGAGCTGCAGAAAAAAGCTCAAGCTGACATTAATTTTCTAAAAGCAAGTGACGTTGATAAAAATGAAATGTTTACTGAACTCAATAGTGAACGCAAAGCCTTAAGAGATGACATAGATGTATTACGCCACCAATTGGATATCTACAGTCGAGACTTTAAACTTGAGCAAGAGGCAAGAGAGAATTTAGCAAACGAAAAAGATCAATTACTTTCAGATTTGCGGGATCTACAGAGGAAAAATCAGGAACTTATTCAAGAGGCACAGAAAAAGTAAATTTAAACTCATAGGTTACATTTGTTCGGCTTTATTTTTTTTTTAATCGCCTTTTTATCTAGTTATGAGGAACACTCGAGACAAGTGATGGCCGCAACTGGAGCTTTTCCAAAGACAAGAACACAAGCACCATTGTGTTCATCACCAAGATCCGGAGGCGGCAATTCAGTAAGATAATTACTTTGTTAATGTCAAATAGAGGTTACCATCCCCCTTTCTTTCTCGATAGATTTACACACCGACGAATTACAATTGCCCAATCTGTGGAGTTGTTTTCAAGACTCTTACTATCCTTCAGAATCACGTGAATCAATGCTTGGATGGGAAGTAATTTTAATCTAAAATAAATACGGTCTTATCGTTTCATTTGTATGTAGTCCTATAAGATATTGTTATATTAATCACATACCCTACCTGTCAAGGTAAATGGATATAATTCTTAACCAGCGACGTGATTTTGTATTCTAATTGTTTCGTTTTAATTGAGTTATTCGATCTTGTGGTGTAGCCTTGCATAATTATTTTGACTTCTCTGTTTTGTACCATCTCAGATATACATACATATATGCAAACAACGATAGAACCAACTACGTGCTTGCTAAAAAGTTAGTGTCAAATATATTCTTATAGAATCGATGACAGTTTATCGAAAGTAAGGCTCAGTTCAGTTTCGAAGTTAAATTTAAAGTTCGTTGACATTTCGAAATTCATTTGAAATCACTTTGATTTTAAGGCGAATTCAATGGTCAGACGTGTTAGGGTTGGAAGGACTCTATGATTCCAGGTGTGATAAATAATTAAATGAATCTGAATTTTTTCTACAAAATTCTGTGAAATTGTATATTGGTACAAGTGTGCAAAGTGTACCTTTTAATTTACTATAAACATTGTTGTTAATGATTTTATTATTATTATTAGCCTCTTTACTGCTTTATTCAATAAATTGTTTATGTATACTTTTATATATAGGAGAAAAATGAATTGCTAATAATTTCTAAAAATCGTTAATTGGTGGTTTTTTTAAAGATATTGTCATGATTGTATTTGTTCACCTTATAAACTTATTATTATTATAAATTAACGTATTAATTATTACCTAGTACACTGTTAAATTAGGTGAATAAAATTTAAATAAGAATAAAATAAAAAAAAAAAATAGTTATGCAAATATCAAGTAAAGCTCAAGATATTTTATTTTATGTCTCATGTTTTGGGCGCTGAGGGACTATGTTGGCTAATCGAAAGGTTCGCTAGCCTGAAGATCTGCTTTTAGATATTACTCACGTACTTACATAGGTGGCGCTACAGTTCAAGGTCAACATAGACCCCAAACAACAAGCGTCTCTAATGCAAGGACATCCGCTACTGCATTGTCCCTCTGGACTGGATTTGAAGACTGTGCGACGGAATATTCGCTCTACAGCTCCTTGCCAGGCTGATGCGTAGTTTTTCACCAGGTCGATGTTGCAGTACAGCTTGTAAATTTCGTTGTTGAATCTTTATATCTGCATATCTGAATATATTTTCATCTGTTCTTGATAGAGGTCATGCTTCAGCAGAACTCTGATGATTATTTGTTCAGGACACGGCCTCCTCAGCCCAATGAAACTGCGATTGGCAAGAGTTATTCTTCGTTCGTCGCTTTTAGATATGGGGGCGAAGAAAAATGAAGTAATGTCGTATAGGCTGCGTTTTCCTGTCCAACCAAAGTTGTCCTCCTTTATTATCTTAGAATTGTGAAGCCATTCTTAGAATATTATTTCCTGTTAAAGAAGTTCTTGGTGGTGTCAACTTTTCGATGGTCGTAAACTAGGTCTAAAGCTGAATACATATCCGCAACTCATTGTCCTTATTTCTATTGCAGGCGTCCTCAAAAGTAATTTGTATTCGAAGCTTTTGTTCTTTTGGAATTAGTTGTTTGGTTTTTTTTTGTAGGACATTCAAAACCTCTACGATAGAAGCCCACTCTATGCGACAATAGTACGTTAGTCCGTTAACGACAAGGCTTAAGTGCAAAGTAGGGAGAAATGGTGAAGATCATACATCCAGAAAGTTTTCTCTGTATGGATTTCAGGCTTCATAAGCGATAACTCGCATAGCTGGCACTCTGCTGGATGGATGGATTCGCTTTTTTAATTCTGCTCCAACGCATCCGGAAACGGATTTGGTATTATTTTACAAATAATAGGAAACACATTCATGTAAAAAACCTGCACTGCAGAGAATCTAAATCATGACAATATGTAGGCTAGTATGTTTGGAGCTACCTCTGCAATGATTACTACACCAACGGCGGGTTCGCAGGCTATTCCCAATCGAAAGCGTCAAAATTACAAAAACGACATCCGTAGTCTTTTATATTGACGGGTACAAATTGGGGAGTGGTGTAGAACCAGGTACATGTATTCCCTGATTCGCTGAATATATCCAAATGAATCAGACTTTCCGAGCACAATAAAATTTTCTAAGCTTAGATCCTAGCTATCCACGAGACTGTAATGAAGGCGAGATATTACCTATTACCTTCCTCATCATACTGCTTCCCAATGCAAAGCTGACCTTAATAACTTTGCATAACCTGCATTCTATGGACCCTTCCAAACCAAATTTAGCATACATTCATGACAGCTCAAAATAACGATGTCCTTGCTTACCCATACCAATAAATCAATATTCTAATTTCGTCTTCAATCAGCGATGGCCTTCCCTACTCACAGTCATCAAATCCATTGAAATTTAAAATAGACACCAATGGAAATAAAGCCCGCAGGACATAAGAAACATATAATTCATTTCAACAGAGTCCTTGACATGTCAACACCAACCATTACACCATTCAATGCCAATAATTATGGACCAACACCACATTTAGCTGCAAATAGTAGTTACAACTAATTTCGATTGATGAGAGCATCAGCGAATAATATACGCACAAGGAGCATCGAATTGACACCATAATTCCAAATGACAAGGATGTGTGATGTGTTTTCTCGAGTAAATTATAAGCGGCCATAATCCAAATACCATTCACTGTTATCAAAGTATGACTGTAATTTACCACCAAGCGTGCGCTGGAGCGCAATGTGACATCCATTCATTTAACGTTAGGGCAATCGCGTTCTTATGCATCCATTGTGAGGACACTCAAACCCAACCATTGAAGGATTCTACTAGAACTGACTGTTTTCAAATGAATTACTCAATTGCACGGGTATACACTATCATCTCGCTGATAAAAGGATGAATGGCCATAAAGACGATAGTGGGATGTGTAATGGGTGGTCTCAAGTCGATTTTGCGATTTGTTGCATGATTGGAAGACAATAATTTGTTTGACTAATGTTGGGGGGTATAAGGATCATCTACCCATCGAGATGATACTTATAAAAGACAGAAAAGGATTGTTATCGAAACTATTTCACTTGGAATTGTCAACGAGTTAACTAGAACCGCTACAAATTTTATTATTGAGGCTCTTCTGGAGTGTAAGACGCAGAAAATAATAGAAGCTATTGTTCTAGAACACCTGGATTCCCCGTGTCTTCTACGAAAGCTTTTTTGTGGATTTTATTAAGCTGCTTTTGATTTGAACTGCATTTAAGGTAGGTAAAGTGATTATCTTCAAAGAACCTAGTGAAAGTGAAGTGAACAGTGAATATTAATATTTTTAGTAAAAAGAAAAACATATTTTCTCAAAAACTGATTTAAAATATTCAAGTTTTTGGTGTGCATGGATACGTATCTATGAATGTGCAAAGATTAGTAATAGTACTCGTAGTTTTCGTCGACAAAGAACCAATCTTGTGCCTGCACTTAGTGAGGTTTATAAAGAGGTTTTGTGTGCGTTTTACTTTTATTTAAATCTCTTGACTGGAGGAACAACTCCATCAAAATGCTTAGTGTTAAAAACTTATTATGGCACAAATAATACATATGTATGTAATTTTAAAGTAGCTTTTCAGTTTAAAGTGCTTACTTACTTGATGGGCTCTCGATTGGTGTAGAGTTTCCGTCTGAGATACATCAGCCTTCTATACTCTTCGATTCTGTACAAATTGCTTACAGTTCTCTAGGCCAATTTGCTTAGAGTTCGCGATAGCTTGGTCCTTAAAATACATATACAGGCTCGGTTTAACGTCGTGAGCCCATGGACTTCAAGGATCCTCTTGTCTGATAGCGCACTCGAAATGAAACTCATATTTCATGTACATAGATTGTGAAGTGCTAAATTTTGATATCCTTCTCGTCGATTATTGAATGATCGCTTAGATCGTATCGTGTTGATCAGATAACTGCCATCTTAATACATCTATGACGAGATATTATAATTTCATGGCTCAAATTTCGATTCAAAGCAAAGCCAGTGTCCATTTCCCATAGTCTATCCTTCGATTTTAAGGTTTAACTCTCCGATGACATCGCTTTATATTGGGAGCTGCCTCTGGAACTTGTTCAGTGAAAGAGCAATAAGTGTGAACCCGTTTAGTTTTTAGCATTCAAATGGATTGGCATTACTTGTTCATCTACATATTGCGACAACTCAAAACATTTTGCTTTAATCTGCTTATGACCACAAACTCGCAATCAGATATATGTACGCTGTTTCGAATTATACCAACAGTCTACACAGAAGATATCACAGGTATCTGAACAGACAACTCAGGCATCTTAGCTATGAGATTCCATGAACCCAAAGTTAACCATAAAAGAGCAATATAGCAAGTTCAGCGAGGAGATAATCATTCGAACTCAATAATTTACTAAATTCATCCCCAAAGAAAATATCCTTATCAAGCACACATATCTACGTCCCAAAGATGCAAAGATGATCTTGAAAGAGCCCACAAAATAAATCAAAAAAATTTTTGCGTGCCTTCTCTTGACACAGGTGATTTATCGGCCAGAGGTTGATATCTCTTTTATTACGGACATATTCGCACCTTGAAAACCGAGACTCAGCGTCACCAGTTGAGTTACGCATTTTTACACATTATCTGATCGAAATCTATAATTCCGCACAACTGCACATGTTTATTGTACTTTTGTTTATATCTCTCGATCTCTTTGGTCAGCCCTTTTCGCCTTTCTTTATGTACCACATTCATGAACCAGTGGAAATTTACCAAAAACGCATGGTAATCGATAACCAAGAAGCAATGCAAACTGTTTACGGATTGAAGATAAAGATAATCAAGTGGCAAACAAAAAATAGTATAATAAGGCGAGCGAATTGAGTACAAATTAGCACCTAGGTGTGAGATACTTGTACATGTCGTAAATTGTGCGGAATACCACGCTGCGTTGTGAGCATTAAATTTGCTCCGATAATTACGCATTATAAGTGTATCAATATATAAATTGGTTTTTGGACGCATCCCCCTCTCTTTCCGACCATAAAGGTCTGCTTAGGCCTGATTATTGATGTTGTTTTCACTGTGTTCAGTGGCGGCGATGGTCCGAAAACAAATGAAAGTCACGCTGCGGAGGTTAAGTCATCTCACACACCAGGAAATCAATACAGAGTTCATTGCAACCGAGTATAACCGCAGCGTAAGTTTAAAAATAGACGAACGAAATCCAATATCTTTTGAATTAAATAACTGACATTTGAGACAGCACTCAGATGTCATCGGTTTGTTCCTTTGTCACAATGAGGTGAGGCGAAGTGAAAAGCGAGCGAATTTCAAATTAAGCTAATAGCGGCTGGCTATCTGTCGACTTTGATGTTCCTTTTTTTTGCTCTCTTTTTTGTGTGTGCTGTGCCGTGCCATGTGTTTTGAACCTATGGCTGCTCACATGACTTTAGATTAAAATGTTGCCATAATGTAATTTGTAAGGTAATAAGCCGTACGTAGCCTTAAACCTGATAATTATGTGTATATAGCATGGTACTACGGCGACGGCGGCGCAACCGATTCAGCGTATAGGCACTCTCTGTGCGAATACTTTCATTAAGTAGGAACTTTTTTTTTGTACAAGCACGTATGCCACATTGAGCATTCCTTTGCTTTTAATTTAAGCGGCGACTCAACTTGATAGAAGAGTTCTGTTGGGCTTGTAGCCATGGTACCGGCTGATTTTCAGTTCAAATGCATAGCCCACTCCTTGCAAAGTCTTTCTAAGAAACCTTCACCAGCTAGTGTTAGTAAGTTAACCACAACTGATTATGAGCTTCGAGATGATGATTCTTTTTGCTGGACAAGGACCCAGCCATCTACATTCACTGATTCACTTGTTGCACATACATACATACATATGTATATAGGTAGGTCAACATTTTTAAACGGTCATCATCCTGGTAAATTTATTTTTAGAAACAAAACTCTTTACTGTGCTATTCCACTTTTTGCTACAGAAAAAATTCTACTGGCAGCACTGGTTGAGTATTCGAATCCGATGTTGCATTATTTGAATGTTAATCTTCGCTGCTAGTAAATGGGATAATTCAACAAAATTTTGAATTATGATAGAAAACTTTTCAGTGAGATATTGGTCTGAGGCTTCCAGACTTCAACGTCTTCCTCATGAAGAGTATCATTTCGTCAAAATATATGGCCTGGGTCTAAAAAGTGGTTCCTATCATACTGAGAAGTCCTTTTCAAGTTTTTGTAGTATTACACCAGAGATTAATAATTCCTCTAAAGCGAATTCTTCTTAGTCCCTGATAGTTGGACATGAATTTTCATGGAATCGGGTTGGCTGAAGTCGTTCATTTTGGCTTCCACTGAACGATCAATTTCTCAGGCAAAGTTGTGTGGTGTGCTCTTATTTATGGTTGAGATAGGAATGTAAACGATTGAAATCTTTCATTCTTCTGATGTGTAGCCATCCATGAATAGACGCGATGCTATTGATGTCATTAGATGAGAGCACTTTAAACAATATATTCCGAAATCTAAAGAATAAAAGAAACTACGTCGTTGGCAGCATGACATCAATTTGGCGATATTTTTATATTGATTAAAGGTGGCTTTGTATTTGTTATAGTCTTATGTATAGCCACGTATATGTATTTTAACTCTGTAGTCTCACTGAACGCCTTAGTTATCTTATCGAATCGGCTGATAAGACAAGACCTATTAAAGAACTCTGTTGTTGCATTTCCAGTTGGTAACTGCTTCGTCAGTGTTAAGTTAGTACTTTAAGGTTGATTCCGCTAACAGCGAAAGCTTTCAGGTCACTGATTTTGAATTTTAAAAATTCATTTTTAGGAGCTATTGTATCTTCCTTCTGTTTCCGCTTCCGTTTAAGGTATCGCACTCCTAATTTTAGTCTTATTGAATAACTTTTGCAACTACGAGCAAAGGACTATTGGTCGGCAGCCTTTCCGAAGCTGTGTATGCATTAAAGAATTTAGTTCCAGGATAGATAGTACTGTACTGTCAATAGTACATATGAGTAATTGTTGGCTACTCTTTAAGTTGAAATCTGTGTAGTTGTCAGGTGGATATCTGTGGAAGAAATTCAACGGACCGGTTCAAACAATATGACGGATATTTACCAACTAAAACCCCTCACCCTTGTTTCTTTTTGCTTATGGTCGGGGGTAGTGGCTATCGTGGCTCAGTGGCTAATGCGTTGGATTACTGAGCGGAAGGTTCGAATTCCAGAAAACACAAAAAAAAGTTTTCACGGTCCCACCTCTTGCGAATGTCTGACAAACGGGAGAAATAATTGCCATGAGAAAGCTTCAAAAAAAAGTTTTCGGATATGGCTCTAAGTTCCTTCCATATGTGTGAAAAAATGTACAATGCACAACACGAAAGGAGCTAGGTCCTGGACCACATACAGTCTGTTGAGCCAAGTTTTTTTTTTGTTCTACCGTCAGACTCACTATGATGCCTTCAGCCTTATGTTGGCTTGAACTCATTTGCAGACTGTTGCGCTGTCCTAAGCCGCTCTTCATGACGCTATGATGCTCCATACTCCACGACGCGATGATAAGCAGTATTATATTAGTATTTAAAGGGTGATGGTATCCCCTAGTTTTCCTTAAATAAATAAATATGACTCCACATGTTCAGCTCTTTCTTAAAAGGTTGGAGAGTTGTGGCTGTTGGTAAGCGCGTATCGGTGTAGGTAAGATCTGGAGCTCACATGTCAAAATCTGGGTTAAGAAAAAATTTAATTCTTCATGTTTCCGGTTTATCCACATTTTAATATTCTATCTAAATGATTTGCTAGCACTACTAAGGTAGCATCATTGGGTCGTCAGCTTAGGAACATTATTTCACAGTAGGGTACCTTGCACGGAGCCTTGGCGAATGCCGCTTCTCATTTTTTATTGCTTTGTTGCGTCCTGTGTTTCGTAGAATAACAACCTGTTTCCAAAGTAGTTTACCAACACCTTCCAGATATATTCTGAGTCGGTTTTTTGTCATGAATGCTCGCAGAGACAAACGTAGAACAAGACCCGGATTATCACAAGAGAGGTACACTGCCTCTGGTCATATATCATTTCAATAAGGAAAATGAAAGAATATTATTTACTGGAAGTCTGTTTCTTCTGCGGTGAGTGTACCCCGATTAGGTTGAAGTCCTTTTTGGGCTTGCTCTTGTGCGCCAGCAATTAATAGTGATCAACTCAAAATAGTAGAAATGAATACAATACGCACCACAAAGGTCATCACATGACAAGTTGACGTTGGTAGAATAGAATTTGTCTGTCTTTTACGAGGATTCCAAAAAAAATTATCTATATGAAACCCTCTACCTCCATCGCTTTGAGACGCTGAATATAGAAAGGAACTTGTCAGAAAGTACAGCCACTTTCTTTCTTTCATAGTCTTCAAGACTTAAATCTGAGAATCTGCTGGAATAGCTCGGCTCAAACCAAGCTTTTGTCAGGTATTTTTCTCAAATTAAGTCCATATGACTGTCTACTTGGTCATCTCATAACAATTTCAAGGACAGTATCTTCGTAAGCTCCGTTTTACCCACATCTGGAGCTGGTTGGAAGCGGTATCCTGATGTTGACTTCTCCCGCTTTGCGTACCAATTATAGAATATGGCTCTTACGTATCGACTCGTTACTTGACGACCAATGATTCTCTTCCTTCTTAAATTTTACTTCGCCTTAAAGTGTGACACCTATCTACATATAAATACCTCGACAAATTTAAGAAATCCGGCCAAATTCAAGTGGATTTCCCAACAAACAAAGCCTAATCCAAAGTAAAACTGCAAACTAACACGCTGCTGTTACGCACAATTTAAATTACTCAATGGGGGGATATATTCAATTTGTGAATCAGACTCCGCATGGAAGCCCCACACACAACAAATTCGTATTTAGTTGGTTTGTTTATGCATTCATGGGCTGGGCTTTGAGAGCGCGTCTCCCTGCCTTCATTTTTTTTTCTTCTTCGGTCATCCGTATTATATTTGCATTCAATAAAAAAAAACTCTCCAAAACTGTAATTTCCCAAAATCTCAACCAAAACCGAAATATTCTTTCCAAAATCTATCTGTCGGACAGAAAAAAAATCCAAAAATTTACGCATTTTACAGTGTTTTTTTGTTCGAATCGAAATTATCGTGTGACCGGATCGTTCCGTTCCATCACTAGTTTTCCCGTCTGTTTCCTCATCTAGAACCAAAAAAAAAAAACAAAAAACTCGTTGGTTTCATCGTAATTGAAGTGAATTTATTCATAACACAGAGTTACACTCAAAAAAAAAAAAAATTAATTTCGCTCGGTTTTTCGCTCACTTTGTATCTCTCTACCAGAAGCAGCTATGATACCGCGGATTATGGTGTTAACCAAATGCAATTAGATGGTAAAATGTGCGTGTAAACTCAGATTGCACTCCGGATACTCGCTTTTCCAGTGTAGATAACGAGACAAAATCTCTTTAGTGATAGTGAGTCTGTGAGTTCTCTTTTTCTTCGAATGCTACTGGGCCTTGGCAATAAGGGTAGTTAGTGAAGTGAGAGATACAAAAGTATCTACATATGTATCCGGATCATCGAACAAATAAAGATCTAACGAAAATTCATACAAAATGGAGAAAATTAAATCTTGCAGAGAGAATTTGAATTATTTTTCTATCGCCAGTAATGCACACACACTTGCACACGCACTCACATAGATAGTATATTTTTTTTTTATTTTTTTGTGGATTAAACTCATTCAACTTATATATTGGGTCACCTTTGTCAATCCCCTCTTCGAAAAAATTACCATTAATTGACGAAGGCAAAGTAAAAGTGCTTAAGGTAAGTATTTTGAATTTTTTGTTTTTTTTTTTGTATTTTGTTATATGAAAATGGAGATCAATTTAAAATTCAATTGCACCCCTATGAGGAAGGCAGGCAACTTTTTTTTTTGGGCAACATTTTCGCTTTCAATTGCAGTGAGAATAGTCCGGGTTGGCCCAAATTTAGTTTATTGACACTACAAGCGGGAACACTTGATTGTTATTACACTGTGTAAATTGTTACAAGGCCTTCCTGTCCTCGTAGAATGAGATTGTCAAAAAAAAGCACACACATACCTATATGTATATAACACCTATTATTTAGAACGCTTTTGGAAAAGTGTCTACATGTGTATACATATCTGTGGTATGCTGTAGGAAATTGTGTTTGGAGCACTCTTATGTAGACACTGTGTAGACACTATGGCGGCGGTGTAATAAAACTTAAGTAATCGTTGTGGTTTATGGTTAATGGCATGTAAATAGTGGTCTTTTGGCATTGAAAACTGTCCGACAGTAAAGTCGGAGATAGCTCCGATAGTACCAACGATTTTTTGGCGGATGCAGCGAAGTGGATGTGCTGTCTTACTTCCTCATTGCTATCTTGCAATAAGCACTAGTGGTGCAATTTTTAAGGGCCTCTAAGACCCTTTTTTTGGACAGTATCGTTCCCTTAGAGCACATATTTCAAACAAATCAATTTATGAGTGCAACAACTGTGCTCACTGTGTTATGTCAAATTTACTTAACTTAAATTTCTAGTTTTATAAAAAGACAAACTACAAAGAGTATTAAGGCCTCTGTGAACCATTTTTAAACAGTAAAATTGTTATATTGCAATAATGACCTAGGTAATTAATAGGTAAATACTCTCGCAGAGCGTCAACCTTGAATAATAACGATCAACAAATCTGATAGTTGCCCTACAGGTTTAAGTGTAGATTCATAAGTTAATTTTTTTAATAAACCATTTGCCCCTAATTACAGAAAATTCTTTTGAAGCTGAATCAGCACTTAACTGAAGGATTACATATGTACATATGTAAGTACTTCCATAGCATCGAAAAATAGAGTTAGCTACAGGTTCTTTCAATAGCAACGCCTGAACACGCCTGAGCTGCCAATTGTAATTATGTTTGAAATGACAACGCTGTCATTCTGTGACAATTGTATTCTGCCAAATACATGCTTTAACAGCATGTCGAAAATGTTGCCGCAACGCTTGGTTGAATGAGAACATTGCTCGTTTTACTATAAATGTACGTCGAGACCCTTAGTTTTTCGTCATTTACAAGACGAATTTTATGTCTTCGTCCACACAAAACTCAATTGACACAAGAACTACTGCAACAATACCACAGGATGCGTTTGAAATTCTCTTACTGAGCCTTTGATCAGTTCAAAACGTACTCCAATTTTTGTTAAAGAATCAAGAAAAAACTGACTGTTTGATGTGGATGTTGATCAGGCGGCTTTATCAGGCCTTACATTTTCCCGAAATGACAAAGGCGAGCTGGTAACTGTGAATGGCGAAACTAATTATTCTTTATTTCTTAATTGGATAATAGAGACATTGGAGATACACATGTACATAATTCCGACAGCACCGTACTAGGTGCCACACAGCAAATCATAGTGAGAGGTTTTAGGCACATTATTTCGAGAAGGGGTGATGTATTGGGCATTTTTTTTAGTCTCTTGTCTATGCCAACAGACCTGGAAAAATAACGTCCTTCAAGCCATTGCTGAAATTCAGTCCGACTTATGTGAAAAAGTCAACCAAAATTGGATCTCTCTGATCGCATCCTACAAACTAAATCGTGAACAAAGAATGTCCAAACTATCCGGCCTAGAACTTATACTAACAAAGCATTTTCGGAATTTCACCGATAAATACGTCAGATTTTGACATTTTAAACCGTTATCGAGATGTCACAGTTTATCATGTTCATAACCAATAAAGGGCTGGCAAAACAAAATTCCTTCTGATGACTTGTTAACCCCTCGCTCTAATCAATAAAAAAAATATCATAGCTGTTGGAAAGAGGGCCGACAAAACGCGCAGTCAGCATTACGTTTTTTCGAATGGAATTGTAACCATTTTCATTCTAACGGAACTCTGAATGCATGAAGATAGTCACACTTGAAAATTTTCTCTTTTTTTGTATTTGACACAATTGGCATAGAGGCAGGGTGTTCAATTGAAACTCAGTGGATCCGTTGCGTACTGCCAGTGATGCCATTGGTTTTTCACACTTGATTTTGATACAATTAACTGCAATTGTCATGTATAAAGGTGACCCCAGGAATTCTGCTGACATAGTCCCATCTTTTATTGGAATTCCAACTGCGAGTAGTCGTGGTCTCTAGGAAGCAGTAACAATGGTAAAATAATAAATTTGACGCAACTCATAAATGAAGTAATATTCCGTTGCTGATACGATTTACCGATTTTTAAAAACTAAGCACTTGAAATAAAACACTTGGTACATACTAACACACGTTATAAATACTGATCTAAGGAATAAATACTAAAAGTAGTCTAAATAATTTGATTAACTTTGTTTTCCCTATTGTACAATACAATTGCACTTTTCGATACCACGGATTTTCAAAAAGGACACAGATAAATCCATATTGGGTGCCTAGATTTGATTTCCTGCGTAAAAAACTCAATAGTAATACTTTCAAACATTTCAGTTAAACAATAGCCCATGTTTTATTCTCTCTACGATTTAAATTCGCTATAAGCCGGTTCTTGCCGCCACGTTTAAGGTTTATTAACTCCCTATTTTCACAATTGTTACGCATTAACTGATACTTAATGTCGTTAAAGGATGTGGTTTCTGGAGTGGTATATTTTTGAAGTGTGCGTTATTTGGAAGCTGGCAACACTAGCGTGCTTGAAGTATTTGAAATATCGTTCGACTTGTGGTAGAAGTGTTACTCCTTCAGCGGATAGTGTAAAGAAATTTATAAAGAAAGATCGTGAAACTAGCATGGTTATAAAAAATAAACGCTATCCACAAGGTGGTCCAGCGCGCACAGAGGACAGGACGGGTGCCGTTGCCTAAAGCGTACTAAAGTTCCTCCTTGGCTCCTTTTACAAACGAATCGAGCAAACATCGTGTAGGCATTGCAGTCCTGACATAAGGCGAACTTGTTTCTTACCTATCTTTTCTTACCAATTCCAAGATACAGGCTACTGGAGGACATTTTTTTTTTTTTAAAAAGGAAAACTTACTTTGCCCGTATTTAGTCAATAAAGCAACCGTTAGCATCGGTGGCAGCCGCAATCCGTGGCCAAAAACGTGAGCATGCCTGAATTAAATGGTGCTCTTAGATTTTGTGTGAAAAAGTAGGGAGGTATAACATGACTTTCACCGCTCACTACTCCAAGGATCATCATTGTGGCAGAGAACTGGTACGCATTACATGGAGGACATTTGAAAGCTCTGCAAAAAACCACCTGTAGTTCCTTGATCTTCTGGCCCTGGTAGAAATTTGTTCGTTTTGATTGGAAAAAGAAGGCATGAATCTTCCGGAAGATTCAATTTAAATTCTCCAATTCTCCACTTCTCATGGCATAGGACTTATATAAAAAGATTTCATGAACCACATGGCAAATTTATCGTTCCGAGACTTTAAGGTTCCCTTCAATTGACCTACGAATACGATTTCATACTTGTTGAAGAAGTTCCACGCTCTCCGAATGTATTGAGCGCCAGTGACTGCTCGCTTCGTTTTACCGATAATGTCAATGTCGTCCACGTAACCAAGAAGCTGTACTGTACTGACTTCTGAAAAATAGTGCCTTATGTGTCGCCCTGGGAATTTCACACTATTGAAGAACCAGGTTGAAGAAGTTGCATGACAGTGCGTCGCCTTGCATAAAACTTTTGTGGCATTAAAGGTCTCGGTGTTGGTTTTTCCGACCTTTACGGAGCAGTGGGCGTTCTCCATCGTCATCCGATGTACATAAGCGAATGAGTTTTGCAGGAATACCAAAACTAGACATAGTGCGAAATAGCTCATCTCTATTGACGCTATCATACGCGGCATTGAAATCGATAAATAGGTGGTGAGTATCGATTTGGAATTCGTGGATCTTCTCCACGATTTGGCGTAGTGTGAAAATTTGGTCGGTCATCGATTTCTCAGGCCTAAAACCGCACTGATAATTCCCAATCAGCTCGTCGACACATGGTTTCAGGCGTTTTAGCATTACGCCAGACAGGATTTTATAGGCGATGTTGTGATTGCGATTGGCGTAGGTGAAGCGGTCTCCCTTCTTACGGATCGGCCATATAGTCTTAGTTAAATACTGCTAGCATATAGTTATAGTAATTGGTGGTGAATGGAAAGTCTAACACGAAAAAAATGGAATGCATAGGGTAGCAGAGAACGGATGTTAAAAAGACCACCATAATATATGCATGACTACCCCAACACTATCATCCCCATGTTGAAAGCCAACGAACATAAAATATAAGCGATTGCAACCTTAAGAGCTATCCAAAAACACATCAAGTATTGATCTCGTAGTACGAGTGTTTTCTCGTATTTGTGTTATAATACCGTAAGAGTTTAACAACTTTTCTTTAACGACAAATCCGCCTCAAGTTACGCAAAGAAAACTCTTCGATTAGACATACAACGTATGAATGTATATGTATGTGTACGTAAAACAACAACCCGTTGACAGCTACGTAATTTTCTACCCGTAAATGGTAAATGAAAAGCGAGTCTAGTCCAATATTCAAACATAGAAACAGTAACAGCATGCACGGCTTGATTTTTAATGATTGTATTACAAATGCCATTACTATTATTCAATTTACGGATTGTGCACCTCGTTTTCGCGCTGTAAGGAAAGTATATCTCCACTCTGTACAGCGTTCTTAGTTGAAGGAATTTGTTTTTTCTAAATGTGGAAAATTTTCCTCTCCCTCTACTGTCGACACACCTCCAGCATCAAGGTCTTTACCACTCAGAAGGTAATTACATCAATCAGATTGTTTGTAATAACAAAAGTGGAAAATTATTGCAAGTACCTACAACAATTCCTTTCGGGTGATTCAAGTTTCGCTTGTCGGATGTAGACCAAACCAGGGAATTATTGTTTGAATGGAATAGAGAGTTAAGGAAAAAGTTTGGTACCCATGTAGGTGGTTTGGGGGGGTTTTGGATTTTCTTTTACTGCCGGAGTTTAGAGTTATGTAAACGTTACGCGTTTCTGATGGAAAGACAAGCTATGTTATCGAATGAGGTAATGAGCAAAATTTATTGACCATACTTGGTTTATTTTTGGTTTTAGTAGTCTATCGTCTACCGTTTATCGATTGCGGCTAGCAGGGGCTCAAACCAGAACTAACATTTATTGACATTCTGTTAATTGTTGTTCTGTCAACTCCATGTTCTGTACTTATGCAGTTCTAAAGTGCTATGAAATGGCGGTGCACAAGGTTGCCATAATAATTTTTTCTTCGCTGTGTGGACAGAATAATTTCCGCTCCTTCAGTATTGCATAACACTCGTATCTTCTCGATTTTAACTTTTTTTCTCATTTTAATATTTGCTTTGAAATTAGGTGATGATGTTCCGTTTTCCGCGCTTACAGAATGATAACTTAAGATGTAGAGGTACATTCGGAAGGAAAAACTTTCAGGGAGCTGCGTCAAAGTGTCGTTTCTTACCTGGAACCAGAAAATGGCATATGTTTGCACAGTAGTGCAAAGTTTGCAGTCGATCAAAATATGATTACTCCGACTTAAAGTCTGACAAAAAGTCAATGAGCCTTTTCTGGTTTCCGTAAATGGTGTCGTTGTACACGTTTTCCGATCTACTGATTTTCACGTCACAAATTCCAAGGACGATTTTGAAGTCCTTCGCGTATTGTTGGCAGATTTTCTCGATACGATCGTTGGGGCAGAGTGCTGTCCTCGACGGGTAGTGCAAATGAGGCTGTTGTTGTGAAACTTTGTTAATCATCATGAATCGTTTGGCTTTTGTGTCAGAAGCTTTAGTCTTGTGTCCTAAATCTGCATCTACCATCACAAACGAATCCAAATAACAATTTTTTTTCGCTCAAGACACAATCAATCTCCGTAGTATATACTCGTATATGCTGCAGGTTCATGTTGTCCTTATGTTCATTTCAACATAATTCTTGAATTTCTATCATGTCCGCTTTCGAGACATTATATGGAATACTCAAGGTACGAATGGGATGGACAGAATGTACAGATCTAGAAATAGTTGTCCTTAATAAGTTTGCAGGGATCGTTAACTGAATTATCAGTCCTTTTATCGGTCAGAGTATTTTTCCATCAGTCAAACGCTTTCCTTTCGTGGTCTACAAGTACGAGTGAAACCAACGCCGTTAGCCTTCCGTCTGCAATAATCTTTTTCCGTAAAGGAGAACTTTAGTGCCACATCTTTTAGGTAGCCCTGGACTATCACTAAATTTACTCATTATCTCGCATTCGTATCACTTTTTTGGTAACCAACTCCACTTCGCCTGAAAAGCGAAAGCAAAATAGCTCAAAGACCTAAATTCCATTCACATCCGAAGTGTGCAACACTTTCATTATCTTCTCAAATGAAGCCGCGATATCCGTATTGCAACATTCGAATGGAATTTCCGAAACTCCTAAACAATATTAGCATCAGCATGTGTATCGGTATCTGTGCAAATAAAACAATAGTAAAAGTCATAGAGATAACCGTAAGTTTTTTACTGGTATGAGCTCAACTATTCGCCATCAATCTAACCTCAATATCATTCACAGTAATCTACGACAGTTAAGACATTCCTGTGGTTAACCAATTAATTCGCGAACCTAATTACAGATATTCATCATGGAGAGACCAAATATATCCCCGGGCCCAGGTGTTCTTATCGAAGCATACTTCTTTAAATCCAGCCCTGAGTATTTTTTTCTTTTTTTTGTAAACAGGATCAACAAGTCTCTTAAACTTTTTTATTGCGGTTAGGGGATCACCAATAATAAATGATACCTAAGGTCAATAATTCTTCAGTAACCAACCAGTGTTACTCTTATTGGATTTATTAAGCTAATTGTTATCTGCAATTAGACTGGATTTGTTTTTATCTTATGAAATTATTACAACACAGCTTCTCAAGTCACTAACCACCTGTCATCAGGACTATACTTCTTTCCGCTGTCAAATGCAGATAAATTAAATTAAACGCCATACAGTGGCTAATGAAAAAAATATTAACGTCAACCTTACATTCAAAGAGATTACGATAATTGCACTAATGATGGATTTGCATATCGAAATCATTTAAATCATTTATAGGTCGAGATACTTGAGTCATGAAACATTCCGCTTATGGGGAGGCATTTATCTACGTACATCGACTCGGTAAACTTTGTTTAAATGACTTTGCAAAAAATACATCCCCCGGGTGACGTACATATTTATTTATTATTTTTTCCATTGCAGTTTCTAATTAATTGATTTGTTTAGATAGCTTTCCATTGATTAGTAATAGATCGTGTATCGAGTGTGGAAAATTCTGTCGGTAATTTCAGGAAATCTCTTTGAACACGCCCACAGCGTAGTATAAGCTGTTTCATTCATACCTTTCGCATCTGTAACGCATGAAATACATATATGATGAAACTTAGATCTAAATGGAATCGGGTAATCTACAGCAGATTTAGCCAGTCACTTACTAATTATTTAATTGTTTTTTTTTCGACGTCACAAGCGATCGTTATGTTAGTCATTTAAAATTTTTGAAACTGCTCCTAAATGTAGAAAAAAAAATTTTCACAAGATTAATCATCGCACGGCAATTAGTTTGCTTCAATTATAGCGAAAATTTCCAAATTGGCTAACTTTGATATCACTCACTATTAAAAAGGTGATCTCTAGATATTAACCATGTGATCTTTCGCTGTATTTAAATTAAGATAGAAATTGTAGCGAACGTTTATTCTTTTATGGCTTACCTTAAAAAATAATGCTGATTCATTGTGGTATTTTTACAACTTTGAAAGATACCTCTTAGCCATTCTAGTTGATGGATGACACCGTGTTTAGCACGTTTGTGGTCTACCTTGACGGCATGATTTTGTTTTAAGAAGAACGAACCCGAATTCGATGGAATTGACTCAAAAAAAAAAAAGATTTCTTTCCCATGTAGCTCATCTAATATTTTGTCAGACTTATTCTTAACATTATATTCACATATTTAGGACAAAGTTTGTGGAAGTGTCATCCGCGGGGCAAATTAGCGGTCTTCAAATCTTACATCAGATACCCAGTTTGACGTCGAAGACTTTTATAGTTGCCAAAGTGTAGATGTCATTGTCTTGTAAAATTATCACATTTTGGGTCGCACATCAATGACTCATTTATTGTTCTAATTTTAAGTTCGTGCGTAGTTGCACGTACTCATAGAGATAAATATGTAAAAACTGGGATTAAGGTACTGTAATTGGCTTACGATTTCTTTGAATTTACACACACAAACTTTACGGTTAAAAAGAGCTAACCTTATTACTAAGACCTGAAATTCATGTAGCTCGCGGGTAATGGAGAAGTAGGCCTAGTAAGTTAAGGAAAAGGTCGCGATCCCTGAAGAACCAGAAAACTTTCTTTCAAGCAATTATTATTTTGCCTCACCTGACGCTACATGGCGATGTGGACATCGGCCTAAACCAGTAAATCTTTCCAGGTAGCTCACATTTTAGCTAGCTCTTTTCTGATTCGCACAACAAGTTAGTTGAGATTCTTTTTCATTTGTGCACTCCATCAAAGATGGCGCCTTCCACTGCTGCGTTGTACCAACATGGTATACTGAAAGACTCTTGGATCATTGAAGTCCATGGAGTCCAAAAGTTGGAAAATTCGATCTTAGGAGTTAGGCCCGTACTTTTTTTACGAGCTCGATGCCACTTAGCAGAAAAGCGCTTTTAAGTTGAGTTATGCATAAACTACCGTTTCTGACATCAAATTCGAATAGGTTTTGTCGAATTTTGATAGGCGAAATTCAAGCCCGACATAACTCTGTAGATATAAAGGCCGTCATTGGAGATTTTAAAATCGATAAAGAAGTGATGAGTATCGATCTAACATTCTACAGTTTTCTTCGAGATCTGTTCAATTTTCTGATCGATGGTAAGCTTTCCTGAAGTAACACCTGATTAGGACACGAATTAGTAAGTGATGACAGGTCATGATTGCGGCTTGGCTATCAGGAAAGATGGCGATATTTAGGTTGCACGTTGGGAGACTAGCAGAGTCTGGTAGACGGAAGGATTTCGATGCATTCAGTTGCCTACACCAACTCCGCAGTCCATTTTATAATCATCCGTATATATACTTGTATCAAAGTCATTGATTACCCTTCAGTTCTTCCATTCTGCTCTGGATGGAACTTTACCTTACAGGTTTGCTGAAATCAAGCGCGGGTGTCCTGTAATCGGTCGAAGATGAAAAGTTCTCATGGTATCATCTCCAGGACCTTACAAGCCAAGTTGGTTGAGGACCCTCTCCATTTATATTCGCCATACGGTTTACTTATATGCCTCAGCCATCTTAGTCGTTAAATATGGACTCTTTTCCCCTACTCACCATCTATACAGGATTTCCTACTTGCTGTCATAAAACTGGGATTGCTCTCGATGACGTAGTTATAAGAATTAGAGTTTGTAGTAGTTTGTAGTTTGAAATGAAGTGTAATAATATTCCAAAATAGATAGAAATTCAACGAAAGCCAAAACGTTTCTTTCATTTTGCATTTAAAAAAGCTTAAGGAGCATGACCCCCTTTCGTGCATATGTACGTCCTTGCCTTGTTTACTTTTTCTTTATCGAATTTTTTCAAAACAAAATTTTGACATTTTAAATATGGCTTGTGTACTTTATAATTACTTTAAGAATATCCTTCAAAAGGTAAGCCATAACGCCTACACGTACAAGAACTTTATTACATTGCCTGTGCATTATAATCTATAAGGATTTCTACCTGTCTACATAAGACATTCATATGAATATTCAAAATATCCGTTTTGATAGGAAACCTGAACATAATAAAGTTTATTTTAAGTGTGTGGGAGAAAAGGTCAACTTGGCTACATTTGGAATTAAATTCAGCGGAAATTATGTTAAACGTTTAAGGACATAGTACATAAAGAAAATCTATTTGCTTATCGTACCATGTTTCTCCCCCGAAACACACCTTCGTCATAAAATCCCTCGCCATTTCATTTTATTATTCCACCGTACTGATTAAATTATAGATACATATGTACGTTAATGTTATGAGAAATAAAATACTAAGAAAACAAGCAAAACTCCTTCCATCTGGCAATTCTACTCTAAAATTGATTAACAACCTCATTAATAAAACAAAAGAAAGAAAAACCCAAATCTACCTCCATTCACTTGTTCGATTCTAAGTACCTGTTCTGTTTGTTGAACTGGATATTTCGTGGATTGCGCTCTTTTTTTTCCCAAGAAATTCTCTTAACTAATGAGAGAGGGTAAAACCGCAAAAAAAAAAAAAAAACCAATCCAATTGAAAAATGCTCCCAGATTATGTTGATCATTTCCCAGCAAATCTCCTTCTAGATACATTTCTCAAGTCACATCAAAATTTCACTCAAAACTCACACAGATCAATTTGAACTCAATATTCTGTAGCCGCACGCAACATGTATCCAACAGGTTAAGTTAAAGAAAATTGAAAATAAAAATGAATTTTACCACCGGTCCGGCTCGGTCGGGCGGTATATGTATTGTATGCGAATCTCTGTATCTGAAGGAACGGTAGATAAAAAAAATGCAAAACATAAAAAAGCCGTAAACGACATACAACGAACGGATTTCAGCATTTGAATGTTGCTCGTAGAGTGTTGCTGGCAATCGTCAACGTCGTCGTCGTCGTCAGAGTGCTTTGAGTTTATTTCATAAATTCGCTTCGGTTTAGTGTAGTTTTTTTTTTTTATTTCTTATTTCATTCATTGCTTTGTAGTGGGGATATACTCTTCAAATACATTCGTTTCAGTAATTTTCTGTTTAGTCCTTAAATAAGAAGCAACAAGTAAGCATCTCTTTGTCAACAATATTCTGAGTCTCGAAGTGAATTTTTTTTGTTGTTTTTTTTTTATGTTGAACTTCTTTCGAGTGTGTGCACTGTAATGTATCTGATTAAGAATTTGTATCGTACGGCAATTTTGTGAATGAAAAGCGCGCGTTTTTCTCAAGAGAATTTCATAAAAAAAAAACAGATAAAAGCGAAAAGATACTTTTTTTTCCAAATCTCTGGACACTTGATGCCTGTCTACCTGCTGGGCTCTTGTATACATAATTAGTTTACTTAAGATTCTTGAGATAGATTGTGGCGATAAAATGCACTCGTATCTGAGTTATTTTTTCGGGTATCCCTTAAGTGTGTTGTGTGTGAAAATGCAAAAGTGTTCTTAAAGAAAAAAACTAAAAAAAAAAGAAGGAAGATTCCAAGTGTAGAGTGGAGAATTTCTGCTCTTCGTCTGTCTGTCTGTTGCTTGTATGCATCCTTCTTCTGGCAGAGGGAACTAAAAAATAAAAAAAGAGTACTCTTGCAACTGTTGCAATATAATTAAATTAAATAAACAAATGTAATTTTCCCCGAGTTAATTCGATTGTAAACGATAGTGTCTGAGTGTCGTCTCTCTGTAAGCGGTAACTGTAAAGTGTGTACCCGCACTAAACCAACAAACATTACTAGAACGTGTATCTAGATAGCGAGAAATATACTTTTACTCTTGCACCAGCCACACATTGCAGCAATATCAACCAACAGTGAATGAAGGTGGTGGTGTGGTGGTGGTGGTGGTTGTTGGTTGGTTGGTTCGTTGGTTTAGTTGCATCGACGATCATCACATTATCATTGCAGTGCGATCTGCGGCGATCACACTGTGCGAACAGAGGAAAATAAAAGCAGATACTTTTTTTTTTGTATCTAAGTGCATCTATTGGAATTACAGTGCATAATTTGAAAAGTGTGTACACGCGGATTATAAAAATAAAATAAAATAAAAACAAACGACTACAACTGTCCGCTTGGTGCATTTATTCCCGGTTCGCCTCGATCTTCTGGCTTTGCCTCCTCGGATGTTTTCCTTTTTTTTTTTAAATTTAGTGATAACTTCCGTTTGCAATAAATTTTGATTGAAGACAAGCATACGCAACACGCACAGTGTTTGTATCTTAGTTTGAAATATGTAGTAACTCTGTAACGTTTGCGCTTACACCTCTCTTCGTTTATCGTTATCTTGAGGATTTTTTGCTTGTACGGTACCGCTTTTTATTTCTTTCCGTTTGTCATTGGAAAATGATTTGCTGTACTAAATCTTGTTTTCTATCAAACATAAGCTGCATACTATCTAAAGAAAACCGATTATATCCGTTTCAATTCATTACAAAGTGTATAACTTGCATCGATGTGAATGCAAATTCCTCAACAAGATAAAAATAAAAAAAACTCTGCCAATATAGTATTAAAAGTCTTACAGGAAATATTTTTTTTTATTTTTTTGTATTTCACACGCAAAACACTTCCGACTTTCCCGCCGCGAAATGACGCACACATGTACTTCTGTTTGAACATATTTTGTTGATAAAACTAATTTATTTAATTTTTTTTTTCTTTTTAGTGTAAAGTGAATTATTTTGTTTTCTTAAAAATTAATTTAATATTTTTTTTTTTCTTATAGTGTCAACATTATTTTAGTTCTTTACAAAATGTATGTAATAAAGTAAAAAGTAAAAAAAAAAGAAATTCCTAAGGTGAATGTGATTACAAATATAGAAAAAATAAATGTGAAGCAGAAAAGTGATATAAAATTCTTATATAAAAAAATAAGAATACCGATACAGAACTATAATACGATTAAAAAAAAAGAAGATATACATACATACATACGAAATACTTAAGAAAATACGACTGTACCGCTGTACTTAATTTTATAATTATATTAAACAAGAAATAATTGATACTTATATACAATAATTGGAGAAGAAAAGATAAGCTTAATAGTTTTTTTTTAAATTATCTTAAAACACCGAATATTGAAAGTTTACTTCATAATTTTTTTAAACTTTGGATTACTACTTAATAACTACACATGAAATTTTCTCCAAATGTAAGTAAAATTATTCGCATTTTATATTTTTTTTATAGTTAAGTCTTATAACACTTGTTATTTTTTATGTTTGTAGCATAGAAGGGCATGTATTTAAGGTAAAATTAGGTTAGAATTGGATTAGAAAATCTTCAAGCTAAACTCCCGAGACATATCTCCGGGGAAGCAAGTATATTTATAGTTGTGACCCAGATGTTCTCGAAAAGTGTTAAAAGGATTCGAGCAAGTTTGTTGAATGAAACAAAGTTACATTTTATTACGAAAGTTGCAAAGGTCAAAACTGAGTTTCATTCTGCTGTCAGAATGGTCGAAAGGTCCCTAAAAGACAAGGAACTCGCTGTATTCCAATAGAGCCCTAGGCCTTGTCTTGAATCTCCTTAGACGGCAAATCGTTCCATTGGCAAATTCGGCCAAAAACTGGCCCGAATCCAATGGAATAAGCTGGGAGAAATCCAACTTCCAGCCGAATTTTGCATGAGAGGGTGTCAGCGTGGACTTACCTTCTGTACAAATCCACACAGGAAATTTACGGTCTTGTTTGTTTTTCACGCATTTTTTCGAAGACATCTAGGAAACAAATGACTGTCCTATCCGCTTTGACAACCAGATGATTATGAAGAATGAATGACTCAATATCTCTGGAGGTGCATCAGAAGAAAGTTCACTGATCTGAACGCTGATGATAGTTTGGAAGAGGATGACAGTGGCAAAATGGCCCCCCACAATGGTCGCCTTTGAGCGAAGTACGCCCATGCTGAAACTAATTGAACCAACGTTCTGAAGTAATCAAGGATGGTGGTCCGCTGGCAAACAAGCTTTTTAATCTCGCTGAGCAATGTTGTTGAGTCGATTCATCTTTAAAATCATTTTAAAAATCACTTGCTTCAACTTCATGGGAAGTAACAAAGAACAGTTATTTTTCGATCCGTCAAAACTGATGCAACATATAAAGTGTCAGATTATGACAACAACAGACAATTTCAAAAGCGACTTCTGGCGGAAAATAGTCTAAGTTGAGTCCCACGTATTTAAAGCAAATTATTCATGCCATTGAATTGCTTAGTAGCGGCCTTCCAATGCACAATATGTGCCATCAAAAATAGGTAATGAACTTGGACCATTCATTTGCACCGATATATGGTTTTTTTAAGTTCCTTCTCCTCTTACGCTAGCTTAGAAAATGAGTTCTTTCCTATTTCAATCGAAGTTACCCCGAGTTCGTGTTAGGTACTCCACTTCTACCTCATCTTAAGTCATTGATTAACTTTAGCCCCATACTTCAAAATCAGGTTGATTAGAGATCTCCGCAGTATATAGTGCTCTTCTATAAGACCCTAGCTCACAAGTGCCCTCAACCGATTGGTAAGAGCGGCTCTCTCACTTTATTTCCGCACTGACGTCACTACGAGATTTATTTGTGGTACGCTGCAATTTAACAGAACAAAAATTGTTCTAATCAGAATCAGATTCCAACATTTAAATATTAAAATACAATTAACGTTTGCTTTTTCAATTATTCACTCAAAACTAGTTATAGTCACGCGTATTTTCGTGTAAATTTAATAAATTTTGTTTTGAAATTATAAATATTTATAGGCGCCAGAACTGAAAACATAAGCGTGCTCAGATGTCAATTGGACCTTAATTATTTTTTTCTTATTTTAAAAGGTTAATTAATTTATTTTTGTTTTTTTTTTTTTTTATCAGATGATAGGCTCTGGTGGAACACAAGCTATTAATTATTTATTATTTAACTTGCGTCATAAATTTTAGACTGTGTTAAATATTGAATAAATATTGTCGCTTAGACACATTTTTTTAGAATATTTGGAATATTAACAGAAATAAATATCGCACGGCTACTTACCGTCAATTTGCAAAGAATTAATTTTGCATACTTATATCACAACTATGACAAGTTTCTTTAAAGTTGGCATAGAATGGTTTAATGGATTTACTTAAAGCTTTATACATGGGGACTGTAAATTTATATCTCCAGGTAAATTTGGACATGTAATTCTGTCCCTAGTTACTGGCCCTGTAAGTAGTGGAATAGTCTTTGAAACCACCTTAAATAATAAACGGATTGGCCTGGTTCAACCTCTTGAATCGAGCTTAAATGACCGGCCATCTTTAAAAAAAAAAATAGCACCGAGGCAATAGTAAGCCTCCGAAATATTTTAAAGCTGGTTTTGACAAATACCGGTAGAAATAATTACAGTCCTCCAATCCTTCATATGTGCCAAACGAGCGCATTTTTTTTTTTAGTCACTTCCTCTGCCATTATTTTAATCGTGAAATTGCATTGCTTACGAGATGTATTTAAAAACGAAATGGACGAGTTTTAGCGGAAGAAACTTACCAAAAATCAGATTACCTCCTAAAAAGTTATCCCTTTACCACTTTTTCGGCTCATTTTCCCTTAGACAGAACTATATTTTGTTCATAGAATATGGTTAACTACATTTCTTAGAAATTTTGTTACAGAAGTCACCATTTACCATCAATACGACTAAAGTATGAGAGAAAGCAAACAGCCCTGTGGAATTTGGAACTAAATTTGGACCACTTAACTAGAATTATTTTTTTTTTTTTTTCTCACATTCTGTCAATTGTAGCACAGCTCTTAATGCCTTTATTTATTTCTATTATTAGCAACCCTTGGCGAAAAAAAAGAAGAAAACACCAGAAGCCACGTGAATTTATTTATAAAAACCTTTTCATTGTTGCCTAATTTCATTACATGGCTATAAAATCCCATCAATTAAACTGTCATAGCTGTACAAAGTCATTGTCGACGATAGCTTGCATAACACATTATCCTTCCAGTTTAATGGTAATTAAAACGATATCAATATCGTGCAAGACCATACCTATAATAGACACTACCAGACTAAAAAGAGGGCTTCATGAGGCCACAGCAAAAATTAGATTAGATTACAAATTTATGTTGCAGATATTTTTATTTAAAATTAAAGGGGGCGTGTATTCTTCTAATCAAAGTCCATACAAGCAAAATGCACCCAGATCATACTCTAAACTAAATGGTGACATCAATGTTTAAAGAATTTTTTTGTTTTCCTAATTACATAACGAATTAAAAAATAACGAGTCCCATGCTCTGATAAAAACTCTTCCGCTGATATCAGAAATTAAACAAATATTCACAAGTGTCCCATATAAAAGAGAACAAAAAATGCCAACATAGTTATCACTGATTAAATTTACCGCAAAAAAGTGTACTATCACATAGTAATCTCTTATCACAAATTCCAGTTAAAGTTCTCTAATTGAAAATTAAAATACAATTTCCATATGCTAATAAGAAAAAGAAAAACCTATTTGAAAAGGTTTACCTGTTGAACTAAGATACACTTCAAGTAGCCATTCGATGAATATGTCTCAAGTGTGTATACAAACATTCACTACGTGGATAACAACTACAATACTTCGGCTGCTAATTGTGCAACTCCTCCCTCGACACTTCATTCACTCAAGTGGGGTACATCAAAGAGAAAAAAAAAACAAGCAGTCTTCTCAGCACAGTCTTGTTAATGAACTTGAAAAAAAAAAAAAAAAAAATCGAAGATCAAGAAAAGAATGTAGACGTCTGCTGCGTGTGTGTTGATTTTGTAAAATGTTTACTTTGGTATCTACTCGAACGGAACAAGATGCAGAATGTATCTTACTGAATGATTGAAAGTATTTTTAGAAAATATCGCAACGACTAGCGAAGTACCTACTCACTGCAGAATGCTTTGAAATAAGTGCACACTACAGTATGCCAAAAAAGATACATCATGAATGAATGCATAGCTAAGCAGATGATGTCTGGGTAGCCCCCTAACACCGAACGGCTGTATTTAATTGATAATTTGTTGACACACCACTATAGAATATAATAAAAAACTTGTACTCAACATTTCGTCTCTTAGAAAACTCATTTGACATGCCAGTAGTAGAATGAGTGAGGTCCCACAAGGCTCCACAGTGATACCGATACTTTTCTTCCAAAAAAAAAACTTACTTTTCTTCTAACTTGTCTTACTGAGCAAGCGAATTCCAACACTCTCATGGACGTATGCAAAGTAATGCAAATGCAAATCAAATTCATTCAACCGATATGCGCCATCTGATAGTCAATCAAATACAGGCAATCAAAATTTTATCAAACCATTCAACGAAGCATATAAAACCATCTGATTAAACTTTCTGTATACAAAGCTCATTCAATCTACTTTAAACAAAACTATGCAACGAAAGTTTGGCAAACGAGTAAATAAAAATAAAAATCAATTCACTCATTTCATTCGAAAAAAGATATGTACATCTGGTCCTAAATAAATACTAATCGTATGACTCGAGATACCCTCACCATTTGCGGGTAGCACGGTAGAGACGAAACTATTGTATCTCCTGATTTCAATTCCGCATAATATCCAGCGAAAGTAAACAAATGCCTTTACTTCCGATTATGTGTGTTGGCGTGCATTCGAATTCCATGATCATCGAATTTCGACACACAAAATCCAATTGAATTTCGAAAATTCTCTGCAAAAAAACTAAAATCTAGAGTAGGTCAAATCTGCTTCTTTACCTGCACACGGTATTACGAGGGAATTGTTGAATTGAAAGTGAAGAAAAATTGCAATTTCCTTTCCTGTTCTGTTGGAATGTTAACCAATTTTTTTCTTTTTTTTTTTTTGCAATTTTCACGATTTTAATGGCGAATTGCGTCAGTTTTACAAGAGACACATAATTAGGGTAATACAACTTGTACATGGATTTTTATTTCACCTTGAGAGCAATCACTATCATTGGCCTGTACATGATGGCTTATGCAATGTTTAAGGTTGAGAATGTAATTTCAGGGAATGTAGGGGTAATTTACGGGGAATTGTTGATTAATGCCTGTCGAATGAGAAGTTGTACGTGGAACAGATAAACTGCAACCAATTGAGCTCGAAATATAAAATGAATTTCTCACTAATTCGCAATTAAATCAACAATGTTACTGTGTTATAAAAATAACTGCAAGTTATTTATAAAATTTGAAAAAGTTTGCCGAAACACCTGCAGTGTTTAGGAATTTTCTGCGAACGTCATAGGAAACGTGGCAAAAATTTGAACACGAGCATTGCAATGATCGATTAATTTTTAATGAATAGGTTCGTTAATCGAATTTTATTTCAAGTTTCTTTGACTAAGGTATACCTCAAATACTTGCTAATTTTTATCGAATAAGGCTCGTTCCTCATCGTAATAATGAATAGTTCTTAATGTGAAGCTCTTACCTGTCAAACTTCAAACACTAATTATTTATTGACTTCTGCAAATAGTAGACTTTTTATATAAATATTTTCATTGCACTATGTAAATTAAGTCATAAACGAAAACATTTTCACGAAAGAGGCGTTTTCTAAGGAAATGTCAGTCAATGTACACTATGGTGACAAATACATAGATTCTGCGATCGCAAGAATATTTTGCGTTGTCTGGGATAGGTGGCGCTACATAAAATGATATTTTATTGACTTCTAATTTTTTTTGACATTAAATTTCCACATTTTTGTTACCCCATAAGATCCCATTGTTTTAACTCAATCTGTCTACGCGCGACCGTGCGAACGCCACATTGTGTTTCTACTTTAAAGCATAGTTGATCTGCACAGCGAAGAATAGAATTTACGTGTAGCATTCCAGAAATGCATGAAAAACTCTCGTACATCGTCGTAAATTCTCAACAATGCCGAACAAAATTGATTTCTAGTGGACTAAATTCTTAATCTTGTCAGCGATCTGAGTCAGAATTAAATTCAATAGAATGTTCACACATTTTTGAGCATAAAATCTACAAAACCCATCTTGGCGCCTCAAAGTTCAATTCCATTCTGCTCAACCATGACAAAGCAGTCTTCCAATGAATTTTTCCATTAAAAAAAAGCACACACGCTGAGTCAATTTCCGCGAACAAATTTCTTCCAGATGTAGATACGCCTGGCATTTTTTTGGTACTTTGCAGGCATCAAGCAAAACTTCCCCATGTCAGTCCTTGGAATTCTTTCCTTGCATCTAATGTTCTCCTCCATCGACAAAAGTGTGATACATAATGCACCACCACAAAAAATAAAGAAAAAGAAAAAAACTCAAATATCTTCCTCTTTTCCTTGTCCCTCCTTCGTCTCAAAAAAAAAAAACTGAAGTGGAACTGTGCTGCAATATCCCCATATCCACATGTCATGCTCCCTTTTAAGTGGCGGCCAACTTAACAGCATAATGACTTTCATACCATCACCATGCGCCAAATTGAAAGGATTTCCTTTTCTTTTTACCCCCCCTTCCTTCTATCCTAAAAGTTTTAGTGCATAAATTTTGAATTTTATGAATTTGACCCTCATTGGGGAACAGAGGATCGAAAAACGATCAAAAAAATTTAAATATGCGCCGAAAAAGATCAGCTGCCCTCAAAAATTCATTGCACCTCTTAGGACTATTTTAACTGTCACATAAATATGTGCTTTGACAGCTTTGCGTGTTCTACCTTATCGACGAAACCTCTTAAGATAACCAAAAAAAAACATAGCTACATATGTATGTGCAAGAGAACTACATATCTCCACATGGCATCTACATTTGTACATATTGTACCATCTTTCATTCATGAAACCGCTCATTAAAGTCATCAGATACTTTTGCGCGGTCTCCTTATTGGATTTTGAGTGCAATTACTGAAGCCCCCCATCAGAATGTCACACAGTGATGCAGGCAGACAGGCCTCAAATTACCCCCAAAGCTTATGAGATTATATAGTGCCTGTTTTATGGTTAATTTTCCATTAATTTTAACGACGATAATATCGTTTTCAATTATACCACGATAATACGTAACGTAAACTTTATGACCATATAAAACAGTCAGTTTTGGTGCATTCAGCTTAGGCCTCTCCTTCGTCCACGTCGCCGTCAATGGATGGACTGTAGACATGCATGTGAATGATTGCTGCTGGATGACGTGCAAATTCGGAAATCCGCAATGGCATGTTTCGCTCTCCCTTTAGACGAATGTGAGATACAATTTTACTGGAGTTATGCAATCAGTGACGATAAAATAAATACATCAAGACGAAATTTCATAGCGAGGGAAAATTTATGGTTAAACGACATCGAATTGTTGTTGCTGGGAGTCTGATCAGGTCTTGGTAATTGAAGATGTCATACACATTGCAGTATTTGCTTGCATCTAATTTTTTTCCCGTTTCTTACTCATCTGTCATCTGGAGATACTGTGTCTGTCTATACTTGTATCTAAGCCAAAGTGATAGCTTCAATAGCATCAACAGCGATAGTGGAGAATAGATGTCAAGGTATCTTGGCCAGCGCAACAGAGTGATTCAATTTCACCGCGCACTTGTTGTATTGTTTGCAATTTGTCTGGCTTCTCTGGCCCTGTCAATCTTGTGTCTGTTTTGTATTTTTTTTCTTTTTTGCAATGTTTACTGTTGGCTGGAAGGTGTGATCTTCGATTTGATTAGATCTTAGATATTTTTGTCAAGGGTGAATGAGGAAATTCAAACTGGGCGCGATTTTTTCGTTTGGTACGGTTGTGCAGTTTTGAAATCTTCGAGTTGCGGAAAAGAAAAACCTTCAGTAATGCGGTACCAAGTTGCCAATCAGTTGCTTCAGTTGTCGCCTTGAAAAGTACTTTTTATTATTGGTATACTGGTATATTGGTGCTGTCACTTTCTCTTTAGGAAATCTTTTGTGTGCTGGAATTGGAAACTGCATGTATCATTTGTGCTGCGAGTTTTCGGAATCATTAGGAATTCAGCTTCTGGGTATACAAAATTTACGAAACTTATTGAATGAAGCAACCAAATCCCAGAAGCACTCAGACTCTATACGGCCCATTGGAGAGACTTAAATTTTATTCATTTCTCTGTTGTGCTTGGTGGCTGTGATTGTTGTTCCCTACACTATGTATAAGCTTTTCGAACATTAGTTCGGATCTCAAAATTTTGTGACACACGCCGGAGAGACCAAGAGCGAGAGCTCGCTTGTAATGCAGGAATGTTTTCCAAATGTTATTCTGGCCTTTCTTTAGAGATTGACTGGTTGAAACAATTTGGCACGAGCACTGAGCTTTGCGGTAATCCATTATTAAGGAGAGCATTTTTTTTGACTAGATGAGCTATTTTACGCCAAAGTATGGACCGTCTGGAGCTGATTAATCCTTATTTGTGATTATTTTTTTGGCCTGTCGGTGTTACTTAAGTCGCTTATCGAAGTTATGATTTCTTTCGCTTTGGCTACCGGCTGCGAACTTGTATTTAAATGATACCATCCGACATCCTGACATCCTACTATATTTATGGCAGGACGATACCGTCACATCTTTATAAGGGTGATCATAGTTGCAGAGATTTACAAGCTAGTGAAATAAGATTAATTAAGTGAGCTACAAGTTTTAATATGGATGGTAAACTAATAGTTCCTGCTTCACTTTGCAGATGTCACTGCTTATATTCGAAACGACCTGCCACAATGCTGCCAATTCTCAAGAATTTGCTTACATTTTATAAAGATTTTACGACGCATTTAATAAGAAATTAAAAGTCAAGACTTTCTACTCCATTGGTTTCTCTTAAATTGTGCAATACCTGTAAAGTACCTATAAACCTGGTTTTTCGAATGGCCATTGATCAACGCTGAAGAAACCACAAATCACAACGAAATTAATGCCTACCAATGACGTCGATGAATGAAGGAAATTCCAAGCCAAAATACGATCTCCACAACCAGTCCAAATGAATCACATTCCACTTCTCCATCCAAAATTATTTCTTGTGCGTTTAAATAAAAAATCCCCGACTTTTCAACAAACAACCGCCAAAATGCAATTTGATGATTCTTTCCCCATTCTCACAAAAACACAACAACTTCACCAGTAACTGCTCGAAAAAAAGAACGAAATTCTCTCTGAAACCTGAAACAATCCGTGTAAGAGTGGTTTTTATTCAAATGGGCCAAGAAACGAGTTCATGGGCACACACACGTTAATTGGGGTTCATTCTCATTTCGCTTGGCGGTATCTCTTTGGCTTAAATGCTATAAACAACAACTACGAACTTAATTACAATGAAAACCCATGATCACAAAAATTCCCGACCTACCGTCTTACTTTGGTATTCTTTTGCTGCCACAACACTGCTGACGCAATTTCAGTCTGATTAAATCAAATCCCTAGTTAAAAAAAAAAAACAGAAGAAAAAAAATCGTAAACTCCCTGCAAAGTTACAATGGAATGTCTTGCAATAGAGAAGAAAAATCGAAACCAGACTAAATTTAACCAAGCCAAACGCATGGAATTTCCTCGGCTTGAGGAATGCAGTCCAAAATGCCTTCAAAACTCTTTCAGTGTATAACTATTTCTTAATGCAACTCACAGTCGCCTCAATGGCTGCAATAAACAGCACTGGCAGCACCATCATGTCTAACCGAAACGACGGACGGCCATTTTCAAGCTCACCGCTCACCTTGCACACGATACAGCTTTATGGCCTGGCCAAAGACTCACGAAAAAGAGAATTAAAATGGAAAACCCTGGGTAGAGAAAAAAAAATCCGATAAATTGCCAATTGCGATTGTGTCTGCATTTGAAATGCTGCTAAGGTGCGCGCGCCAATCAATCTGATGTAGCACCTCCAATCCAACACCACCACCACAAACGGAACGTCATACTTCAACGGCGACAACCGCCAACCACCAACACCTTCACCACCCAACGGGGTGCGGGGCCAGGGCTTCCACCGTCATCCAATACATCGGGCCGGGCCTCCTCTGTTCCTCTGTTGTAGCTACTTCGATAGTAACGCTGGCAGCCACACCAGACTCTCTGTCGTCGTCGTTATCGCTTGTTGGTGTTGCTGCTGCTGTTGCTAATGCTGTTGCTGCTGCTGCCTGCTTGCCTGCCATCGTCGTCGTTTTCGTTGTCGTTGTCGTGGCTTTCATGTTGCGATCGTAAATTACATTTTAAACGACATAGAAAATACCATGATCGCTCACCGAGCCACGTATCTCTAAATTTAGCATTTTAGACATCTATTGCGTTGCGACGACGTTTTGTTTAGGTTATCTGTCTTCTGTCTTATATTGCTGTATCTGCTGCTGTATCTGTTTCGCTTGAAATTCGTTTAACGTTCAGCAAAAGGTAGGGTAGCCCCTTAGCTGGGGTCTGACACCACATCGCTCCGGAATGATCGATTCACCTGTGATCTGAATGCCTAAACGACAAGCCCATATCGTTTTAGATACCGATACAGTATTGAGTATGTATCTAAATACACACGCGTCAACGTCGTTGTACTGTGTGCCATAAAAAAAAAAAAGAGAAGGGATTCCACATGCCTGAGTGGGCTTAAAATAATGACTTAACAAGGCGATTGGAATTTCTGTTAAATTACCTTTCCAAGCCGCCATTTACCCCACATGCAAAGGATACACATTTTTAGTTTTCAATTTAAATTCATACGAGCAACGGGCGGATTGTATAAGTACACTATTATAGATTTTCTCCCTCTTTTTACCAGCATATCCTTGAATTTATGTAATTGGGACATGGTAAACAGTGTGTAATTGAGAGAAACCGTCTTTTCTTTGATCCGGTTATCAAATTTCAAAGAGTAGAGTAATCGGAATCCAGCATTGGCGGGGAGCCTCATTGACAGGGTTACAAGTTTTTTTCTTCTTGTTTTCACATTTCTATTGATTTCACAATACGATTAATTGCACCCTTAAATTAAATTTATTCGAAATACTTGTGCAAATGATTAAACGCAAGGAAACGGTGCCTAGGCAATAAGATTGATTCGGTTCGTTCATTACCGATGGCTAGACACTTGTGTATTGTATCCAAAGAGGATTTCCCACACTCAGTCTCTAGAATAATGAGAAGAAAGTCATTATTATTATGTATTGTGTTGTGAGCATGTTTTCTGATTGTATTTTTGGCGAAATAAACCTGAAAGCTAGATAAACTACTCGCCGGAATCCTATTCTGTCGCCAATGGCTTTCATATCATGTGGGGAGCGTCATTGAAGCTATCAAGTCATTACGATATCTCCCTTAGTTACTATAAATAACTGTCAAAAATGACCAAACTAGGCCCTAGGCTGCTGATAGTAATTACGCCTAAAAGTTGTTACACCTGTATTACCAACTCTCAAAGTTTTGTGTTTACTTTTGTCTTTTTTTTCTTAAATTAACGCACTGCGCACGTGCGATTCTATAGCTTATGTGGCCATGTTATAGACTTAATAAGCCAGAGAATCGGTTTGTTTGACCAAATAAGACTCACGGTCAAACTTAACACTTGACACCTGTTGACATTTTTGACTTCTTAAACAAGGCAGACCGCAAAGATTGAATCAGATGTCCATAAACGCTCTGACATAGGATCAAATCAACCCAACCTCCTGACGAAAAAAGACTGATAATTGGCTGTGCTACAAATGATCGTGATAAGATCACTAAATGGCTACTTCTACTATATATAAGGCTCGTTCCCACCTAATTGCTCCTAGCACCAAATTTTCTTCACACCGAAATGTTAGTTACCGATAATTCCGTGGTCAATGGTGTCATAATAATTCGTTATCCCTTCGAGATAACCTTATAAACGGTGCACTGTCAAATTGATGAACCCATAAACACTCAGCGAAGACGTTTGACCGATCTTACGAGTATGCTTTGCGTCAGCAAAACTTCTAGCTCCAATTGCATGTCGAATGGTTCACTTCACTCGAGGGTGCTTTTAAATTAATTCAGCAGCAAATTGCAGGAGAAGTAAGTTAAAAAAGATGTTTTCGAGAGATTATTGGGGAGTAAACAATAATAAGCGCAGCATAAGTGTCGAAACATCAACTCTACAGAATCAGTGCCGAAATGACAGGCGATGAAATTTCAGTTCTAAGACAGCTGTTAACACTTGTAACGAATTTTTTTTATACTCGTTCGGTATAGCTAAGATGCGAGTGCAGAATGTAAGGGTTAAATATCTCATCCTCAGAGTCATTGTTTCTTTCCGATTTTTTTTCTTTCAAAATTCACAATTTTTATCTTGATAACTTTGTTTAAATTTTTGATTTACAGGTCATTCCTCAAAACAGTCAAATTCTGCGTTTCAGAATGTTCTCTGTTTCTCCATTCATAATAATTTCCACCAGTATGCATACATATGCACATTTTTTCTTATAAATTCTGATTCTGATTTATTTCTTCAACAAAATAATATCGAATGTGTTCCATAATAATTTCGATTTCGATTTTTATTATTGAAAGAGATGCCGACTCATTGATTGTGCACTGAGTGCGACTAATTGTCAGGCAATAAACGTTTTTAAGAACTCAATTGAATATTGAAAACGCCTTCGAACTTGATAAGTTGGCTGAACTCTGATGGATGTGTGCAGTGCTCACATTATTTTATTTTATTTAATATTATAAAATTGATTGTTATTTCTGAATAAAAATTATTGCTAAATGAGAATATTATAATCATAACGTCTATTCTCGTACGCATTTGAAAATATATATATTTCCTCTGTGTGCTGGGCGAAATTCGTCTAACAGAATATAGTAAAAGGAAATTGCAATAGTAAGCAGTTTTTACGCCGATATTTCATGACTTTAGGAGCAAAAGTGGTACAACAAATTTTGAGCTTCTTCTTCTTCCTTTTTTTCGGCGAGATTATGATCAGAATTATAGGGATCATAACCCTCCCACTGCATCCCTACTGGACCGCCTGTGGGGTTCGCCGCCTCCCGGCTTCGGATCACTTCGTCACTGAGGCCAGACAAATGCTGCTGTTTTTTCATTTGTGTGATCCAGACGTTTTTTGGCCTGCCTCTCTCCCGCGCTTGTATAGAAGCGTTGATTGGCATTGCCTTTTTGACAGGGTTCGCAGAATCTCTCCTTTGAACAATACCAACTGAGCCGGTCGTGCTCCAATTTTTTCGAGATGGGTTCTCCTCCAGCTCGTAGCTACGACCACTCATACTTCCAACGTTCCAACTCGCTATCCTTAGGTTTCGCCTAAGCAAATTTTTAGGCTTAAGCTCCCAAAATGTCAAAACAGAAGGATTCGCTGCCGGTTTCTAAAGTTTGCTTGTAAAAACCCACTTTCCTCCATTTTTACTCTCAGAGTATACGCTTTGTCAACCTTCACGTATGACAGTGTTGCGGTTTTTACTCGAAAAAGTACACGAATGGACCAACTGTCATTGTTGATGGTAACAGATCATTCCAACAGCAGGTATACTAAATAATATCTCGCCATCTTTTCCTAAACAAATTAACTTTATTTATGTACAAAGCGTAATATTAACACAAGAAAACAAGAAGAACTCCATCATAGAAATAAACATTAAGTAAAAAATGTGATGTTTATTTATTTACCAGCAAATAAGAATAAGAAGCACAAAAAAAGTAAAATTTAATGCGGAAATTCTTTTTCTCATGCCTCAGGAATTTTATTAGCCTTGCTATCGCTAATCTGTTGGCACCTTACTCACGTCTATCCAAGAAAAGAGTTTTTCGAAAGTCTACACCCATCTGTATGTTTGTATATTAATGTGTTTTTAAATGGTTGTTAATTGCTTAATTAACGACAAAGCAGCAATCAAACGTCAAAAAGAAAGTCTTTTTTTTCTCTTAAATGTTAAAGTATTTTCCGCCATTTGATTGATAGGGGTATCTCACGAAAGTTAACAAATTAATTTATTATTATTGTTGTCCATATACCCTGGTCTATTTTTAAATATAATAATAACATCTAAGGTATGCTGGTTTAACAAAAAAAAGAAGATAATTTGCGTAATGGAACAAATTAGTGTACGAAAATATTTAATCATTTCGCAGCTATAAATCTGTTTATAGAGATTTATGACCGGAACATCACATGCCAATGATGTTACGTTTCATTACTGTGGAATGCAATGCAAAGTATGTAGGTGTAGTGTTTATTATAGACTATAAAATTAATTTTAGTCCTCTTGAATTTATCCAGCGCCTGAGGACGTAATTTTTCGTGGAAATACAGAAAATAAAAAGTCGTTAATTGGTTGATTAAAGGCGTAATTGGCAGAGATATAACCGTGGATTGGATATTAATCGGTTACTCGATGAGTCATAAATTAACTTTTTTTTGGTTTTGATTATTTTATTGAGTTTGAACACACTTATCAACCGAAAGTATGAACTGAGGACGTCCTTAATGACTTGAAGCTTCTATCAATCAACGGGAAATATGCTATAAGGCTTTTAGCAATATGAATCTATCCTCAGCAATTTTCTAGGTGAATCACGGTAAAAATAATCCCTTGTCATTTGCTTTGTTTAGTTGGTCACATCGCTCAAGCAAAAAGGATTCTGAAGTGAATCGGTTTTAACGACGCGACGAGGCAAACTGAACTTCACCATTGACAGTGATAACCGAGCTTGGTAATTTAGCCCCAGCTAAAAAAGGTTATTAACTTCATTGCAACTTTTGAAACGAAACTCTACATAGTTTGCTTTTCAAATATACTGAGACATATGTATGTCTATACATATATAGCTCTTTGTTTCTGGACAAAACAAAGTAAAGGCCTCAAAATTTGCATTTCAGTTTCCGTTTCAGGGAATTCTATTAGCCTCAAGTCTCAATACAGTTTATATATGCCTAAAAATTAGCTAAGACCAATAGCTTACTCCAGCTCTTAGGTAATACACTTTTTCGAACAGATGGACGATCTTAAAACTCTCCAAGAAGAGAAACCTCATTATAAAAAGGCGAGAACTAGAGATACATTAACACACGTTTCCCTACAACTGTTTAAGGTGAATACAAAAATCACAAAAAGTCTTTTGGAACCCGAACCGGCTTTAAGTAAATTTTCAATGATCTCATTGAGGTCTCAAATTCTTTTTTTTTTTTTTTGATATTTCCCAAGTGACGAAAAAAAAAATTGAAACGCACCTTCCACCAGTTTTGACGAATTCTCAGAATATCTATGTATACCCCATTGGTTGAAAATATTCAATAAGATATCCCTTCCGTTGCATTCACAATCTGATGCACTTCATGCGCCCTGTACTTAGTTTGGAAAATTAATGACATCCGTTTCTCAGATCACCAACAGTAATTGCGAAAAGAACATCATTCATCCAGCGTTTAAGTGCGTATCGATGAAAACTCCACTCCCAGAGCGGCATGCTGCCCAACATTAAGTCACTTACTAATTCCGAAAACACACAGGCAAGTAATTTTCCGGTAAAATTTTAAATGCGAAAAATTACTTCCTTTCGACCTCAACACCCCGTCTTCAATCCACCCACTGTACACTATAAATCCGCCTGAGTTCTTCTCTCGCCTATCAGTTCACACATTTTTAATTTATAGCATCGACTTTGCTTTTATAGCAAACCATTTATCTTGTGTTTGCCGCGCCGCGTACACGATGTTGATGATGACGATCAACAAACCGGATCATACCGCTTAATAATTTTTTTCTTTTTTCTTCTTCCACTCCATCATTTTTCATAAAAGGGGGAAATTCACACACAAAAATATAAAAATACAAATTCGAAGAAAAAAAAAAAGGAAAATTTATTACAAATTTATTACAAAGTTCTCTCTTTCTGGGGGCACGGTTAGGAAGGGGCTTCAGTGATCTTTGCTCGATCGTTTTACTGAGTACAGCGAAAAAAAAAGGAAAAACAGCGAAGAAAATCTTCAAATGAATTAATCGTCAGTCGGTGTGAATAAAGTGCTCGCGCAGTAGTAATACCTTCTATATATTCCTAGCCATAAACATAACACACACAGAACATGTAAACGAGCTGGTGTTTGGGGAAACTTAGTTGCACTTGTTTCTGGATACTCCTATGGAGCACCCAGGATCCAATTATTACCGCCTATTAATTTCGCTGTGAATATTATTAAAATGCGCCGCTCACGGATCGTATGCTGATGTGGTACCAAGCAGTCTCAGCCAGCTTGCGATATAATTTTTATTTTTAATTGGTACACACAGTATAGAATTAGAGGAGAAAGGGGAGAATATACTATCATAATATGTTTGCAGATGCATGCATCTACTCAATTAAGAGACTTGGCACGCAACACAAATTGCCGATAAAAGAAGAGTGTTACAATTACGATAAATTATCTGAGCAACACAAGATAGATGTGGCGCATCTAGAATGTTTTTGATTCAACCCATATGGAGAAGAGATAAGCAACTACATATGTTGCTATGATGTAGTGCAGCAGCGTTGTCGAGTGATTTTCTAAGAATAATTTTTTTTTTCTTTAAAAAAGTATTAAAAGTATCGAAATTCAAAAGTGTTATGTTTGGTTTCCGTTTGCGTCTAAAAATTGCGTCCGAATTGCTAGCCATACACACAGCGATTTTTCTTCTTTCTCTAGACGATCCTTTTTTATCTCTTTAAAACCAACACACACCTGTCAATAAAATATCATCAACCATGACCATCAAAGTCATTAAACGCACGTTGCTTACAACGTTTAAACAGAACATTCCTTTGCAATCGAACAACCCTTTCACCGTAGACGATTGCAAAATACCTACGGGACTTCTGCTCCTCTCGGATAATGAAACTAGCACAGAAATTCTTACAATATGTGCATCTCGAACGAATCGGTTGATACCTTATCCCACATCCTTCAACCAAACCTCATTAAAGTGGGCGCGACAATAGTAGAATTCATATTTTTTAATAATTCCGCAACAGCGCTACAATAGCCTTTTAAAGAACAAGTTTCCATTCCAAAACAGATTTTAAACACTAACGTTCACGAATTATTATTTTCCTAAAGTATTCTCTATTTTGTAACATTAACATTTGTTCCACTTCCATTATCTGATTTGCCATTTTTGACAGATCAAACGAGAAATCATTATGATTTTTTAAATAGCCCAAAGGATCTGCTAGAATTAACTGTCATCAACTTTCCAAATAAACATGACATCATTGAGTTCCAAAAAACAAAGTAATATACTGTCATTCATAATGACTTCCACCGATCACAATGGTTTCAATCAATTGAACAGTATTGGCTATTAATCAATGAAATGCCAATTTATATGTCTAAATTTGTGCGCATTTTTATACCGCTTAGCTAATAAAGAAACTAATTGGGGTTACACGCGCCTCTTTCTAGCTGAACTCTGACCAATCACGTTCATTTCCGAAACTGGAACAAAATAGGAAAATTTCTTATTTCACCCTTCTCTGGCTGAGAATTTCTTCTATCTTAAGAAATCGATGACTTCATATTCCATCTTCGATATTATCAAACGGAAAAAGACCAACAAATTGTTTATTAATAACCATTAGATAAGAAACCGTCAAATCACAAAACAGTTTCAATTCCCCCATTGATTTGACTTTTTCAAGAGACAATTGAAATGACAGCACGACCATCGAAAACAGTAGCAATCAAAACAATTTTGCTTTGATTCATTTATCTGTCCGATATGTCGGCTTTTTTTTTGTTTTTGTACCACACACAATAGGTCTTCGTTCTGCCGCAGCATCTACATACAAATAATTCGAATGAATTTCTTTTTTCAATTTAATTGTATTTTACTTTTTGATTCACAAGGAGATGTCATACTGTCATACAATCTATGTCACAGTATTGATGACATACGTATACATTAAGTGAGTGTTTTTTCTGTGTGTGCTCTTGAAAAATTGATACCACACGAAACGCGAGGCGCATCTCGGAAATCATGGTGACGTTTAATTGAATTCCATTCAATATGCGATGATGCTGCTGATGATGATGATCGCAAATACACTGCTATGCGTCAAAAGTCCAACGTTAAACTGTCAACCCTTTATTGTTATTATTTTCTGTGTAGTGCATGCGTATTTTTTTTATTATTATTAAAAATTTGTATTGACGTTAGTTGCCGGCACGTCAGATAATATACGACCATCATGCACACACAAACCTCAAAGGCGTATACCACAGGATTAAAGGCCATCAATTTTGCAATTTGAAACCAATTAGCAGAGATACCAATGATCAATACTATTTCGATGGAGATTTGAATTTAGAGGTAGGAGAAGGAGTGGAATACGAAGAATTAGATGATGATGCTATCGATCTATTAATAAAAAAAAAATTTAATCCCAGATGGCAGTTATGATGCCGTATGAGACGTCGCTCTTAAATGGGGAGAGGGTACCTCCATCGATTTTGTATCTATTTTGTATCTTATTTTGCAAACCATTTTTTTTTATTCCGAGAATCTATACCAAGGACACGTGTAGGAAATTTAAACATTTGGGTTATGGGTGGGAGACATGACAGATTTAAAGATGAACATTTTTGACAGATGTTACTGTCTTTTGGGTGGGTATCTTAACTGGCAAAGAGGTATACAAACCATTAATGGATCTCTTATTAGGTCATATCTATAAAAATGGGTATTAAATTCAGTATAAATTAATGCCATTTGTTATATCCAATAACCTTTTTTAATCAAGATATGTGACAGCTGTCACTTGGGTTGGGTATGTACATAAATATGGGAAAGATGATTGAGTTTTATTACTGTCTATGATGACGAATTCTAAGAATTAGAACACAGTGACATGTTGGAATACAATTAACAACTTAACTAGAAAATGCCAAAAAATTATATGATACTGTTGCTCGGAATAGAAATCCATGATTCAGTAGGGTTAAGGAGAAATTTGTAGCGCGTTTGAAGACTGTTATTTTTATTTACAGCAGTCATTTAATCAGAATGTTTTATTGACAACGCGCAACGACGCATAGCGTCGGTGAGTTTTCATTTGCTGGGTTCCATAAAAGAACGTCCAACGATCACCTCGCTCTCCAATATGAACTCTACTTAGTGGAGATCCATTTTCCTAGAAAGGAGCAAGCAGGCGTAATCTGCGTTTGTGTTTCACGATAGTTGCTGTATTGAACTGAATTCCTTCTATTTCACCCGACAAAACACCAGTTAATTACTAATTGAAAATATACAACCCTGTTGCACCTCAATAGGATGGTAAATAGCTCTGGCAAATGTTCCAAAGCAGGAGATGACATTTCAACCTAGGTCACTCTGATAATAGCATTTAGTCCATCTGGAATATATCCTCTGCGCAAGGAAAGCCAAATAAACTGATGAAGTATCAACGCTCAATAATCCGCGTAATGTTAATATGGACACAGAAGGATCCAGAGCAAAACCGCAGCTTTTCAGCATAAAGTGTGCCTTCAAGATGTACATACGAGTATGTAGGTAACTTTATTTGCTCGAAAAATACTTTTGTCCCTCTCAAAGCAACACACACGTAGCAGGCAACTTCTTTGTTATTGTTTTCATTGTTACTGAGATCTTAATGAATTTTATAAAACTGTCCGTGCAGTCTTAACTCTTAACCTGAACTGTCAAATGACAATTGACATTCGCGTGTCTTGAGTGGTGCGTCCAGAGCTGTACTAAATATGTGTAAGATGACTAGCGCTAGCTTCGTAGTCTTCATGTTCCGCATCTGCCTCATCACATCTTTGAATTAATTTTCATCACCTTAACCATTACAAGATAAAATTTACTATCCCGACATGCTCTGAATGTCAAAAAGCGAGTATAACCATTTCTTTAAAACAATATTCCTTCACATGATGTCATTTCTTTATTTTCACCAAATGACCATTTATTCGCGCGCATTATTTCAATATCATAGAAAAATTGTTTACAGTCTTCTCAATAAGATATTGATATAACATGCGCACGCGAATATTGATCAATTATTAATATTCAATGATTGACCAGCAACAGTATAACGAGCCCACCCAAGCAACCTCCATCAGTGTTAGATTGGCGTCTGTGCGTCAATCGTAGCTGTCAAGCAAGTTATTTGACAAGGTGGTTGTTACTACCACCAGTAACACCAACATTACTGGTACATGCTTAGATGGATTGTCACTCACCCCTTCATGCCGTCAAATGATCAATTCGCATACTGGGCGGTATTAAATCGGTGACAAGCTGTCTGCTGATCAGAGCGTCAATTTGTATTCAGCTTTGCACTCAATGAGATAATATTGGTAAAGTGTTGAAACAACGTGTTAGATAATGTCTAATATCACAATGAATCCATTACCAGACGGGAATCAGTATTCCAAAGCTAATAAACGAAATAAAATATTAACTGTGACCGGGATCTAATCGCAAATATTATATCTGCCCACGCGTAACAAGGCATGATATAATGGTTACAGATACTCAACATCCATGGGGGGTCAAGTGCTGATACATCTTATGCAATCCTTCTAAACTATGAGCTGAGAATAAAAACAATTAATCATGTGACAAAGTAATAAAATTTAAATCAGACGGGAATCAGTATTCCAAAGCTAATAAACGAAATAAAATATTAACTGTGACCGGGATCTAATCGCAAATATTATATCTGCCCACGCGTAACAAGGCATGATATAATGGTTACAGATACTCAACATCCATGGGGGGTCAAGTGCTGATACATCTTATGCAATCCTTCTAAACTATGAGCTGAGAATAAAAACAATTAATCATGTGACAAAGTAATAAAATTTAAATCAGTCAACCATAAGCACGTCAGATGAATGGACACAGAGACAGCAGAAACTAAGAACTTGTCCAGATGGCTGGCTATAAATTAGAAAATCCCATTGAGAAGCCATAAACTTCACAATCACACGTGAATGAGACGGTCGGTGGCGGTAGCCACTTTTTCTCAATTTTTCCCGATTCCACTTATCTGAGTAATAAATTCTGAGATTTTGTGGGCGCGCTTTATAGCATCGCGCTGATGGACTCGCAACCATGTATAATTAATTTAAAAAATCTGACTGCTAGCACGCGCGCAATTCAGTTCGTCTGACGAACACGATGATGGGGTTGTTGTTTATGAAAATTTGTTTTTATTTCAATTGGATTCACTGAGTATTCAAAAAGTAGTAGAATTTGTATCTATTTAAAAATTAAGAGATATTTACAAGAAATTGACGTAAAAGGATTTCTCCTAGACGTTTCACGTCGCAGTCTGTGGATCGAAACAATCGTCATTAGTTAGTCGAAAATTCGTTTGTGATCATGATAAAATCCTTTGTAGGTCAGAAGAATGAAGTATAAAACTTGAATCGAAATAGACAAACGGTTATTTAATATTAAGTTTGAGTTCAAAAATAGCATATACGAACAACAACACAAATGAGTGCATATGTTCAGAAAATCTCTGATCTCATGGTCTCTTATGAGAGGCTTGTATAGGAAAACATGGAGTTCATGTAGCATGCCATATGAAAAAGGACATTTCAAATAAATTGGTGTCCATTATAAAGGAAGTTGAAATTTGAAATCGGAAGCGGTGTCCCACAAGACTGCACATTATCACCACTAATCTTTCTAGGGGTGATCAATGACCCCTTATAGAGTACTTTGCCGATGTGAACCAATATTATTTGCTATAAGTCATAAAAGTCATCTTTATAGCAACAAACCTCAAAAAGAAAATTACTATTCCATCCATCTGACAGTGATTAGATAGCGGCAGCTTGACTAACAGAAATATCTTTATTAATAGCCAACAAAGAACAATCTAGAATCAAGTTTTTCATCCACGAATCCATTACAAAAAATAAAAAAAAAACGTTGTAGCGTACCTCCTGCAATCTAGTATCTTCTCTAAAGCAACTGGATTTCTTGTCAATGGATGGATGCCGCCAACGGACCCAAAACATATACAGACACTCCGGCAGACAGTTCAGAATAGCATCAGCTCCAACTTGGCTATCACCACTAACTTGCTTCTGCAGATGGTGTGTACGAGTACATACTCGTACACCCAGAGAGCCAGGGAAAAGTTGTTAATGCAACTTCATGGTGGGCAAAATGGTTAATTCTGGGTGGAAATTTAATTGATAAGATCTTGTTGAGGGCTAGTAGTATAGAGACTGTAGTGGTAGAGTGAGGCCACTTCAGGAAGGCATCATATAATGGTCTCTCTAAATGGGGAGTCGTTGTCGGTTGTGTCTGCTTTTTTTTTTCGCATGCGCATGAGCACCGGGTGGGCATTAATTGTGCGTGTAAAATATGCTTGCACAGTGGTCTGATCGCTGTTTCCCTCATGTTGCAAATTGCGACCGCAGTTTTTTTCCTCTTGTTTTTATAATATTCCAATTTCCATTAAACAGGTAGTTGATGTAGACAGAGTATAATGGCCCGATTAAATGCTTTGAATTAAATACAATTATCTTATATCCACTTGACCACTGTAAGACTCAGTGTGTTCACTTCACACACAGGTCTTTAGTCTGTCAATCAAGTGGAGAATGAAATGCATTTTGATTGCAAAAAATATATATGTATATAAATATAAATACGTACTTACCGTATATCTACATCTTAACTACCTATACGTAGTGCAGGCAGCGGATAGACAAAGTGGCTGCTGTTGCGAATGGTTTAAAGTTAAATTGCAATGACACATGAGAGAGATTCACTTCTCAGAAAGGCAGAAAACTGTGAAAGTAGTTTTCTAAGGAATATGAAACCTTAAACTAGGAAAAGTTAGGAAAATGCTTGGAATTTTAGGAAGTAGCTTCGAAGTCTAAGAAATCGTGTCTGTTTGTTGTGACATCAAATAGATATGATTGAGGGAATTTAATAAAAACTTGGCGACGAATTTAAAAAGGCTCAATAAAGTGACGCATACAGATGTCAGTAAGATTTTTCATCGCTGTCAAAATCTCGCTTATAAGAACCCGGTTACTTTCCTTACTAATTTGTGAGAAGGGTGTTTCACACATTTTAGTGGTTTTAGTGGTTCCAATTTCCAATGTATATGGATGGCATGGAAGTTGCTGTTCATCGGTCATCAAAATCAAAACCGATCAGTTGATTCCGCGAGTTCCATTCCATGGTCAATAACCGACCCAGTTTTTTTTTTTTTAATTTTTCAGTCGATCTTCGAATTATTGTTACCTTCACAGCAGCGGATGGATGATTCGGTTAAGGTTTAGTTCGGTTTACTGACTCGCTCGACTGAAGTGAACAGAAAAACCATCCTCATTGTGGGACCCACTTAAGCAATTGTAAGTTCTTATCCAAGAAAAGTACTGCCAAAGCATCACGATCGGCGTTCAAATATCGACGACAAAAGTTTCTTTTTGCATCATTTAATAAAAACTGCAATATTTTGCAGATCGTTGAACTGTTTTTTTTATATAAATACGCCACATAAAGGCGTATTCGACATGTGGCATCGGTTGCGGTTACCACTTCGTATACTTATTAATTACATCCCAACTTATGGTTATTCTAAGAAATGTATCTATAAATACAAATCTATTAATCTTACAGCATGACCGATATCAGTCACACGCTGACAAATAATCCAATCTCATCCATATTTAATCAAACTATTTGTAAAACCGGTTTTTGTTTATACGCTTTTTAATATAAACATCTAATTATGCATTGACGATCTAGAAAGACTCCTCTGAGAGAGCAGTGTGTTAACACCAACCATCACGTAAAATCCGACCAAGTTTACACAACAGGTGTGCTTAGAGCTCTCGTATCATATAATTATCCCCGCACAATGTTTATAAATATTCATTGGCAAAAAACGATACAAAAACAAGAAAAAGATACAAAAACCCAATCGAAAGTCCACAATCGGTCCTCGTGTGAGACCACGCACGTAAGACCTGAGACGCTAGTCTGCAGTAGTTGCTGCCTATACAAGAATAGTATCTGTGTGCAGCCAGTTTCTTTTTTTTTTTTGTATCTTCATTGCACCAGCAGCGGTATACCAATCTGTACACAAAAACCGATCAATTGAACCAAACGATTATTACATTTCAGCGGTGATATCGCGGCTCCATGTGATCATCTGTAAGCGACCACCTTTAACAGCTATAATTGAGGTGCAGTCCTTCGTCTTCCTTCACTCGAATCGAATGCTGCTGCTGCTGTTACTGCATAATATCTTTATATCTTTACCTTTGGACCACAGCAGTGGATACGGGATACTTGAATGTATAGCGTTTCCCTTTTGTGGCAGCGAAGGTGGCTGTGGCGGCTGTGGCTGCTCTGGCCGCTCCAATTGTGGCTCTGACTCAGGCAGATGACTTGAAATGATCTCGGATTCAGTTTTCGTTCGATATCGATATCGATTGGTACTTTTGTCCAAAGCCGTTCATATCCCATACTGGGGATATGCATAGTAAGTAAGTTGTAAGCGCAATAAAAGCGAATGCTACACGACATTCAATATTACGTCGTGTGGTTTTATAGCCGCAGGTGAAGGAAGGCATGGTGCTACACCGCTGCATTACCGTTCAATCAGGCGGTTTCCCTAGGAGGTAATAACTTGGAAAAAAAAGAAAAAAAAACAATAACACGAAACGGCGGCAACTTCACAATGATGTGGCAGCGAAAAAAGTTCAAGCCACTCTCGCATAATCATAGTAAGTACTCGTATGTACGAGTATCTATATATAGTTGGGAATTTTCATTCAGACTATTGTTCGCTAAAAATAGATTTTCTTGGAGTTTTTTGTGCTATCTGTTCCGCGGGCTATTTCATTTTCCTAACTATTTATAACTCGGTGATGCCCGGTGAATTCAAACCATTTCGCTGTGAGGTCTGTAAATTTGTGCAATAAGAGGCCAGAGAGGAGAGCCTACTCATAACATGGGAGCCCACACATGCACCGTAATGCTATGGAAATCTGAAATGCGATTTCCTTTCCAACTGGAGACAGGGGGAAGTATATAAGTTGCCTGACATGGTTGCTGGCGGGTGATGGTGGTGAACATGATCTCCCATGGGAAACTTGGCTCACTTATTGGCGCTGAGGTTTCTTTCATCTTGTTGGGTGACTCCATTGCCGCCACCGCCTCCGCCTCCGCCTCCGCCAAGTCAACAACTGGAGATGAAGAAATATTATGCTGCTCTCTAGGTGCACTACAGCAGCACACACTCATAGGATTGATCTTGAAATGCTATTTTTGTTCCGCGATGATGATGTAGCGTATGCAGGGCACGTATATTTATATTTTATGAGCGTTACTTATCGGTTGTAAGTGTATCTAAAGAAAGAATCACCGCCACTACCACCGGTTGCTTGCACTGTGCGTGCAATGTGTTGTGGTGGTTGAATTATTACTGCAATGGAGATTGGACTGCATCTTGGCCCACTTCCTTGGTGGCGAGGCGCATCATGTTTGTACAGAAAATTCTAAAATTAAATCGATGTCGTTTGTTGGATTTACTCGGATTTCTGTAGATACTTGTATCCAGCTGCTGTTGCATGAATGCTGTAGGTAGATTGACTTGATTCCGATAAGTCTTTATGCACCTGCATGTTACAGTGCGGTAGGTAAAGTTTACTTTGTTGCTGATGGCAGTTGATTGATTCTTGTAATTTAGACTGTATTTTGCTGTCGATTGCATTAAATTATGCTCCATGGGATGTAGTCTTGGAATCTTGATAATAAACCTTTTAGCAGGATTATTATACAGGACTTTAAGTTAGAACTCTTCTAGAGTATGAAACTTTCTATCAAAAAATGTTCAGTTCCTATACTAACACACTGTCAATACATTTAAAATCGAAGTGAAATTGAGTTCAAATTGAGTTCAAAGCCAAGCACTCGCTCAAACTTTAGGGCTCAAAGTTGCTGGAATATATTATAATTGAGAACATCTAGATCCCATGCCATTGAGGCTAAAGCGGAAACGAAAAGACACGCAAATTAACTAGATAAAGAACTCACTAATGAATACTTGAGTAGGTTATCGTGAAAAGCTGCAGTAGATGCAACCTCACTTAGACCAGTTAGGTCCATTATGTTACCACAGGATCAACATCTCCAATATAAGCACAGCACGGAATATGACAATTGAAAACTATCAATTGGAATTATTTCAGAAAAATATCAAAGATGCCGTCTCCAAGTGTGCTTATGTTTTATTCGAGCAGTTTACACTTTTGAAGTGCTGCCAAACTCAAATAATCAGAACATTTTAAATCTTTTTAGTATCAAGCGTAGTAAAGTAAAATATTTTTGTTCAAGCAAAAATTAACTAACTTATATCCTTGTATGTACATATGTGTGTATGTACTCAGGCTTGAAGAATTCAGATAAAAAATTATATATTTCGAAAAATATCAAAAACTGGTTACAAAACCTTTGGAACTATTCCTCTCTGTTAGTTCTATTTTTCTATCTACTTTCTCCCTCTTTCGGGTATGCAACCCCACAATTTTTTAAGAAGCCTACATTTTAAACGTCTTGCATACTTTTGAATATATCTGTACAGGTTAAATTTGTTAAATTGGCGTAAGAAAAGCACAACGTGTTGTACCAATAATATTCAGTTTATAAGCTACTAAGCCTGCGTATCCATTCTCCAGCCATATGAAACGATCCACAAGCGCGTCTTAAATGGCCCTAAATGTAAAGGTCCATTTAAACTGGTCAGAAACAGTTTGAGATTATTTCTAGGTTGTTTTTCCCGAAAAACTGCTTCTTTACTTACTTTAAATTTTAAAGAGTGTGACTTTGTTCTGATGCTTCTATAATAGAATACAAATGTGTTATTTTGGATTATAAATGAATGGTGCTGATTAGTTAAGCAGTTAAGCAACTGCATGGAGAGAAATTAAGAAAATAAATTTATTTGCAAATGTGTGAAAAATTTAAGAATCTGACATTCGACCCTTTGTGCTCTTAAAAAGTCTGCAAAGTAATACCAGTCTATTAAGTTCAAGAAAACAGAAAATAATATTTAAAGATATTTCGGGCTGATTATGATAAACTTAAACTTAAAAACGTAAACCTTAAACTTGCAATGATCACAGAAATATAGAATTTAAACTATTTGGGTTCAAAAAAATGCACACTCTATGGGGTGAAGTCAAAATGACGATTCTTAGGAAAGGGTGATCAATGATGATGCCTTTTGTTTTTTAATGTATCACTCATTCAGTTTACTTGGGACATCCCTTAGCATTAATTAAAATGTCTCTAGAACAGGTTCATTAAAATCATGATGCTATTTCCGCAATCATGACTGATGATGAGTATGTTGTTTACGATAAAATTTTCTCAATTAAAGATTGGATCAATTTCCTTTTAATTACGAATGAAACAATGGAAAATCTCAATCACCCATCCATAGAATTTAAATTGTTCAATCGATTTATTTTCTCCAGTATATCGCTATAAAGATGATTCACATTTTTTTTAATTTCTTAATTTGCAGTCCATTCACATGTTGTGTTACAGGAAAACGCGTCAGTATAACAAAGTATCTATTCCGCCCACATTTTCTAATAAAACGCAATAATCCCCATGAAGTAATCAGTTTTATAATTTTGTGCTCTTATTTGTTTTTTTATTTTAAATGAAACAAAATCGATCACTATTTTACCAATAAAGATAAATTAAAAATACTTTATTCTTGTTTTTCATTACAGATGTGTTCCCGCAACTTAAAGATCTCTGTGGTGCTGATTCTAGTATTGGTCCCCTTTATCGCAACCCTGCCACACAATCACAGTTTGTCCAAGAGGAGCACATTTTTCGACTTAGAATGTAAGGGTATCTACAACAAATCAATGTTCTTCCGGCTAGATCGTATCTGTGAGGATTGCTATCAATTATTCCGGGAAACGACTGTGCATCGATTGTGCAAGTGAGTTACAAGCAGACAAAAAATGCAATTACATCAAATCAAATTAATTTGTTTCTTTTACCAAGAATTTCAGTGAATAATAGTACGAAAAATAATTTACTTTGCTTTGGTTCTTTTTACAAATATTTTTCATTCTGAGATTCATGACTGTGATCCTGATATTAAATATGAACTTTAACAATTTAAAAAAATGATCACGTTCGCAGGTAAAACGATGGATATAATTTGATATACAAAATTTTATTACCGTCACTTTTGAAGTGACATAAAATGACTGTCACGGAAGGGATTCCGCAATGACTTTCCATTTCGGACTTTGGTGTGTGAGGAACGCACCTTTCAAATTTTATGTAAAAACTGTAAATGAAAGGCAATGTCAGTGTCACTTGTCACACTTAACGACAATGACAAATAATATTATTTATTGTCGCATTTTCCCAATTTTTTTAGTGACTCACTTAGCTTATCTCTCTCTTTTTAAATTTTTTTTTGTTTCACAAATATATACCTTGACACTTGTCTGTCGCCAAACAGTTGCTGTCCAATGTTACCCCTCAGCTAATAATTTCCTGATATTTCATGACAACGCATTCTTTTTATTATTTATTATTTTAGCTGTAAAAAAATCCAATTTAAAATAAAATTATGTACCTACATCGCCATGTATGATGACGAGTGTATACAAAAAACTCATATACGAGTATAAATGTGTTTGAAGAAAAAATGTAAACGAAATTTAGACCACCGGACTTCAATATCAATCAATCATTTTGGCATATTGGAAATGTATGTATATACTACGTGCTTTGCGAAAGGTGTTTTGTATTTTTTTTTTTTTTTCGTTTGTTTTTGTGCAAATTTCCGAAATTAGAATTTCTGAAAATACCAACTCGTGGTACATGTGGTTTCTTCGAAACAAGCCCCGGGTATATTTTAATGGCTCGGGTGAGTCAATTTATGAAATTTTGAATTTTTCGCAAAACGTCCAATTTTTTGATTGCTTACAAAATTGCCGACGAAATATATTTGAATTTTAAAATTTAATGAAAAGAAAACAAAAATAAAAATGTTTGCAAAATTTTTATATCCAAAGTTGGGATTTAAATTCAAATATAGCGCAATGTGGTCGTTGCCCTTGTACTGTTAGATAAAAACAGACAAATTTTCTTATTCAATGTGTTTTCAAAGAGAAACATGTGTCACTCTTCTGTGCAGGTGTGTTTTTATTTTGTATTCCGTCGCGGGAAATAAAACCCAAATTTTATGGACAAGAATATTGGATTGATAGTGAATCTGATCGTTGGTGTGCCACACCTTCTCGCATAAATTGTAAGCAAAATAGCTATAGTAATAGATGCAGATACAAACAAAAAGAGATTGGTTAGATTTCATCTTGCATGAATTCCTCACTATCTGCCCATAACATAGACAAAATTGTGACAATTAAACAGATTGATCAATATTTTAGCATTTTATGAAAATGTGTATTAATGAAAGAGGTTTTTAATAAAAATACTAAAGGTTAAGGCCAGTGCCGGACCGAGTTGGTGAATTGGTATTGGAATTGATTACACCTGCCCAGTCATCACACTAATTTCTCGTCTAGAAGTGCACTTACCTAAGCTGTGCAAGATTTCCCTTGAAGGCGTTGCTTAACCGCAAAGGTCGAACTATAATAGTAGAATGGGTGCGTACGTAGACGTGCGTAACTCTGCGAACACATTTGTATTTGTACGACCATAATAGCTTCATGCTTCGATTCGTCAAGTCTTCGCTCACTTTTGCTCACTTACAAAAAGAGCGAATGAGTTGGAAAATTTGACATTTGACATGACTTTAACAGCTGTGCAAATCGCTGCCGTTTAAATACGCCTATGTATAACTTGAGAAATTGACAGTAACGTAAAACTTTGACATTAGCTTCCGATTGCTTTTGGCTATTATAGTTGAGCCTCAAAACGTTTCATGGTAATTTACCAAAGTACATTGAATCAAATTTCAAATAAACCACGCAAATTGACGCTGACTTTATAACACTTTGGAACCACACTGTTTACATAAAATCACCAAAACTCCTTTTTTTACTGTCAAAATGAATTTGAAAATGTCAATTTTTTATGAAACATTTGACGTACCACGTGAATCTTTATTATCAAGTTCGTAGCTGTATCCAATTTATTCTTGTGAGTCCTAAAGCATCTACAGTGCTTTCGCTCTAGTGTGACCTCGAATATCTTTTTCTTATTCCTACAGTCTGTTCCAACAAAAAATTACCTTTTTAAACTTAACTAAGAGTTTCATTACCAAATTCATTATCTTCGCGATAATTAAGGCTGCTCTACGGCCTGGAAGCTTAGTGTTTGCTAGTGGGCGGTTAAATGACTTCCTAGAACATACATATGTATATGCCCGTACAATGTACTTTGACACTTTCAAAAATACACTCGAAAACCGTTTCAGACTCTCCCAACAGTTTCACTAAAATAGCGAGTGTCAAATAACACTACACGAGACAACAGACAAGACTTTGACATTTGTCAATGTTATTTAATTATAAGTCTACAACCGTTATATATACAAATGTTTTCCTCTAATCAGAGATGAAATATTGAAATAATTCGACGACGAAAAATAACAAAAAACACAAATCATGGAACCGAACGGAGGTGGCTATATTTTCTCCTTTTTTTTTCTCCCAAATGCAAATGTGAATAGTATTTTTAATATTTTGCATTTAACGCTTAACTCTGTTTGAAAAAAAATCATACACTTTCTTCCCTTGATAATATATTTTTTTTTCGTACTCACTGGAAATTTTCATCTGTTTTGATCTACATAATAACTAACGAAAAAGTCTTTGAAGTGTGTACGACATGATGAAGAGACCCGATGATTGTTATATTTCTATCGCCACAAAATTTATGAATTTCCGTTTGTTTTCATTCATTAATTAAACAAAAAATTCACAAAAAAAATTCGAATTTTCTACGTCTTAAAAAAACTTTATATCAAATTTCCCCCCTTCGATAAATGAAAGAACCAAAGCAAAAAACTATTATTATTCACAAATTTACAAGTATATATATAAAAATAAATATTTTATAACATTTCCTTAACCTTCGTCAATATAGGCAAAATTGCTTTACAACGGATTACTTTAAAGCATGTGTGGAAGCGCTACATCTAAACGATGAAATTGAAATACTTAAGAATTATGTTAAAATAATTAACGGCGCTGCGCCACCACCAACGCCACAATCAATATAATTAGTAGTTTCATTAATATAAAAATGCAAACATATTTAAAAATATAAATATTTTTTTTTAATTTTCCCATTCTCTCTATCTCTTCGGAAGATTTTTTTCTTTTTTAATTTAAATGTACGACAAAGAACCCTACTACATGTCATTCGTCTTATAAAAAAAAAAAACAACAAACAAATATAATTTCCTGTTTTAAGTGCAAAGTTTTAAACTTAAAAAAAACTTTAATTATCTTCTTCAAGTGCATCGTGTCTAAAACACACAAAAAAAAGTGAAAACTTAAAAAAAAAAAGAAAACGAAAGAACGAAAGAACGAAAGAAAGAAAAGAAAAGGAAATGCAAAATTTTCAGTGAAAATTAAAATAAAATAAAATAAAAAAAAAACTACATTCTTGTTAAATTGTTGTTAGATACATAATTTATATAATACTATGGGTATATTATATACAAAATGAAACTGTATTTATTTTTATACTTATGTATAGTTTTTAGATTCATATACAAACAATTTTTTTTTTAATTTTATTATTTTTATTTTTTTTTTATTATTTTGTAATTCAATTTGTATTTTTATATTAATTTAAAGCGAAAACAAAGTGATATAACTACTACTACTACTATTACTACTATTACTAATTTACTTGATAGGGTAAAGTGTTAAATGTAAAGAGAGAAAAAAAAATAAAACAAAGGCATAAAGGGAAAGCGCATCCACACATGCTATAGCAGCTAAAGTAAGAAAGCAAGGATTAAATGGATTTTACTAAAAGAAACGAATTTCAACGTCTGCGGATATAACAAATAAATAAACAAACAAACAAACAAACAAAAAAAAATACACACAAAAGTGCAATGGTGATGAAATGAAACTAAGAAGGCTACAGAATTTCAAGGAGATAATATACAACATATACAACAACAACAGCAACAAGCAACACTCATTTTACTTTTCATTTTGACTTAAGTTCAATTTATTGGTATGTTTCTTTTAATTTCTTTTATTTTTTTAAATATTTATTTATTTTGCGTGCTCTGCGAATTTTTTTTTATATTTTTGGAAAGAATTTTCTCATTTAATATTTTTTTTTTTTTTTGATTTTATTAACTTTTTAAGTAATTTTTTGCGTACTTAAATAAGTTACTTTTTGATTTAAATTTTGTTAATGAATTTTATATTTCTTTTTATGTGTGTACTACTGGTAAGCGATGTTTGAAACAATGGTGTATGGAAACTATGCCACGATTTAAGGTTAAGTGTCACACTACTGACAGCTAAATAGTATAGTTACCACTCAAGCTGCTGTCACATGCGTCACGAGGAATGATCAAACGCAGTTTCATAGAAAATTTTAGTCAATTAGTTTATTAACAGCCTTTCCACGTCCGGAAAGGGCTGCCACAACTAAAACTTAACGTATTTGTAGATCTTGAGGACATCAATTGATGTCAAGTTGCTTAGATTTGCTTTATTAAAAATACGAGTAGAGCTAGATACACAGAATGTGACCTCTTCGCATCTACAACTTCCAAGAAATCTTTATATTCACTTGGCGCATTTGCCCAGCAAGAATGCCCTCTTAAGGCTCCCATTGTTAAAACCACGACAGGTGTAATACTTGCAGCTGGAAACACAGTATACTTCCTGACTAGTCATAACTAAAAAAGACGATTTGTCATTACTCCAGTGGTCCTTTAGGGAATTTTATGAATTTTAGAAAAAGTTGAACTAACAGAAAAACTGGGAAAAACTTTAGAGCCACTGGATAGTTATTTGACTACTTCTCCGCGCTGTTGATTTATTTATATTTTTATGCCAATAAATTCATTATCCTGCAAAGTGCACATCTTATTGTAGTATTCAGCGGCAGTGGTTTAGAAAAGATTTTCAGAAAGTGGTTCCACCAAATCAAGAACATTCGCTTCCTTGAATGCAATCCGATCTTCAATGTCATTTGGGCCGGTTCACTGTTGTGTCTTCACGATCTTTTACGCGCTTTGCTGCCACTTACGATCTCATTGCCATTTCAAAAACGTTGTTGCTCTCACGTGACAGTAAATCGCAGATTTTCAAAAAATGCGGTGCCCAAACATAGCATTTTCAAGTGGCTCTCAATCCTTGAATGGGAATTGTTTAATCATTAATATCACTGGAATTCCGTTTAACAACCAGTGCGGAAACCACTGGTAAAGTTAGCATCTTGGCTATACACACGCCACGAAAGTTAGCTCTGATGACATTTGAAATGACATCTACAAACAGATTCTAGATTTAGCCTGTACTACTGCATAGAAAGTCTACCGAGAAAAATACATATTGCCTCCAAAAATAAAAGAAACTTAATTTCAAACCATATATGTGCACGGCATGTGTTGAAGTATTGCCTTGAGACACACCTTAGAACGTCCGACTAATGATTTTCAAAGCTGCTCTTGATACAAGATAACAGATGTCGCTCAACAACTGTAAATTTTAACTATCTCCACCGCAAATTCAGTCAATAATTACTAGGCGAAGTCAATTTCGTCAGAACTCTCATACTTCGCCTCTATTTTTGTTTAATTTTATCCAAAATGCATTCTTTTCTTTAAACGTTGGCAACGATCCATATTGACTGACGGTATTTAGCAACCTGTCAACTCCAGTAATTCTGCATGTGACAATTGTCGTCAATGAATCAACTTTACGATGACGGCATTTGAATTTATTGCCTGTTGCGGTATACGAGCATGTATATGATATTAAAGCCTTCCAAGGAATATATATAGAGTTATTTTTTTACGATTTGCGAATTAGCTATTCTAATGTAGTAATGAGAGAGTTAATGTATTTTTATATTTTATACGACTATTTAGCTGATTTATGGTTGAGCGGCCATCTTCACTTCGTTCATATTAATTGGGCAGTTTTTGGACTCGTTTTATATTTCTCATCAACTGCTTATCGATTTTTGGTTTAACAAAATAAAAGGAGATTTATAGAGGACAAAATTAACTATTTAATTAGTGATGAATTATTTAAAAACTGTCTGCCCTTGATGGAGAATTTCATCAGCTTTAATTTAACTTTCAACAAAAAGAGAGCGAATAGTCACGTTCTTCTATATTTCTTAAGACTGACTAATAAACTTGTTCCTTTGACGTTTCAGTGTAAATACGTATGTACATTATGGGCAGTAGATTGGCATTTTTATCCAACTGATCTGTTTCCCTTAGTTGTGTACTTGCCCTGTTGGGCCTTATTTAAGGCCCTCCAAAACGACATCGATGTGAAATATAAATTGGATGCATACATACATATATAGGGAAGGACATACTTCATCATTTTTGGGAAAATTGAGATTTCAGGTCCTCAGGCATGATATTAATGGTGATAACCTTACCTCACTCATTATGGATTTCGAATTTATGATCAGTCCTAATGGGTGTGACAGAATCACACTCATGCCTGTGAAGTCTGTATTAGTTACTCATCCTTCAAACAACTCCGATAAAACAGAAAACCTTTTAAAAGAAAAACTTGTAAGAACAAAATCAACACTTAAACTTAATCATCCAAGAGTCATCGCAAAAAATTTCTTGCTCAAGTCAACCGACATTTAACATTCTGAATTCGGCAACTTTATTTACTTGACACGTAATGTATATAGGTTGAATAATTTAACTTTTAAAAATCTTCTTAACCGGAATTGCAATTAAAACAAATGTCGCACATGTTTCAAACGTTAAACCAGTAATAAGTACGCACATATATACTCTTTTTTACTTTAAATTGAATACACTTTTTAACTTTCAGAAGGCCGAACTAAATTTTTTGACAGTTCGAAATTCGAAATCAATATGTTCTTTTTTTAGAAAAGTTAACCAATTTTTTTGACAATTCAAATTTGGAAATCGATATTTGGCATATTTTTCGCTCAAATTTAAAACGATTCAATTTTTGGAAATTTTTCAAACTTTTGATTGATGAAAAAAAAAGTGTTTACAAATGTGTGTAACAATTTTCTTTCATAAAATTTACAGGCAAGACTGCTTTGGTACTGAATTCTTCGAGGCTTGCATTGAAGCATTGCAATTACACGAAGAAATGGATAAATTCGTTGACTGGCGCGATCAACTTGGAAAGAAATAAATTTCAATTTTTAACTTTCCCCTCTCTGTCGCAAAAGTAAAACGATGGAACCTTAAAGAATGACTTCTACTAAAACGATGACAACAGAAATCTACAAAGACCATTGAAATATAAACAAAACAAAAAAAAAATCCATGTATTTATCTATTTATTTATTATTGTTACTTCTATATGCAAACTATATATAAAAATAAAATATAAAACTAAAAACTAAAAAAAAAAATGTAAACTTTCGACATAGTTGTGTACATAATTTAAAGTTAATAAAAAAAATGTTGCTAAAGTAAAATGTGTTTATATTCGTGTAATACTTATTATTAAATTATTTATTAATGTTTAAACTTAAAATCAATAAAACTGTGTACGCATTTTAGTTTTTGAGTTTCTTACGATTTCTCTTCTCTACAATTTTGTATCTTATAAATATAAATTTATCAGCTACATACATATAAAATGAAATATATTAATTTTCTCTTTTCATTAATTCAAACGCTTCAAATTGCCTCAGATGTATTTTTGTTTTGTTCTTAATTTTTTTTTGTGAATTACATATTCCATGCAACATAATTCCGTTTATATTTTTATGATTTTGCAAATTCATACTGAAAATAGTGCATAACCGAGAAACTGATGTAAATATATATTTTTTTATTTATAATTTATGTTTATTTGAAAATAGTTTAGTGCAACTATTTTTTTGTAATATTTTTTTATATATACATTATATACTTTTACATACGATGGAAAAGTTAAAGCAACAGAATAAAACAGAAAAAAAAACTAAGAAAGAGCAACAAACAACATAACTATGATTAAATTTCTTTGGATCTAGTCGTAAAATTAATGATGATTGTATATGTATAATTTTGTTTAATTTTTAATTTTATATTTCTTTCTATTAATTTTTTTTTGTTTTTTTCTGTTTCTGTTTTAATTTGATTAATTTAATTGTAATTATTTTTATGTTTAATTTTTAATTTATGAGATAGTTTTTTTATTGATACTTTTTTTTGTATAGGAAAAATTGATTGTTGATGCAACAATTAAAATATTCTAAGAACAAAAAAGGAAATTTGCGTTTGTTATTATTTTTCTTATGTGAGAGAGCGACATTTTGGTTTGATTTTAATTTTTGTACGTTCTACTATTGGTGATGCTGTAGAATGAGAATGTAGTTTCATTCTTTTTAACAAGAGGTAATAAAATAAAATATCGTCATGAAAAGTTGACAGGCCTTCGTTATTGTTTCATGTAATACCGAAGCAGATTAAATGTGAATAAATTTTGTTGGAATTAAAACCATTTAAATAAAAAAATTGTTTAAACTCCTTCGCAGATTCTACGGATTCCTTTTTTCGCATATTGAATATAGAAACTGTCCGAACACATTCACGATAGCAAGTTATCTACCTCCGACTTCTCTAGACTAACGTACTTACTGTTCTGTCCTGATCTCGCACTGGAGAATGGAACAATGCCTCTAGACCTTGCTCTATTCGTCTTTGCCTCGTCTCTAAGTTTTAGCAGAAGCGCTCGGTCTTCATCTACCCTGAGAGTTGTTGATAAACCCTACTTTGCTCCGTACATCTCCAGATTTATTCATTGGATACACGTTCTGGACACTTATCAATGAGCACATATATCTTGTTCTATATTGCCATCGAGGATTTCACAGACATAAAGCGGACTTGACATTGCCGTTAAAGATACCTATCTACTCATCTACTCTGTGAATATCAAGCCATTGCTCGAAGTAGAAAAAAGTACCTCGAAGATACTTTTTCAAAGATCTAGAGGAGGTTAGTTCCTTGAACAAAAATGAGGCCATATTTAGGTTCTGTAGGGAAATTAAGTGCATGTATGAATCGGTTTAGGTTTTCTAGGCAACCCTGTAAAAATTTGGGCTCTATAGCCGTTAAATCAGATTCAGTATCATTGTTATAAATATGTTGTGAACGCTGTGATAGTGATATGTAAGAAAAAACCACGTTAGAGGCTTTACTAGAAAAACATAAAAATCTCTGAATTTCGAAACAAAGATTAGCATGATCAACAATGTCGAAAGCCTTGCAGAGGTCCAAAAGTAAAAGGAAAGATTATATCAGTCAAAAGAATGGACTGCTGTAGTTGCACTATAATGTTTCGGAATCCGGAATGATTGTAAGCAATTAAATTAAATCTCCATTGGTAGTCAATTATTTGTTCTTTAAATAGAGTCTTGTAGATTTTAGACACTGCAGGGATTTAACTAATTGATCTAAGGGCAATATTCTGCGCAGAATGTCTCGACATACAAACAGTTTGTATTTTGCCAAACCACTAAGGACATAGGGTATATTTTCTACCCTACTACAAAAAGGAGCTTCTTGCGACCACTCGTGTTATGCGTGTTCACATAAATGGAAATGACCTACATTTTTAAGCTATATCCGATAGGCAAATTGAGAAGCTTTCTCTTGGCAGTTATTACTCTGGGACGTTTGTCAGATATTCGCGAGAGATGGGACCGTGGAAAAACTTTTTAGTGTTTTGGGATTCGAACGTCGTACCTCCCGCTCAGCGATCCAACACACTAACTACTTGAGCCACGGCGCCTACCAAAAGATAGGCTTTTCGTAGTAAAGAAGGACCAAGAGGGAATCATAAATGCATTTAACCAATATCTCTACTAAGAAGAGGGCAAATAGAAAAAGTCAGAGGGCATGAAGAGAACCCAGAGTTCGGGTGGAATATATGCTGCTGACGTGTAGAGGATCATCTGTACACCGCGGTGCACCGCCTTGGACAAAACGCAGCCATTACTTCGCACAAGTTAAAAAGCTCACCTATCTCGAAGGAAACTAAAAAATAACATCCCCGTGGGGATCCAAAAGTCATTGAGTCTAGGAAACAGCTGGAGCTTCGATTTAGAAAAACTCTTAACTCGCAGATCTATATTGATTCTCCACAGGATGAGGACCTTCTCTTGACTCATCATACGGTGCCCAGTAATGGAATATAAGCAGTTGGTCAGAGTAAATGTTTGGTACTTCTGAAGAAGTTCAGTGACCCGGTCGTAGCAATTGCGTGCTTGGTCTAAAATACTAGAAGTAATGCATACGCGACCTTCTAACGCGAAAACTTCATGGGTTAGCTACCAAAAACAGATGTGTATTTCAAAAATTACTAGATCAACGAATACGATTCTTTTATCATATATCCCAACCACTTTTCTCTTAAAGGTTTCCTCTGCCATCTATATTTGAAGTCTATTATAAAAGTTTTCCTTTGACATTTGATAAAAACAATATTTACGAAAACGTCATCAAATTTGTTTTGATTTCTCTTTGTTTTCCTATCTCTCACAATCGCAACTAAAGAACTTAATTATATACCTGAATTACCAAGTTAAATAACAAGAGGTTTGGAAGACATGTCCGCCACCTGCACTAGTGTAATAAATGACAACGTAGCGACGAGACAAATGTGAGAGTTCACCAGCAAATCAGTCAAGGTGCAGGGCTATAATTCCATCAAAACTGTTAACGCCTTAAATAAACACCTAACCATTCCAGATGCTGCTGAAAATTCGTCATGGCTTACTGGAGATAACTAATCATCCAAATAATCGGACATCAGCAATAATTATCAACGATGAGATTATTCTAACATCCGGTAGTATTCTGCATCCATACATCCAGCCGTTAGACAGCGGTGAAGGTTGTATTTCCTCAAGTATTCTGGAGAAGCTCCAAAACGATCAACTGATCAATGCCCAAGAAGGAAACACAGGCGAATCAAAATTGCTTAACTCACTGAATTATCAAATAACCTTTGATCGCCGCAGTCTGGTTAATCGTGCCCAAATTTTAACGCGTTATCGCGCTAAGATACTTTACTTATTTAGTTGCGCCGAGGTCTCGAGGTATGTTCGGCAAATATTTGCCAACGGCGGCAAAATCAGTCCTGACGAGTGTCTTTTGTCAAGTTTTGTGGTGCTATCGTTTAGAAAGACCAACGAAAAAGAAACCTTTGAGCGATTCATATCGCATATTAGAAATTATCTACGGTTTTTGTATCCCATTCAAAAGCTGGATGATGTGTTGACGATTTGTACGCCCTTTGGGCTGGAGAACTTCTACAAAACGATTAATATTGGAAAGATATCAAATTTAGTGAGTCCAAATGGATGTTTGTTTGTCTTGTCCAATTCTCTGCCGATGGGATGTGAAGGAGCTGCCGTCTTCAATGATAAACTGTAAGTAGGCTATCCAAGGGTTGATTGGAATAAAGAGATGCATTTAAATTGCAGACGACTCATCGGGATAATCATTTGTACAGCTTTTCAGCGGCAAAAGGAAAACGTTAATCTAACCCTGGCAGCTAATTTTTCCCATCTTTTAACGGATTTCTTGAAAAAAGTTGGGATCAATGTGTCATCTATTCCATTGCCAAAAAAAGTTTCCAATTTTCCATGTAAGTGTATAAAATCATAAGGTTTTTGAGAACATAAGAGTATGTATTACATTTCGTCTAGAAAATTTGGCAAAAAGGTGCCAGACATTTAGAAGATTGTAAAGAAACGCTACTTGCACTATGGTGACGACTGTAGACAACAGAAATAGCGCTTGTTTATCTATGAATTTTCTGTTAGAGGTAAGCTTAGGCAAACTGACGCATTGTGACAGTCCATTTCAAGTGTAAATTTGCCAACCTAATATGCGCGTAGCTCAAAGGAGAAATATGGCAACACCAAATATAGCTTGTACGATTAGTTGGACAAAATTTTCGAGCAATGTTCTAAGTACAAATAAGGTACTAAGGTGCACATGCGGATAAACAAAATAGACCGGATCCCACGATAAAATGCGAGAGTTTCTAAGAAAATGAAAACTTTAAACGGCTCCAGAGCAATTGCCGGTCAAGTGTCTCTTAACCTTTAGTTTGATCAAAAATACTATAAAGCGCATATAAAGCTAAATTGCTTAGAGCTGTTTGCATATACTTATCAGAAAGAAGAAAAAGAAACTTAAGAAACCCGCGATCAAGAAAAATAGAGAGTTATCGCAAAACACTCGGTCGAATACGTTACTAAAAAATAAAGATATCTATGTAAATAGCAGAAATTCTACAAAAAATGTATCAGAACCGACCACGAGTCGCAAAGCTATATTGCACGTTGCTCCATTTTGTTGAAACCACATTTGCTGACAATTAATTACAGGCTGACAATTAATGTTACGCAATATAGACAAACATAATTTACAATTGAGTAACCCCTACAGAGTGTTATTTTCGTTTATATATTACTTTTGATATATACACTGTTTTGAAATTTTCGTTATACACTGTATTTGCTTCGCTGAAGGCACATGATGTACACCAAAAGAATTCCGTAATTTTCTCTTACGAATGCGATCAATCTCACCGGCAATCAAATCAGAACTGACGACAATTGCCTCAAATCTGGAGACAACATATAGTAATGGCCTGTATAACTTCATACTTCCATGCGGCGTAAATTCCTGATAATTCCTCGACTTTAAGATATTTGTAAGCCTTTCCTGTGAAATTCTCCAATCAACAAAATAAACGGTATCGAATTCAGTTCAGTTTCTTTAGAGTTAAAGTGATGCAATCCGCATCTATATACCACTTACTTTTATATTAGGCATAAACGTGCTTAGCTTCACGGCCTTTTAACGTGAAAGTTCAACGATTATCGGAACGAGGAAATTGCAATTAAGTATTGTACTTAAAAAAATCATGAATTCTTGCCTTTCAGCTGGAAACATTTTGTCGTCACAGCTATCGTTAACCACAATTGTAATTGCAAGTTCATATCGTTTCGTAATAGTTAAAAAGGTTCCTGATTCTCATTTTTATCCATGTATCTTTTTTTTCATTTCAGGGGAACGAAGTATGGTCGTAGTTATGGTAAACGGCAGTCAGGGCACTGGAACTTTGGTGAAAATTCGTAACAAATCTTTTATTCTCACTTGTACACACGTCATTTATAATGTAAGCCCTTTAATTCAGCTATTCTTTTCCTTTTTTAATTATATTCATCCCGCTTAGGGTGACACAACGATAAGCTGCCGCAATGTAGATGGAAACTTCGACGCCGATATAGTTTGGAAAAATCCAAACTTCAATCAACCCTTCGATGTGGCATTGCTCAAACCGCGCTCCAGCATTCCCAGCAAATATTTTGTTAAACTCTCGACGTCGAAACCCCATACCGGTCAGATGGTCTACAATGCTGGATTTCCTTTTTTCATTAATTTTCATGTTAAGCATGACTTCAATCCTTCGATATTCCAAGGTAGGATTATTAAATGCTCACCAGGTGCGATAGTGTCCGATGGATGCGTACAGGCCGGTCAGAGTGGTGGACCAATGTTTGATGAGAATGGTTGCGTTCTGGGAATTTGTGTGTCTAATATGAAAATGGATAATGTGATTTATCCAAATTGTAATACAGCAGTGCCTATAAGTGATATACGACAAACACTGGAACAGTATGCGAAAACGGATGGTGAGTTGTTAGCTAACCAGTTATACACTACAGCAAATACATTTGTATTTTTTTTTTTAGATTTAACGGTGTTAAATAATTTGGTGGCAAAAGAAACCATGCAAAGTGTCTGGAAATTGGAATCCCCGCCTATTCAGAGCAAGCTTTAAAATCTGATGTGATATTGATTAACATTTTTAAATTTTTATATAAATTTTTTATTTTTTTGTAAATTAAGCAATATTTTACAGACTTCGTTTAAGGCTTATTAATTTAATAAAATTCATAAAAAGGGAAATAAATTTGTTGTTTATCATCGTTACCAATTTTAAGAATGCGTAAGCAACGCCGATGATCACAGCATAAGAGCTATGTATATGTGTGCAATTCAATGTCTAATATTCCCGTATAAAGACTGGAGCTTAGTAAAGTGCCATTCGTTTTAATGTTAGAATAAAACTGAGATTTAACCTCGAAATACCGAACCAAAGTTTGAGATAATTCTGTGATAAGTATAGTTTGGAGCACCGACAGGGGCATCAAAATGGGAGACCACTTTTTGTGAGTCCACGACAGTAATACGAAGATTGGTCTAAATTTCAAAATATAGAGATCTTAAATACTCGTAGATAAAATATATTAAAACTGCCATTCCTGAGACCCCTAAGTAGGGATATTGTCATCTTCATAGACATTGAAGTAGCCTTGTACACAGTGGCCAAATCATAACTGGTCAAACGTTGTAATTTAATTCAATTTAAACTATAAAGTCCTACTGTTTATTCCTGGGACAGAGAGGTATCCAAGCAATCGAGAAGCTAACGAATTAGCCAAGAAAAATTCAATCTTGACACTAAAATATTAAATCTCTTAGGTCTTCCTACTGATTACGGATAAAGAGTGTAAAAGACTACACGACTCTTCCGATTTGTATGTGAAAATCCAAGCAGAACCAAAAAAAACCGCCGTCGGGGAATATATGGTCAGAAAAGCCATTCTAAGCCTGATTGTGAATACAAATAGAGTGAGGAAATGAAAAAAAAAATTAAATAACCAATTCTAAGTTTCGAATTCAAATTCCTTCTTCAAGGGACTAAAAGGTCCAAATTCGAGTAGAGAATCTCGTATATTAGTTTATAGAAATTTTTAGAAACGTCGACATCTAAACGAACTTTCGGTTTCCAACAGCGTACATTTACATATACATATGTATATTTCACAAGCTCGTGTTATCTGATTGCAATTCCTCCGAGGTCAATGCTCATAGTGCAAAATTGTATCTCCTTTCGTATGACTATGCACATTTAGCAACAGATTCTATTTCTAACTAGTTACGTCAGAAAAAGGCCAAAATAAATCCGACAAGAATCTCTATCAAAACGAACCCAATTTATTTTTGCTAAACCCCGATCAATTGAACTTTCTGATCACGTTTCCATAAAATAAATCTAAAATTAACCATCATGTCATCTTCTCTGGATGTAATGGCTCTGCATGATTTAGTTAAAAATTCAATTCACGATTTGAAACAGTAGTCACAAGAAAATTCCAAATTAAGTTTAAATTTATTTTGTTTTCGTAATTTGATTTTTATTTTATAAAAAAAAAAGATTAAAATTAAATAAAGTAAAACACATGCAACACAACGCACACCTTCTACTGCACTATGATTATCACATTGGAAATGCAAAAATGCAATCAATTTAAGCCAAATTAACAGAGATTACGTTATGGATCACAGACAATTGCATAGGAAATCGCTTGCACAGTGCCCGTTCGAGTGACCCATTGACTTACACATTAGCATGCAGTTTAAGTGATTTCCTAGTTCATCACAAAACACAAAGATCGGACGACTTCTCTGATATTTGGAGTCAGTTTCTTCGAATTGATTGCGTGCTCCTGAAATCGAGAGTTTTTACTTAAAACAAAAATTCAAAAATTCACTGTTATTGCCGGTTATTCAAACCTAGTACTGAATATCCTTGAGTTGATGGTACCAGAATCACACTGCCAATTACTAGAACTAGGCTTAAGAATATTTTAAGACTCATCATTGTGCAAAGTTCGGAATCGCTGCGAGGTATGATCTTCTGAATAATCGTCTGTCGACTGAGAGCGGGAGAACACTGTGAACTTGAATTTGTTAGAAATTAAACGATCGTTTTTCGTTTTGGTGATTTTTTTTTTCTTTTGTTTTCTTTAGAGTGCGCTGCGCCCGTCGTTTGAATGTGACTGTATTACGATTCGATTTACATATAACTATGTAGCTACCCGGTACTGGGCTCATCTAATGCATCCTCCTACAGCTTGGAGCTTGATCTTGATCTTGTTGGTGTCACAGCGGTTGTAATCAGTTGTAATCAGCAAAGCTGACTCAATGTTAGCATTGAGATGGAATATTTTTTAATTTATTTAAATCTTTAAGAAGATTAACTATCGATTGGTAGTCTCCAGATGTGCTACGTGTTATTTTAACGATTTTTTTTAAGTGCTGAAAAACACACTAAAATTAAAAATATTTAGTTCGTTGGGGACTTAATTTTGCAGTCGCTTTTATTATAACATACAAACGAAATCCAATAGCTATATTATGTATCAAGTATCTATGATACTTAGCCGATTAAATGAGAATGAGAGAAGAATTTAAGGGCGGCAATTGAGGAAGGGAGATCGGGCAGAAATGATTATTTCGTTTAATTCAAACCTTTCGTCTAATAAATTAAATTTAAGCTCTTCCTTAGTGCCTAATATTTTAATGCTTTCGCGAAGAAATTGTTGAAAGCGGAAAGCATTCAGTTACATACAATGTACATCGACAGTTTCCACATTGTGAGATTTCCTTATTCTTGAACTTGGTCTCCTAAGAGCAAATAAAGGCATGCGTTTAAGCTCTGGACACACATCGTACAAATTGTTTGGACATTTTTCATTCGTATTCTTGAATTGCACTCGTCGCCTAAGAAATAAGAGCTGTGTCTCGGCTGCACTGTGTCTGTATCTCGGCTGAACTTGGAAGCTTCCCCTCAGTAGTCCCCTGAGTCAGGAGGCCAAAAACTGTGAACTACATTGGAGCAAATGAACCTTGATTTGAAAAGCAGGTTATGAGGCTATTTCTTTTGATTTTATTTGGAGGGTACTCAAAACGATTGGTTCCAAAAATCAAAAATATTTTTGACAATAGTCAACATTCCAGGGTCAACTTCTAATGACAGCTTGGACCAGTTCTTTGTTGTTGAAGATGATAGGAAAGAGTACATGTAAGAAGTATATATTGTATATTTTTCAACCCAAACTTATTATATAATCAAGCTACAAGTTCTATACAACTTGTAAGGGGAAACCGATCCACAATTGTTGATAAGATCGCGTCATCCAGGAAAATCACCAGTTCTTAATCGCAAATGATCCTTAAATCTTGTTTCCTACTTACAACAATACTTCGCTCAAACTTCGTTTACAGAGATTTTTCTGTGTCCACGGCGATCAGATTTACTATGCCGAAAGGAAGTAGACACTCAAGTCTATAAATTACTATCCACCCAAATCACTTTCGTCATCGATAAAAGATATTTATAAATTTCATCACACACTGCTGTAGAAATCGGCAGACCTTTATTCACTCTTCTTCAAACGTTTGGCAATAATTTCGTACACACTTCCACACATCTCCTGGCTATCCGCCATTATTTTTCTTTCTCATCTTTCGCTACGAAACATGGAAAGAGATCGTCAACGTAAATATATTCACCAACTGGTGAATACTTACTTTACTCATGTCCTTTATCCTCTTGTGTGCGATTTCTGGCAATGTGCCTCAGCCCAGATTTGGCCAGAAAGTTCTTAAGATGTTACACCAGCACCTATTAACGAACGTTTGCAGCTTTCGCGTGATAGTAGTGGTCACTCTGCAAGTACCACATCCATATAGCAGCACGGAGTCAACTTTGGAACGGCACAGTCGCAGCTTGGTGTTAAGGGTGATTGCATTGCTTCGCCAAATATTGGACAGCTTCACGAACGCAGGCTTTGCTTTGCCAATTTGTCTGGATATATCCAGTTCGGTTCCACCATCGGTTGAGAGAATACTGCCAAGATATTGGCAACTCTCTAATCTCTCAACCGTTTGTCCAGCAATTGCGCTCATGTGTTCGGTCCCAGGCTGATAATTTTTGTTTTCGTCGAGCTAATTTTCAGTCTCACGATGTCTGTTTTGTGAAGATTCATTATCTCGTGAGATGGTAGGCATAAATCGTCAGCGAAGTCGATTCCTTTTTCAAAATCGATGAACAGGAGGTGAAATAGCGATCGATATACATACAAGGCACTACCCGATGATCATCCACAAGGTGTTAATGTGGTCTACACAGGAGGGTCCAGAGCTTAAAACTGCTTGTTCGGCATAGAGTGTGTCCTCACTCACTGGTGAATACAACGCATTGATCATTCGTGGACGTACGAAAACCACTGTGTGAGTGGCCTCACAGATCAACTATCGATTGGTATACAAATATACGATTCGTTTTATTCCACTGTCCAAATGTATGGTGTGTGCATGCTAAGCCTTATCCCATCGATCATCACATATCCTCAACAAAGCATTCCATTACATTCACCAGCCAGCCATCAAACCCATCACAGTGCAAAATCCCTATACGAGTACCTTAACCCGAAACATTTGCCGAATGTTGTCCATGGATCGTTCGTGAAAAGCGATCTGAATGCAGATTAAATCATAAATATATTTAACGGCCATCATCAGCCCGGTCATTACCCAGCAAACGGAATTCATAATCAAAAATATTAAAGACCCACGGGGATCAACTTTAAACAGAGCCAATCAGTCGAAATTTCTCAACAGGTACGTGAGTAGCTTTCACATCAGTGCAATATCTTATACTACGAGTATGTACCCACACATGTTGGTATGTACGAGTATATGTAGAAACAAATTCCCTAGTTCATATAATGCGCATGTGTTTTAAATCGGTTTGGTAGTTATTTTATCTAAATGTATCGAAAACGTGAATACGTGAGGTAAATAACAAACGCTAAAAGTGAGTAAAAGATTGCAAAGTTTTGCGATTTTAGCCTACTTTTTGGGTGACTTCCTCTTCAAGGCCATTCTAAACGATTAAAATAAACGTGTTCGCCAACATGGTGCTGTGGCATAGGAACAAATTAAAATGCTTAATAGCAGTTGTTATGGTTGCTATGCCATAACACAGTTTCCAGAACGATTCCAATGACTAAGTTAAACGAATTTACTGTTGCTGCAGATCAGTTTCAAAAAGTTCCTCCCTCGTTGATCACAGTCTTAAAAATCACAACAGAAGGGGAGGTGTTATCATTTAAGTGAACAGCTGTTCAAAAAATATTTTTAATTTGCTCACTGTTTCGTTCAAGCCCGGTAAGAGTATGAACAATAAAACAAAAAATTCATCAGCTGCGATGCTTTTTTTTCAACCGAATAAAGACGGAGATTCTTAGAAAGCGATGAACGTTCTTGAAGGAAATGTCGTAGCTAAATCTACGTAGTTTAATTGTTTAATGTCTTCACTCCGGTTGCTCGCTGAACAGATTTTAAAAAACAATTGCAGACGTGTGAACTGGTATGTTGTTGGGGTGAAAGATAACTTTTTTTTCCTTTCATCGACTTAGCGTGAAATTTTTGGAATAAAGACGAATAATTCTGCTCAGTAAACCTTCCTACCTTTCCTACGTAATCGATGAAGATTACGCCGCACAAATCCTATAAAACTGTGATCATGACCTTCCTGGCCGATAAAGAAGTTTTGACGTTCTTTGGAGAACGTTTCCAGGAGAAATCCACCGAGTCGGCTGTTATTGTCGTTTCTTTAGTGTAATAAGGATCCATGTCTCATAAATGGTTAGATTACACATTAAAAACGCACATAGATTTCTGAGCTGAAACTTGTTCACACTCTGCTTAGATTTGATTAACTATGAGCAAAGACCTCACTCATTTACCGATAGATTTCTTGTGATTATCTGATCTCGAAATATCGCGCTTTCGAAAACTTGCCCGATTGTTTGTTCACAAATGAAACTTCTGTCGGCGATGTTTCGCTGGTTTCGAAACTTTAAAAGAATTTAATACGTTTTGCCCGGACCTTGTTCAACAACTGCACATCGTATTCACCAAGACCCTGGAATGTCGATGAGGTCAATTGGACGAAACCTCCAAGCGTCTAAGCGACTAATTCTCGGTGTGGTTCATGAAAACCTCTGATATAAGTCTTAGGCGGGAGGAAACGAAAAAGAAGTGTGTTACTACGAAGTCGGCTTCTCAACAAGTTGGAGTATCCGAAAGGCCGTCCTTCTTTGGTTTTTTTTTTTTCGACTAAAAAAATTTCGACCAGTACCAGGTCAGTCTGTAAAAAAAGACAGATGGCTGAGTGCAGAGTCTTCTGGAGTCCGCCGTGTAATGCACACCAAGTTTCCTACCAGTATGATGGTCCTTAGCGTAAAGAGCAGTGAAGGTCATGATATTCTTCCCTATTTTTCCCAGTCTTCGGGTGCATGTTGCTAGAAACATCAACGTGCTAGAGCTGCCTCTTTTTTGCATACCATGGGCAGAGAGTCTGAGAATTCTACGCCAGCAGCGCACAGAGCCACTGCAACTCAAAATTGGATACAGATCAATTTCCATTCTATAATTTTGTGTCGGGCGTAGTCCAACATTAAACTAAGAAGGTTAGGTTAGGTAGATGGGTGCCTTAGTTGACATGAGATTGTCAAACAGCTCAGGTAGACTAAAAATGAGTCCATTGTGCCCAAAGGTAGACCCCTGAGAACCTAAATTTCATTATAAACAGCTGAACTAAACCACCCATTTGAATGTAAGAATCTCAGGAGTTTGTTCAGCTCAATGTTTCCTAGATCATCCAGCTCCGCAGGGAAGTGGCTCCCAAGAGTGCCCTTCCTTTTGGTGGCTAGTGCTGGACAATCACATAGCGAGTGGTGAATAGATTCTATTTCTTCTTCGTCCCTGCAGTTCCTACAGAAGTCGTTGTGGGGAAGTCCAAGCTATGCTGCGTGGTTGCCTATCACACAGTGTCCCGTCCAACAAACCAACAACCATCCCCACAAGCTCGTAAGGATGCCTTTGTCCAAGTGATGGTCAACATCAATGAGGATGATTTAATTCAGGCATGCTCACGTTTCCGGTTATAAATTAGGGTTGTTGTCGATACTGAAGATAGTCTTATTGAATAAATACAAATAAAACATTTTGTGGCATTAGTTATGAGAATACCGTTCGCATCCCGTAGCTTTTTCCTTGGAGTATCATGATCATTACTGAGAGCCATGATTGCACTTTTTGCCGTTACTTACATAATCTTATGACAGAAAATAAACCACTCTTATATTTTACATCAGTGAGTAACATTTTTATTGTTTAAAATGATATTTCTCTTTCACAGTAGATATAATCGATAATTACTCATTTTATGTATTTCAATATATATATATATTTAATTTTATTTCTTAATCACTCTGATAATTACAACTGAAAGTGAATTAAACTAATAATTACGAGCAATACAATTTAATCGTTCGTATCTAACTTAGTTAACCCAAAGACTCAATTGAAAGAAACCAAAAATACCAAAATAATAAATACATATGTATATAAAAATAATAATTTTACTTATTTACATTAAAATAAAAGGACCCTAAATTAATTGAAAATCAAAAGGAAATAACTTGCCAATTCCGAATAAATATTCTGCATGCAATTTTAATCAATATTGGGCAAAACTTTCTTTTTCTCTTAATTTACGTATAATAAATTTATTTCCTTTTCTTTCGAAAAAAAAATATCTTAAAATAAATTTAAATAAACTATAACAGTGTTTGAATCGTTTTTTGTTTTTTGTTTTAATTGTGTATTTCTAATACGTAATCAAGTCTCTGCTTCTATAAAAGCAATGTTGGATGTAAATTTGCTGGGTTAGTAGGCTGGCATAGGATTTTTTTTCTTTTTTTATTTAAACTTGTTAGCATAGGATGGAAGCAAGGAAAGGTAAAGAAGGACAAAGTTTAGACATACCCACTGACTTTTGCTTTAAAATATAAGTTTTTTTTTTCAAATGCGGATACCAAATGACATATTTCACACATAGGAGCGGTAGGTATAGATTTCTTTTTTGTTTTTTGGTTTCTAAAACGGTCTTTGCTACATCACTTGAATATTTGTTTCCTTATGTTTCTAATTAAATTTCGCTTCACTTCGTAAATATATTTTATATGTACGTAATTGTTATGATTTTTCTTTTATTATAATTATATTTGTTTGTTTTATTTTAGTTTATAATTATTTTTACTTGTATTACACTAGTTATTTAGTTTAGCTTATAAAGTACTATTTCACCTGAGTCCGTATGTGTTGCAAAAATTCATAATAGGATAAACTAGATTCACTTCGATCATCTACTAATTTTTCAATAAATGTTGGTTTCGCCGTACTTGTGTCCCTGTAAGTAGAAAAGGTTGATTATTATATTAGCTTTCTGAATAACATTCTTTGTCGTTAAAATATGTAGTTAGATAGGTCATTGAATTTAAATCGCGAGACTATGTAGAGTCATATATCAGGTGAAGGGGAAAGTTCTGTCGTTTTTTTGTCCGAAATATAATTCAATTCGTTATTTAGGACTGTATACCAAACGCTTTGGCAGCTTATCTAATCTATTTGAAAATAAGGCTTCGATTTAGGCGACGAAAAACTGCTCCACTACCATTTGGACATCCTCAAAATTTAAATACTGATTCCCATCAAGAAAGTTCTTAAGTGGTCGGAGGAGGTAGTCCGATAGTGCAAGAGAAGACGGTGGGTGAAGTAAACCTCACCAGTTTTTTGTATGATTTTTCTCGCCACATGTTGTCTTGCATTGTACACCGTTTCTGTTGGCCAAAGATAGGCGCTTGCGTTGAGTTTCCGCGATTAAAATATAAAGTGGAGTACAATAACGTTAGAACTTACAGTTTCATTTTGTCTAAGATGTTCATTGAACACTGGACCCTTGCCAACCCCAAAACAACACAGCATAACCTTTTGATGTTAATAACGGGGATTTACATTGGACGATTTGCTTAATGACCGACCAAATCGTTCAATTTAAACGCTCGTAAAGCAAGTCATCCAATCTATAGTATGGTTTTTAATTTTTTTTAACTTTTTGCCTTGTTTGAAAGATATGTCAAAACTTTTTTTGGTTTGTAATTGCGATAAGTAAACATCAAAGCGAAATAAACAAATATGTTTTAGCAGGAATTTTCTGAGCCATACATACCATGTTCACAGTTCGAAATCTTTATCACAAATAAAGTCTGTCAAGCATGTAGTACAATTTGAACGCTGACCATTATTTGGTTGTACAACAAATCCTTCAATGTGAACCCCGCTAATGGCAAAATTTTCCCACGATAAACATAGGCTTTTATTCTTACAAAATTTTTACATAAATAACTTATCACGTAATAATCTGCCTTCTAGACTATGTTTTAATCAAGTCATGTGCAATTTCGGCCAAAGGCATGGAGTAGATGAAACCATTAATTTGCTATCGTAGTTCGAACATAAATAAAAGTCAAGCTTAGCACTGACAGACTAGATAAGCAATTAAGCCTTTCGTAGGTACCATATTGCAGTGTTCTAGTTTCTTTTTTATTTCAACGAAAACCGAACGAACTTCAACCATCGAATACCTTCTATACTCATTATTATTTCGAATTCACTAAAGCAAGACTGGTCTTCGAATTGGATGTAAAAATAAAAATAAAAATAAAACCCTCCAACTCAAGTACTAACCTTATGATTTGAATTAAGGGAGGATACGGTTTTTCGTCACTTAACCTCATCATAAACCGTTTAAGTGCAGCACTTTCTGGGCTATTTATTGCTGGCAGGCCATAACAGTAATCCGGTAATTCTGATGTTCCTTTAATACCTGAAATAGAAAGCCTCCTTACATTTACGATTCTAACACTCAAATGAATCTATGTATCCTTACCGAGAACATTTTCTAGAATGTTTGTTGGCACGTTTAGACCGACATAAATTATTACAAGTGCTCCACAATCCAGTAAGAACATTGACCGCGAATCGAGACTGAAATTAAAACAATACAATTGCAAACTACAACTGAAAAAATAAAAATAAACGTTTTTAGCTTACTATTCAGCAGATAACTGTAATCTTGGCAGATCAGGCACATTGTCATCATCGTCATCGGTATCGTTTGAATTTTGCAGATTATAAAAAAGTCCGTCAATGTGATAGAACTCAGGATAAATATACTTCATCAGTTGATCCAACGGCAATGTTTTGCACTCGTCCATTGCAAAGACACGATCATCAAGTCGTGTACTAGTGCCAACACGAAATGCGGGCTAAAAGCATTAATAAAATAAATATTATTTACTTTAAACATGTGTGGGATTAATATGATCAACTAACATGTTTCAATAATGCTAAAATATACAAGGGCAGAAGTGCCAAATTTCGTGGCGCAATCAATCCACCCTGACCGGAGGGTAAATTCTGTGCCAATTTGAATGCACTTAATATATCGACAGTTGCGTTTATGAAGGCCTCCCTGGCGTCAGCGATATTCGATGAAATGGACCGATCCACAGCCATTTTAGATAGGAGTCCTATTATCGCTTCTTGATCCGCTGAATGCATAACCTCGGACAGACTAGCGGTGACTGGAAGGCAAAGTGTGTGCACCCGAATGCGACGTTCGCCCTCACTGTTAGTGTAGAGTAGCGCCGCTTGGAAGCATATTGTTTTTACATCCGTTAGGGATTCCTCGTAAGAGATCTACAAGAAGGATTGAATTAGGGTTAAACAAATTTCAAACAACTATGTTTTCTATAGCAACTTACTTGCATGCCATAGCCGGCATCGGGGTTCACATTTGGCAGCGATAGAAGATCTGTCGATCGTACAAAGAAATTTCCATGGAATGTATGAACTTGAAGACCACGCGTACATCGTATTCTCATCACAGCTTCGAAACCGATCTTTCTGACTAGATACCGCCTAAAGCACTGTTTGAAGGAGTCCACATGATGCGGCTTGGTCTTTTGATACAGAGGGAAATGATGAACTGCTCCACCACTGTGTTTGCTAATGCCAGCTATAATAATACCAAACAAATGAGTCTGTCGTTTGTAACAAGTTTTACATCAAACATACACATTGTAGCTAGATCACTGTACTGCTGGTTCAACAAGAACAGATCCACAGCTATCTGATATCCAGAACATTCGAGTGCAAAACGCTTATAAAAATCTGTGGCCGGATTTAAGTGTGCGACATCCTTTGCTGAGCGATTGTTTGGATCTTCACGCGCCTCCAGAGCACCGGGTCCTTTGTTTGGAAGGCACGTTTGGAATACAGTTATTCGACCACCAGATGCTTGCTGTGAAAAAAAAACACATTACAACCTAATTTTTAAGGCTTTTCGAATTTCAGGCCTACCATTAGTTTATATGCTACTTGTAGAGCCGCTCCTAAAGCCGAGCCGGGATCATGCGTTCCCGCAAATCGTTCGGGCAATTGCGCCAACAAATCTTTAATGAGCTCTTTGCATTCCTTTAGATTAACCAAAAGATTATCCGGTCTTGGAAGGAATGGGTCTAAAAAATGATAAATTAAATAGGGGTGCATCTGGTAAAACATCGGAAACACTTACCTTCGACATCGATTAGAGTCATCTCGTGGGGTTGATTATAGCCCTCAGCCATGCTGTAGAAATGTACCTCACTGTTGTATGCAATGAAGCCGACTTGCGCTCGGGCATCACCGGGCATGTCGGTCAAATGTTTTGACAGAACATTACATGCATTCTCCAGGTACCCACTCTGCTGAGCAATTATGGAGACATCGAAAAGGAACAAATAAATCGCTGGTTGTGGTGGTCGCAACTGTTAATGAAAAGACATTTTATTTAGAGTTTTGGCTAATTCACCTATGCACAAGTATTCTTACCATATATTCGGATGGCGCAATGAATTCTATGGTGCTTGAGCGAACTTCAGGCCTCCGTGTAACATCCCCGTATGTTTTCGTTGCCGGATCAAATTGGAAATCTTCTGGCACTGTAGGATAAATATTCGGAATATTAAAAGTAATATACACGTCGTCCCTTGCAGTAATTATCTGCAAGACAACTTAAAATTTAAATAAAATAGCTTCTAGACAATTGACACCATACTGGATGGGATAAAGAGTGTAGTTGTTCAAAGAAATTGAGGATGGATGACTTGTGGATGGGTATTGTTGAAGATGGCAGTGTCAGAACAGGTATTTTCTCTGAAGACCTTCATTTTGCATCAATGTATCAGGTCGAGATGTTGGCTCACCTTTCCTGTGCTGGATCACTCTCTTTCTATAAGATGGTTGTCGGAAAAATGTACTTATAACACCGAACAATCAGAAAGTTTTTTATATTAATGGTAACACCAGAAATATTCATTTCGGAAGAACTCTGAAAGGTAACTCGGAGAGAGAGACTACATGTGAAAGAGACATGGAAAGGGACTCAACGAGGAGGTGTGGTTATGTATCGCCCTGAATTGTTGAATTACTACATCACATCATTTGTGAAGAAGAAAATATTCAGGAAGAACTCGACACGCATTGCATAGTAAAAACGGAATAAGGACAATCACCCCGAATCTACAAGTGAAATACTTATTTGGATGGTTGGTCACGCAAAAATAGATAAAGGGGGTAACCCTGAATGGAAACTGCAATATGAACGAAGCAAAAACTAAAACAGTGTACACGAAGCGAAAAATGACTCTTTTTGTTTGCATTTTCAAACGTTTCAACAAGTCAGCATAAACTCCTGCCTTTGTGGATATTCTGAGCGTCATGAAAGAAGTAATACGATAAACTTTGACGGGAAAGAGCTACAAACTACCACACAAACATACCACATACTTTCACAATCATCTTATGTTTATATATTCAAAAAAAGCATAAAAAATTGACCTCAACTAACTTCATTGGCGAAACGAGAATACGTGTGCTAAGATCGATACGGTTGATGAAGTAGTTAGCACATTCTTAGTCTATACCACGCAAAGGCTGCGTGGTACTCGAGATCTAGAGTCTACCAAGTATTTGTTCAAACTTGTGTCCGTGTTTACGTACAATTTTCTGTGCTTGCCAATGTTAACAGGACACCTTAATCAAAACAAAACAAAAAAATTGGAAACTTACATTCATTAACCCTGTAGCACAGGTTGCACTTCCACATCTTGCTGTCTACAAAGTATACAAACGGATTAATGTATGTCCGGCATAAGCGACACCTCACAATATTTGGACACTGAATGACTGGTAAACTCTGAAATAAACAAGAAACGTTAAACTTTATATCTTTTTGAGAGGACCATCGCACTTACATTAACATCCCGGAACGGATGAACGAGTATACCCAACGGCAGTCTAGATTTCTGAAGCAATGAATTACTCTCCGGTATTTTGGTCACAGTGCATCGCATTATACTGCAAAAGAAAAGGGATTAGATAACCACATAATGAGAGAACAACCCTTCTTACTTGGGGTGACAATTGATGGACTCGTGGAATTGGTTGTGTAAAGTGATTTTCGGTATTGGCAACGTTGCTGGCGACAACACGTGACGGTTTTGCATTAAATCTACTGTATCCTGGCCCCAAAGACGGTTGAAACCCTGATGCGTGACGCTCAATGGATTCGGATATGAGCCCTGTTGCTGCGGTTGTTGTTGTTGTTGATACTGCGGCTGGTTAGTGTTTGATTGACCATTTAAAGCTGGTTGTTGCTGAGCCGTTGGCTGTGACTGATATCCCTGCTGCTGATAAGCCTGAGGCTGCTGACTCTGCTGCTGTGGCTGGATCTTCTGCTGTTGTGGGTACATCGGTCGCCGTGCTGTCATTGGTGTCGGTTGTTGTTGATTATCCGCTATCGGCTGTGGTGGCAACTGACTCGTTGCATTGTTGTTAAGTTGATTCTGATTGAATGCGTTTGGGAAACTTGAAGGCGGAGCAGTACTTGTTGGAGGATAGTTAGCATTTTGCGTTGCAGCAAACTGTGGTGGTGGAGGTGTTGGATAAGGCGCTGGCTGATTTTGCTGCGGCATTGTATTACGAATTAGCGGCGAAGTCGATATACCATATGCATTTGGCTGTTGTGAACCCAAAAGTGGTTGCCCTTGATTGGGTGCTTGGTAACCGGCATTAGCATTTAGCGCGGATGTCTTGAAATTTCGAGGAAAAGTTGAAGTATTACTAGCAACTGTCGTGGTTATTGATTGTGCAGGTGGCATCAATGGTCCGTTAGGCTTGCCAATTGCTAGATTTTGCATACTATTGCTGAGATTATTAAGTGGAGCCGACGGCAATATTGGTGATTGTTGCGAAACGGGTGGGGGATACTTTTGCTGGGGCTGTTGTGGATAATGATTAGGCGAACTATTCAGAGCTGGCGATGCGGTTCTCGAGGAGTTGACACTACTGCTGCCACCATTCGTTAGAGGTACTCCACCGGGGGGTCTCATATGGGGAGGAAGATTTCCTTGCATTCCCTGTACCTGTGGTCCATTGCCGTATACCGTAGATGTTGGCGGCGGTACTCCTGATGCTAATGGTAGTGGTGGTGCTGCTGCTGATGTTGGTGGCATGTATTGGGACGTTGGTGGCATAAATTGGTTTAGACTTGGTACTGCTTTGGATGCCGGAGGAAAGTTGCTCTGCACAGAAGATTTCATGGGTTGCTGATGTTGTTGTGTTGCGGGCGGCTGCATCATTTGTTGAGTCATACCATTGAGCATCATGTTACCTCCGGTAGATAACTGCGGTGGCGGTGGTGTATAATTTGGATTAGAATATGACGACATTTTATTGTGTTTGATTAATTCAATTACTTGTTACATGCGTACAATTCAAACCTTTAAGAAAGATAAAAGATAAGAAAGAGAAAAGATAAGAAAGGCGATAAGTAAAATGGCATTGAAACGCTTCTCAGATAAGTGACTTAAAAAAAAAACACTATTCAGTGTGTGCGTTTCAAGTAGAACGTGGCCTTATTCCCGGATACCTGACCGGCAAATCGTACAGATAAGGAAACCGTCATGGAATAAAAACCTGTTAGACTTTGGGTGACATATAAATTACGTTAGATTACTGATGTATTGTAACAAAGATACGTGTGTAAAATATTTGCAGATTGGTGGTGACGTTTACTTGTTTTTTATTAAGGCAGGAGAGTATTAAGATATAAGGTCAGTGAATGGCCATGTATAAATCATAATATGCAGCAGTGAATCCTAATTCACTAAGACCCTACAAGTTCGCCGGATTTAAGTTAGTTACCGCTTTAGATGTACGCACATACATATATTTTACGATTCTCTTGAAAAAATAATCCAAAAAGTCAAAGCTTTTGCACAGTTTAGACTACACCAACTTTTCTTTTGTGCACAAACCCCGAAAAGAGAAGACGTTATCATGTATTGATAGCAATAATGACAAATTGATTGACAGGCTTCGAAAATATGTAGGTCTCATATTAAAGGAAAAAGGACGATTATTTAACGTAAAGTTAATGTTTCAATATTCGTAGCACATGTTCTAAAGCTAAGGCCATAAATGCACACATGACATGCCTACATTTCTTATGTTAATTACTAAAATAAACAGAGAATGTTAGCAATTAGCACCGAATAGTTTGGTAAGTATTGTCCCGATTCGCAGCACCATAAAAAGATAGCAGCTGTAAGACAATAAATAATAACAGTGCATAACAATACAGATTTTACGACGTTTATTTGGTGATTTGGTGATTATGCATACAGAGTATATCATCTGCGCAAACCTAATGCCAGACAGTTTGCTAAAAAAATAACGAAATCATCGGGAAACAACAGCAATGAAAATTGTTGAATTTGCTACCGTTAACCAGAGACCAGAGTACATATGCTATAGTTTGTCGGTGACGTTAACATAGGCAAATATTTTCCTCAGCTCCGTTTGGATAACTTATAACGTTCATGCTTACTAACTGATGCACTGCTTCCTGGATGGATCTTAGGAAACTTTTATTTATTTTAGACTGGAGACCAGTAACCCTTCTCAGCAAATTGACGTTTTGACTATCAATAAGCTATTTTTTCCAGGATAAGGAAACCACAAAAAATGCGTCCATTTCACAGTAAGATTGTTTTTAAATGTTTCAAAACAGCCGAATAGTGAAGGTCACATTCCAGGACAGTACCTACCTACTGTCTACGATAAACGGAGACATCATCATTTATTAGATATCATTGAAACGATAAACTTTCATCTGCTGCTGTAAGCGTCATAGCTGAGATCAAGGTATAAAGTATAAAGATATGAAGGCCTGTCATTAACTAAGTTATGGGGCTCTATAGTCCACTTAGTATTTATTCATTTGAAACGAAAGTGCCGCAAGATGTTTTTGATGAACCCTACCAAATTGAAATCTGAAAGAAGATTGTGTCGGTAGCTTTGTGGCATATACCGCCATTCTGTTAGAACCACGTGTCTTCGAGATCCATTGCATAGTAATTTGGAAACAAATAATCAGTAAATATGGTTCTATTTCTACGTCCGGAAATGAAGAAGGCCCAATGATGCCTTCAGAATTTAATCTGCTGAAACTGAACATTTTTTGATAAAATAAAAAATCAATCTGCTATTGGCTCTGAGCCCGATTCCCAAAGATTCGATGCAGACCATGGTCTAAGTTGCGACTGTTCCGCTCCAAGGTAGAATCGATGCTGCTTTATGGGTGCAGTACTTGGGAGGTGGACACCATTAACACACGCAAGCTGCAAGCCTTCGTAAACAAATACTTGATAACCATCTTGAGGATTTTTTGGCCGAACCACATCTCCAACGAAGAACTTTACCTTATCTCCAGCCAAGAACCTTCTATGACAGTTTACCAAAGTATTGTGAATGAAATTGTCAAATGGAGCGCGCAAATTGACACCTAGTTTGATAGAAACTTCTGTCGAAAGTTTTCAACCTTAAAAAGAATGCATATATGTACATATATGGGTCACGACAGGAATTCAGTAAATACAAATTTAACTAAAAAAAAGGCTGTTGTGACGTAGCCACATGTTCTACAATCAAATTTCTTAAATAGTCATCACAGCAATGTGGAACGTCATTTTATTTGTCTTCTTAAGAATCACAAATACTTACGTTTCATGGGGAAAAAACTTCAGAAAAAAACGCAACAATAAGTTTGTAGTAGTCCAGGCAAACGCTGTGGAAAAACACTACGGATAAGAATCCACTGAAGAGTTAGTGTTTATGGAAGCTTCATCAAAAATGAATTTCAATAATTTTTTAGGAAATAAATTGCAAACATATTGAGGCCTTTTGTTTAATAAGGCATGTTCCTCTGAAGCGGTTTTGGAGTGAATGTAGAAAGGGGTGAGATTAAAACTATTTTGTTGTGAGTCAATGTTTTTAGGTAGTCAGAAGAATAAGATAAAATTTGTAGCTACGACATGTAGAGCGAATGGATACCAACACTCCGGCTTGCAGTCTTCAAATCTAACAGTCTTCGAGTCAACGTTCTAGAGGAAGTCCTCCCCTTAGGTGACAAGTAAGATGGGATCTCAATAAACTTGGAGTGGAAAACTGGAAACATTTAGCTAAAGACCGGGATAATTAGAGAGTTTGAAGCCCAGGTATTAAAAAAAAAAAAACACCGCGCTTATTTTTGTAAGCAAAGGTTGTTAACAAAATGTTATTATGACATTAAGCTTAAGGCAGGAGTGGAATAAAAGGAGTTTAAAGTCGTACCATTGGCTTAAAAAAATCATGGCACAACAGTGTTTTGGAGGAATCATTTTAATAAATTATAAAACAGAAGGCACCAACCTCAAAAGGAGAAAGATGCTTAAGAACGTCTTAATTTAAAAAGTAGAGAGAGATAACTTACTGTTCACAAGGCTCAAATTGTAGCGGCTGCTATGAAGTCATGTGACTTCCAGAAATCAGTTCATTCGATTTAAAAGCCTGACCTGGCATCTAATGATTGTTACCTGTTAAAGAACGAATTTAAAGAACGACTTACGTGGACAGCATTATAATGATAATGAATCAATACCGGTAGCGGTAAACCAGCATTTTGATGGCAAACCGGAGTTAGATTGTTTTAAGAAATAAAATTAAAATATATCCGTCGCTCTCCATACCTGTCCGCGAACTAAAAAAAACTACAAAACATTGCAACTTAATTCCTTGCTACTCCTCGTTGTTCAGTGACTTATTGAAGGTGCAAATACATGGGAGCAGCATCATCAAATCCTCCTACATGCTTCACCGCGTGCAGCATGTATGCATAATTGATGTTGTCAATGTTTTATTTAGTTCTTAGAACGTTCGGGCTGACTGAGGTAATGCAAATTTGAAACCTGTCACATTTATTTATTGTTTCCAATCTCATCACGTAACTCTTGAACTGTGTAATACATAGTTCTAGTAACCTCAAGAGGAAAAATAATAGGCGTACACGTGATCTAAGATGATCGAAGGCAATCCTATCTCAGGCGTAGACTCTTACGTGTCGGGCACCCAAAAGTAAGTAATCATCAACATTTTAAGCATTTATGTTCGAATAGAACATTATAAAAACAATTACACAAGCTTCACTTGAAATACTTGTTTTTCACCTGTTCCGCGAATCAATTATAAAATATTTATAGAATGTCTCGTTACTTCCTGATAACGAAATACACAAATGAACTGAATTTTTTTTCTTTGTTGCGAATATGCAATATCTAAACTTGAACTTTCATGAAAACTTTCATACATACATATACATATATATCAATAAGTACACATATGTATAAAAGAAAAAATCTTCCTAAAGCGAGACAATCAACAAATCGTATTTAATTGATCTTTACTATGACAACTCCGATAGGACCGAATTGATTTACACACGCACGTTGTCAACGTGCCTATAACTAGTCAAACACATTTTTGGCTACAAAAACCCACTAACCCGCACAGACGTTCCTTATTGATACTGCAATAAATCTACATATTATACAAACATTTGGTAGTCAAGAGGGAATTGATTGAAAGAAATGAGTTTTCAGAAGACACCAAGAACCTGTTCTTATTTGGTGAGTCAGACACGAGTTGTTGATGTACACAAGCAAATACATTCCACGTGCGAAAATGTATAGACTATTTGATAAGAAACTGCAAATTGCTGTGCTCATATCTTCACTTTTTATTTAGAATTTGTTATACGAGCCGGAAGTACCTAGTTGTATAGAATAACATAATTGACAACAGAACAGTAGCATCTTAATACGTAGAACAACAGAAGGAATATGAGAAGGAAGCACGGAAAGAATTTAATCATAACTTTGTTTACGTGTTGATGGATAGTCCCAGTGAAATTTTCACGAAATCCGCTGAATCATTTCAACAAAAGAAAAAGCGAGAAAGAGTATATCGAAACACACTTAAGTGTTAACTATGATAAGGTCATCATAATATATTGTTCGACAATACAAATCAAACATATGTATGAAGTATCATTGTACGCTGACTAACTTGCAAGGTCACTATCACAATGGCCCTTCAAATGCTTGGAACGCGCGAATCTATTTTCAGTTTTGAGAGGCTGCCGATGTCTCTCTAAAAATACACTAGAGATGAAAATTTCATAATTCCCATCGGCCAACAAGTTAGAGATCAATTTATATGCACTCAACGCTCGTACTTGAGTAAATTGACAAATAATAGTCACCTAATCTCGAAATTAAAATAATTATGATCGGGAATGGCATGTGAGGGGTGAATCCTCACCAGAAATGGACAGAAATCAATAGAATTTCAACAATGTAGGTCAACTGCACTTTGAATTATGGAACAATTGTTAGTTTCTCAGTACAACTGATGCCACGTGAGAAACTCTATATCTATGGAAGGAGATTTGAACTTGTTCCGACACCAAAAATATTTGTCGCACACATTTATTCTCATTCAAATTTCTCGGGCTCACCTCCTTTCCAAATTAACTCAGTGGCGATGAAAACTTTGTTGGTAATGACCCCATTACCGAGGACAACGTTAAATTATTAATAAACCAAAAAATGTGCGCCGCTCGTGATATTGACCCACTATTGTTCTGGGAAAGGGAACACTAGACCATCCCTCACACGCTAGACCTCAAAAAAAATTGTTTTGTCATCGACTGGCACTGTGCTCGCAGGGCTAGCGCATTTATCTGCTACTCTGACATTTCGCCAAATCGTTTGACATTTGCTTAATTAGAAAAAAAAAAAAGAGACAAACCCCTCTTGTGATTGAAGGGAGCCAATTTCTTTGATTAAATTTCATTCATAATGGTGCTCACCCTTAATGCATCCCACTGCTATCTGGCAAATTGATTTAATTCTCTTCTCAGTTCTTTGTTTTTCGATTAATCCTCACTGCCGATAGGCTATTTCACTGGATTCTTTTTTGCAAAGTACTGGATGGCGAGGAGATTTTTACCACCACTCTCTGGGTGACAGAGCAGAAATTGATTTTCTTCGGAAAAAAAACACAATTTAAACGAGGTTTTTGGACAATTACGGATACTAAGATTATTACACCGATATTGTGGATTATGTACCGTTTATTGTAAATCTCTTTTGATTTGATTAAATGGTTAGCATTTCACTTTTTTCGCACGCACAGTAGACCACGGCAGTCACAGAGTTTTGGGTGAAAACTTCAAGTAAATTTTTGGATGGCAAAAATTGAGCACATTTTGACGTGGCCGTAGTTGATTTTTAGCGACATCTATTGGAATTTTAATATAAAATGCGTTCAAATAGTAATGCCAAGTTGCGTTTTCCCAGCGTGACGTCATATAAATACGTTGGTATTAGAAGTATAATATTAAAACCAAAACATTTTGAAAATCGTTGCTACTGTTGGTAGTTATAATGTACGATACATACATAGATATGTAGTGATTTAGTAAATTGAAATTAAAAAAACAACGATTTGAACAATACGCTGGTAAAATACTAACCCAAGGCATTTTTCCCATTTACTTACTTAGGTCCTGTCATCCCTCGTCGCACATAGGACATCAGCAGCATCTGCTTGCCATCTTGATCGGAGTCCTCCTCTCCAGCATTGAAACTGATAGCGCGGCAGGCTTCGAACAAGGTACCTTCAATGGTAAGACCACTGACATTGCAGAAGCCCATAAAACTTCCACAGTTGCTTTTATGAATTCTTATTTTTTATTTCACGTAAAGAGTATCCGAAAAGTATTTTTTTGAGTATAATTCGATGAACAGTTTTGAGAATTCTGTTAGTTTTATAAGAATTCTTCCTGGGGCTTAAAATATATTCGAAATTTTGGAGTTAAGAGCACTTCCAATTCGTGTGTGCGTGCCAAATTTACATATATTACATATTTCCTTCATTTTTTACGTCATCGTTAATTCTTAGGAAATGAATGTCTTTTAATGCCCAGATAAGAACTTTGATGGAACGTATGGTAAATAATGAATAATGTAAGTGGTTTAAACGTCGAACAGAATGTTTCCAACTTCTGGAGGAGTTAGTGAGTAAGTTCTTCTAAGTAGACGTGTTCAAATTCTGTTTCCTAAAAGCGGGTACTTTAGTGAACGTTGCGACATCTGAAATATCCCTTAAATTCATTACAGCATTTGTCAATATAGCTTCTAATAATCGTTCCAATTTCAGCTTTATATAAACATGTACAATTTCATGGTTAAAAAAAAAGGTACCCAAATGGTACATAAAAAGTAAACATCAATTGGGCATATTTTTTTAGTACTTCTAAATATGAACTTCTGTGTGTACCTGTTTGAATCCGTCTAGGAGAATGTCCTAGGAGAAAATTCTATGTTCATATGAGTAGCTGCTTTCCATTCTTCTGAAAATAAATTACATACCAACGAACGAATTGAAATCAAATTGCTGATGAGCTTTGATAGATTGCCAGTTCTTGTCGGCACGAGTCTTGAGGTCGAATAAAAAATTACTTTTGCCAATCGTTGCGCTACCAATTGCAGAACGCTCACTTATACAAATAAAGATAATTTATATAAAATCCTGATTACCCTAGCTCTTCTCTGAGATGCAGAAGAATAGCGGATGAAAATCAGTTTGACGTTTTCGAAAAAACATTTTGATTGTTTTCGGTTCTCATTTATATTAAAAGAATGTGAAGGATAAGGTACAACTACGAATTGTACTGTCTGTGTAGATAGCGAGTTCGAATATATTGACTAAGAATGCTTGAACGAACGAAACGAAAAACTCACTTTTTCGAGTTCATTCGATCATCTCCAAAGGGAGAAAGCACCTAAGGTTCCGTGCGCAGTTGAAAGGAACCTCAACCAATTTTACGTACAAAACTGGGTGCAGCTGTCTGTTTTTTGAAACCGTTTTTTTTATTGTTTTCAAATGCGCCAAAAACATACATTTCATTTTTACAACAGAGGTTTGTATCGCTTTATAATTAAATTCCAACTACTCTAGTCCACATTTATCAAAAAAAACGTCAAACAAATAAAGCCGATTTCAACCATTAAAATCTCGAGAATTCACATTATTTTAAACTATTTTGTACAAAACAAATTTCATCAGAATCTGTTCAGCTTTTTTTAAGCAAGGGCATGAAACAAAATGTGTTTGTTTTAATCCGAACATTAAAGGACCGATAGGCATACAGCACGTTAAGACTATAATCCTGGACTGGGAGACTATCTTGGTTATATCCTGGATGCGATTTGCAATACATTCTTTTCTACAACGAAAAAGAATGCAAAATCTTCAATTTTTGCTGCGCAATGAAGACGCTACTTACCTTAAGAGTCCTAGAAAATACCAAACAATATAGTTATTTACTAACCAAAATTTATTGAAAATCCTTGTGTGTAATATGATATTAATTTTCGCGCTCCAAGAAGGTTTCTTGTTTCTATTTTAATTCGCTTCTCAAAGGCTTTCATACGCCATAGCCAAATCGTTAAGGCCAGTCTCTGGAATACACGTTTAGCTAACTGTGTGATAGGCAATCATACAGCACGGCTAGGACTACTGTAGGAACTGGAGGGACGAGGAGGAAATAGAATATATTTGCCACTTGCTATGCGAATGCCCAGCAGAAGCCACCAAAAGGGAAGACACATTGAGCTGAACAAAGGGTGAGTTCATAATTGCAAACATGTTGCCCAAACCCTGCATAAAATATTCCTTATATACATTTATGAACACAAAACATAGTTGCATTAATACGGCAGTCATGCATTGGCAAAAATGAGTTCATAAATGTAAATACAACCGACTTACATATGTAAATGAAAAACATTCTGCGAAAGACCAGCAAATATCGGTTTCGAGACAAATTTTTTTGTTCAATTCAATGCCAATTTGACAGCATGCTGACTGTCATTTTACTTTTATGAACACAATTGTTGCCAAGCTCATGCAATGATAATGCAGCTTTTTTACAATAATGAACGCGAAAATTGCAGGACTGCAATTTTTTTACATTTATGAACTTACCCAAACGCCTGAGATTCATACATGTATCTGGGTGGTTAAGTTCAGCCGTCGATAATGAAAGTTAGGTTCTCAGGTGTCTATTATTGGGTACTATGAACTCATCTTTAGTCTAAGAGAGCCGTTGACAGTCTTCTGTCAACTAGGGCAACCATCTACCTAACCTAATCTAAAATCATTTTAAAATTAACTCATACATACATTTTACGTAATAAAATTATTGTTCCGATATGAAATCATGTCTCATTTCTCAGGAGCGAAAAATGTATTAAGGTCCATTTCTTCCATTATTCACCGCTAATACTTATTTTGAAAAAAAGTTATTGCTACACAGGATGCTTAGTTTTGACTTTCAGTTGATTTAAAACTGCAAAAACTGATTGAGCAGTGGTATTAAATGTTGCATTTTTGAACTCGTTAGCCAAACTCGGATAGCCAATGTGTTTCAAATTTCATTTAATAAATAAAAAATAAAACAAGAAATTCATTTCGTTTTTTGTCTATATATTCAAATAAACTTGCATTTAAATATACTTTAAAATATTTATTATTTTTTTCTTTTTCAAACTTTTTATGTATATTTCTTAAGTATAACTTTCACTCCACTTAAGAATAAATATAAATACTATTTTTTTTTTATTAAATGTCCTCAATATTTAATTTAAAAATAATTATATATATTTTATACTTCCTTTCAAATTGAATTTGAATTTAATTTGTCGGCTATATTTAAAATTTTATTTCACTTTTTTTACGAAAAAAAATACTCAAAAAATCTTTATTATTTATATTATTTAATTATTGCAGATTGTTTTGACTGAATTTAATTTAAATTTGTTTTGTTGCTGATTGTTTGCGTTATTTTTCTTTGTTCGTTAAGTTGAATATTTTTTTTTGTTTTCATACTTTTATAATATGATTGTTGGATCAACTACTTTGCTAAAACAAATCTATTATAATATGTAATACTTTGCTTGCTTCTGTATGTATATTTAACTTAATACTTAAGAATTCTACGCAATTATAATAATTATAGATATAAAGTAAACGTAAATAAATGCATACTTTTTTTTTTAAAAGATGTTCACAATCGATTTGTGGTACAATTTTTGTTTTCTTTCTTTTTTCTTTTGTTACATCTAAATACATAACTCGTTGCGTATTTTTTTTTGTTTTTCTATAAAATGTGCTTTGACAAAAATGTATGTTAAGTAAAATTAAATAAAAAAATGTATATTTATCATGTTCACAACACTGACGTTTTTTTTAATATATAAGTATGTATGTATATATAATTCTTTAAAAACTTTTTTCTCTCTAAATTGCATTTGTTTTCATGTATTTTTATCATTAATCACTGTCTTAATATAAAAATGAAAAATAGTAACACTTTTAAAAAACGTACGCAATATGAAAAAATGTTGGCATGTTTTTTGTTTAACACGTTGACTGATGGTGCTACTGATTAAAAAGTACAAAAACAAAATTAACTGTGTAAAGAGAACATTACAAGTGTTATACTGGTTCAAAGAGTAAGAAAACAACGAAATTGGCATGCATTTAAATATACTTAGAGACACCTATTAAATTGTCAGCCAACGTGTTTTAGTTTTTAAGAAATATGTGAAAATGGAAAATGTGATGCTACGACTTTTGTTTAACTTAATAAATAAATGTAAAATAAGTAAAATTAAATATTGTGCGTTTTATTGGTTATGTATTCCTGCAAGGGTAGCTTTTATTCTCAAGAAATGAACAATTTTCTAACTTCGCATTCATTTATTTTCCAAAGAAAGAAATAATTCTAACACATAACCGAGTTTTTGAAATTCCAGTGTCAATTTTTGAATAGTTAGTGTTGAAAAAATCGTAAACGCAATTGGAGAAGTAATCCATAGTGCTTGTAATTGCATTAAAGCGTAAGGAAATCTTTCGTTAGCTTTCGTACACTTGAATGCAAAACGGCAAAATATAAGAATAAATCGTCTTTTACGTTTCGAATCATCATGAGCTCTATGATTAACTGGCAAGGAGACAATTTTGTGAGGAACATTGTCCTAAGTTTCTACACTCTTGATAATTTTAACAAATGTAATCAGCCAACGATTTGTGGCCTGTAGTCCGAACACTCAAGAACTAGCAGAGCTAAGAGAAGTTGCAACTAAACTGGCATTACAGCGCTTCAGGTAGTATTAAGTTGGCTAAGCTGAATAAAAAAAAAACTACAACCTATACATCACTTGGTAGAATAGGCTAACACGTGGTCGAGAGAAATTAGGTTGCTTTACTACTTATTGCTTCTACTCTAAAAATGACTATACCAGCTGATCCGGCCAGCTTAATTAGTTCAAAGAAACTATGTATTTGCATGTCTCATGGATTTTCGGTCACCAAGTGTTTTGAAATTTTCTTTTGGATTATGGGCTACCTGTCTGCAAAATTTGAGCTTCTTAGGTTTTTTGGACATTTTGCCACGGACACAACCACCTGTCGCGCATAAAGGAAAAATAATTAAAAATATGACGATCTGTCAATTTCTTTTTTTCACCTGTGCGACGATCTGTCCGTGCCATTTGTACTTTCTTACAGTACTCAATGTCTTTATAATGAATCCTGCTTTTAAAAACATTAATAATAAAAAAAAACAGTACCACCCTAAAACTAGGAAGAAAACCGTCATGGAAAAAGCCGTACGCAGGAAATTAAATGCCTTAAAGAATGCGATTAAATTCAGCTATGAAAATTCTCCAGAAATCGCTATGCCCAGCAATCCAGTGACAGAAGAATATTTGTTTTAATTTTGTGTAGCTTTGGCCATAATTGAGGAGTTATTCTTGTTGCTTCTATTCCAAGCCGAACTCAGTCACATAAATTCGTAAGAATGTTCGTTAACTTCATCATTTTCTCTACCCAGGAACACAAAAGAATTTGAATGTGTGATGGTTAGCTTGTCATTTGAATACTGGCTTCAACTTGACTAAATATGTTCATTTTAAAATGACTTGTATATCAAAAAACGTATGTCTTCTCTCCTTTTTTTTTTGTAGAAAAGCCCTGACACATACACGAATGCTTTGAAAATTAGTTAAGTGCACTGCACATTTTTATATTTACCCGAAGTGGGAACCTAAAACTTCAACCACAAGTATCATTACATTCAACAGTGTCACGGACGTCCAATAATTCAGCCAAGCCCTCGTGACTTAGATTAGTATTTACAGAGTTTCCCACCTAGACCAATACAATTTTCGACATTTGGGGCAATTTAAAAAAAAAACTCCAGATTAAATGAACATTGGAAGTATAAAAAAAATAAAGACAATGGTTTAGAAAATAAAGAGAATGTGAAGTTAGAAACGCTTTGCTATAAAAATAATGTTCTTATTAAAATGAAGGAGACTTTGTTTAAATAATTAAACAAAACTATGACTGCGTACATTGTAGATTAGACTTAAATAATATTGCCTAATACAATAATTTCACAATTTGCCACTTCTCTTTTCATTCGCCTTAAACACTGGTAACAGCACACCTTACCACTAAACATCTCGTTCTCCTCCTACTTACAATACTTAAATAACAATCTCGAATTCGCCCCCATCCCACACCCAACATAGATCTTATAGTGTGCAATATTCGGTTAAAATCGGAATCGATTTCAATAACTCATTTATATTGTGTTCATCTAGATGACTGACCAGCTTATCGGACGTCTTTAACAATGTAATGAAATTTTGTAGATTCTCTACAATTTCCTTTGTCATTGTGTCTGATGATTTTCGAATTAGCTCACCCAATTTCTTACCAAGTTCGTATTTGATAAGCATCTCTGGTAAATCAATTTCACTACCTGCTGGTTTCTTACTTAAGTACACCACGGAAAGGATGCATAAGGCAATAAGGGCTTCGTTCTGCATTACCAAATGCTGTGAGGTTAACATATTAACCATTGACTCGACAGTTCCATCGATTTCTATAAACGCCTTTAAGCTTGTCTCATCGAAATTTTGTGAACCGGCGGCGGTGGGTGATGCACTTGCTGATGATGGCTGTTGTTGGGCGTCATCTTTGGTTATTACGCTGGCGATTTTTGAAAGGTAGGCATGTTTAACTAACCATGCCATGAGACGTAAAGATTCTCCGGTTACTCCAGCATAGTCTGATGATTTACTCCAGTGAACAAGCTGTTCGATGAGAGCTTTGTTCTTTAGAAGTTCCATTGCTAAAGGTTCTAAAAATATAAAAAAAAATACAATAGATAATTTAACGCAACGCAGCTATAAGAGATTCCTTCGAACCTTGTCCATCGACAGTCATTCGGAGTGTGCCCAGTAATTTGAAAACCACTGGCGGTTGGTGGATTTCCAACATCGGCAGAATGGTTTGTACTAGACCCGCTTGTATGACGGCTCCTTTGTTTGGCTTTGGTATTACTAAATTTCTGAGGGCACTGAGAAGGGCGTGCTGCAATCGAACGTCATTGCTTACGCCGTTGTTTTTCGAGAGCACATCTAAAAGCGGACCATGTCACTCTTGGATTGTGAAATATATGATAAAAGATCACCTACCGAGCAACTTATTCATAATCTTATTCTCAACCATATAAATGCAATGGCTATCTGTGCGGGCAAAGTTTCCAAGCGCTAAAACGCCTGTCGTCAACAAGTCTATGTCCACCGAGTCTAACCAATCCTCCATGTTCTTCAGCAAAGGGGTAGAGTAGAGATAATGCATAGATTCATCTTAAAAAAGAAAAAGAAAAACAGTTCCATTTTAATAAAATGTAAAGCCTTAAAGACATTTTCTTCACCTCCAGTTAAAATAAGCACAATCAGCTCACATGCCAATTTCATTAAGGCCCTCGCTTCACTGGTGCTCGCCAAATTTTTATACTTCTCCAACAAATTATAGATCGTCTCGCAGAGACCGTCTTTGGCTAGCAACAGCTTAACATCATCGTTCTCTGCTTGATAATGTAGAAGTTCAAGGCACATTTCCGCTAAATCGGGATTTGTTGAGGCTGCTAGTATTCGAGCCAGCTGTGTATTCAACTGGGTACTAAAATTGAGATCAGCAACGTTTTCGGTGAGAATACTCAAAATTGGCAGCGTATTTAGTAATAAATCCTCATGCACTTCAACATTCTCAATACTTGTGTCGATAATATTCTGAATCTTGTCCATGATCTTCAGATCCATGGCACGCTTAGCCACACGTTCACCGCCAAGTAAATAATTCGATATAAGACCCCCACGTACTTTAATGAAGAGTAATTCATTTTCCTTGTCAGCTTCTGTAGTTACAGCCAGAAGATGAATGAGGTGCTCATCCCCTCGGGTATTAAGAATAATATCACGTGCTTCATCATTTAGAAAACAAATGTTGCCCAGAGCACGACATATTTGTATTGGGAGTTCCAGATTCGAGGTGCTGTTAACACTCCTGAGGCAATCCACAAACATGTCAATGACATTCTCGTTTGTGAATTTCTTTCGTTGTACTTCGGATTTGGTGATTTCTGCTATACATTTTGCGGCTTCCTTTTGTATGACTTGGTTCTCTGATTTGATGAGATTAAGAAAGGAATCGGCTAGCTCGAATTTATCGAAACTCTTTGGATCAGTTGTTGCGGAGATTTCGCTTAGGAGCGAGGCAGTTTTGTCCACATCGGTTGTGCTGTCAATTGAGGTTGCTTTCAGTTTTTCTATGAGATCATCAATTTCTTCTGAAATAGAGAAAACTTAATGAATAAAAAAGCAAAAAGAATTTTTGTAAAATAATGAAGAAACGAAATCCGTCTTCTAAATCTGTAATTCGCCCTTCAACATAAACTTTCTTAAAATTATAGATATTTACCAGTTAAAAAGTCGCTATGTGAATGCTTACATAAGACCAAAACCTCATGACTCTTATCCGGTTCTCCACACCCCTATGAGATCAAATAATGCAAAGCGAATTCCTTAATAAGGCTCTGAAAAGAAGGTGATAACCAAAAGTTAATCCTCCCTCACCTATTACTCCTACCTTCACTTAGTCTTAGGCTGGTATCGATGTTCAATAGAGGGGTCCAATAGTTCAGCTTATAATGGTATCCAAATACCCGCGTAACGGCGGCTGTTTGAACACCTTCACCTTTTTTAAATTTACGATCTTAACAAAGAATTCGCTTTAGAACTGAACAGTGCTGTGAAAAACTGTCCAACTCTTCTCGGTTTCCAGTGACGCTGAAGTTTAAAGCACTCGTGAGTAGTAGAGTGAAACAAACCTCTAGCCTCCTACAAAATACTAAGCGAAGAACGGCAGTTCGAAAATGCCTAGAAGTGCACTAAAACATTCTTACCGCCTTCGCCTTTCAAAATGGGAACAAGCACTAAGTTAACTTGATAGCATGTGAAAACTAAAACTTAGTAGACTTCAGGGAGAATGATATCGGCTTTATAAGGGAAATGGGATCGAGAACCAAGCTTAAAGAAATGAAAAAGACTAAGATTTGCTACAGGCATATTCCTTAACCAACTAAATGCTTTCGGCAAAGTTCAGGTTATTCTGGGTTGCATAAAAAATACAAAGAAAAAAAAAACTGATCGATTCCTCCTCTTGGACGAGCAATTTCCTAAGCTCATTATACGCTCATCATTACGCCAACACCACAATGCGAAGAAAAGGTTAAAGGATTTATGCACTTCTTCATGATTTTGTAACAGAAAATGCCTACTTGGTCACATTATATGGGCAACCTACCGTTACCATCTTATGTGGGAGACAGACTGCTGGTATTGATACCATGGTATAGCAATACTACGTTCTATACCACATGTCTGTCACTGCAATACCACGTTAAAACCTAGTATACCATGAATAGAACCTAGTATTGAGATTCGCAAATTTTTGGTGGTATACCACCATCTTATTGCTTGCAGCGCCACTTTCTTTCTGTTGGTGGTTCTTCATAGCTTCTTTGACAATTCAAAAGCAAGCAATCACAGCGAAAAATGTTTTAAAAATGGATTAAGGAGGGTAATTTTATCTGCATTGGAAACAATGAAGTAAGAGAAGTTTAGAGGAATTATATCGGCGAGCTACGAGGTGCAAGACGCCATATTGGAGTGTTGCAAAAAATGTTTAAGAAGCTGGAGGAGGTGCAACACAAATGTCAAAGTATACCACGTAATGCAAAAGTCAACGTATACTACGAAGTGCAGTCTGTCAGGGATTATAGTATTCACTATACCATGGTATCAATACCAGCAGTCTGTCTCCCACATTAGAGATGAACATGCTTTTAATAACACTGCACTAGTTAACTAGAAACCTTGTGACAAGCAGTATACTCAGCCATAGATTCGACGCAACGTACAACGTACATACAAGACTAGTCTTAGTTAAGGTTAAAAAGAACCTTTTCCAAATTCATATGTATCTGAGTAGAAAGGGATAAAACCGAACACAATTCAGGGCAATCTACACTGTCTGGTCACAGATGCATATTAGCAGAGATGCGAGTAGTTTTTTGCATCTAAATCTGTGCAGCTTTCCGAAATACAGCATCGTTTCCCAGGTGATGGTCTAAGCAGTGACCACAGTCGCTCGTGAAACTGCATTGAATGTAACACTACAGGAATATTTCCCACTTTTCATCGACATCCAGGTAATGATAGAAAAGCTTCAAAGGCACTTTCCTGCAGAGCTATGATGGGTCCTCGGGCATGAAGGCTGATGGAAATAAATAAAAGTTCTAAGCTGGACAAAATCTAGTTTATCATTTGATGAACGTCCTTGTGTCACAGTTCAGAAATTATGACCACATTTAGCACGAACCGACAGAATAATGCAGATAGACAAGAAATGTTTATCTACTTATTACAGTGTATAGTTAGACTTAGTGAATATGATGGGTAAATACAACTGACTTTCTTTTGACTCTACCCCAACAAGTGACTAAGCTACACTATGTATTCCCATATGTAGATACATGCTCCTATTTACTTACTTCTTTACGTGCTCAAGAGTAATTAAGGAGTTATGAGAAAATAAAAAAAGTTTCTACTTCAATTGGGTTCCTTAATGCTTAGTAACTACTTCTCGTTACTTTAAATACTGTACCGCCTTTAATAAAAGCATATGAAACGTGACAACTGATCCAGAAATGCCAACCCCAAGTGTGTCTCGAAACAACAACCAACCGCGCGTGGATACAATATTTTTCTCCCCCGTAAATAAAAATTTTCTGTAAATATGCAGTTCGTTCAATGAGTTGGAAAATAAAAAATAAAAATAAAACCAACACAGTACTTCTATCAATGGTTGTCCGCGCTAGCAGACGCATTAAGTATGCCCTATTTTAGGCACCACACTGCCATGATATCCATTCTACGCGCTCTCGAGTCCAATCCAAGGGTAAGCACCCTTCACTGAATGAGTTTCAGAGTCAAGAGGATATGTTTCTGTTTTGTTTATTTGTATAACAGTCTACTTGGGGCGGAACGTACATATGTACATATACACCCTGTTTTTCTACTCATTCTTGAACCCCGAAGGTGTTCCATGGTTTCTGTTGTTTATGCATAGAAATGTATACTTTATACCGGTGTATTGCACCTTTTAATAGAAACGAAAAAATGCTGTGTAAATATTACACAAAAAAAAAAAAAAAACAATTCGAACGAAGTACTAACCAGGAGCAGTATTGGGAATAAGTTTCTTTTATATGATTGGCCCTTTTAAAGAGTTTGTAGGAGTGACGGCATAAAACTATAAAAAATGAATGCAATCACTTTTGTTGTTGTAACTAAATGATTTGAAAAGATGTTGGAGTTGTTAATGCGCATAGTAAAGGAATAGGAGCTGCTAACAATACCTAAAAGCAAAAGACATGTTACTGTCCAAAGGCATATAAGCCCTTCACATGATTTAACACAGCTCTAACTGTTAGCTCCTTAAAATTTCTTCGGCCACACTAACTTTACCACGCTACTATGAAGAACTGGAAGCTAGGCTCCAGATAGGCTTTGTGCGTTCGGCTGTAATTCAAACTTCCTGTTTACACTCTTCGATTGCGCTCAGGTGTCCGTAGGCAATTTTCCAATAATACTTTCTGCCACGATTACAAGGAAATTCTAGTTTTCTATGTTCGGTATGGTGGTGCATATCCAGTGTTTATGAAAGCTATTTGATAAGTCAGTAACTTTTGAAATTAAAATTTTTTTTAACTAAAATTAATATATTTCTTAAAATAGTCCCTTTGGCCAGTTCTTTCTGTTTAAAAAAAATAAGATTTTTCGATTTCTTTAAAAACAAGCGATTATTTCAGTGATGTCCTCCCGGTTTGCGAAGCGTGCTCGCTTTTCCACCAATTTATTCAATTAAAAGCTATAATACATCCCAGTAATTGTTTTTGCCTTTTCTAAGTAATCGATGAGGATTACACCAAATAAAACCTAAAAAACAGTGTCTGTGACCTTGTCAGCCGATGGAATCGTTTTAACTTACGATCTAAAGGGAAAATCCATTGTTTGGACTGAACTTTCATTTCCGAAGACTACTGATTTAATCAGATTAATCAAAGGTAAAAAAATGCCGGAAAAACTAACAGGCATTGCGGTTGAACTTGTCCAAATTCCTTTTTGGATTAACTATGCACAAATGCATCGTTAATTTTGCTGATAACTTTTTTATATCCAAATGCTTACGATCTTTGCTATCTCGCAAGCTTTCACTCGACTGACAATACTATGATTTCTAATAATCTTTCCTTTAGTAATGACCTTATTCGGATATCTCGGGCGCTCGTATTTATAAAACCAAACGAAACTTAGTCAACTGAATGTGAACTATTTTTTTTATCTTTTCTTGGGTTCCTTTAAATGGTTCCCCAACGCCAAAATTAATGCTTAATCAGAACACGAAATTCGCAGAAAATCACACTCATTCATTTTTCAAATTTCCTATTGAGCAGATCGGTTTAAAACTTTTTGAGTTTACCTAAATAAAATGGCTTTTGTGATTTGAGTGACATCTCTTGTCAAAGTCACTGTATTATCAAACAGCCCTAGTACTTGCTCCACAAAGCGTAGTATTTTAATCGCTCCAGACGATCAGATAGGTATAAGGAAATGAGATGCTGATCGCATTCTAATAATCAATTACTGCGGTCGTGTTCCAGTACATGGCTGCCAATATCGAGTAGCTATGCGACTTCCACGGAGCTTCCAGAATGTTTCTGGACAGATCTTTTTTGAGTAGAGAACATGCATTCAATTGGAAGACACTTATTAAGATGTCTTGTTTACATTTACCGGTGGTTGTATGTTGAAGAAATTTTACGTTTTAGTGACCTTTTTGACCAAGTCATTGTAGATGTCTAGTTTAGGTTAGGTTAGGTAAATGGGTGCCCTTGTTGACAGGATTGTCAACGGCTCACTTAGACCACTAAGAGTCCATTGTGTCCAATATTTAGAAACCCTGGGAACCTAAATATCAATCTTCAACCGCTAAATGTATGAATCTCAATGTTACTCAACGCGCTGGACAGTCACAAAGGAGGTGACGAACGGATTCTAATTCCTCTTCGTTCCTGCAGCTGGTACAGTAGTCGTTGTGCGGTAATCCTAGCCGTGCTGCGTGATTACCTATCACACAGGGTCCTACCACGACGCCAACAGCTATTCGGATATCCCTTCGACTTAGTTCCATAAGATTGATAAATCTCTTTTCAGTTAACATGACCAGTGCTTGTATGTTAAAGAAATTTGTCGTTTGAGGGACTTTATTGACCAAGATCCTTCCCGCAACAACTCTATGTCCATACATATGTCCATAGCTATTACGCTATTATAAGAACTTATACGTGCAGTTATACCTAAGAAGATAAAACAAACACTCGGCTATGAATTTGGTTGCTGCGCTACTACTCCAAACAATGTCAACCGTTTCCGACCAACCATATAACGAAGTTCTTCTACAGAAATAATCTGTCTTGAGGGCCACTTTAATTCTCGACAGCAAGTAGAGTCAGAGGCCAGTTTCACTTTTATTTTCTTCCGTTTTCATTTTCATCATCAGACACCCAGAGACGTATTTCACTCCTAATTTGTCTGCTTCATGTGATGCTCCATGACTTTTTGACACTCAATTTAAAAGTGGACTCTGAATCATCACTTAGCCGGCATCGACATATCAATCAATGTATCCACAATAAATAATAAAAAAAATATATAATAAATTAAAAGAAACATACTCATGTAAGTGAATATTTAAATATTTATTGACTTAGAACCGGTTTTTAGATTTTATCTTAATAATTTGTTGGACAATAAAATTTGGTTTGACATACATTTTGGTGACACATGAGATTAAGAACTATTATATTCGTCAACCGTGCGTCGGTATAACACTTATCTAAATATTGCCATTCATTCAACTCTAGTACAACGAGTAACGGGTGATTCCAATTTTATAGAGATTATCACAAGACGGCATCTTGAGGCCTTGTGCCTGTGCCAACTGTGCTCGGCTGCCGAAACTTCTAGCTCGAGCCATCATAGATTCACCTGAGCCACCAATCACCGCAACACATACATAGAGAGAAATTGGGAGAAAAAGAGAACAGAGAGAGAGAGAGAGAGAGTGTGAGTGTAAGAATTTGTGTCATTGGATACATCAATAAAAATCAAATTAGAAATTATCGTGGTCACAATAACACAACACTTACGATAGCTCCTCTCGCGGTAACAGTTCTGTTTCATTGTGTATATGAAATCTTCTTCCACGGAATTCTCTAGGCGCCCCAGCGAGCCTTGGTAGTCACTTTGGAAATTCTCTCGCACATAATACGGAACGGACAGGTGTTGGGTTTCCCGTCTCACTGGGTATTTTCTGGAAAATTTCAATGGGAAGTCATTTCAGAAGTGTATGTGCTACAAAGTGTGATTCGGATTTGAAATGTTTTTTTTTTTTTGATTTTGAAACCTACGTGGACTGAGACAGGTTATAGACCGGGTCCGAGGTGAAGAAGGATGATAGCATCGAAATCAGTATGAGTACAAGGATGAGGCCAAATGCCAAACTCGGCTGAGGACTGGTCTCACGGTGAACATGACCGCCATTACCTGCAGCACCTCCACGTCGTCTGTTCGCCGGAAAACTCCCAAAAAACATGTTGAAGAGCTCTTCAGCAGAGATGTCACCATCACGTTCGAATGCACTATCGAAGGGACGATGATTATTCGAATGGTGATTGTGTTGATGGAAGTTGGTGTGCGTGTTAACACCATTGATGGAAGCTTCAGGCCCTAGCATGTCGTACTCTTTGCGTTTCCGGGCGTCTGTTAGAACAGATACAGCATTGCCTACGGTTTTAAAGGCCTCCACAGCACCTGGCGCCCGGTTCTTGTCAGGATGCAATTGTAAGGCAAGCTTTTTGTATGCTTTCTTGATAACGGAATCAGTAGCGTCCTTAGTAACCCCTAGAACTTCATAGAAATTCTTACATTTCTTGACTTTTTTCACCACTTCCAACTGATCGGTGCTATAATCAGCTGTTGCATGTTCGTTGTTTGGCTCATTAGAATTCTCGCTACGGTTTTTATGGTGAGTTGTGGATGTATTTTCTTGTGGTTTCTTATTACCACCCCCGTTGGCCGCCTGATAGGTTTCAATGCTTGCGATGAGCTCCTCAGCCTCTTTAGATGGATAGAGATTCTGAGCTTTTCGCAAAAATTTCATAGCCTTCTCATAGTTTCCCCAATTGATTTCTCTTAGTGCGATATCTATGCAACGGTTGGATTCGTCACGGTTTCCATCCAATCCAGCAGCTTGTTTAATTCAAATAAAATTTTTGATTAGATGTTATTATTTAAAGGGTTGGAAGAAATATGTGATAGCACGTTGTGATGTACATAGGAACTACTTAAGCGGGAAAATAGATGCTCATCCTGAACAATGAACAAACGATTAACAAGCAATTAAAACTAAATGGAAAGGTTCATTTCAAAGTTTACTGTACCCAATTTCTCTTCTTTTTAGACATTTTTGAACCACATGCGACATCATTATGATATATATCGAGATCTTAACGAATAAATTAGATGCCCAGGTTAAAACAGAACTGAGAGCATAGTAAGTTATTTGTTCGTGTTTTTATGACCAATAAAATCTTACCAAATCAGACGTGTGTTTGCAACAAGATCTGAGTCAGTACTTGACCTTGTAAGTTTCATGATGGCTTACGTAATCAACGCGTTTTTTTTTTTTTCTAAATTTGTTTTTTCATTATAAGAGGAAGTGACGTAAGTACTTAGTACAAAGTGCAAATGTCGGTAAGGTGAATAAAAAAACTTTCTACGAGTATACCACTTGAAAAGTTTATAAATTTTTTTTATCAGACTATGCATAAAATGCCAAGTATTTTTTGCTACTAGGTGTATAAGTCTGGACCGTTTTGTGCTTACTCTAAAATAGGCAGTACTATACATTGCGTCGCTATTCATGTCATTTTTAAAAAATTAAAAAATAAATAAACAAATTAAAGGAGATATTGCTCCAACATATATGTACATACATATGTACATACAAGCGGAATAGGGTTTAGAAGTCTAAGTGCAAACATTTAAGGTGAATAGCACTCTGGCCACCGCTAAACCGGAATTGTGCACTAAAATTCCCGACATTGTTTTAGCAGACATATGAATTAAACTCTCTGGCAAATGGAGCACTCTGAACATCTAAGAACTGGTGTTGTGAACTAGAAATCGGGTAGGAAAAAATTATCGACAAGATGGAATGCTTATATTTCGACCAAAACCGTATTGCAATGCAAAATATAGGATTTATTTATTATAATGTATGAGACTTGGGTACATCACCATACTCCTGAAATAAAAATGCTGGTAATGACTGCAAAATTTGTTGGCAAAGTGTGGCAAAGGGACGGATCGATTACCTTTCAAACTGGTAAACAATAACTAGCAAATACTGTGTCAACCTTTTACGAGTAGAACAAATTGGATCAAAAGTTCGTGAAATAATGTTAGGTTTAGCCCATAGAAAGATCATTTTCCACTGGGCTATTACGTTATGTGATGTTAAGATTTTGAGTTTTTATGATTTAAATTTTGAATTAGAGAAATTAAATTTGGCACACAGACTCGGTGGCTCCCAATATTAATAGAGTATTTGATTTCTTGAAATCCGCCCATTATCAAACAGACTTTAGACATTATTTATATTCAAACCACCAAAATGAAGAATAGGTACTTCTACAGGAACTTATCCTTTTAATCGGGGCCTAAACTTTCCAAAAAATTTTTTATAACAATATCGTCTACGAGTAGATTACGAACAAGAGTGCACACTGTTTAAAATTTGTCCTGATCCATCTCCTTTTTTTTGTACTTACCATATGCATTCAAAACATGACTATAATCCACTTGCAAAACCTTGCGCAAACTGCTTTTTCTGAAGAAAAGAGAAATAAAATCCTGGAACACTCTAACTTGATTTTAAGGCATTGTTTTTCCAGACAGAATTAACTTTGTACTGTATTGGTTGAAGAAACTTGGATCTTGTTCATCGGCGGGCCAGAAACCTGCACCGTTGGGTAACTTCTACAAATTGGCAACCCAGCAAAGGTATGAATAGTTTTGGATATTATACGTCGCCATCTGACTGTCCACAATAAACGTAACAGAAAGGTTGACAGCTTTCTTAGATGATAATAATATTTCACGGACGATATTATTGATATTTATATCCACATTCACAATTGTTTCTTGACAGTTCTACTCAGGTTAACTGTAAACTATGGATACAACTGAGTTTCCTACTACCCCAATTTTGTTTCTGCAATGCCGGTACTTTGTATGTATGTAAATTGGTTTACAGTGAACTCCCTTATGAGCGGACACCGAGGGTTCCGAAGAATTTGTCCGCTTATTTCTTTGAAATCTGTCCGGTTAAGAGGTGTGTCCGTAAGGAGAGAATCCTGACAGGTCACGTCCACACCATGATTTAAGCAGGTCATAATAGCGATGAGTGCAAAATTCAAAGAACTAGTCGAGGGTTCCTTTCTAACACATCATCCTAAGTTATCGAAAAGAAGTCCAACAATGCCAGCAAAGTAATTGGGAATTACAAACAACTTCCTTATAAGATTGTCTATCAGCTTCGCAGAAACTGAAAACGTCGACAGTAAACCGGGTCAAGCGGACAAAAACAGCAAGACTAGATAATGGTCCAAATCAAATTCCACACTTAAGTTGACGTAAATCACGTATCTCGGCACGAGGTATCAATCTACATATTGTTTACCAATAGACTGCGACTAGAAGAAAGTTGTTTTGAATTTTAAAGACGCCCTTCCTTGGTTTGTAACACATTCAAGAACGTCGTCACTGAGCTCAGAATAATGTCAATCGCAAAATTATCTATACAGAGGCATCTTCCTCTTGGTCGTTTAGTACAGTTTAACATGTTTAGTCAGAAAAGGGTGTGCAAATTCTTCAATCAATGCTAAACGTTCTGCAAAGACGCGCGTTTCTGGGTGTTTTGCGAAACAAACTTTTGATCTGTTTTATGAAAATTCTAAATGCAAAGCAAATGTTGAAATTTTACAAATCTGGTTTCTTTGAAGTCTGAAGGAAATCTCTAGGGGACGAATATGAAATAGAAGCACCAATAGGATAATGATCTAAAGTATTGCACAAGACTCTGTACCCAGTGGAAGGAAGAAAATGGCATCACTTCCAATAGAAAATGTATGGATTCTAATGAAGCTAAAGATAGCTAGGAAAAATTAATAACAATAGCTCCGCTCATACATACATATGTACGTGAAAAAGTATGAGGATCATCAAACAAACTAACCGAAAGTTGCCAATGTAGATGTCAGGAAATAATTAACAGTATGGGAGATTGGACTAAGGCTAACATGCTTCCTTTATATGTACGTCAGATGTACGTTAAATTTGTGAATGAAGCCTTGCCATTGACAACAGCTTATTGTTTTTTATTGAATAGACAGTAATTGAATCAACAACTACGATAGCACTTCTAGCATTGGAAACAATGATTTTTTTTATCATTTCCTATCATCATTGAAACAATATCTCGTTTATTTTAATCGCCAAAAACAATAATCAAAGATTATTAATAAAATGAACCATATTGGACTGAGGTTCAACGAAAAGACTATCTTTTTATCTTTTTGAGCGTCATAAACTCTCATCATCGAGCGCAGATTTCATACAAGCCACATTAAATGCTTTGTCAGTTGGTTCGCTGATGATTTTTGTATTATAAGCACTGTGAGCATACGTCGAGTCTTCTCTCAATGATTAAACTTATCAGCTAATGATGCAAGAAAGATAAACAAATTACACCGATCTGCTTTCATCGTCTGGTTTTGGTGTTAATGTTCTGCTGTGTATTGTATCTTGACTGTTGACCGCATTAATCTATGCTAACGTACTGTACCAATACATATTGTTTTTCGTCTTAGTGAACCTGCTTAGGTTGCATCTTTCAATGAAACAATACTCGTATAAAGGCACAGGATTTTTTGGAGACATGGCCCCAACTTTCCGAACAATGCAGAAAGGAAGTCAGTTATGTTTATTTATTCTAGATTTTATGGTTCTGTTGTCAATGTGTTGTATGCGCTGCAATCAACAACGACTGTACGACTGTATTTTATACAAAATCAATGCTTACTGATTGTGCCAATATTTCTGTTGCCTTTGGGAGTTTTTGCAGAGATACGTCGAATCTGCAGTGTATTCTTAATATGTTAAAATTCATCAGCAATTGTTTTCAACTTACATAAACGAGGATTATGATAGCGTTAAAAAAAGAAATTATGACTCCCATGATACAAAATCATTTCATGAAATAATCCTTGATGCCTCAAATTTTGGTAGAATGTATCAGACACTACTTAGATGATAAGATTGAATGAGGTGTTGTAAAACAAACAAATCGGGCGCTATGTGATTTTTGGTTGACTTTATTTTCTCATGTTGGTACCACTGTCTACGATAAGCTCTCTATTGTTAGGCATTAATGCGTAGTTTGTGTTTCACAGCTAATTATATTGTGACAATGGGCGATTTCATTATTCTGCAAATGAGGTTATTTTCCGGGCTTTGCCATACGGAATTTTCTTCGCCATTTAAAAATAATGGATACTTCTACATGAATTTCATTGATACTTCTAATGAGATCGCTTCCTATGGCTTTGGGATCATCTTGGGCCACTTAAACGCCACAAAAGGCAAACAGGACTATAACAGCCAGGCCGTTGTTGGGCTACGTCTTTGGGCCTAGGCTTTTTCATAATAAATACACGTTTTCCGCGCAAAGCCATACATAAAGATATTATCAGTAAAGGACAAGACAAACTAAATTGACTACGTCTTGATCTATTATCGACGTTCATTTATGCATGTATACAGTATCAAGGATAAAGGAAATAAATAAAGTACTACTTAAAGTAACACAACACATACGGGGATTCACCCTAATTTGTAAAATAAAATCTACTACAATTCAACACTTTTTTGTTTGTTGAAAAAACGTTAAAGTTTAAATCGAAACTTGAAATTAATGAATATGTTCGCTAAAAGGGAATTTCCCTCTACTGAATTTCATTATAGAAAATAAAATCGTATGTTATTCTATGGGAAGGTGACAGACCTTACATAGAATTAATTATAGAGAAGAAACAGTGTAATTAAATTAACAAATTCGCTTCCCCAAACCAAAGGAAAGAAACACTTAAATAGGTACATCTGCACAGGTGAATGCCATGCCATTCTGCATCAATTTTCTACCATGTAACCCCCCTTCCTCTATACATCATTATAAAAACACATCAACCTAAAGCAAAAGAAACACTTTCCTCCCCCAATTCCTGTGCATCGTTCCGGCTTTAGAAACAGAAACAGCAGCAGCAGTCATCACGCAGCCAACCAACATCAGTAGTAAGAACCCCGGAGAAGTAAATTCACAACGCGCCGCACCACCATGGAATACAAAAACAACAAACAAGCAGTAGCAACTCCCCGAGTGCGCTGCTGCTGCTTTTAACGGCAAAAGTGAGGTTAGGACAATGTTATTTATGGCCCCAACAAAGGTCGTTAATATTGATTTTTCAAGCAACCGCAATTCTCTTGTCTTTTTCATAAATTTCACTCTAATTTTGGACAAATGCGACAAATAATATGAATAATTCGCACCCACAACATTCGTTGTCCCGTTGATTTTAAGTTTTAATTCAATTCTTTGTGCACCAAAACTAAATTCTGCTCTAAATGATGGTTGATCATTGGAATTTTATGGATGACTTCCGTCCCAATCCCTTTAGGAAGCGTTAGCAGTTTCTTTTTTGTTTATTTTAATCGAGTTGGTGTTTTATTTTTTTATTTAGAGAAACTCATAAATATCTACTTACTCGCCATGGTTCGATGTTTATTTTAATTTTTTCTGTTCGGATTTCGTTTTGTTTATGCACTCGGAATGGAGAAAAATTTTCGTTTGATGTTTTTTTTTTTTTTGAACGCGAAGGAAAGAAAAAAAATCGGGTGGATGAGAACACTTGAGACACAACGAACGACACCAAAAAAGACCACTAAGAAATTATAGAGTAATTCAACGAGAGAATGAGAATGAATGCACAATGATTTGTGATAATTTTTAAAAAATTTTAGAAAATAGATATTTGGTAAGACGACAATAACGATACATTTAATTTTCTTTATTTGAACACAAAAAAAAATATTTTTTTCTTGAACAACGAAGTCGATTTGACAGAAGTCGTCAGCGACCGCGGCGAATATGATGAGCAAAAAGTAACTGGAAAAACAAGAGAGTACACGAATGGCGCAGGAAAGAGGAACGGATTGAAATATTTGTGGATTGTGGAGAGAGTATGCGTAAGGCAGCGGCTGAAATTTTCAAATAAAGGTGGCGCTGACTGTTGAAACCGTTATTTTAAAAAGTTGTATATATGTATACGCAGGATTGAGTTGAGATGTTGACCTTGGTAGTTGGGCACACCGAGTCGAAATTGGTGTGAAAAATAGTTGAATTGACAGATGAGCATTACCGCCATTCATTGGTTTGGACCTGCACACCATCCATTCGCCAACCAAACACAAATAAAACAAACTGGTTTTCATCTCTACAAAAGAAAATACTCCAACTACTATCATCTGTGAGTTGGACTCCTCGATCCAGATAGTTACGCATATTTTCGACTCAACTCAGCAAAAATAGTGGATTCAAGTTTAGTCGACTTGGTTCAGATCTGCATATATAAGTATGTAGTAACAGTTGCTTTGAGTCTATTCACGCGAAAGAAATTGTTAGTGTTCGTATGTAAGTTCGATTTTCAGTTTTTCTCACTTTTTAGAGCATCTAATTTGAGTGCCCTACGACGTCTATATAAAATTAGAATTTTCCACAACGTCGTTCAAAAACAACAATTAAAAATTAAAAGATATCCTTCTTTCTTTTCATTTTGACTATTCAAAACCAAGCACAAACAATTCTGTCTTCTGCTACCTCATTTCGCTTAAGCTATTGAAACCTTAAACTATCGTTCATAAAATTCATCATAAATTTGAGTAGCTTAGCCCACACATATGTGTACTCAAGAAATCAATAATGACAATTTTTATATGCCATCCGCAACGTAATTTAGAGAAGTTTTCAACAGCCACCTAAGTAGCTCAAAGAAAGTTTTCTGGGGATGATATGATATAGTCTTAAGTACGTGAGCTTTGAATCGCTTTACGAGCCAAATATTGACGTTTTTACGTATTTAAGGCCAACAAACACCCCATTTTACTGGCATTCTGAACATTTTGAGCACTCGATTTTCAAAAGCTACAATCCATAAATAACATCGCCATTTCATGCGCAGTAAAATAAGCAACCGATTTAATGCCACGTTCTAATTAAGTTTTAATAAAAAGACTTGGACCATCATTATTCTAAACTTTCTTAGGCTATGTATGTAACTATCGTTTTTAAATTAAAAATCAACTAATACGTTCCACAAAACACGCTGAATGCACACACCCCAATTGCTCATCTTTCGTTGACATTTCATCTGTCAATTATCACAAAATACGCTAACACGCAACTTCACCAAGTCATTGGTGAGCTTCTTTGGCTCCACATAATTTTTGTTATCCCGTAAAAATTGTTCATTTTAGAAAAATTGCCAAAATTTCGGAAAAAACCTCCCATAAAATGCCTCCGGCTTCGGCAGTCAACCAGGCTGGAAAGGCAGAGCGTGATGAACGCCTACGGGAGGCATTGAAGTCGTTCATCTTAAAGGAGCGCCAACGCAAGAAAGAAGGTGCATTATCTGCTCCGGCACGCCTTTAATTAACATAAATTTACTTATTTTCTTTTCTGTTTCCTTATAGAACACGAAGCCGAAGTCGAAGAGGAACGCTTGCGAAAGGAGCGTGAGGCGCGTGAACGTCAGGATGTGATGACGCTTGGTGAGACTAGGGAAAAAATCACAAAGTTGGACCAGAAACTCACCGAGTTGCGGAATCTGAAACAACAATTGTTTCTGCAGTTGAAAAAGGTTCTCAACGAGGATGAGAATCGAAAGAAACAACAACAGCAGAAGGATAGGTAAGTAAACAATATAGTTTCTTAAGTGTGTGTGAATACAACATTCGGTTTGTTTAGTGAACTGTTTGCAATGCAAGCAATGCAAGCGCAGAGCGTACCCCAACCACAAGTATTTTTACCCCAGAGACTGCAGCACCAGCATCAACAAATTCTGCAGAAAGTTGTAAGTATTCTAGGAACCTACTCCTCTATTTGACTGATTGACTGAATGTTTTGCAGCCCGTTGGCGTGAGTAATCAGGGAATAAAGCGCACACGTAGTCCATCGCCGCCGCAGCATCAGGCGTACTACAAAAGCGCCGCTTACCCGCAGCCAAGTGAGCCTACCTCAATGAATTACCATTCCAGCTATGCTTTCTCTTTCAATTCTTCTTTTCCAGAACACGATGATGGGCGTCGTGGGGCTGAAATTGCAAGAGTTCTATGGAACAGTAAGTAGATAATCTTTCGTTTGCATTGATTTATCTTTCATCAATTTCATCACCGCAGAACCCCCGACACAGTATCAAAATCCGCCTGGAACGCTTTTCTATCAGACGGCAAGCAATGCTCCCAGCCACAGCCAACAGGACAATCGGGGACCGGCCATCATATACCCTTCATACAATCCCAACCTGAATCTACCGCTGAGACAAAGCTATCACATGGAAATGCAACCACAACCGCCGCCTGGGCAGGGTCATCCGAAAAATGATCAACAATCGCAGAAACCCGCCCAGGTATACCACATCAATCTAGACCAGCCGCCAATATCACAGGCGTCGGGATCTGTATCTGGCGGCCCACAGCATAAGCCGCAAGTTACAATGGAAAAGATTTCTGATCGTGGTTATCATGTTGAGTTGAAGGTTGACCAATCGGGACATGGGCCGCCACAGCCGTCACATTTACCCGAAGGGGTGGTATACACGTCGTTGATTCCTGGAATGGCTATGCATCCAGGTGTGATGCAGATGACTGGGAATCCTTCGCAGGTACGTCATAGTAAGAGTTTTGTTTCTTCGGGAGTTAAAGTTTGATTTCTATTTCAGAATCCAAAGCCGGGGGGAAGTATCACACAAGGGTACTCACAAAACAGAAATCCACAAGGGCATCAGCAACAGCAGCAGCAGCAAATGCCTGGACAACAGCAACAGGCACAGCAGTTACATTATACTCGTCGGATGTTCTAGTTTAGAACTGGTGTCACTAGATATGCTATGTTCAGTAGAGACAGAGGAAGAAAAAATAAAGTTGCATGTGTATTTTTTTAAATTCCAATTTTTGGATTTTTTAAAGTTTTCCAGTTACAGGTCACCACTTCACGAGTAGGAAAACTCGGAGAAGTATTTCTGGAAGACGTTGAGTGAAAACTATGGGTAACAACACAGAATAAGTTTTCACGCTGTACGCCTTAACTTGGAATGTCGAAGGTCGAAGAAGTTCGGACAGTAGTCAATCATGTGCCAGCGGGTTCGGTTAATAGTGAACATTTTTGAAGTATTTGAAGAAGACATTTTCTAAATGGTTGGCATCTTGTTTAGCGAAAACTTGTATGACAGAATTGACTTGTATTTTGGAAGTTCTAGAGTTTCAGAGAGGGAGCTCCTAAACTTATCAAGTTGAGCCCACTACTGAGGACATAAATATGACTTATCGGCGAGTCATAATTTCACGTTAAAATTATGACGTTATAGTCCATCTGTTTCGGCATGAGTTTATAACATTTATGAACACCTGACAACTTTGAGATCAATTTTGTATGAAAATTGTTTTCGATATTTTTTAGCAAGCTTGTACAAAATCAGGAATGAGTCAAATACAAAATCATATGACTCGCTTTAAGAGGAACTCCTGCAGTAAATAGTCGGCCAGGTAGTATTCCCGAAAGTGTGGTTGGAAAAATGATTAAAAGCCAGGAGATGAGGGATGCAGCCGCTGAGTGCGTAACGTGTATAATGGAAGAACAGCGTGCGGAAGAACATAAAGTTCATGTTAGTACGTGTCTTACAAAAATGATGTATATCAGAACTGGGACTTGATTTATTGGATTACTAATCGGGAGTTTAAGTTTCCATCCCCAATTTTCTCACGAATATCTGCCAAAAGTAGGTTACTGACTATGAAACTCAAGGTCTCTTTCAGTCCATACCGTTCGAATGCCTACAGAATCAGCATCTTATGGTATGCGATATCTGCACTAAATCCTTGGCCATATGTGTATAGATTAACCTCAAAACAATGGTGCTATGCTGGAGTGCATTGTCAGTCGGCTACCACGAAAAGTCAACAGCAATTATGTTTTGGAGAATATCAAATGGTTTATGGATTGATTACATTGCTTTGGATGACTTACAATTTACAAGTTAATTCACTTTTCTAGACGACTAAAATAAGCCGCATTCAACATGCAGAACTCGTAGTGCTCAATATTTGGATAAGTACAAGTGGCCTTTAAAGTTCTACCGCAATTGAGTGTATATTCTTTCTACGTTCTACGTCAGAGTTCTAGCCCTGACATTAGTTTCATGGCTTGCGCTATTAAAGATAGCTTTTGGTACCTCCAAACTGAATGGCCTGACGCGTTAAATTTTCTTCTCGCTTCTGTTTCATTGAAATAACGTCGGACGTAACGACAGAGGATTTCGTTGTTTCTCAACCTCTTAACTGCTTCTAAGATAGTTCGAGAATGCAACTTCTCTCTAAATTCGAATGCAAGGCTGAAGTTACTGCATATTTTTCTTTCTTTCGTAACACTGATATTACTACTACTACCCTGCGTACTCTTTGAGGGACTCCATTGACAATTGGCTTCCTCATAATAAGTTAATAATAAGATCACTTTAGTTTTATCATGCTATGAATGTGCTATATTTTAGCGAATCCAATACGAATATGGAACTATCTTTTGTGATACTACTGACAGATGGTGGTTTATAGAATCCTTCCTTGTTAAATTGTTGATCTCAATAAATTGGTGTTGCACAAATCGTTTCGATAATGGATAGTGAGTTCAGCCAAAGTTGTCCTTTGAGTGAGTTTGGACAAGGAATGGGCACACTTTTCTTCATGAGAGGAACGAGGATGATAATAAGACTACGGAGCATTTTCTCCATGATTGCCATTGCTCATGGAAGTGATATGTTTTAAGGCAGGTAGAGTAGATTCAGGACACTTCCTCATTACTGAAGTGTCCACTCGGCTTCCATTAACTTAACGCTGCTTCCTGCTACGTTGACTGCCATATTTGCGTTTAACTGCTGCACTGGAATCGACATCAACTGCTCAGCTGTTGTTTTAGGCATTATCCCTCGTCTTTTTCTGATCACTCCATAGTTATTTGAATACTTAAAATCTGGTGAGCATCTTAAGCCCTTTAATGAAGATTCTATCAGTACTTTGGCCCCTTCGCTTGCTCCTAGCTCATCAAATACCCAAGTGTTTCTCTTGAACATCTCGGATCTAACCCAATCTCCAACTACCGCTTTTAAAAGTACAAGTAGCACAGAAAGCCGAAGCTATTTATAAATTTCCAAATAACTAATAAATATCGACCATCGTCCTCCAACGCAAAATGGTTCACAAACCAATATCCTTATTTACTATCACTTAACTCCCTTCATTTGAAGATATTCCAATAAGTTCAAAATAAACATACATATATAACCAAAAAAAAAAAAAAAAAATAAGAAGCAAAAACTTATATTAACCCTCCAACGTTAAAGACTGCTTTACGAATGCAAACAGAACGGAGAAAAACTCTTTTTCACTCTCACCTGAGCTCATTACAAAGTCAATAGGAATATAAATGAAACAGTAGAAGCAGAGGCAGCGGCAGCGCCAGAGCACCCAACAACAATGACAAATGACTCAAAACATTTCAAAACGAAACAAATTGAAAATTCAAAATGATTAATGACACAGAATAGAAGCGGAACCGGCCCCATCACCCACATAAACCCCTAAAGAGAAAGAAGACTTCCATCTCCACTGCTGCTCCATACCACAAAGGAAGCGTTGCCTCTTCTTCTTCTCCTGCTTTTTTTTCACATCATTCGAAAAGAAGTCATCTTCTTGTGAAAAGTTCACGTAAAGCAATATTTGCCATCCCTTGGCTTTGAGATTTTGTTTACATACTTCAACTTTGACGATTTAAGCCATCGAAGAGGGTGAAAAAGCGAAAAAATGCAAAAACGAAAAAAAAGATCAGAAAAAGTCGTTGAAAACAACACAACAACGGGGGAGAAGGGGGTGGCAAATAAAGGCGGATGAGCTCTGAGTGGGAAAACATTAAGTAAAATAAAAGTAAAAAAGTCCTGTTTCTAACGCTTGCTACTGCAGGCAAAAAAGACCACTGAAGAGCAACCGGAACCACCTTGAAGCTTGAACTTGAATCGACGGCGGGAAGATTGTTGTTTGCCCACTTCATTCGCCGATTCTAAAGTGCACCATTCACGTTACAATTGGGTTTCCGATATTAGATTGTCCTACAATTTAAGACATCCAAACCATCCATCCAATAAAGCGCAATTTTAAGGATGTGACGGAATACATAAGAAAATGTCAGTCAACTTAGCTTCAAATCAAATTCAAAATTGACTCAACTCCTGGAATCGGACGAGGGTGGATTGAAAAGTTCACGACCTGACAACAACGGAAAATAAACGCGGAAGCCTACAAATTACTTTTATTTTTCAACGTAGATTGTTTTAAGCTCAATATGCTTCTTCGTAAAGCCATTACACTAGCTCAAAATGTTTCCCCAAGGTATTCACAAAATGCGTTTATTGCAACGTCGATGTCTTTATTGGTTAATCCTCCATAAACGTCGTTTTTAGGTTCGGGAGAAATTTGAGTTCCAAAAAATCGATGCCATTGTTTTATTCGAAGATAATTGAATTTTAGCTTTCTTCGAGCTGGTGATCCAGATCTTCCGCAAACTTTTGATTGATGTTTGGTCACAGGGGCATAGTCACAGGTCTCATCTGTCGTCATCCATTTGGCCAAAAAATACCCTGGATACGTTTGAAACAGCCCCAAGCACTCGCGAAACATATTCAGTCGATTGTATTTTTGTTTAACTGAAAGCAGTTTCGGAACCGAACTTACAGAAAGCTTGGAGAACATACATAAGTTCGTTTTGAATCATTTCAAACGAGCTAACGACGATTTCAACTACCTCCCATATCTACATATGTATGTATCTTTAATCTGCTTATCTCTCGATAGGCAGATCGCAATTTTTTTCACATTCTTTTTCTCTAAAGTTGAGATTGATGGTCTTCCCCAGCTTCACACGTCTTCAACGTTCTCTCGTCCAAGTTTGAATTCTGGACGATTCCCCTAAAGTTGCCTCTTCATGGATCTGCTTTGGAGTAAATTGTTTTTAAAGAGCTAGTTTATGAATACAATACTTTGCCTTACTTAAGCACGTCTATGAACCGAACTGAATGCAACACAAAAATGAAACCTTACAGCGTCACTCTTAGAACGTTGGGATATAAAAGGGGGAGGTACCAATTTGGAATTAAATCTAAGTTATGTGGTTTGCGGCAAACATTTTTATCCAACAGCGCAACATTATTGGGGCTTCACTTTATCTTTGATAACACTACACTCCAGGGTTGCCCTGGCCTTAACCAATAGACGCCCCCATCTAGCTCGATCTTTTTCTAGGTGTCTCCAGTTTGGCGCGCCTAGTTAGTTAAGCTCCCTTCCTAACTGTGTGCTCTAACTTAGATTGGATCTATCACTGTTGCATTGCCTAATCGACGAGGATTGAAAGACTATTTGCGCTGGCGCGCTAGTTTCTATACAACCTACTCATTGAACCCATATTCCGCGCTGTATTATCGCCATTTTAATCAGGCATTAAGTCACGTAATGTAATGTCACTGTAAGGCCCGAATAGTTGTCATCGTTAAATATTCTCCTCCAAGCTATTTCTATGGAAATTTAAAGAATTTTCCGTTAGAAGCAAACGAAGTCACTTTCATTTAATTTTGCTACCTGTTCCTGCCCTATACAACATAAGCACTGGAAGGATGAGCGTTTTATAACAAAGTCTTCTTGGACGTTTTGAGAGGGCTTCACTTCTCATTGCCCTCTTAGCTTAAGGCAACAGTGTCAATAATTCTTCGTTTCATCTCAACAACAGTATCGTTTTCAAAATTCAGTAACTGCAGTGCTTATGCAGACAAAATCTCAAAATCCACAGTCAAGCCTAATCTTTAGTGCTTTTGTTTCAAGAACCATTAACAGCCCTCTTATCATCCAAACAACAGACCCTCTGTTACCATCCAACAAGATGCACGTAGTTTCGTAGACACTTGAAATAATATGCGTCTGGGGTTAACCTGCGAGATTCGTAAAATCCTTTCAAGTAAGATGCGAGTATTGAAGACGTCGGAGGATTTTCAAGTGAATGGGATACTTAAAGAAATTCAGTGGCTCTTTGAAAATGCACTTTGGGGAACAAGGACACAGCGCAACAAAGTTTGTTTTTTTTTTTCGTTTTCGTTTTGGCACTTAAATATTTCATAAATTGAGATATTTTCAAAGTTTTTCTCATTTTGTTGGTGAATAAAGTTGAAGTTATTTTGAAATAGCTCAACGTATTATCAAACTTCTGTAAGTGGATCGCACTTGGAATTGAAAGATTCTGAATAGGAGTACATTTGTATCCTTTTTTTGGTGATGTTTTTGTCAGTGCACTGGCTGCACTTTGAAATGTTACAGTGCGATGGAAAGGACAGTGGAGTAGTTTATGAGAATAAAGTTGTAAATATTACATTGGCAGGGTTTGAAACTTGAAATGCATTCGATTACTTGTAAAACAAAATGCAGAAGATACTGTGGGAAGAGGTGGGGTTGAACCCTTGACTGCGGTTTCACTTTGTGCTCTTGCAACCAAATGAAATAAGCTCTGCACAATTGGGTCGATTTTATGGTATTTTGCAGAAATATTTCCTCATGTCGGGCTTTGTGTAGGGAAGGTTTCGGTTGATATTCTCCTCCATAGCCTAGGGATTACTGGTTGAATATTGATTTCCAAAAGAGGAAATTTCTTTGTTAAGAGTTTAAGATAGCTTGGGTAGTCGACTGTCGGAGTCAGCAGAAAGCGTGATCTGGAGACAGAGTCATGTCTTGTACAATCGTTAGGCATGGAGTTTAGCTATGTAGTTATGTTGATACATTTGTGCACACCAGACATTGTGACGGTACGGATGAGGACCGACTTAGGCAATCACTTTGTATACCTTTCGTACAACTCACTTGCAAGAGGAAAGTAGAAACCTTACTAATTAAGAGCGATGCAAATGCTTACAGTAGAGTCGGGGGACAACCCTCACTGGGCTTTGTAAGGTCTTAAAATTAAATTACAATAAACAGAGGGTCAGCATTGTGTCCTCCAGCAGAATGATTAAGGGAGTAATGGATCACAGAGCACAGAGCTGTCTTTTCTAACATTTCCTATTCACCATAACCAGAAGCATGGCATGGTTATAAGACTGAAAAAAGAGTTTAAAACCTTACGAGGAAAAGAGAGTCGTTGATGGATTTCTACTGGAGTAGAACGCAGAACCTCTGAGTTCGGTGGATTTTAAAAGATTGTTCTGAAATTGGACTTATCATTGTCGGAAAAAGGGAGATGGCGGGGAACTTTGTGGAAGAGAATGAGAATCTGAGGAGGACTATTCGGAACTAAATCTGGGCAGGGAGCAACCATCATATTTGTCGCCACAGACCGTGAAAAGCACAATTGCACTTTCCTTCTTCTCAAAACCGCAAGATGGGATGGTAAATGTATTTCCAGGCCTGATCCAATAGACATATGTACATACAAATCATTGCATCCAGACTTAGGGGAATAGGATATTTGTATCAATACGGGCCTCACGGAGGAAATTATTGTATTCTTACCAAAACCAAGAAAAACTATTAAATGGAAGGGAGTCTCTCAGACTGCTTACATTGACATCATTTTTGTTGTCAATGGAAAGGATTGTTAAAAAAAGACCTTTATACATAGATCTATTGTGCTAAACCGACTTGAAGCTCTAGGCGATGAGATACTCGACTTAGAGCACCTCGTCCAGTGCCGATTTGCTTGATAAATCCTAGTATCGGGGTTGGATCTCACAATGATAGATTTTCTTCTGATAGTTGGTTGGCATCCAATTGTTTCATTCTTTTGTAGATCAGTGCGCCACATTCCTTTAGAAGGTGCCCTAGAATTTCCTCAACATCTCCGCAGAATCTGCCGTCTCCACTTTGCTCAGTACTCAGTTTCTTGAGGTGCGCTTTAAGTCTATAGTGACCCTTTAGGAAGCCTGTACGGATGCGTAAATCCCACCCTTCCTGAAGAATTGATTTATTTCCTTTTGTCTTTACTTTTAATTTAAAATGATTGAGTTGCTTAAAGCTATTAACAAAAAAGAGGTCCTTCCATGAAAAATTATTCGATTTTCTTTTCAACTACCAGTAAATACATACACGCAGCGGTAACCGTACATACATCGCAGTTATTGGATCAATCCATTTCGTTTCGATATCATCACATGTCTGGCATTATTGGTAAACATAAATATACGAGTATAAAACACCAACCCTACCAAGCTCAGTTCAAACAGCTGAAAGTCGAATAAATAAATAAAAAAAACTGAAAAAAAAAACATTTATTTCAATACATTTTTCCTGTGACGGAATTGATCCATAAACTCTACGGTCATATGCGATGAATTTACTGTCCCCATAGCCCACAAAAACAGAAAGTAAAACCGAGATACAACTGCAGATTGCACTAGTATGATGCCACCAGTCATGACTCCAAAAGTCATGAGTCTATAAATTTCCAGCATCGGCACCATTTTCAATGTGCACTTGGTTAACAAATGCAAATTTACCGATTGCAGTCAGCCATCGAACCCCTAACCACCATCGGTCAGGCCCGAGGGGGATGAAATCCAGCCAAGCCACCGCTGTGTCTCTGTACATTTCACTTTTGGGGGTGTTCCTGATTCGTCGGCTAATGGAGTGAAATTCACATCCTTCCTGGTCGGGGGTAATTGGATGTTGCCGGCGGAGGTCAGGAGGTCGGTAGTTCTTGTTATCTGTCATGGAATCGTGGGGAGCGGCATTCTGTCGACGTCGACGAGAGCGCTAAATATATTTTATTGGCCAAGGGTGTTATTGTTTCGATATTTATTGAACATTAGAATGCAATAAATAAGGATTCGATTCACTGGTGGGCCGGGTGTGCGGGCAGTGGATGATCCTTGATGGTTTCGTGCTTTGATTGTTGTGCGCTTTGGATTTGTTTATTCTCTAATACAGTGTCGCATCTATCTGCGTTTACTGGGCATATATGTATCTGGATATCTCGATGGGAGTTATAGTGCAAATGATGTTTATTACGGGAACGGGATTTGTTGATGTAAGTATGTTGACTTGATTAGGCTTTGAATGATTATTTAGCTTTATTGAGAATCAATGGGAGTTTCATTGAATTACATTTGAAATGCATCGCACTGCATCGAGATAGTTTATAATTAGATGCGGGATTGCTATGGTATTGGTTTTGAAATATGATTTCATTTGAATTTACTGCTGAAGGATTTGGTCTACTTTGTTAGTTTTGTGTCGAACATGCATGAGAAGAGGCGTCTTGTTATGGGTTGAAAGCATACTAAGCATACTATTGTGTAACAGAGTTAATCAAGTCCATGAATACGAATTCGTTCTGCATCTAGTCTGGGAGGAGTAGCCTTTTCAGCAGAAAATATTTTTGAAATTGAGAGCAAAATCAAATTTAAATTAAGGGACATGTACTAAAAGCACTGTTTGGTTTAAGAGAGACTAAAAATGGCCTTGTTGAAGTAGCACCCCCCGATAGATGTTGGTTCGCCAAATAACGAAAGAGATCCATTGCAGACGACTGTCTCACAGTTCTGATAGTAAGACTTACTCCAAACCAGGCCATAGCGCAGTCGTGCAAATTAAATTTTCGACGCGCTTGCAAAGCGTTAGTTCAGCAAAAGTCCTTTACTGGATCGACTCTCATATGATCTCAAGTCGGGACTCATGCAAAGGCTTAGTGTTTTGTAAAAGGTCTCTACGATGAAACACTTTCCTTGCCGCAATTTTGCGGTTCACTTAAAGCACGTAGAATATTGGCTGGCTGTCCGCCAGGAATAGTAGTACGATGGACCCAAGATTCCGGTGCCGGACTGCTTCTGATAAAATGGACACATCCTAGCGACAATATTTTAGAGCAGGCTAGAAGAAACTACCACCATTTAGTATTACGCACCCACTCACGTCGCTACAGAGGAAGAAAAGGACAACTTCTATCAAGCGTTCCAAATGGATTGCATTCAGTAGGAAATTTCAATGTCAAGGTGGGCAACGACAACACAGTTCTCATACATGTGATGGAGCACCAGGGCTTTCGTGAGCGCGATAATAAAATGACGAACGTTTTGTGGACTTCTGCTGTATTCATCATCTTGTAATTGTACACCAACTTAGGGATGAACACTGGAAGCATCAAATAGATGTCAAAGTTGGACGGTTCAAAGGTGCTGATATGTGGTTTGACTTCCAAACCATATCCTGTGAAAAGTATAGACGAATCCTTGCTAATATTGTATGAGGATCAGCTCAGCAGGAGGAGGAAGCATATTGCCAAGGCTTAGTACCTAAATGAGATTAATTAGGCTCTTCCCAGTGAGACTACACGCCAGCTGATGCAGTCAAACAGAGGTTGGGATGATGAAGAAGAAGACTTGTGATTATTCTAAAGCAGGTCGCAGGTTCCCATTCTCATTGTCCTCAGTAAGCTTTATGATTTTATGTGTTGAGTAAAAAATACAAATATCTGGTGCAACAGACCGAATGTGGTCCAGGACCTAGCTTCTCTACGACCATTCGTGTTGTGCGTGTTATTTTTTTTCACGCAAATGGAAGGGACCTACAGTTTAGAGCCATATCCGAAAGGCTTTGCTTTTTAAATGAGGAACATTCTCCTCTCGGACGTATGCCAGACATTCGCAAAAGGGGAGACCGTGGTCCATTCCACCCAACTTTGAAGAAAGCCTCTTAAATACTTGTTCTTCTATCCCTGATGTGAGCTGAAAAGTCCCTGCACAGAGTAATGGCGTTGCAATCGGTTCTCCGATTTAAACCCTGTCCATCATCCACAATCGCTGTTACTGCAACTCTTGGCAAAATGATTTCCCAAAATCAACGTGTAAAATGGTTTCCATTTCTTTTTTTCTCTCAAAACTTCAATGGAATGGAAATTGCCCATTTCCGCTTCCATTTGGAACCAGCAATGTCAGCAGTCTGAACTCCTTCACTCGCCCTTTTAACTCCACAACGGCTGTTCGCAAATTATTCATGTTTTCAACATTTTGCCGACATTCACAAAATCTCTAGTGATTTTTCATTCGGGCAATTCAAAAGCCTACGTAACGTATACGGCAAAGAAACATTTTGTAGCGCAATTTAGAGTGGCGTCGTTGTACGTTTGACTCCCCATTTTGCTTTTTGCGAAATTAATACCTCAATTCGGGACGTTACCTCCTTTTTTGAATGGATGCGATGGCTCGTTATGGGTTTGTGTGTATGAATTTCTATAGAAATGTCTGATGTCTGAAATGACACGTTCAACTCCCCCTTTTTGAACAAATACTCGTATCGCAAAAGCTTTATTAAATTTTCTGAACTATTTTCCTACGAGTATGATGCATTTTTGTATGAAGTCGTCATAAAAAAGTGTAGTGGGGTTCTAGTTATCCGATTGCCGTTGGGTTTTTGACATTAATGCCGAATGCATTGTATTTATTTTCGGTTGATGAATATTGCTTGTATGAGTGTATTTCGTTGTTCTTTCCAATAAATGATTGAAAAAATATTGTCTTACTTTTATTTGCACTTAAAATTTTATTTATTTTTATATATTAAGTCTTAAAGTGTAAAACAATTGTTTTCGGATTTAAGTTTTCCTTTTTTTTTGTTGGCACATGAGTTGAAAATATTGCTTTTGGGCTTTGAGGTTAGGTCAACACATCGTTAATTTATTTTAGAAAAAATTAAATAAACTGTAAAATTTCGACACAAAAATGTTACTAAAATAATAATTTAAATGGAAAACACGGCCTTCGATCCTTGAAGACTCTGTGATTGTGCAATTGTTAAATTTTATATTCTTCTTTCCCGGGCACATTACTTTTAGTAAATTTAACTTAGGTTAGGTTATGTAGGGTTATCAGATAATCATAAGAATCAGGGCACCATAGTGGGCCCATCGCGATCCCCAGGGAACCGTAACGGTAGGGAGCCTTTACGATTTCTCCCATGTACTTAATTTCATTATTTTGGTTCAAAGACCACATCTCTTCTTAACTGTCAAAAACGTAACTTTCAAGGTATTTTAGTCTGCTCCGGGCAATGCCTTTGCATGCACAAAGCAGATGCGCTGTGTGCCCTGAGAATGTAGGTCACTGCAGTACCTGCATATATCTCTATGCGATAAATCCGATTTCATTGCGTGTCTCGTTAAAGAGTAATGACCAGAGAGTATCCCTACCGCTCTTCTTAACCTCAACTTCAACTTATTTTTAAGATTTCTCCAGATTTTTTCCATCTAACACTGACTACAAGGCCTTAACCCTATGCCCTTCTAAGTTAAAACATTTTTGGTCGGCAAGTCGATGCAACATCGGTGGTTCTATGTCTCCAATTATGGCACTAAGTGGGAGCTCATTTCCTTCTCTGGCCAGCACGTGGAAAAATTCGTTACCCTCTATATCGCAGTGTCTAAGTGCCGAACATAATCTGACATGCCTCTGTGTACATAATGCCCTGACCATTGTGCGGAAATTTCTGACTAGTTCAGATTTTGTGATGAAAGACTCTTAAAGCGCAGCCTGACTGCCGATGTAGATGGCCATATTCTTATTGGATATTGATCTCATGTCGAAAAAGCACATCTTCATCTAGAACCTCTGCTTGGAACGCACTGCTTCTGTGCGGAAGTCTCAGGGCTGCCTGCAGGTTTATATCACTCAAGTGTATTTCTGACCTTGTAGCCTTACTGGAATCATCCGTGTAGATTACTTTTAGCTAACTCTACTTATAATTTGAGAATGCTTAGCCTTTATAACGGAGATTCGGTTTTCCTTTTCGTTTCGAACTAGGTAGTTGTAATTCAACCATTTTCTTGGCCATTTTCTGCTTATCGCCCAGTACTCGACACTGCATAAGAGATCTTTCATCTTTCGGGTCAAAAATTGTAGACCCATTGTAGACACTTAGTCTTCCTCGGATTTCCTTTAAGGTCCTGCTTGCTACCATTTACTCCAAGGTTGGTGAACTCCAGCAGGTGCCATGGCTTAGTGGTCTACTGAACTTTGAATTTCAGAAAGCACTAAAAAGGTCTCGCGAAAGCCTTACCAACGGAGTTATAACTGCCAAGAGAAAGCTTGTTAATTTTTTTTTCGAATACGGCTTTATACCTTCCATATCTGCGAAAATGTAATACCCAAAACACAAAAGGGCCCGAGAATCTAGGTCTTGGATCACATCCGGTCTGTTGCCAAATATTTGAATTGTTTCCACCGGAGCAGCGTAAGCAGATGGTAGTGGATAAATTCTCTGAACGGATTCAATGGTAGCATCCACAGTGTCACATGGGTGGAACTATTTATAGGCTACTTCGACGAATTCGAATTACATAAGCATACGAATTACTGCAGCAAATCTTAATAATTTCAGAAAGTATAAAGCGCAGCTCAACGGCGTTACATTTTTGAATTTAGCATCCAACCGCGCTTCATTATAGATGTAAACCATCGAAATCGGTTCGACCATAAGGAAGTGTATTGCTGTGACAAGGGTTGTAAGGCAATTCGCAGTGTATTTTCTCAGGAAGAAAAATCTGTACTAGATTAACATGTCTGTTCCTTCCAAGGGGTCCAGGAATTTTAGCCCTCTCGATTGTCAGTTGTGTACATGGTAATCGGCTTCCTTTAGTGAAGCAAACTTGTTATGAAGCAACAAACAACCTCGGACAAGGATTACCACAATGTTGACGACCTTGTAAAACAAAAAAGTTGAGTTGGTATGATCGCATCTTCAGTAGGCCTTGTACAATAAACGTAGGCCCTAGACTAACCACCATCTGGGAAATGCAATGGAATGGGCCAGACATATGCTTGTTGGCATATTCTTCAAGATGCATGAATTTCCTTACACAGGCCGATAAAGTATTCTTTGGATTTTTTTTTAAATATTTCTCACCGTTATTGGAGGCGGAGGCTTCACACTACATTTCTGTTAATATTTTAAGCATATTAGTGTTGCCAAAGTTGAAATAGAATGTACTTTAAAAAGACACCGACAGATGGCCAATCCCCTAGTTCTTCTGTCATGGATGGGTACATACTTCAGCAGTTGTCTTCTGAAGAATTTCCGAAGCAAAGGAAAGTATTATGAGGAACGTTTATTTCCTCCTGATGTTCTTTTATCTAAACCATTCAAGGATATCTAATCAAAACAATAAATGTCTGGAGAGATATACGCCTGATTTTAGAAATTAAATTTCGATCAATGAGTTTGCAGATATACGAGCACTTTGACTGACAGCTGACATAATAAATGTCACTTCAGACCCACAATTAATGGATTTAATTAACTTGAAGTTAAAATATTTTATCGGTAGAATCGGCTCCCAGAGTTAAGCTTCCTTGACATCAATAAAGGACGCTAAAATAATTTATGGAATCGCTGAGAAATACAACACGCCCACGAGGCTCAAAGTTAAATACAAAGATGATCCTAAAAACGGCACATACATATGTATACACATATATTTTGTTTTAGCAAATTACTCACCCATCCGGACCACGCCCACTTTATTTTAAAACGAAAAACCAAAAAGAATTACGAGTTGAAGTACTCGCACGTAAGTTTAATTTCTGAGCTTCAGTAAAAGTTATCAAATAATTTTCTTCTGACTATAACTTTGCCTCGTCCTTTGTTACACTGTAAAGGATATTCCCCGTATATTCTCTTAAGATGTCCTTTTTAATAGCTTAAAAAGTATGAACTTAAATTATGAGTTTAACAAAGAAAACCAGTCAAAGTCCAACTTTTATTAAGCACTAAGTAATGGTGAATCTCTTTATCCTTAGTGATTTATAATTTTCTCCGAGATCTCTCCCACGTCGTCCTTTATTATTTACCTTTACTTATAACTATTTGCCAAAACCTCAGTATCCTTTATTGTTTTATTCTATTTCTGTCACGCGGTTGTTGTCCTAACGAGCTTTTGCTGCAATTTGCATTCGAAAAGGAGAATCAACCAAAGGTACATACATAATGAAATAAGGATCCTTAATAAAAGGACAACTGCCATCTAACTTTGAGTCAATGGAAACTTTTTTAAACAAAAAAATAAACGGAAAATAAAAATTCATCCTTAGAACCGTCAGAAATTCTTGAATTCCTTGGAAAACGAAGTTCTTCTATCCTTTTTGAAATGAAATTACATAACCAAGTGACAGGGAAGCATCGCAACGCTCAAAAGTTTTTTAAGAATAAAAGGTTAAAACACTGAAAGGCCTTATTTCTGGTTTATAACCCCCTTTGTGTGCTTATTCGCACCCTTTTACTATAAGTTTTTAAGGATGTTTTTTTCCCTCGCATTTTGCTGCTGTTCCAGTGAGACAATAAACAAAGTTTTCGCTGCCATCATTCATTTTCTCTGGAAAACGTAATGTTGCAGACGAATAGGTACGAATAGTCAGGAGAAGCAGGAAAGGAAGCTAGTGTTACGGTATAGCGTACTATATGAGGACAAGGACGAGGGTGAGGCTGTGTACTTTTGTTTCGTTGACAGAGGGAAAAAGTTTTAAATTGTCTTCCAGATGTGACTGTACGTACACACATATGAGTAAAGGATGTGCAGAGGATGAGGCTATTGTGCCTGTGCATGGGTAACAAAGTTTAGCCTTGTGGTTTTGAGCTCTTTAAAATAGTTTTGAAATTTACTTGCGCGGTTGCTGATGTGCTTCACGTGGATGGTGCGAACGGGTTGGTAGGATAGTGGCAGGGTGGGGCGCTATACCACATATGTTTTGTCATCGTTCGCGTTCACGGGGGTAGACACATTAATGTGGTTTAGGGCTTGGGCTTTGACGATATACACTTAAGCACATTGTAATGGTGACATGTTGGACAAACTACTTTGTTTAATGTACTGCGTACATGCTTTGTGGTGATTGATGAATTGGGAGTCATATTTGGAGACACGAGTACGGTCATGGTGCAGAAGTAATTAACATCTTTATCGCTAAGGCCAGAGGGTTTGATGTCTGATTGTAAGGGTCTGCCCTATTTTAGAAGTGCTCTCTGTGGAATTTAATGGATAAGAAGCCCTCAAAGGGGAAGGAAAGGAAATTGACGATTGTGAAGAAAACGGAACCAGGCACTAAGTATACCTGCTGCCTGTAGTCGGCGCTGTGGCTCAGTTTTTAGTGTGTTGAAGATGGAGGTTCAATTTTATGGAAGACCAAAAAGTGATGCGAAACCTAAGTGGTGCTTGAACTACTTCGCCATTCCGCCAGTTTGGAATTGAGAATTCTCCGCTTAGTTACTGTATTCAAAGTCTCCTTACCAGTCTTACCATCACCGATTCTTGTGAAATAACCTCAATTATTCCTGTATTTCTTCGTCGGTAACATAAAGTAATTCAATTTTTCGAAGCGACTCCAGTAAGGGATATCTCAGTTTTTGAAGATAAAGGCATCTACCAGTATTTTTGTTTCTCCGGTTCCTTCTACAGCTGTCATTTCTTTAATAAGTTGAGAGCTCATCGGGTGATTCATGTTTGCCCTGGAACAGTAGTAAAAGTTTTGCCACCGCACCTATTAGGTTCCTTTCCATTCTTAGGTACAAAGTGTTGACATCGACAAACAGTTCAGGCCTAGTTCTAACCCCTTGATTAAATGCTCGATTTGACACCTCGTCCAGTCGCGGAACATTTCTGTCACTAAATATTGGGCTTGGATGTGGCATGTTTTGTAGTGTAAGCCGTTTTCTTGACCTTGCTACTAAAGATTACTGTAACTGGCACCTTCCAAAGCCTAAAAAAGAGTAGACCAGAGTCAATTCAATAGTTTTTGAACTAAATAAGTGACATGTCGGATTGTTAATAGTGTCCATCTTCTATCTTTTGCCAGTTAAAACTTAAAAACTAGATTTGATCTCTCAATTCGCAGTCACATTTCTTTCTTTGGACGCTGTCACGCCTGGATAGCGTGTTTCTCCTTCATATGTTTACAACTGCTATGGGTAAATCAAAACATGGTGGAAGAATGTCCCGGTAAAAATGCAGCCAATTTTCAAATATTGAATTTATTTTAAACGTTTTTTATGCAAACCAATTTTGGTCTTCCGAAATGTCATACGTTAAGAATATTTGGCAGCACAGCTTTCCCTTCCATTTTGTAATTGATTAGTTTCGCTGAATTCTTTCATTGCAAATCCATAATGCAACTGAAAATGTGGAAGGAAAAATAATTCAAGTTTTGGAGAGTCGCTGAGGCGCTTATAACATCTGTAATCCGTCCGATGGACTTCCTCAATTTCGTCAGAAAAGAATTTATTATTTGCATTGATTCTAAGCCAATTTATGAGTACAACTTACTTACATACATACTTAGTAGGCCTACGACGCTTTGAGGATCAGTGCCTGAACTGTTGCGTTCCATCCTTCATGGTCTCGGCCTCGCTTCTTCCAGTTGGCAAGACCAAGATTTCTTCCGCTTGGTCCTTAGATCGGAGGTTCGGTCTCCCTTGTCGTTTCGAACCAGTGGGCTGGGATTCAAAGACTCCCTTAGCTGGAGCGTTGTCGTCCATTCGCTCGATGTGGCCGAGCCAGTGTAGTCGACAGATTTTTGCCTTCCGGACTACATCCACATCTTTATACAGCCCATAGAGTTCGCGGTTATGTCTTCTCCTCTATTCGCTCTCCTCGCAGATAGGACCGAATATTCGGCGTAGGATTTTTCTTTCGAAGGATCCCAGGATCTGCTCTGCCGTTCTGCTTATAGTCCAGCTTTCGACTCTGTAAAGCACAACTGGCAAGCTCAATATTTTATAGAACATAATTATGGTCCTTCGGGTTTTGAGTTTAAACCCAAGATGTTTAGACAGGCCGAAGTAGCAACGGTTGCCTAGAGTAATCCTGCGCCGAATCTAGAACAGGGTGTCATTTTGTCCAATGCGGTGTGCGATGGAGTTGTTTCTGCGCTGCATTCTAACCACATATTGTTGGCCTTTGTGGTAGGCACCTGCATATTGGAGAGTCTTGTTGCTCAGTTGCTCTTTGTAGACTCTGGCTATTTCCGGTGTGCTTTGGCGTTCAATGTTAAACCTCTTTTTGATTGGATTCTGCAGCTTTTTGTCATTGGACAGTCGAGCTCTGAATCGGGCTGCTATTAAATAGTGGTCAGAGCCGATATTTGCCCCTCTGAATGTTCGCAAATGCAGGACGTTAGACGAATGTCTTGCATCCATTGGCACTTTGGTCGATTTGGTTGGCGGTTCGACCATCCGGGGATAACCAGGTTGCTGTGTGGATTTTTTTGTGAGGAAGTCTCGTACTGCTTATCACCATACCACTAGCTGCGGCAAAGTCAGTGTCTGTCGTCGAGTCGTCGAGGCTGTACTTTCCGACTACTTCGTCGAAGATGTTTTCCTCACCGATTTTGCCATTGAAGTCTCCGAGAACGATTTTTACATCGTACTGAGGACAGGCTTTGTAGGCTTCGCCCAAGAGGTCGTAGAACTCCTCTTTGATTGGGTCCTTTGCCGCGGCAGTAGGGGCGTGTGGCTTATTTGTTGTAGAATCGTCCCTTGATGCGGATCACATCCAGGCGATCGCTTAGCGGTTTGAAATCAATGACGGTCGATCTCAGCCGCTTTCCCACGACGAATCCGCATCCCAATGTGTGCAACCTTTCGTGGCAGATGTAATAGATGTCGCACTCCTTTTTCTTCAGCAATTCTGATCCTATCCAGCGCAATTCCTGAGTGCCAGTAATTTCCGCCTTAAACTGCGTCAGAGCATTTTCGAGTGCTTGAGCTGCTCCTGGAGAGTAAAGGCTTCTATCGTTCCAGGAGCATACTCGCAAATCGTTGGTCTTCTTCGCGCCAAGTCTTTGCAGGCGTCCGTTTGTTTTCTCGCAACAATTGATTTTTTACGTGGTTGAGCTGTTAACCCCACGCACAATCGTCATTCTGGTCGGGGTGTAGTTCGCTGCATAATTTAGTTCGGTATTCAACGGGTGCTGAAAGAGCTATCCAGGGGCGCCGCGTGGAGGCTGTATGTCAACTTGAGTTGGGCAGTGACAGGGATCGTACCTGGCATCCCGCCAAGCTGAGAGTAATCAGGACTTTGCCCTTTATGACCAACTCCATGCCATTGAAAGAGTTGATTTCACCAATCCACCCTAAAGTGGCCCCAATTTATGAGTACAACGTTTTCTGGTTAAATTCTAAGGATTCCCCACATTCCATGGAATGTTATTCACCGAATTTCATAAACATTAAAGGATGTGTTGTGGGGACTAAAACAAAAAAATCTAATCCTTATCAAAAGTCGATATGAATTTTGCATCCATTAGCAAAGCGGGCTTGTTCATATGTCAAGTTAATAGCGCGTACGAAACTCATAAAAACGCCCCCATACTGCCTCTAGTCCTTATCTCTAAACCAACGACTGCACAAGCGCTTAAAAGAATATTAAAAAAAAAATCCTGGATTCAGTTTAAATGGTAACACTAGGTAGATACTCGTATGCTCGTATATATCCACTCACTAACCCTACTCGATTTAAATTGATTAACTGCGAATGCAAATAAAAAATTCTACCTGTTTCCACACCGATCATTCGACGCCTGTACACAGAGGCATATTTTATGGATAATACACTGCACGAATACGCTTAAATCCAGTAGAAAAAATTCAATAAAAAAATGTCTGCCAATGTGTATTTCAAGCCCGGCCTAAGCCAGAAAAAAAATCCCATCATCGTGTTAAATACAATTTCTCTACTTTGGATGAAAAAATAATTTGACTGATGCCATGGCTAGTGGAAGGATGTGCATCGTATATAGTTTGTATTCTGCATCGTTGCACAGAATTAGTTTTAAATAATAAAAAAAAAAGTCTCCCCCTCAAAGCCGTGTAGAACGTTGTGCAATTACAAATTGGTTTTCAACTTGAGCTGTAATCCATTTTCAGATTCACATAGATTCAGCATACAATTGTACTTTAGATACTCGTACGTATTCAAAGATACATGCGACATGGAATGCGTTTAATGAGTTAAACAGATAAAATGTCAAACAGTTGTGGCAATATTTAAGCCTGAGCTGAAAAAGAGGAAAATAAACTCCACATCCTAGGCACATGCCCACCGCTAGCTACTCGGAGAAAGAGACTACTAGGCAAATTCTTCTAAGTGATCTGTCTAACATAGACAGTATAGCATACAGTTTTACGCCTCCTAGCATCGGGAAGTAACTCATAATTACCTGCTACATAGAAACAGGTTGGATTGATTCAGTCACCATCTCCACCCATCATCGTATTGGTTACCATTTAGTACGGCAACAGTCACCTCCCAAGGGCGACTCACAACCCGCTAGGCTAACACAACACACAACATTCACGACTGCATATTAGTTACAGAGGTTGATTGAATCAGTTACCTCTATTACTCTTAGGCACCCGCACTACCTCCACGGTCCACGTTAGTATCAAGGCTTCGATTGCATCAGTTACCCCACGTAGGCAACACTAACTGCATGAGAATACCAAGAGTTGGATTGAATCAGTCACTCTTATACTCCTCTGCACTTGAACACCTACACGACAACCTCAGCACTAATCAGTTACCCCCCCATACTCGTTTGCAACCTCTACCTTCCCGGTCCATCTTAACAGTCAGGTTTGATTGAGTCAGTCACCCTACCCTGGCACAATTGAATCTCAGTCACAACCCCTTCTGAGCTACGTAAAGGTTTCCTGAGTATCCGGTGACAGTTCCGGTCTACCAAATATGTGGTATCGCAATGGACCTACTCTTGGTCTAAGTGTGTCCTGACTATAGCCAGGACAGCCACCTTACCTAACATAACCTAACTTTAACCTGAGCTATAACCTCGAGATGGTCGCAACCAGGACTAACGTGCCTGCAGTGCCAAGTAGTATTATAAGGTATGGGTCATCTGTTGGTTTGTTTTTAAAATTACCATTAAAATTACATCGTTCAATATTTGTTAACAATCGTCCCTTTATTAAAGAGAGCACATCTTCCCATTATTTTTGAAAGGTAATACTATTCGAATGGCTGCCCCTGCTGGCTTGGGAGTAGCCCATCCTGTCAGCTTAATTGTGATGTACTTTGTCGATTATTTGTGGCCGTATTTTGGTAATAGCGCTTCTTCTTAAGTGGGTCAACAGGTTCTAAAAGAAGGTTAACGGCGTTAAATCTCAGGTGTGTAGTTCCACCGAAACTACTAAAAACACAGTTATCGAACTTGGTGGGCAATTTATCGATTGTTTGACGATTGGTGTGGCACGTTGCGTCATCATCCTGGAACCAAATTCTCCAATTGTGGTCACAGAATTTCAGCGGCTGGGCATTTTACTTCCACTCTTGAATGAGTTGGATCCTGTAAGCAATCAATTCGAGGTCTTTATGCAATATTCTCCTCAGAGAACTGAGCCTGTTATCCAGTTCTTAAGCTCTGTGAGGAGAGGAAGTTCTTTGGTTTTTACGCAGTTTCTTTTCAACAGAAGTAATTGTTTTGTATAAGCGCACCACACTATCGTGGATGGATTTTGCATCCAGGAGCCTGTCAGTTACATGAACTTTTTATAGCGCCACTGAAAGGGTTTCATTTCACCAAAAACTCTTTAAAATTTCCCACAGTTTCTGCAGAGACACAGTACTCACGTTGGAATGATTATTGTTGAAGAATGAAGTGATACCTTACACACCACTGTCAATATTTCAAGCCCGTTAATGTTGCCAGCGTTGTCATAATACACACACAGAAGGCTCATCGTTTATTGTTAGTACCTGTTTCCTTTCATGAGTTCTAAGGTGTCTACCATTCCAACGTTTCATTGTGGATGGATTCAGACGATACAGTTCAGTTATTTCCAGCTTTTCTCAAAGTGCGTGAGTCTGTTTCGATCACCCTGTGGACTCCTTTCCCATAGCCTGTATGGCAATGCTTTCCTTGTTGAGAGTGGATTGTGACCTATTTAAGCGCTGCTGTACGATATCGGCGGGTCTTCGCATACAGCAGTTCTTTTACGCTACAATCTGGCCCAGAAATTCTCGAGATATTTCTTAGACAGCGGCTGATAGGTTTGCTTTTGTAAAAATTGTGGCTACATTCTACATACAACTCCCCCATAACTGTGTGGGCATCACCTTGGACCTGAAAAGTCGCAACAATTTAGTTCTGATCTTCTACATCGTACCAAACGCAGCCTTTGCTTTCTCAATCCGGATATAGACATATGTATGCCTATCATGTTCGGTACCTTTGCAAACTGATGCAGTACTTCAGAGAGTTAAACGTTTTCGGCTTGTTGACCAACATCGTACAAAAGTGCATATTGGACGTTTGAGACGGCTAGGACATAAAGAGGAAACGGAAAAGAGCGCTTCGGCCCAAAGAGTCTTCTAATACAACTCGGAGGGGCAACGTCGTTTAAAAAGACCGATGTCAGCTTTAACTTGAAGGACGTACCTGTAGGCAGTTAACTGAGGACTAGCCTAATTGTAGTTCGACTTAAGTAACCAAGTAAAATTCAGTGCTTTTACTACGCCTTTGCTTCAACAAACTGTTTCTGCAATTCCCTGCAGTATGAACTGCGATATGAGTAAGGCAGTGTTCGCCCTCCAGACCAATGTCAGCTCCTCCTCCTTCAGGCTTCCGTAAGACATTTTCGAACACGGTCGACTGATCACCATGTTGTCAGTGGGAGTTCAACAGCCTTAAGATAGGCTCTATGTTCATATGCCACGCCGCCGCCGCGCCGAAGGCAAGTCGGCTGAAGTGCAGAGATCTCCAAACTCTTTTCCGTTGACATTCCTCTCGTCTATGCTTTGACAAGTCCGTCCGAGCGTTTGATTGGCATGGCTCACTTTAGCTTTGAAGTCCCACATTTCCTATGGAGTCCCTATCTTCATAATTTTTGTCTAAGTCTGGTCAGTTATGCAGGATACGAGATGAAGCTGTGGAGGCTGCTGGCATAAGACAGTTTGCCAAGGTTGTTGAAGAAGTATGTAGGCTCCTAAATCCAGTTTCTTACGAGCGGAGAGAGCTTCGCATGTACAAAGGCGATGTTTCTTTCTCTTCCTCATCCGTGCAGCTTCTACAGAAGTCGGTAACGAAGAGGCCCAACCTGATGGCGTGATGCAGTGTCCTGTAACATAGTAGGTAAGCATATGTTGGAACTGAGCTCTCTTTTCTGTCTAATAAGACAATTGCAGCACTTCTGATCCAGTTTGGGTCAGATCTGTCTTGTGATTAGGCAGATAGCATCATTTGCCCATCTGCGATTGGTATTGTTGAGCTTGAGTAGCAATTTAATTATAGCGATAGGCATACCGAGGCTCGCCTTATCCGGCAAAATCGATAGGATTGTACCCTGCCTGGCAAGCTCGTCGGCGACTCACTGTATTGTCCCTGTGACCCGGTATCCAAATGAGGTGGATTGTTCGCCATCTCGTTAAGAAATCGGCGACAATTTAGGCCAGTTCATGAGTTAGAGGTGATTCCAGTGATTTGTTAGCGACGTGGCTGTCAGTAAAAAGATACGTAGGAGCCGTGGATAAATAAAAATCACGCAAATACAACATTCTATCTGCTTACACACCGATGACATAAAAATAGCGACTTTAATGCATTAAAAGCGGACTATCCACCCCATTTTGTAGACGTTTCCTTTGTGCCATATTTACTGCACAAAACCGTACCAAAGCCCAAAAAGGATTTTCTCCAAACGGTATCGATTTTTTTCCTCCTTTCACTTGTTTGTTGAATTTTCGTTTAACGCAACATCACTGCAGCAACAACAGCAGCACAGCAGCACAGCTTGTTGTACTATTTATTCGTCAAAATCGATTCTGATTTGTGTTACGCAATTCCCCTTCGGACATTTTGATAGGAAATTTCAATTCCAAATCAAATAAATCTGTGTCACTCAATTGACGCAAAAGCAAGTGAAAATGCTTTTAAGTCGATGGCACTCAGTCAAAAAAAAAAGAAAAAACGCACACACCTCCCTGACTAAATAATCAAACAACAAGCGACGGCGTTTCTTTTTTTTTTCCTGCCCCCCCATCCCCAAACCGACCGTCCATTACGCAATTTAATGGGCGGCCATTATTGAAACACCTTAAAAATGGGCGCAGCGATGATCGTCTTTTACATATTTCACCATCCGCCATCGAGAACAAACATTAGAGAATTACGACAAGTGAACCTCCTCCCTTTGGATTGATTAAACGTATCAACTTAGCCACTTAACAGGCTCATAGCCGTACGGCAGATGAGTAGGACTCTAAATCGTTGATGTTGAACCATAAACAGCGAAACAAGTTTTCAGGATTTCTCCCAAGTCCTATCATCCCTTTTTGCCAGCCTGCTCTCTGTGTAAAATTCCCACATTGGAGTGTGCTGGAATGGAAACGAATAAACATTAGACTCCGTCTTCCTTGGAATTTCTGACATTGATTTCCTGGGTTTCAAGGAGTGGGAGTGGCAGAGAATGAGAGATCTGGGATTAGCTTCGGGAAAAAGGTAACGCGGAGCTGGAGGATAACATCATTTGCCTGTCTACCACAAGTCAACGATTTTCTTTTAAGCACCCCCACCCCCTAAGCTCCATAGCTTGTGTTATGTGTTAGTTTGAAGTTGTGGTATCGGATAATACCCTATCATCGTGGTACCGGGCGAATGACAGGCAGGATACAAATTGACATTTGGGGCTTAATGGATTTTAAGCTAAAGAGGTGAAAATGACTTGTGAATTTTGATATACCTATGTGTACTGGTACTCGTATACCGTTAATGGGTCGATGCCATAGAAGTGAGTTCACTTTGTGTGGTGATTATTAAGGAACACCAAGAGGGGGTTGCGATAAGGGAAACTCTTAGAAGGCAGAGATAGTAAGGTACTGGTGTCAGTATTTGAACAAAGGACTAGAGCCGAATTACGTTTCTTGTTTTGCCTTCCGTGAATTATTTTGGCCAGAGAAACTCAACTGCCGTCGAAATCCCTTTTCTCTTTTATGTTCCACACCACAGAGAACTAGACACTGAGAACAAACCGAGAGCCAAACACTTTATCTTTCAAATCACTAAAGTGGCAGGAAAAAGTACTTAAAGACAAACCGTACGGGTATCGTCTTTGATTCTAGCTCTCGGATTTCTCCATCGTTTGCCACCTGACTTAAGGTGGAAACACCTTTGCCTCCTTCACAAAGGAGTTCACTTAGATTTTTAATTTGTATTGCAGCTATAACGTCCGTTACACGATTGTTGGCTACGCCTTTTGAGCGAGAGAGAGCTGACGGAGTTGACGTCCCCACCGACAGACTTGTAAAAGAAAGATTTTCCTGTTGACGAAGAAAGGACAACTTCGTTCGGATTTGTGCGTGGAACTTTCGGACCCTTAACAGGCCGCATGATGCCGAACAACTAACGAAGGCCCTACACTGGTATAAACCAGGCAGAAAATTCGATGGGATGGGCAGGGCAAAAAGAGGATGAAAAACCGTGTCTTGTCTTCTGTCTCTTGTATCGAGAGTAGAAGCAGCGCTTATTTGGGTGCAAGAAGTCTTGAGTTTTCGACAAGTGAGCGAGCGCCTTATAACAATACGCATCAAGGCTAAATTCGCCAACGTAACCCTAATATGGCCCCACGCCAACACAGAAGAAGAAGCCGACGTTACAAAAAAGGGTTTTCTACGAGCTCCTCGACGGAACCTACGAGCAATGTCCAAAGTATGTGATTTCAAGGGGATTTCAACGTCGAATTAGGAAAGAAGGATATTTCCAAAGCCTCCCAAACGGCAAAGATGTACTCGAATCTCTACCGTATTGGATCGGAAAGTGGATGTCAATCAACAGATGGCCAACCTTCAACCTCTCGACAAATCCAATGCCACCGACACCTGGTGACGAAGTAACAAAGCTGCCAGCAAGTTATCAAGGAAAACGTAGGTGATGTGCCGGGTTCAACCAGACGTAGAATAAATCTCGTTGTTTCGTCGGGCTAAGAAGGCAGTTGAGCAGTAGGAGCCTGCTTGGAATAACTAAGTGGACTCTATATAAAATCCTTATGTTCCTGATCGTACTTCATGGCGCCGAAGCATTTATTTTTGAACGAAACTTCTTCGAAAGATTATTTGGTTCCGTTTGTGTTGACTGTATGAGAACATTTAACGACGAGCTATACAAGCTGTACAGCGACATCTACCAAGTCAACACTACTGTGACTTTCATTTTATTTTAAGCTTTAAATTGAGTTCATCCTCATTTCTAGATGGCACCATGGCGAGTCGTGAAGTAGGACTTGCTAGCAGAGTTGCAAGGTGTTTGACTGTAGAGGCACCTTCACATTATTTAACGAAGTAGTACCCGTCGACAGATGCTACTTCTACGAGGCCTTAACCTAGTCATTGCCATTCGATCAAAAACGTTGCACAGAACAAAATCTCCTTTTCAGGCGCAGGCAACAACATTTTGACCCAGAAGAGGTAAACTTTCGGTACCGCTGTTTTTGGACTTGGCGTTTAGAATGATGGATTCAATGCAGCTGCATTCATTTCACTCTATTCGAACTGAATCTAGTCTGAGGAGAAAAACATTTAAAACTCAGTTTGAATTGGTTATCCCTGTACCGAGCTCTTGTACTACACCGACAAGCTTCGGGTTTGTTAAACAACTTGAACCACTCGCAAGAGTGTACCGAACAGCGACCACCACCCTTCCTGAGTTCGGCTAAATCTAAACAAGGACTGATGGTCCATACTCCACCAGAGTTTAACATTTTTCCATGTAGACTCGTAGACTGTTTGGCGTACCCTAGTGTCTGCTATGCGGCGGAAATAATACTTCCGTGGACATCTCCATCAGATTTGTGCAGTGAAGTTCACCGAAAAGCGGAAGTAGAACAGTGCTTTGTTTGACCTGCAGTAGAAAGGACATTGGCGGATGGTTTCCTGGTCATCACCCATATGTACTTTATTTGAAGTCAAAACTACAACTTCCTTTGGCCGCCCTTAATTGAAAGTTATGGATTCGTCAACTAAATGCATTCGCTGCAGACTTGGTCCTTAGCCCACAATCATCTTGAAGGAAGGAGGACATTTCTTCCGATGTGTATTCCGATAACTTGAAGAAGTTTATTTCCATTGCATTCGTTGGTTACGGTTGTGCATTGTTATTTTTTTGACCTTCGTGGATTAGATCCTCTTTATAACCAGCAGTACGTGCCTTGGATGGTTTTTTCATCCCCTACTAAGCATTGCATTCCAATTTTATGTTCCATACTTCAATCTAAAAAAGGAAAGGAATTGTAGAAGTTTTATTTATGTCCTCGCATAAGACTAGATGAGGTGAGGATATGAAAGGTTTTACGACAGTTATTCATTAACTTGCTGTATAAAGGGGCTGTCGTTTGATGTTAGAGCTTGAGTTGCCTTAGAGAAGCTATAATCCAGTTGAGGGACTTTTTTATTTTATCGCAATATGTGCCAAAACCTCTATTCACCCAAATGTCATCGATTTGAAAGACACCCAGAGGCATTGGGAACACCCTGTGTTTTTGAAATGCAAATCGATTTTAACCCTATAATTGTACCAAGGCTCCTCTTTCCGTATAATTTAGGGCCTGAGAGACATGAAAAGGCACATCTAAGCATCGAGGAGTCATTAAAATCGCTATCTGCAGCACCCTGTGTTTTAAACACCTTTTATTACACCCAGTTAGGTTATGGGCAGAAGGCACAGTAAATCCATCCAGCTGCTGAGGTATGCAGACAATGGTTTGTCCGAGCGTGCCATATTACAGGCTTTCACGGCAATTGATGTCCAGGCGAAGGGAGTCAGCCTTGAAGTAAACGAGGCAGAACCAAATGTATGTTATCAACCAATAAAACACCATCTGTTCACCACCTAGGATAGCATCAGCTTTAAGGTAGTTAAGGAGTCCATCGACCACGGGGTCAGCATCGACTGCGGAATGCTCCATCTTAGTGGAGATTCGACGAAGACTGACCTTTGGAAACTGGTGCTACTTCGGTTCAGAGAAACAAACGGGGTATAAGCTCTTTTCTCGGAGGACAAAATTTAAGATCCATAGAGCGCTGGTAATCTTGTCAGCTTTGCTGTACTTCGTCGAGCTATGAAGGATACGCAGGATAGCAGAGCAGGCAATGAGCTCTATCGAGCCAAAAAAATTTCGTCGAATTTTTTGATGCTGTATGTGAGGATTAGTACCAAGATGCCAATGTAGTCCAAAGGAGGTCACATCGAGCATATGGACAAAGACGCTCTACCCAAGACGATGTTTGAATCTCAGCCTCCCGGTGCGAGACAACCAGAAAGATCGAACCTCCACTTCAAGGACTAAGCTGTTGCGGGTGCCTTGACAACTACAAGTAGCCTGTCCGGAATCGATAAATTAGAAGGCTGTCTCAAGCTGTATCTTTCATGGGTCAGGCTTGTGCAGTCTGCGAAGGACAAATGAACGTACTTCATGTGATCACATGGATTCTCTGAATTCGCTAACCAACTTTCCCGCGCTAGAAATGCTCAGCACGGTTTCCAATGCTACACCTGAATCACTATGCCTTGGCCGGAGATTTGAGATAAAGATTCCAAGGCGGTATTCATGTACCACTGGTGGATCTGTGGTGGATTCAAAAGGAAACGTGTGGTATACAGGTGGATCGAAAATGGATTCTGGCTCAGATGCTGGGTATATGAACGCAATCGCAAAATCTGGACGACGCTTAGGAAACGTTCCAGAAATATGCACCGGCATCAACCTTAACTCAGGTGCCACCAAATATGTTATCACGGATAGTTTAACAAACTCAAAATCGTTTTCTTGCTTAGTTACTTACTTAAGGGGGCGCTACAGTCCGGGGTGGACCTAGGCCTCAACCAGCAAGCATCTTCATCCAGCTCATCCAGCTTCATCCTTCCACTTGCGTGTCCCACCTGAGTCGCAGTCTTGCACTACTACGCCGTCCTTCAGGAGAGGATTCAAAGATTTTTTGATCGAAGCATTGGTGTCCATACGTTCTCCAGGACCTAGCCACCTCAGTCGTTGGACCTTTGTTTTTCTTGTTAAGTCGTTTTCGCTGAACTGCCTTTGACATCAAAGGTCTCGGTGAGTTCTTTACCGAACTTGACCTTAATCAACAGCGAGCATCTTGCACAAACGGACAAGCTTGGCAGGGATGCCAGAACTAGACATTTCCCTGTATAGCTCGTCTCTATAAATGCTGTCATACGGGGTCTTGAAATCGATGAAAATACTCTCGGACGTTTGGCAGACATTACCGAGAGGAAAAACTTTTCGATGTCTTCTGGGACTCTAACCTCGAATCTGCCACTCAGTAACCCACGCACTAACCACGAAGCCACGGCGCCTACTGACATCTACATGCTTAAAAAGGCGGCACAAGCTGTCCTAGCAACGGAACTACCAGCCATGGATATAACCATCTGTCTGGACAGCCAAGCAGTACTTAAAGCGCTGAACTCCAATCTCGTAAGCTCAACATGTGTAAAGGACTGCTTTGCGGCATTTATGTAGGTCTGTTACTCAGCATACAGTCTCGCTCTGCTGGATCCCTGGACACATGGGAGTAGAAGGAACGCAATAGCAGACAGACTGGCCAGTGACCGCTCTGGCATGAATATATCGCTTGCAGACAAGCAGGTTCTACCGGCCAAGAATATTGTAGACAGCGTCACTGTGACTGTGACAATACGACTGTGAAGCATTGGCGGCACACTGTGTGGCTTATTGGCTCGCAATCACGAGAAAAGATCAAAGTCTCTATTGTCTCTCGGTTGAAACCAAATTCCAATACTTGTCGGCGTAATAACCGGTCACTGTATCATTGGAAACATGGCCACAAGACTAGGTGCCTTCTCTTACGACTTCTGTAGAAGCTGCACTGAAGAAGAAGAGATCATTAGAAGGCTCTCCAAGAACACCGTCCAAGCTGCTTGGACAAAAGATTCTTTTACCACCTAGACGATCTGCCAAAGTGACCACTAACTGACCTTAAGAGCTTTTTTAACAGATCTGAACACATATCTTTAAGAGCAATTCCAATGGGCCAACTGCCCTCCTAACGTAACTCAACCTGATCTTGTTGAACCAGGATGTCCTGGAACGTGGGTAAGAGTAAGGATTATCTACACATAAGCTGATTAGTTTGCAGCTGCTGCCAAAGTCTTCTGCCTCTCATCCTAGCTGACTTTTTTTTTTTTTTTTTTTATAATTTACCCGCACTCAAGGGGTTATGAATACCCTTTTAATGTGTATACACAGTACGAGCGTTGAAAGGAAGATAGAGAGAGAGAGAAAGAGATTAGTGTAGTGGTTTGAAACTCAGGTGTATTAGTTTCACACATTAGCTCCAGGGGTGGGTGTCCAGATAACTGGGGAGGTTGTTTGATGTCATTTATTTGTTTTGTCTTTGCTTCTGATTCACAGTATTTTTTTCCCGGTCAACCTGATGTCATAAGCATATCAATCATCAACAGAGCGAACAATTTCTCCAGCCATATGACAAACCTATTGCCAGTGTTATGCCTTCGCAGTAGTAGTATTGAAGCCAGTAAATCACGGCGAACAGTAATTTCCGTTGTCGGGTGATGGATCTGTAGCCGTTGGCCTTGTCCGGTAAATCTCTAAAAAGCCGGCCAGAAGGTCATTATTTAGCGTGCAGAAAATCCAACGCTGAACCTTGGGGGTCCAAAATAGAACGAGACATGGGAGGTTCCGAGGGTGGCCACAGTGTAGTGGTACCTGTGTTGTCTTGTAACGCAGCCGGTGCAGGTTTGCCTTCCGCCAGTGTATAGCAACCACAGACACCGAACCTAAAGATAAACGAATAAAATCCAAGTTTCTCCAACCAGTCTGAGTGTGCTGGTGGGTGGTTTCCCTTTTCTTATAAAAAAAGCAAGTTTCGCTGAGCAGTTAATTAAAGGAGTATGCACTCAACAGTTGAGTATTGCTTTCCAACTGCACAATCCTTCAACAGCAACGGATCCTTATCTGTTGCACTTCGAATGCAAATTATTTACCAATCAACTGCATAATTCCTTGAAATCCATTCCAAAGTCTCGTTTCCTAGACAGACACCAAACAATTACTTCTCCCCTCGAAGCGAGCTGTGATAAGATGTCAGCTCTATCGAACTACCCATTGGCTTTGTCGGAACTTCATTAAACTAACTGTCCGCAACCCTCTTGCAATACTTATTCCTGCGAAACCCCATCTATTGCGGGCATAAGTCTCAAGAGATGCTTCACCACTCGTTCTGTGGAGTACCGCAATCTGTTCCTTTCGCTGTGTTGTCAGGAACTGCAGTTGAACTGTTATGCAACGCAACCCCGCAACCCCCTGCCATCGCTCCATCACAAACTTGTTGATTTATTTCATTATTTATGCAAAAGCGTTTTTCTTTTTTCAAATCAGTATTCCTCGGAGGATGAGTATCCTTTGCCCTCTATATCCACCTTTTAGTTTACCACCCTCACTTAAGGAAGCAAAATGTCCTTTTTCTTTCCTCCAGATTGACAAAGAATGAAGCACATCCCTCCCTGAAATGAAACACAATCTATTAATAACTTTAACAGATAAAATATCGCACGAAATTATTCAAGATAAACAAGGATACCATCGCAGGAACCCTGCCACCGATATAAATACCTACGAGTACTCCACTTTTAAGGGGCAACAGTTCTCATTTTGGGCCATGGGCCCACCTCCCATAGAGCACATTAAAATAAATTGGCTGCAGACACTCCATATATGTGTGTGTTGGATAACCTTCGCCCTTGTCTGGATTATAGGAGATCCGGAGAGATCCTGTGTCGGGGAGAAGTTTGTTTTGGGTCACCCTAAATTTAAATGATGATAGCTAGATTAGATAGAAAGAAAAAGCAAGCAAGCAAGGCAGCAGGAGTGTTCTCCTTGCGACCTCGACAAGGGATATCATCACAAGGATCCACTCTCGCTCTGCTGCCAATGCTAAACAAACCAAAAATATATGCACATGAGCTTAAAGTGAATGACACTCGAATAAAGGACTCCGAAGAGCTTATCTACATCCAAAGATACAGATACGAGTATACGTCCTCGAACTCGAACGTATGTGTGCTCCAGCTCGTGTATAAGTTATCATATTCTAAGGAATGCATGTATTTCGTTTGGTTTACATTAAATTTCAATGGGACTCTCTCCGGCTGTTGAGGACGAAAATTTTCTCCCTCATGTTATTCCAATATGACATGGAGCCTTTATTTACAAATTAAACATTTATAGGGCATCGTAGGGTGGGCGAGGGGGCTACAAACCCGTTTTATATGAGCCTGTGGGGATAGTGTTTAACAGGAATTCTCGAAAATGAAAGAGAAATTAATCCTTAACCTTTTTGGCCGACGACTGGTGTTGACCTCGCATGCGATGTGTGCTTAGTAGGTGTTGCTATAAATCAAGGGATAACCCAAAAGTTCTAGGATAACAAACACACTTAGGCTTTGACTTTGATAATTAGTGCGGGCCTGCTCTTTGGTTAGCATGTGACGTTGCACAATTGTTTAACGACTTTTCTAGATCGGGTTGGTTGCTGTTTTTTCAATTACGAAGGATGTAGCATCCTTATCTATGCGACTGCAGAGGGAAATTAATTTCGTTGTTCTTTGTGGTATCTGTAACGAGGCATCGCTGTTTTATCCACTGAGGTGGTATCGTCTCAGGGAGGCAGGATGTGGTAAACACAGGATACTTTACGTACAAACGAGGATATATTGCTGAAGATATTAATCAACCTGTCAGCTTGTTGCCGTCATCGTTGAGATAAGGACCGTCATCGATAGTAGTGAAGGCCATAAATGTGTACCACGTAATAAGGCGTCAAATTCATGTGGTACAGGATGCATCGCATGTAACGATTACTCCCCGTATCCTTTTATTAAAGTGGCATCGCAAGAATTTGGCTCGTCTTGGAAATGCTAAAATGGCCAGGGATGCCTGGGAAGATACCACCGCACCTTGATATAGGCTCTGTTAAGTTTCCTAGCTTGCCAGATGGGCAGCTGCGTCCAAGGTATGACCAAGAGTTATGGTGGCTTCCTAGCACAAAAAATATCAGACGTAAACTCGTCGTTTCGAGGTGGAAACTTCAAGCGACTGTTTCGCCTGTGAATACTGTTTCCCCCGGAGTTTGTTCAAAACGTACAACATCGTATTTACCAGGAACCTCTATGAGGTCAACTGCAAGGTACCATCAAGTGTCTGACCGACTAATTCGCGGCGTGGTTCATGAAAACCATGCCATGTCATTATAGAATGTCGTCTTGTCTTTGGATTAGCTGGTGAAGGAGTACCCAAATTGTTCAGTTTAAGACGGAGCTTGTGCTCTGAAAAAGGCGGCAGCTAAACAAGTTCAAGCATCCAGAGGCATCAGGTGTCACCCGCTTGATGCATACCAAGCTTCCTGCCAGTGTGATAGTCATTGGAATAGTGAGCAATGAATGTCCTATTATGCCTCTCACAATGCTTTCTAGTGAATGCTGACGGATACATCGACGTGCTGAAGGCAGTAGTTAAGCCCTGGAAAGGCAGAGTTCAAAAAGAGACTCACTTTTAGGCACGATGAAGTAATCCCCTTTTCTAGTATAGAAGAGGTTGGCTATTCACAAGCTGAAGAATGAAAACGCCGGGCTCTTCAAATACGGAGGGGATCCTTTGGAAGGGTGAATGTAGCAAATCATCGGTCGAGTATGGGTGAATGAAAAAATGTCCGACAACTGGAATATCAGCTCCATAGATGTCGGATCATATGTCTTGTACCAACTATCGAGGCATATCCCTGCAAATAAGATCCTACCCAACGTACTGTGTGAAAGCTTAAAGCCTTTCCAGTGTACTGTCCTCCCCAGTATATCGACGGAAGACCAAATCTTTCACAGTAATCCTAGAAAACACCAGCGAATTTCAAGTCGAAACACATCATCTCTTCATCGTCTTTAACGCCGTAAATTACAGCACTCATCGTCTGGAGCTCTATAGTGCGGGTATCGCTAGAGAATACGCGATGCGATATGCAGTTTGGAAGAAGTTCTTCTGAATTATTCCAAACTTGAAGCGCTATCATGGGATTCATCAACCAAATGTTGCATGGACACGTCAAGAGGATCTTCGAATCCCAGCCCCCCAAGTTCGAGATGACCAGTACTACTGAAACCTCACTTTGAAGACCAAGGTGCTGCGGATGCCAGAGCTCTTGATCGTGAAAAGTGTATGTCGTGCCAGGGTTGGAAGGCTACCCTTCACAGAGTCTTTTCACGGGTTATGAGTCCGTTTCATAGTAGAAGAGTCAGCCTCGTTTAGTACAGCGTGCCAAATTTTTGTCCAACCATTGGGCTCACCTACAGTTTTTTTTGCACAGAAGAAGGAAACACCTGGATGCACAACTCAGCCACAACAGATCCACTTCAGGAACTCCGATTAATAAAGGAAATCGGACTGGAGATGGTGCTCTAAGTCGAATATCTCACCGCCTAGAGCTCCAAGTTGGGAGAACACAAAGTGCGCCTACACCCTTATAACCGATCGAATCTAATCCATCGCAGCAGCTCTTTCCTCCTGGATTATTCGTTCCCGAGCTTCAAGCGGAAGACCCTGTCTGCAAGCCTGGATCTTATACGAGTAAGTTAATAGCGGACCGGGAAAAGGCTGCTGTATCTTGAGGTTCAACTTTTTCTACGACAGCTTTTCAAAGGCTTGGGAGACATCAGAAAATCACTTGCACTGACCTTTTTCCAGGACCTTCTATTTGTTAATATCTGCTAAATGCGGGGCGAATACTTTAGTCGTCCCTCTATCGCTTTCTAGGAGGTCGAGGAGCTACGTATAGGGTCAATATGGCTGGGTATTGATCTAAGGATATATCAAAATTCTCTTCGGCTTCTATAACAAGCTTTTGATAGCCAAGAAATCTGTGAGATCCGATTGGTCCCACTTCCGCTCACATAACGAAATCAAAACCATTTCTTCTCATCTCAAATCCTGGATCCTTTGGAACTTCAGCCTTCTTCGGGAGAACATCTATTTAAGGCTGTTCAAAGCAGTGGAACACCATCTCCATCGGGGTTTCCACGTAAACACACAAATCACCACTGATTCACCAGGATTCCGAGCACCAAATCTACGCAAAACTCCTTCCATTATGACCGGAAAAAAAAAATAGAAAAACTTTCCAAAGTTTAATACGCCATTGTTCTGTTATCCTGCGCATCCGTGAACATAATGAAAACATTTGCACTTTGGCTTAAAGGAAAATTATAGCCTCATCCATTGAATGCATCTGCATATTTGTTCAGGCCTTTGTTGCTACACTATCCTCCGTAATCCGGTGGTAAATGCCGCATTCTGTGTCATCACATGTTATCACCTCCAGCACAGGATGTAAGACAAAAGTTCTCCGGTGTCACAGACTTCCAAACAAAACAAACAGATTGTTTCCGAGAGGCCCCCGCAGTCGTGTCGGCGTCGTCGGCGTCGTAGTGTTGAATTGAAGAATATAAATTCCAAGTTCCGGAATAGGTACGACTCATGAATATCTAAGGACAGGAGTGACACATTATGAGAGAGATTGAAAAAAGGACGATGTGTACGAGTGTATTCCTTTAAAAGCGAATAACAATGAATGAGGTAGGATCTTGTACTCGAATGTATGCTGGTGTTCACGTTTTTGGGTAGACCCTTGGGGCTCCTCTCCAGAGGAGAATGACAAAAATATTCTGAAAGATTTGATTTATGAGCTTTCTTTATGTGAAAGGCTTGGGTATTGTGTTCCCATTGTCGTAAAAATAGAACAGCTGTACTGGAGTAGAATCCATTGCGAATAGGAGAAGGATTTAGGACTGCAATGCAATATTAACGCTAAAGGAGAGGTAAAGGTATGCATTGTCTCTTGATGAGGTTAAATTCAGGTTATACAGGAGAATGCGGAAGAAAATTTCAGGCAGGAGGAGGTGGTTCAATGGAAGTTCTCTGGCACCCTCTTTGGTGTTATGAAGGAGGGCTGCAAGGAATTTGAAATTGGTTTCGGCTACGGTGAAAGCTGGGTTGCTTAGGAAGCCGGCATTTCGTGACAAAGCTCTGTGCAAACAAAGATGTCAACAAATTGGTTGCGTCTACTACTAGGAGTGTCTTCCTCTGGCTTGGGGTTGCTTTAAGGAAGTCAAACAGCCATGAGAGATATACACAAAGCAAAGGAAGGCTTAAAAGCGGAACAGCCTACGAAAAATGAGGTGCTTCTGCATTGAGATTGAATTTGCCAAAGACGTTTGCAGTCACAGGACTTCTCGAAAATCACATCACACTCACTCTCCAGGACGTTGTTTAACTAGAATCCACGCAGTCCAACGCGTTACAGATTTATAGATGAAAAACAAAGTGGCCAAGTTTTTAGAGCCTGCATAAGCACCAGGATCCAAGCGCGAAACACCAAACGGCTTACAATCTGATAGTTTGTATAGGTTTTCAAAGGATCTCTCACTACTTCTGTGAATCTTGGTCATGAAACGAAGTTATACTAGCCGGAGGCAAGTGGACAACAACTTGGAGAAGAAATCTAGAGCACAGAGTTACGAAAGCCAGAAGGGCGTGTTGGATATGCCGGAAGGCTTTTGGTAACACGTGGGAAGTAAGTCTACTGGATTTACACTTGCATCGTCAGGCCTATCCGTTTTCTATGGAGTGTTTGTATGGTGGTCGATAGTAGAGAGAAAATACGCCCTGTCACTGCCATCGAATATACATGTGTACAACGTCTAGCTTTTCTAGGAATTACCGGATCCCAATCCAGTACCCTCATAGCAGTCATGGAGATAATCTTGAACTTACTCCCTATAGGACTAGAGGTGAAAAGATCTGTTTTAGTCTGGACACCTTAAGACATTTCAACGAATGCACCGCAACAGGACACGGACTATGAGGAATGAAGTACAGGCGGCCTCTGGACTCGTAAGGCATCCGAACGTCCATTTAGGTAAGGAATTACATTTTGATACAAGCTATACAGTCCGACTCTCCAAAAGCGAGGAGGGGCAGCAGGGCACTGCAGTTTCAAGGGAGGATGGAATAGAAGTGTACACGAATGGATCAGTCATCGATGGAGAATCGTGAGTGGGGCTCTTCTGCCGGAGGCCACCCCTTCATCACGCAGTCCGTCTGGAACAGCTCGTGACTGTTCTTCAGATTTTTGCTACACTCAGTATCGGAACCCAAAGCAACAGCATTAACACCTCCTCGGACAGTGTAGTAGCCCTAATGTCACTAGCAAACAAACCCAAGGACCAACTCGAATTTGGGGAAGCAATGCAACGAACAACTTAATACCTTGGCAAGCTCCTCTCAGATCAACCTGCTTTGGGTACCAGGTCACTGCAATATACAGGGAAGGGTACCAGGGAACGAAACCGCGGATAAATTGCATAACTACGTAGGAAGAGGGCGGGCAACATGGATACACCCGCGGTAACAACCATACAGCAGCTCGTTCGGAAAACACCACGAAAACTTGAGGAGAGGACTGCAAACCTGCAAAGCTGCCCTGCTCCCGTCAGGCAAAGAGGGCGTTCGGTCGAGTCGGTAGACAATAAAATAAGACAATCAATTTTGCGTAACTTTAAAGGACCTTAATGCCGTATCCAAAAGGCGTAATTGAGAAGCCTTTCCTGACATATCTTTGGAGATTATTAAGGCAGCATTGGACTGATTTGGAGTTAATCAAGCTTTGAGCGCCGTTTGAGCCCGATAATGGCCTCGATGGCTGCAGTAGAGCAAGCGTGAAATTTCTCTTTGATGCCAAGGCGTTTAAGCTTTTTGATAGTTGCGTGACTCTCGTCCACCAGACAACGGATGTGTAAGTCAGGATGGGTCAAACCCACATGGCCCACAGGGCTTTGTTCGCCTTTGCAATTTTGTTTATCGATGTTATAATTAAAAAATATTTTACTTGACGCAAAAACCAAAAACAGCCTCAAGAACAGCCTTGAAAAGGCTACCACTACTGTCTTGCCAACGCTGATCGGTAGACCTTCTCTAGCGCACCAGTCAGAAACGTCAAGGAACACACCTTGCTTGCCCTTGACTGTAATCACTTGAGCATCTGCTTAGCCTATCCCACTGAAGCCTACGCTATTTAGTCTTACCAGTAGGTCATCTATGACTAGTGACCATAGAAGAGGTGAGAGGACGCAGCCCTGGGGTAGTCTTTTGCTGTAGATACCGTCACAGAAGCACATGTCTTAATATTGCCTTGTTCATCCATTAGACGGTGAACTCCAGGCTTTTCCTCACATGTACGAGTCGAGAGCTATCGAAGCCCATTTCAGTATTTCGGTGATGACGATTAGAGATTCCGACGGGGATGGGCAGAGAATTTCCTCTTATTTATGTACCAGTCCCTGTTCATTTGCCTGCCATTGGCATACCATCATTCACTTGTCACATGGCCGTTCCTTGATTCCATGAATTATGCTAACTGTGATGCGAATTCTGGAGCTCTAGACTTCGAAAAGCCCACCCATAAAAAGTTGAAGCAATGCTGACTCATTCCCTGAAAGCATCAGAGAACCATGGAAGTTTTTCATCAGGCATTAACGTAGACTCTAGCTACCTACATATCGGCTTTAGTCCGATGTCCTATCTACTTTAGGTAGTCCTGTTGTCGTATCTACTTTATGCCAAAGAGACTCATCCCGCAAGTGCTATGTGCACACTTCACTCATTCTCATGCGGTTCTGCGACACATGCTTGTCAAATATTTATTGCTTCTGCACCCGCACAGATCTCCAGGCATCCCTTAAGGCATCCCTGTCGTCTAGCGACAATACTTTCCAAACAGGACTCCAATACTACTTTACGTCAAATGACTTAACGCTACTGGTGATCTTCTCTTCCTTGATGGGTACATGTAAGAGGACCCTTTAGTTTTCTAATAACTAGCTCATGGGAGTGGATAGAGCGCTTCAATGGCCAGTGGCATGGCACTACTTATGTAGATTGTCTGTTCCTTGAACAAGGTAGACTTCGCATTGTAATTTCTTTGCTGATTTTCCCTTCCTTGAGTAAAATGGTCCCTGAGCTATTGACAGGCAACACAACACTTCAGATTGCCGATGCAATAACCACCTCCTGGATGTCTTCTCTATGTTCGGTGGCATGGTTCTACTGATCCTTATGGTCCTTAAGTTGTCAAGTCTGTCAATCTCTTACCTAGCAAGTCGAAGCTGTGTGCTATCGTTTGTTCGCTTGGATGTATTATCCTGGTGCGTAGAAGGTATAGTAAGGTGGTGGTATCGCTCAATTTCGATGTCGACTCCAAGCTTATTTCTAGAGGGCAATTCTTTAGCTTTTGATTCAAGGAATTGCGTTAACAGAGAGTATGACAGGACCCCACGTAATGGTGGTGAGTGTTCCATAAATCCACAAGCCTCCCACTGCACCATAGTTCCGGTCACCAAGACCATTTCTTAAGTGATGACAACCAATTCTGAAGGAAAACTTAAGCAACATCCTGGTTTGTGCTCCACTTATAAGTCTCAAGTCCTTTCGAAACAATTTCCTCATAATTACCAGTGAGAGATACCAAGCACCAAAGGAACTCAACCACTTTTCCTTAAAAACTAATAATCCCTTATTATTCTGCCCCAGGAGCAGCCTTTGATCCAATTAAATTGATTACCATTCCTCTGAACTGTAACTTTTCGTCCTGGGAACGAGCAAAACGCACAAGAGAGACAAAAACGAGAGAAAAAAAAAACAACCGAAGAGAATTATAAATTTTCCTATTTAACTTTACGCTTCGTCCTGATTATATTTACTGTTAGTTTCCAATTATGTTGCGTATTTAACTTTCACCCACCAACTAGCACACAAAATTCGCAAGAAAGACGACAGCAAGACTGCAAATAAAAGTTCAACTTTTTCTTTCTTTCTTTTGCTTTCTTCCCCCATCGTCCTCCGGAGATTCGCTGTGATTTTCTTTCTTTCCTTTGTCGGCGGGGTCTTGAACAATCTGCGGAATGTTGCTACATATGACTACATACCTAGGATACGTGGAATATTTAAGTTTTCAACAATTAGTCCTTGTAGTCATCAAGGTTTACAAATTCTTAATTACTTAACTATACGAGGTGGATGCTCATTCTCGCATGTAGCGCAAGGATATTGGGTAGGGAAACACCTCTCCATAGACAAGAAACTCGGGAGGAAATGTGCAATAGAAACTTTTTAGCCGGAAGTGGAAAGTTTCATAAATTCTCATACACGCAAGGATATCAGAATTTGCAAGGAAAAAAAATGCAGTTTTGCTGGGAAAAACTTTAACCTAGGATGGGTGGCGGGGTGGGCGGGATGGGAGGGATGGACGGGATGGGATTACCGAGAAATATTATTGATGTTCGACTTGGTGGTGGTATGTGATGTCTGGTAGTTTGTAAAGGAGTCTGGAGCTAAGTGGAAGGATTTGAAAACTTTGCAAGTATGAATTTATGTCAGTTTGAAGTGAAGTTTAAAATAGCGGTAAGTGCAGGATAATTCATGTCATGTGGGTCTTTCTTACTGAAGTAGTGACTGAACTGTTTCAAAGTATTTACACATCTATATGGAATCGTCCTTATGGAGACTGAGCAGAGGGAATCAAGAAACCTAGAAGGCTGGCATTCAACTCGTGTAACACTAATCTGGGGATCAAGTGTTGTTGTGAATGTACCCACTTATAGCAGCTTAATTCTGTAGCTGGCAGGCAGCAAACCGACGGCATTACGAAAGCAGAAAGCCTAGTGTTCTCTATTAGTGCAATGAGAACCATGCCAAGGGCAGGACTCGGGGCTATCATCGATCTACTTTCGCGCCCTAGAGATCCATCACAATCAGAGAGCTGAAGGCAGAGTTCAATGGGACAATCTACGATCCTTCAGAGATATCTAGGAAATGTTGTAAATACTGACTAGACGTCCAGCTCACAGTAAGGTTTTCCAAGTGGAGGTCCGACAATTGATGTCACCAAGGCTGTGAAACAATACGAAGTCTTCTTCCACTTGATATTTGCTGCGGCAACACGGCAGCTATAACTGCACTACGACTTAGGGAAGCAAGACTATCGAGATATCGAGACTTCGGACGAAAACGGACTACATCGTCCCACTAACAAACTGCCAGCGGAGATTCTCTATCTTCCAGGAAGGAGTGGGATAAAGGAATGAAGCTTGTACAGGAAATGAACTGGCTGCCTATACCAACGGGATGTAGGCACTGTTAGCCGAAGTTGCCGCCATAAAACAAGATGCGGACATGATTACAGAGGATAACCTCGCTGAAACAATCAGCATCTAGAATACGTCGACAGTCAAGCAGCCAATTAAGACGTTTCAGTCAACATCGGTAAGGTCCAAGCTCATTAAAATGTGCAAAAGACTGGACCATATCTCAGTGGCCAACAAGGTCAACCTCTGTTGGGTACCGGGCCGCATGGTTATCCCGGGAAAAAGCGGAAAACCTAGCCAGGACAGTGTCACATCTAAACGCCTCACAGGTCCTTCCCGATGCTAGCACACCGCTTAGCACATTGAACAGAAAGATAGACAGGCGTTGGTATCGATTAGATACATGTATCGTTATGGCAAGTCTATGACAAAAAGAGATCAGGGATATACGAACAGCTGTCGGTGTTGGACACTGTGTGATAGGCAATCACGCAGCACGGCTAGGACTACTCCACACTGACTTCTGTAGGACTTGCAGGGGCGAAGACTTCTTGCTATGCACAAGCCATCAAAAGGAAAGACACTCTTGGGAGCTATTTCCCTGCTGATATGGATGATCTACGATCTAGTCGATCTGTAGGAGCCTCTGACGCTTCATTAAATTGTCGTAATGAGTAGGCACGAACATTTTTCCATGAGTTTTGTGGTGCCACAATCTTTGGTCTAAGTCTGTTGGCGATAGCTGGCAGCACCTAACCTAACCTAACCTCTGTGATCGATTTTGTAAGGTTGATTGTCTGTAACAGGATACAGACACATTGAATCTATTCCTCTTGGCCAAGTGGGCGCCGTGGCTCAAGTGGTTAGTGCGTTGGATCGCTGAGCGGCAGGTTCGGCTTTCGAGTTCCAGAAAACACCAACAAATTTTCTTACGGTCCCACCTTTCGCGAATGTCTGACAAACGTCCGAGAGTAATAACTGTCAAGAGAAAGCTTCTCAATTTTCCTTTCGGATGTGGCTTTTAACTTCAGGTTCCTTCCATTTGTGTCGCGAGAAGCTAGGCTCTGGACCTTGACCACATACGGTCCGCTGCGCCAAGTATTTATATTTGTATTCCGCTTGTCTACTCAGGGACTAATTAGACCAATCACAGCTATTAACGAGGCGGACGAAGCTTGTGACGCCTGTAAATGTAGTTGTCTGATTTGGGAAAATGCCAGACGGTTGCAAAGGATGTTTTCCTTCTCCTCTTTATCTCTGCAACTTCCGCAGAGTCATTTGAAGAGGGCATCCTTTTAGCTTGTTAGCCTTGCAGAGTGTGTCCCGTGGGAACACCGAGTGCATGGCTAATCTGTGATCGCTTTGAGTCTAGGCCACTTCTGCCTGGATATAAGACACGTCGAGTTATTTTCCCATCTATGGTTGATCTTTCTGAAATCGTCCAGCTTAAGTAGATATTCACATATAGCGAAGGGTGTACCCAGGTTTTGCCATTCTAAGAGTCTTACTCTTTCTGGCGGGCTCGTCAGCCTCGCAGTTTTCCGGAAAGTCTCTGCGGCCAGGCACCCAGCGGAGGTGAATGTTGAACTGCTCTGTTGCTGCAGTTTAAGCGAAAGAGCACGATTCCAGGGACATGATTGCCGCTTGATCTTGATCGCCATGATTTCCATCTTTTCTGGCGGAAAGAGATACTGAGACGACACCTCAACAGGGTAGGTTTGGGTTTTAGAGCCATCTGCGTGGAATTGAAGTGAACTACCTACCGTCCAAGATAACGTCGTTGTCCTATTCAGTGCCATTCTTAGCACTCCAACTGAAATATGACCTTAATCCTCGAGGTCCACATTGTTATTAAACCACGTTTACTCGAAAGGAAGGAGTCCTACGTTCAGCTTATACCGCGAGTCCTTAGAAACTCCAATTCCCGTTTTTCAAATCAATGGCAAGCACCATGGACGTTTCCTTTTGCGTTACATTTTTCCAATTACTTTGTCAGCTACAGCGACAGCACTGTACCAAGTGGAAACTGCATTTCGTTTCGAAATCGAACGTGTGCGCCGAAGGATAGTGAAGTACACATGTACTCGAATCTGCCTTTAGCCCCAAAGTAATTTTCACACACATCTCCCAGGATTACCACCGATAAAGCGCAGAGCATTGGCTTCAATCCGCAAATCAAATCAACTGAGTTTCCTTTTTATTTCCATAATTTCCTTTCCACAATTATTGACACAGAGAGAAAGAGAGAGAGAGAGAGAGGGTGTGCAGGATAAAACAAAATAAAAACAATTCTGAAACTCATCCTGATGGCTCCATCGGCGACGGCAAACAGGAATCCTTTTTGAATAAGCCACCTACCACCAAGCAGCACCACCTAGTGGTCGCCGTAAATCTAAACTATTTACGGTCTGGAATTCCAATCACGAATTTACGCTTGTCTTGCACTTCCGCAAGTTTTCCTTTTCGTTTCCTTTTTTTTTTGTTTTTTGTTTTTCCCATCTTCTCCACTTTTCCATTATCGCACTTCGTTGACTTTTGCGAACGTGTTCCTTGCGCCCAGACGACGGTAGAAATATTTATGACTGTGTGTGTGCGTGTGTTTGAGATTGTGCCTCCTGGTAACTTTCACGAAGGATCATAGAGTAAACAGCCAGGAAAACTACATGTGTGTCTTAATTTACTGAGAGCCGTAAAGTTCATTTGCAAAAAGAAAAAGAAAACCTATAGGAGAAGGAAAAGCAGGAAAAGGAAGAGGAAAAGTTTCCTTTTAAAGTTAAGGAAAAACTAGTTGAATATTGAGACGAGTCATTACTGGAGCTTCTTTGGCGGTTAATGTTTCATGAGCTGGTAGGAGGGCTCCGAGGTACTGGAAGGGATGTGAGTTTTACAGAAAATTGGTGGATGGAGGACTAAGACGAATTCAGGCAATGGTGGAAGGCTTCAGATGATTTGTGATTTCACATTTGGGATGTCTTGGAGTGGTCCTTGATACAGTACAACGGTACAGAGGTCCATGGTGGGCGCGTCCAGGAGGGCGCCTTCTCCCGAAACCATTTAATAAATAATTTTATAAATAATAAATAAAATTTCATTTTTTAGAGCACAGAACTGGTATTCACTTATCGAGTGTGGAGCTAACTCACTAACCTAAATCCTTTCACTCCTCGAGGGGCATAAGTCGTCAACAGAGCCTGTGCTCCAATTTCTTCGGTGCACTGCAACTCTGTTGAGCTGCCACCAACTCATGTCTAAAGTTCTTGATTCCTCCTCAACTGCTCTGCGCCACGTATGTCTAGAGCGTTCCGCAGTTCTACCAACCTGGATGAGCGGACTCTACTGCATGGCATACTCTGCAATGGAGTTGTCCTTATGCCGTAGGGTGTTTTCCATCCACTGCCACTCCTTTGTCTATTATTGTCTATGGCGAGTTCTCTGGTAAAGTTGTTCGTTGGAGATATGATTGGGCCAGAACGTCATCAAGATGATTCTTAGACATCGCTTTACAATGGTCTGCAGCTTGCGCATATTAATGGTATCCACCTTCCAAGTACTGCACCCATAAAGCAGCATCGATTCTACGTTGAAGCAGAACAGTCGCAGCTTCGTTCTTTTTTGCTGAGAACATTGCTTCTCCAGACTGTGGATAGGATAGCATTCTCAACGCAACTTTTGCCGTCCCGAGACCACACGTTCTAGACACAGAGGGTTGTCTAGGTTTTGACTTTTTATCCGGCGCAGATGAAGGATTGTTATCCGATGTGAAAGTAGGCAAACATCGTCACCATACATAGTCCATCTTATTCCATGGTTACCTTCCCAGCAACAAGGACAACTGCGGTGACAGTATGCTCCCGTCACATACTCCACTTTGGACTTCAAAATCCCCCGACACCTTGAGATTGTATACGACGTGACACTTACTACCCTCGTATGAAGCCTTGCTAATAGCTGCAAAAGAGCCGACCGGATAGCATCTCGATTCAAGCTGTCAAAACCTTCCCAAAGTCGATGAACAGTGGATAAAGCGGATCCCAGTACACGACGCATTGCTCTATTATGATCTGTGAGGTGTTTATGTGGTCGATGCAGGAGGATCTAGCTCGAAAGCCTGTCTGTTCGATGTTGAGAGTTGAATCTAAATGTTCCTTAATCCGTCCGAACATGATTCTGGCTACCAGGGTACGCATATACATATGTACCACAATCCCCAGATTTCCGTCTTTGGGAAGCTTGATCGTCATCCCTCTTTTCCATTCCTGCAGAAATTGCCCATTTTCTCAGGTTCTACGCATGAGCGGGTGTAGCAGTTCTGAGGATGGAGTTGGAGCCGCTTGAAATAGTTCGGCAGGGATGTCGTCAATGCCCACCGCTTTGTTGTTCTTGACAGACTTGATTGGAACTGTTCTTTCGATTTTGCTGGGAGGTGTGTATGCGGCAATCTATTGCATCGGACGACTCATTAGAGTTCGAGATCGTATCACCATCGTCTAAGTGGTTAAGGATTCCAGCGAAGTATTCTCTTCGTCTAGTAAGCAGTTCCAAACTCCTCTACACTGGATGTTGTTTGGAGTTCCAACTGCCAAAGTGTTGGTGTCCATCTGCACTACATATCCTATTCATCTGAAGCTCTTTGAGCCCCTTGTCGCCATAAAACCCGCTGCTGAATCCCGTCCTCTTAGGTCCGCATATGGAAGCGAGTACCTTGCTAAGATTTTTTTCTCTTTAAACAACCAAGAACGCCCCTCGGTTAAGCCGATGTCAGTAACCTACTTCGGGGATATGAGCGCTGCCGTTGACCCATTAATAGTTCGTCCACCACCATCTGATGTTGCCATCCTAACTCAGCCATGGAAATCCTTATTGACCAGAGCTCAACATGCCAGGGAAGCCCGTGCAAGGTAATCCCTAGTCCGACTGTAGACGCCAGCCTTGATTCTGCTGAGAAATTTTCCCCCGCACGTTCTTCTGAAACGGATGTCAGCTAGTCAGGCCAAGAAGGGATCAGGTCTGGTTTAATACAAGTGTGCTGGAGTTCACATTAATGTCCTTACGCAGGTCAAAGTGTTCGGCTACACATGGTCAGTCGGGCTTAATATATGTACGTTCATCGTTAGTTCGCTATCAGATAGCTATCCAGTGGGCACCACGAGAAGGCGATGATGCGGCATTTTGCCCACAAATCCAAGTTTCAAGCAGCCGTCCGAAATGTAGGACGGGCTACGCCTTATGATTCCAAATCCCATCTGTTACTGGCCTGGAAAAATGTCGTCTGGGTTCGAGGATTTGAATAGCTTGCAGCTGTTAACCGCCCACTTTATCTCATCCTTGCTTGTTGAGTCACAAGGGCGTATTGCACACTCTTTCGCAGAGCTTACGTCAGGGATAGCCACTCAGTCGTGAGAGTGAGTGTCGATTAAGGATTAGTCTTCGAATTCTTGTCAGGAACCATTGGGAAAAGTTTTGAGAAAAGTTTCTCCAGCCAAGAGCATTGGGATGCATCGTCAATAATCTAGTAGAACACGTGCCGGGTTCTGCGACAGGCTTTCGTAATTTCCGTTCTGAACAGTATTAGGCTGTCCTTGTAGATCTACCAGTCTAGGGTAAGTCTTGTCGATATTGAAGGTCTTTCTGCTCTTCCTTTGGAAGCTGTCAGGTTTAACATTCCACCATCGTAGTGATGGCCGCCTCCCTTCCTCTCCCTCTTTCCTACCTCCCTCCCTCCCTCTTTTCTGGCCGCGAAACAGGATCCGATTAAGGCCCAGTCTGTCAATGCAGCCTGTCGTGATGGGATTTTTTCTTTTGCAAATCTTAAGGCAAATGTGCCACGAGAAGCGTAGGGCATATTCAGAGACGTGGAACTTTACAGTCCTTTTCCATGTCCTTTCTTCACAAATGTATGGCTAAAGACAGTCTCGTAAATTCCACCGAAACTCAAACCTCCTGAAAAATAATTCTGTAGAATGTATACCTCCCGATCCATAAGCTACGCGCCTCCGCTGCTCTAATCTTTCAAGATTGACCTTCACATTGAACCAATTTCAACGCGTCCCCAATGGCAACCTATCCTCGGCTCCTTATTCCACATTTTTCGAAACAATTATTCCAAAAATAAAATTCCCGTGGGACGAATTAAATTATACACCAAAAATAAATTCTACTTTCGTCACAATTTCGTAGACCAGTAGCTCCACGAAGGACCCTTTTTTTTCGTATTAAACACAGTTAATTGAAATTTGCATAATAAATTGATTGGATGTCACTTTTGGCACTTTCCTTACAGCACACACAGGAGCCAAGATAAAATCAATTGATTTTTAATAAAGGACTTCTTTGTTGTGTCAGAAAGGGGTGTGAACAGAGGGCGGGCGAGGACATTTTCAGGAAAACGTTTCCATGCATATTCAATGAAATTGTAAAATTTATCCAGGCATTACCAAGAGCAAGAGCACTTTAAAAGGATAACGGCAATGACAGAGATGATTTTCGAAATTGTAATTCCAATTATTGCAATATTTAGGATCAATTTGCCATCAAATGGAGATCCGTGTAGTTTCATGAATTTTGTGGAAACTTTTACGACAAGTTCCTGTGCAGAGTCTGTCATTTGAATTCAGGACGACGAGTCAAAGTTTTTAAGCAATTTTGACTTTTTAAAGTCGTTTTTATCGGATGGCTTCCATTGAAGGCAGGAGGTTTGCATTTCTGCCCAACAAGTGTTCCACAAATCATTTCCAGATATGAAACCAAGGCACATCCATAAAAGCAAAAAAAAAAAAAGCGCTTGCATTCGAAATTCCACCCCTTTTCGGGGTAACATGTGTGAAGCGATTCCCGAAAGTGCATCAATCTCTTCGAAAAGTTGCCGCGTTATGGGATGTTTCCAGGAGTCAAACAGCACCCACAACGTTTAGTGTTGCATATCCATGCATAAAACATGGCTAAAACGCTCTGAAATGTATCACATTGCACTTGGTCGGAACATTAAAATTCCAAACATTGTGGTTTCGAAAGGAGGAGGTAGGGAAACGTGCGTCGAACGTGGAAGGAACTGTAAGCTTTGCAGGGATAAGTTGGTGTTGATTGTGGAAACTAGGAATGGTGCTGATTTTACTTGCACTTGAACTGTTCTACTTCACCTCGCGGGTAGAAAAATTGGGACAAACTGTCATATGTGCGATGTAATGAGTCCTTGCTTATGTCAACTGGAATCGGGGTTACGATGAGGACGATGGCAAAAACCTGCGGAAAGTGTTTTAAGTAGATGCCAGCAAGGAGTACTTATCTTATGTTCTTTGCCAAAAACTTGGTTATCATGACCTTTGGAGGAGTTGCGGAAGCTAGAAGCAGGCTGGCTCCAGACACGGAAATGGAAAGTCCGGCAAAAAGTTGCTGGGAAAGTCTTGATGATCGACAATCAGGTTGTAGGGAACTGTATTCGCCCAAAGCTACTGGTCGCAAATCTGTCCGAAAATATTTCCCAGGCGACAGTTTGAAAATGCAAGACGACAGTCTGTAGATCTCACAGCGAAGATTGATGTCCTTCTCAACACCTTTCGTCATCGAAATTATAAGACCTAGCCATAGAAAGGGAAACAGAGCTGCTCTGAATGTGAACTCAATGATCGTCATCAGTAGGTGATCTACTACGCCTTGTGACAGATCATAAACGTCAGATTCTCTCCAAGCCGTTCGACTCTCCTTTCGAGTCTTCTTAGTCCATTCTACACGCTCTTTGCGAAGGAACAGATCTCCAACCAGTCGTTCCCTGACCTTGTTATATGGTTTTCCAGAAGCTCCGGGATTGGTAGGTTCATTCTTCTCTCTTCGAATCGTCTGCAGTGGAACATTGCATGTTCTTTGTCTTTCTAGCCAGAAACTTGGTTCTGCCGGCACTGGGTGCGTCGATCCAAATCTTCATTTGTCGACATTTACCAAGACGTCGCCAGTAGGGTTCATTGACTCCTCCCTGGCAAGAGCATCTGCTCTTTTGCAACCGATATCCTCGAATGTCCCCGAACTCAGATCAGCGTCACTAAGTCACACCGCCCGAACCGATTCAGCTTAATAGTTGCCTCCTTCACGATCCTTGTGGCAATCACGTAAGCAGAAAAAGTCTTAATCGCGGCCTGGCTATGGGAGCAGATGTAAAAGGCTCTACCCTTTTCTGCTTTTCTAGAGCTTCGCACTTGCGATAGCATAGATTTCGGCCCGAAAGACGGTAGTATATGAACCTAGTCGAAAGGCCTTGTTCACACTCGTACCCTTCGAATAGATGCCTGCTCCCGAGAGCTCATCAATCAGAGACCCATCTGCATTAAAGGCAGTACTATCTGGTTGAAACCCAGCCATCTGCTGTTCCTCCATTCCGAACGCTGCGAAAAATCTGGGCTCAAAGATAAGTTCCGTTCGCATAATATCCAAAGCCCCATCCCGAACGCGTAGAATAGCTCCTCTGCACCCTTCGCCAAAGATTACCGCCCGCTCCAGCAGAGTTTCAAACCACAATACTGCTTTCCTGGCCAAGTACTCGATGAAAAGATGCAAGGGAGGAAGGCTCTGAAGAGCTTCCATTGCTGCAGCCGAAGTTTCACTCATCGCACCAGTAATACAGACATAGACAAGGCGCTGCGGTCTACCGAGCTTGCGTTTGAGAAATTCCGCCCTTGGCCAGCATGCAACTGCAACAGATACAAGGTACGGTCTGACCATGCCAATGTGTATTTAGTGGAGAATCTAAGGGCTTAAGCCCGAGGTCCTTCTGAACATTGTAGGCCACTGCCAAAGGATGCTGGTAGCCATTAAGATCTTGGTCTCAAGCTGTTCTTTGAAAGCAAGCTTAGGGTCTAAGATGACTCCCAAGTACTTAACTTTGTTCAAAAGTTGCAACTGGCAGGAGGTAGCTCCATGGCTGGATTGACGGCACCAAGTCCCGACAATTTTGAGAGCCGCCTGCTTGCGACAACAAAGACCGGAAGGTCCCTGCGGCACACTCGTCGTCGGCAAACCATATAGCAGGGTAGACCCCTCGTTAAGCCTGCGTAGTAATGAGTCCAATAGTAGGTTCCACAACGTGCTCGATAGCACTCTACCTTGTGCAGGACCTTTTACAGCATGCACCGATTGCGTGCAACTACCAAGAGCAGCAGTAGTGGGCCTGCACCTAAGCGAGGATCCACTCCTCTGGGTTGGGTAGACTCTCTTGGACCTTAGGGCAGCTTCTATTCTGCTAAAGGCGGGGTTGTCAAAGGCACGCTCAATATGTCCGAAGACAGCGAGAGTGAACTGCTTGCTACCGAGTGCCCGCCGCACTCTGCCTGTAAGCTCAATCAGAGCTGCCTCCGTTGACTTACCTCCCTGGTAGGCAAGCGTGTTACGTGACCTTTGGTAGACCTTCTGCAAGAACAAGTTCTGTAATCGCATTGCTCTATCCTTCGTTATAGTAGCGGCATAAGTCACCCCTCTGCGGAAAGGTCCACCCTATGGGGGGAGATCCATTAAATTACGTTCATCCTTGGCTGTGGGCCTAACTTAATTAATTATTATCTCAAAGTATCTCAAATTTTGTACATAATTCTGGGGAAATTAATGCAAATTCCCCTCGGCAACCTTGCAGTTTCCAGGACTCCTCGATGTTTCATTTAATTTCTGATTCATCAAACTTAATTTCCATACGTACACTCATGCACATACGTCCGTGTACATATTGATGAGTAAGAAATCCTTTTCGCATAGCAGAATGCATTGAACCATTCGAATGTGATGCCGTGGTGTATAGGGAGATACTCGTATGAATTTTGCATGAACACAGAATGAGTAGACCACACCGGCATACACTCGTACGAGTGTGTAGTATTGAAATGCGATGCGTTTTCTTGATGAAAAGACCCCAGAACCGTTCCGATCTCATATCCACTTATATTGACATACTTCCCGTTGCGCTCGCATACATATTCGAAGTTAAATATGAATCCGAGAGGATTTCACTTTTGAAAGATACTTCTGCGATGCGATGCTCTGTGCATTCATTTGCATTTAATATTCAATAATTCTGACTGAGATCAAAAATAAGGAAAAAGCTTAAACGTAAGACTTCGGAGGACTTGAACTTGATTCGAAAATAGTTTCATGAGGAGTTTATGGAGTAATTACAGTTGTTGATGGAGAAATTCAAAGACTTTTGGGGATACGAAGTGGGATACGAAGTTTTCTTCAAATTCCACAGATGGATGCACTCTCGTTGATGAGTTTAAAGGATCGATTACCCACATTTCACATGGTTCAGTGAATATATTTTTAAGGATAACAGTTTTTTAATTGAAATACACACGACAGATGTTCGACGTTAGCTGCTAGGCTGGGTAGGCACAAACGCATCGTCACCTCCAGTTGGTGCTTGCTATTCAATAGTGAACCAATCATGAACGTATCCCACTGTACATGTGGAGCTGGATACTCGGAACAGTGCGAGTTTAGCCGGGCTAACTTCAGCACCCATGTACTAGACGAGGCAATCCTTCGCTGACCTAACCTGCAATTTTTCGGCTCAGATGTCTAACAAGAGGTCCCCAGAAGGAGGACGTGCAGCACCGGAATTGGATAGATGGAATCAACGGTGACGTCCACAGCCAGTCAGCGGAAGCTTTACTTGAGCTTCTCCGACATATTTGGAGCTCAGGTCAGTAAGGAACTATGAAAACTGAGGCAGGGTCTTGAAGAAAAATCGGTGGTGTAGGAGCTCTTAATGGGCCGATGACAGCACTCGCATCCCCGAAGTGGGTTACTGGCATCGGATTAACCGGCCCCTCGCCCTAGGGGTTCTCAACAATGGACTTGGCACTCAGGTTGGCGGTTGTTCCCTCGATTATCCGGGGAAACTTCCCTATCAGCTTCTACGACACGACAACAGACCACAGCTATCGACTAATCGAGTTTGCTGCAGCTCGTAATATGGTGTTAAGTGTAGCACTAGGTTTTGAAGTCTACGGATCCACACAGCGACTTGGCGCTCCCCAGGTGTTCGAACCGCTAGTCGAATTGACCACCTGCTAATCGATGCGATGAGAGAGGCGTATCCAACATCCTGGATGCACGCAAATTTAGGAGCGCCAACATCGACTCTGACCACCTTCTTGTAGCAGCAAAGTTCAGAACCCGGCTGTTCTATGAGAAAAAGCTGCAAACCTCCCAATAAAAGAATTGACGCCTTCCTTAAAAAAAAAGGTTGGACGCCTTAACACGCATGGAGAAGCCAGTGACTACAGAGAGCGCCTTAACGAGAGACTCTTCTGTGTGCATTCACCATCCATAAACCCCTACAAGTCGTGGAACCAGTACCGCGAAATCACCAAAGTGGTAACCGGGACCGCCGTTGGATACCAACGACAGCCAAAAACGAATCCGGGGTATGATGAAGAGCGCGTACGTCGGAAAAGGGTGACAGAGAATGTACACAAACAAATGTAGCAGCGATGAAAGAGTATCGAGGCCAGGAGAAGAGAGGTATGCGCAGTCTCCCAGCTAAAGTATAGCGAAGAGTAGTCACTGAGAAGAAACAACATCCGGATGTTCTATAGGAAAACCCAGCAACTGGCAGCTGACTTCAAGACCGGAGCGTAGGCTCTTCGAAATAGCAACCGCAAAACAGGGAGTAGTAGATGTCTTCAAGGAGCACTTTCAGCAGATGCCTAATGGGCATCACGTAGAGAGAGTGGTAGGAGAAGAACACCCAACTGTCAAAAAGCTGAAGCACAACACGACTGTCGGCTCTCATGAACTGCAAGCAGAGATATTCAAATCCACCAACTCATCAACAAAGTATGGGAGGATGAAAGTATGCCCGATGACTGGAAAAATAGCTCCATATGCCCATCTACGAAGAGGGCGATCCTATGTCCTCCAAGAACTACAGGGGCAAGCCGCTGCTAAATGTCGAATATAAGATCGTATCCAAAGTAATACATATGTGAAGGTCTCAATCCTTTTAGCAACACACGTGCCAGTGTGGCTTCCGGCCCGGCAGATCGATGAGGAAGAAACAAATCCTGTAAAAGACAAACGAATCTCGAGTCGAGGCTCACCACGTTTTCATCGACTTCAAAGGCACTTGAGCTCGACATGGCGATTGCTGAATCCGAGATCCCGCAGGAACTCATCCAGCTGCGTCGCCTTACGCGCGATGTAATATGTAGTTCAGGAATAGTACGAGTACCTCTGAACAACGAGTATTTCAAACATTTTCCAGATTTCGGCAAGGAGAGGCCCTATCATCTCACTTCTTCAATCTAGTGCTGGAATTGATAGTGCGCAGAGTAGGCGTCATCACTGAAGTCAATATCATCAGTGAATCCGTCCAGTTACTGGGACGTAACGAAGACGACATCGACATCATCAGTGGCTGCCAACGTGCCTTCATAGAAGCTTTCACTACAAGCCGGCGCGGCGAAACAATAACAAGAGAGACCGAACGGAACAGTTTTAAGGACCAAGCTATTACGGATGCCAGAGCGCTTGCTCTGGAAACTTGGAAGCTGTGCACCTTGGATTAAAGAAGATGGACGCCTGCCGTGTGTCCGGGAGGGATCGTTTAGTGCTGCTAGCAAGAGATTAATTCTTACCCATCTTTAGCGTAACAGTTCTCTTAATACGTGGACAAGGCATTGCAGACTTGGCGTCAATCTCCAGAAAACCAACAAAAGACCAGCGTATATCAATACACACGGATGGGTCAAGGATGGATATAGGAACGCGCGCTGGTATATTCTTCGAAAAGCTAAATATACACAGCTCAATGAGACTTACGAACTACAGCAGTGCATTTCAAGCTGAGGTCCTGGCAGTGACAGCAGCTAATGATGGCAATATCACGAGATGATAGCACAGTCAATCAGCCATCAGAACAACTTTTGCTATTGACATCAAGTCCAACCTAGTTTGACGCTGTTGCAAAGGACCTAATGTTCCTGGCTCACACTGCAATACCACTCTCTGCTGGGTCCTTGGTCACATGGATATAACTGACGTGAGAGAAAATGATCTACAATAGACCGCAATCGAGCACTTCAATGGATTAAGCCTTCAAAGAGCGAGTTGAGTGTAAGATAATAATGATGGCAAACAATAGGTGGAAGGAAGAAAGCTTTGGCCTAGACACGATAAAGCCAGAACCAGCACACTTTGAAAATCGCTGTCAAGTTGTGCTCACTGGCCACAACCTTCTAAGAAACCACTCTATGAAACCCAAACTCAATGATGACAATATATGTAGAGGCTGCGGTGACGAAGAGGCTCACGAAGATACACCTCACTTCGTCTACCACTGCCCAAGCTTATGTTCCAGGACATGCAAGAACTGTCTAACGTTTTATTTAACGAACATTCCAGGTTTCTGAGGACGTCACGAAGGTTAGAGGCCCTCCTCACAATGAGCGATAAGATGGGAACCCGGTACAGGAACTGGGACAATGGGTCCACAAGGACCTAAGTGGAATGAGTCGAGTCTTTTCTCCCCTCACCAACCGATCAACCTAATGATTTATCCAATCAACCAATAAACAAATCAGCCTTCGCCAAACCTCTCGACCCAGAAGCCTCAATTCGACACAAAGGTGTCGAATCACACGACTCATATGGCCCACAAGTGTCAACATGGCCCCAATCGTCCCCGGCAGGTGACACTGAAGATGGCTCAAATGGTTTTCCATATTCATTTCGTGTTGTACACTCACTCAACAGCCCATGTAATGCAAGCTCTTAAGGATCTATTAAGTTGCTCTATTTTATTGCAAATACAGGCTTGACAAAGCCCTACCACTTCTCGTAGGCGTTCGAGTATATGTATGTCGCCATGAATAAATAAATTTGAAAGTCCTAAAGTCCTCCCCCGTTCGTGACTTTTCTCAAAGGTAACACACAATCCAATACAAAAGCGTTTAAGTGCAGATCCTTGCCCTCACTTGCTCGATTCGATTCGCCCCTTTTGGGACCACCTACATACTCGCATACCGCATACTCGTATGTGTTTTCGATTATTGGAAATATTCAGTGTGCGATTGTTCAAAGGAATTTTCGAATCCTTTTGTTTTAACGATTCCCTCTGTGTGTGTCAGGAGTTGTATCCACAAAGGACTACTGCGGAGGGGGACGAACTGCTTATAATGTACAAAGGTACACGTTTTGTCTCGATATTGAATTGTTTTTTTTTTTTGTTTTCGGTAGCAAATGTATCATGATTCCAATATTCCATGTCCTTAGGATGTGGAAAAAAGCAAACCCTACTCGGAGGATATCTTAAAGAAGTGCGAGCTAGGTGGGAGCTACATGTAAACGGGGGAGAAATCAAAACTTCCCTCTTCCAATTCGCCCAAACATAAACTAATAAGGGAATCAATCCAAATTTATTTGTATACAGGATACTCTCGTACGATGTAGTACTCGAATGTCGAAAAGGGTTTTGCGTTGGGTCCTAGACTGATGTACATGCAAACATATTAATATTTTTGCTTAAAAGGACGTACAAAACGTACTCAAGGTACGCTTTCCACTGAAAGAAAAGGTAAACAAGCTTAAGAGCTACAATACAGGGTCACGATGTTTTAAGGCTGCACGAAGTACAGAAGTAGGAAAGGACGATTTCTTTGAAGCTCTGTGGGCGGCATTGCTACTTAGAAAACTGATAATAGATTTTCCAAGAAGTATAGGTACTCGAACAATTGTTGAATTTCTTTCGCAATGACATCCCACGTTTCCCCAAGTGATGTTATATCCTGCAGATGCTGTGCGCTTGTATGTATGCTTACTTGTTGTTGTTTTGTTGTAGTTTGTAAACACAGTTAAATTTTGCTTGTAATTGCAAAGCCGATTACGATTTATTTTTCTTCTTTTCTTTTGAATTTGAATTTGAATTTCAAGTTATTCAACTGTGAAGGACGTTTTAGAGATTTCAGGACTTTTGGTCCTTGTGCCATAAATTAAATACATTTGCGTCTTGTATTTAAATCGTTGATAGATGTATGATTGATTTTTTTTTTTTTTTATCAATTTCATAGCCATTCGTCTGCATCAGGACTCTCTGATTCGGGACAAGAAAGAGGCAGAATGACGATTCCAACAATACATGTCCAGCTGAATGAACATCAAATCACATTTCATTCATTTCATTGGAAGAAAATATTGTCGTCCATGTATACCTATGCCGTCGTCCCTTTCGGTATCCTTGCAGTTCTGTTGTATTGTGGAAGTCTTAAATCAAATAGAATAATGCTTCAAAAATTGACAATTTATTTTGATTATCCTTCGATTATGAGACGCTTAAGTGAGTTTCCAATTGTTTTGCAGTTCTGCTCCTTTCTACAGATCTCTGAAACGAAAAAAAAGGCATCTCTTTAGGTTCATTGGAGACAAGTGAAACAAACTTTTTGAGTTTTTTTTTTTTTTTTTTTTCTTATTTTTTGTTGAACAGAAAGCATAGAAAAATAAACAAAAATTCAAGAAAGTGAAGAGAGAAAAAAAAAAAAAATAAATAAAAGAATTGCTCCTTGAAAGTCCATGATGCGTTAAAGGGAAAGAAAAGGATTTTTTTTTTTCTCGTTCTATTATTATTTTTTCTTAGTTTTATTGTGCTGTGTTATTCTTGCCCCCTTTTTTTTGTACTCATTGCTCACTGCAGGATAATTGAATTCGTAGATTAGGCAAGGCATAGCAATGCAAGGAATTGGAACATGAATTTTTTTTTCTGGCTTTCGTCGCAGTTTTTTGTGAAGTAGGACAGAATGAAAAATTGTTATCGGAATAAGGAGCAAGCGAAAAAAAAGGAAATGAACGGATTTCACTTGGTGTCCTAGGAAATAAATTTTGAAATTTCAATGCCTTCGGTTCGAAACCAATTAGGATTTCTAATGCCAGACGAGGTTGCCTCTGGGGTTAAAGGACTTCGTCCAATTTGCTTTCTCTTAGAAACCCAAGTAGTTGTACTTAATCTGGAGATGGGGAGTCCTTATCCTCCATTTGGTAGGTTGCCAGAGGAGTATCTATGATGTCGTGATCTGTGGTAATTATTATCAACAATCCATCAGAAGGATGTCCCCCTCAAGACACGAACGGCAGCGGGGAAATTCTCTAGACGGAGTCAAGAGTGGCGTCCATTTTGGTGACATGGTATCCAACAAAAAGTGTCAAAAACGCAGCATTTTGACGAAAAGTGCTGAGATTTTTATTTTAATCTCAAGTACAAGCTCTGAGGTTAGTAATGGAACACAATATCGGCCAAATGTCCGCATCGGCTCTGCCTACAAATAGTCGCAATTTTGATGAAATTTTTCATAATGTTTTCGCATAATGGCGGCTGCATTTCGCGAATAACAGCTCTGATCGTTGGTGTAGCATTCCTTAACACAGCTCCAAAGGTGAAAGTCGAATGGTGTTAAATCGCACGATCTCGGTGGCCAATTCAAGTTCCCATTTCGAGAAATCACACGTCCAGAAAATTTGGCACGCAATAGAACCATTGTTTCACCAGCAGGGTGGCATGTGACGCCGTCCTTCTGAAAATAAACGTCCTACACGTTCATAGCATCAATTTCCGGCCAAAAAAATTTGTCAACATCGTTCGGTAGGGCAATCCATTTACCGAAACGGTCGTACCAGCATCATTTTCGAAAAATTTGGCCCAGTGACAACCTCAGCCCAAAAACCGTACCAAACTCTCACTTGTTGTGCATGGAGAGGTTGTTCCACTATTTCTCTTGGCTTTTTCGGGCTCCAGATGCGACATTTTGTTGGTTTACGTACCCAGACAAACGGAAATGGGCCTCATTACTCAAAATAATTTTGATCATGATCGCGTTCATTTATTTCTAGCACCCACTCAGCGAAAGTACGACGTTGTGCGTGGTGTGCGGCCTTAATTCTAGTGTCAACTGGACCTTATAAGCATGTAGGTCAGGTCAAGATCGGTGCAATGTGGTTGTGGACCGGCCCAATTCGTGTGACGTCTTGAAATGGACACACGTGGGTTTTCAATCACGCTCTCAGTTACGGCTGCGATATTTTCAGCTGACCTTGTCGGACAAACTCGAGTTGGAGTCTTTACATCACTAGCCTGTCCAAGACGTTCAAATTTATTGATTAAATTCAACGACTCTGCAAAGCGAAAGAAATTTCAGCGACGGGGCCTTTAACTAGCCGCGTGCTGACCAACAAATACCAGAGTCCATACTACGAAGGAGACATAGCCGGCATGCAGGATATGTGATGGTGACTGCTGTAGAGAGCAGGAGCAGCGTTTATTTGCGTACATCTTTCAACATTTCGCATCAAGGCTGAATGCGGCAACATAATCTTAAAACGTACTCAAGCTTGACAGAGGAAAAGGACGAAGCCACCCGAGAGTGTCTCTACGAGCTACTCGTCAAAAGCTACGAGTAATGCCCTAGGTATGACGTTAAAATCGTATTATGTGACCTCAACGTCGCAATATGGATGAAGGATATCTTCGGTAGTACGATCGGCAATCACAGCCTACATGACACAATGCCTGGCAGCGAGCTTGTGCAGTGAGCACCCGGTTTCACCTCGTCAATATTCATAAAGAACATGGCGGTCCCCTGACCAATAAACCGTCAACCAACCAAACACTTTGCTATCGATGCAAGCGATGTGTCCAGTATTCTAGATGTCCGACCCATCCGAGTGGGGAACATTGACTCCGACCAACACTTTGTTGTTGTTAAGGTTCGAATGCAGATATCTGTCTATCACACTACAACGATGAAATATCACACCGATAAGCTGCAATCATAATGGATCCGCACGAACTCGGGAAGTGTGACACCGCCAACACCAACTGCCGAAGACCGTTGACAACGCTGCCAATCAACCACCAAGGAAGCCGCGGTAAATGTACTGGCTTTCACTAGACCTCCCAAAGAAACCCCTGACTTGACAAGGAATGCTGCTAGGCAGCAAAACAAGATTCAAATAAAGCAGCACAAAAAAAGAATGGCAAGGTCCTCTCGCGAGCTCTACGTGATTAGAAGGGTTCTTTGAAAGAAAAAGAAAGAGCCTGAGGATTCCGCGATTCAGGACATGGAGAGATGCCATTCCCGGAATGATGTTCGGAAGTATTAGCAAAACAAAAGCATTTCACGACAACGAAGCCTGAACAGAAATCAGTGAAGGAAGGATGAGGAAGGAAACCTTGTAGCAGGGTGATAGTCGGTGCTGAAAAAATTGAAAAACTATATCTGCAGGCTGTTTAACGGCGCCAAGGACCGTCATTTCGCTGCCAGAATGATAGCCAAGACTTTCGTCCACGTGACCGAACTGAAGTGACGATAGGAAAATCCTAACGTACGTCCAACAAGGAGGTTGGGTCTGGTGGCCTGTCTGGCGTACCATTTAACCAGCATAGGGAGCATACAAATACAAAGGAATCCAGCCATCTCAAGACCGCGTACAAGAACGTATCCATCGTATTGTAGGAACGCCCGAATCCTTTCGTCAACAACTTGATCGCCTTCTTAGGTCAAGAAAATCCACAGTCGACAAAATGTGTACGCTCCGGCGGGTCCTGAAAGAGAGCCAAGTTGTTCGTACCGATACTGACCTTCTCTTTACATATGTCAAAGCCGCCTACGACACCATTTATATAGACAAGCTTCGCAGACTTGGTATCCCTGCCAAACTCGTCCATCTGTGCAGTGTGGTAATGGAAAACACTTGCTGCTCCATTAAAGTCGGTGGTGAGCCCACGGAGATCTTGAGTGTCAAGAAAGGACTTAGACAAGGTGATGTACTGTCATGGGACTTCTACAACTTTATCCTTGAACGCCAAAGGAGCAATCTCTTTAAATGCTGGCAGAATTCAGCTGCCTGTTATCGGCGCGTTTGCGAGTATAGAGATAGAATTTTGTCTCTAGGGGTAAGTAACGACAAAACAAAGTATATTCTGACGACACAAACAGAATGTCACAGTGGATAGCTATAGCTCCAAGGCAGTAAAGTACTTTATCTACCTTCTCGCCGCTATAACATCTGACAATAACATCAGCGCAGAAATGAATAAAATGAATCCTTTAGAACACATTGGACTAGGGAAGCCCTAGCATGTGGTATGAATATATCCCTTATCGTGGACTTTGAAGGAGAAGATTCAAAGATGAATAATACGAGCTATACAACGACATCGACCTAACCCAAAATAGTGCATTGGACGTTTTTTTTTTTTTTATATAATTGGCGCGCACCAAAGGGGGTATGAATACCCTTATTCTGAATATTCAGGGCACGGGCGTTTGGAAAGAGGGGAAAGAGGAACAGAGGAGATACCGGTGCACGTTGGCTTTAAATGTTTGGATGTTGTACCGATGAGGAAATACAGCTCCTGGAAGATCGTTCCACATACGTGTTGTTCGGCTTATAAACGAATCCCTATATTTGACAGTACGTCCGAAATTGGGCTTGAGGGTGAACTGATGTGCATTCGAAGCGTGACGCGTATTGCGGGTGAAATTTTGAAGGGGAGGAATGCAAGTGGCTATTTCGTTGGAACATTTTTTGTGGAATAAGCGATAAAACAGGGAAAGACAAGAGACATTTCTACGATGTTCAAGTGAGTCTATAGAGCTCACAATATCTCTATCACCTATTAGTTTTATCGCGCGGTTCTGAACCCTATCTAGAATGTGCAAAACGGTCTTGGGTGCACCAGACCAGATGTGGGCGTTGTATTCCATTTTTGGGCGGATGAATGCCTTATATATTGAAGCCAGATCAGATGGGGTAAAATATTTCTTGCACCGCTTAAGGAATCCTAGACATTTTGCAGCATTTTTGGCGACCTCGAATATGTGTTCGTTCCAACGAAGATGATTGTTAATGCACATACCGAGAATGGCAAGTCTTTCGGTTTCTGCGATGCAAGTACCATTCATAGATAATGGTTGAGGGTCTTGGTTTCGCTTGAGAGACAGAAGACAGCACTGAGTTTTGGATGCATTAAATTCCACTCTATTTGTAGAGCCCCATTTGATTATGCTGTCAATGTCGGAATTTAATGAGTTTAACATACGTTGCCGTTCCTCTTCTACGGCCGAAGAGCAGGGACGTGAGTTGGGGAACGAATATGAAAAACTGAGGGTACTGTCATCAGCGAAGGAATGGATTGGATTAGAGGTTGCAGACAAGAGATCATTTATGAAAATGAGAAAGAGAGTCGGAGACAAAACTGAGCCCTGGGGGACACCAGCATTTATATGGTGAATATCAGACTTGAAGCCGTCCAAGACAACTTGTATTGAACGCCCCGAAAGGTAATTTCTAATCCATTGAAGAAGAGACTCATCGATGCCATATGCACGCATTTTCGACAAAAGAGCCTGATGCCAAACTCTGTCAAATGCCTTTGAAATATCAAGTGCAACTATCTTTGTTTCGCCGAAGTGATGAAGAGATTGGTTCCACTTCTCGGTGAGATATGCCATCAAATCACCAGTGGACCTGTTGCTACGAAAACCATACTGCCGGTCATTAAGAAGTTTTCGTGAATCAAGATATTTCATAAGCTGACGATTTATCAGCGTTTCCATGACCTTGGAAAGAAGGGACGTAAGTGCAATGGGTCGGTAATTGGTCGGAGAGGAAGATTCGCCTTTTTTAGGGACAGGCTGGACAAATGCTGTTTTCCATCTTCTCGGAAAGTGTCCAGAAGAGTAGGACAGACAGAAAAGCTTACGCAGAGGTTTTGCCAGCGAAGAAGAACACCTCTTCAGAACTATTGGGGGGATACCATCTGGACCAGCGGATTTGTGTATGTTGAGACCTTTGAGAACTCCTGCAACTGTGCGAGTGCGAAAATGGACTTGTCCCATAGAAAAATCGACGCTCTCAAGCACAGGGACAGACAAAGCACTATCTTGCAGTGTTGAGTTGGCTGCAAATTGTGCAGCGAGCAGATTGGCCTTGTCTAAGGAGCTGACAGCTGGAATGTCATTGTAAATGAGCGTTGGGATGGCGGATGAGGCAGTTTTAAATCAGGGGAATGGACACCAACGCTCCAGCCCGCAGAATCTATAAATTGAACCTAGAGGACCATCGTTGAAAGGGAAAGCAGGCTTTAGGTGGCCCGGTCAAGTAAAAAGGCTCCTAACCAGCTTGAGGTGCGCAACTGGAAGCAATTAGCTAAAAACGCGGCGGATTGGAAACTACGTCTGAAAATTTGACATTTTTCCGTCGAATTCTTCCATAGCTTCACTGGAAACCACCATGTTTTCTCTCCTCATCCTTAGACAACCTTTTAAGCAAATCTGCTACTTTTCTTAAAGGACGCTGCCTCGGTAGATTAGAATTTACAGGAGTAAATGACCCCGAGGTCTAAGAAGTTCAAATGTACCTTACGTAAACGCATAAATAGAACTATAACTGTCAGAGGGCATTACCGCATACAAAGAGATTGAATTTCAATTCAATTAATCTCAGGGGACAAAGCAGCCAAAGGCAACAGGCTATTTGCACATTTTGCCAGCGGGGAGGTTCAGTGAATCGATAACTTTCACATAAAACTGCTTATGTGTTTTAATCTTCTTGTGGTGAATTCATGGACAGAAGTCTTAGCTTACGACTTACAGCAGACCCTTAGGCAAGGGTATATCGCCGTAATTAGAATTGTTCCTTTTTAGGTCACAACAAAACACGCCATCAGACATGTCACGGTCATTAGGAATCTTACGCTAGAAACAAAGCATCCTTCATCACTCCATTTTCAACTTGGAACTGAACAACAACAAACGTCACAAAACTGGATTTTTTTTTCTCAAAAGTTTATATCTCAATTATTTAACGAGCTGTTCCATCGACTTACCTGCAACTTTCTTTTCTCTGCCTTACTTCTGTAAACATTTCATTAGTTCTAACGAGGAAACTTGATTCGGCGGCACACATGTTCGTAGATACTTTTATTTTTTTCTCTCCTGTTTAAATAATGAAAAAAAGGAACTTTTCTTCTAGAATTAATTTAAAGCTTCATCCCACTAAGAAGGTATTTACAGGTGCTGTAGAAAGCTGAAACATTGTAATTATGCTTGCCTGTGAAAATCTTAGCGTACAGAAGCTACCGAAAACTTTTTCCAACTAGGTAGGTGGTAATATGCGTAATTTATCATACAACATACACGTGGAATAGTAGTTTTAAAAGAAACGAATGTGTACGTATTCTATGGATACATTATTTAAGTGAAGTTGTAATTCTAGGGATGGGAGGCACCTGTCATACTAGCAAGTTGTATTAAAAATGTATCAGCCTTGGGTTGGGCGCCAATTTAACGACGTGTTTCGGGGCGAATGGAGGGTGTTAATATTTAATGGTTGAACATATTCCCTGTCTGCTGTTTAAAGTCTTTGTTTTACATGATTTTCGAGAAATTGTCATAACATTGCGGTAGGGTGTGAAAAAATACCACGTTGGGCGCCAATATTTTTGAAAACTCCACTTTTCTTTCAAGAGCCTTTAACCCGATTGTTTTCGTAATCACAATTCGACAGCTTATTTTATACACTTCAGATTATATGGCATACCACGATCCACAGCATCGTAAATACAGACTTATTAACTTCCGTTGGGCGCCAATTATAAAGCAAAGATGAATTTTCCTCTACTACTGCAATAAATATTGCAAAACCAAAATTTAGTTTCACTTTCTCATACAGCAAACACCCATTTCAATTCTGAAAGTCCAAAACCACAAATCAACAGTTCTCTGTCTGACAGGTTGGCCAATTTCATTATACATAGACTGTGGTTCCTTTGTGTATCCATATCGTCTCTGACATATATTCAATATTATCGACAATTCTTCTCAACCTCAGGACCAAACCCAGACGGGAATAAAAAAAAGATCCTTTTGACATTACTAAGGCAGGACGTTTCCAATTGATTTGTAATTTAATTACGATCAAGAGAAGAAAAAAAAAATTTTTCTTAATTGCAAATTCTGATTGCTGCTGTATCGACTGGTGCTGTTGCTCTAGACACGAGAAAATACTCGGTTCATTTAATCGAAAATGTTAAGGTAACGAGATTGGAAATTATACTTTTAAGTTTTTGCACTTTTGCTATAATATAACCGCACCGACTTGTGCTAATCGAGAAACGTTTCGGTGTTTGAACTTGTGCTTCTGCGAAGGGTGTCTCAGTGAATTGGAGTCTGACAAGGAGATTGCAATGAAATGCATCACGTGTGTGTATCTGCACTTATAAGGACTAATGGCAGAGTGAAGTACTTTTCATTTTTGATCGCTGGCAAACTTATTTTAATTAAAGAACACCTATAGATGCATTCGATACATTACGTGTAGATGTGGATGCAGTGGGATTAAGTGAGGTAAATGGGATTGTGGTTAAGAGGTTGAGCTTTATAGCACCATTAAAGGTGTTTATTAGAATTAAACTGGATTTATTGATTGTTTGATAGACTTGGTATCGAGAAAAGCTTTTAACATTTATGTCACACGTTGGGCGCCAATTTGTAGTTAAGACAGATGCGTTCTAAATTAAGTGCTCTCTTTAGGAAGATGAGTGTAGGTTAATAGTTCCAATGAATTTTGGTCATGATCAAGGGTATGATACTTAAGAAAGTTTGACCTTCTAAGGAAGGAAGTTCTTATACAACATTTGATTTTAAGCATTGCACAGAGCCACCAACTTGGTTTTGATTTGCGTGGAAATAACTTGATAAGATGATATCTTACGCAGAAATGAGTGGAAATGAAGCTCATAGATACTGTAATTTTGTCACATTCCAGTACACCGGCGGGCACAAAAGATCTGCGAAGGTGGTATTTTCGTTGTACTGTTACCCTATAAATCAAGGCTAACATAAGATTTTCCGTTGTATCGCTGACGGTATACATATCGTGATGGTGTTTACGCTACTTAAGGAGTTTGATAACGACTGCACCCAAGCTATTCAATTGTTCGAGACCAGCTAACGAGCTCGGATTTAGAACTGTCAAAAGCGTGCTGCTCATCAGCATCAGATAAGTCTTGGAGTCTACAAGAGTCGCCATCGGCAGGCATGTGCTTTCTAAAGTGGATATTAAGAAACTTACCATTGTCATAAATGCAAGGCGGTCTATTTGGAAACATCTACAGCACACAGCTGAAACGGCAGCAAAAGCCAATCCCCGCATTGGCAAGCATAACTCTGACTGTGAGCGGGTCAAAAATACAGAAGATTGGCCATAATAAGAGTCTAAAGAGGCAGTCTACGGGATCAATGTCTTGGCAATAAATCAAATGTAAAGAGGTCATGGACGCTTAAGGACATATTTTCAAGGCACAAGCTGCACAGGAGAAAACGAAAGTACAGAATCTGTCATAAACCGTCCTACACCAGTCGAATGTTCATTTGAGAGAGCCCTTTGGACACCTAGGCACTTCCTTGACAGTTTCATCTACTCGATGTAATAATCGCTGATTGGAACTGCTATGTTATCTTAGCTTAGAATGATTTTTACTTACCTCTGTCTTATAGCATTTTTCTCTAAATCATTAATTTTTGATGCTTGCGTCATCACTCAAAATTATCTTCTACTCAGGTTGTCTTGTGAGTTTTTACAAGGAAATGCACTTTTACCATAAAATAAATATAATGGCGCCCAACGTTAGTCCCTTTCTAGCGCACTGATTCGTATCACTCTTGAAAGAAATCTGATCAGTTCACGTCATTCCCCCAGTGTAAAATCCTGAAAAACCCAACCTTAATTTGTTTCAAGTCAACACATTAAAATATGCGGAAATTAAACTGGCGCCCAACGCTAAACCCCCCTGCCATTCAGTGCATAATTAAATGCTTCCTTAATTCATGATGCTTAGCTTAATGTGAGTTTACCTGACCATCAACTATTAATGATGCTTTTTCAAAAGTTTATTTATTCTGCTTAGCATGCTCCAACCTTAGATATCCTTTCAAGTGCACGTAATATATTTAAATTTTACAAACAATTCGAGAAAAAAAAAACTCTCATTTTCCATTAATTTACTCGGGAAATAACTGCACCTGATAAGTAATTCGGATTGCACTGCGTCCAGTGCTACGTAAAATACGATTAAAGCAGAATTTCGCATTTAAACAGGAGAGATTGCAAGCGCATTTGTACAAGTCGTAGATATATACTCGTAACGGATGAAAATCTGCCACTGGCATTTATGCAGAGTCCTCTTTTTCATGCTTTGATGGAAAATTCGTGAAGCAAAATCCAGGATAGTGTATAAAAAACAAAACATGAATATAATTGCTAAAAGCTGGGATGACAGACGATTACGTTGTGTTATTTTGCTGTGCAGCAAATCCCCATAGTAATGTCGAAAGCGAAATTTTTGATTAGAGACCTAGTGCGAGAGAGAGAGAGAGGGGGTGAACAAAAAAGGATATTATTCATTCTTTGATAAATCAGAAGTAATGAAGGAAAATGGGTTTTGAAAATGCACAATTGCAATTCCGTTGACAACGGAAGGTATACAGTGGACGTAGTTGTAACTGAAAAAATAAATGGATTGAGCGAGTGAATAAGGACTTTCGTTGAGGACTCGTGAAGTAGGTAGTCTCCGATCATGTGGAAATTAAGCAACAGGGTCATTCTCAAAATCCTGTCAAATATGTTTCGAGTGAGCTACTAAGCGAACTGAGAATGCGAATTTAAGGTATTTTTGGAAAAGTTGGGTAGCACTGGGCACAAAAAGTCGTCAACTTTCAATCAAAAATTTCTGTTTTGCTCAAAACGATTTTAAAACATTGCCACGGCGGCTGTTTTTGACGAAGCGCCAATGCGATGGCTGCCGTATGTCACACACAGTCTTGGCTTTCAAGGGGTTAGTTATCGCTTTTTTATTAGCGCATATCAAGCAGTCTCATAGGAAATAATCGAGAACTGTCAAATCGCCCGATCTTAGAGGAGGACCATTTCTCGAAATCAGCTTATCGCCGAATTGTGGTTTCATGTAGTCGATGGTAGCGCCATCCTTCTGGAATCGCTGGTCTTTGAGAACGATTGCATTCATATTCAAAAACAAAACATTTTGTAACGATCTCGAGGGACCGTAATGACGGCTTTAGCCTCATTTTTGAAGAAATAAGGCCCACTGATTCCACCATCATAGAAACCGTCCCAAATTGTGTAAGTGGTTCTCGCCTGAATTGGTTTCAATCCATATTCGACAGTTTTGCTTATTAATAAGCCCCTGCTTAACGGCCGCATCGCTAAGTACAACTTTACGATGAAACAAGGGGTTACCCTTCTAATACTCTAGGGCAAAGTCAGAGGAAAAACGACGCAGTTATGGTCTTGTGGCCTTAATTCCTGCACCAACTGAAAGGCCCTTACGTGGGTAAAGGCCAAGATCTTTGCCCAACATGTTCCATAACCAAAAGACTGCGACACAAGGCGAATAGATACATGTGGATCGTATTGCATGCTTTCCTTTACAATGGCGATATTATTTTTAGTACGCACATTGCTTTGACATGTGCTATATGAATGTTCGCGAAAGCTAGGCTCTATCTGGTCTGATGAGCCAAAAAAATGCAGAAGACGGTGAAGACACTTGTCTGTGAACCTACACCAAATGGCTCACAATTTGAGAGTCAAGGCAAACAGAATATTGTGGAAGGTAAATGCATCAAAAACGAAAGCCCTCAGTATTTCTAACTCTCTAAACATTGCTGGACAGCTGGGTAGAGAAAGTTGATAATTTTCTGAATTTAGGAAGCGTCATTGCTGCCGATGATTGCACCGAACTGGATGTGATCAGTAGAACCAACAAACGAAAGTTGAATTCGGCGTGGTACTAAAAATCTGGAAAAGTAAGGTTTACAGCAATACCAGCGACTGTCTCTCCTTGAAAAGTGAACATCATTGTCATTTACGCTTCAGTCCTACGTAAAAGATATTCTCGCATTATATAAGCGATGCCACACACCAAGATAAATATGGACGTGATCTGTGAGTGGATTCCCTTTATACCGGGAGTTCACGCGAATAGTCATTGATTGACTGACGTGTATCATTGCGGGGTATTGCGCACTCCTCTTGGTACCTAACAAGCGGTAGACATTTGACATCGATTTTATCCTGATAGAATGAAGTTTCGCTTCACGACCACCTTCAAGAATGCTATAAACAAAAATTGGCGCCCAACATGAGGTCCCAGAAAATCCTCTTTAAATACTTCGCCTTCCACTGTGCATTGAATTTTACGATAAATGTCAATAAATTTTAATTAGTTCACCATTAAATCAAAAATCCAAATCAACATGAAGGCAAATCGTAATCGTTCAACCGAAGTGCCTGAAAATGACAAGCAATTGTCTTTGATTTCATCTCACAATGTGGTAACTGGTACGAGCAAATCTAGATAACTTTGAATCACATGACAATAAATCCCACAACTTGTTTATCTCTCAATAATCTGAAATGGCTGTTGAATCTATCTTGAGACACTTTGCAACTGCTTTCTTTAACTACAAACATTTCCCTCTTTGTCTTGCCAATTGTTGACATTATCTTTACCATCTGTATCGTCGCTCCCCCGATCCTTATTCCACATAACTCAATCTACAACAAATGACAACAATCATAATAAAATGATTCAATCAAGCAAAATGATCCCATTCCTCGTTGCCGATGCCGAATTATGTATGTAGCGCAACAATTAAGTGAGATTTTTATACGCATTGTTTTACACATTGTTCCTTACTCCTTTTACGGTACAGTAACTTACTAATTAAATCTGGCTCACAGCCAAATAAGAAAAGAAATCTAGAAAGCCACCATTAAATGTTAACCCGTACTAAAATCTACCCTCCTTGCCATCGTCTATTTAAGAACACAAGTGACAAGCACATCTCTGAGCGAAAAAAAAAGGACTTCAAGTCCTCGACAATGACACACGAGATGAAACAGACTGAATTCATTTCCGGCTATGGCCAGTCATTCATTTTTCATTCCTTTAATAAAATGTCAACGGACAAAATGAGAATTTTTACACAGCAGTCGTTAATATTAATGCAAGGACATCGGACCGTCACTTGGTGATTTATTTAACTGAATTTATGCACTTTTGATGATACTTTAGCGCGATTGCTGCTACCGCACCGTCGTCGACAGGACGAAGACGACTTTTATGATGGATTTATTACCACACCGACAATATTGCCGTACCACCACCGACCGTGCATGGTGGTAATTGTAATGGCCAATCATAAAAAAAAAACAAAAAAAAACACTGAAATTCAGATACTTTATAACAATGCTGGGGTTTGTGGGGGATGAACAGCTTGTTACTCACACAGTTACGATGTAACAAGTGCCGGTTTGGGGGGAATTGAAAATAAATCAAACAAAATCGTAAATATTCACTGAAAAATTGTTTCGAGTCCTTTTTTTCGGTTTTTTTTTGTTTTTTTTTATCGCTATCGATGTCCATTTATTTTAATCAACATTTTCGTTTATTTTGTAGTCGATTAGGGTGGAGAAATTTATACTTTTATGATGAATGGGTTTCATAAATTGAATGCAAAATTAATTTTCGGGAAATTATGGTATAAAAGACCGAGTAACGGGTTGAGGCATACAGAAGGGTGGGTGCATAAACTGGGGCATTAAGTACGAAGCCCAATTCACAGGGGAAGGTATTTCAGATATCATTTCTCTGCGGTAAGCTCTTGTAGGACAACATTTTCGATTGGATTTAAAAAACCATTTAAACTGCGACTTTCGCAACTACTTTCAAGTAAAGGGTCATCCAACAAGGGGTGTCATTTGAAATTTGGCGCCATTCTTGAACTGTCAGCAGCCAACTGTCAACTATCAACTATCACTGTGATGACTTTTGATAAGAAAAACTAGGTGGTTATAAGATATATTCACATAACGTGTTGAAATAGTCAAAATTCACCACAAGAACGGGGTGAACATATTGCGGAAACGTTTCGTAAGATTCGGGCTACTTTTGGTCATCATCAAGCGCCTTCTCGGACAGCTATAGTGAATTTAATCGATAAATTTGAACGTCTCGGACAGCTTAGTGATGTGAAGCCTCCAACTTGTGTTCGTTCAGCAAGGTCAGCTGAAAATATCGCTGCCGTAGCTGAGAGTGCGACTGAAAACCCAGGTGCGTCCATTTCGAGACGATCACAGGAAGTGGCCCTATCCACAACCAGTTTGCACCGATCTTGTCCTACATTATAAAAAGGTTCAGTTGACCTTTTAAATTGAAATTAAATTGCACAACTCTGTTTGGGTACTGGAAATGAATGAATAGGCGCAAGAATTATTCTGAGTGATGAGACCCGTTTCCGTTTGCTGGGTACGTAACCAATAAATCTGTCGCATTTGGGGACTTAAAAAGGCAAGAGAAAAAGTGGAACAACTTGTCCATCTACAACGAGTGATAGTTTGGTGCGGTTTTTGTGCTGGCGGTGTCATTGGGCCAAATTATTGCGGAAAAGATGCTGGTGCGATGGTTCCAGTGAATGGTATGCGTTACCGAACGATGTTGACTAAACTTTTTGGCCTTAGTGGCAACTCAGTAAAAACAGACGACATTACTCCCGTGTTCGACTTCGACACACCGTACGAGATCTCGTATCCAGGAAGAGAGTACTGGCGCGGGAATGCGATAATAAAACAAAAAGAAATCGCAATTTAGACGGATGGATCGAAAACATCCGAAGGAACGGGTTCTGGAATATACTCTGAGAATCCAGTGTCTTCCAATCAGAAGTTCTAGCTGTACTCAGGGCTGTAGAATTACTAGAGGTGAAATCAATATCCAACAAGGATATTGTCATTTATATCGATAGTCAGGCTGCAGTCAAAGCGCTAGAATCTAACATCATAAAATCTGAGATAGTTAGGAACTGCCGCACAATACTTAAGGTATTATGCACGCAGAACCGCGTAAAACTATGCTGGGTGCAAGGACATTGCGGTATAAAAGGGAATGAACTTGCTGATGAATTGGCAAGGAATGGAGGAGAATTGCCAGCAGGCGAAGCCGTGGACATCAAACCACCTTCGTGCGAAATTAAGGCTACCATTAACGGCAAAGTATACAAAACAGCTAACCAAAGATGGTCAAACATAGCAGGTCACAGGGTATCCAAGGCCTTGTGGCCAGAATTTGACCGGAAAAGAACTAGGGAAATTCTGAATCTAAACAGAATTCAGCTAACAGCAATAGGAATCCTGTCCGGGCACTGTCTTCTAGGAAAGCACGCCAAGAGACTAGGCCTTACAGACACGGATGTATGCAGGTACTGTAACGACATATGCGTCGAAGAGGATATCACACATATATTATGTGAATGCCAGGGAATAGCTCGAAATCGTAGGAAATATCTGGGTAACTACTTTCTCAGCAACCTAGAAGAGGTAGGTCTTATCAACCAAAACAGGCTACTAAAATTCTGTAAAGAAATCAAGTGTTTCAGGGAAAGTGTTTAGGTTTCCATTTGCTTTTTAATGGAGGTTCCCCAGGGATCGCGATGGGCCCATACCGGTGCCTAGTGTTTTATGAGGTTTTCCTCATAACCCTATCTAACCTAACCTAACCTAAACTTTTTGTCCGGAAATTGATGCTGCGGACGTGTAATACGTTTATTTTCAGCAGGACGGCGTCAGATGCCACCCTGCTGGGGAAACAATTGCTCTATTGCGTAATAAATTTTCTGGACGTGTGATTTCTCGAAATGGACACTCCAATTGACCACTAAGATCGTGCGATTTAACAACGTTATACCCTCTTCTTTGAGGCTATGTTAAAGATGAAGTCTACGTCAACGCTCCACCAGCGATTCATGCACTAAAGGAACTGTTATTTGCGAAATACAGTAGCAATTATGCGAAAACGTGATGAAAAAATTCATTAAAAAAATGAGATGGTGGGAAAGATGTCTTATTGGAATCAAGTGCAGGGTTTCTTGTGTGGTTTCTATGGAACTACATGTGTGTTGTGAGTACCAACGTTAAAAAATGGGCAGAAACCCTTGTTCTCGGAATGATGCTTTGCTCATGGAACTAGCCTTATGGAGGGGTACTCATTCTACTAAAATATCAGCCCGACAGAAACTTTCTTTCGACGAAAAATGTGACTGAGCCATCGTCACCAAGAATAGAGCTAGTGCCCCCATCCTTTTAGGAAGGAATAGGCTTTTGACCTGTGGTATGAAATTTGTTCATACGCCAAGGAAAAGGTATATAGACGAGTGTTAAGCTTGACAGCAACCCGTTTACACCATCCTTCAGCAGAGCCACATACACTCCTTTAGTCTCAAGTGACTTGAAGCCATCGGAGGATGCGACAGTGTATTCGGATTGTGTCTGCCGGTTTGGATAGCGATGATTGGATTTTCTGCGACTTGAGTCTCGGACAAGAGACTGAGAGTCACCGCTTTTGGAATCATCCATTTTCAGGTTTCAGGCAGGTTCGACCCTTTGGAGATCTTTTACCAGCCTACTGGATGCGATTTGTGACTTCACGTCATCGCAACATTTTTTAAAAGAAACCGTTTCCTATTTCCTCAGCTTCTTACATTCTTTTTGTTACGATCGGCAAGGATTCCAGTCTACCTAAAGATGGGTCCTAAGGGACTGGCTCAGAAGTTTTCTAGATAGAGCTACTTCGTCCGTTTTCTGCAGGGCTTTAAGTAACCTGAGACGACAGCTTAAGGCAAGAAGTAAGGATGCTATTCAAACATTGAATAGCCAAGCTGCAATCAAATCTTTAGAGACGGTCTCCCTAAATTTAGTAACAGCTCTAGACTCACGATCGTTTTTCATAGAAGATGGCTGAGCAGTTTAATATTCACTTCTGTTGGGTGGCCATGGCACAGGAATATTCCGGCTTGAAAGGCTGACGCCAGATATGGAAAAGTTCTAGAAAAGGCACAAGCGCTACTTGCAAACTCAAATTTTAGCTGGATGCTATCGAGGGGACAAACCTTAGCTGGACAAGGGGAATAACGTTTCCAGCATATTGGTGCTGCAATAGGTGTCATCACCGAGTGCTGTCTAATAGGCAAGCATGCAACAATGTTTGGCGTATATTCGAACGACATTTGTAGAGGCTTCTGGGACGAAGAAGAATAAGAAACCATTCATCACCTTCCTTGTACCTATCCAGCTCTTTTCCAAAGAAGGAAGCATCAATTAGAAACAAGGATCAAGGTGATCTGATAAGAAGCTGGTATTAGGAGCCTCTTATGCTTGGTCAGAAGCTCAATTGGCAGAGAGATTTCTCCATGATCCATGTGGTATCACAATGAGCCTATCTTTGGTTTAAATTGGCGACAGCTGGCAGACACTTCACCCTAACCTAGTCTACTGACTGTTCATCTGTAGCATCACGTAAACCCCTGTAAAAAAGGAATGTAAAGGGATTTCACAAAAGCCCCTGCTCAAAGTCAACGACAAGGCCAAAACTAGTCAATCGTTCGAGATCTAAACTTCAACTGATTTATTCAAACTAAGTGTTACAATAGTATAGTTACAAGAATGAAAGTGTGTATATGTATGTGTATGTTACATCGGAGTGAAAGAGTACACACTTGCTTAGTTTTCTCTATATTTTTCAACATCCTCCGGGCGGCGAAGATGCGGGAATCTCCAGATTGTGTAACAATTGAACAGGTCGTCGAGTCTGAAAACCGTTCGAGTAACGTACCTCACATGCTCTTGTATGACCATCTCGACCAGCAAAGACATCCTCTATCGTAGCCAACCTCCAGTTCAATCGCGGCTTCCCAGAATCTGCCACCAGCACGACATCTCCCCTTTTAAATGTAGAAGATGCACATACCTTGTTGTGATGAAATGAGCGCAGGAGTTGTAAGTACTCCATTCTCCAGCGCCTCCACAGTTTATTAGTGTACTTCTGGCGTCGTGTCCATAAAACTCGAACCCCATTAACATCATCGGATACGTCGAGTGGTATCGTAGGCCCATATTGAGTACCCAAAAAGTGTGCCGGTGTCAAAGGTTCTGCATCCAACGGATTACTGCCTACATAAGTCAAGGGACGTGAATTGACTACCCCTTCGGCCTCAATTAAGAGAGTCCTGAGTTGTTCTGAAGTAAGTTTGGCCTTTCCTATTACCACCTTAAGGACATTTTTAATAGTTCGGATAAGACGCTCCCAAAATCCACCCCACCAAGGAGCTCGTTCGACTGAAAACTTCCATTTAATACACTTATGTGCTAAGAAATCTTGAAGCGTTCCATCCTCAAACCCTACACATTTTAATTCAAAGGCGGCTCTGCGGAACGTTTTGGCATTATCGGAGTATATGACCGATGGAACTCCTCTCCGAGCGATGAAACGTTTGAGACCTGTTAGACAACTATCCGTTGATAAACTCAACAACATCTCGAGATGAACAGCTCGAACGGCTGCACAAGTAAAAACCATAATGTAGACCTTATTCATGTTGTCTCTTTCATTAAGAGAGTAAAGCGGACCGGCAAAATCTATGCCAACGATATCGAAAGGCCTAAGTAATCTGAGGCGATCAGCAGGCAAGGGTCCAAACGGCGCTGAAGATGGTTTTCCAAAGAGTTTACGGCATGTTACACACGTTTTAATTCGTTTCTGGACGCACTGACGCCCTTTAGGAATCCAAAACCTTGTTTTGAGACAGCACAATATTTGTCCCACCATGAAGTGTACGTTGATGATAGTTATCTATAATGAGGTCTGTGGCGTGGGATTCTGTTGGTAATATTATGGGATGCCGTATGTCTGAAGAGTCGTCGAGACACTGAAGACGACCCTTAAGCCGCAAAAACCCATTGTCATCCAGAAAAGGAAGCAGGTCCGCGATTTTCGACGTTTTGGATATTAGCTTCCCTTCCTGTAAAGAACGAATTTCTTTAGTAAAACAAATAGACTGAATATACCTGATCCAGTAATTTTCAGCAGCCTCGATTTCTTCTGCGTTTAAGTGCTTAGATGCTGATCTATTCTTCGTGCGACAGGCCTTGACAAAACGTTGTATATAACCCGTAACTCTAACAAGATGTTTCCATGTTCCCACATTCTCATACTGGAGTAAAGGCGACGACGGTCTGAACTCAGCTACAGTCCCAGTCTCCACGAACAAAGATATACTATCCATCGGCGTGGAACATTGAAGCGGAAAATCTGCACTCTTTAGCCAGGATGGTCCATTTTTCCAGAGGGAAGAAGATTGCAGAACGTCAGCGCTGACACCTCTCGTCACTAGATCAGCCGGATTTTCCTTACCGCTACAATGCCGCCATTCTGAAGCCTCCGTGTGTCGTTTGATCTCATCCACCCGGCTTTGCACATAAGGTTTCCACTTGCCCTTTTCTGCTTGGATCCAATTTAACGTTATTTTGGAGTCGGTCCATAAGTAAAAGCCACAGATCGATGTTTCAAGCGACCGCTTCAGATATGCACAAAGCCGAGCCGCAATCAAAGCAGCAGTCAGCTCTAATTTTGGTAATGTGAGGCTGCTGTCCTTCAGGGGGGCAACCCGGCACTTTGCGCATAAAAAAGAAGATGTTCTTTCTCCTGTTGAATTGACGCTTGTAATGTAGGCTACAGCCCCAAACGCCTTAAGGCTGGCATCAGCGAAAATGTGGACGTCCTTTGTAACCGGCGCACGAAATACCAGAGCTGCTCGCGGTATGGTTACCTCGTTGAGATGCGACAAGCTTTTCACACATTGTTTCCATTCAGCTAATAGATCTCCAGTCAGCGGTTCGTCCCAAGACAATTTTTCTTTCCATATGGACTGGAAGAGTACTTTCACTTTCACAATAACTGGACTAAGCATACCCAAAGGATCAAAAACTCTCGCAATAGTACTCAAAACAACCCTTTTGCTGGCTCCACCACGACTAATCAAATCTTCCATCGTATTCGTTGCAACGGCAATCTCATCGACAAGCACTAACCAATTCAGTCCAAGCACCTTCTGATTTACGGCTACATTCCCCGTACCCATAGCTTCTCGTACGCGACTGCTATTCGAGTTCCATTTCCGTAAGTTCATTGAGGCGGTGCTCATGATCTTCACAGCTTCCTGACTTACTCGGATTGCATCTTCTTCTGTGTCTAGAGCCATAGCAACGTCATCCATGTAAAAACTTTTCCGCAACAGATGACATGTTGAAGGAAAGTTTGCTTCTTCATGATTTAAATGCTCTCGTATGGTGGACGTCAGCAAAAATGGACTACAGTTTACCCCAAAGGTAACTCTGGTCATGCGGTACTCCTTATACTGCATTAACTGACGAGAAAGCGCCCCTGCAGCGAACCACACAAAGCGATGAGTATCACGATCGTTTTCGTTAAGCAGGACTTGCAGAAAAGCCTTTTCCACATCGGCTACCACGCCATAACGGCCGAGTCTAAAGTTTAACAACACCTTGAGAACGTCTGGAAGTAGATTAGCGCCTACCTGTAGCATATCGTTGAGCGAAGGTGAGTCTTGACTGCGAGCGGAGGCGTCGAACACAATTCTCAATTTTGTGGTAGTACTACTTGCTTTGAACACTGGATGGTGTGGAAGATAAAACACGCGTTTTGGTTGACACTCCATGGCTGAGGGGACAGATTCAGCAAAGCCGTCGGATATCAATCCTTGAATGGCTGCATCATATTCGTTAAAAAGGGCTGGGTTATTGGATAGCCGCACCGTTAGAGACCGCAATCGCTTCAATGCTTGTTCTTTAGTGCTTCGGAGCGTAGCATTTGCATTTTTCCACGGTAGAACAGCTTCGTAGCGATGACCCTTTCGGGTTATACATTGGGTAATCAGATCCTCTGCCAGGCGTTCATTTTCCACTTCTTCTTGCCGAATGCCAATATTTTCAAGGGACCATAATGCGGCGCAATCGTTCTCCAACGACGAAAGGCATAAAGTAGCGCTATAATTAGGTGGAGAACTTGAGTTTTCGTTCGAAAAAATATTCTTACCGAATGTATGCTTTCCTTGTAGCGTCCACCCAAAGATGGTCTCTACTGCTCTTAAGGAGGGCGAAATGAAGCGCTGTTTCCCGGTGATCACTGACCAATACTTGTCAGATCCGATGAGGAGGCTCAATCCTTCCTCTGCATCGATATTTGCATGATGAACATCAGCCATAAGGAGGCTTTGGATCGAGGCGCATGACAAGTCGGGCGGTGGTAGAACATCGATACAAATATTTGGTACCACTACTGCTTCTATGTCCACACGTTGATTGTTGTACTGGCTTTCGAGGAAAATTCTCACCTTATGGAACAGTTTCGATGGAGTTTGATTCCTGGAACCAAATGGCATCAGAGACAAATTGACTTGGCCAATAGAGGGGATGTTCAATTTCTTCACTAGATCCTCGCGAATGTAGGAACACTGACTGCCGCCGTCTATGAGGAAGCGAATAAGTAGCCGCCTGGAATTGGTTGGGGCTGCGACAATTCCCCGACCTGTCTTCAAAAAGACATTTGTAAGATGCGATGAATCGCAGGTACACATTGTAGCACCACTTTGAAGCACTGTTTCCTTTTTGGGGTTGCATAAAGATGTAAGGTGCTTTCCTTTGCATTTGGCACACGAAATATATTTGGCGCTTCTGCACTTTTTTGATATATGTCCACGTTTTGCACACCGATAACAAAGATTTTCCTTTCGTAGAATCTCTTTCTTTTGTTCAACTGACAGCTTGCTGTCACACTCCTTGGTGACATGGCGATCGGAGCCACAAAAAATACAGCTGTTTCTGTCGTTCAAAGACATCAAGTTGGTTGCAGTGGTCAGAGTTGAAGAGAGACGTTTGAAGTTTGCAGAGGAACTCGATGTTATCTCGCTCTTTTCAAGAGATTCGACCTCTCGCTTCAAAAAATGCATTATACTTTCTACCTGCTTGCCACCCATTTCTAAGAGCGTGGATGTACTATCGTCTGCTGCTGTTGACGTCTCGTTTTCTTGCGTTTGATCGTCATCCTTCTTTATGGATCGAAAGTAGTCCACACGAAGATCAACTGGAAGGCAACGAATTAGTATAGATTTTAACATAACGTGATAGTGGTGTGTTGGAATCTGCAATGCGGTTAGAGTGCGACAACAAGAAGTGACAGCGTTATAAAGAGTGCGTAAGCCTGAGGAATCTGTGCGTGTCTGTACTGGACGAAGAGAGACGAGTTGTTGCATATGTTTATCTACCAAGCGTTCAGGGTCGCCAAATTGTTCGCGCAAAAGAGAGATGGCTGCTTCGTAGCAGGCTCCAGACGCAGTGAATCCTCCAATTACCTTTTTTGCCTTCCCCGTTAGAACGGATTCGAGATAGCAAAACTTGTCGGATGATGATAACCCGTTGTTATCATGCACTGCTGTTTTGAATTGTTCCCAAAAGGGAAGCCATTCTTCAATGCTACCATCGTACCTTTTAAGTGGAAGTTTTGGTAACTTAGGGGGACATACCTCATTACGATTGGAGATTCGGCTACTGTTGGAGTTGTCCAAAACTTCTAATGGTGGAGCTTGTTTCCGACGCACTTTCTGCAAACGCAAACTAATACGAGTCAACGTCTCGACTGCCATGTCCTGGTAATCGGCTACCTTCTCCGTCTCCTTGTCAAATTCGTCCGCCTTGTGCAGGCATTTGGTGCTTACTTCTTTATTTATGACGTTAAGACTTTCGTTTGCAGCAGTTAAGCGTTGGAGTAATGCTTGCAACTCTTCTTCGATGAGGTCCAGATTATTTTCAGAGTTGAGCTGGGAATCCTTGGATGCGAGGTACTCCGTTGCGATCTTTATAATTCTCGTGACTTGACCACGATAGGCTGCTCTCGCTGAAAGCTCCATTGACGATTGTAAAGTTTTTCGTTAACGATTCAGTTTCTGTACACCTTGTCCCGGGTTTCGGCACCATGTAAAAAAGGAATGTAAAGGGATTTCACAAAAGCCCCTGCTCAAAGTCAACGACAAGGCCAAAACTAGTCAATCGTTCGAGATCTAAACTTCAACTGATTTATTCAAACTAAGTGTTACAATAGTATAGTTACAAGAATGAAAGTGTGTATATGCATGTGTATGTTACATCGGAGTGAAAGAGTACACACTTGCTTAGTTTTCTCTATATTTTTCAACAACCCCCAAGGACATTTTCCACACCCATAGCTCGTGAATGGATTTCATATTGTTTGAGTATCACTCGGATCAAAATGCAGTCAAAATCGTTCAAATGTCCAATTTTCAGAATTCTGTATGCAATCACGGATCTTTATACCTTTTGCTCGTGGATTTATCCGTCCGTCTAAATGGCACCACCTTCTAGATGCTAACGTATAAAAGTCTGACGCATGAATTTTATACCAGTTACGTTAGCGATCACCCAAACCCTCTTTAAAACCTTACAGCGAAGTTAATTGAAATTATTTCAAAACTACGAATTCGCTTAAATTGTAGTTCCACCTTAAGTTGTCCTCGTTTACCAGATAAAACAGAGTTGCTGCAACTATTCGCACGATACAATCTTCTGATGCCAAAGGAAAGAGAGCTCTAAAGGAGAATGACATTAACTATGCACATGGAACGCAGTGTAATAAAATTTAATGGCAGTGAACCTACGTACTGAATGCGGTACAGTATCCTGCAAATATTTTATTCTGCAGTATTCTAAAAACACATTTAGTCTGCTATCTTAGTGTGTATCGTTTATGTGGCGTTTAAAATCGTAAATATAATGGCCGTCGCGTTTTAAAATCGTAAATGTGATGAGCGACGTTGTAAAAAAGAAGGATATACGAGATCCTTTTAGATGCAGGCACTGCAGCTGTAGAAAATTCCACATGAGTACATATATAGTTAGAAATACGGACACAAATCTTAATTGAACCGCATGCTCAGCTCTATTAATGCAGGAGAACTTAATTCCAATCGCCATGCATCTGCAAGGACCTTTCAGTCAATGCCAAGGCAGAAGAGAAAAATGCAGCCAATTGTGTGACATAGAATGTGATGCCCCTCGAATCATTGGCCTACTTGCGATTGGTTAGAAAAAGGGAATAAATCTGTCCAAAATCATGTACTAAGAGGGAAACAAGGTTTTCGTATGCATGGAGAAGCAGAAAACATTCACGCGGTATCTGGCGTCGGCGCTATTGACAGTCGTCTTTTTTGAAAGTGAGTCTCAACGGCACGTCATTCACGGATACAAGGAGCACTCAAATCAAGCCTGTCCTGCACCAAACCTTTTTTTTTACAAAAAAATGTATAGGCTACGCCCATGGGTCTAGGGGCCCTGCAATAGGAGATACCGAAAGCCACCTTAAAGGTAGCAGTAGGTTCACTTTCCCGATTAAGGCGTAGGGAGTTCCTTAGGTCTTTTTCACATCGTATGTCTTCTGCGGTTTCGTCCTCTTCTAGACTGAGGCTGTAGATGATAACCTCAGTGATTCTCTTTTTGTGGAGGTAGGACTCACACTGGCAGTGACCAGAAAGACAGCCTTCTTATATCGTCTCTGCTGTATTTTAGGATATCTCTAGCCTTTTTATCATAGAGTCGGATGGCTCTTTCAGCTTGTCTGAGTCCTCGGGTGATATTCCAGTGGGAGAGGCACATATTCATTTGCCATGTGTTTACTGAGCCTGAAATCGATACCCACCACCTTTTCATCGATTTCAAGGCCGCTAATGACAGCATTTATAGAGACGAGTTATACAGAGCAATGTCTAGTTTTGACAGGATGACGATGGAGAATGCGCGCTGCTCCATCAAGGTGGGTAAAGAACTCACCGAGAACTCAAAAAAGGATACCGCTAAGGCGACGCGCTGTCATGTGACTTCTTTAACATCTTTCCAAATCTTTCCAAAGTCCGTCCAATTACTCGCATACGCCGACGATATTGACATCGTAAGGACGCAGCGTGATGTCAGTAAGGATTTCGTGAGTATTGTGACAGATGCTGTGAAGATGGGCTCAACGGTTAATAAGGGCAAGACCAAGTATACGCTGTCAACAAGAAAGGGTAACCATCACCGACGTCAAGTATAGAGTGTCACCGTAGGCAGAGGTAGCTTTTGAGGTTGTTAGGGACTTTGTTTACCTACGCTCCATTATTAAAATAGACAACAACACCAGCGCTGAGATCAAACGAAGAGTGACTCTTGCCAACCGCTGTTTCTTTGGGCCAAGAAGACAATTGAGTAGCGAAGCCCTCTGTCGAACACCTAAGGTGACCCTTTCTAAGACCTTAAACATTCCAGCCCTGCTTTATGGTGCAGAGGCATAGACCTTGATCCGAGAGGAAAATCCTTCGGAGAGGAGATGCAAAGCCGAACTGAAGGGCTGTAAAGCGAACTTCGATTTAGCCAAATGATGAAGGTCCAACGATTGATGTAGCTGAACAATTTAGTGCGTATGGACACCAATGCTTCGACCTGGGAAATCTTTATATCCACCCCCAAGTGACGGCGCAGTAGAAGTAGACCACGATTCAAGTGCGGCACGCAAGTGGAATGGGACCTCAATTTGGCATACGAAAGTGGAGGCTGCTAGCTGAAGATCGAGCTGGCTAGAGACGCCTGTTGGTAAAGGCCCACGTCCTACCCGGATTGTAGTGCCACCTTGAGTAAGAAGGTAAGTAGATAAGCTTAGGTAAATGGGTGCCCTAGTTGACAGGAAGCTGTCAACGGTTCAGTAGACCCCTGAGAACCAAAATTTCAGATATCGACGGATAAACTAAACCACCCAGATATTTGCATGAATCTCAGGATTTTGTTCAGGTCAATGTTTCTTAGATCATCCAGCTCCGCAAGGAAGTAGCTCTCAAGAGTGTTTTTCTTTTGGGTGGCTATTGCTGGGTAATCGCATAGCAAGTGGCGGATGAATTCTATTTCCTCTTCGTCTCTGCAGTCTCTATAGAAGCCGTTGTGGGGTAGTCCTAGCCATGCTGCATGATTGATTGCCTATCACACAGTGCCCTGTCATCTAATCGATACCACCGCCTGTTAAACTTAGCACCCAAGTGCTAAACGGTGTGCTGGGGCCTGCGAGGCACTTAGATGTGACCCTGGCCTGGCTAGTTCATCCCGTTTTTCGTTTCCCTGGATATCCATGCGGCGCGGTACCGAACTGAGCTTCACATTGTTGACCACTGATATATCGTCCAGTCTTACCGACTGTACCACTTTAATGGCTGCTTGACTGGCAACATAGATGCTGATTCTTTTACCAGAGACATTTCCCCTGATAATCATGTCCGCAGCTTGTTTTATAGCAGGAACTTCGGCTTGAAAAACACTGCAATCTTCCTTAAGTCTGAAGGTCCGGTTTGTATGTCGAGGCTCGCAGTAGACACCAGTACCTACATCCATTTTACATCCGTCGGTATAGATTTCCACTTCAATTCCGGTACCTAGAAGGTACGTTAGTAAATGGGTCCAAGTCTTGGAACCAATATTGGTACAAGCATTCTTTTGAGACTGCTTTCAAAGCCGGTCTTAGTTCTTTGGAGGCAAGCACCCTGCAGGTCCAAAACTTGACTTGTATTAGATTTCATCCGACTAGGCCAGAAGTTGATTGGGTTGCCACTACCCTTCGACGCGAGTAGTATTCCAAATATCTTGAGATATTTGACAGAACTGAAACTTTCACGCAGCACTGTGACAGTTTAGCTCAAAAAAGAAACACCACGCTTCATAAACTAGCCTCTAGCTCGTATGGGTCCTAAACTGAGACACTGCGGACTGTGGCACTGGATTTATTTATCCAACTGGAGTTTCTGTTTACATAACCAATTTATCTCCACGTGATCAATTGTTGCCGGAGTAAGGTATACGCTTGCTCAATAGCTACTGTGGTCCTCTGACCTCTCGTGGGGCTTAAAATGCTCCATCGTGTTCGGAGCTCTGCAACGCGCTTGATCTCCCTCCAAGTCATCCCCAATGATCTAGATTACTCCTCGACTGGACTCTCCTGTCTGCCTTGGGCGGCCCACTTGCCTGTCTGATTGGGTAAGTGGATTCCATTGGATGGTGTACTTCGCAATGGAACTGCTGAATAGCTAGCAGTCCACCATCCACCTATACTCCAATGGAAAATCCTCGGTTCAGCTAAAATCACAGAGACGACAATTATGCATAGCGGCCAGGCTGTTTGACATTCCTCCTTCACCACCCTTAAGCTATAACTCCTCGACTTATCGAACCCTAATAGGCTTGCACAGTTTTACTTTCGTAGTATTTCACATTTTATGATGCAGAAATAATTCGAAAAACCACTATTCCACTCGTAACCGTAGCCACAAATAAATTCTTATATTGCCTGTGACCCGACGCGCCTTATGTCCTGGCGGTTAACATCCGAAAAATGTTTCAATTAACCATAGTGCTCCTGAACACAATACGCCTGCCATTTGTACACAGCGAATGCCTTGTAAGAAATCCACATCACCCAAGTTATTCAATAAAAACCGAAATGTCCTTCATAGCCTGCGGCTTATGTCGGCCGGAAATTTATTTTATATCATAACTTGGCAAATATGACACAATAAATCGCGTCTTACTGCTAAAACGGGACATAAACAACGTGTTGCCGACGTAAATATCCCGATTAGTTTGTCCTTAGACAACCCAAACATAGTTAAGTAGTGAATGAGCAATAAAATAAATTGCACCCCCCGATGTGCGGCTTTTTAGGGAAACTTACTTTTTTTGAGGATTTCGCAGGAAATGTCCTGAATTGTCCTTTGGGGTGAAACATTTCAACCAGGAGGTAAAACTTTTTGGGCGCTGTGGAGAGTTTGGGTTGAGGATTCGCCAACTACATGGACTTGAGGTGGCTTAAAAGCTCTCGAATGTAGTCAAGATGGCCGATTATTAAACGGTAAATTCATAGAAATGGCCCGATTCATGTGAACAGTACTATACTATCCCCAAACTGAACTTTGGGAAAGTCCTCATGGTAGGCTTCCCATCCATGGTGAGCTGGGAAAGAGATGCGGTAATCAAGGACTACGAAACCACAATTTATGGAGATGGCTTATAAATAGACCGCGGGGTGCTGGATGGAATTTCCTAGGAAACGCTCCAGATATCTGAGTCATAGCGGCTCCGAGATTCATGCATGCTGAAGTGCTGTGCAGTACTCGAAGTTTGTCGCGTTTTGGAAGACAACCCTGCATCGATCCGGAACATCAAGGTCCTAGCAACGAATACTACATCTTCCAAGTTGGTGGAACAGTGCGAAGAGGAACGAGCTCCGCTAGGGCATCGCTTCAAGATCAGATTCCTCTGGGAGCCGGGAACAGTAACGCCGAGGGGAATAAACGGGCTGATGAGCTGGCGAGGTCGCACACAAAGTGTGTCCACATCCCGTTGGGAGCACTCAAAGGAGTAATCCTCTCGCACTTTCTATCAGAGGCCGACATAAGTTAGGTAGCAGTGCCTGCTCGAAGCAGGAGGAGGAGCGATACGTTTCGTTAAAGTCTCTAACGAATTTCATTTAATTTTAGCCTTCAAAGAGTCATGCATCAACCAGACTTGGTGAACCTCCACACTCGTGGAACCAAACTCATGAACTCTTATTCAAATTTATATCCAAAGACAAATAAATTTTATTCAAGGATAAAAGGAGAATAAAACTGAGGAGCAGAGGAAGAACTGCTACAGCACTTAGCAACTCATTTGGGAGACGCTCGCTTAATGTTCGAAAACAAAAAAGGAAACCACAACCAGCGGAGAAGCAAGTTGACACAGACCTTCCACGTTCCAGACCCTGAAGGTAGTAGGCCATAACTTGTTTCAGGGCAATAGGGGTTAATATCGAAGCCCGGCACTGGTGAAGGGAATGCAGCAGAGGGATGTGAACAATGTACGGATGCATCATGAAATAAGGACGATGATTAAGTCTATCCGCAGTAAAAAATAGGACGACACACTAATAAAATCGGCGGCTGAACAACATAGTGAGACCCAAGCAACCCAATCGGAGGACCAACCCAAACCCAAACCAAAGCACAGAGCCTCGCAATGAACGCAAAAATGTGAAAACCAAGTCAGTCAAGTCGTCATATAAGCAGTAGCCGGATGCAAAAAAGAAAAAAAAAGAGGAACCACCAAAGGGACAGACCAATCGAGGAAGCGAGCAGGGCACGCTGTTGACCCGAAGTGTACTACACCGCACCCAGCTACCAGCCCATACCTAGGAGTGAAGTAGGGCAGTCAAACAGGAAAGAAAGAGAACACATTTAGGACGCCTCGGTGCACTAGTCATCAAAGCAAATGATAATCTCCCATACGCCGATATGCTAAGGAAGGCAATACCCGACTCCTCATTAAGGTTTGTACCTAGGAAAAAGCGGAATTCTTGTTGGAGCTAAAGAAGGACGAAGGAGCACCGTTTTCAGACCTCCTACTGAAAGGAAATAATAAGTTGAAACAAGAAGCGAATGTTAGAGGATTACCAGATGAGGTTTTACTCGAAGTAAAGGATCTAGATTGCGTAACCATCGAGGAGGAAGTCCATCTAGCCTTAAGGGAACAAATTGAGGACAGGAAACTCGTATCTGCTGCAGCACTGACGTTTATAATGAAGACGTACGGTGACATGCAGAAGCTATTAGAAGGAGACGTTCGCATTGATAGCATAAATTTTGAAATCACACCGTGCAAGGACATGCAAGAGTGGCTGCAGGTCAGATAACTCTTGCAGATGCGGCGTAAAGCACACAAAACAAAAACCTTGTAAGGCCCGCCCTCTACCTTGTCTTGTAAGGCTGTGCTCTGTAAAGGACGTAAGTAAAGTGTGGACGATCTGTCCACAGCATCTGGAAATAAGCAGCAGATAAGGCGGCAAAGGTTATATCGACATTGGCACGCGCAGTGAACCAAAATATGGAAGACATGCTCCTGAGAAGAGTGACAGCATCATCAAGGCTAAGACCTTTAGAGGAAGGATAGAGGCGGCTTACAGGAAAATATCGTGCAACATCGCACGAGGCGATGAGTGTTATAGACGCCATTGTACTCATCAATACGATGGCATGGGATGCCCAAGACCAGAACAGCAGAACGATCACCAACGGTTATCCAGTATCAAGCAAGAGTCACGCAAGACAATGGTAATGGGATTCCTGATGATAAACGAAATCATACCCGCCACCAAGACCAGATGTTGACAGGACAGGCCATACTTAAACCGATCAAAGGACGACAACAGCCCCCAACAGTTCAACTTGCTCAGAAAGAGCCAAACGTGCGAAGATGCATAACACGATTTTTCGCCTGCACTACGAAACTAGGAGTGACCATTCCCCGGCCAATACACTTTCAAGACCGTGTTTCCTATCACCCCCGTGATACGTTAGCCCCATTCAGGTGCTCACCAATTGAAGTCTCCCGCAATTGGTTTCTTCTCTTTGCTTTGAAACCGATGTTGTCCAGGAGTCATTCAAATTCTTCGTGCAGATGACAAATCCCAAGTGCGCTGGGACGTCGTCAGCGAAACTATGGTCATCGTAATGAAGGAATAATGCCAAGAAGAGTGCCATAGCGTAGTGCTGTAGATAGCAAACGTTTACCTACGTGCCTACGTAAATCTGAAGCCCTCTTCGTGAGCAATAACTGAAGGAAGTGCCACGATCCAGGTGGACATGCATCTGACTGGACAGGTCCTCGCAGTACCTTTTGAAGAGTTTACCCTATCAACCGAAAAAGGAGTACACAGGTACAAGGCCATCAGTTTATAATGGATTTCATGGAAATTTTAGTATCATGGCCCACATGGGTGGGTATTAAACGGTATGACCAACATTTTTTCTCACTTCAATCGTGTTCTGTTGGGAGTCAAAGTACGAAGTATGCCGAATGCTGGACAATCTCTCCGATTCTTTTGAAGTACAACAGCTAGTGAGACAATCCCTTTGTCTGTCGCAAATCCTCTTTTTTTTTACTGTCGATAGACGATGGAATGACTGCCACTGTAGGTGCATCTGAACATCTAATGGAGACTGTTTGAAAGGCTGTTTAAAGTCCAGCCTATGATGTATGTTTCCTGGCAAGTACCATAAGCGGGTGAATGGAAAGTCGGTCGGTCTAAGGATCAACGACAAGAAGGAAAAAATAGTGCCCACGGTTAGATCCACACATCAGCGAATTATTCTGATGCAGGCACCTATTAAGGTGGTCGAACAGTGTAACTTCCTGGGAGGTTTTGTATCATCTGATGGCGGAACGGGCTTAGTCATTAAAAGCAGAAAATATAAAGCCCGCACGTGTTCATCCTGTCTCAAGCTTAGAAATCCATTCAAATATCCTTAAGCACTAGGGTGAGACTCTTCGAACAGATGGTCAAATCCGTGCTCTTATATGCCTGTGAGACTTGGAAAGTCTTGGCAAACATCATCAGTTGTTAATCACTGTCTGCGATACATCCTAAAGATTCGTTGGCCGCAAAGTACGTATGCCCAACCAAGAATTGTGGCGTAAAAATGAGACAAGAGCGGTCTGATGTTCAGATAAGCGCCAGCGGTAATGGCGTTGGATTCGTCACACACTGAGGAAGCAAAATGATAATATTTCGAAGCAGTCCTTCGTATCGAATAGTCAAGAATAACCTGGATATCAACTGGATGAGCAGGCGCAGCGAAATACATATCTAGTTGCAGACCGAGACCCATGCCCCGCATGATGATGGTCTCTCGTTCGAAATTGCATTCAAAATTTGCCCGTATTTTCAAAAACAATTCCAAAAATAACTCAAAGACAGCACAGTTAAAAAACTGTCAGAAAATTTCAAAAATGCCTCCGGCCAGTTTCGGTACCAGTATTTTCAAAAATATTTCAAATATTTCGTCATTCGATACAATCAACCCTCAGACCACACTCATCTGTGCCGAGAAAATGTATCTCATTTAAATGAAACAAATATGCGAATGAAAAATGACAAATATACACATTGTATCGATGTATCTGTATCTACTAAATAGGTCTCCTTCCTATTGCCGCCGCAGGCAGGCATGAAACCGATTGAAGTTTCTCAGCCATAATTCATCATTATTTGATGCCATCAACTGCGTGCGTGTGTGTGTCGATAGTGTACCAATATCCGATGTCCTTTGTTGAAATTCCTGTGCTGGGACATATATTATAAATCATAAAACGGAAATTACCATACCCTTCCGAGAGAGATCCTTTCTTACGAATGCCACGCCACATTCGAGAGAAAACAAGAAAAGACTGGGGGGGGGGGGAGGACGAGCAAGAAAATTCATTTAAAAAGGGATAACAAGACAATCCTGGCGTATTTCGAAATAAGGCACAAACTGAAAATGTAATTGACGTTTATTTCTTTTCATCCTTCCCATGTATCCTTCCCCCGACTGCGGATATGCGGACTTCTACTCCTACTCCTCTGCCACCCACAAAAAGAAAAACTAACCAAGGAAACAACGGGTATGTGGAGAAAAGTCCTTTTTCTTTCCAGATGTCTCCATGCCATTGTCAAGACAAGGGGTTGCTAACCACAAAAGGGATATCAAAGGAGATATCGGTAATCAGGTCAATTTCCTAATATCCAGGGATATTTGCTCTTTAACTCACGCCATTGTTCTAAGGACGAGCAAGCGAATCGGGCGCATTGTCGACAACGGATCCAGACGGGTCGTTGAAAAGAAAATCGTTCGCAATAACGAAACTTTTCTCAACGCAGAAAAGACCAAAAGACCGAGTATCCTTGAAAGGATACTTGTGTGCCGGCTTCTTTCACAATTGGAATTAAAAGTTTATCTTTGCTATTGTGGTGTATCTAGTGGCAATTACCTTCGGCGTGGGTGGTAAGTTGTCCCACCATCCCTTCTTCTTGGTTTTTTGCAACTGTTCTTGTTGTTGTTGTTGTTGTCGTTCATTGCTTCAAGGAAGTCGTCGACTGTGTAGACACAGTTCAATTCTGAGGATGAAATAATCATTATGTTTACCGTGGAATGTTAATGTATCCACAACATGACTACGACTTGTTGGAATCTTATAAATTTTATATCCCATCGAGGCAGGATATTCTCCATCATCCCCCCCAAAGGACTACTATAAATTCGCACTTGATATGGTAAGGCAGCTGGATGAAATCTCCATATTGCATGGCTTTTGAAATAACAGCCAAAGATAGTCTACCTGGTAGACTACGTAGGTGAAAGATACTCCACAAAAAGGACAATAAACACAGAAAAGGACTGAGCGATTGCGTTTTAAACTTTTGTTGGTTTCTTTAAGAACTAAACTCTGCGAATCCTGGAAGTTTTCAGACGGAAAAGAATGCAGCAAAGGTACGTACTCATACCAATGGCAGAACTTAAATAGAAATGAAATCTAAAAACTATCGAGAGCTTTGCTCCTTGAGGGCGGGAAGTTTAAAGCAAAGTTTTGGAATATTTTAAACTAGTTCTAGTTGCCTTGGATTCCATGTTTTTTTGAGCAATCTCAGCGGGTTTTTGAAATGAGGGGTGAGGCTTTAGGTTTTCAAACGATTTTCGTTGTTTAACTTTTGAGCCAATGAATTCATTTCTTTCACGAGAAGTTGGGGAATTTGTCTGCCATTGAAAGGAGAAGGCATCGTTCTACTTTTAGTTTGCAGCACGCCTACCCTTCAAGATCGTCTATAGAGAGTTCTGGGTTACTTCACAGCAGCATTATAGCGGATTAATGGATACAGATTGCATGAAAGTATGGGTCATCCAGCAGAGAATGATAAGAGCCAAAATTAGAAAATCCAAACCTACTTAAAGGTCGCCTGGTTACGGTGGCTATCTGTAGGAGCGATGTGGATTGCATCACTTCACTCGATATGGGAGGCAAGGATGGCAACTATTTTCCTGAAATTCCTGAAGATATCCAAGTATTCAGGTTTTCAGGTATCTCTCCTTGTAAAGCTATCCTCTTGAAAGACTTGCCGAAAAGATGGCCATCTGCAGGGAAGAGACCTATTTGTATAACGAGCGACTTACCTTTGAAAATTGATTGAAACTCGATGTAGATGGGTTAGCTGCATGGGCCATCAGAGCGACTTGATCCACAGAAATCAATGCAAAAGACAGTCGGAAAAACTGTTCGGTATCTTTTGAGACTGAAACATCGAGCTTTTTACTCCGCAGTCCAACCCACTAAGCACCAATCCATGGATTCGTTGTGAGTGATAAAGATTTCCTGATAAAGACTAGTTGCTAGATCGATATTGATTTCAGGGTTAGCACCTAAGAAGTGAACAGAAAAACGAAGAGAAAAATGCAGTAGGGTGGTCCAAGCTACCTGAATCCATTCCAGCAGTAGATACGATTAACAAATCTCGTCCCATTGACATTTCTGTTTTCCAGATCAGCATCTCTTAGAAGAAACCACTCTCTGTTGGCGTATCTGGAAATACCTGGTGCATCCTGGTGCATCTGATTGCTCATATAAATTTAGGAAATCTTCTAGCCTCAATGCAAGGCACTTCTCCAGACCTTTCCATGCGGCTAACATAGACTAGGACACTAGAAAGAGACTGCCAAGGGATCGCTGAAGACTTCAGGAAACTGGGTACTGAGCAAAGTGCAACTTTAGATTCTGCAGAGATGTTGAGGAAACCACAAGGCACCTTCTAAAGGAGCGTGGAGCACTGATCCACTTAAGAAGGAAACACCTGGATGCCTACTAACTCTTAGAAAAAGATCTAGCATCCAGATCCTCCGATTCATCTAGGAAATCGGACAGGAAGAGGTGCTCTAAGTCGAGTACAATAGATCTATAAAGGTCGCAGTCTACATACACCCCTATAACCAGTCCACAATCTAACCTATCGGATGACAAATGGCATCATTACAAGCGAGCTGTCAGGAACGCTGCATGTAACTACTGCAACGGGCCCTCAGTTTGATGAAGTCTATCGCTATGCCATTATAATGAAACAAGAACCACTCACGAGTTCTGCGATTATAATGACGCGTTACCACGAACGCCTCCGTTTGATAGCTTAACTAGAAGAGAAATTAGGTATCAAGGCTACAAAGAAGGGAATCCAGTATTAGACTAGCGAAGATCATCAACTCTGACTGTTAAATCACGGTAATTAGCAAAACTCTCCTAACAATCAGCATTTAGCTTCCTGGCCCTTTAAAAATGCGAGTCATGGATTGGTACGGACCCCACGTTAGGCTATCTTCAAAGTCGGTTTCTTGATCATCTAGAAATGGGGCTCACCTAGCTGCGCCAACTAAAGAAGCACTAGTTGGTGCAGTGGACACCTGTTCTCCACTGAAATTTTCTTGAATCAAGATTTACACTCCATGGCGTTGAAAACAAGGAACGTAGGTTCCACATGGCTTGTCAATCTGTTCCATAAAATGACGAAAAGGAACCGAATGTCTAACCAGTGGAAGCAAAGTGTGCTCAAACCGCTGTTCAAAAATGAAGACGACGAACGGAACCAAGCTTTTGCTGTACAGATTGGTTGGCGTACAGATCGGAGGCATGGCCCAACGTATCTATTCAGTATCAAGATGGGCCGAATGCTGTTGGTGTGTCACGGAAGCCTGTAGTCAGCCTGTAGTCTCATACTCTGGGTACTCTTCCTATTTCCCATTGAGGCCAGGTATTTTTTTCTTACAAGGATGACTGCAGTGTGAATGTGGATGCAAGATAACATAAAGTGGTGACCTCCTTCCATTCCGTGGCTTGCTGGTATACTGCATCAGCCGTGGTAACAGACGACGTCGACGCCTTGGCGAACGGTTGGAGTGGCTTTTATACCAAAAATTGGTAGATATGACGACTCCTTAGCTAAGAGTTTCAGACCTATAAGACTGTATTCCTTCTTTCAGAAAAGTTTGCAAAGACTAGACACTCCAATTAACTGTGGGCTTTCGGCCAACCCTCTAAAAACTAAAGCTGTTCTCTTTACGAGAAGGAGGAATGTGAGCGGTCTGAGTCAGCCAATGCAAAGGACGTCACTATTCAGATCTCCGCTGAAGACAATATCGAGCAGTGAACCTAGATATGAAACCACTTGAGCAAAGCATGTCAAGTCGAAGATTTCCAAGGCGCTCTCAGCCTGCTGGCAGTGTAAGGATGCTTTTGGCAAGACATGAGGCTTATCATCGAAAAATGTTCTCTGAGTCTAAGCGGCTATAATAAGACCTTTTCTAGCTTAAGCGTCGGTTGTTTGATGGAGGAGGCTTTGGTATAAATACATAGGTGACTGTCTTCTGCACTAAACTTTAAAGAACCGTCTGTTTCGGCGACACGGGAGCTTTAGATTTGTAAGAAATCAGCGGCAATCTTGCTGTCTATCAGCAGCAAAGACTGGAGACAGCTTATAGGCGTTTTCACGGGACATTGTCGTTCTGCTAAGCATCTCGAGTGCTAGGCTAACCACTGTCTGCGACGCTTGTAGACGGTGACCATACTTCGGATCGCTTCCTTTGTTATTGTCCGACCTTTGCTCGAATCAGGTTGCAGATTTTCGGTGCTGATGCGGCGAGGACTGATACTGTAAGCGCTACATCACTGTAAGCTCAGCTTTCTCTGAAAGTCAAGGAAATTCCACCAAAATGTGTAATTTTAGGTCTTTCTTCCTGGTAGCACAATCGACCAGTTGCGTCTGACAGCTCCAGTGGAGTCTTTCGTAACCCAACAAAAAAACAATGCATGTGTACTATGTGCTGGGCTATTTCCCGCAAATGGCTAGAAAATAAAAATGTCCTTCGTTCCATTTTCGATGCTTCTTAATTTCAAATACTCAGGGTGAATGAACCCCAAACTTCGAACGAAGCATCCATCATTATTATACCCTCGCTTTAAGCAGGACAATGAACCCTTTTCTCCTCCCCAAATCCTTGGGATAAACTTGTTTTGTACCCTCCTCCCACCATCAATCTCAATCAAATACCCTTCACTTTACATAAGTAACACAACTTATTGGCGGGTCGGCTTTCACATCGACATCTAACCTTTTCAAAGGCTCACCAAAGAGAATTCGAAGTCAATTAGGTAAGAATTACAACTTTCTTGTACTTAACTTCAAGTGGAATCCCTTAGCTGGCCTTTTCACTTTCTTACTTTTTCACATCCTTATACACCCTTACGTTCATTAACTTTATGGTTAACCCTCGTGTGTGGAGAAGAAACAAAAAAAAAACCCACATCTGACCCACAATCCTCCCCCGAAAAACAAAAGATCAACTGAAGTAGTTCACATCTGTATAAATACTCGCACACAATCGCTTAAAAAGCAAAGCCTCACAGAGAGTGCTCATTAATTTCACAAGCACTTAACTACAACTCAGCAACTATCCCAGGATAACAACTTCCGTCGCGCAAATAACATCCAACGAAGTCATTCCGACCGCACTCAGAACCTCACAGCCATTCGATCAGCAAAACAAAACTCTAATAAACAATTCCAGGAATGTCAAATCACTTTGGCAAGAGTATCTTTTTCTTTTTCAGTCGAAGTAACTAAAACAATCAGCTTAAGAGATTATCGATGCTACTTCGTATCTCAAAAATAACAATGAGTCCACCCACCCAATTGTGTGTACTAGAGATACGAGAGTATCTGCTCGTCATATACGAGTGGCGTAGTCAGAAACTAAAATTCACTGGAATCTGTTGAATTTGTTTCTCCTGACTGTGTTTTGTTCTCCTTTGGAAAGGACTTTCGGTGGATTTTTTGGTTTTCTCGAGAGATGAAGGAGGGTCCTGTGCGGCGGGTCAATATTGATGTGAGAGTTTTGCAATTGTTAGTCCGAGGGATTATCAGATACTGATGATGATGATGACTTCTGCTAGAATTAGTCTTGAATGCCTTCAGCATTGAGATGGGAATCTCTGTGCAGAAATTCCTGTGCGTTCCTGTGTGCCTGTTGATAAAGCCTTTCCATAAATTTCTGTAACTCCTCGAAAGCTATGCAGTAAAAAATGTTTTGGCAGGTATTTAAGAGAAGGAATCCGAGGCGAAAATTCTAAAAATTTGTTGCTTTGGCAACACCTTTGAATATTTGATTACCCCAGGCCACCCGTTTGGTACTAATGAAGTCAATTTCTTGGACGGTTAATGAGAGTTATGAATTATTTACGACAAACATCGCAGAGCAGCGAGTAATTTGCGGTGACAGCCTTAACATTAATAAATAAGGAATGTTGATTAAGGGACACGGCTGTAATCTTGTTTCCCAAAGATTGACAGTTTCGCACAAGAAGAGGAACCTGCGGAAGATAAGAAAAATTGCGTGCGCTTTGTTTATTTTTGGTTCGTTCTATGAACTCGTCTGTGGGGTAAATAGGCTAGGTAAAGGGAGTGGGAGGACAGATTGAAAAGTTGTCGTTGTAGAAAGTTTCATGAGCATGCTGAGAGAGCACGTTTTGATTTACAAATGAAAATGACGGAGATTATTCAGGAATGCTTTTGGTAAAATTACGGCTTCGCAGTGGTACCGTTTTACTGTCGAGTCTTTGGGGTTTATGCCCTTAGGTAAGGTAGTTTTTGGTATGTTGAAATCAGAGCTAAAAATAGTATCCACTTTGAATTCAATCGGATAAAAAAAGGAGAGTCTAACCTTGTGTGGAATGTATGTGGAACGTAATAATTATTTAACAATTTAAACTGTGTATATCTTAGGCGATGGTGACATATGATCATTATACCCTGATTGCAAATGAAAAGGACATTTTGCGTATTGAACCACCCAACACCCAAGTGAGGAAGTTGCATGCCAGGTAGGATTGGGGTCAATGAGAGGACGTGTCAACCCTCCGACAAAGGCTGTAAAGGTTAGTTGTGATTGCAGCACTTCTATGTTGAACTTCGTAATGTGAGTCGTACTTGGATAATATTAGTCGCACGTTTGCTGCATCTAGTCAGGACTCCGGATAGATTCTGCCACTTTGGAACCTTGGAACATCATGGAAGAGTGTCAAAGCCGTCGATCGCAAAGTTATCGATTTGGTTGGTGATAGATTGATCAATTGACTTCAAAATTGCCTTGAATGAATGGTGAGATTGGGGACTGTGTGCTACATACTACTACGGCTAAGGGGACAGACCTGATTCGGTTTTCTTAGGTGGTGTTGTGTACGATATAAAAAATGCTTGTAGTCAATGGATTGATCATACACTTACGAAAAAGGATAGTTCTAGAGCTCACTATGCAAAGTAAATAAGGTCGGCTGCGAAATAGAAGGACAAGTAATGCAGAACAGTGGATACAAAATCGTAGCAATTGGAAAGAGATGGTAGGGAGTAGGATGCATGACTGGAATCCTTTATTGATGAACACATCAATCCGATTGACCTAATCTGTTGCAACTAAAGTTGGCTAAACAACGGTGGGCTTAAAGAGTTAAATTGATGTTCTACATGACTGTGATCGTTTCTGTGGGGCCGGGCTTTTTCGAAAGCAAAAATCCGTCGTCAGATAATTGATTCTGTGTGGGGGAACGGCGTATGGAGGAGAATGTATAATTGCAAACTCTGCTGCAAGCTATATTAGCAACGACCACATTAGCTCGGCTACATCGAGGAACACTCCGGCTCCAGCCAAGACGATCCTTTGTTGCAATAACCAAGCGGATGATAGGGAGCTTGGGATACGGCATACGGAAGCTGTTGAGATTTCATAAGATGCGTTTCAAACCGATTTTGGAATCTTCTATTCTTTTTTGATTGTTAAATATTTACTAACCTTACATGCACGTTTTCCTGACTATTGTCTTAGGAATTTCTAGTGAATTATCAGGTGCAAAGGTAGTTGTTATTGATGCAGGATATCAGCCATTGTTTAGGATATCACATCGACTAGTAGGAGTATAAGAAGTAATGCTCTTCATCTTATTTTAATATTTTCCGTAAGCGTCCTCCACATAAATATACGAGTATATTTGTATCATAATCCTCTCATTGAATCTTATTTGTTCGCATTGTATGTAGACACGCATATGCTTAGATACATTACTTTCCAAAGAGAAGAAAATAATGAAAACTCATCAGGACATTTATTTGAGAATATCTGAAGCTATCAACAGAACGAGTTTTCATGGCTTCTATATTGAAACTTTATTTATAAATTTATTTGAGTATTATATCCAAAGGTTCTGGTGAAAAGGTTGTTATTAACCAACACTATGAATGTATCTGTAGTCGATTTCCTAAGGCAGTAACTTTGTTTGTAAGTAAAGAAGAATTGGTTCTGTTTGTTGATTAGGTTTAAATTTTCTTGACATTAAGTCACGAAGGTATCCGCCGCCACAATTGAGGCACATTCGGGCTCATTCCACAGAATATTTTTCTCAGAACTTCTGCCAGTAAATTCTCCATTTCATGTCGGATTTTCTCCTTTTGGGCCGCCAAAGTCTGTGGCGTGTTTGTATAGACCTGTGACGTAAAAAACCAACAAAGGAAATCTGGATAGGTCAAATCGGGGGATCTTACAGGCCAGGGCAAATCGCTATAACGAAAGATCAAATGGACGTGAAATGCTGGCTGCAGAATGTCCACTTTCGCTCGTGTTGTGTGTACAGTTGCAGTGTCCTGCTGTAACCACATGTTTTCCAAATTCAATTCCTCAATTTGCGGCACTATAATTCGTGGATTTTCATTCGTGGACTTCCAGTGCTCCATAAGTGATACTTTAGCTTATTCACGTATCCGCATATTTGGAAATGCCCCTCGTTCCATGATTCAATGAAAATCAAGTTCATCGCGGATGAGGCTTAGAAGGGCTTGTCTGTAATCACACGCGATGGACGGTCTCCGATTTGTTCGTGTACATCTTCAATTCTTTCACTAAAATTCGAAAGGACCACCTATTCTTGGACAGCCAAAGGAGCGAAATTCCGGGGCCAGCCACGTCTGCTAAAGCGTCATTTTATTCAGTAGCTATGACAAAACTTTGACAGCCGACTGCGGTCATATTTAAAAATATTTTGCTGTCATTGTGTTCTGTCATAGTCAGTATTTTACCATGTAGCGCTACACGACTCAACAACGATTCGAAATCGTTAAAATTTATTACCAAAATTCGAGTTCTGTTAGCGGAACGTTTCGTACGATTTACTCGCTGAATTATGGAGAAATTCGTGGAGAATGGTTCAAATGTCCCAGTACGTCAACAAAATGCTGCGGTGGCACAGAGTATGCCCGAGAACAGTTCGCATAGTCCACAAGAGCTTGACCTTTCGTACGCTCCAACTTGGCGAATTTTGCGAAAAGATTTGGGCCTGTTTCCGTTGAAAATTCAAATTGTTCAATAACTGAAGCCTACTCACCATTCCATGCGTTGAATGGAGAGCCCTGTTTGGGCTCTGGGGCAGTTGGAATCCAATCCCAATTTTGGCCGAAAAATTATCTTCAGCGACGAGGCGTATTTTTAGCTGAATTACTACGTGAAGAAACAAAATTATGCCAACATTCACCAAAAATATCTGACAAACGTCCGAGAGTAATAAATGTCATGAGAAAGCCTTATATTTTAAAACAAGAACCTTTCAAATGTGGCTGTAAACCATAAATCTCTTAGAATTGTACACGCACAACACGACTGATTACGATAATCGATGCCCTGGATTATATGCGGCAAATATTTGTATTCTATTTCTGTTTACTTCACAAATGTCACAATGACATAAGACGCCATTAGCAAAAGTGAGACCATCTTCCGGTAGGGTTATGACATTTGCGCCACCTTGTATGCATTGATGAACAATTTCTATTTGAAAGAGAATTATAGACTTACAACCGCATCATCTATCAACAAAGCTTTCGATAACGATTTTTAATCAAATAATTACAGATATCCTGACAGAACCAGTCCGATGTCAAAAATTATTGAACCGAAGCAATTGAGTTCAACTGATGGCCAATCAAGGAGCAAGAAATGGGTCATTGAATTGACATATGCAGACGCCTAATTAAAATTGACAGATGACAGATGGCTATGGGAAAAGCATCTTGCAAGCAGAAGTGGTGAGATGAGATTGATTTATGACTTAATTACGGGAGCATGGACTCTGTAGTAACACGCACGTCAATGTTTGGCAGCAAAATTACATTTCCAGTATCAATATTGAAAGTCAAGCTGTCTGCAAAGCTCGCAATAATATTTGACGTTTCCAATTAGATGATGAGATACTGTCTATGTACAGCATGAAAGTGTGAAATTAATTCACCAATTGCTTGGCACTTGTTACGAGTATGTTGTGTTTGCATTTTGAATATTTGCTCTTGGTTGCACCTTGCGTAGATCCTGTCGACACTTGTGGGGCATAGGCTCAGCGCACCTTTGTATTCGAAGCTCTCCAGCCCACATTAAAGGTTAGTAGAGGGGTTTTATTTTTTTGATGGCACTGCCACTTCATTTGCCATATTGTGCTGTCTGTAGATTCTTGGCTCCTTCTCAAATAACAGCGTCACTTTATCTGTTTCAGGATATAAACTGAGGACTGATGACAGATGACTATTTGATGCAATTTGGTGCAGTAGTTGTCCTTGTTGACTGGAATTGTTGTTCCAGTTGTGATGCTGGAACTTACACCGACAGGCAAGCTCACTACGGTGTAGTAACCGTACTTACTTTACTAACTTATGTCCGGCATCCCCCTGTGGATCCTAGGGTGTATAACCTACGCGCTATTGTGTACAATTTCAGGCAATGTGTCTCAGCTCTCCCCGACTGCCGTGCCACTATCTCGACTATCCTACTTCATGTTCTACTCAGACTGTCAGGTATTCTGCCATTCTGGGTGACGGGTCTATCATATTCGCCGGTAGAGGTGCTGGTTAGAGATATGATTCGGCTAGAAAATCTGTAAGGCGTTGTGCAGGCATCTGTTAACGAACGCTTGCAACTTTCTCGTGATAGCAACGGTCAATCTCCGTATACTGCATCCATATAACAGCACGGATATAACGTTGCAGCGAAACAGTCTTAGCTTGGTGCTCAAACAGATTTCATTGCTTCGCCATACCTTGGACAACATCCTGAACGTGGACTGCAGTTCGGCGACCTTGTTGGCCATATGCAGTTCGGTTCTACCACATCGATTGAGACAGTACTCTCAAGGTACTGGAAATTCTCTTGAGCTGATGAGGATGTTCCTACTACACCGAGCCCACCTTATACTTTAGAAATGACGGCCGCCACATCTGGGAAGTTTGCTGGACTTAAGCTTCAATATTGCTACCCTCATTTTATTTTACTGTTACCGGTACTATCTGCTGTCGCTGTCAATATTGAATAATTTATTCTGTCTGGGAGTGCTGACATTCTGCAGGAATGCTTCTAGTTTTACTGCTCATACTTGGCGGTACTCCTTTTCAAATGGTGCACTAGGATGGGGCTTGTGATCAATCCTCTTAAAACTGAGGAAGGCGGTTCACTACCTATATATGCAAAACGCGATTCTTGATAGATAACTTCTTGGTCTGCTGCGTCAAAAACATCCAAGGAACCCTCAGTTTGTGTCTGTCTGCGTAAGTTGGTTGGTTTGGGAGGGTGAGGATATCCTCAACACGTAGACCAGGATTTCTCCGGAACTGTAACATCTAAGATAACTCAGCCCGGACAGGCCGTGTTTTCCCAGTTGTTTGTGTCTTAGTGCCCCTATTGTGTTCGAGGCTTTCTTCCTCTTCCTCGCACCCCGGTCAAGTGCCAGCGGTCACCAGTCCAAGTCTACAGGCGTGTTTATTCAGGTTGATGTGTCCGGTATGCAGACCGACTATCTGTCCTAATTGTCTTCTGCCTAGATCGAGCGTCCTCTTTGCCTGATAGGAGCAGGACCCGTCAGTCATGGCTTTGGCGGAAAACCCCATCTGCGTAATCGTGGCAGATGAGGAAAGATTTATGTCCTAGTTTCATATATGCTGTTAGACGATATCATAGAATTGGTAATTTCAAGTACTAAACTGAGGGTTTTACAATAGCCATGAAGTTGCATTTGGCCCACTTTTTGAGTATCTGCCTCCCGCTCTCCATAGCTGAAACAATAAACTTGTTACGAGGTTCATTTCCCTTAGACACATAAAGAAGACCAACACTAATCTCAATTTTCCTGCATGTATGGTGAAATCACTTACCTTTACCATTCTGCTGAAAATATTGTACGACAGGATGAGTGATGGCCAGTCGTTATCGAAAATTCTATTCAAAGGCATCCTCCTTTAAACTACCAAATAAAAAGGTCTCCCTCATTGAGATGCATCCGTTGCATCCTTTGCTTTCCCAGGAATGCACCAAATGTACTTGTCACGTCAACTAACTACTTTCCATCTACATTTACGATTTCACATCCAGTATCCAGTGGCTGTCATTCATTTATCACATTAAGCTTCAAAGCTCTTTTATGGATACGCTTTTAAGGACCTTAACGACCATTGTCGACTTCGTGTGTTGTAAGAAAATGCCAACTGGCTCAGAAAGAAAGTATCTTGACTTGACGTTGCCATTACTCGTAAAGTCAATTCGATGCTATCGAACCTAAGAAATACTTTCATTATTTTTAATTGAAGCGTACACTGCATGAGTGAAAGGATTTTCCATCCTGTGGTTGTCCTCCAGCCGTTTTCGTTGCTTTGAATTTCTATGATACACGATAGCAGAGGGATTACGTCCTTTGAAAAGGAATGTTCATCTGGCTCAACTTCAATGCCGAATTCTGCCAACGAAATATGGTGCAATCCAACGGACCTACTCACCAGAAAATGGACAAGATTTTCAAAACATTTTTTTTTAATTATCTTTTTTATTATAATTTATTAAATTTTTATTTTTTATCCTATTTTACACTTTACTCTCTTTTTTTTTCAACTCTTACAAAGTATTCCATAAATATATGACTACAATTCTATAAAAAAAATTAAAAAATTAAAATCAAACAAAATAAATTTTTTTAAATATTTTATTATACATAGTGAAGTAGCTTTTTATTTATTTTTTTCTTTACAAATACTTATCTTTAAAAACAGTGATAGATATGGGGTATTCTCTTATTTGTACAATTACTGATGTGTATTGACCAATTTCTATACATTTTCTCTTTGGCATTTCTTACAATAAAATTTTTATCCAATTTTCAACAAAATGAAAATTATAGAAATTTGTATTTTCTAATATATTTGTTATTAGTTTTCAACCTATTCGATTACGAGTGACAAGTTTTTTTTTTATTTGTTGGTTTGCATATTCAAGCGACATAGTTTTAGGGGATTAGAGCTTAACATTGTTTTTTTTTATTTTTTTTTGTTTATAGCTTATGTTTTTTTTATTTTAATTTAATCTATTTATTTGTCTGGAGATCTTACAACTGTCTTATAAGCTATGTAGTATACTTAACATATGTTTTTTTATTTTTTTGCTTTTTTTCGAAAACAAATAGAAATGATAGACTTAATTAAAAAAAAAAAATTATAAACAAAACACCTACATTGCTATGACTAAGAAAATTATGTTTTTTTTTTATATTTACCCTGCGAAAGTTAATTTTTAGTTAGAAAAGGGATATGGAGATGCGGAAAATATTTTTGTTTAAATAATTTTACTTAATAAAAAAAATGTTAGTTTTCGTTTGTTTATGAGAGGACGGAAATAATTTTCATTGTGTTTCAGTCACAGCCGTGTACATACATAATTATTTAATTTTTATATTAAAATTAATTTAAGCACCCAAATGGAAATAACCTAAGCCAGACATGAGGTGACTGATTTGAAAATGGCGCTCAATGCTCTGTAAAAGGAGATCAGTTGGTTTTGTGTCACAAGATTGAAATTTTTTACGATTTATTAATGGGAGATTTTTCTTAGACTGACTTGGATTTGAATGAGGTAATCAGTTCTTGAAGTTGGTGCTCTAAAGAGGAATTTGAGGCTTGGCTTCCCTTGGTGAAAATAAGAACAAATTATTCTTTCTGAACAGAGTGAATAAAAAGACTACAATTTCATTGATCAATTCCATTCTTATGTTAATTTCGAAAACCCCTTATTGATTCTTAAACCAGGAAAATAGTTTGGTTCTCTAAATGGCGCACAACACGAGAACAGAATAAAATGAGTAAACGAGCTCATATTTTATTTAAAATTGAAGTGCTTAACCCTAAACTGCAGAAATTTATTTCAATTGCAAAATAATTTGTAATCTGAAACGGCCGTAAGAAATGCAATTAAATTTAAAAATATGCAGTTACCTTAAATGGCGCCCTATTCAAGCCCAGTTTTGTTTTGAGTTGTTTAAATTCATGTGTGGATATCTCGGTTTGCTATTTTAGTCATACATTCAAACAGACGGTATCTTAAACATCGGGCAGTGAACTTATTTGCATATTCATAATTTTTTATAAAAATAGCAATTAATTTTCGGTATTTCCATAGTCAAGTTTAATGTCTAGGTTAGAGTAGGTCTGATGATTCTGCGTCGGCAATATTTGAGTGCATTTTGTTAGATTTTATTTTTGGAATAAATTACACGCAATTTGCAAATTTCATAGCAAACACAAGAGCTGAGGTTCTTGCTGCCAATTGTTTGAGCATTTGGGTTGAAACAAGCTAGAATAATAGTGTGGTTTTTAGGTGAAGGTTTAGGTGTTACTTAACTCAACAGTGCCTACATCGAAATAAGGTCGAGACAAAAGAACGTCTCGAGGCATGTTTCGAAAATGCATACTTTGCTACCTTCCATTAGATAAGATCTGGAGTCAGCGCATCTGTCGGTTCAAGTATCTAATTGGGGTGAAGGCTAGGTATATTGAGTATTCGAAGAGAAATAGGCCAAAATAAGTATGTTTTAAGTTGGAAATTAAGTTAGGTTTACGAAAATTATTAGAAGGGCCGCATCAGTCTGTTATTAGGAAACTGTGTTAGTCACTTGAGAGAGAAGAAACGGCCATTTGTATGCAATAATGTAGCATCTTGGTTTAATTTTTCAACTCACGTAGCATCTTTACAAACCTCAAAACATCGACACGTCAGGAAATAATGACTTTGAGACAATCTACAATTCTTTCAATCAGTAGCGTCCAACATGAAACATTTGCAGAGAAAAATCATTTTGCCTGAACTGAAAAACAAACTAAAAATTCTTCGACTATAGATGTCCATTAAAGTCTATGAAAGTGTACTTAAGAGATCTAAAATAAACGCAAAATTATCGGAGTGATTTTAATCTTCTTCAAAAGATCGTTTAAAAAAATGTCAAGATGCCATTGTAAAAACGCTAACAGGACAAACGGTGGTGTCTGTTACAGAGGCCTTATACCTACGATCAAGGCAGGTCAATAATCATTTTACTGTCATCTGAAGAAAAGTTTATTTCTTTGACACAATTGGCGCCCAACGTGAATCTCTAAATTAAGTGACTGGCTTGACGACAGCAAAGACTCAGATATTTTTGTTCAACATACCAGCACGCAAAGTAGAGCATGAAAAGACCTTTATAAATATTAATAAAAAATACAAATGGAAATGGACGTTATATAAATGGACGTTAGTTTTCTTTAAATGGCGCCCAACGTGAGTCTTAAATGTATGTTTTTGATTTAACATTATTTACTCGTTGTATATTTTGGATGAATTCGTGAGAACTGCTGCAAGATTACATCTTGATACACAACATAGAGCAAGAGGACCTTCCAATAGTCCTGCCAAATGAAACTGCTTAATCAAGGCGGAAAGCTCCCATTTACTGCTGCCATTTCTTAGCAAAACTGGCACCAATGTGAGCCCAAACTACAGCGAAGACTGATAAAAGAAATTAGTTTTTACTTAAATAAAAGTTTTTCGCATAATTGGCGCCCAACTCGATCCTCAAGTGACTGGTTTGAAGACAGATAAGTTATCGTAGGGCAAGGGGACCTTTTGAATAAATGCGTTCAGAACATACCTTGATTTATTTTCTAAATTAAATTAATTGCTGTAATAAATGAAAATTTATTTTCTTTTTTTAAATATAAATAAAAAAAAAATAAAAATATTTTCTGCATCTCTGCATTTGGAAAAAATAAAACACTTTTAAAAACTAATAACCACTCAACATGCATTCATTCATCGTCCACTCAACCATTTTGAGTGGACAGATATATTAATTCATATCGTTATACGTTCTGTGTACATAATTCTAACAATAGTAATAAACACAATAATTTCTATATAAATTTAAAATAAATTACTAAAGGTACTTAAATCATTTTATTCCATATAACTCAACCACTTGTAGTATGCATAGGAAATTCAATATTTTTTCTTTTCATCCTTCTCACTTGTCTGCCAAAATCTATTTACAAATTGTGTGTGTATGGGTGCGCGCGTTTGAATGACATGATAGTGACTGTATGTATGAGTGTGGCATGTGCGTTTTTATGCTAGGAATAGTTACACTGCACTTCAAACTACAGATGTGATGGTTGTGGTGGTTCTAACTTTAGTAAGTTCAGCATTAGAATTATCTGCTGTTGTGGGTGTTTTCAAAACAACACGCTTCCCACTAACTATTGTCAACGAATTTACGCCATCGATGCGACTCGTCGATGCCGCCGCCGCCGCAGCCGTAGCCGCAGCCGTTGTGCCCGCTGCTGTTCTCGTTGCTGCTGCTGCTGCCTCGACCATCACCGCTGGTGATTTATCAGCACTGCTATGACTACCTTGACTCGGTCGGACGGTATCAACGGTGCAACTCTGACGTTTTGTAATTAACATTTGACTTGATTTCACGGCAATCCATTCATTGCGGGACGCATCAAACCATGTCAAACCCAAATTATATCTTCCATTCAGATTGGCATGCTGACAATGGGAGAACCACCACCCACCCTCATAGTTAGCAGCACAGTGTGTATTCGAGATGTCGCGATCTACATCTATCGCCGAGAACTGCATCTCGTTCTGGTAGTCAAGCGCATCCGAGGCGTTGCCACTATAACCGCTGATATGCAGCCGATACCCATCGTCCCGTGGGGATATATAGAAATTCTTATACTGAGCATACCACGTGTTATCGTAGATGTCTTGCATCACGATTTTTAACTCAGTACAGTTATCAGCGGTCAGATGATGAAGCATTTCATTGCCAATCCAATATTCAGCAGCTGGTGTACCAAAGCCGCTGGCATACGCCTCCCAGGAGCGATTGAAGTCGACACTACCATCAAAGCGTCGCTGTATTGTTGTCCAGCCATCGCTGCAGTGTGCCATCGTCGGCTTGTGTTGACCAGCGGGCGCAATCAGATATAAGCCAGATGAAGGGGGCGCTGCTGCTTCCACTTGACTACAATCATTGGGCAATTTGTTGATTATCGATTCGTATTGCAATTCAACGGATTCCAATTTCTCCACTAGATTCTGTGCTGCCATTTCAATATTCTCAACAGAACGCTGTCGGTTGTTGTCTGTCGGACTGCTGCTCCTATTGACATTGTTGTCGGCCATGACGGTGCTGGCATCGGCTTTGTTCACTCTTTGCAAATCCAAAGCGAGCATTGCCTTCCGTTTTGCTTCCATTTCCATCTGTCAGAGAGAAAAAGAAAAGAAAAAAAATTTGTTTTTCATCCGTTAGAATTCAATTTGTTTTCAAAAACAACAGAAACAAAAAAAACAAAAAAACAATGAATAATGACGAAAATTCTACTATTCCCAGCGGAGGCGGTGTACACCAGTCTTTTCTTGATTTGTCAGGGGACAGGCAGGCAGTCAAGTCACCCTGGGACATTTCAATAATTTATTATTTGCACAAGTCAGGTAGGTACAGGTAAAGGAAAAAAGAATAAAAATTCGCGCTTAATTGTTAACAAAAAGCAGGTAAACAAAATGTTTGACCTTTTTTTTCCGTGCTTTTCTTTCATCCATCGATGAATTTTTAATATGACTACGGCAACACGCTCCAATCGTTGAGCTTCAGATACTGGCTAGGGGATTCGAGGATAACCAACTACTCTCAGTAAACGTGACCGGATAGATTTTGGCCCGTTGACACGTTCCTTTATTGCTTAAACAAATTTTTGTTTGTTTTTTTTCAAAATTGATTTTGGGTAGGTACCTCGGTCTGCCTTAGATAAAAGCGAAACATTTTTCGGTGATGGGGATAACATTTAGAATAAATGAAATTCGGATAGAATATCCGTGAGTTCGTTCGTTCGTTTGTTCGTTCGGAGAGCTGTACTTTGTTTTAGTTGATTAGAATTCGTTTTGAGGGGTTTGATTTGATTTACAAAATGGATTAGTCGTGGAATATTTTGTGTGTTTTGGGGTTGTGTTTGGAGTTTTCAATGAAATTTAGAGTCTACTAAGGGTGGCTGAGGAAAACAACAAAAAAAAGAGTTACGCAATCAGCGAGTGAAAGAGGTTTTGATACATTTTTTTCGGAGAAACGAATTGATGAGGTATTCCGCTTTTGTAATAAATTCTTATTCACTGAGAATTTATATTTTCAATTTATCGTTAAGGATTGAAATTCTTAGAAAAGTGTGTTTCTAGTAGATTTGAGAAATTTAATTAAAACACATCAAAAGGGGTAGCGTTGGGCGCCATTTTACTTAAATACACTTATCGCTTGTTAGTTTGAGAGAATATTTATGTAGTTCAAACGATAATTCTAAGAACAGTAAAGAAGAAGAACAAATTGTAAGGAAGAGAAAAGTGCTTCAGCAGAAAGGGTTTTTCTTCTCAGAGGTATATTATGCTTCAACGCGGAAGATACACATTTATGTTTTGTTTTTACTTGTAATGTGGGAGGAATATACTTGAAAATTGCATCAAATCAAAATGGTGCTTTAAATGTAATTTAAAACTAAGTAAACAATGTTGGAACCATCTTTTAAAATATTTTTAAGGCGATTTGCATTAGCTTACTTCTATTTTGAACACAAAAATGCTTTGCGTTGGGCGCCATTCAAGGCATATTTGGAGAATAGTGGTGGCTTAACACATTTGTTTCAGCGTCAAGGGGTAGTTCTCCATGGAAAAGGAACACAAAAATATCCTGGGATAATGGTATAAGATATTATGAAAAATTTAACAATTTAGACAGACTTTGGTTAAATTTGGTAAATAATTTGGTAAATTTGGATCATTCAAAATGGCAAATATGGCCTCAGACGTTGCAATCAGTAAAATAAGTGAGAAACAGAGCTTGCTGAATTCCTTAGAATTTAGCAGCAAACAAAATGAAGCTCATTGTTAGGCGCCATTACTGATGGAAGATCAAAATTATTGGAGGGTCAAAGTTTTGCAAATAATGCCGTACTCTAACAGAGTTTTTAAAAAAGTCATTCATCGAGCTAATATGTTTGTGAGCGTTCATCCTGCGTTGGGCGCCAAAATTCTTTTAAACTCTATAAATCTGATAGAACTGTTTTTATAGGCGTGCCTTTATCAATATTTTCCAGAATTCGTGTATATTTTTCAGGTGGACGTAATCAACGTGAGATTCCACGTACCGAGCGCGAAACAGTTAAAAAAGAGTTCCCTCAAATCAGAAACCATAGCACCGTATCGCGCAATGAATTGACACCCACTCAAAGGATCACCGTGGGCATCACAAAGCAGATTACGACATTTTCCACTTTATATCTCGTTTCGTCATTCAAACGCAAAGAGAAAAAAAAAACGAACAAAGTCATCTCTCAACGCACTTAAAAAGTTCTGTGTAAACACAGATACCATTTGACTGTTTTGCAATTTCAAAAATTCCATACAACTTTCAAGGATTGGAGACTTGAAAAAGTTCTGAATACAACCACTGATTCGAAAATAATCCCTCCTCTTTGCTGCAGCGTCTCCCGTATGGCACTCAATTTGATGACTTTCTGGTTAAATCCGCTCTTGGTTATGTGCAAGCATACATCACTCTCGACATCAAGGACATCAGTTTCTTTCTCTTTCCTATTGTTGCAGAATAATAGTCTCAAAAGACGAAATAATACCACCTCTTTGTGCGCACAAAGATGTATGCCATCAAAAGCTAAACGATTGTCTATCTCTACAGAACCCGCACAAAAAATGTCAGCCACTGTAACACTGCACTTAACATTCCGGAAGCATGTGGAGGACACAAAAAAAAACCTCAAAAAAGGAGAGGAAAGCATGTCCGAATTCTTTTTTCCCCTTGAGTATCTCCACGCCAACCAGATTCATGCAGCCATGCATCTAGATTTCTTGTAATCCTTGACGTCCCCAGATTTTGTATTTTCTTTTTCTGTGTATGACATTCGTATTCATAGCGGTTGAGCCTGTGTAATACCCAACCGAACCGCAATGCAAAAGAGAGGAGAGAAAAACTAAACAAAGACAAAGCGGAAGCGGGCGGTGTACAATATTCTAATTCGAAAGGAAAAAGGATTCTGTCCTGTGTATTTGCACTTACCTTCTCGATTCGTCGATGGACAATTGATTTCTGCACCTCGGTTACGCTCTGCAGACGTTCCACGTCTTTTCGCAAGGTGTCAACTTGAATTTGCATATCCTTGATAGTGTCACGTTCCTCTTGCAGTGCACTAACACTGACGGCCATCGCCTGAACGCTGCGTGCCACATTTTGGCCCTCCTCACGAACCAAACTCTGCTCCGAGTTCAATTGTGCTGTGGTGAATTCTAATTTGGAGATTTCGCGCCGCACATCCGGCATGGTTTTGTCCATTTTATTGTGAATGCCTTCGACGTCTTCCAGCAGTTCCAGCATCGAGCTGTGCAATTTGTCGAGACTGGCAATTTGGCGACTGAGATTGAAATTGGCGCCGGCGATGCGGTGCTGTTCGATTTCTAAATTACGTACACGTTCTCCAATGCGATGGTATTGCAATTCGTTTAGCTGGCGTTTTACATCGCGCTGTGCTAGCTCCAATTCGTGCAGTTGCTGACGTTGGATACGATGGTGGCGACGTTTGTGATCCGCCTCCGAGTCCGTGTTCAATTGGATGACACTGTTAGTGTTTTCCTGGAATGAGAAAAATTTTGACGAAAACAATGAGTTTAAATTGGAATTAGTCCTGTGAGATTGGTATTTAATTGAATGGTGCCTTCGCCGATTGGAGTGGTATTTAATGAGTGGAAGAGCTTTGCGGGAAATGAACGACTTGTTGGTGGTTTTCACTTACTCGTAGTACGCTAGAAATTAGCAGGAAATTATGTTGGTTTTAGGACGCCATTTGGTATAGTGGGAGGGCTGGTATTGTAAAGCGAAATTGTGCCATCATTATTGGCAAAATGTGTACACAATTCCATTTTGAATCAGAATGGGGCATCACTTATCTGTATGGGAAACGGTTCTAATTCAACAACACAGATTTATAAGAATTAAGAAGCGATTAGGGCGTAAGGTTTACAGACTTTCTGCATTTCCAAATGGTGGGGATCTGATGCCGCTGAATTAAACCATTAAAGTGACTCTGTAGCAAAAAGTAACATAGACTCTAGGGACCCTGCGTTGGGCGCCAATATTAATTATTAGTAATTTATAATAGTGTTTAATCAATGAAACCTTAAATAACAATATTTTAAGACTTTTTTTCTCGATATGTGCTGCAATTTGCGACGCAGAATCTGCGAAATTTAATCCGTGGTTCGCAGCCAAGCAACGTCGAAGAACTTTCGGACATTGGAAGTAAATTTCGAACATAATTCTCTTGATTTGCTATCTGAAAAGAGTAACAAGCAATTTCAAAGGGCTTCCGAAAGAAGTGGGTGTATCGGTATATATGGACTTCATGCTGGACGCCAAAACAGATTCAATTCTGTGTAACATGACTTAAGTTGGAAAGTTTAGTTCACAGCCTAGAGTGTCCTCGAATGCATAATTCGAAGAGGGCTATTTTAATTTTTTAATAAGAAGAGAATAACTCACGATCATTTCCCTTATATCGAAGTCATTCTGAAGCAGATCTTATATCATATGGGCCTCATGATGGGCGCCAATTCAAATCTAGTCTTGTCTCATGCGATTTAAGTTTGCAACCATCATATTATAAGGCTTTCAAAATAAATGTCTTGATCTCAGGATAAAAAGAATGTTAGTACCAATTAGTCGCCTTGTTTCATAGTATTTTTAAAGCTCAAATGGCAAGAATTGGGCGCCAATTTAAATAGAAAAAAAAATCGTGTCACACTATTTGGTTATTTAAGAGAACACTTTAATTCCTGCCAATACTCCTCACGAAGGTATTTCTTAATTTAAATTATTTAATCTAATAATAAAAGTGCAAGGCTTCAAATCATGGGCAAGGGAATAGAAGTGGAATCAGTCACTAAACACGATTAGCACTGCTTGCCAAATCTGGTTTGAGTGCTGTGATGGTGCGATCAAGCAACTGCCACTAGGTTGTAAAGTGTGGGGGAACGGTCAAGTCTCTTGTGTTTTCTTTAAAACTTAACTCATACGGAAGTTTGCTTCTATGTGGAAAATGATTGGGAAGTATCAAGCTTAATGGTACTGCAAACTATTATTGTACTAAAATCTAGCACCTGAAAGTATGCTATCGAAAACGATGAGTTCTGATATCATTGCATATCACTTGCTATTTTCAAACAATTTTGTAGAGCTAGTGATATGTATTCCATAGATACATCCTGAGTGAGGTGCATTCGTAATTCTCGCTTCCACAAATATGCTATTTAGGACTTCATTAATCAGTTGAAAAATGCACAAAACCTATGTCTCCATCCCGGATATCAGCATTTCATCAAAAAGTATTTAGTCACTCCGAGTTCCTGAGTCAACTTCTCTACCAAAGATGATATATGAGTACCACATTCAAAGCACATAACGAACTTATCTACACAAGCACCATTTTATTGGTGGAGCCCGCATGCACTACAGACTCTCCTCTGCAGAGACTTTTTCTGATGATTAGATAAACTAGTTTCCACAAACTTTAAAGTAAACATTCTTATATGAGAATATTCTTCAAAGTTATTATAAAAAGATTTCCCAAAAACTTTCATACGCAGCCGGGGAAACGTTTTTCCATCCATCCCACCCATGAACATCCACTGCTTCTGTACACACAGATAACTTTGTCGAGTTAATTAATTAATACCATCTGCGTGTGCTGCTGCATCGTGTAAACACAAACAACGCCTTAAAGCTTCATAATTTTCTACCAAAATACGTAGCACACATACCGGTGTTACGTATCCATGCATCAGATTCCTTCCCACATCCTGATGGATATAACACTCAAGATTGGTCCTTCATCTGTTTCAGACTTCTGTTGGAGTGTTTTGAAAAACTCTTAATCTGTTTGTTATTTTCTACTTTGTTTTTTTTTTTTGTTGTTGCTAAATTAATGATACGCAGACTTTCACATTCATCTGCAGAAACGATGCATCCCTCTCTTCAAGATAAGTATTAAAACAAATTAAGTAATACCCAGAGCAGGACTTGAAACTATGCTGCTCTGGAATCAAGTACAGATACTATCGTAGAACACCACTACGAATAAATTGATCTGATTTTGTATCTTCAACCATCCAGCAAAATATTCATTAAGAGTGAAGAATTTTGACTTTTTTTCTTCCTCCCTATGATCCTTGAATAACAAAAAAAAAAAAAGTAGTACCACATTCTCTTTTCCTTATTTTATGTACTGTGCTGTCTCATTAGGGGGATGTGCAGCTTACTTGATCCTTGCAATTGCGATAAAAAATGAGCAAAAAACATGAAAAAAAAATAGAAATACAAGAAAGAAAGAAACTGGAGAACTAAAATTAATTTCAATAAAATCTGGAGAAGGAAAAGAGTGAATGAAGGGATTTCCTACTTACACTGCTGTTGCTACTCTAATATAGCAGCCAGTAAAATACGGATTAGAGTTTGCAGACTGCATTCATTGTGAAGCAGAGTTTGAGGAGTTTATATCGTAGCTACACTCATTTCTACACACTACACTTGGCAGGAGATATTTTCACATGAAGTATGCTTTACGTAAAATACCCTGTCTAAGTTATTATACGACGATGATGTTTTGTGGTATGTACGAGTACTCGCCCCATGTGGTGCCCCATGCGGAATGTATTTTTTCATGTGCATTGCAATATAACATTATAATCTGAAGTGAATTAGACTGGTGATGGTCTTAAGTACAAGGAAAATGAGTGCAAAATGCTTGATGTAATGTGGTTCTCCTTCTTTTCTTTTTCCTTTTTTTTTTTGAACAGGTTTTGAATTTGTTGCAGGCAGTTAGTTGGAAGAAGGATTAGGGGAAATGAATATTATTACGCAATTGAATAATCCTAGGGATAGCTGACATTTGACATCTGAATTCGTTTAAAAAAATCTTGAAGCTAATCCACTTGTGCAGGCTATAATTTTTAGAAGTATGTTGGAGAGGGAATGTGAAATAGAAAAAAAAAAAGTTAATTGGCGCCCAACGAAGGCAAACGTAGTACGTATAATAGGTTGTACATATATCTATGTATGTGTTTAAATTGAAGAAAAATATGTAACCCCAGGAAGAGCTTTTTAAGAAAAGAGACCATGTAGTGAACATGTCTACAGGATTTCTGTTGGTGGATAAGAATATTTAGTAGTTCACACGACTATTCTAACTAAACAAGCAAACAAAGAATCTTAAACAGATAAGTATTTTATTACAAATCGGAGGTGTTGATTGGCGAAATTTAAATTTTAATGGTTCTAGAATCGATTCGGACAAACGAACAATGTCGGTAATTGGCGCCCAACAAATGCATTTTATGAATCGGAGTGTGTGTATGTGCCTCTAGAAACAATTTGAAATAAATGTGTCGTTTACAAGCTCGTTTTTCCTTACAATTTTTTTTTAAAACTTCAACATTAATGCTAATCTCGAGAAAGGCCTCTTAGAAGGAGTATTCGGACTTCAATTTATACGATGAACATGACACTACCACATCGTAAGAATTATTATTGAAAAAAAACGTCCAACCAAAAATAATTCTTTATATGAAGGACTACAATATTGAACCTTATATTTATTAGAACTAGAAGAATAGATTGATCTTATAACCTCGCGACAAACGCTCCTAGAAAGTAGTATTGCTTTGAGAACTTTTCTTCGAAAAACTTCTAATTGGCGCCCCACATGAACCCATTCTAAAAAGAAGCATTATTTTATTTGTGCTACAACTTTTAAAGTAAAAAAAATCGATTGTACATTTGAGTTTGGAAAATCTCTCTAGACACCCAGACGCAGCTGTCTAGAGACAGCTGTGAAGGACATAAGTATATTGTAAAGTATATTCGGTAAGCAATACGATCGCTGTTTTCTATTTGACAGATCCTCGTGAAGGTCGTAGCCTCTTTTATCACTGTTGAGACAGAGTTCATACAGCATCAACTCCTACCTGTATGACTTTCCCAGGATCTGCGGGGCACGTCCAACAATCAACTACTATCCATCGTTAATCCTCTCCGTCAAGCCAAATCCAAACCAATTTTACAAATCCCTTCGATAATTGCTGTGATTACAATCTAACAAATTCCATCCTTAAAATCAAATCCTTTTCAACACTTAACCGCTTCTTAATTTGAATCCCGCAAAAATTCCCCTTGACATGAACCCACATCTCGATGATCAACACTTAATAAAAAAAAAAAAAAAAATACCAAGGCTTTACCCACAGAAATTAAAAGAATCTGTCCCGTATACATTCACCCAATGGATTAAAAGTAAATAAGACAGAGCAGGTAAAAAACTCCTTTTTTTTGTGCTGCTTGTTTGTAAAGTATATTTAATGAAATTGAATCCCTGTCACTTGCAAACACTCTGCAGCACACACAGCCAGCCTGAGGGCTTGGGAATTTTCTCGAATTTTAATTAATTTCTTTTTTTTTGGTCTTACTTTTCACCTTGTTTTTGTGGTTTGAACCTTTTTTTTTGTGCTGAACATAGTCCTTCTGTTTTCACTCCTGTCAGCATAATGGTTTCTCATACACAGAGACGGAGAGGGAGAACGGAGAAGGAATCGGATGCTGATGTGTGATGTGGAGCAAGGATTGCAGCCGGGCCATGTTTTCTTAAAACTCAATGAGCAATTAATTAAATCATTGTCAAGTGGCAAAGTGGGAAAAAGGCCAACCACGAGGGAAATGACTCTTTCACCTTCATCCTCTAATGCAGCTGAGAGAAGAAAATTCTTCTTAATACGTAAATTTCCAATAAATCCTCAGCCTTAGACATCGATAAGGCCAATGCCAATGGGAGGCAGGCAGGAGAAAGCCATCATCATCGTCTAATGAAAAAAAATATTATCTTGGGATAATGTTGTTGTAGGTACCTAACTCTGACCCGGCCTTTACGCTAGTGGGCTATTATGTTTCAAAAGTTTTAAAAAAAATAAAAAAAAAAATCTTATACGGGCACGAGAGTATCTTGTAGCTGAAGCTGTATCGATATCGGTATCGCTGGAGGCATCTTCAAAAGTTATTCCATATTCCTTCGGTATTTTGTGTTATATACTTAGCAACTTCTACCACTCTTGCTAGTCCTGCTGTTTCGCGTCCTTTATTTTTTTTTCTCCTGTTTTTGTTTTTTTGTTGCCATCAACTTTCGCATTGTAAATTTCTTTTCCCACTCCGCTTTGTTCTAGCGTTTGACTTTATCAAATTACAATTTTTTCCCCCTCCTTGTGTGTGCAATGTTTTTCTTCTGCTGCACTTTTGTAGTTTCTTTGGTTTCTTTTTTTTTATTTTCTGCTTTACTTAGCGAGCCGCCGTCGCGCGTCCATGGATATTGTCTCATCTGTTTAAACTGCCAGGATTCTATTATCTGGGAAATTTTTAACGTCACACAAAACCCTTGGTCATTTTTTATTGAAAAGTTTGCATTTTTGCATGGCGGGCAGGATGGTTTTTTTTTTATATTTTCATCCTTAAGTTAAGGAAAACGGAAGATTGTTTCTTTCCATTGTTCATGGATGAAGTTTTCACATATTTTAACGAAACAATTGTACCCGGTGAACTTTTTTTATTATCTATCCCGTAGGGTGTGTTCATTGTTGCTAATTTTTTATTTTTTTTTGTCTTGTAGTAGCTGCTTAGAAATGATAAATTTTGAAAGTCAAACGTTCAAGGATGTGAGGAAAGAAGTTAATTTGAGAATAAACTGTTTTGACTTTTGAATGTTATGGAGGGACTGCGAAAAGATGACGCAATTAACTTAGCAAGCGAAGCTGTAGTCTAAATGATGAAGTATCTGTAGTTAACCGGAGAGTTTTTCATAATTTTCGAGTGGTAAGAGGTATCGGGAGATATATTTACCAGAGTTTATTGGTAGTTACGCATGAAAGCTTAAGTTGTATGGTGAAACCGTAGAGGTTTTGACAGAATACTTGTGTGAAAGTAGCAGCTTTTCGCACTTTTTATGTGGAAGCTGTTTACACTTTTATGATTGACAGGATATCTACATACCTATAGCTTTGAGTAAAGTGATTTTTGAACAGTAGATACTATGGCATGTTTCTAAAACACACCTAAATTTATTTGTATACCAACAAGTCTACAGAAAATCGTAACAAAACGACATCCTAATAAACTGACAGATAGGTTAAGACCCCTAGAGTAAAAAAATATGAAATTTATGAGGGAAACAGGACATTTCTGGCAGACAAAGCCCTATAAGCCTCACTGACAGGTACTTGTCTACATCAGGCAATTAGATAGTATGCCCATAGGACCATGATACTGCACCAAATAATGAGCAAAAAAGTTCAAAAGCCTCTACAACTGGTTATGTCAAATTTCACAAAAATTTTGACGCATTGTATTGTGGTTAGAAAAAATCCGTCGCCACTACAAGAGAAAAACCGCATGGATACGCATCTCCAAAAGGATTCTCGGTTTAGGAATACTAGTAGAAGAGATGCCCTAGGCGCACGCAATATTGTAGATGGCCAAGGGATAAAAAGTAGGCTTTTCCTGAGAATGTAGAGGAAATACAGTCCCCTCGATGGCATCCCTATTGAAGGCTACTCATAGACAGATGACATTGTTAAGTTTAGGTGTTTTCATGCTCTGTAGTCCCACTAATGTCATCGGACTTTGGTAGTAGAAAGGAAGAAATTCTTTGAACGGTACTTCTTCCAGCATCCAACAAATGATGCCGGTTGCCTGACGAAGCCTTCAAAATGGTTTGAAAATCAAGCGAAATAGGGAAACAACCTACTTTTCGAGTGTGGCTTAGACTAGTATCTTTCCTCCCTTCGTCGCAGATATCTATCAAACATGTGATGAGTTTTACCAACTGTCTTCTGCTGGCTCACTACGCGCACGGATAAATACGCGGTGAAAATTTTCATCACTCCATTAAAAAGTAGTGGCGTAAGAGTAGAACCTTGATGGTGACCTACTTTTAGATGGAATTTTAGCTCATATTCAGCCTTCAAAGCTGTCTTATGTCGGCAGTACGTATTTGATGTTTCTGCTGTTGTACTCATAAGTACTCTGACTTCTGAGTGATCTCATGTCCAGGTCTCGTTGGACTCTATCAAAGACATCAGCAAATACTGCGTAATCAGTGAATTTGGTTCACATTAATGGTCACGGACACTACTTCTGCTGACATTTCGCATGCGATCTTAGTCTATGCATTGACTCCAACAAAAGCTGCGATCGGACCAGTCCGTAGCCAGACCAGGATTGGGAATTCCAATAACAAAGCGACCCTGAAATTGCCTGAGATCATTCTGGTTGTTCTAAAAGTAGATTTACGAGTGGAAATTTGGTAATTTTTTAATATTTTTTGTTGCCTACGATCCAATGAAGCAAGAGGTCCTTACAAAAACCTCCCCCCATTAGCCTCAGAAGAATAATTCAATTCTTAATTTCAAACCAGCTCCAGGCAACATAACTATAGCTATAGCTATGCAAGGATGCACATAAATCTCTTTCGTCCCTAACACTTAAACTGAAGGTCTGCATAATAAAAAAGGGTTATAAGGGTCAACAACAAACACTAATATACTCATCCACTACTTATTTATTTAAATGTATCCCCTTTAAGCCGCTTGTACCTCTGCATTTACAGCTCATTCCCCAGGACCTAGCTTAACCACACAACTTAACAATTTCACACATTCCTGCTTTCGCTTCTAAACGATGTGCATTTTGCCATCGAATTACATGCTCACATGCCTTGATGCTTCCATAAAAGTCCCGTCAATATTAATTAAAGCTCCAGAGGAGCAATTTCCAGTCATCCTTTCCATACGACTACATATACAGAAGTCTAGCTATAGCAACATCACCATCCTTGCACACTTTCGCTTATTGCACTTTGTTCATTGTCTCGTATGCATACTGAGAGGAGAATAAACACAACAACAACAACATAGAAGGGAATAACCTTTTGTTTGCATAAATAAAACTCAATCTCTGGACAAAAATGTCCTTCCACCTTCGGATACCGATCAAACACATACATTAACATGCTGATGACTTTGTGGTCTCGCATGCACACAGTATACACCCATTCAGGCCACCTATCTGTCTGTTCATGCAAACAATATAATTGCATTTTTTTGTTACAGTGTGTATCTACGAGATACAGATACAGAGATACTTGCTCGGATAAATTTAGTACATCAGCAGCAACACTGGAAGAGGGAGAGATGAGTGAATAAATAATCCCGAAGTAATTAGTCCCAAAATGACAATCTGTACGTTACGCATCCACATACACGCACGTACACTTAATCAAAGTAGATTGGGTAAGCTAGAGGGTGGTGGATGTCAAACCCTCTCTAAGGTACAATTAACAAAGCGGAATGACTTCATTGCCATTGAATAACACATTGAAGAGAACAGTATTCACAGAGCCCCTACACTTGAGTTTTTTTTTTGGTGAAACTAACCTCATATTGTACGCACATCTATACATGAAATGTGTAGTTTTGTTGTTGGTCAAGGACATCGTCCTGGTTGGTTGGTTTATTTTGACTTAGCATAGTGTAAATTGTGCATGTTTATTTAGGTTGGGTAGTATTGGTTGGCAGGCAGTTAGTCGATTTCATTTGTCATTCCTGTCGACACATGCGACAGTATTAATTTATATTCCACAATCTAACTAATATCGTAAGTATGTCACTCAAATGAATACACACACAAAAAGGACTACAAACAAACGGCCAACAGGGAGACAGAGAGAGAAAATGGAAACCCGGGACGGAAAAAAAAACCGAAAGAAACAAAAGGAAAAAAAGGAAAGCAGCCTGAATTAGGTCATAAAATGCCTCACTAAATTCCGGCTACATTTTGATAGATAGTGCTTGCATGGCACAAAGCAACGGGTGTATTAATTTCACGGTGTATTAGACTGTATCTGTGTCGTTTTTTTCATACCTACAGTGACTACGAGTTGGGTTGGTTTGGAATTCCTATAACATCGAATAAATAAGATGTCTTCACCTCGGAGTGAATTCGTGTCACACAGCAGTACGAGTATCTATGTATCTTTGTCATTGTCACGCAAATTAGATTTTTCATTTTTTGAACTCTATGAAAGATTCAATGCCTACGCCTTCGTGATGGATGGTCCCGACGTCTATGCTCGCCAGGTACATGGGATGTAAAAATGAAAAAAAAAATCCTAAATGAAGTTTCTTTCTAATGGAGAGAGCCATGAAAGCACTGAAATGATAAGGAACTGCCTATTCCTCATCCTCGTTGCTGCAGCTTCTACAGATCTTCGATTCGAAGTGTTTTTGCGTTCTTGCCAATGAGGTAGAGTATCCCGGGATGACATTTCTATAAAAATAACTGGAGAAGGTGCCCGGCTTATTTATGTTATATGACTCAGAGGAGGGGTACTACAGGGGTCAGTCTTGGGTCCAATATTGTACAGTTTTTACAGATTCCCCTTATCCATGAATATGAAGTTGATGGTGCCACCTTCTTTGACGTTGTTCTTGTCTAGGAAGTTATAGTTTAGGCTTACAATCGCCTAAGCCTGAATAGAAGCGAATCATTCCTTCAGTTCAAAAGCCGGGTCTCATACAAAAGTACGCAAGTTTCTCTTGAACTGCTATGCCAGGCTCTACCATTTTTGAAGCAACATGATATTTGATATTGGAGATAGCTTGTGTGGCTTCTACATAGCCTTGAATGACGGGTTTTTAAAAGGTAACTGGCTTCAACCACGTAGTCGATGTGAGGGCTCGAGCTAGTCATATAGCCACTGATTTCCTTAAGTCCATGGATGATCGGATTAACTAAGAATTTACGCCTTAGCTCTTTGTTTCATTGCCATATTCTTTCACTGGGCTCTTGTGAAGTAGTTTTCTGAATTTTAAGTGAGGTTCAATTCTCTGTAGGTATCCAGGACTATAAACCTTCTTTGTGATATCCTCTAAGCACTAAAATAAACTGGATACAAAAGCAATAAGTCACTCTTGAGTTTAAGCGTTACAACCAATCCCTACCTACTGACACGTTTCAACAGTTTTGGACTCATGAACTAGAAGGCATGTCTGAAACTACATAACCCCATCTAAGTTGAAGTAACATTTACTAAGCGAGTCATGGGCTTGGTCAAAAAATAGGGGAAATGCTGTTCAGTTTTGTATTGTATCGCTTGATGGTGGTCAAAGGCTGACTTCTAATTGATTCTCATGAAGACCCATATAAACAGCTTTATAGGAGGGCTTAAAATCCTTTGAGAAAAAATGAGATCGAAAGCAGGGAGTTATTGTTGAAAAGAAATGATTAAACCACGCGACTGTCCGAAACGCTGTTGAAAACACACAAGAATTTACGAAAACGAAGTGGACTCACACTAGCATACAACCCTGCAAGTTCTACTGCTGATAGAATCTAGTAAATTAGACTATGTTGCTGCATATCTGACTTCAATTACAGTGCTTTATCTTGAAGTCCTGGGTCTTATTTCTGTATCCTAGACGTTGGAATCGATATCACAAAACTATGCAAACTGTGTAGATCATCGATTGATGATCTCCTCTGAAGAGTCCACTAATATAGTGTTCACAGACATTAAAAGCATGAACTTTTTGGTAATACTCTCTGCTGGGGGCAATGTGACTGTTACCATCACATTACTTCGAAGAAGGGTCTATTTTTTGTAGAACATTCTGGTTAAACATTCTCTATTTAATGACATTACTTAATAACATCTAACGCTAAAACTCCTTTCGAAATAAATGAGTAGTTGACAAGTAGTAACATTCATTACCAACCTGTTACCAGGTAGTTTTTACTCAAGGTTATCGTTGTAATACTTGCTAGGAGAATAAATAATGAAATGATGCTAACATTCATCACCAAGCTATTGCTATGTAATGCTCCAAGAACATTGACAGGGGTCTCTACTGAGAAAATAAAAAAACACTGACATCCATTACCGACATATTACCCCGGAATATTAAACGCAAATTATTTTTGTTATTTAAATCAGAAAACAACAACTACCTGAGCTAATTCTTGTAAACCATTCCAAGAAAATAAATAGCGAAAAATTAGTTACATACATTACCAAGCCATTTACATGGTAAATGCTGCAAAAAATTACACATTTCTTGTTTTCGTGCATTTGTATTTGTAGTCTCTATTGCGAAAATCGAATTCAGTGCAATATGTTATCTATTACACAGGCATTACCCTGTAATGAATTGCATTCTTAACAGAAGTGTTGATAGTCTCCAATTAGACGTTGTAACATTAAAGATCCTTTTTTTTTGCCCGGCCTTAAAGACCAATTATACTAACGCATTACACAGTAATGAATCTTTTCTTTATCTCGTATTAATCTCTCATAAATTATTCTATGAAGCAACTGCCTGACTCACTGTTCCCTATGGAATGTCTTATATCTGCACGAAAGTAATTATAATTATCTTTATGATTTGAGTGTCCATTCAGATATGGTGGCGCCCCTCTAGGCACGTAACAACAATCTAAGGTTTGAGATTCCATCTCTTCTGGCAGGGACGCCCCTCCCTGCTGCGCCATTACGATAAACAATTTGCGCATAGTTGCGTTGTTAATAATTCACTGGTTTTTAACGTATCCTGTGAGGGGGTGCACAACAAAAAAAAATAAATAGCAGCCAAATATATGTATGAATTTAATTCGCCTCCAATCCCCCAAGGAGAGTTATGCCATCACCACTACCATTACCTATCGGCCTGTGTGCAACAATGCTGAAGCCATTCCTCATGAATGATAATGATTTTCTTCCTTTATTCTCTGGGCTTTCTTTTCAATAATTTTCCTCCTTTTTTTTTGCTGCCCCTACTGTTCTTTCTCGTCCTCCTGTGTTGAGTGCTGGTGGTCCTATTTTTATTTATTGTAAGCAGTCAGCCGTTTGTTCGTTTTTTCCCCCCGAATAATGCCGAAGGTATAATAAACAATAACCACAACACCCACCTAGTTTTCTTCCAGGAAACAGCTCCTTTCCCTATAATACATGTCCTATCGGTTGTCTGTGGCTCTATATGTGTGTACATTTAACTTGTGCTTTGGCATTTGGCCATGGTTGCTTGCTGAAGTGCGGTTTGGCACTTGAATGTGCGGTAGATACACTCAGCCCGCCTACAATCTACATTCTCGTCCTTGCTGTTCTCCTCCTCCATCTTCTTGTGGGTCGTAATTAATAATGGCCTGGCCATGATCAAATATTTCCAAGGCGGATAGTACCGAAATATTTGTGTATTTATGTATGTTCAGTGAAAGCAAAAAAAAAAAAAAAAAAATTTTGGCAAACGTACTTTTCGTCCTGGAATATTCACCGCCCACAATAGTTTGCGCGGCAGAGTAGGTGTTAGCGGCGAACAAATTATCCTGCTCATATAAAATACTCTGCACTCTCTCTCTCGCGGTGTTTTATGATCGCTCCCATGCTTCCAATATGGTAGCCACAGCTCTTGTAGACCACCAACTGCATGTGGCTAGTATCCTGACGCTGCCAAATTATCACGGTAGCAGAAAGTAACATCCTTAAAGTGGTGCCAGGTGTTTTGTGGTATGTGATGCTGTTAGTGGTATCCATATCCCCTGGGAGATACGTGTTTTATTCAGGGTTTTTCATCCACGGTCTTGCTTAATCAATTAAAATTTAAACGTATCGTTGCGGGAGCACAGGATGTACATACATGTCAGGACTAAGTATGGTGTTCTGTGTTGTGTCACAACTAAGAGATGGTTCACTGGCTAAGCAGCGAAATAATGTTAAAATATCAAATTTTCTGGCTGTGGAACGTATTCCCCTAGCAAGGATAATGATTAACAAAACATTCTGGTATTGTGCCGTTAGAAAGATGCCTTCATGAGAAATTGTATCTCTAAGTTATTTATGATTTTGATTTTGGTTAAGCTGATGCTATTTGGAAATTCATTTGTGAACTCTCCTCCAGCGAATGAAGAAGACGACCGACAGTTGGCGGCTGTGTGGTTGGCATAAATAACGAGTACCGTGGGCTTTCAAAAAAGGATCTGCATGGGAGATATGGCGGCATAATGTAATCATTTATTCCGGCGCGCACACTTGCCAGTCGTATGTTAAATTAATTTGAGAATGAAACTCCATCGACTGACGTGGTCGGTTCGACGTTTTGATTATCATTACAGCCCTCTGGCGGGCGTTCTCATAAATAACCATGATAATTGCGTACATATCGCGCATAGATATCGAATCAACGTTAATAATGAAATATTGACTAACGTTTGCATGCGTGTAGGTGTGTGTGTGAGTATGTATATTTGTAAACTCATAGAATTGAGTTCAGCAAGTTTTTTGTTCTATGTTTATGGACCTATCCATCTTGTGGAAGCTAATTACTTATTTGTTTTATGTGCGTTTTTGGGGGTCAGTCAAAGATTTGGCGGGAGGCAACACGCGTATGAAATTTCCACAGGACTACCTATCAGAGAGCTGTAGGACCGTAGCCGATACAAAGTAGAGGGATGTGGGTATTTTTGGCATTCTGTATTCGGACATGGGACGATAAATTATGCAGGCTTGAAATGTCAATCAAGCGATGTGAAATGCTGTAGCAGGATACATCAGGACATTTTATTTTTATTTTTTTTTTGTTTACTATCCTGTTTTTATCATGTTGGAGCGAAGGTTAATGCGTGTGCAGTTTAAGGTTGGATTTAAAACCAAAAGACTTTTGTTCCACTTAAAGGAAATGAGTTTCTAACTTAATTCGTGACGTGACGTGACCGTGTCTTTTTGATCTCTCTGGAGAAACCTATCACATTTCTTAGATTGCACTACAATCCAGGGTGATCTTAGGCGTCAATCAAAGAGCTTTTTCAACTAACTCATACAAGTGACTCAAATTGCGCCGTTTGACTTGATTGAAGTACCTTTACGCTTGTGGGCGTCAACTAAAATTTGCGCCATCTGTATGAGATTCAAAGACTCCTGAATCACTGGTTTTCATCCACCCAAACTTTTAAGATCGAACTTAAGAAATTACTGTAAGGTGCCAACAATTCGTACAATACCACGTTTGTGGACATAAAATGTCACCACTGCCAGTACCATCTAACATATGTAGCCGAAACTAACTAACTGGTTTTGATATCGGATGTTAGAGTGCATACATCGATTATTTATGTTTTTTCTATGTTATTCCTTTCAGATTACTTTTCAAGTGGCTTGGACATCAACCAGTCTTATTGTAGCACGGCATTGCGTCATTATTTTGTGGTTTTTGAAAACTTCAATGGATTCAACTTAAACAGGGTTAATATGATGCGTAAAAGCAAAAAATTCGATTGATCGATTGAGAAGTATACTTTGTGGGGTTACAGTGACAGATGTTCTTTGCGTGCCCGTGATGCCAGGGCATCTCTTACGCATTTTTGTATTCAAAATACAGATTGCAGTACAGACGGTCCCAGATAGATCGCATCGCTTAAGGATTTCTGAATAGACGGCTTGATCTGTCTTGACATTGAGTCTTTTGCTTCCTATCGATGAGACTAGCTGGTTGAGTCCACAGAAATGAACCGGGAAAATCGTCCCTGGATTTAACTGGTTAATACACTTTAAGAGTTATTCACGTCGAGACCGCTCTGCCCTACTAGTCAGTAATAAAACCCGTCCTTGGGCCTAAATTTAGGTTTCTATCAAGACCCAAGCTCAAATATTTCACACTTTTCAGTAGAGAAAGAACCGAGCTCTCTAGTTCCAATACAGCAGCAGGAGATAGTGGGAGCTCAGACTTTAGGTTATGCAGATTTTCGTGCCCATCCACTTACTAGTCATCGAATTTTCACTGATGGTGGAGAGCAACATACCACAATCTACAAAGACCTTGCTTTTCTGATTTTATCCGAATTTCTCCAACAAAAAGTAAGTGCAGTGGTACAGTAGTTAGTGCGTTAGACTACTGAGCGGGAAGTTCGAAGAAACTACCAAATTCAAGAATATTTTGCAAAACATCCGGGGTTTATAATTCTCATAAGAAAGTCTCGCAATTTGCTTTTTGCAGAACACGAATGGTCGCGAGAAGCTAGGTTCTGAACCACATATCGTCTGTTGTGCGAAACACTTTGTATTTGTAGATACATCTGTGAGAGTCTACCAGACACCAGAGAAGGAATATTTTTTTTTAATTTTTACTGGACAGGGGGTTCTCATAACTGATCTTTCTGAGCTATAAATTATGTCTGTACGTGATCATGAAGCTGAGGTATAACCAAAATGAAATAGATTTTTTTTTATATAGTCACCATCAACAATATATTCGAGGATAAATTTTTGCCACTGAGTATGTTTTTCTTCCATGTAGCTGACGTTAATTTGCCGGTAGGTAGTGTCTACCATACCCCACACACACGGGACAGTCGATGTTAGGCAGAGACAGCTAGTATTTTAAAAAGTTTTCATGCATTTTTTTTTTAAATCACCCTGTTCTATCAACACTATCTCCTGGTAAAAATGTCAACTAATTTACTCTCATGAAAATTACTTATTCAAGCCAATTTCGAATTTAAATTTCGACGAACACAGGATGTCAACAGTATTTAATTCAATCTTCTCCCTTTCAAAGCCCATAAAGTCCACCAACGTGCCATATCATCACCAACAACCAAACCACATATCATCAAAAAATTGATTAAAATTTAATCGTGTTTGTGTTAGATATTAAAGCTTATTATCACTCGGTGGTAAGTAATTTTTTATTCATACACACCTCACAATAAATTAGCACGTATCTGCCTGTTTAAATTAACTTTTAAATGATATTGTTGTCAATGGAAATTGCTCTCCGAAATCCACTCTACAATATGACCCAATTTCGTGTCCAATAAAAAAATACATTTGCACTCGAATTCAATTTTTTTAACAAAACTTCCTCCCATCGAAGCGCAACATTCCCATCGCAATCAACTGGCAAACATTGTATCTGGCGAATCTGCGAATTTGTGAATCTCGAACTTAATTATATATACGTACCTGTTTCAAAGAAAATTTCTCGAATTGGATTCCAAAAAACAGAAATGAATTGAAATACCTGTTTCCCTCCCTTCCTTCGTTTCCCGACCCTCAAAAACCCCCCATCAAAAAACAAAAAAAAAAATGAGAAATGAATAAAAGAATCTCAAAACATGCACAGAAAATAAAAAAAAAAGAGAAATAAAACAAAACATACAACAATTTGTGGATTTTTTTGTTGTTGTACGAAAGCGGTTTCTCGGTTTGGCCTTCTCCTGACTACATATCGCGAGTGTGAGTGTGTAACGATTGTGAACTTTCTCAGACATCTGCTATCATCTGGTTGATTTCATTTTTATTAAACTACAAGGACTGGTATACGAGTACGAGTATATGTAGCAGCTACGTGGCGGTGTATGTAGAAATACACAGTTTAAGAAGGATACATCTGCAAGATTAACGAAGAGGACAACGGAACGGAAGCAAAAAATTTAGCTACCTTCACACAGACGGCTTTTACTTTCCTCCTACGGGAGGGTACCTTGTTTTTTTTTTTTTGTATCTTTATCTTTTTAGGCGTTCTGTGAGATCCTCCTGGTGGAATGCTGGTTAATATCTACCAGGTAACATCTGCTCGATGCAGAAGAATTTTTTTTTAATTTTTGGATGCCATACGTGGCTTCGACAGGGATATAGGGAAGGTGATGCCTTTCAAGCAGTATTGAGTTTTCTGGCTTTTTTTTATGGTCTAAAGGGGTCTTTTTATTAGGTCGCGTCGTCGTACAAACATTATTTTATTGAAGTATTTATTGTACTACGATGACAGTTATGTGTTTGTTGTTTCGCTACTGCGGAAGTGTGGACCATGATGGGAGCAAAAATGATGATGATGAGGCTGAGTGCATTCAACAGAACGTTGAGGTTTTTTTTTCTTGTTTTCGAGTAAAAGATTGAAACGCAGATCAGGGAGTGAAAGGTTATTTTTTAATTTTTTCCGTAGTCTTTGTCTGTTTTTCTTCGTTTTTTTTTTGTTTGGTAGGAAATTCAATTTGTACCATTACCGGTCTAAGGAGTAAATAGAACGCAATAAAGGATGCCCTAGCTATTCACTAATTTTAGAGGAAATGGCAGGCATACAAATAAATAACGGGGCTTGAACAGATGAATTTTGAAATGACAGGAAATTCTGACATCGGAATTTATGGTAAGCATTTGAAAATTCATCCACGGATCAGGGAAATTAAATGAAAACATTTTTTTTGGAACGAATTTCAGAGCAGTGAATAGGGATACCAAGGATTAAAATTCTTGGAATTTTTGAAGCTAGTTGAGGTGTCCTTCAAAACATAGAAAATGGAAAGAAATCTCTGCGTTTGAACTTCAAGCGGGTGTCGTTAAAGATGAGCCTACAAAAAGGTCCTCAGTACATAAACTGCTAATAGAATTCGAAAATGTAAAGCGCTCTAGGGTATTTGAGGCATTTTACCACTCTGACAGAGGATATAGGTGCGTTAGATTATGGGCAACCATCCTCACTCTAGCAACTCTTTCTCTCACCTCTATGCTGGTGAACCTCTGTGCCAGCTCGACTGGAGATTGAGTTACAATAAGTAGAGAGCCTCCTGTATTATGCCCTTCTTCTCGCTCTAGATTGGCAACGGACCTATTTGCTAGATGCGTTACAGAGTGGCACGAGTATTTTCGTTTTTCCTGATAGCCAAGCCACCCTTAAGGTCGAGGAACACAGTCCTCGAAAAAATTAAAATGATTTCAGAAATAGTAAAGAAAAACTTTGGATGCAGTAGTGGATTCTTGCTCACAAGGACTGTATGGGTAAAGAGATGGGCGATTAGCTAGGTATGAGCGTCACAATCATCCAGGTGCACTAAGAACCTCTGCAACAATTTACCAGTAAACTAACCGTGTTCACAACCAGTGCTCTCTGGACGGATACGCTAGGACACAAGCAGGAAAGAAGTCCTGCAATTTGTACTAGAAAGCCAAGTTTCTTGTTAATATCTGGGCCTAGCTACTCCCAACCACTCGTGTTGTGCGTGTGATTTTTTTTTCGCATGAATGGGGCAACCTACATTTAATGTCATATCGACAAGGCGTATTTGCGAAGCTTCTCGTGACAGTCACCGCTCTCGAATGTTTGTCAGACTAGAACAGGAAAAAACTTTTTAATCTTTTTGAGTTGGAACATCGAAACTACCGCGCAGTAGTCCAACGCCCTAACCACTGTGCAATGGCACCAACAGAATAGAAACCATCTTAAAACCCTCATTAGCGGTAAGAAACACTTTCACATAGTTAGCTTAGTATGTCTTGAGAGTGCTACAACTTCCCTTTGTATCTTTACAGAATGTCCCATGTTGATTCTAGGCAGAGAGCTTGACATCCATACCCTCTGAAAAGATAGTGAAGTCTCTCCTGGCCTCCGGTGTGAATAACTTACTTTAGAGCCCTACAGTATAGCACAATAAGACTCTTTGTGAGCCTTCCATGCCAGAGCGGGACAACCACTCCGTCTAGGGTTCCACCCAGGCTGAACTTGGTGTACACCTTATATTGGCTACTTTCACATATTTGGACCTCAGGCCATAAATATTCTCCAAAACTAAGTTAGAGCCACACCTTCAAGGGAGACTACTTGCTTAGGGTAAACCAGCCTCTGATTCTAGAGATTTGATCAAAGGGAAATCCTTGAATATTCCTTTGATAAAAGATAGTTATAAGAGAGACAACCGATTCGGGTAGTAAAAGATCCTCTCATTTGGCAACACTATTCAGGAACGTGCTCGGACTATGACTTCAGAGTCTGTATACACCTAGAACCTCTGTACACTGTTCACCCCTGGTGTTACCGAAATCTGAATTAGTCAGGATCCATTTAAGTTTGGATCAACTGCATTAGTTATTCAAGCAAATCCAATCGTTTCAGAGGACAGATTTATTGCTAAGAGTACTCCTTGTGTCGTCAAATGGCTTCTCTGTTGAGAATGACGGGCTGTTGGGAATCAATGTTCAATGCAGAACTAGGTAGGGCCAGGTGGGTCACACAAGGTAGTGGCAGGCGGGTCTAGTTTTAGCCATACTTTGCTACATCTATGGCTAGCTTTCATTACCTCGGTGGATGAGATCCTTGGCTTCGGCCTGAAAGACGCTGCAACTGTTCTGAAAGTTAAAGGAGAGGCGGATCCCTAAGTCTTCCGAGAAGCCTCCGGCACCAACTCCGTCCCTGGACCCAGCCTCAAAAATTGACAGCGAACCGTACAGGGCAGTAGAGGTAATAACTGACGGTTAAAGGACATCGCATTGCATCCACTCTGATCTGTCCGGTATCGAGTGTTTGAAGCCAAAGCTGAAGTCAGTTTCAGTAGGTAAACGGTCGGTGACCTGGGGGAGATGACGATGCATCATAAGTATGCTGGCATGAACATTACCTTGCCTTTTCGATAGTCAAGAGTTTCTCAGTCAAAGAGCTGGGCTGGTAGCCATTTTTTCACCGATGATGTCTTTCTGGAGAAGATGAAGCATTGTCTACAACGCCGCTGTTGGAGAGGTTCTCAGCGCACCCGTGATGCTGAGGCATGCCACATTCAACATGAGTGATGAAAAGGGGTTTATAGTTTCCGAAATCCTTATTGCACGCTCCATAGAAAGACTAGAAAAACTTACCCTGACTGTGGTGTACAAAACAGAAAGCAAATATCTAAGGATTGACCTGCCAAAGGACGCTTTTTGGTTGAAGACCATGCTGCAAGAAATGTTGCAATTTATTTGCAAATTGTGTTTCTATAAAAAAAAGTTTTGAAATTCAGGAGCAATACATCTTCTGCTGTGCATAGTTAGTTTATCATTTCAATAAGTGCATGCAAGTGCATATGTATCCGAAAAGTTGTCGAATACAATGAGACTGAAATTCCCTTCATTCAAGGACGTCAGTTCAAATACACGAGATGTCGAAATATTCTTACAGATTCCCAAAATCAAATTCAAACTGGAATGCATCTTTTCAATTTTAAAAGCACACCCTCCCCCACCCCCTGAAAGCACCACCACCAACTTCACAATCAAAGGAATCCTTCTACCAAATACATATGTAATTTTTATGTGTGCAAGTCGCCCCCATCTCTCTCTCTCTCTGAAGCAAAGCTTACGTATGTTAGTTACATCATTCGTAATTCCACGTGACTGCATCATTGGCTTACATCCAGAACATCTTTCTTCGAAAATAAAACGAGAATTTTCCTTTTATTCCCATACACCCACTTTGCTGCCTCAAATCAGCAAGAAAACACGTTTCAATACTTCAATTCCATCACTATAATCAAATTTTGATCTCCATATAAAAATAAACGAGTGTACGAGTCCTTATCATCCTCGTCGTAAAATCACGATATTGTCGTTAGATACAAAATCCTCCTTGTCTTGTTTTTTTGTTTTTTTTTTCTGCTTTTTTACGGGCCTTCTACCGTCTTTTTTTTCAATCCCCAACCCCCTATGTGTCGTCGGCAGCAACGAAAAGAATAAAATATTAACACAGAAATTGTAAAATCATTCAACGTCAATTGAGCAGAAGTTGACAGCAAAGCGAAAAGAAAATGAAAATAAAAATAAACACTTGAGAGCCTTTCCCAAGAAGAAGGGTAGAACTGGCAATACACCCCCCTCCCCACCAACCCTATCCTACCTGGGCGAACAAAAAAAAATGTGTTTTACTTTGAATATTTGCCAAAACTTGAAACGTGATCCTCAGCTAAAACAGTTACGTTACGTTAAAAAAAAAAAATTTGCCACATTTAAATTTTACACACTCACACAAAAAGGACGACGAAAATAATAAAGAGAAGAGCGAAGCCAAGCAAAAAGGGAGAGAAAACAAAATTAACATAAAATTCAACTTGTCTTTCTCGTTCGCGTGAAAATACCAATAACAAACAAAGTACCGTGTGCCGCGCGGGATCTAAACAAGAAAATTGGCCATTTCCACATTTCCAATGCACAAGGAGGAGGCAGGAGGCACTTGTACACAGCGAAGGATGTCGTGCGGGTACAAATCTTTCTTACCCTCAGATACAGTTATAGTAGGTACTTTTATGTAATTTTTTTCTTTCTTTTTTTTTTAAGTAAATTCCAGTCATGTGCGAAGGAAATCATGTTTTCATTATCCATTACACACATGCACACGCTTGAACCGCGCGTAGAAAACATTGAAGAGGTGTATGTGATTCTTTTCAAAGGATCCACATCCAGACTGACGGAGAACGAGTGGGTTGGTTAAGTGGGAGAGTTATGAGGGCGTGGGAATTGGGAGAAACGAAATTCACAGACATCCTTTATTAAATTTCCTAAATCCCTCCACGCCGAGAGCTACGTGGAAAAAAAATTCTTGTTTGGTAGAAAAAAAAATAAAAATAAAATAACCGACTATAGGAACTGAAGAGAAAAGTCCTTTACTTCAATCTAACTACAAAATCATTTACCGACGACGTTATCATTGTATGCCCTGTGTGTGTATCGATGACAATGCAGTTTTAAGTTATCCGATTTTGATATTGATAGCGATATAATGTGAAGCGATCATCCTTGTCCCTGTGCACAAAAAGGATAATAAGGAGATTTTGCCTTATATTTCAAGTACACATGACATTAAAGGCTGTAAGGATGTGTATCGTTGAGTGAGACAAGCACAATGAGATAAAAGGGGAGGAATTTATAAGAAAAGAATGGTAAGTGGTAAAAGTTTTCTTTCAGTGGGACCAACATGGGTAGCGAGAGGTCAAGTTGGAAACTTGAGATTTTTCAAAAAAATTCAGAGAAAATAAATGAGAGAAAAAGTATGCTTTGGTGCGGTTACCTTTGTTGAATTTAAGTAGCTAGAGATACATCGTAACTCCAATACTTTAAACGGCACAAACCTCTTGACATTTCCTTCTTTCACAAGACTGAGGTATAAAAATACACTTTGCTTAGCAATTGCCCCACTTGGCCCAACTGCGATTGACAGGATTGTCTCTTTCCTTAGTCGTACCTTCTATAAATAAAACAATTCTGAGTGTCATAACCTTTAGGGCATATATTTCAAAAACAAACAATTGTTTTAATTTTTACTGCTTCAGAATTTCAGCTGTTTTCCGTCTGTACAAACGTTTGTAAATTCGACTTTCGACTGCCCACTTCGGGCGCCAGTTAATTTGAAAATGTTAAAATTAGCACAATTCGCTAGACTTCCCCAACTTCGATGTTGACAGCAATTTGTTTTTTCATAGTTTCTAAAAATATCGCGTTCCTCCACATCAGGCGCCAATTAACTGTAGAACGTCAGCCACAATTGACCAACTTGCCCTAACTGCTAATCGCAGGTTTAATTTTTTACTTGCTTTCTTAATTTGCTCTATTAAAAACACCAATTCGAGTGTCATTACCACATAAAAGAACATCGTAGATCGGCGTCGGGCGCCAATTAGCTTAAATTTTTTTATATTGAGCACAAATTCGCCATATACCCAAACTGTGATTTTGGCAAAAATTCTTTAGATCGAATTGGAGTAGCAATCTGGCAACATAATCGCTTGCAAATTTCATTTCCTGTTCACGGCAAATAAAATGAAACCAATCGCTTTGCCTCACATTGCGCGCCAATTAATCCTAAAATGTCAGCCATAATTGGCGCGATTCCCAAGATTGATTTTTGCTTTATGTGGTATTTACGTATCGAGACTTTCTGTAAAAATAAACAATTTTAAGTCTTTAGGGCGCATATATAAAAAAAATGTACGTTGGCCGTTTTTAATCTCAAAATTTTAGAATTAAAACTATCGGCGACTAAAATACTTCCGCTTCCTCCTTATGACACATAAACTAAGAAAATACGTGGCCTCACATTGTGTGCCAATTAATCCCAGAGCGTCATCAAAAATTACCTTGGCCACCCTAAATATTATTAAGAAGACTAATTCCTCGACTGATTTTTGATCTCACAACAGGGTACATTATCATGAAAATCCTATCCTTTTGTGACTTCCTGTTAACAGCACCTAAATTAAAAAAATTTCACTTGCCCAGTGTTGGGCGCCAATTAATTCCACAATGTCAGCCACACGTGTTTAAATTGTATGGCAAGCGAAACTTTTGAACTTCATTGCTGACAATTTTCTCATACACCTCAACAAAAAGAAAATGTGGTCGATGTTCCTTTTGCCATGGAGCTAGGGTTAGTTTTTATTCATGAACAACGTACGAGTTGTGTCGCCTTTTGTAGTGTCCATTTAAATTTGTATGCGGAGAATGTTCCTTTTCTATTTAAGTCTAGTTTTTAAAATAACGAAAAAATACAGATTTTTTGCGTAGTAAAGTTTTTAATGGAAAATTAATTTTTATAATGTATTCACTGTTCAGTGGCGAAAAGGAGCATAGAACAAAAAAAAGTGATTAAAAATTGCCAGAAAAAGTTCAAGTCCTAACTTGCACAGACCATTGAATGAGCATAAGCTTTAACGTATTCTTATACATTCTCCCTCTTAAGTATTCAAAATGAAAGCGTTGTTTTGTCGACCAGGTCAGGACAGATTTTAATTAAAACGCATGGATATTTCTCATTGAATCCTGAACTTCCTGTTTTAAAAATATTTGCATCGGTAAAATAGAAACTTGAAATCCTACTTTCCTAGGAAACTCACAACTTTCTAATTTTCTTCAAATTTTCAGATTCGAGGTTACAACTTTCAAATAGTCTCTTCAGTTAATAAAGTGCTCCTCTCTAGGCTACAAAGAATTTACTGATAAAGCTGATGAGACTCTTCACTTTGGGTTGAGATTCCCTGTCTCAGGACTCAGTAGATTTCTTATGTTTATGCGATAGTTTAAGCTATGTGAATCCTTTAATGCCACGTCAGTCGAGTAAGTTTATAAGAATTGTCAAAGGCAAGAAATAGTCACATGTTCCCGCGTTGGGCGCCAATCAAAATATTATCTTCAAAACAAAACATACCTTAAGAGCAATCAAATTTATGCTTAACGAGGAAGCTAACAGTCTACCGAGTACATCGTGCCAATCTGTAGGAAGTGATTTATTATTCTGTCTGACATAAGATTGATTTTAATTCGAATTACTTGCTCTTCTGAGTACTTAAGGATGACCACAGTGATGAGCTCAAAAGGGCAACGTCTGTTTGATTTTGATTTACGGCCATTCACCTCATTCAACACCAAACATTACTTCCCATGTGACATTTACACTTCTAAATCCTTGCATTCACGTGTATTGCACAGAGCACGCAATACCATCATTGCCGTGGTTAACCACAGACTGTGTTATTTCAGTTAATTATTATTCTCGAAAGAGGTTTGTACATTCTGCTAATAACCCTTAACCATACAACCTCAACGGTTCCCTCGTAATGATTCTGACATTTCCTCATTATGCTGCGGTTCAGACGTGAAGTAATTAAAAGTCTTTGCAACGCTAATTGACGTAAACAACGTTACGTAACAATGAATTGAATTTATTGACTGTATACAGCTTAAAGTTTGTCAAAATGAAGCACACGACTCGATAGGGCCGGAGTACCCTTTCTTAATTTTACGTCTTTTGCTCTCGCTAGCCCACTTATGTAAGCAACGTAACGGAGTGCTCATTTTTACGCGTTTTCGAAGCCTTGAAGCTTTCAAGATGAGGTACACTTATCTGGATGACGAGGAGACTGTTTTTCAATTTAAGCTTAAGCTTGAATAGGAAATTCTGTAAATTTTAAAATATTTTCCTTCAGTTATGAACCTTAACACCATAACGTACGATGACTCGAAATTTTATTCGTCCTTTAAGCATGAGGACTGTGAACATGAGTATCTTTAAACTACCGAAAAGTATCTGTCATTAAATTTGCACTTACCTATAGTGGTTGTTAAATGCGTAACTCTAGGAAGTGTGTAAGTCTCTTGAAGCTCGGACGTAAGGCACGTAACGTAACAGTATTTTCAACATTTTCCATAAATTGAAGTCAGGGCTCCTTGGAAATTGTATGTCACAATAAAAACCGTCCGAAAATACCGAAATAACGTAAACGTAACGTCATATTGCCGAAAACATAGTTTCTATAGAAATGTAGTCGACGCCACTGTGCATACACCGCGCTTCAAGACGCAAAAGTAAAAGTTTTCTTCACAAAAGCTAATGGGAATAAAAGGATATACCAACATCGTTCCGCTCAATATTAAATGGGTAGAATTGACTCGTAAAAATAAATTGATATTGTCATATATGTGAATGAAAATTAATACCGCATTACGTATGTCTTTCGATGCGATGGTTGTGCACTATTCTTTCCCTCAACTCATCCCATAAATAATTAGGGCTTTTCGATAAAAAAAAAAAAAAATAGAAAAAAAAAGAGCCAAATAATGGGCTTCTGTATAATAATAAAAAAATATATATATCGACAGGAACAGGCATTTACTCCATTGATTTCGGTTTCTCCGAGATACTCGAAGAAGATACACTCTATACGAACACATTCAAGCACTTACCTCTTCGTTTTGGTCGTGATTCCTCATCAGCAATATCCGACGAAAGTCCTCCTCCCGTTGTATCGAATCCTCACGTAATTCCTTAACAAATACTTCAGTCGTTTGTTGGCGCTCCTTAAGTGCCTCCAATTCCAACTTGAATTGGTGGAAATCGCTTTTGATTGTCGCCAAGTCTTCGAAATTCTGCGTACGTTGGTTGACATCTTTCGATGCCTTGCTAGCGATATCCTGCAATTCACTCAGTTCCTTGCGTATCTCGGCTATCGATTGTGATAGCCATTCGACAGTGAGTTTCTCCTTGTTGCCACCAATATGGCCTTCACGTAACGTCTTAATTTCATGCCTGACAACCGATATACCCAGCCGGTCGGTGTGGTGGGGGTGTATAGATAGTTGATAATGTGAGAAGAATTACCAGATGGGATTTCACGAAGGAGTACATAAAAAGGAAGAAAAAAAATTTCAACAATAAATTAGTTTTCAATTTATTAACATTTTTTCTCTTTTAATTTAAGGCTCATTAGATACACATTTAAGTCTAATTTAATTGGGTGTGGAGACAGGACTTCCCCCGTTGTCTATAGCCACCTAGGTTCGTTCTCTAAAATCGATATCAAGTCTCCTGGGTGGGTGACCCGCCTGATTTATTTGCTACATTTCGTATTGTTCTCAGTATCGCAGGGATATAAAAGGACTGCGCGCTTAATTACTTACGCTATAATGGAATTATAAAATAAAACATTTAATTGTTACGTAATGTGAGTAATTGTTTTTGAATTCTATTGTTAGTGGACTGGCTTGTGTGGTTGCAGACCTAATTTTGAAATGTGTTACGAGCGAGAAGTGTAATTGCTTTTGGGAATTTGACTAACTACTAACTAATTGCGTTACGTGGCGAGGGGAGGCTTGAATTGGATTTTATCTATTTGTTAAGTGATAAATGGAGAACAGAGATATAATTACAACGAGAAGGTGGAGAATACAAATGCAATTGTAAATCCGGTTGAGTTTTGATGTTACGTGATGTGAAACAATCAAAACTGCAAAGCAGCTTGTCACGGGTGAGGGAGGAAGGTGCTTTTTTTTCAATAGAAATATTTTCATTCAAAATCTAGCCATGTCAGGGCACTGCAATTAACGAGATTTATGAACATGAGTTATGGATGAGACGGTTTGGTGCTTTATTGTATAAAATCCATTGTCCAGTGACAGCAGCGGCTCGTGACAATGTTGGGGCTTACAGCAAACAAATAATTAAATCCACCGAACAATGTCATAAAACAAATCAGTTTTTTATTATTTGAGTCATCCTTGATGCGCATTGTAGAGCAGGGGGTTACGTATCCAAAAAACCAAGTTTTAATAAAATTTACGAGATTTTTCTTTTTCTGAATATTTCGAGTTACATTCGAGGTTAAATCAGAGCTTTTTGAAAAATTTTCAGAGTTTTCCTCTCACCTTATGTCAGTCACAACGTATTCATCACAGACCTCACCATTTTCGAGGTAATCGCCTTCAAGCGTGATTCCAAGCATGATTAAAATTTGGTCAAAAACGGGTGTTCTCGAAAATTTCATACAAATTTGGAAAATTTTGAAAAAAAAATTGATAAACAACAAGTTATTGAGAATCTTCAAACCTTAATCAAAGAACGTATTATTTTCGAGATATTGGCATTCCTTTCGAATCAACAAAATGAACTTCTGCAGGCTGCTCAAGGACAATGAAAGCCACCATTTCGCTGTCAAGTAGAATTAGTCATTAGTTATACTATGAAAGTCCACATTTTGGATCCACCTTGGCCAGTATAGGCCTCGTATTCGCACTAACTAATTTCTACAATCTGATCAGATGATAAAATGCTTGATGAGTGAAATCTCAGCATCGTTTGCCTGATGTTCAGCATGACTTATATGATATTTTCTGTGATTTTGTGTAAACGGGTGAAACCTTTCGTCAACAACTCTTCGGTCCTCATTCTAGTTTCATCTTCCGTATCATAAGTAGCCTTGGCTAGATCAATATGCCTCTTAGGTAGCTTAAGTGGACTTATACTCTGGTATCGCCGATAACTCTAGCTCAACAAATCTATGGGAAACCTTCAACTAACACATGATGTACAGAAACGATCTAGACAGTTTAAGTAACAACTGGCATTTCCTACTCTTTGTTCCAAGGGCACTCAAAGTGAGGAAAACAGTTGACTTGTGACTGTGTTTTCAGTACTTATTTTCGATTCAAAAAATATTACTTTCTATTGCTTTCCTGAACTCGGAATAATTGTTTCCTCAGCATTGAACTGCGTACTCATTTTATCTAATTTCTTGATGTCGTTGTAAACTTTAAGAATTCCACTTTTCGGGCGCCATTTAAGAGAAAAGTTGTCTAAACTCCTCCAAGATATCAAGTGACCCCTTTCACACAGCCTCTGAAACATGTGTAAAGCTATCAGCTTTTGCACCTGATTTAATACCGTTTATTATCCTTCATTTTATCCTATTCCTTGATGTTGATGTCAACTTTAAAGAGGCTCCTATTCGGGCGCCACTTAAAGAAAAAGTTTGCAAAGCAGCGAAACTTGCGTCTGAGGTTTAACAGTCTCTCAATTATGCACTTATCTCAGTTATGTAAGCAACAGAAGAATGTTATTTCTGCCCATGAACCTAAGGCCACAAATAAAAAAAATTAAAAATGTATCTCAAATTTGGGCTCTTTGCATCTACTTCACTACGTAGCTGTGGGGGGTTATTATAACCCACAACCATGCTTTCTGCACGATCAAATCCATCCCTAAATTAAGCACGTTTGCCTTTCAATTGTAAATGTCGTGAAATAAATGTCAGCCAAATATAGAAAATTCGACTGTGCGACAACCTAACACCTAACATCGATTAAATAGGACAAAAAAAGCTCCCCTCAAACCCCATTGAATCAATATTTCAATTCCGCTTTCCAATCGATAGGTTTATGAACGCCAAAGATATCCATGCCACCATCTTACGAAACCAAACACAAAACTTTCTTTGACACAACACACACACACACACACACACACACATACATCTCATGTCAATAATTAATTCAATGTCAATGTAAAAATAAACGCCCTAACCTATCCACCTGTGATTCCACCACATAACGATTATTAAAAATTCATACACAACTTCATATGTCGACTAAAAACCATCCTCTGCTGCATAACCTTATAGCCATTCCGTGTCAAAGCACGTACAATGCCACATATTGAGGCTAACCGCAGAGCACAGGAATTTATAACAGCATATAGGAACCCTATTTGAGGGTATTTTGTGGTGACCAGAGGCGACTATTCAAAAACATATCCACATGTATCCGCCCGGATAGATATACCGAGTTACGTTCCACAAAATGTCATGGGATAAAAAAAACCCCCTCCACCCCAAAAAAAAAACGTCCAAAATGTATCTTTGGGATTTTTCCTGTTTCTCTGTCTCTGTTGCTCTTTCTGTCGCTTATTTCCTGCTCATCAAATTTTTTTTGTGGGAAAAAAACACCAAAAGAAAATTGTGATTTAAAGCAATAGTGGGTTTCAGATTCGTGTATCTCTTAGATAGCCATATCCATGGCCCCCCCACGAAGGTGGAGGACCAAGCATGGTCATGCAGAAACCAGACACCACACATTCACATACAGAAAAACTCATCCAATTGGATTAAGGACACACTGCTGGAGAGTTGTAGAATGAAATCCTGTGTTTCGTTCATTTCAACATTTTATTTATTTATCTCCTTTTTTTTGCTCTCTGTTGGCTCGGAATATCGTGAATTCGTGTACAATCCGAGCTCTATTAGAATAATACACATTCACAGTGCACGTTGCACCATTGAACACCGTGGAACGGGTGGGGATGGGGGTGCCAGGAAGGACGACAAGCGCTGAAACTATTTCCAGTTCCCGTGGAGCTCTACATTCTAATATTTTTGTTGGTTTTGTATTACAATCATTTCCTTGGTGATGGTGTCCAACTCAAAGAACAAAAATCAAAAACGAAATTCTCTGCCGGAATGGTGAAAATATTTTGTTTCGGATTTCAATATTGTCTTCATTACGACGGTGCGGTGCTTTGGTTTATTTATAGAGACGCCAAAAGGACGAGGTGTAGATGGTATTTTCCTTTTTTTACTTTTTTTTTTTCCTGTGCGGTGCACTGTGCACAGCTAAGGATGTTGCTAATCATAATGATGATGGTATTCCTCCTTTTCGTAGGATCACAGGGGTGGTAGAGGGTTGTTGTTAATTAAATTGTTGCTTATGCTTTTGATATGTAAATACAATTTAAATTTAGCAAGCAATGCCCGACCGACGCAGGGTGGAGGGTTCCTCACGTTTTTTTTTTTTTTTTTTTTTTAATTTCTGTTCCAGGTAAGCACTTGAAAGAGGATCGGGGGATGGTATATGGGGGGATGGATGCTTTGGGTTTCATGGTATTTTTCTCATCTTTTAACGAAAATATGTTGAAAAAGGACCACCAGGATGGGAGAAATGAAGCAAATTCTTTAGAAAATATAATTTTCATATTTTCATTCATTTGAACTTTGTATCGTAGTCGTATATCCGTGGGAAAGGTACACGTTGCTGTTGGTCTAGAGCGTTCTTTGAAGGCCAATGGCTCTGGGAAAACATCAATTTTTGTTGGATAAAAAAAATATACGAAAAGAAATTATTGAATTCACAGTTAATGAAAGCTGAGAATGTTACCCAGGGGATTGTATACCTGCGTTTTTGATTATATTTATTTTACGCTCAATTTTGAGCTTTGGACGTTTAGGGGTTCGTTATACGTTTGACTTGAGGTTTATGTACATTATGTCATTCGGATATGACTCGTAGTTGGAGGATATTACGATTTTTTCAATTTAATTCGTGGATCCCGACTAATTTCACTTTAAAATGATGCTTAAGGGGTGATTTTCGAAAACAGGTTTTCGTACATCGGCTATAGTGAAACTGGAAATGGAAATTTTTCCTTTCATATGTGCCACCGAAGTGAATACTAACGAACGAGTGTGATTCAAATCACTGTTATTTTTCACGGTGATTTATTTGAGCGACTCAAGTAGCAGTCGTTTTCAATCTCAAATTTCAAAGAGTAGGCGTCTTGATGCAGTATTTGGTGTTATTGAATGCTGCGTGGGAGGTTCAGGATTCAACGAGTTTTTCGCGGTTCCAGTTCTTTCGAGTTTCTGAAAAAATTTCGAGGGTGATAAGTGCCTAAATTTAGCCTTTCCGTTAAGGCGATGAAAAATGTAGGTGCCTTCCATTCATGCCACAAATGCGGCTCGCATGCTATAAATTTCGATGAAGAGCTAGACTTTGAGCCCTGAATAGGCTATTTGAATGCAGAGGGTTTTTGCATGGTTTCTGATGCTTATAAGAACACAGAAACGACATCAAAATGGTTGCTCAAAATGTTGATCAGCGCGGTAGAAAGGAAGCTACTTCCCCAGTCTTGTGAAAGTTATGGAGAAATGAGTGGATGCGTTGTCATGGTGCAAGGACACTTTTATTCTTTTGTCAACTGGGTCCATTTTCTTTTCAATTCAGCATGGAATCCACTCAATAAATCAACATAGTACTGTCCTCGTGATAAGTCTTTAATAGAGACTTTGAGAGAGCTTTCAGGAGGCTCTGGTACTGCGGCTTCATAATGGAACCTATTGTGCCTTCCCTGGTGGGGTCCTAGAGCAATCATTTTACTCCGGAGACCGTCGGAAAGATAAGAATCTTCTCTGGGTGAATATCAGCAAGGTTTCACAGATGAGATGATTTCTTCACCGAAAATATTCTTTCTAAGACGAAAGAGAGCCGGACATTCCGCACGAATATGAAGAGAGAATTCGTCCCTTTCAAGGCCTAGTCTACATGAAGGTTCCGGAGAAAGACTTATTCGGTGTAGGTGTGTATTCAGGAGACAGTGCCCACTGATAGTTTCAGTCAGGATTCTTAGACTGTTCCTGAGAGAGAATTTAGGGAAAAAATAATTTTTGAGCAGTTGTGCTCAGGTGAATTTAGCCAGACTTTATTGGATTCGAGTAAAAACAGACTCTTGGAGCGGTCCTTGAAGTGACTTCTTACGAATTACAAAAAAGAGAAAAACGATGGTCAGGACCTTTCCGGCCGATGTGACCGTCTTCGCCTTCTGTGGTGCCTGTGGAAACCTCCTGTTCCGGTTGAACTTTCATTTCTGTCGTGTAGTGATGCTCATCAACGGTCATATAAGCTCCCAGAATTGGGCTTAAATATGCCCCAACATTGCATGGAAGTTTTCGTATGATTCAATTTTGATCAGAAATGTAAGAAATATTTGTGATCGTTACCCGGAGGCCTGCTTACACACCCTCCGGAGTCACCTTAATCGAACGGCCTGGACGCTCGACCGCGCATGAATTTGTTCAGTCAATATCTGATGGGAGCCATCGGAGGGTTTCGGTCCTTATAAGCTGCTAGTAACTTCTCTGATTTCCCATCCTTATGAAAAGAACCGAATCGCACAACCTAATCCACTTTCAGGTGATATACATAGTGTCGGAGAGAACACGGAGCCTTGCGGTACACCAACACTACTTCAAAATTGGGTAGAAATGCAATTCTGTAGGTAACCAAGGTTCCAACGCTTATTACTTAGCTTCTGGATATCTACACAAAGTCACAATAGGAATTTGAATCGAAAATTTGTTGTAAGTGGTCTGCATCCTATTTGTTCTATTGCTAGGGCAATGATGAAATGAATCTCAGTCCTTCAGATATGACTGCCAAAAGGCCTCATTCGTCTGTCAAACAGGAAGGACCATTCATTCAATCGATGCGGACAGCTTGCATTATCCCTACAGCTTGTGCAGCAGTACCTGATATGGTCACCATTAATGTCAATGACACAATGTCCACTGATTATCCCAGAGACGAACTCCTGCGACTAAGGCTTATCCATAGAAATGGATTCCTTCTCGGTCCTTGCGCAACTACAATGTAAGAGTCAAATTGAATCGAGCCTATTTCACTCCACCCTTGGCGTATTCATCAATTAATTTGATTACCGAGCTGAAATGATTAGAATCCTTGCAAATGGGATAATATAGTAGTGAAGTACACATATCTACATACATCGTGGGGTCAGCCGCCGCGCCGTTGAGAAAGCAACAAAGAGCAGTCGTTGTGTGTATGAGCATATTCCAAAGCTCTCAGCTCGAACTTTGGCAACATATTTGGGAACTCCTTTCTCTAGTCGATAGTCGGTCAAAAAAGTGACTGCTTTGATGAATTCCCATTCCCAAGCAAGACTATGCATCCAACAACTGCCTCGGTGTGCACAAAACCCCCCCAAACATACACAAACATTCCACCTGCCCGCATAGCTTCAAATAACATCGATAAACCAACACTCACGCAACAATTAAACCGGAAACCGCCAGCAATTTGTTAACAATCATAAATAATTGTCAATTTTCCGAAAATTAGTTTTCAACAAAAATCCTTAACCGCATCCATCAATAAATAATGCAGCAACGGCATTTATCACATGTTCCTGCAGCTAAATCCTTTCGGTTTAACACACACAGGAAAAAACTTTAAATTTGAATTACAGTTTGGATATAAATGGATTTGGATTGCATTATTCAGTTACATTTGTGAAGCTAACGTGTGATGTGTGGGTGTGTGAGGCAGCTGATTAAGTTCGGTAGACAGGAATTAAAATTTCGATGTTTTATTCCATTCAAGGATTAAATTGTTGAAACACTGATACGTGCTTAATGTCGGGAAACAAATTGTTTCAAGAAAGCGATAAAAAGGACCTGCATGAGACCGTGGACCATGAATTCCGTTTTTCTATTGGAAAGGGTGGATATGAGCTTTAAAAAATTAAAGTTCTGCTGTTTGCGTCGTGGTCAGAGCTCCTTGGGAGCTCTTTGCGTGGTCAAGCATTGGGGCTTTGTACCATAGGAAGAGCACTTTAAAGAGTCCCTCTAGTCCAGATGTACATGTATGCAGGTTGTAGAAGTAGATGGGGGTAATCTGTTGTCCTTCCTCAACTTTCAGCTCTAGTGAATGAGATACTCAACTTAGAGCACCTCCTCCAGTGCGATATCCTTGATGAACCGGGGTCTCTGGACTAGATCCAACGATGGTAGATCTTCATCTGGTAGTTGGCAGGTATTCATTTGTGGATTAATGTTCCACATTTCTTAAGAAGGTGCCCTGGGATGTCTTCAACATCTCCGCAGAATCTCTGCGCTGCTCTATACCCAGTTTCCTTAGGTATTTCTGTAGTCTACAAGGACCTATTTGGAAGCCTGTAAGAATGCGCAGTCAGTTTTGTTGATGCTAACACGGACTTTGCTTTGATTGTAATTCCCGAGAACCCTTTGGCCTGTCTTATGTAGCTTTGAGTGGCCTTCCCTAAGCTTCGTGCTTTTGCGATTATCCTACTTCCTTAGCTCTTCCCACACCGTATGCGGTCCCAGCCCACAGAATTGCTAGTTCGTCGCCTGCCTCATTTCCCTTAATCCCACGTGGCCTGATACTCAGTTGAGCGTAACTCTGTTATTCTCACTTAGACGGTTTATCTTTGGCAAGGCACTGCCATACCAGTGCAGACCTGATTTTATGAGACCTTAATGCTTTCCTGGCGGCTTCGTCATCTGCGAGAAGACTTCTGTTGCGTAAGGGCTGGTTGTACAAAGGAGTAGACACCTTGCTAGCTTATTCAATGAAAGGTTATAGGTTTCAGTCTTAGCAGAACTTAACCTACAGGAAAGCCTTCAGACTGCAAAAGTGATTATTTATACGCCAGTCCCCTGAAAGGCTTCGAAGGCAAAAGTCTACCTACGAAAAATCGAAATCTGTAGTCCGACTTGGAGTGACCGGTCTCAATAATAATAGCGGGCCCCAAAACCTGAAGTCGCTCAGGGTCCCTGAAGGTAGTCTGTCTCTGTGTCCCTGTACATACTAACGACAATCCGTGTCCTTGTGTAGAAACTCGAAAAAGTCTCACTCCCTTCCACAAAAAGAAAGAACAAGTCAGGTTACAACCCGCAACCTTGTGGAACTCCACTTTCAGTTCGAAATTTCATATTCATATGCAAAAGAATACTACCCTGAGGGACAGGACGAAAGCATTCTCATAACCAACACAGATTCCATACAACAAGCTTCGCAATAATTGAATGATGCAATACCTCCAGAGATCGCGATATGATACCCCCGAAGTGCGCCGAATGAAAAGAAAGAAAAGAAAAAAAAAAAACCGAAACGAAGGACATTAATTCCCTTTGGTATCACCGTTACCAATACGTTGGACATTAAACGTCGTGTGCATTTTTAAGTCATTAATAATCCATTACTCATCCTTCAGTGGCCTGCGAGGAGACTTTATATGCAAAAATGTGAGTAAAAAAAAAGGACATTCTCATTCAGTGCCGTTGACATGAGTACTCCCCACGAAATCTCATAACGTATTTCAGCGTGAAATTCAAAAAATACTTTCAGCCTCTACGACCCCTTTGTACAGCACTTTCCATGCATGAACTCGGCTAAGTTACATACATACCTACTCGCACATCTTGAAGTTGGGTTATAAAATTCAACAAAAAAAAAAAAAGAAAAGAATCCTGGGACCAGAAAAAAAAACAGGGCAAGGAGGGGCAGAACACAACTCACAAAGGAACATAATTCAAAAGGTTGGTTATACAATAAATTCATGAGACAGGAACAGGAGGGCTCTGCGAAATAACAAGGAGATTGAAATATCCTTGAGAAATATCCGAAATCCCCATTGTTATTGTTATTAGTGCGAACGATGACGACGATGACGACGCCGACGACGATGATGATGATGGTGATGGTTATACTGTTCGCCTCATTTCTTTATTATTGGCATTTGCCACTTGTTTCTTCATCCCCTCCCACTCTTTCACTCTTCTACTCTTCTTTTCATTTTTTTCATTGATTAGAGTGAAATTTAAGAAAGTTTTGATAGGACACCTACCGAAGAAAACAACGAAATGATTGTCGTCCTTTCAGCGATTTTTCATCTCTAATTGACTTACTAGGCTCTTGTAAGGGAAAAAAAAAGATTTTCTCCTTCTAACGGTTGCCGGCATTTTTTTTTTTTTTTTGTAATTTTACTTTGAAATGAAAATGGAAATGAAAATGAAAAACCACCCCCCAACGACAACAACAACAACAACACCAACGATTTTTATTGTGCAATGGGGACCGACTGGCATCGTGTTGACGCCGGGATAGACAGTGAAAAGGGGCAAAAAAAAAAAAAAACAACTTTTTTACTGCCTGCCAACCCCAGTCAGGCGCGTACCACCCCCTCGCAATTGGAACATTTCACACACAACAAGTCTGAGTATTGTATAAGTGCCAGAGCAGGGGTTGGGCAGAGAGCAAGAGAGTGAGATGTAAATGTAGACGTAATGTGTTTACTGTGCTCGTATAATTAAGAGACAGAGCAACAATCTTTTCCCTTTTTTTTTGGTCCTTTATAATACTTGGTATTCGCACTCGAACTGTGGTAGGTCCTTTCGTAGTGTTGTGTCCCTGTTACCGTTGGTAATGGGAATTGTACATATATATCCACGTTGAGGTTGTTAAACATTTCATTTTTTTTTTTTCTTTTACCCCATTTTTGCGCGAGTCCTTTGGAGACTCTGCCTCTTGGTTGGTAATGCCTGAGGGGAGTAAATTTTTATTGATATTTAAATGATCAAAGTAAAAAATTTAAACAAAAAGCATACGGTTCAAGGAAATGCTTTCAAGGATGAACAATGTGCATTAAATTTTACGATGAGGGCGGGCTGTGCTCCGATGTTCCGTGCTGCGCTGTAAATGAGTCATCTTTCAGCAGGAGTACGAGTGTATGTGCGTATTTATGTGCTAAGACCATGTGGTTTGTGAAATTTAATGCGTTCTGGCAGTTAATGCAAATTGAATCCTTGGGTTGGGTTATTGTTAAATGGTTTAATGATACAGCAGAGGTTCTGTATGTGGTTATCACCAGATTGGCCTACTTGCTCAGCGGCTTTAATTTGTCTTATGCAAATCTTTTGTTGAAATTTTAGGCAGAAGGGGATTGAAATTCAATCGGAAAGGTCATGACAGGCATTTGAGTGATGGTGGACATTACGGTGAATAATTTAAGTGGCGTGGTAGTGAGTGAATTGCAACTGGGTAATAACAGTGACAAGTGGTGAATTGATTGCGACAAAGGCTTCAGTGGTTAATCATGACGATTGAGGGAACGTCGAAAACGGGGTACCCTTGTCATTCGTTGAGGACTGGTCGATGCTGGGATATAAATAGTTTTTGAATCAGATAATCGAGTCCTGACTGTATATGCCTTGAGAAGGGCAAAGGTTATGACCAAAATTGAGATCTGAAATCCTTTAGACACACCAGCCTTTCACTACGGTAAGGACGATAGATAAAGTGGGCAGTTACTTGAGTACATAATGGAAGAAGAGTGCCTCTATCTACGATGGCAGATCCATGAAAAATGTTTGCAGGATGCCTTCCAAAGCACTGACTTTTGAAATGCCTGTGTCACTATAGATGAGAAAGTGAACGATAGACACGCGGAAAGAAAGGCACGGTGACATTGTCACAGTTGACGGTGAAAATGGTTTCAGTATTGCGAATTCGAAACATGTTCTGCGAGAATTAACCGTCAGAAGAATGTCGGAAAAAGTTTACAGAATATTGGCAGGATAACAAATTCCATGGACTACGTACTATTCCCACAAACAGTCATGCCGCAGTATTCACATTTGTCATCTCTTTCCATAGCCGAGTGTGCTAAGAAAATTCCGGGAAAATTTCCTCGAAACGAAATCCTTGGCGGTGGCAGATATTTTCCTCAGAGTTTAGGATAAAAGCTGGTGGAAGGACGGTGGATGTTGATCAGGGTGGACGGCTGTTGTAAGGACAATCTTTGTGTGTATGACGAGGCTTCAATTTACAGAGGTAATCAAAAATAGTTAGCTTTGCTGACTACGTGCATAGCTTTTAAAGCAAAAAATGAATCTAAGAATGAATCTACCAGGATCGTACAAGAACTAGCAGAACAAAGGTACTGTGAAGGAGACCATAAGAGTTATCGTCAGGCATGGCAATGTGGCGTCTGCACCGATCAATGTTCGCAATAAGGAAAATATTGGCCTCAACGAGGGATCTAACTCCGATAATTTTTGGAGAAACTGAGCCGATGTCAGGAAGGTTAAAACGTACAAAAGGAAGACGAATGTACTTTACAGAATCAATGCCATTGGGACATGAAAGCAAGCAGCACTTTTCACACAGTTGGCAAGGATCCAATTAGTAAGAGGATACAAGAGAAATACTTGGTCAGCAGAACAGCAACCGGAACATTGAGTACAATTCAGTCAACATCAGTCATTCCACGTAGCACGTTTGAGTTAATGACAGAAAAGATATGATTTCTCGAAGGAATACAGATGGGCAGAGCTGATTGTAAAGATCGGCGGTCATTGCTGAGTTCGAAAAAAATCGGTGCAGATTCTGGACCACCTTCCTTCTAGAGAGCATACGACCAGTGACTATTTCAACGATTGCCTTCTCTAGAACCACTCCCGGGAAAACTAGGTCTAAGGAGCTCATTCAGTTTAAAAACATCAGCAAGCGTTTGAAAGAAGCAAAATCCAGTATAGCCTTGCACTATAGTTAGCCACACTGACGGTTAATATACTGTCAAGACACCAGAAACTACAACTTTAAGATCCGAGTTTTTGACGCATTCTACAGAACCGGTGTTCAGCATGGACATCAGCAGGCTATTCTGCCATTACTTTAACCTCAAAAGGACTGAGATGGGAAGCATTCACTCAACGGACTAGAAGTAGGAAGGCAATTCTCAGATTCAAGGCTTCAGACAAGCAGTGGTTACCTTACGCAGAACAGGCATTTCGAACAAATTGATGGCTACCTTAAGACTAAGTTGTGAAGGTGCATAGTGTGATGTGCTGCATAGGGGTAGGTTGTGGAAAGAATTTGAGATCGGAAGTGGCGTCTGGCAAGGTTGCATACTATCATCACTACTTTTTTTGATGATATTTAGTAATGTTTCGCAGAGCCCTCTAACGGCAAGAGGTGGCGGATTTCATTGGAGTCTTGCAAACTATCTTAAATACCTTGACTATGTTGAGGATCTTTGCGTACTATTATCGCACAGACTCATGCATCTGTTTGCTGGGCTTTTGGAACCAATTTTTTGAATAGTCCGCCAATAATACATTCCAGCATCCTTTTTGCAAAATTAAAGACGTTTTGTGAAGCCGTTACGATTCCATCGTTTTCCTTCTATGACTTCCCCAACTACCTCCTCCAATGGCACTAATTGCCAAAAGAGTCTTCCACCACACTAGAGGTCCGCTAGACGTGCTGCATCATCGATCACCGTCTCTAGCGCAGTAATTATGACGAGTTCTCGTATTTTTTTCCAAAGGATCCCCAAAATGGATTGCGAGATATACAGAAGCTACGAGTAAGCTTTTAGGAATAATGTGGACCTTCCACTAGTTTATGACTACTCCTTCCTTAAAGCTCGGTTTATATATACAATCTGCGAAATGTAAGGCAAAGCCTGGTTGCCTTTCGATCTCGAATTTGCATACAAGTTCCACGTGGGAGTTTTCCTAAGGTGGGCAAGGAAATTTGTATCCACTCTCTGTGGATCGATTTCAAGCAAAAATGTAAGCTCCTGTGGGGAGTGGATATGACAACGTTTCCCAGCGAATGTGGCCGCAGGTTTTAAGCTCCTCTTTAGCTTCTTAATTGTCACTTGGTAGGTCTTTGGTCCACGGATTATAGTCAGCATCATTTCGTAGGTCGATGATGCATCCCATTTCACTTGTATGGTCCTATGCCAAATGCCTTCGTTTAACAGAGCATCACTGCAGAAAAACGGTTCTAAATCGATTCATTTGTCAAGAATGTTAACTTCCTTTCAATTCCAACCTCTACTGCCTTAAAACAAAGCAAAGATCCTAAACATCCTTCAAAATTATTGCCTCAAAAAAGAAAAAGAAAACCCTTCTGACCCAAGGCTTAGGGCACACTTGCTCTACTTGACACCACATGGCGCAAACGATTTAAAATCATCTCACCTCATCGATTGTGCTTTACCTGTAAGGACAGATCAAAAGTATCTTCTTTCCCATGCACGTCCAATCGAATTGATGGCACGTGGATGACATTAACTGACCTTTTCTCCAACACACATACTCGTACATGTCGAAAACCCTACGCGACGTTAAAAACAAAATACGCCGACCAGAATTTATACTCGAATATGAATATTTTTATTCCTCACCTTTTCGATGGTTTTTTTTTTTTCATTCCGCATGTAGGTGGGCCTACACCCATTTATTTAGTACCGCCACCACCTAGATACTCATAACTCAATTTATCGCATTTTTACGCTCAGATTTCGCCATTACCCAGCAGTCCACCATCCAGCACCGCACGCAAATAAAATATACGCTGTCCAATTTATTTAATAACATTTGTCTATGTGTCCTCCAGCCGCTTGTAAAAGTTTTTTTTTTGCGTTCAAACATTTATCATTAAGCCAAATCCTAAATGCAAGGATCCTAATTATGTCATACATCACAGTTGACACGTAATTTACTTAATCATACTCTCTCGCTGGATGGCTGAATGGCTGGATAGCTAGCTTGGCAGTCTTGTGTTTTCCAAGCTCATTTGGACGGAATCATATTTTCCTTACATATCGCCTCGGTCCTTTTTGTCAGAGACATGAAATTTTCATCAATCTCCGCTCGAAAAAGAACTCAAACTCACATCCTTGATGTGTACTCCTACTCTCTGTGGGGTGTGAGTGTGTTTGCTCCCGGTCGGGCTTGTTGTCATGCGAAATTTTCGTTTTTACGAGCCATGTCGACGTTGACGGAAGTAGGAGTAGCGCACATTTTATGTTTTATCCATCCGTTGAAGGAGCAGGGAAAAATGTCGGAATGGTCGGAAAGAAAGATTTAAAACTCAAAATTCCAAGTAATTGGCGATGCCAACAATAAAAAAAAAACAATATTTATCTTCTTCTCATGTGAGTGTGTGAGTGTGTTTGGCGCAATAAAAATAACAATTGAAACGAGCGTTTCCATTTCTCCCTGAGGCAGGTCGGAAGGTCGTGGAGGGAATATATGTACTCTCTTTCGTATGGTAACGCTAAATCCTGACACTTATCCCCTAGTCTTCAGTGTGCTACAATTTTGCAAGGACTTTGAAATGGAATAGACACAGTAACAGATTGGAATTATTTTTAACCTCAAACCCGTGTGTATTTGTTGCGGATTAAGGACGAGGGGGTTTCCACTTGATTGAAGTACCCATTCGCTTGTCTGGAGGATTGTGGATGTGGGAGGTGTGGATTGTAATTGAACTTTATTGCAAAAAATACCAATTGGTGTTGGATTGAGTGAGTCCTTTTCATGTTGTGTGAGGTTGATTTTTTGGAAATTTTGACACATGCCCGAATGAAGGTTTAATTGAAATGTCATTCTACACATGCTAGTAGTCCTTCAAGATTTTTACACTTTCTGCAAGTCCTTGAATCGCTGCAAATTACAGTGCAACTGACATGAACTTTAATATAAAATTCTAACAATTTCCAGAGTCAAACACCATTCTGACGTTAGCTCCCCCCTCCCAGCTACAACTGACACAACTGACATTTCGAAATTAAGTTAATCTTCCATTCGGTGTAGCTGCTGTCATTTGAAATATTTCTTACTAAACTGTCATGTAGTTTAAGTGATAGTTAGGGCGGAATAAAGCTTTATCGCGTGTTACGAGGAATTATTTCCAACTTGATTGGCTCCTAACGTTATTGGCCTAGAAATCAATTTGTTGTGGTAATTGAAAATCAATCTTATCCTCAGACTTCGAATTTATGTAGAGTGCTGCCAGCTTCATATAATTTTTCTGAATGTGGCTAATATTTCGGCTTTTTTTGCTTAGGGACAATTAGCAAAGTTTTGACATTTGATTTACTGAATTGAAGTACCATGAGGATTTGAAATTGCATTTTGGGGAAAACGTTATCTTGGATTGGTTGAGAGGTGGGTAATTAATCTGTATCTGCGAGCAGGGTAATGTCTTAATGTTGCGACCTACGGCAGGTGGTAAATTAATTGTTTGAACGGCGAATGGTTATTATGCGCCAAAGGATATTTGAAATTAGTGGTAGTTCTATGAAGGGAGCCTAAGGGGCGCCAGAGAATGGTATACGATGCACATAATGCCACATTTTAGTGTTGGATATTAAATTCGCGCGATTGAGGTATTCTAATGGGTTTCAGTATTCGACATTTCGATATCATGCATTTATTCATTCAACGTTAATCTGAGGCTTAGAAGGAATTTTCAGAGTTATGGCGGCTGTCTTTGTGTCTATCAGAGGCCTGTAGCTATTTACCTCTCAACTGTAAGTTGTGTGAAATATTGTTTACACCGTTTTTAGGAGCTCAGCAACAAACCAAACTGAAACAAAAAAAAAAAAAACAGGAACAGCATCCTTGGGGGCCTCGTATGATGCCTTACTCATTACCTCAACAATTACCTGGGTGTGACGTGGAATTGTTGATTGAAATCACATGCGATCCTGCTGGTTGAGCACCGTTTCGTTAGTTTATATTTAATTTCATGAAAAAAAACGTCTAAAATATTCCAATATGTGGTGGTTGCCATTCCTTGCTGGCTAAACTCTTAGTAAAGAGTGGGTCATCTGTTGGTATCTTTTTGAATCGCGTGTCATTCTGACACAAACAACACTAACGCACTTGAAGTACCTCAGATACGTAATGCCAAGCCTCCGTGGTAGGAAATAAATCATTTCTCGCTTGAAAAATACTGGAAAGTATTGAAAATATTATTTTCGAAATGAGAACTGTGTATGAGCGAAATTCAGAACATATTTTTTGCTCGAAATCTAGCTCATTCAGTATTGATGTACGGAGTTTATGAAACTGTCATGGATGACAATAGATATACGCGTGCTCGTCTGGTACACGCAGATGAAAGAATTGTTGCTGCCAAAGCCAAGGATTACTAGCTTAAATGTTTAACTCATTGAAAATTTGAAACAAAGTACCGGTTCCTCTTGGCTATCCTTCCGTTGTGTGAGCGTTAAATGAGTCAATTTTGGTCGCAAAATCATGTTTTTGGACGTAACACATTTTTAGTTCGGAGGCTATATCAACAAGCAGCAGGACTTCGGGTTCTAAAAAGCCCAACGTCGTCGTAGAAACGTCAATACATCCTCAAAACAGGACTGTTTGGAATGGGCTTAGGAATGGCGGCAAAATTAGTCCCAACTTCTCCCAAAATGAAGCTGATAACATAGTTGCAGTTAACCGAGTGCGCGACAAAAAAATGTCTGATTTTTTATGAGCGAAGTTGGACAATTTGGACTTGAACGGGGTTTGGTTCCAGCAGAATGACGCAATGTGCCCCACCAGGCATCAAACAAAGTTCGGCGGGATAAAGTACCGTTGTTACTTAAACGATCCACAAACAATTGACGCACAAAACGAAAGCATCCATCGAGCTATTCGCAAAATAAAGCCACAAATAGTCGACAAACGACAATGTACTGCAAAATTGAATTGACAGGATGGAGCACTGTCAAGGAAGCTGCGGCAGCTGTTTAAATAACAATTTTCAAGGGCTTTGGGTATGCAACTCCCCAAATCTGACCACCACCCTACCCATTCGTCCGGGATATTCGAGGTTCGAATACCGGAAAACACAGGAAAAAATTGTTTTCAAATATTTGACGCAATCGGCTCCAACAGGGACAAGTTTAACGCAGGCTCTAGATTTGTGCGTCTTCAGATTTTCATGGTTTTCATAGGAACAAAAGGTACAAACAGTTTATTCGCTAAATCTGACCCGCGAAGTTGACCGCATGACAGCAGCGTGGATGACTTGGTGGTGTTTTCTGGGATTCGAACCTTAATCTCCCGCCCAACCGAACAGTCTTGCAAAAGCCACGTCTAAATTCTGACAGCCGATTATGGTTATGTTTGCCATGTGACAAGTGTATTCTGTCGTGGTTGTCATTTATTCAAAGAAACTACACACTTCAAAAATTGTGAGGTAAGTTACGAGTTACGTGGAGCCCATAGTTGAAATGAGCGTTCTGTGCGGAGCTTGTTACGGCGTCAAATTCGATGAAACAAGCAATGTCTGTGAGTAGCCGCAACGCTGAAGAGAATATTGCTGCTGTTTACCTGCGAAGCGAAACCCCTCCGTTTTCGTGGTTCTATGGAACTGGACCTTTTCATGACCTCAACTTGACGAATTTTGCAGAGTTTTGAGTCTCTATCTACACTAGATTCAACGACATCATACAGCGGACGTTCGCTGGCTGGGCCAGTAGATAGAAACGGATCCCAATTTTGGTTAAAAAAAAAAAAAATGGAGGCACGGCTTCGTAAATAATCCAAATTGTTGGACCTCACACGATGCCAATCAACGACAGTTGTAGGAGCTATGTATCTCTGAATCCAGAAAAAACTACAATTTAGTGCGAATTTTTTCAAGCGACGTTATCGAGCCATATGTCTTCAGAAATGACGGAATCGATTTGGCAACTGTCAATGTTTGCGGTCCACTCCCGACTGCAGCGCCGCCTTAAGTCTGATGTGGTTCCAGCATGACGGTGCTACTCGCACGTGCCGTAAACGAAACGACGTTATTGAAGGACACCTTTCCAGGTCGACTTACTTGGAAAGAAGGTGATGTCAACTAGTCGCCATAATTCTGCGATTGTTAAACCTTGCCACCCTGTGGCCCAAAATTGAGTTTGTGATAAACCAGCAACCATTGGCGACCCGGAGAATAATACCATTCAAACCATTATTGCCAATTGTCTCCGATTTATGTGGTGAACTCACCAGAACTTGGGTTTCTCGGATCACCTTCTGCATCCTAAGCCGTGGAGGCTATTCGAGTTGTTATTCTGTCAACACAATGGCCTTAATCTGCAGTAAAAATCGCCGCTTTCCCTCACACAGAGCTCATTTCTTTTAATTTTGATAATCGAGTGGCCTTTTTAAAGGACCTTTTAGATCGCCCTGACCACTGAGGTGGAGTGCATATCACCTACTGTAAGGGCTGTGTGGGTTGTACAGAAATACTCTTTTCAACTAGAAACTGTTTTTGAAAGTAAAACTTGAACCAGCAACATTCCACCTTGGTAGCACTATCTACTATACTACGGCCACTTGACCACTAATAGGGGAAACCAAGACTTGTTGGAACTATGCTCTCCAGCCCTTCAAGTCAGAGCCCAACATTTTACAAAATAATAAGAAATAGCAGATGAAATCCACAGAGGCACACAACCCTCGTCCTTCTAACCTGAATCAACTGTCGGTAAGGACATTTCTAGTTCAAAATAAGGAAATTCAGGGAAGTTGCTAAACTGATTAAACAGCCCCCCAAACAGACATCAACTCCAGCATACAGGACATTAGCGTAATGCCTTAAGTGGGTACAATTTCCTAAGAAAAAAAAAAACCTTTTTTTTGGAAAACTTTTATCCCCAAACCACTGCAAACATCCATCCGGGGAAACATCCATCCCCGCAACAAACAAAAAAGATCAAAAATTGAAATTCGTCCTCCGTCCAGGCTCCACCCTATCCTTCACTCTCCATCCAAAGTTCTAATAAGAAAAAGAGTAAATAAAACGACGAAACTCCCAACAAAAATTGTAGCTATCCTGCGGAAAAGTTCCATAAAATAAAAATAAATTCCTTGCCTCGTATAACTGCCGCAGAGGCATTCCATAAATCATTGAAATCCCTTCGCCGCACCGATTCTCTCAATTACATCCATAACAATTACCATAAATAACCTATTTGTAACCAAAGCATTGTCTAATAAAAACTCCAGGCCCCACGTCCCCGCGCCGCTTTATGAATCCTCATTGGCGTATTTTGCGTATAATTCCCCAGCCAAAAAGGATAACAATAGACGCAAGCGTTGGGGTAATAATGAGGCACGTAATTAAAAAACAATATTTCCCCGTACCCGCGCACGCAATCAACCACCATTTATCCATCATTATTCCCGTCACCACTTGCCATCAAGACGTCCTTCCCACCAGCCCACCCAACACACATACGACTACGAGTATAGTTCACCCACCTTAGTTGATCCAGTTCGGTGCGTATACTCATATCCATATTCTCGGCATTGTTCGTAATCCTTAGGGATTTGCGTAGATTATTCTCTAATAATTCATAATCCTCACGACGCCGTATCATCAGAGCGTTCAACTGTTTCGTTAACAAACGCACTTGATCATTTAGCGGCAATAGGATATCATCCTTATCGTCTTCACTCGTGTTCGTGTTGTCCTTTTGCCCGCTATTGTTTGCATCACTATTGGGTTCAACATCGACACTGCTGATAGCATATGATGGTGATTTACCGCCTCTATCATTCATCATCATTGATGATGACAAGGAATCATCTTTACCATTGTCCTGGCCAACAACTACAACGGCACGATGTTGTTGGGCATTGTTTAGATCACCTTTACTGCTACTGTCACGTAGCATACTATTAGCTTCGAAATTATTTTTTCTTCCATTAATCACACTTGAATGAGACCATCCCAGGATGGTAAGTAGGAGCACAAGTCCAACAAGGACATTCAAATGATAGTTCGACCACGACGATGTCATTTTTACCGTAGCGGGGTGTTAACAACAAAAAAAAAAATCAAATAAAAAAAAAAACCAAAAAAAAACTACAAAAATGACGATAAAAACAAAACCGAATGGAAATCGCGTGAAGGAATTATGTCACGCACACACGTTCACCATGCACCACACACTACGATTGAAGTCGGTCAGTAGTAGCAACTAGTGTATCCATGCGGTTGTAGTAGACTCGTCTAAGCATGACTCGGAAACGCTCTTATTGTAGTTGTAATAGAATTTAACCGGCGACAACGACGACGGCTGTAATCGGATCGGATGTATATCAGAACGACTCGTTGCGAAGTACGAGCACTGACGGATGACAGAGAACTAAAGCCGGTGCGAAAGTGGAGGATCCTTTTATACCATCGTATCTGGATGTTTGCCAAGAAGAGGTACGTTGATGAAGAGTCCACCGCAGTGGTAGAAGAGAACACGTGTAGAGAGTGGAGGAAAGTGAGTTGCCGTGGTACGATGGTACTTTTGAGAGCAGGTGCGCAAAAGGTAGTAGAAATGTTGAGAGGCATGCATCCATGTGAGAGAGAGGAGGCAGGCTCTCAGGAAGTATGTGCTGAGCAAATGCAGCTCAAGTAGAGTTAGCAACTGTTAGTTCGGCGATAGTGGAATACCTCAGGGTGGATTTATTTCACCTCTACTACGGCTTACAGACAAGAGTGCTTTCAATTCTGTCGCAAGACTGAACTCTCTGACTCTTGACGGGAATTGATATTGTTAAGCAAGGCTCAGAGGATGTTTTCTCAGGACCTGAACCTGCGTTGGGTCTTCCGGCGTCTTCGACCAGGGTCTCCATGGACGATGGGGTTTCTTACGAACACAATTGTGTGTGGCACGGCCCTCCAGAATCCAGGAGTAAACACTTGCTCTCGAACATTTTTTTTAAAACAGCAGCATTTTGCTGTCTCTCGGCTTAGAAAAGACTTTAAACAACTTATTGGCGTTCTCATGAGGCTTTTTCCTTTTCCTAAGCATCTTGGTGTGCTGGACATCGCTGAGACATCACTACCTGCGTCGTTTGTGGAGAGGGCGGCGATACATTGGATGACTTGTTTTCTGATCGTCCTAAATTTGATCCGATCAGATGGCAGATCTTCGATGCTGATGTGGAAAGGGCCGATACTGTATGCTTTGCTTCCTGGTAGCTCAATGGACCAGTTGGGTCTGAGTACTCCAGTGGAGTGTTTCCTAGCCCAACAGAAAAAGGGCTTACTGTCATGAATAAAAATTTTTAAGAAATAATCACCGTAGCTATGTTGACATAGCAATCTCGGCGTCAGGGATGTGTCCTTACTTGATTAGAGAGATCATGGAGATCACGTGCTGATTTGGCTAGAATAAGGGCGACTAACGCGGTATATTGGCCAATGTTAAGCATCCAAACAAGACCGCAGTGCGATGAACAGCTGTCAGCAACTTTTTCTCAGGGAGTGGGGCACTAGCTACAGTAAGCCAAGGTGAGCCTTTCTTCTAATACTCAATGAGGGTTCTGGAAACTATGTCACCGGCTTGAAACTATGTTGAAATAGGCACTATACCTGACATTCATATCTTTAATGGGGTAACTAGTGCTATCAGGTTAAGAGTAGGTCCGACCGTTTTGTTGAAGCAACTCCTCTCTCTATAGCAGATGGCTCTTTTCCGGGACACGATTATATAAGTAGACGCCATGATTGATCAGTCAATCCAACATGACTGCTATCGATACATGTAATGCTGAAACTAAAATACAGACCGCCTTCTTGTTATAACCATCTGCAGGACGTCCATGAATAAGCTTCTCGCTCTTAAGATGGCTTACTGCTGACACCGAGCACCGATTAGGATTTAACGTGGGAACTGAGTTCCCCAACTTATCAGAACTAATAGCACGTTATTCAGCGAGGCAACATGTTCTTCATACTGAAAGGGCTCACTAGGCCGAAATAAGACTGATCTTATCTATTCGCATCAACTTCTCTTTAAAGCCACTCAAACCACTGATAGAAGACGCTCCAAAAACTCGAAAGAAAGTGCTCTTACAACAGACAAAACTCTCCACCCGTTTAAGTCTAAAATAAATCGAGTAAGATCCGAGGATAATACTCTGCCCAACACCAGCTAGTTGGCGATAGCCGGGCATACGACTGTGTTCGATTCGTCCATCTGAACAAATCGTCTATCGAACTGTGTTGTATAAGGAGATCAAAATTTATTCATTCGCCGTCGGTCGTAACAATTGGGGTTCTGTCCGTCGATTAAACGAAATATTTTGGAGAACGCTCTTAGGCTACACCCGTACAAAATCCAGCTGGTACAGGACTTAAGACCAACATTTGCGTCATTCTTTCGATGAACGTTGCTCTATGTGTTCAGGGATTGAACTTATTTTTGGCTTAACGAGATTGTTGACATGAGTAGGAGTGAGACCAATCCAGACGAATCCCTACAGATCCAATAACATCCAGAAATGCACCGCTTAGTTAACCTTTAAGGCTGGCGGGCCGAAGCTAGTGTTACAAGCCCTTACAGAACGATGATCACTGATTATTTCTTTCCAATTTTCAATGCAAAGGATCTTGAGGAATCGTGTTTCCAACAGGAAGGCGCTCCATCCCAAACGGCGATCAAAACCATCGGCGACCAAAGCATTAGCTTATTGAAAATCACAATTTGGCGCTAAACTGATTTCGAAAAACGGTCTTGTCATCTGCTGGCTAAGATCTTTTATTTCCTGAGGGGCTACGTGAAGCCACCGATTTATGCCGACAAACCAGCAACAATGGGCCACCATTGCTCGAAGAAGTGACCCAAAATCGGACGGACCCAATACACTCCGTCAGAAAACAGCCGCGGTGGCCATGTTTTCGAAAACATTTTCCAGTCTGAATGTCAAAAACTGTTGTTTCGCGAAAAAAAGGATTTTTACTAAAATTTTTGTGTTTCTTTTTTTTTCAATTTGACATCCTTGCGGACTTGATAAGGCCAACCTTAAAGCCATCATCATATCCTTGAAAAGAAAAAAGAAAAAAAATCACCACAGCAACACCTCTACCTCAGCACAGAGTATCCTTAGTTCTCAGAATTGAAATTTCACAAGCTGTCCTGGTGTTGTGGATACAAAACGAGACCAAAACAAAAATCGAGTTCCTCCTCAGTGCGCAGCAGCTGTCCAATTGTACTCTTCACAGTGTGGGCTAATGACACCGAAGAGCGAACGAGAGAGCTAACAAGGAACCTGCTCTGCACAGCTCCGTGAAATGAATTCAGCCAGCATTCGTTTCCTTTTGTTGTTCGTTTTTTTGTTTTCTTTTCTTGTATTTGAGTCAACGAGAACAGCTGGTGGCATGACGCTGAGTACAAATCCTTATGCCATGCTGGCCATACGTTGCCTCATCATATGCACACGCCAGCCAGGCATCTATTGTTTAATCTCCACCCGGTCCTATCCACTGCAACAGTGCGACCGATCGATTAGCATCAAGGTGGAGTAGATGAGCCGCGAGGACACGAAATTAAATCAGGTAGAAGGAAAAAGTTTTGCACCTGCCGCATGGTACATCACGTATACGATATGATACCACCAGGCGGTGTGGAACCAGTTTATGTGTGTGCTTAAGGGGTCATCAAGAGAAACGAGGGGCTGCCCTCTCAGGGTTTGAGTAATTTTTTTTTCGTATCAAAATGTTCTGTTAATTGCGCCGCGGCACCATGTGGATCGATTTCAAGAAAATTTATTATCTCCTCCGCCTGGCAAAGAGGACACTTCAGTGGAAAATCCTTCGTAAAAATTCTGTTTTCGGATTAAATTGTCGCATATTTTTTTTTTTCGTTGTATCACATGCGGGTGGTAAGGTTTTTTTTCCTTTGCTTAGTTTGCCGGTGTGTCCTTTGATGTTGTTTGTTCCCACAATGGGAACTGTTGAACCTATTCAATCATTTAAAAGGACACTCTCGAGGCTGTGTGGAGTAGGTGAGAACAGTGGCCTTTCACAAGGTTTTTTTATTTCTGTACGTGGTTTATACTCGTTTTTTTTTTTTTGCCAGGTGTGCAAGCAAAGTGGAATGTGTCGAGGGGGTCTACATTTTCTTTGACTGTAGGGGTGACGGAGGGTCGTTGTAAGGTTTTTTTTGTTGACAAATGAAACCGGAAAATTTAAAATCCCGGAGATTAAATGGTCATTCAAGGTTTTCAACTTGAAGAGATGGGTTAGCTTAGGTATGTGGGTAGGTGGGACCCATTGTGGCACGCATTGTTCATTGGTTTACCTCGCTCAATAGCTATGGTTCAACGTTTTCTTTGTGTTGAACTTCCAAAAATGTCGTTCACTGGTCCAATTTTGCTGAAGAAATTTATATCTAATGTGGATGAGACCTGGACAGTAACAGAGAAAAGGTGACTTTCTCATCTCCACCTCCTCGACGTACATAGTTCTGCTTCCCGTAGTTGCAGTTTTTGTCATGTGGTTCCACAGAGTATTATACCCCGTGATGACTTCTTACAGGACAGAAAGGGATTCCCCATCCTTTTGTATAAGTCTGGCGGTCCTTGTTTTGTCAAAGTAAGGCCAAATTCTTCTTGTGATTGCACAAGCGTCCAGGAAATATTTACTGATGAGTCTATTTGATTCCGAAGTTCTTCTAGCCAATTCTTCGGTCAGCTCATAACAGGGTATGCCTTCATAGGCAGGGACCCAACAGAGCGTAATCTTGTACCTTGTCACTTAAGCTGGTTCACGGGCAGCCTCCGCTTGAAAAACAGTGCTACGGCTCGGGTTATGCCCAGTGATTCAGAGGTGATACCTGAGCCTATGTTCATTTTTGGTCCGCCTGTGCAGACAGAGATGGAGATCATAGAATGACCCGTTGTGCTTGGTCTCCAGCTGTCTGATTGACCTATTCGTAGGGCACTGATTGCTGCCGAGGCTTATGCAAAGATATTCAGCGAAAGCAGGTTGAGGATGGCCTCCGGTCTCACTGTGGGTGTAGTTCTGATTGCACTGGTGGTGCCACTGCTCTCCAACCTCTGTACCTTCGTGATAGCTGTTAAGTTGGAAGTCTTCCAGGCGGCCTCCCACTAAACGACAGAGCTACATACATGTACATACATATGTCAGTGTGGGTCTTACTCCAGCCGTATAAATCCGCAGAATGATTTTCAGTGTGGTCCATGCATTGTATTCCACTGCATTGCCTCAACTAACTTGGAGTCCGCAACTGCAGGCAGTTAGCTAAGAACCGGGCTAACTGGAGAGGCTTGTTGGTTGAGGTCCATGTTAACCACGAACTATAGCGCCACCTAGGTAAGTAAGTAAGCAAGTAAGAATAGAAGGCAATAGTAGCTCTTTCGATCCTTTCATTTAAATTTAACATCCAATTCAGCTTTTTATCAAGGACGAGGCCTAGGTATCTGGCCCTGTCCAACATTCTAAGAAGGCAGTGCAAGCTCTGGTATTTTTCTTTCGTTGGTGAATGATGCCATCTTGGTTTTGTAAGGGTTGACCACATTTGTTAGACCAAGGGTCTAGGGTCTTAAACGCCCCTTCCAATTGCTCACTAAGGGTCGGAAGGTATTTTCTCTTGGAACGATTAAGGATACCTTCGTCCGGCTTTGACAGAGTCCATGCTTCAGCGTTTATAGCAGAACTGGGATGATTGGAATCTCCCTAGTTGTTCGGCATAGGACTTGAGTACTAGTCCGAAGAAACAGCGATTGACAAGGAATTTCTTCGTTTTAGTTCCCCTTCATCATCCTGCACAGACAGTTGGATAACTCGTATCCATAAATGCTGTCATACGTAGCCTTGAAGTCGATGAAAAGATGGTGGGTATCGACTATTGGACTTCTTGGGTTTTCTCCAGCATCTACTGAAGTGTCAAAATTTTATCGACTGTGGGCTTTCCTGGCCTGAAACCACACTGATAGAGGCCAATCAGTTTGTTGGAAAAGGGTTTCAGGCGCTCGCGCAATTTAGCAGATAGGATAGTGTACGCGATGTCGAGGAGACTGGCATCTCTATAATTGGCGCAGTTGAGGTGGTCTCCTTTCTTATGGATCGGGCAAGGGATGCTGAGATTCCATGTATCAGACATGCAGTTGTCTCACCAGTCCTTGGAAACGAGTAAGTGTATGCTGTCTAAAAAGTTAGGCAGTCAGCCAGATCATAAACCTTGAGACCTTCATGGTCTGGATTCGAGGCTACGTTAACCTTGTTATGTAAAATGTACTGCAAGCTTTTCAGGGATATTGAGATAGTCCCAGACACGCTTGGACACTACCATATTTAAGGGCTGACAGTCCTTTAATTCTTCTCCGCAGGCATTCTTGTGCACACAGTTCGATAGCATGAGCTTGAGCTTGAAATATTGTCGCTGACAGTACAAGTTGGAACCAGGGACCACCACAAGTGCTGCTATTTTTCAATTTGGAACCAATTTCTGCACCTACATATATCAACTTGGAGACCCCTGGTCCATCGAAAACTCTTGAGCAGGAATCTGGAGGCAGCCTGAGAGCAATTAGCAAAGCTTCTTTCTACACCGTCAGTTGGAGCGGTGTGAGACTAAGCATTGCTCTTACAGCTGTCGTGGCGCACGATTTCTTTGGTCTGGTGATATCTAGACGATACAGTTTATTCAGTTGCTCCTGCGCTTGGAGTCTCTCTGGCCACCATACTAATGACGCACAGGTGATCCTTGCATTGTACGACTAATAAATCAGCGGAGGTTTTGCCGTACAGGCGGTGGCATATGAACATATCCCTCGCAGCCTTTTTGGTAACCTTATTCAGGGGACGAGTTCCAGTCAAGGGCTTTGTCACGGATTACTCTAAGGTACTTCGCTTCTCTACAGAGCGATGGGGATATTTCCCAGTGAAACTTGATTGAATTGCTTTCTTTTCCTAGAAAAGGGTACACAGACTGTTTCTCAAGGATTTACGGTCAGGTCCTGCAACACCTCGAAGTTAGGTTAAGAGCACTTTGAATCCCTACGGATAAGGTGTCATCGCATAGCTTCCAAAACCCCAGTCACTCTCGCCGCAAATCCCTTGAAAGTCCAGTTCCATTTATGCTATGCCAATACCAGACTGGAATAAGCCTCTTGGCCTCGATACGCCTCTAACTGTAGCTGAATGCGGCCATTATCATAATTGCCATCGAGGCAATAGCTTTCAAAATCAAATCATTGCCGTTAGTGCCACTATTACGAAACGCACTTAACCATACCACAACTTCAACCCAAAGTATCCTTTTTTTTTTCGTCCTGAAAATTATAATGTCTCCTTTGTTCAACCCAACACCACTACTTTGTGTCACGATTGTTTCTAGCCGTTGATTACTCCTCTACTATGGCCGACAGTGATATTGAGCAGGTGTTTGTTTTCCATTAAAAATTTATCCTGAAAAACAACAAGCGGCTTATGAATATGAGGCGCGTCCCGTCAGTCCTTTCGTCGTGCACACAGTTGTTGTATTCTTGGGTATTTGCTCTGCGTGCAACAGCATGTGCCTTTGAAGTATTTTTTCGTGTATGAGGCACGCCTACATTGAAACGGAATTCTTTTAAGTTTTTTTTTTCGTTTCAGATTCGTTCTCGCCTCTCGCTGGGATACTCTTGTTTTGTGAGCTTTAAACATTAAAAAAAAGAAAAGATAATGAAAAAAGGATAATACAACAAATTTAGAGGAGAGATGAAGGATAAAGTATCGTATGCTCTAGGTTTTGTCCTTTTAGGGTTTTTTCTCGTTTTCTTTTATTTTTTTCGTTCGTTCGTTCTGTTCTTGATGTTTTGAGCCACGACAACGAAGACGACGATGATGATGATGATGACTATGACGATGACGACGATGACGGAGATGAACGGCATCAGGTGTTTCAAGTGCGGGTGGCAATTATGCTAAATCGAAAATGAGGAATCCTTAAAAGAGCTAAAGGTGGTTGGTACGTAAGCTGTTATTTTATTTTTCTTCTCCTGTACCCAATTTTTTTTTTGAATTTTTGAAGGGTTAGTCATTATTACAAAAACAAAAAAAAGACGAAGCTATAGAGAGACCTATAGAGGTCGTGGCGAATGTTTTTATACCTAAAAGATAAGAAACAAATTTAAAATTAAGAGGATAGGCGCCAGGCGGGTCCTATTATTTTCTAGGAAAGGTTTACGGATTTGTTTTTATTTTCTTCTACAAAAATATACAAAATTGTTCGTGGAATTATTTGAGGGGATTATTAAATGTCAGAAATTCAAATTGGGTCGATCGTTATGGGGATTTTGGGTTTTTGGAGAATGCCTGATGATGAGAGGGGAACGGGGCGCACGGATAATTAGGCCCTTGGTTCTAAAAATGATATTTTTGACTCTTACTTACTTCCACAGACAGCTTCATGAGTATTCTCTGAAAAGACTAAACTGAGCAACGCACTCCTTTCGCGTCCCGCATCTTTAGAGGATTTTTCAGGCGGATATAATGGCAGCCAAGGAAGCCTGGTCTTGTTTGAAATGCAATGCAATATCCATCAGGGATATAAGTATTTTCACTGACAGTCAGCCGGCAAAAAAGTCCCTGGAATCGTGCTATTTGAAGTAAAAGACCGCTTCAATCTGCCGTTTGTTTCTCTTGGAGATGGAGGAGGAGTTCAACATTTACATACCTTTGCTGGGTGCCAGGCCATAGAGACATTCAGGGGAAATTGCAAGGCTGAGCGATCAGCGTAGTCTCTGGTCGAATGCCCATCGATTTGTTCAGCCGGAGGGCAGGAGAACCACCACCGAGGCCTTACATTCAGAATGGCAACACAGATGGAACACTACACTTAAAGGGAGATGGACACATACGCTGATCCCCATCATAGAGGAGTGGACCAGGAGAAAACATGGAGAAGTTAATTTCTACCTGACACAGTTCTTATCTGGGCATGGATGCTTGCGGGAGTACCTCCACAAATACAAGCACGTGGATAACCCGTATTTAGAATGCGGAACATACCCTAATGGAATGCCGGAAGTAGGTGACGGCCAGGAACCAACTAGAAATACAAATTGGCGGCCAAATCACACTGAGAACACTCACAGCCTTCATGCTGATGACGAGGGAAGCTTCGGAGACAGCTAACGAAGTCATCACAAGCATGGTGCAGCAACTGCGCCTGGAGGAACGAGCAGCCTAAGCCTAAAAAGCAGCACGTAGAAAGGGAGCCCAACCGGGACAATAAGCCCCCCTGTGAGGAAATGCTTAAACGGCGGTACCGCAGGGAACAGGGGAGAGGAGGGGAGGTGGTTTTAGTCGGTGAACAGTATCTTTCAAAGATTCCTCCTACCTTCTACAAAAAAAAGCAAGGCTGACGAGCTTGCCAGGAAGGGTATGACTCTGGGGATTCTGCGTAGATGGCAAAACCTTCGAATAACCCTTGTTCTCATCTAGTAAGCTGAACGCTTTCAGAAGGACCAACCACAGATGGGAAAATGCTTCGTCTTGTCATATGTATATCAAGCAAAATTTAGACTAAACCCGACCAGAAATGTAGTGCCGTGTTGCTTATGCTAAAGCGATCACAGATCATCTACGTAACCGATGATTTCACGGAACACTGTCTAAGAGGCCAACATACTAACAGGTTCCGCTTCTTTCCTAATGAATTCTGCATTAGTTGCAGGGATGAAGAGGAGCCGGAAAATATTATTCACCCATGCGCCTGTCTGGCTCTGTCCCGAAAAAAACTCTTCCACTACAGGGTCATTTCTTAAATGACCTCAGAGAACTGTCGTTAGCACCCAGCGCTTCATTAAAGGCTCCGGTTGGTGGTATAAGTCCTTGGGTAGCCAAAGAGGAGAGATCCATGTTGTCACAAAGGATCTCTTCCAGTCCATGTGTATCCACATGTATCTTGGTACAGATAGCCACCCACCCAAACCTAAACCGAAATCATAACCCACTTTAACTGAAATTGGATTAAGAAGGTTTTTTGATTTAAAGTCGGCACGCTGCAAAGAAGGGTGGTGGCTATTCCGCGGCCAGAAGAGATTGGCTTCTTCAAAAAGAAAGAAAGAGCACGAGAAGCGCGCGATCGAGGACATAGAGACTTGTTACTCCAGGAATGATGTTCGGAGGTAAAAAGCGGCAACAAAGCCCGAAAATGACCAAGGAACCCGGACCCCGACGCTCCTGCCTGCAGAATCTTCGAATTTGAGTTAGAGAAACAAAGCAGTACAGGACGACCTCGCCTTAAGTAGCGCGCACAAATAGAAGGGGATCTCAACCAACTTGGAGTGAGCAACTGGAAGCAGTTATCGAAGGACCGGGCTAATTGGAGAGCGCTATGAACCTGGTTGAGGGCAAGGTACACCGCAAATTGTAGCGACACCTTAGTAAGTAAGTGAGATCCTAATTCAAGGCTTATGCGGTTGAAAGGACTTGATGCAATGTTTTTCTAGCTAAGCCAAAAGCTTCAAAATGTTTCCTTGAATGTTTCCCACAACGAGCCTTGCAAAGTCTGTATAAATGCGAGGGATACACACGTCCTTATTTTTTTAGCTTCTTCATGTCTGGGTGTAAGCGCCAAGAGCCCAGAACCGTCGCTTGCAGAATGAATAGTCGATTGACATCTAAAATTCACGTTCATTCCAACTAGTAACGCAGATAGTACCTCGGAACACCTTACCAAACTGAAGGCTTTACTGAGACTTTCCTGACATTTCATCTGGCCTTGTTTACGCTGACTCCAATGCTGATGTGTACTTTTCGATGAACTTGATGAATTTGTCCAACACCGTAAATTCCTGAATTGCTGAGTCCAATTTTCCGAGAACCGTGTTTTTAAGGAAATTTAAAGCCAAGTTCTTAGCAGACCCCAACTATAGTGGTGAACGCTTATGAGCTTGAACGCTGTCAAGTACAACTCCATATGCTTCTGGTGAGCTCCCTGTAAAGATCTAATTTCAAAAAACGGATCTGAAGATGAGGTACTCGTGATCGTATCTCCCCGTTAGCGTCTTCCGTGAAATCCAAAAAAAAAATTGGGTCTACCTTTATGGAGACTTCTCGTGGATCTGCCAATTCGACACTTTCTTGAGCACCCTACCACCTCCATTTCCTGAGTTTGGTGACCAATTCTATAGACGATTCGAAAACTACAGTCGATTCCATTTCAGGACACAGGGGTATCCGCAGAAAACAGAAAATTCTCCACCAACCACTTGAGCTCATCAGAGCATCCCGAGGCCAAAAATTAACCCACGACCAAAAGGATCATAAACACTCACAGCGAACCCTTGGCAGTTTCATCACTCAGAAAACGCTATCAAAAGTTATTAACTTTCGACTTTCGTAAACAAAACTTAATCGATTACCGCAAATCATTGCATTTCTGTTATCCTTTTCCCCTGCCGTAGCAGGAGAGTGTGAAATCCGACTACACTCGTACAGCTGCTCGAAATTCATTATACTTCGGTCGCATATTTCTGGCGTGTACAAATTTTAGATCCAACCCCAAGTGCCCTGCCTATGGTTACACAATAATTACAAAGTTTTGAAACTTCTTCGATATTCCCGCCGACTAACTTTTAACAATAAACAAGGATACAGCGCTGTCGGCATTGTTCAACACAACCACCCCCCCAAAAAAAAGCAGCGACTCTCTAAACAAGGAATTGTGAGCTACAAACACTTGTGTGTAATCGATTCAAGGAAATTTAAGCAATTCCCCCTTCGTGGGGTGCTAATTAAGCGCGTTATACCCCTTGGGCAGTTTAAGTTTACCTCGCTAACTCCAAGGAAGGAGGAGTTGTTGATTCTCCTGCTTCGCATCCTTTATGAAACAAATGCATTTACAATGAAAATGTAAAGTTATTCAAGAGAGCCCGGCCCTCCGTTGAATACATATTACAGATTCCATGCTGTGGCTTTGAACATCTATCAAGTTGAGAATCGATTTTGCATCCTTTGTGTAACATATGGGTGAACTTAGTCCTGGACTACCATCACCACTACAACCACCCAAATTCAGACAAATTGACATTACTCGGCTAGGAAGCGTAAAACTTGGTCCTACCTCAACTTCGTAGTACAGGAGCACATCATAAGCATGTATAGCATGCAGCCATGCAGTGCCTATGTACATATGTATGTATGTCGTACGTGTGCCCTCGTCAGAAGTACATATAGTACGTATCTCTGTAGCAGGATACTGGATAGTTAACTTCATGTCAACAAGTAACCACTCAAACCTGGTGGAGCGGAAAAAGCATTCCACCAGCCACCATCCAGCCACAGCCAAGTTTCAATGTACCAAGGTGGCGCGCTATAAAACTTCACCCCACCCCCACCAACCCCCACCCTGCAGCCACATAAATGGAAACTTGTAGTTGATAGGTACACCACGACGACCGACTGTAGTACAAATTAATATACGACTCGAATGGAAAATCTATAATCGCTTAAAAGGAAAACTTTGCCAGCGCCCACAAAAACTTGGATTAGTTTTGTTCCGGTCCGAAGTTATCCTGGGGGAGGGTGGGAGGAGCTGGTGCTGGTAGTCTGGTTGAACTTTTGTGTTGTTGGTGTTGGTTGGTCGGTAACCTTCCCTCTATCTAGGCCTTAAGGCGCAGAGTTTGCTGCTGGCTAGTGATGTAGTTGGTGGAGGACCCGATGTAGTTCGAGGACCCCCGACTTGTCCTTGCCAGTACAGCTGTGTGTGTGTGTGTGTATACAATTGGTTAGACTGGTTTTTGGTTTTGCGGATGGATACTCTTGTTTGCTTGGACTCGCAATAGAAAAGGATGAGAATGGGACGATGGGATAAAAGGACTTGTAGGGAACGAGAAGAAATGAAAAATCCGAATTGGCTAGGACTGTAAAACATTTTTGTAGCGCACCAGCTGAACGCAGCCACAGATGGAATGACAGCGCGGGGCTTGCTTTTTATTTTTCCTCCTTCGACCTCACCAGGACCAAGGAAAAGTTTCTCAACTTTGGCTAGGTTTTCCGGTTGAATATTAATGAAAGAATTTCGCTTTAAAAGTTCACGGCTCGGAATGAATGGTGGTGTGCCTTGTTTGTTGGTGATAGCATTGGTCGGGATCTGTGGTCTAAGGTCGGCGCGGCTGTGGCGGTGGCGGCTGCGAAACCACTGTTGAATGAAAAAAAAAAAAAAAAAATGAAAAACAACGGAAACATTTATATAATTGGTTTAATAAATCATCGGGATTGTTTTGCTGGCTGTGTCAATCGTGGGAGTGATTTAGTGAGGTTTCGGGACAATCAGGCCGTTTATTGTTGCTCTAACGAAGCTTTTCAGAGATTAATGTGGAGTGCCGTGTCCTGATGGTGGGACAGAGAGGTGTTAATTAGTAATTAGTATGCCAAACTGGTTGAGTGCTAGAGCTGTATAAATGGAAAATATTTTCTTTTTGTTGACACCACAAGCTGGCGTTTATGTTGAGTACTTTCAAATGCTCAACCCGAGGAATTATAGCGCAGGACTTTTACGCGGGGTTGAGGCATGACTGAAAAAGGAGGAGCGAAGGTAACGATTCGTAGTTTTCTGTTTTCAAGAAATTTGGGATTCGAGTTATAAGCCTAGGAACGGTGTCGGGGAAAGGTCCATGCAAGGGACATGACTCTCCTTTGATCGAAAACTATCAACCAAACCGATCATATTGCCATCGAAGTAAGGCAATTGCCCAGCAAACTGGACGTCCGGGTGGTCCGATGGCTCAATGTAGACTCGGAACACTACATAGTTGCACCCAAAGACGACAGCGGATGTCTAAAACAGGTTTGGATCAACGAAGTACTCGGAGGAGGCTTGACGTCGAACGGCTGTAATCAACTATCGCTTAATCTATCTCAGTAAGCCGTATGCAGCTAGCGGCCAATGCAAAAGACCAGTGGCGTCGCTGCCAATAAGCCATCAGAGATGCCGATCACCACAGCAAAACCCCTGGTTTGACGAAGAATGCTGACAGGCACATGCTTGCATTTTTTTTGTTGGAGGTTAGTACTATCTAGAGATGAACTCAGACTCAACTGTATATCATGCAGCCACTTCGTTTGCCTGCTTACGTGGAGCTACAGTTCGGGGTGAAGGTAGGTCTTAACCGACAAGCCTCTTAAATTAGATGGCGTCTTAGTCTACCTGCCATCAGTTGTGCACTCTAACTTCAGCACTGTACTGTCCCTCCGGGTTAGATTCAAGGACTCTACGGTCGGGAGTGTTGGGTTCCATTCGCTCTACATGTCTTAGCCATCTCAAACATCGAATACCTAGTTTTTTGACGAAGTCAATGTCGCTGTCTAGCCGTTGGCAACGGCCATGTTTTATTGACGTCATCGGAAGAACAGAGCGTGATGGTTGGGGCTTTCGTTAAGAACTGAGACGGAAGCGGCGAAAATGGGTTTAACGGTCAATGACCGTGAGACTAAATACATATATGTTTGCTGTCAACAAGAAAGAACAATCAATGCCGACGTCTTGGACAGAACTTCACCATGGACTGAGGTAGACTTTGAGGTAATTCGGGACTGCTTACTTACGCTCCGCTATCAATACAGGCAACGACACGAGTGCGGAGGTAAACCGAGGAATGGCTCTTGCCAACCGCTGCTACTTTGGGCTAAGAAGGCAACTGAATTACAAAGCCCTCTCTCGAATAACTAAGGTGACCCTTTATAAGACCTTAATAATTACGGTCCTGCTCTATGGCGCAGAGGCATGGACTTTGTCAAGAGTGGATGATGTTGCTCTTGGTTATTTCGAGACGAAAATTCTTCGATTGGATAGACGGTGAGTAGAGCAGGGAATAAAACGACGATCTGTATGCGCTGTTCAGTGACATCGATTGAAGGTCCAACGACTAAGGTGGCTAGGTCATGTAGACCGCATAGATACCAATACTCCGGCCCGGAAAACCTTCGAAACTACCCCCGAGAGACGGCGCAAAAGAGGACGACTGCGATTCAGGTGGGGCCCACAAGTGGAAGGGTACTTCAATCAACTTGGCGTGCTTGTTGGTTAAGACCCGGACTCTAGCACCACTCTTAGTAAGTAAAGAACTGATGAGGTTACTTAAAACTCAGCATACAAGGAAAACATCATTCAAGCTATCCACGAATAGAGGCACAAAAAATCGACTGTGAACTGCAAAATTGGGTTGACAGGATGGACTACTGTTCAGTCGTTTGAATCCAATCATTTGTCATAAATCATCGAACGTTTTCTTGAACGTTTGAATGGTTTAACGAACTCTTTAATTTCAGAAAGAAACAGACGCCACACCCTTTACAAGAGCCAGTCCAATAAAAAACCGTCGCCAAACTGACAGAGGAATAGTCTCTGAGACGTCTTTCGCTAGTGCGTCATAGATCTTGCTGCCTGCGGCTTCCTGAGCTGAAGTAATACAAATTCGTTTCCATTTCGAAATTTTTGGTTGATTTTTCTTGTCTTGAGTGGAGTTGAGCCTGATGCACGGTGTCCACATTGCTACTCCAAGGTTGACAAACAAATTTTCTTTGACAAACAGGCCTAAATTCACTGAGATCGGGGAGTGTTAGTTCTATTTGCTTAGCTAGAGCAACCTGTGTTGAAAAAGATATTAGTAAAGGCTTCCTTTCATCCGTTTGCAGGACCACACTGCATTCATTCTGCCGAGCACGAAAACCAAGCGGAAGGCATCATAAGCAAGGAACATTGCTCAGAAAGCTTACGAAGTAGGTCTCTACCGCTTTTATTTCAGGCATCAGGCATCCCATATAAGGCTCAAGGCAAAACTTCTCGCAAGCAATCGTGTTGTGCAGAAGGAACCCATAGTAGAATGCCGCATCCAAAAGCCAAATTTAGGAAAAGTCAGACATTGGCGAAACGTGGGACCACGAAAAACCCTTTGGTGTTTTCTGGGATTCGAACCTGAACCTTCCGTTTAGTAGTCTCACGGACTTACGCATCCAGTTATATTGCTATGCTCATTTGTGCTTCCACAGAATGGGTCTGCCCAGCTTGTCTGGTAGGGGCTTACAAGGAAGATGAGTTCCTTTAAATTCTAGAGCATGCAAGGCAAGTCGGCTTTAGTTTCCTATCAGCCGAAATTTTAGCAAATCATGGAGGTGGAATCGTTTGTCTTAACAAAGTAGGTATACCACAGGATGCGGAAGGTATGAATGTCCATCGGATTCACCATATGGCCACCGCCCGACCTCATACCTCACAATAACCATCAGCACCAGTTACAACTAGATTCCGATAGCTTCTTTTACGACACTGATTTGGAAACTCTACCAGATGCCAGTGCATCACCATGCCATTCATAAAACCCTAGGAACGTCACCAAAAAAACACAAGCGGACAATGTACACACACACTACACACAGATTCATGGCAAACATGAGCACTTTGTAAAAAAAAGGAAGAAAAATAACCTCTGCACGTTCCTCTCTATCTATCGACTGTCCCATTTGCACCAGGACGAACCATGGGACAGGGACATCCACCACTCTGTTCACTTCTTTACGTGTTCTCTCCCCCAAACCTCTGCAATAATAATAACACAGAGAAATATTTCCTGCCAGCTACGTGTATGTGATTGCATTCGCCATTCACAGTCGTTACTGTGAAAAGGACTGCTGCACAATAAATCAAGGATTCTTTGTAACAGAATTTATCATCTGCCAGTGTGCATCCGCCAGATGACTGCGATTTGGTTCTCTCCCCTTTTGGAAAACGGAAAACACTGAACAAATGTAAATGCAGAGGGTGCAAAGGAAATGCAGAAAAAAAAAACAAAAAAAAAAGGAGGAACCAGTTGGCAAGAGCTCCATCGTTCATCGAGTGCGATTCATTGGCCTGTGTCCTTTGTACCAACAAACATTAACCACTAAACCAACAGCTTCTGACACCTCCATCACCGTTTGTCGATGTCGTCGTTGTCGTCCTTGTCGTCGTCGTTGTCGTCATCGTCGTCTGTCGCAACCACTATCGCGTTTCGTACACTTTAAATTCCTGAAAAATTATCCTTTCATGGCGATTTCTGCATCCACCACCATCACCGCCAACAAGCCAGTCAACGAAAAAGAACGACGACACACATCAAAGTGATAAAAGGATTCCTCAATATTGAAACAGATATTTTCTATTACAGGAAGAGATACTTAATGCACCTGCGACAGATGCGAAAAAGGAGCGCTATCTGTTGGACGGATGCTTGGGTTTTGCGATCATGGATTGGAATTCATTAGAAAAGGATAACGTGCTACGAGATACCCTTAGACGGGTGTACGAGTATGATGATGGCTTTTCAAGAAAAAAATCCGTTCATTGGAAAATGTTTTTCCATTTCTATGGGTCCTTTGAGGATTTTACACGTTCTTTTCATCAGCATAAGTAGGTGCAAGGATGAAACGAGCTGATAATAGAGAAAATGTCATCAAATGCACTCGTGTTTGCTGCTTTGTGTGTGCGTGTACGTGTGGCAATATGAGAACAAGATATTCGAATCGGAGAGCATGGCTTGTTAAGGAAGCTCTGAAGGATGTAGATTCCTGTTGCACGAGAATGCAGGTTCGGAAGAACGTATTGCATTGAGTTGGACAGACGTTAGGCTACCGTTGTGATTAGGTAGACAAATGTAGGTTATTACCATGTGATTCCTTTGGTTGGCTATAGGAGAAGGTAACAAAGCAGTTTCCATGGATATTATTGCGAGAGGGTAGGGTGTCAGTTGGATTTTCTGTGTTGATTGGAAAAATATGTCGATTCCTGGAAATGGCTTATAGGTTCTCTAGGAAAGGACACTGTCGTCCCTAAGGCAGTGCGCAGTTCGGGGTTGGATCTGTGAAAGATTTGTTTTTTTAAGGAAGACATTAGACGTTCTCGTGGGCCTGGGCATGGTATTTGCGACCAAGTGGAATCCATTGTAGCTGCGTATGTATATATTGACTTTTGAGTTTTAATCTGCCTAGAAACGATCAGGACATGGGAGGGAAAAAAAAATGCTCCAACCGGGTTTGGCACAATCCTTGTATGTGACGCGTTTGGGTGAGTTCTTACATATAGCTCGACTGTCTGATAAGTATCTACCCATGTCTTTCAGGCTTGACTTTATTCCGAAGAGTAGATTTTCGCTGAATATCCATACCGTTGATGACCATTGCAGCTGAGTGTTGTGTCTTTTGTGTCGCCGGTAGAAGCCGTTCGCCTAGAAAATCCAATAGGAACGCCTGGATAAATCGGAGAGTCACAAACATGCAAGGTGAGATGAATCATTCTTATTGGAGAGCAAATCGTTAGAGGATAGGGCCGTTTAAGGCGAAGTCGCAGCCTTCCTTCGGGGTACGAAAACTATGAAACAAGGATGGAAGGTCAGGAAGGTCAGCACTTAAATGACAAAAACACTAGCTAATGTCTGGGTACTGTGCACTCGAAAGGCAATTCAACTTACAAGGAAGGAGTCAGAAATGTTGTACTTCTGTAAGGACTCTAATAAATGCTTCAAGCTAAATAAAGGGCCGACCTATTCCTTGTGCTTATACAATGCAATGGTCGCTTGAACTATGATTTTAAAAAGTGACAGCTTTAACTTTACTTACTTTCCTACACAGGTGGCGCTACAAGCCTTTCCATTTGGTCCGGCCTTTGGTACCTACCTCTAGTTGTACACTCCAAGGTGATTGAGATCCCTTTCAACTTGTGTGTGTCATCTTAAACGAGGACCAACATACTCTACTACGCTGTCCCTTCGGGATTGATTTGAAGACTCTCTGAAGACTATCGTATCTATCTCAGATGTGCAATGCGCAGTTCGATATGACGGTACACCTCGTATAACTCGTCGTCGAACCATCTCCTTTAACAAGCGACCAAATAAACGAAGCCGCATATCCTTAAAATAATTTTTCGCCCGAAACGGCAAAGGATACCTTCATTTGAGGTGGCCACGGTTTAGTCCAGAGTGTATGCTTTTGACGCGGCAGGTGTCAGTTCAAGCCCCGTCGGAAAACAGTATAAGGCCTCTGTGGTCTTGCTAAGACCGACTCTGTTAAAAACTACCCCGCAGACGGCAATGTAGTACATACGATAGTATACAGCGATGCCAGTCCTGCACCAAGTTTTTCCTGGAGCTCCAAAGCGTTGATTGCCTTTCAGACTCCAGCGAGGAGCTTGCTTTGTGATGCAGGTACTAAACTTTCGAAGACCGCCCCATATCGCTCTTTTGTTCTGTACGCCATTATTGGTTCGTCATGGCTGCAAGATTCTTCATTGGTTATCCTATTTCAGTTCTTTAGGACAAGGCCTCACCAAATGCGTTCTTATTCCGAAGAAACAGCGATTGGCGAGAGGTATTTTACGTTGCAGTCATAGCTGTCCACTGTGATGTTCTGTTCAATTCGTCCAGGTGGAGGACTTCCGGTCTTGTTGACAGTTGTGCCATCAGTTCCCGATGAAGGTATCTTAGCCTCTTCTGTCTCGAAGCTCGCGAAAGCCAACTGTGAATTCTTGAACAGACTTTAGAAAAACTGTGTTTTCGGTGCTGGATTATATGTTGGGTATCATCCTTTCAATTATGAAAGAAGTCACATGACAACGCGTGGACTCAATTTTGAGGTCTCAGGACTAGACATGGCTCTCTGAAGCTCGGCCTTGGTGGCCTTGGAGTAGTGATGGGTATCGCTTTGGATACCTTGACATCTCGCCAGGATCTGATAAAGTGCAAAAATTTACTCAATTGTGGAGTTTCCTAACCTGAAATCGTACTTTTAAGGGCCGATCAGGTTGATGACGAAAGGTTTCAGGCGTCCACACAATATGACATAAAATACCTTCTCCGCGATGCTGATGGGGCTTACATATGCCTCTGTCGTTGGGGGAGTTGAGAGTGTCTCCTTCCCTCCGTTCATCAGGCATGCAACAGTCTATCCTTCGCATGTTATTTCCTTTTCTTTTGTAGAATCCGGTGTTCCGCTACTCGTAGAATTCGCGAGCTGCTGTCGTCCTTCTCTAAAACGCTGTCTTTTATGCGTGTTGTTTAGAAGCAGGTATTACCTGTCAAACCGAAGTTCATATTCAAGGCCTGGTCATATCCAGCACATCAGTTGCTGATTCCTTGATGACTTGTTGGTACTTTTACCACTGTTCTTCAACATTTGATGATGGCGATTATGGTCTTCTCGGGAGACTGCGAAGCACTCGATGACAACTGTTATGACGGTCTATTGCGATTGCGTTAAAATTATCTCGTAGTAGCTCTCCGTTGTTGTACGGCCTCATTCGTACCTCGACTGCAACAAGGTGGTTCTCTAAGTCTTACATGGTCACGCGAAAGGTTCGGACAGAATACTAGATATATGTCTTGCATCGATCGCAACATGATCCTTTTGGTTAAAGGTTTGCAGTTGATGTGTTGGACTAATGAGCAGCAGGTTAAACGTTGGAGTCCTTAAAAACACCGAAAAGTTTTTCATTGTCTCACCTCTAGTAAAAGTCACACGAACTTCTTCTATTGTGAGAAGCTTCCCAACTACGTGTACTGGCACAGTGACATTTCGTAACGTTTCGTCCTGCAGCAAAGTCAATTTGGTTAAGTAGTGTCTGCATCTACCATCACCATAGTATATGTCACAGTTTGTATACGCTCTACTGTAGGCAGGTATTTATTTGACTGTACCAGTCGTGTTAAGTGGTGAACCATTCTACATGCGGAGCCGAATATTTTTCGTTTTGGAGTCATGCTTATCTGAGGCTCTTGGATGCTTCACGATAACTGTCCTAACTGGAACTCTGGATGCCACTGTTGACTCAATCTAGGCATTCCCTTCACTGCGGTCAGATATTGGACAATGCTCTAGACAATGATCTAGATTCCTTCTCGACTGTCCTTTTCCACGTCTGCGTAGGGCAGCCCACTCGTCTACTTGATTAGGTAAGTGGATTCCATTGCATGGCGTACTTTGCAAAGAAACTGTCTTTGAATACAGGAATTTGTTGCTGCGAAAGGCTCGCCTAAGTTTGGGTCCAAATCGACACCATCTTTAGGTGTCTGCTGTCAGCCATGTGCTTTGGCTTTTCCGTCTTCTCCCGACAGTGGTGTCTACTCTAAACTTAAAAACACTTTTCACAGGGTTCCAGTGGTCGTCCATGCTCTCAGGAGCGAAGCTCCCTGTTGGAGCACTTGGGGATCCCGGAGCCTATCGGTATTATACCTGGGTATCCTTAGCAAGTTGGATCGGTTGCTATTGACAGATGAAGTGCCAGGACGTATGGCCCCTCTCTATTCCGATGTCAGCTCCACGTTTGTTACGAACGTCTTGGGTGCAATTTCTAAAGCTACCCAATCCTCTTTGATTTCTGCAAAAACAAGCTCTGTGACCGCAGAGCTCTACGTTTCATTGTAGGAGTTGCATTAGCCGCCTTGCACCGACAAGGCTTAACCCTTGCAGGCTAATTGTTTGCCTGAAAGGATTAATTTTGCCTCAGATCTCAGCGCAAACGTCGATGAGCTCGGAAGGACACCAGTGTAAAACATAAATTCTTGTTAATGGACTCCTGTATGGATATATCCTTGACAATGCATCTGTAATGGCAACACAAATAGAACACGCAAAGCAACTTCGATAATTGTGCAATCAAAACTAATTGAGAGCAGAATAGCCCTCCATCACTTCGAAAAGTGTTGAAGGACATGCCTGCACTACACACCAACATCATTTGTTGAATTTATATCGATTACCCTTTGGAAACAGACTCAAATTAACGAGCCCCCTGGGATAGTCTACTCAAAAAAAAACTCTCCCCCATTCAAATCCACTATCCTTCGCTGTCTCGCCCACCAACAGATCCCCAACCAGGCTCATCCCAAAAATACTATAAATCGAAACAATTTCGGCCCATGTGCATGATTGAATTACACATCGCTCCTTGTGTACATGCTACTCGTAGATACAATGAGAAAAAAAAAAAAAAAAATGAAATGAATAAATAGTACAATCGATTGATTGACACAGAAGTTACACTTTGGCACAAAGCAATTTCACTTACAACACCCTGCAGCCTTCCTGGTCCACCCCTTAAACACCCCCCGCCAGGAACACCCCCACAGTTGGCGTCAATCTAAGTTGAGCACCTTTTTTCTGCTTTCACAGTGTTCCTTGCTCGCTTTTGTTGTGTCTTTTTTTTGTATTAGAATTTTTTGTGCTTCACACTTCCAGTGCACAGCTTTGCTTCCATTTTTTTGTTCCTTTTTTTTTTGCTGTGCCTTTTGCTTTGAGTTCCTCCAGCTTTGGGGGAGAATCCCAGTGACATGGGAATAAACACGTCGAAGAAAAATTACAACAAAACGGCAAAGGAATCGTCACAGGAGTGAGAACGATAAGAAATCAAAAGCAAAAGATAACAAGGACACCAACCAAACGAATAACAACAACAACAGCAGCAGCAAGGAGTTTAGCAACTCCAGTCGAAGTCGAATTATTGTACAACATCCAAATTCGGAATTCCACAGTACGACGACAACGACGACGACGACGACGCTAACGAATTGGGCCAGTGAAAGCACCATCAGGAGGAACAGCAGGATAAAAAAAAAGGCAGAGAGAAAATGGCAAACTTCTGTGCCCCCCAGGGGAGAAACTCCTTTGCGCCAACACAACCAACACACCGAGATGAATTGCTTTTTTATAGAATGCTCCTTGTAAACAAGGATCTATGTGAGGCAGCGCTATACCCAGCAGCAGGAGTATGTGTTGTGCCGAAGAAATCCATGGCGTAATCAATTATAAAAAAAAAAAGGACGAAGAGAAATCAGCAAAAAAAAAACACAAAAACAGGAAAAAAATAAACTGAAACCAACCGTTCAGTCTGTTTGACAAAATCACACGACATTTTTCGGCAACGCCACGAAGGAGACACAACCAGGACTGCGGGTGACACTTGGGGGCTCCGTTCTGGTGCTATGAGTGATGCCACTTTGGTGCGTGTGAAATATGAAGTTCCACACAGTTCCACAGTTCTTGAGGTGAATGCCAGAATTCCAAATTGAAGAGCACCGACGCGACGGTGTTTGATGTGCCTTCACATCAGGGATATTGATTACTTGTTATGGCACACTCAAGTGGGTGGGAATTGCTCTTTTTGCTGCCACTGCTACAGTTATACTCCATAAGGAGTCTATAACTGCCATTCTGAATTAGCTTACGACTTTTTAGAAATCTCGTGTGTGTGAGTGTGGGGAAAAAAAGTTACTTTTAGGCGGTTTAAGTGCTGGGAATAGGAATACGTTTGATGGGCAAGTGATTGATACTTGGTTCTGTGTCGTGCTTCAGATTGACGGGGGGTCCTCGGAATTGTAGGGTCCTGCTGACGTGGCAATAAAATTGTTGACGTGGAAATTACCGAATATCGTTTGAATAATAAATGTGTTTTGTTTGAAAGAACTTTTGTTGTACCGCGAATGCGGTACTCTAAAATATTTTAGACGTCGCAGATCGTAAACCACGAAAGGCAATTAGGTCTCATCCTTCTGCCGTATGGTGCTAACAACAGGCAAAGTTTCTGATAAACTCATTTATATAGTGAAGCCTGGTCCCTAACGAAAAATTATTGTTTTGGGCAATAATTTCTTGGAAGACCGTTGTGACTCTTTTTAAGTTTTCCAGACCATAACAAGCTGGCGACGGCTGTAATGGGTGAGGTGTATCAACAAAGAGGCTCGATATAGTGCTCGTACTATTGGAACGCATGACTTATGGTGACTATCCGGCGAAAAGCTTGCGGATTTCTACAAGACCAACCGCCTAGCCATAGGATGTTTGAGCGAAGGACCTGGCATAAGGTCAGTTGAACACATGACTACTAGGAGTCGTTTAAGAAATCGACATGCAGACATCCGTAAAAGGCATGCAGCCGAGTGAAGTGGGATCTCAATCTTGTGGTAGCTTACATATATTCGTTTTTCTCCTGCAGAGACTAGGTACTACATTGGCGATTAAAGTGCGTCCACGGACGTTGGGATCTGCTGCATAGAAAGCCAACAGATACACGTCAAGAAATTGTCATCTGACCTGATCACCATAACCATCGATATTCAACATTCACGGAGGGTCTCATCGTTTCTTTTCTCTTCGCATCCACCGCATGCTACCACACAGAAAATCTCCTCACCCCCGAGCAACCTTTTTCTTGTTCATCTTTGCCGATGTTTTACCCTCGAATAACTGTGGGGTGACCATAGATCTTTTTTCGAAAAATTCTCTCGTTGAATACAGTACACACACTCAGTTATCGAAAGGGATCTCAAAAGTGGATGAAGAGTTGGGAGAACTGAGTGTCTGTGGTGATAATGCATTTTTATGAGCGATCATTCATCGATGTAGCGAGATCACTCTGTTACTAGCCTTAGAAATCCGGTGGTGATCCAAAATTTATGCACTATCCCGCTGAAGGATATAAAACAAACAGCACCGCCACACCATTCCACATAGAGGAACACTGGAGTGCTGTAAGAACTGCACTCGTAAACAGAGGAGAAAGTTTTGTTCGAAAGTCATAAACAGACCTTAGCGCATGGTAATTTGCTGTAGTTGGGGACAGGTCGAGGACCGAATAGAACTTGAAGTTTGCTACTCACATAGGGGGTTGCAGGAACTTATATAACGTGAATCAGTGGTTATCAGAAGTTTCGAAGTTCGAATTCCAGACAACACCAACAATTTTTTTCACGGCTCCATCACTCGTTCGAGAGTAAAAATTGTCATGAGAAGCTTTTCGGTCCTGCCTTTTGGATACGGCATTAAACTGTAGGCTCCTACCAGTATGACAACATGTATGATAGCGAGAAGCTAATATTGTCTGTTGCGCCAATAAGTCGTATTCGTATTCATTTCAGAATTCACACAAAAGTTGGCTACAGAGCTCTAAGGCCCCTTAGTTCTAGTATTATGGCAGGGTAACTGCTTCCTCTGTTGTTGTTACACATACCATTTAAAGAGCTCAAGATGTCCTGTTTCGATTTCATTTGATGACTACATGGATATCAGCGCATTCGGTTGTCAGTAAGGTGGGCCATCTTTATTGAGAAAGATTGGAGAGAAAAAATACGGAACAGCATCCTTCGATGAATTCCACCCAAAAGTGCCAACGGGAATGTAATCCTAGATGCCATTAAAATAATGCGAGCAGCAATACGGATTTCTAAAATTTGGGGCGAATTTTTTAGGGAGAACATCCTACAGTACAGCGCCAATCGTGTTTCTAAGGAATACAAGTTGACCGAAGGCATCCCACAGGAATCGTTGTTGGGACCACTGCTATAGAACATGAAGTATGGATCTGCACTCGAGAAGTCAAAAATTATGTATTTTACAGGCGATACCGCCATAGTGGTTGCTACCAAACTGCTTGAAGAGGTACAGCAGACAGACAGTAAAAAAAAAAAATAAGGATCGTACCACGTAGGCTCATGTTAGAAGATCGCAAAAGGAGGCGATATCCATTAACAGTAGGAAACAGTCACCTTTACAATCGGCAGCTATGCCACCATAGACACGCATCATACAGGAAGGCCGTAATGGATTGGGAAAATCACACCGATTTTGGTCGCAAAATCATCTTTCTGACGAAGCTGTGGGATTTAGATCTTCAAAATCTTCGGTGGCCTCATTGAGAACAACTTCTCTGAAAACGAGGCTCTGAACCTGGATGTTTGTGCGCGTGATTGGGTGATTTGGATTTAGACGGACTTTGGTTCCAGTAGAACGCTGCAAAGAGCCACACTACCCACCAATCAATCTTTTGCGCTTTTAGTTAGGTAAGTGTGTTGTCAGCCGTTTCGGAGAGGTGCCTTGGCCAGAAAGCAGCTGCGTTTTGAATCCATTGAATCGATCTCACACACTCCAACATGGATCGAAAGGCGATATGGAGAGTTGGACTATTACATGAACCGTTCTACGACATGACACGGAAGTCTTTATTGTGACTTGTACACGTACAAACACGTCTACAGCATTTATTAAGACACGATGTGTGGACTGTATGGAAAATTTTGAACACGTCCACGATTCCCTGGCGAAAAGAAAACACCGAGAAGGAAACTTGAAGGTCAAAGCAAGAAACTCAATCCGTTTTAAACCGAGGATGTAGAACAGAAATATGCTACATAAGGCTGTAGCCTGCTTGTAATCAATTGTTTGGCGGCAATATTGTGGAAAATTGAGTGGCCGCAGGACGAGGTCTAAGTCGGTACAAATTCTACATTCTGCTGGGCCAGTAGTTCAGTATCATTAGAAGCTTTCAACCTCGCAACCAATTGCTATTGGTGATCATAGTCAACCACAGTGTTGCATAAGGGCTCCAGAAGGTCTAGTAGAGGTTCCAGTATCGAGCATATCAGCAGCGTGTGCTGTCGAGTAGGAGTCTTGTCTTACGAACTAGAGGGACCATAAGGTTCCCTCCTGCCAACATTTAAGCTGTACCTACGTAGCTGTTCTTCTCCTTAAGCATAATCTCCAGCTGCCAGATCTGCATACCACTGGACCCTCTGTGGAAAACCACCTCTTAGATCTGGTGGACGAAGTTACATTTCTCTACACCGGACTGTCTACCTAAAAGCAACGCCTTTTGATCCATTTGCTCCTGGTTTGTGGATGATACTACATTTCCACGCCAGGCCTTCCAGAAAGCAGATCCCTTTACCCTACTGCCACTACATAACCCCTTGCACTGTACACTACTGGAACATTTGCTGGTTCCTGGCTTATGGACGATGCTGGATTTCTATGCCAGACCTTCCAGTAAGTACATCTCTAGATAGGGCTGCCACTTGATACAAGTGTCTCCAATAATCGTCCCCCTCACTTGAGACTTGGATAATCCCACAGGAATAATGACATCCCCCATACTACCCTCGAGCAAATTTTAAAATAAAGAAAAATCCTCCGAGTATTCACTGCACTCCCCTCCGCGTGGCTGAATGAATAATGGGAGTCTTAATGGTGTGTGCGCTCCTTATCATTCATAACTGACTTCGAATTCGTTAACCTTTCCATCTCGGAAAACCCCACATCATCATTGAACACGTGTCATAAAATTTCGTTGATCACCATTGACGGGAGGATTTATGCGCCACCATAAGTGAAACATCCTTCAGACTTAAACAATACACATACGCACCTCCCTTACCTGTCCTGATTGGAAATGTTTGATATGTTTGCTCGTGAACGGGCGACGTGTATGTGGTATCGATTAAATTATCCCAGTGGCACGGAACGAGCAGTGTCCTTGGATTAATCGCTCTCAAAGTCTGGCATACACTTTTCTGATATCAGACATGGTTTGTTCCACCCCATCCTGCACAAATCATGTTTCGTTTCGGAGATTTTTTTCTCCCTCTCTCTTTCTTTGTCGACAGCCAAATAGATTTTTATTCTCCATCCCAGCGTGGCCAAAAGTGTATCGAACAAATCAACACACCGCTACGCTGCAGATACGTGATCGGTGTACTACGCTACGCCTTTGGATTTAAGGGGATAGGCATGGATATTGCAGTCACTGATTTAAGACTTGGTTTTCCACATTTTATTCAATTCAAGGATATGAATAGTAATATGGGGAATAGCCTTTGAATGGCATTAGGACTCGTAGCGGCAGCACCTTCTGGTGGATATTGGTTCTCTGAAAGAGGGAAAGTGGTTCTGCAGTCGCAGTTGAATATCTTGTAGGTCCCTGCATCTATACACCATCAACTGTTTTTGAATTTTGAAAATTTTGAACTTGAAAGGACGAATATCCAGCATTCGGTGCCAGTTAGTGTGTGGCTCGACAACTGACTGTTTGGAAGCAGAAACAAACGTCTTGGATGAGGACTGAAAATTTGTTGACTTTGGTTGTAGACTACGGAGAACAATTGGATTCTAGATGGTCTCCAAAACATCGGATGCATCCAGCTTGAGTGAGAGTGCAAGGATACAAAAAGTGCTCGATGTAGCGGAGTATCACTCACCTATAAAAATGACCGTCGTGCTCTACTCTAACAACCTAGCAGATAACGCCAGTGAATGCGAGACTGATGCCAACTTCTGCAGCCCGTAACGGCCTCATATCTTCGAAACCTCATAGTGACCAGATATCGCCGAAAAATTGCCTCATTCAATGTTATGCTCCGACAGAAGTCGCGACTGAAGATGGTTGGTTGATGTGGCCCTCCATAGGGTACTCTTAGACCAATGTAGGTCCATTGTGCTGACGCTAGATAGGCGCAGGTGGGTCACACTGTCCGCTCCTGGAACCAATTACTTTTTCTTGTGAAGCTGTTTACATTAGCCGTAGAGACATTATTAAGGTCATTGAGACAATCGAAATGATAATGATCTAGTGTAGCCTGCCAAATGTTAGCAAGTCCAGGACAAGTGCACATGAAGTGAAGGACTGTTCCTTCTTCCTCGTCGTCTCTGCAACTCCTGCAGATGTCATCATAGGGGATGTCCAGCCTTTGATCACCCCTGCCGATCGTGCAGTGTCCATTGGTTAGTGTTGAGAGGGTTCCTCTCTTATCATTAGAAGTCCGTTAAATTTTCTTTGGTCTAGTTTTGGCTATAGTTGCCTAGCGATAAGGCATTGACTAATGTGGCTCCATTTATGACTCTTTAAGCCAACTAGGATGCCTAACAGCTACATCGTTATCAAATGGGTGAGCACAGCGCTAACATAGGAAATGACTCAAGCCTGCGATGAAACTTTGTGTCCTTAGAACTCGGAGCCGAATGGTAACTTCCATTGAAGGTAATTTGTTAGCGCAGAACGTTAGTTGAATCTCATCTAAACACTCGCTGGCAAAAGAGATCTGCTCCAATGGGGACATCGGATCCCCAGAAAAACCACAGCGAATGGAGCTATTGGGAGACACCTAGAGGCAGACCATGTATCACTTAAGTTTCAGTACTCAAGCAGACACCTACAGAAGGACAGTCTCTCGAGAAGGAGAAGGAAGTGCAGCATAGGGTGAGACATGATAAGCCTACACAAATATACAAGCCTGCTTGCTATATAAGCTGATGAGGCAGCTAGTACGTATGACAGTAGAACTACGTGGAGCATCTACAAAGAGCTTACAGCTGGTCTATAGCTCCAAAAAGATTTAAGTGGAATTTACACATCGATCGCCACCAAGCGTGCCAGAGCCTTGTAGGCCCTCTATTGTAGAACTTGGGCTCTCAGTCATAAAATGATGCACTGGCTGCATGATGCATGATGTTGACACCTGTTATCCCGCACGCGGCCATCGACTGTTGCCCAAAAGTTCTTGAACGGACAACGGAAGCTTCAGAGAATTTCCTGTCTCGGTATTATAGGTGCCGTGCATACTTGCCATATGACAACATTAGAAGCTGTTGTTGGGCTATTCCCCCTAGAAATCTTCGTTATGAGGACGGCTGCTAGATGACCTATCAAACTGCGTGTAGAATACAAGTGCAAACCAGGCGATCGTATGTGACATCTGAGAAAACTTCACTCAATTCCTAGAAAGGACATGTGCTGCACTATATCCAACATTATGTTCAGGGAATACTGTATTTGAAGTTGAAATATTGAACGCTGTAAACTGGTCTAATGGCACTCCGGTACTAGACCCTAGAAGTCTGAGCTAGCTAGTTTACCGACGGACCGAGGATGAAATCTAAAGTTGAAGCATCTTTGGACCCAACACCAAAGTCTCAATACCTAAGGGAATTTGTATCACTGTGTTCAAGGCTGAAGTCCATGCCATGCTCCAGCTCAAAAAGCTATTAAGGCAGCCAGAATGCGGATCTCCTCAGATAGTCAGGCGTCCGACTCAGTGAAATCCGTGTCAGTTAAAAGCTGCTTCGATTTACTAAAATCAGGGAAACGGACACAACAAGGTAAAACTTGGTTGGCTACCTAGTCACCAGAAAATTGCAAGCAACGAATCTGCAGACAAACTAGTTTAGAATCTGCGTTCATAGGACCAGAACCTTACGGTGGCGTCAGCTGGACTACCGCCACGGGGCTGATTAATGACTGGGAACACAAACTTCCCCTGGCCCACTGGGAAAATGTCCCCTTATTGTCTCAATCCAAACGATTACATAATCAAGGCATATTCCTATAAGGAAATCCTTAACTTAGATAGCAAAGCTCACTGTGGCCTGATGTACCACTTTAACAAAATGAATCTGCACCCAGAGACGCAAAGTGGATTCTGTTTGGAGGAAGTGAATCCTCCGAACACATTCTCTGTGAATGTCCGGCACTACATTGGTGAAGGAGACGTGTCTCCAAAAGGCAATGCGTTCTTCAGTCTTCAATTCCACTGACTAAGGATGTTCCAACCCTCATAAGGAAGGTGGTTCGCCTTTTAGGTCAATGTCCCCTGATACTCATGATAGCTCCACTTAACACCGACAAATTTAGACCACCACCCACTGATATCAGAGGAGGATCAACTCAGAAGATGAGGAGGATATTTTGCTACAGCGCTACATCACATAGCATTGGAGTTTCGATCTCTCATGAGCCTTTCAAAGCCTTTCCTGAATACGTATTAAGCCTTTCAACGACACAGAAATAGTCACCAAAATCAGATCCTTTAAAAAAAATAAAGCGGGAGCCTATCGTAGCAGCCCTGCCGACCTTCAATTTATCTGTACATCTGCTTCATTTGCTCATATGCATAAAAAATGGGCAATCCTGACCGTCAATCTTCTAAAAAGTGGAACCCATTCCGGTGTGGGATCCGAGGAGATATACGCATGCTTCCTTCGAGCTGTAGCCAAGCCAGCATATATAAAACAAAAATTAGACTGAGCCCTCGATATGGGACAAACAGAGACTACGGTGAAGGCGCAGTGTGTTTGCTTCTGACGATGACAGTCTAGGAGCCTCGTCGGGGAGAAGCAAATTTCTCCAACTCTACGTAGTACAACGGACGGATAAAGATCTGAGTGCTCTGGGATTCTGTTTGCTTTTTAAATATAAAAGAAGTCCTTTTCGGGCATTCTGTGTACTTGGGGAAGCTACGTAGCAGTAATCCTAACGCTTCCGTCCGAAAAGTCTTCCCTAGACGGTCTACATTTTATAAAAAGTCCTCCGACTAGTTGGCGCATCGAAGTCGAAAGGGATCTCAACCAACTTTGCGTGCGCAACTGAAGGCCGCTGGTTAGCAACCAAGCCGGCTGAATAGGTTTGGGGAGGGACTCCACCACCTGGTCCACACTGGAATGTAGAGTCACTTAAGTAAGCAATCCTTAGGTGACAGAAAACACCATTTCCTGTGGAAATTTCCACCTCAAAACCGTCTGTCCTTACTTTTGTGGTGCACCTCCTTATTCGGTGATGCATGTCAGGAATTCCAATAGCGAACCTTTAGTCGAAGGCTAATGCTTGACTGGTCCCCAACTAAGACCGAATAGAAGCTTGACGTGTCTTTTTTACGTTCAGCCTTAGTTTAGGATCTGTTAAATAACCTCTACCAGGTCTGGGGGTAAACCAGCCTCCTCCTCTGTGCCTCTTTTTTTTGATAAATCTAAGCATCGAAGGAAAGCATAACACATTTGTTTCGAGTCATAAAGCCCCCAAAAAAAAATTGCAAAAGTCACCCATAACGCCCAACTCCATAAAGGACTGCACGCGTAAATCTGAAATATAGACGCTAAGCTTCATCCCCACTTTTTTTTTTTTTCGTTCCAAATCAAATACTATCCACAGCGCAGAGAATTCTAATTAACTTTCCACTCATCCTTCGAAATTTCAGCAAAAACCCAACACCGTAGCTAATCTCTTCGCTGAAAAATCCCCGAACTCATAAATCTCTCTCCCTCTCGTCCTTGCAATACGCTGTTATTTTCTATCGAAAATATTTTCACAAATCCTAGATTTGCTACCACACGATGCTTTTGGATGTCGCTGCTTCAAAACAGATAAACAGGACCAAAACAAACACTCACAACATTAATCAAATTGAGTGTTCATTTCTCGCTCCAGGCACAGGAAGATATAGAAAAAAGCCAGGCAAACGTAAAACGCGAAAAAAAAGATAAAACACGAAGCAAAAACGCCCCACAATCATAAGGAATAAGATGTATCCTTCCTTCCTGTGAGTTGTCGCGCCGGTGGGTAACTTCATTTGCTATTCCCTACGTGTTTTTTATGGCAAAAGTTTATGTTACCAATTTCGAGGATAAAAATTTATTTCACTTCTAAATACTTGTGACAGGAAGGACGAGCAAGGGGAACCTGGACTCTTTCCCTTCCCTCTAAGATGAGCGACACGATTTCGAGAGAAAAAAAAAAGGTGTTTCGCGAGACGCGGCAATGGTTAGCCAAACCACCCAGCAGGAGTTGGATTCACCTGCGAAAAAAACACGAAATGAAGTCCTGATGGCTGGTGTGCGTGCAACTGTTTATTTGTCTGTTCCAGGGTATACTCCTGATTAATGGCCGACAATAAGAGAGTCATAAAATGTATTACAAAATAAAGCTCTGAATGGTCATTATCCTTTGGCCTTTTTCCTGAGTCGTTTTCATCGTTGTCCTCGTTGTCGTTCTCGTTGTCGTCTTTATCGTTTGCCTCGTATCTCACCTGTTTGATTGGTACACAAAGTTGCTGTCTTTATGACACGGATACGTGTGCAAGAATTTCCACACCTCCTCTCCTCTACCACTCCTACTCCATACCAATTTGAGTACACACTTCTCTTCCGTTGTCCTCCATATCCTACAGCAGCAGTTTTGTGTTAGTTAGTTGTGCTGCGGCTGTTGAACCTGTTGACACACAAAAAAAAAAACGAAAAAAAAAATAACAGAACATTGTCACAGGGACACAGCTACGTCCACCTCTTTTGCGCCAAGGATGTCGTAACGTTCAACAAAGTGTGTGTACACCACCCCCTCCTAGGGATGGGGGAGGCGGCAAGGATAGCAAACAAAAAGCGACAACAAGAGGACGAATAAAATCGGGAAAATGTTTTAATTAACTTCTACAGTTGGACATCCTCCGTTGGCAAATTAATGCGGATTTTTACTTTGTTGCCATGATGCAGGGGTGGATCAACGGAATCCCAGGTGAGGTTACGTACATGTGGACTTGATGTAAACACCGATTCGTGCGGAAATGAGAAGAAAACAAAAGGAACACGACGACATGACCGAGATGGCGATGGCCATGGCGATGAGTCTCCAAACAATATAGAGGCCAGTTAATATGAATTTTATGTTATTGCTTTTTATGCGTATTTTAATGCCGGAAGCAGGAGTCCATTATTATTTTTAGGTCTCCCTTGACACCTTCGTTTATTTGTTGTTGTTGTTTATGTTAGGCTTTTTGCAGTCAGATTAGTGCCCGGGCTTCGGTTTGGGGATAATGTCCCGGATGAGTTTCAGGATTGAGAGTTGATGATGGATTTTTCCTTGAGGAAGGTAAGCGCAAGGCGAGCAAGTCCCGATTTTTGTGCGATTTTTATGTAGTTATGCGCTTTAAGTGTTTTCCTTAACTTGATGGGTTTTTTTTTGCAGGGAGAACGTTTTAAATGACATTGATGTCCTTAGGCGAGTTGTTGAAATGGCATCGGGGAGGACTAAAAGTTGTTTATCGTAAAAATGCAGACTGAGTATCCAGCCGTGGAGTAATGTCCAAAAGTGGAGATTCGCTTTATCTGCAGCGGTGTCCCGATGCTTTTTAACTTTTATGCTTTCAGGCGTATATTGCCCAAATGACCACCGCAGTGGAGTGGGGTGAAATTTGCATCCAGACCTCCTATACCGCCAGCATAAAGAGTCAAGAAGACCAGTGACAGCATTGTCAGGAAGCCATTAGAGGTGCTGCAATCACAAGGAAACCTGTGGGTTGATGAAGAGTGTCGGCAATTGCATACATCGGAGCAGAAGGTTCACGGTGGCCACTGGATAGTAACTTTAACGATGAACGTATCCCGAATGCCTAAGCGCGTCTCTTGATGTAAACCTGAACAAGAACTCATGGAAATGTGCAAGGATATCCCTTGGTGGCCTGATCGTCTTTAATGCATCTCGATGTTAACGTCCCTGAAAGGTCATGTTCATAAATGACAACATTTACCGGCATGATTCTACAATTCCGAAAAAGAGGGGTTCACAATGACTTTCGAAAGACAAAACGCCGATGACCAAGCTCAAAGAAGCCTCAAATAAGAACGATTTTACCGTTGACCACCACAGAGTACGAAAACAGGACAATGATCTCCCCCTGGATAGCTGGAGCAGGCCTTAATCTGTTGTAAAGCAGATATCACGGGCAACCATGAAATGCAGTGGAATGTACCGTGTGAAAGGAGGACGAAAAACTATGAACTTTTTTGAGATGGCACATTTAATAGCCTCAGCAATTTTAGCCACTATAAGGTTGTGGGAAGGTTCCAATAGGATTGGATTCTAGTGATGATTGTTATGATAATTCAGGCCTCTAAATCGTGGCAAAAGCAGCCCGTCTTTAGGTACGGTTTCGTCACCATCAACAGATTTAGGCAAGGAGTCTTCAACAGGTTAAGACTGTTTCGAACTGAAGCTGAATTTTCCCCACAGAGCAGAAGGTGGCGTTACCAATGATTGCTTCTCCGAGCTCCTCGACAAGGCATATCAGCAGCGTCCCAGTTACCCTAGATACGAAGGTAAGATTGTCCTCGGCTGTTTAAGCGCAAAGATAGGAAAGGGGGTATATCTAGCAGCACTGTTGGAAAATTCAGCATACATGACACCACATCCGAGGAAGGAGTTAGGCTGATTGGCTTTGTGTCGGGCCGAAATCTTATCGCGTTTCCCACACCTCAATGTTTACAAGGGAACTTGACGGTCTCCAGATAGGTCAAAGCACGGGCGACCAACTTCATCAGGTTGCTTTAAACGAAAGGCACTACGCTATTCTTCCGAATGTCCAGACCTCCGGGGAACCAACATACATTCGAGACGCTATAGCCAGAGCATTTTCTGGAGTCTTCTGGGACTCTGGCCCATATTGCGAGTGAAAGCGTAATTAAGCGAACAAACCTATCCTAGACATCAGCAGGGAGCAAAATAGACCACGAGGTAGCAGTGCAAGGTTGCCTCCTTTACGCCTCCTTTAGGCAAAATAAGCCTTACTCGCAGCCTGTCTGTAGAAGCAGATGTAAATACCTCTACCCCGCTACGTGACCTGCACTTCCGATAGCATAAACTTTGGCCTGAAAGACCGTAGTGTATGTACCTAGAATAGATGTCTGCTCCCGAGTGCCCATCAATCAGAGACCCGTCTGCATAGAAGACAGTAGTCTGCACTCAACCCAACGCCTCATGCCGAACACGTGGAATAGGGCTGAGAAGCTCTTCAGACTCACTTCCTCTTCTGCCTTCGCCAAGGCTATAGCCCGCTCAAGCAGCATTCCAATGCGGAGAAACTGCTATCTTGGTCACGTACTCTATGAAGAGATGTAAGGGAGGAATGCTCAGAAGAGCTCCCATTGCGGCAGTCGAAGTTTCTCTCATTGCGCTAGTGATGCACACACAGGCAAGGTGCTGCAGTTTACCGAGCTTGTGTTTGACCAGCAAGCAATCTCACCATACACAAGGTACGGTCTGACAATGCCAGTGTATATCTTAGGGCTTAAACCCCAGATCCTACTGAGCACTCTACGCGACTGCCAAGGGGTGCTGGGGGCCTTAAGATCCTTGTCTCAACGAGTTCTTGAAGCTTAGGGTCTAAGATGACTGCCAAGCACTTGACTTTGTTCGAAAGTTGTACGTGGGTGCCCAAGAATGTTGGCCATTTCTCAAGATATAAATTCCTGATCCTAGTGCACCATCTCAGTCTGTTCACGGCACCAAGTTGACAGCCACCTGCTGTAGGTGTAGGTAGGTTACACCGATACTAGTAATCCACTGAGCGTACATTAAAGTTTATTCATTCAAGACCCTGGCTAGGTTTTGAAGAAGCCTTATAGATCTGAGCTCCGAATAGGTCATTATGGGCTACGAATAAAGTGCAGCTACCCTTATTTTCACCACCGATTCAATCTTGAGAACCCTTCTGCTGCATCTAGATCCAGAAAAGAGCACTGACCACTATTCCTTTCTCCACGGGAAGGAGGTTTTCAAGAGCAAGCTTAAGGTCTGCCTATATTAGTTGACCTTCAAAAGTAGTGTGTATCTCCAAAGCATCCTCTTTCAACTGGATAAAGTAAAGGATATTCTGACCATACCTTCAATACAGCCTTCAAGGAATCAGAAATTTTGAAAGACTAGCTTGGACACCGAAACCTGGAAGAAAAATCTTATGCTTTCTGGGCACAACGTAAGGGCGCTCTAGGACATTGATAATCTAGCTTCTGAAACCGTGTGAAGCATACAACACAAGATAAGGATTGTTACTCATACAGCCCTCATATGAGGGACATACTCTCCAGGGACCACAAAAGAATTTTTTTTCGGTCTGAATGGTAACGTTCAAAATAAAGGACGAAGGCGATACTGAAGTTTTCTATAGAGGATTACACATTCTCCGCTCCTTTATGCGTTCGAATTCCCGCAGGTTTTTTAGACCAATTGTAGTGTTAAGTGTGTGATAAAAGTAGACCTTGGTACACATCTACCGTCATAAGATTAAGGCTGGCTATAGGGCTTAGCCTACCCCGCCATTTTGTACTCAGTGGTATTCCGTGGAAATATATGGCAGCTACGAAAGGTATAAGTGAGTTTCATGATACAGGAGCTTCATAAAAGCATTAAAATTATCGGAAAGCCGCAAGATTATGTACTGTGGCCACCTCTGGATCGGAGCGACTCAAAGTACTGCTAGAGAACTAGAGTAACATCGTCTCTGGACTCACAGTTTGGAGAAACACCCAAGAATAGCACATGCTCTGCCCGCGAACCCCCAACATGAACGAAGTTATAAGTTTCAGGATCATAACCCTCATGAATGACAATTATTTGTGTTGTGACATTTATTATCCAATCACACCATAGCAATGCTATGCAAGTGCATATTTCACAATAAAACAATAAACTCCGGTGAAATATCGCATCGTTTCACCAAAAATACGGTTCCCTTTGGTCATGAATTCAAAGTATCTGCAGCAATTCTCATGCAACTGCAACATAAATAACCGAGGCTTGGCTGCACAAATTCATAACGTTTTGATAATTAATGCATCTGTAGAAAATTTTGAAATTGAAATTATCCTGCATTCCAACCGCAACGCAAAACCCAGAAACATTTTGCTGAAGTGCGCCTTCCGTTGGTGAAGTCTAATGCAGGAGCACCACGGACTTCGGAATTGTTCAATTGAAACCGTTTCTCTGGGGTAGCACATCTCGCATTCATGGCGGCCATGCATTATTGATAAACAAATGTGTCTCCAGCCTAATTACCAAGGCACCCTTCTGCAAGAACGAGTGGAAGGAACTCGGTACCTTGTGGTTGGCGTTGTTGTGCTATCTTGTATCCTGGATCGTTGCGCATCTCATAATGCAGTCGGTTTTTGTTTATAGTTAGTTGCGTGCGTGTCCGTCCACACGGATGCTAGGGAAATGACCGTTGGACACATCTGAATGCACTGGTGATTCACATGGGTGATCTTAAAGGAAAAAGGGACGCACTTTGCGGTACTGGGGTGCGTTGTTTTGTGCACGTTGATGGGGTGTTGCGATGTGTGCAGATATAACGAACAAAGATGCTTGTCCTAGATAAGGCAGGGGGATACTGGCTTGGAGTGTACAATTAGGTGTGAATAATAAAGGGCTTCGAGGCTGAAAGGAGCATAAGGGTTCAAAAACCTTCGTTTTGTTGCATTGGTGTGCCTATGGGAGAGTTCATTAGCTATGCGGGACACTGTCCGGGTTTGATGTTGCCGACAAGTGACATTTGAAGTGACTTAGGGGAATGCCAACAGCTTTGCTACGGAGCCATTCGCGCCACTGTGCTATGAGGCTTTGTAGACCTTTGTACGAGAATCGGAAAACACTGTACAGTTTGCCACTCTAAGGGATCAAACCTGCAAAAGGCATAAACTTAGATATTGAAACCCTAACTTTGGGTAAAAGTCCCAACGAATAAGACCTCAAATACGTGTACGCAGACGTATCCTGAAGCCGTGTTCCAAGAAACAAAAGAAAGCCTTCACAAGCTTTCTTCTTAATCCTCGTGAAACTAGAGGTGCTGTTTGGTTGGTTTGGGAAGGTGAGGATATCCTCATTGCGTAGGTCTCCTCTGGTAGAAAAAGGAAAAGGGAGGGATGTAAGTGAAAGGTGTATTAATTTGGCGATGGAGAGTCGAGTGGGGTTCACTGTTCCGAGAATCTGTAGCGTCTAAGATAACTTAGTTCGGACAGCCCCCGTCTTCCTAGCTTACTTACTTATGTCCTGTATCCCCTTGTGGGTCCTAGGGCCTCTACTACGCCTACGTGCCATCGTGTACGGTTTCTGGCAATGTGTCTCAGCTCTCCCCAACTTTTCCCCAACTGCCGTGCTTCCTTCTCGACTGTTCTGCGCCATGTTCTCCTTGGACCACCAGGTCTTCTGCCGTCCTGAGTGAAGGGGTTCCATTGCATAGCATGATTCGCTATGGAGCTGTCACCCTTTCGGAGCGTGTGACCAATCCACTGCCACTTCCGTCGTTGGATGGTTGTGCCTATTGGTTCCTGACCCGTTCTCTCGTAAAGGTGTTCGTTAGAGATACGATTGGGCCAGAAAATCCTTAAGATGTTGCGCAGGCACCTATTAACGAACGTTTGCAGCTTTCTGGTGATAGCAGTGGTCACTCTCCACGTGCTGCATCCATATAACAGCACGGATTCAACGTTGGAGCGGAACAGTCTTAGCTTGGTTTTCAAACTGATTGCATTGCTTCGCCATATTTTGGACAACATCCCGAACGCGGACTTTGCTTTGGCGATTCTGTTGGCTACATCCAGTTCGGTTCCACCATCGGTCGAGACAATACTCCCAAGATACTGGAAATCCTCTACTCTCTCTACCGGTTGTCCAGCAATGCATATTTGAAGATGTTCGTTCCGTCTTCCTAGGTCTTCCTGTGTCTCTTTTGCAGAGCATTTGCAGAGAAAGTGTACGAGGCTTTCATCCTCTTCCTCGCATCCCGGGTCGGTGCTACAAGTGACCAGGCCCAGTCTGTGGGCATGATTGTCCGGTGTGCAGACCGTCCATATGTTTTAGTTGTCTTTGCCTAGATCACTCTCCCTGAAATGCTGTCACGAACTGTTCCAGGTGGATGGCGTGATGGGAGGTGGCCTTTGGCAGTAGACCCTTGCTATCAACTCTCCATTGAACAGTGATCTTACGGATGGAACACATCTACTCGATCCTCGTTTCGAACGGCAGTGCCCTTCTGACATTCCTCGCGTTTGGGGTGTCGTACTGCATACATAGCTTGTGTCGAAATGGTGTTCCTTACTAAACTGTACTCTTGTACTTGTAGACTTACATCTGTTAATCAACGCTGGGAATCAATTCGCATGTCCTGTCCAGTCCATCGCCCTTTGGTTCCCATGTTCCGCTTATGCTTTTAGAGCTCCCATGGTTGTTCTTCGTGCTAGAATCGCACTCTATCGCAGACCTCAGTGTGCATTTGGTCTGAGGCTATACACATAGCTTCCGTTGACATAGTTTCAAAGGCAAAGCATACCATTAAGGACACAATTTGTAGTACTAACGGCTTATCGCTGATACCTACATATATTGAGACCGCATTCATAAGTGAGTGACTTTTTCACAGACGTTTAGGGGTTTCTAAGGTCTGCGCAATACCGGTAAAGCGCGAGAGACTTTTTCTCGTCAGCGTACGTTAGGTGGTTCATGAAGCTGATTCTGTGGTCAATCCAGCAACTTGATGCACAACTTGGGCTCGATAATGTGTTCAACGACCTGTTTAGTTATGCATTTGATTTTTTTAGGCATGGTTATGAGAATTGTCTCGATTTTGGGGCCTGCTAGTTTCAAATCTGATATTTGTAGCCAAAGCTTAACAGTCATGGGTGTTTGGTTGCAGTTTTGCATATCTTCCTTTGGCCACTACTGCCACTGCAATATCGTAACCGGACTACTCTACTAGTCTCTGTGTTATTAGCATTCATACTTTGCGAATTGGTCCTAGGCTAGACCCTGGGGAATATTTTTCAAGGTCCCTCCTTTGCGTCATAGTACAGGGTTCTCTCCTTTCAAGATGGTGGCTATTGTGCGCAAGAGGTAGTTTGGTACTCATACTACAGAGCTCCAGTCGGCTGAGTTCAACGCGTTCTTGACGTCAAGTGTAACGACAGCACAATCCTGTTCTGTCCCTGGGAGTAATCTTTTTGCCGCATATCCTTCAGCCGCTACGGGCTTGTCACAGCTGGTACTGTATGAATGGTGTCTCGTTTGGTTCTAAAGCCAGACTGTAGAGTACAAAGCCTCGAGTCTCCTCTCAGATACTGCTCTGAATATGCCCGCATTTGGTCGTCCTGAATTGGCATTATGTGAGTTGTGTGTCACAACAAAGGTAACAGTATGCACCCCTGACGTGCTTCACTTTGGACGCCAAAATACAACAACATCTTACCATTGTGGAAGACGTGACACTTAATACCCTCGCATGTAGCCTTGAATGCCTCTTCTGCGTAAGAGGGACCAGATAGTATCTCGATTTAATGTAAACGTTGCTGAGGCCTGTACTCGACGCATTGCTCTATTTTGACCCGTAAGGTGCTCACATGATCTGTGCAGGAGGATCCAGCGCGGAAGTCTGGCTGGGCGACGTAGAGAGTTGAGAGTTCCTTCATAGTTCAGCAGGGATGCCATAAACACCCACCGCTTTGTTTTTCTTGAGAGGCTTGGTTGCTGTTGTTCTCTCGGTTTTACTAAGAGCTGCGGTTTCGAGAATTCTTTGCCTCGAAAGGCTTATTAGAGTTCGAGATTATATCACCATCGTCGTCACTTCTACACTGACACTGACGGGTCAAAAACCAAAGACGGAGTGCAGGTGTTTTCTCTGATAAGCTTAACCTTAAGCTCTCCTTCCGTCTTCCAAATCATTGTAGCGTGCTCCAGGCGGAATTAATGGCGATCATAGAAGCCCTATCTTGGCTTAAGAAAAACGTGATATCAGCTAGAAATATCGGCATCTTTTCAGACATCCAGGCAGCAATCAAATCCCTGGAATCGACCCCTATAAACTCTTTAGTAGCTCTAGACTGCCGTTCGTCTCTTGTGGAGATGGCTGAGCAGTTCAATATTCACCTGTGTTGGGTGCCGGGGCGTAGAGACATTCCAGGGAATTGTAAGGCCGATGAACTCGCCAAAGAAGGAACAACTATACCCATCTTGCCGGACAATGGCACCTTAGGTATTCCACCTGGCACCTGGATGCTTTCGAGAGTACAAATCTTAGGTGGACAAGTGGATCAACATGTCTAGCGACAAAACAGATTTGGCCAAACCTGGATCTAAAACGCTCTAAGAATTTGATTTCTCTCAACAGATTGCATATCGGCACCACTATAGGTGTCATCACTGACAACTTCTTTGTGATCGAAGATCCGCAGGAGAAGGTAGAGGCTATAGGAGCGACTTTCCAGGAAGTGTATAAGGTGAATGATAGCATTTGCCCGAACCACGACCTGGAGAACCGAGTCCTTGTGCACAACTTCTATCTTCGAAATGATATAGAACACTGGCGATCTGAGAACATCGGCTTCACCGAGTTCAATGACGAAAATATGGCAAATAACGTCATCGCCGATGAGGTGGTACATCCCCCGTTCATATCGAAGGTAGAACTCCAAGCAATCTTCGAATCATTGAGAAGGAAGAAATCCGTGGGTATCGACGGAGTGTCTAACATTGTGCTTCGACACCTCCCTCTAGAAGCGGTAAACATTTACACCATCCTGTTTAACAATGCGCTGAATAATGCACATTATCCGGCGCATTGGAAGACAGCGGTGGTACATCCTATTCCCAAAAGGGGTAAGGATACTTCCAATCCGGCAAATCTCCGGTCGATAAGTCTCCTTCCGAATATCAGCAAGGTATTCGAAAAAGTGATCAATAGAGCGCTGTCTAAGTGGGTTGAGGACATGCATATTGTTCCGGATAACCAATTCGGTTTTAAGGCGGGGCATGATACTATACATGCCGCGTCTAAACTGGTGTCGGATATCCAATGGAACAAAAGCAAGAAACAATGCACGGGTGCCTGCCTGGTTGACTCGGAGAAGGCCTTCGATACCGTATGGCTAGAAGGAATCTTCTACAAGTTGAGTAGGCTAGGCATAAGTAAACCACTGCTATACATGTTTTGTAATATGCTCACCGGTAGACAGTTCATTGTGAAAAATGGCAATGTGACTTCTGCTGGTACGTTTGATATTAAAAATGGTCTGCAACAGGGTGCGGTAAATTCGCCGATCCTCTTTAACATTTACACCAGCGATCTTGTAGGATCTCTTCACCATGCTATAGCGTACGCAGACGACTTGATAGCGTACAGATCAGGTCCAAAGATCGAGGTCATTGCAATACTCTTGCAGCGTGACTTCGATAAGATCAAGCGATATTGCGACGATTGGAAGTTAAAGATCAACTTCCAGAAGTCGGAAACCATCCTCTTTAGGACGTCGTTATCTGGGGCCTCTGCGGATACCAGAAAGAATTGGCGAAAGTTTTCAATCGTGGGACAGCACGGACAACCATTAGCGTGTGGAAGTGTAGTCAGATACCTTGGGCTCTGGCTAGACCAGTATCTATATTTTAACAAACATATAGATGCTGCTCTGGCCAGAGCCAAAGCGGCTTTCGCTCTCACAAAGAGACTGTTTTATAGCAGCCAACTCGATGCGAGGGTGAAGGTAATCTGCTACATGGCCCTTATCCGGCCCATGCTCGCATATGGTTGTCCCATGTGGTTCAACGTGGGAGCAAGCTCGATGGAAAGGATTCGGGTGTTTGAGAGGGCTTGCCTTAGGGCCTGCCTTCGCTTATACAGAACACCAGAGTCTGAGTACAAAAAATTCTATTCCAATGAGGTCCTGTATAAACATAAACAGAGTGGATAATTTCGTGATCAAGATGATTCGGGGGCACATTGCAAGAGCAATGAACTCGATGAATAACCTGATCTCTGGGGCCTTCTACCCCAATGACATGTACCACGAGAGAGTGTGCCTTAACGGCTTCGTTCCGCCAGAGGCGTTCCTCTATCTAGATAGATTAGGTCTGATCCAGGACAGATTAGCGGTGCCGCTAATCTTCCATGTTGCCCGGACAGCTGCGGATAGGCGACTAACCTACAGCAGACACGTCGCACACAGCATTACGGAGCGTCTCCGGTACAGTAGATCGGTATCAGGTCGCGATTTGCGTGATACTGAACGGCAGCGCCAGAAATTCTGACGGTTAGGGGACGGAGAGGAAACTCCTTCGTCGGTTCCATTCGATCCGGGGTAGCCTTTTTCAATGGGCAAAGTTGGCCTTTTTACTATGGCCGACTTACATAGTTTAGGGTAGGTTAAGTTAAGTTTTATAAAAAAACGCAGCACTTTGCTCAAACAAAAAAAAAAATTTTTACGTAAATTACGTATTTTAGATTAAGATAGTTTTTAAGGTTTATATAAGGTAGCTTGTATGTTAGATTTAAGATTGTATTTTAATTTAGTTTTTAAGAAACCGAAAAAATGTTCGTTTACTAAGTTTTTATAAACAAATTTTCTTAGTCATCACCTCGTTAAGTTAAGTTAATAAATAAGCCTAGTTCGTAAACGTCGAAAGACATAGTTTTAAGCGTTAGGTTTAGCTTAGAGCACCCGTATAGGGTCAGTAAGTTAGAGTTACATTACATAGTAAGTTAGTTAAGCTAATTTTAAGCGTTTTTGTCTAGCATGTAAGAAATAATGAATTACGAAATAAAAATTGCATTAAAAATGAAATGAAAATAGGTGTCATCACAGGACACTGTCTAATAGGCAAGCACGCTACAAGGCTGGGCCTCTTCGCGAACGATTTTTGTAGAAGCTGCATTTGATGAAGAAGAGGAGGAAACTATTCCTCACCTTCTCTGTTTCTGCCCAGCTCTCTCCCGTAGAAGGAAACTCCACTTAGGAGCTCCCTATTATAAGGATACAGGCGACCTGATGAATACTGGCATCAAGAGCCCCCTACGCTTCATAAGAAGCTCTAATTGGTTTTAAGACGAGTAGGTGGAGGGAGGCTTCTCCCATGATCCACGTGGTATCACAACGGACCTATCATTGGTCTAAGTGTGCTGGCGACTCCTAGCTGGCAGCCACTTCAACCTAACCTAACCTAAGGACTGTAGAAGAGTACTCTCTCCGCCTAGTGAGCTGATCCTCATCCAAAATGAGAAAATTACCATCCAAACTCCTCATTGAATGTTGTTTGAAGTTTCGACCACCAAGGAGCTCCTTGGTGATGTTATTGACAATGCTACTGACACACATGCTTTTTTTTTTTTATAATTTACCCGCACTCAAGGGGTTATGAATACCCTTTTACATGTTTTCACATGGTGCGGGCGTTGGAAAGATAGATAGAGAGAGAGAGAAAGAGATTGGTGTAGTGGTTTGAAACTCAGCTGTATTAGGTTTCACATTAACTCCAGGGGTGGTGTCCAGAATAACTGGGGAGATTTGATTGCTGTCATGTATTTTTTGCCTTCGCTTCTGATTCACAGTATTTTTTTCCCGATCCACCTGATGTCATGAGCATATCAATCATCAACAGAGTGATCAATTTCTCCAGCCATATGACAAACCTACTGCCAGTGTTATGCCTTCGCAGTAGTGTTGTCACAAACTTTCGCAATTGATCGGACTGCCTCTTATCATATAATGCTTGCTGACATCAGGGATTGAACTGTGAACCATCAGCTCGACAAACGATGACGCTACCACTACACCATTGCCACCCTTGTGGTGGCTTGTCGGTATAACGTTTGTCCAGTTTCACACTACGCTGCACTCCTTTCATTTTCACTGGATATTGGGCTTAAGTGAGCAGCTTCTTAAAGGCCAATCCTGGATCTATCGTCAGTCCTAGTTTTAAGTGGGATTTAGGCTTAATGTGATTCTTTCCAGCTTTTTTCCATCGGTTGTGAGTATCGCCTTCGTTTTGTGTCCCACTAGCGTCAGACCAAACGAAATGACCCACCGTCGCGTCGTACAGTCCTCTTTGTTTCATTACCAATCTGTTCCAATCATTCAATTAATCTGCTATATGTACCTGTGATTTAAGGACCATCCTGGCTTGGACTGGTGAGATCAGATTCCGCTTAATCTTAAAGACTTTACGAGTAATCCCTGCAGCTGATTGCCTTATCAACCGCAATATCGTAAATATTTCTCATTTTTTTCACTCCAACCTCAAAGGCTGACCTTTAAATTCATAAAATAACCCAAAGCAATACACGGATAGTACTCAACAGAATTTCGAAATCTCCTCGATTTTGATTCTTTGGCTTCAGGGCGATGCTTACTCAAACAGATTTCCCTCCATCGGTCCCGAACCACTGCAGCATATTTCATAAGCCTCTGTTATTAATTATGCCTTCCAACTGTCGTTAAAAATAATCACCGCTATTAAAATAATTCGTGTTTTAACGAACATTAATATCTCGTCCGGGGATAATTTAAACAAAAAATGGCAAAAAAGTTTGCTGATTGCACCTTTGGTTGACCTTTTATGGCGTTTTAATGAACGCCTACATCAGGCAAACCTTTGTCCTTCCACAGAGTCAAGGTGCGTTCTCTTTAAACATAACACAATGCACGCCAGTCAGGACGTGGATAGTAATTACCTATTAAAAATGCTGGCGAATTGCAGAGGATACACGTAGCCAGGTGTGGACGAAAAATACGCGAGTGACTTTAATTAGGCGAATTTTTTTTTCTCGTGTTTTTGCGACGGTCACAAGCCTACTGCATCCCAACGTGTTATTCTTTATCCGGCATATATGTCAAAGGATATGCTCGCCATCATATAAATAATATTTTGCATAAAGTGCTGATGAAATGCTGGCTCATGTTGTGGAAAGACTGTGCAGCACCCTATGATACACAAATGTATCCACCACTCATAGGGCTGGGTCTTGCGCTGCATCGATGTGTTTGTGGGGACTCGCGTAGAAATCATAGAAACGTGGGCTATCAGAATCAGTAAACGACTTGAACTGGGTTTCCTGCGATTTCGATATTTCATAGTCGGGGCTTCCACAGTCGAAGTAAAAGGATTGGAGAGGAATGTGTTAGATGAACCTACGCATTGCATAGATGCCACCAAACTTTGTTGTTTCTTCTCATTGTAACTAGGACTTGTGAATAGCAACCTCACAACGGGGAGTTTATTTTTTTAGATTAAGGAGTGCGGCCATAACTCTTGGGGCCCTGCCTTGGTGACGATATGCATCTTTGGAGGCAATGATCACTGATTACGTCTTAAAAAACCTACGCACTTCATTACATTTCTTATGTCAGAAAATAGGGCGGATCTATTTGATGGAAGCCTGCCTTGGGGAGGCTAGTCAGATTTGATTCGATTCCACCGGAAACTATTCTCTGACAAGACCCTGGAGATAACTTTGCTGACTAGACACGGCCTTTAGTGCGAATGAAGGCAGATATGTATTTCTTTATGAGTCCCGGGAGCCCCCTCAACGACTACTTTTCATTTCAACAAAGCACTTTGGGAGCAGCTTAAATAAGGTTATATCGGAGTAGCTATGCTCAGGTAGACATACTTCGACCAGGGATCGGTCTATAGGGATCTGGATTGTTCCAAGAAGCTATCGGTAGAACCAAATGAACGTCTTCATGAAACATAGGGGACACCTAACTTCAGTATTAACCAGATCGCCTAAGTAGTCAAGGAAGTATTCTGCTAAGTAGAGCTTGAAAGGAATGAAGAGATCTTTTATTGTCATTGCAACTCCTACAGAAATGATTTAAGAAGCGACTAAGCCTTCCAGCGTCTGTACCTGTGAGGCAGTGCCCGGCTATTGTGCTGATATACAACATCGTCAGTGACACCAAATTGCTAGAACGCCTTGGAGCCAGCTCAGACCAAATCACTCATCTTCTGCTACAAATAAAATTAAATCCTGAGAAAGAACGCAAGACGCTTCCCTACTCAGACTCACAAACAACAACACATGCAAGTATGCAAGTATCCCCCGGGCTTGGGTGGGGTGCCTTCTCCAGCGATCATAACTTAAAAATCTTCTTCCGCGTCTCTAATCAGTGTAGCGTCTTCCAGCCTAGCCTTGAATATAGTTCAATGTGATATCTAAGCGGGATTTCATCATTTATACTGACAGCCAGGCCGCGGTTAAATCACTGGAATCCGTCACCTTTAACTCACGAACTGCCCCTAATAGCTGTCTCTTAACGAAATGGATAAGCAATTCAATTCATTTGGCTGCCAGGTCACAGATGCATTCCAGGGAATTGCAGGGCTAACGAGCTCGCCAGGCAGGGTACAACCCTATCGACTTTGCCGGAATCTCGGTATGTCTTTCGCTTAAATTACAAGTTAACACTATTAACCTAACCAATCACAGATGAGCAAATGGCACTGCCAGCCTCACCACTAGACAGATCTGCCCTAAGCTGGATCAGAAACGCTCCAACTGTCTTATTAGACAGAAAAACATATATGGCATCGTTACAGGGCACTGTATTATCGGCAGACACGGCACTAGGCTAGGTCTCCTCGTAAACGACTTCGGTATAAGCTGCATGGATGAAGGAGAGGAAGAAACCTTTGAACATGCAAAGCCCTCTTATCAACTCGGAGCATACTTTTTCAACAACCTCGGCGAACTGGCTAATGCAAACGTTAGTAGCCTTTAGCACTTTATGACTAACTCCTCCTGATTCACTGGGTACCTCTTTGGAGTTGTTGATCCTTTGATAACACAATGGAGTTTACTGGTCTAAACGAAGTTGTATCTAGTAGAGGCTGCCACTATAACTTAAGCTAAAATAACCCAGCTTCATCCTGCTGAAACCAGATGTCAGGGTTATTCAGAGTCCCAAACGTAAAAAAAATTCTCTATCACGGGTCGATATACCGCCGCAGAGATGCTTTGTGGATGTTCATCTTCTTAAACTCTTTCGGCCATAATTCCATAGCAAAGAATGCGCCTTCCTAAGAGGGAGTAAGTGACGCTGATACACCGAATCCGGCAGTTCTGCTTGTAAGCATATCCATTTCAAGTTCAGGTTGTCTAAAAAGTTCCAATTATTTGTAACCAGCTACACTTATCTGTTGTCCTTGGCCTTGGAGTTTGGCCAATTAAATCCTGTATGCAAGCGATTTCCGATCAAGTTTCAAAATCGGTTTTCGGCAGAGTGCCAATGGATGGACCACGCTGCCGTACAATCTCTCAGCTTCTTCACTCCAAATAGGTCGATAAGCACTTGGTCGTGGCTGATCGCACTTGTACAACGGTGAATATTTCATAACGACCTCGGATTATTTGGTGGCAAGGTCCAACTCATCCAAGAAATGAAGCAATGACCACCCGCCTGGGCTCTAAATAAGTTGGAAAATGACATCGATTTTGGCCGCAAAATTATCTTTACGGACGAAGTTCATTTTTCTCTCGAAGGATATGTCAACAAGCAAATCGGCTGCATAGTTACAGCGATGGCAAAACATCCTCAAGGGTAATTATTTGGTGTGGGTTCTGGAGTAGTGACATCAATGCGCCTTGAAAATGAATCCGAGAACAACTTTATGGTGAACGGTGAACTGAGGACGCTGCAGAAATTAGATACGGGCTTGAACGAACTTCGGTACCAAGAAGATGGTATCACGTGCTATGCTAGCCGTCAAACAATCGATCCTTTGCGGAGTAAGTTGCGTAACCGTTTTGTTAGTCGTTTCGGGGATCTGCCTTGGTCACCGCGAAGTGCCAAGCAATCGACTGCAAAATCGGGTACAACGGATTTTTTTTTACATAGTTTTGGCTACGCTCATGAAAAGGCACTGCGACCAGGGAAGATCTATTGGACCATGTGCCAATATTAGTCTAACAGCGATTCCACTTTCCCAATGAAGGCGAAACTTGCTGCTGCGAAGGAGTCCCTCAGATCAATTTGGGAGATGATTTCTCTGTGAAAAGTGCTCCTCCTAGTGTTGTACAGAGCCATACTCTCACGTAGTATGCATTCTGCGGCAGATGGTATCCTCAGTCATGCTCACTTTATGGAGATGGCATTTGAGCTAACAGTGACCAGAAATATAGCTCACAAGCCTTCTTAAATCGTCTGTTTGCGATATTTGACGATATCCCTTGGCTTTTCTATGAAAGGGTCAAACGGCTCTCTTAACCTGTCTGAGTCCTTGGATATTGTATCAGTGGGATATGCACATACTACTTTCCCATCTGTGTAGCGTATTTATTTGGAAGCAAAATTAGAGATTCCAAGAAATTAAGAGATTCCAACTGCTCAAAGGGTCCAATGAACTGATCAGAAGACCTTTGCCTAGCTAGCATATCTACAGATTTCTTGCCTTCAACACCTTCATATGTATGTATATGGCTCGGTACATACCAAAGCTTTACTTTGTTGTATAGAGCCTATACTGCAGATTATCAAGGCCTCATAAGGCTGATTTGGAGTTAATCAAGTGGGACTTTACTCGGTAGAGAGGATGGACTACGGGCAAGCCAGCTATGGCAGTCAATTGAACTAACTTATTTTTATAAAAAAATCGGAAGGCTTTCTCCCTTCAAAAAACTAAAAATTGTTGAAAAACATCAAACAGTTTTGTCTTAACAGCAATTTCAAAAAGAAACCAACAAATGGCTCATCTTGTCTCTATCTTTGTAGCTCCGTTTCTAGATTCAACTTTAAATGTATCCAACCTGCTTACCGTGTTTGTTTGCAAGTTTTTTTCTACAAAAATTATAATTTTAACGATTTCACTTAAATTGCAAGTCCGAGTGATTTATAGGTTCGAGTTAATTACTTTCCATGAAAACATAAAAATCTCCACAATAAAGCAACTAACACCCTACAGGATGGAGTAACAAAAAGGAATTACACTCTTTATCGGGGCAGGATAATTAAAAGCTTTACGTTGTCAGTACTGGGATCGGGCTAGTCTGCTTTCTGACACAACTACCGTCGCCAATAATGAGTTTTTCTCTCCTTTTTTTTTTTTTTTTGTAAAATTTATGTAAATTGATAATATTCGTTAAAATGTAAATTTATTTCCCATGTTCAGGGATAATATTGAAAAATATAAATACTCCTCCGAAGGGCATTATAAAAGGCAACCTTAACCGGGGAACAAAAAAGAGTAAAGCGAATAAAGCTTCAAAGTGAAATTGCAAGAGGTTGTACTCGTATCTGGTAGATGCGAATACGTACTTTGGGTAGTCAGCTTGAGGGATAATGTCTCGCCCGCACATGTGCAGTGTCATTTGCAAGAATATTGCTTGGTAATTGGAATAATACGTCCTGCGTCGTGAGAATATACGAATGGATCAGCCGTAAAAAAAAAACAAAGCAATTTTCAAACCCTTAAGATGGAGGGAGGTCCTTCCTTTAAAAGAAAGACAAGCCGTGCAATAACTTGCAAATATAACTGGAAATTAACACGCAACAAAAGTATGAGAACGGCTCATTCGAAAGTCGAAAATGTGCCCATACCACAGCCGTGAGATGCACTGCGAGTACTGTGCCAGAGCACTATGCCGTGGTAACGCTTGACGACAAAAACGCCTTTAACTCTGCGAAGATCACTGGCCAGGATGGATACGCCATATTACTTCAACAACAGAAAGCTGAGATCCAATACCGATGGATGGGTAATATTCTACAATGTTACTCTGGGAGCGTGCAAAAGGGCGAACTCCCTAGACTAGGGGAGGCTAAAGAACTTCTCAGGAATTATAACTGAAAAAGGAGTAAGGCCTGTATAAAAATTAACAATAACGGGTTACTGTAGATTAAGGAGCACCTCAGGAAACTGGCTAATGGTACTGGTTTAGCAAAGTGGAGACTGCGTATTCTGCGGAGATGTTGACGAAGCCCCAGGACACCTTCTAGGGGAATGCGGAGCACTGATCAACAAAATTAGAAAAACGTGAATGCCACACACTATCAGAAGAATGTCTACCATTATTGGATCCACTCCAGATACTCCGATTCATCAAGGAAATTGGACTGGAGGAGGTTGTCTAAGTCGAGTATCTCATCGAGTAGAGGTCCAAGTCGGGGTACAACAATAGATCTACAAAGTTGCAGTGCGCCTACACCCCTATAACCAATCTACAATCTACTGTGGAAGTCCCACAAGGATCGGTCTTAGGTCCGCTGCTGTATGACCGAGTCCTATGATTAACGCTGCCCTGCGGAGTAGCGATAATTGGATTCGTCGGTGATATTGCTATGGTGACACTACTAAACAGATCCGTGCAGTTAAATCAGCTAAATACCTTGGCAACAAGCTACAGGTTAGAATGCAAGTCGTTTACTCACTCAAAAAACATCTCAAATGCAGGAAGCTCTCTCGCGTATACTACCTAACATCGTTGGACCTCCGAACCATCCTAGACGTGGCCGAGGATAATTGAACTCAGAAGAGCAACAGAAGCAGCAGAAGCAACAGAATCAGCTGAAACAAGGCTCATAACACGATTTGCTAACCAGCTCCGCGAAGCAGAATGGTGGAAGTGGATCAGTACGTAGACGTATTTCTGGAATCGAGTACTCAAGCTTGCGAATCGTGCATGTCGGTAGCCCGGGATACTAGCATCTTTATAAGATTGCCATATCCGTTGGTACAACAAAGTAAAAAATGTCCTGGGGTTCATAGTCGACCGAAGCCCTCCGTTTGTGGAATCTAACATAGAAGGTATGCCAAGCACTCACAAGCGAGACCGATGCGGCGACTTACTTATAAGAGGACCCAACAATCTCAACAAACATTCATCTAGACCCAGGCTAGCTGAATATGCAGAACACTTCCTCTGTCACTGCCCTGCAACAGCGAGGTTAAGACAGAAGATGCTGGAGCCCTCAACGATACCGGGACTAATACAACTTGAAAAGGAAAGGAATCGTTGACATATGGGCATTGCGTAGGCGAACAAAGACGCAATACCTGCTTACCCTCACACCACAGAACTAATCCTTACAGTTTAAAGACGAGGATGATATAACGAGCCCAATGAAGGATCGCCACTTTCATTGCTTTTGAGAAGGCGTTCGATAGTGTCAACAGGGAGTTCAACTGGAGTGCCTCACACATGCCAAGTATCCCCGATAAATTAATTGCTATCATCAAAGCTACATGCAATGGGTCCAACTGTCACGTTCTCTAGAGACGAAGGTTGCCTGAGGACCTCGAGATCCAAAATAAGGTACGGCAAGGCTGCATTCTTTCACCAATTCTATTTCCATTCGTGATTTGCTGTGTCCTTTGTGCAACTTTGTTGGCGGGAAACTGAGGAATTTGTACCCATGGAGCTCCACATGCGCACCTATAGAAGAGTGCGCCCACACGATGGGCGGCCTTATCGGAAATACAGGCCAGGAAAGTTTACGGAAGGCCTACGTAGAGAAGGTTGTATTATTTCGCGAATAGCTCAATGCTTTCCATAAGTGAATCAAATTTTTTGTGGATCATTAAAGTTACGATGATCATTAACACTGGCCTGCTAAAAAAGGTCCAAATCGCAGCTACGCCGTAGACAAAGGACGTTTATAAAACGGCTGATAACAGACGCGGTTACCCAGCTTAGTGCGCCAAAGATCAATTGTTTGATGGCTGGAAGCCATCTTATTGGAATTAAAGTCCGAAGGCCGAATCATCCAATCGCAACCCGCAAGCAGTTTAGCATGCTTCTGCATCACGTTCCCTTCATCGTGACGTTGTTGCCAGCTTGATTTTTAAAGATTTAGGGACCAATTCCACAACTCGTACCAAAAAGTCACTCTTTAAGAATGTTCCGGCTCCTTTGCGACTACATGTCGATTTTTGGAACTCTGAATCCTACAGTTTTGCTTGTTGGCATAGCAGCCGAGATTAAAAGGAACTTCCGTTCAAAATGACGATTTTACGACCAAAATCGACGCCATTTTCCAACTCATTTCAAGCCCACACAGAGGTGGCGCTGACGGAGCGAATGGTCATTGTGCTTCAACTTCTCGAATGAATTGGTCCTTGTAAGGAAAAATCGTCGTTATCGATTACTTACAAGTAAAAAATCGTCGTTATCCAATATTCTCCTCAGAGAAGTGTGCCGGATGGTTCAGTTCTTGAACTCTACAGGGCTGAGGATGTCGGGTTTTTATACACTCTTCGAGGAACAGGCCACTCGATTAGCTTATGTCACCCTAAAGCATGCCAGTTTCGCGAACTTTCTTCATGAATTTTCCTACATTTCCCAACGTTGTTCTACAGCTGTAAAATTGTCCATTTCGTACCGCAGAGGCTTGACGCTGCATATCTGTCAGAAAGTAAGTGTTGCCAGCGTCACATTAACATACACCCTTTAGAAATTTTCATTATGGCCCACCCTTATTTGTTTTTATGACTTTTATAAAAAATAGAACACATTCGCAACTGTTTAAAAAATTTGCAATTTTTCTTTCACTTTTTGCACGTTTTTTATATGAGTACCTTGGCACAGGAATGATGACAAGGAATGCATGGCATAAATACCCGAAAAGTATGAATTACACGTTAATTAGTTTTAATTGGAAATGCAATAAACCACCAATTAAATAAATTATTATCGAATTGATTGAAATTACTCAGCAGCAATCCTTTTTTTCCCGCAAACATTTGGTGGAAAAAACAATTCCAATATACAACAGGTAACCGAAATTCTACGTTTTTCTATTCTGTAAGCTTTAACAGAATTAATCAAAATTCAATTGGATAGGGAGCAAAAGAACACGCAAAGGGAGGGGAAGAGGGGAACACAGTTTATATGATTGATTGCCCAGTCATGGATGGAACCATTAGTTTAACTTAATTCCCATTTAATCCTGAAAATTGATTTAACGTACAGAAAGCTAAGCGGTTGGGTCAATCAACCTTATTTGACACCTGTCAAACTAATTGACATTTCGCATTAAATACACGGAAAGGTGTCATTATGCTCGTACCTATATAGGCGGGTGTTTCTCATTTCCTTAAAGACTTACATTAGGACGAAGGTGTCTAATCATATTTGCATGGGTTCGATGGTTTATTTGACTCCTTGGGATTAAGATGGGTCCTCGTTGATTCTTGAACTACAATACTGTGAGTTGTCAGAAATATACACATTTAAGTAGGGTTTAGGGTGTAAGGTTTCCTTATAACAATCCATGGAAAGTTGTATAAGGGTATCGGTATTTGCAGAGAGTGAAACCGCTCTGAAGGAGTTGGTATCAAAAAGAAAAAAAATATTTAGCGCAACAGACGTTGCGTGTACGTGTAATATTTGTTCACACAAAGAGACCTACATGTAAGAGAAGGAACCGCGAAGGACTTCAGGCCAATAAGCCTCACCTCTTTCATCCTTAAAACATTTGAAAGACAGACTGTAGCAGGCTACGCCCAGGGGATTTATCCCCAGCCCAACACGCCTACTCAAAAGGGAAAAGCGTTGAGACAGCGCTACACAGTGTCGTCAGTACAATAGAAAAGTCACTTAAAGACAAAGAATATACATCAGCCGCATTTCTTGACATCGAGGGGGCCTTCAAAAATGTCAATACTGAAGCGGTCAGAAAAACATTAAGTAGGCTGAACATCGATAGCATCATGGTAAGCTGGATTGTTAGCATACTTGAACAAAGACATATAATAACTGAAGTCGGAGGAAGAAAACTAGAAGCGTATGCCTCAAGGCGGGGCAATCTCCCCACTGCTCTACGTCATCGTCCTGAATGAGGCCCTACAGCAGCTTGAAAAATTCAGCGTTAAAATCATCGCCTACGCTGACGACATGGTGCTGCTGGCAACTGGGAAGTTCCTCCCCACTCTAACTGAGCAAATCGACGGGGCCCTTAAGACCCTTGTTAGATGGACTAGAAATTGCGGTCTCAATATCAACCCCCAGAAGACTGAAATGGTATTATTTACGAACAAAAGGAAGATTCCTCAGTTCGATACACCATCTGTTGGAGGCACACCCCTCGAAATCTCTGACAGCGCAAGATACCCAGGACTTATACTCGATAGGAAACTCACATGGAAAATGAACATTCAAGAAAGAATTAAAAAAGCCTTCCAACTCATGTAGTAGGATTCTTGGGAAGACCTGGGGACCTACTCCAAGAATAATGCTCTGGATGTACGCAGCTATTATTAGACCCATACTGACTTATGGCAGTCACGCATGGTGGCCAGCGCTAAAAAAGTCTACCTATCTAATCGCACCCACCAAAGTTCAAAGACTAGCGTACATTGGTGCCACAAGTGCAATGAGAACAGTGCCAACTGCAGGCCTTGAGCCTATTCTCAACCTGCTTCCGCTAGACATCTTTACAAAAACATCAGCAGCCATTAGTGCCCTGAGAATCAGTCAGTCAGCGAACTGGAAGTCAAATGCAACAGGGCATTCGACCATCCTTCAAGAATTTTTTGGCTATGTACCCACAACAGACTACATCATGCCATACTTGGATTTTAGCACGCCTTTTACGGCAGCCTAGCAGAGAAGAATGGAACCAGATCCATAACAATATATACTGACGGATCGAATATGGACACCGATGTAGGTTCCGGCATCTTCTCTGAATCGCTAGAGATAGCGAGATCCAGTAAACTACCAGACCACAGCAGCGTTTTCCAAGCGGAGGTCCTGGCGGTGACAGCAGCTGCCCGTGAGTCTGCCATAAGGGCAATACCACAGGATGGTATCACCTTCTTTTTCGACAGCCAGGCAGCTATAAAAGCCATTACTGCTACCGAAATCAAATCAAAGCTTGTGAGATGCTGTCGCGAGGAACTTAGGGTTCTTGGACTGTAGCACAAGGTATCGCTCTGCTGGGTTCCTGGACATGAGGGTATCCCAGGAAATGAAAAAGCTGATGACGGACAGAAGAAGAACTTTGCAGAGGTTGTGGCGACCAGGGAGTTTTTGAGGACACCACCCACTTCCTATGCGACTGTCCTGGACCCCAACATTCCAGAAACAAATTCCTCGGTAAACACTTCTTTTATAGCCTAGAAGAGCTCTCTGGCGTTCCTACAGACAAGATGCTGAACTTTGCCAAATCATCAAAGTGGTTTGTTCTTGAAAACAAGTAAGTAGCTAGAGTAGAGTTGATTACACATTTACAGGGTTTCAATGGGCGGGGGAGCACCTATCCCCCATATGGGTATCACAATGGGTCAACACTGACCCGAGTGCGGCAGGAGGCTTTTCTCTCTCTGCCAGCCGGCTTACCTAACCTAACCTAACCTAGAGAAGAATCACAAAGTATATAAACTGTTACGGCCTCTATTATATTTTACAACTGAGTGAAAAAAAAAACATAGCACCAGCTTAGAACGGTTATTGAAATCCTATCGAGGAACTGCCTCTTGAGGAAGTTTGTCCGAGGATCCACAGTCGATTGAATATCGTTACTGTACGCCGACAGATCCCACCCACGAATGCCATGAGAAAGCTACTGATTCTTTTCGGATACGGCATTAAACTATAGGCCGCCTTCGGTCCCTGGACCCTGTAGGTCTGCTGCCACAGTCACACCTTCCAGCATTCGCCAAATGTCGAGTTTGACCCAATTATGCCCTATTACCTATGCGTGTGAGTTGAGAGTAACTCATCAACGGCACTTAACAGCCAACGTTAAGCGATTGTAATTTTAATGAAATTTCAAACATCCAGTCAAGGATATTCCGCTATCAAGACACATACATATGTATACCTCGACAGACTTCACTGACACATTCCAGAACATTACTATTCATCCATGCCCTTAAGATCCACTCCAATGCCTACTCTCGCATATGCTAATGGCTAGTTGAACTCAAAAGCATCCTTTGCCCCACCTCCGTACCGCAATAACCATAATGCAAGATGCCTTTCCGGACATGTGTACATACGAGTGTACGAATAAATATTTGACATGTGGTGTTGATATTAAATTGGGCACACTTTCGGCCAACTGACACCACTTGAACGCATGATGTAAGAGCCAGGGTGAACCCGTACAAGTCCTTGCATGAGATATTTAATACGCACTCGGTCCGAACGTAAATATTCACAAATTGACCACCGGCCACGTCATTAGGTTTCTAATTTACACTCCACTCTGGATATTACCCAACCGATTATCCTACTTAGACGCTCAGTAATCCCACAGCCCAGGGAGTAGAGGTGTACGAGTATGTGCAGGGTAACGACGGTTTTTTTTCTCTCGCCGCATACATGTGTGGTATTTACACATGAAACCAGTTCCCAAACGAGGATCCGCACAATTTTCCAAATCATCGAACTGGAAACGTACGCTCTTTGTGCGGGTGAGTTTATGTGGTTGATTATGTCCTCCTCTGTCGAAAGGATAACAAGAGAGACGGACGGGAAAAAAAAGGCCAAGCCTGAGGAGCACGACTTTTAACACCATATTGATATTGGTTATTGGGACATTAACATCGGTCGGAAATTTATACATAAAAACAAGGATATCTGGTTGCGAGGAGTTTTTTTTTTTTTGTTGGTTTGCGGATGACTACACCCGCATACGGTGCGAGAGCCGCCGTCGTCGGTCTCTCCCATGGAGAGGCAGGTGTTAATGATGGCGTTGTGTGTGTGTTTGGGGCGAAGGATAAACATTTGTTTTTAATTTGAAGGATGACAGTCTGGTCGGCTTTATACAGTTGTTAGGAGTTTAATTTATGCGGGACTGGTGGATTGGTGTTGGAGGGAAGGCATTTGTGGCAATTATCTCTTGAGTCGGGGGGTTGAGGTCCTTCAAGTTGGGTTAAATTATTAAGTATACAGGACACATAATCAGGGTATCGTTATCCCTTGGGAGCTACTTGTTAAATTTCTGACCTAATCACACCTCAAAGTAATCTGGTTCGGGTACCTTATTTGGGCACATGCTTCAGTTGAGTGAATAGGTGAATCCTTCGAGCAGAGAGTCTGGTCTAAGGCGTCTAGTGCCAAGAGGGTGTATCGCCGCTTTCGATGCAAAACCTGTGATCTGCCTCCAAAGGTAATGCCCGTAGTGTTAGTTAATTTCGATTCGATAGGTTATAGAGGTGTAGGCGCACTGTGACCTTTGTAGATCTGTTATGCTGTTCCGACTTGAAGCTCTAGTCGATGAGATATTCGACTTAGAGTACCTCTTGCAGTCCAATTTTCTTGATGAGTCGGAGTACTTGGTGTGGATCTGATTTCTTCTGATAGTTGGCAGTCATCCAGGTGTTTCCCTCTTCTGAGGATCAATGCTCCAAATTCCTTTAGAAGGTGTCCTGGGATTTCCTCAACTCAGCAGAATCTGCAGCCTACGCCTTGCTCTATGCATAGTTTCCTGAGGTGCTCCTCAAGTCTGTAGTGACCCGTTAAGAAGCCTGTAAGGATGCGTAGTCGGTTTTTCTTACAGCTTAAGCAAACCTTACTTTGATTTGAGTTCTTTGATCTGTCTAAGGCTAGGGAGTTCCTCTCAAAGTTTCTCTCTTTTGCAGTCAGTCTTCTTCTTTCCATATCGTATGCGACCCAATTCAACAGAATAGTTTCGGGTCGGTAGGGTCGGTCTCTGAGCCTTCTCCTGGCTTGTCAGCTGCTTCATCTTCCTCCTGATAAAAAGTAGAGAGTGACACTCTTGTTCTCACTTAGTCGGTTTATTTTGGCAGAGTACTCCCACAGCAGTGTAGACCTGATTTCATAGGGGTTAAGGCCTTGATTGCGGCTTGCCGATCCGACAGTATCGCGTTGTCTTGCGGGCGATACTTTCTATCGAGGTTAGTTTGGGTGCATCTTTCTATCGCTTGGAAAATACTGGGATATGTTCCCATGGCTTCTGTATTCTTGGTTTTGGGCCCGTATACACCTGCTCCGCTTCCCATGGATGTTTTTGACCCGTCCGTGTACTGCTTTATTGTGTTTTACCTAAGCTGCTACATCCAAACTCCATTCTCTTTTGCTTCCTTTTGAATTTTCCCTCGAAGCAGTACCCCTTGACCATATCTTCACTGGGCTAGTCCAGAAGGAGGACTGATTTGAAAAGTGTTTCTCGCTCTCTGCGTGCGATGCATTTTCCTTTCAAGATGCCCTCTTTGATTTATTCTTAAAGTGGTTTCATTGGGGTTTCCTTGGTCCCAATATCCCTTCCAGTTATGCTGTGGAACAAGCTCTCATAGCCCCTGTTGTACAAATGCAGGTTAGCTTCTATACTTTTTTTAGGATTTTCCTCGTTCTGTTCGCCTTGGTTTTTCTAGTCCTAGCTACCCCTCCGTAGGCTATAATGGACCTGACCATCATGGTGTACATTCATCTCAATGTAGCCTTAGATGGAAGGCCCCAGTTTGTCAGGCAGAGAGAAGTACGTAGGAGAATTCATGGGACGTGCTGATAAATCCACGGCCTATATATGTGGCGCAACAGACCGTATATGGTCCAGGGCCTAGCCTCGCATAGTGCGAGCTATATTTTTCGCACAAATGGAAGGAACCTGCTGTTTCTCATGACAGTTGTTCCTCTTGGACGTGTGTCCAATATTCGCGAGAGATAGGTACTTTTCGGTATTTCCTGGGATTCGAACCTCGAACATCCCTCCTCCCGCTCAGTAATCCAAATTATTACCAAGATTTGACATTTTCCTCCGGCGTTCTTGCCTACGATGATGACCCACCACCTGGCCCCAACTGAGTCTGTTTGTGACAAGAACGATCCAAAGAGCAAGTACACCGCTGAAGTACTTGCTGTCCAGCAGTCCATCTTCCTTTCTATGCTTGTGTAGCCACTTAACATCGATGAATTTATCATGTCTGGGGGGGCTCTCCTACCTGACGATAACACAGCTCTTAGTTTAATCCTGGGAGCCTGGGGGAAATCAACATTTCCCCTACTTCAGTGCTTTCCACCGAAACGAATGCTAGTTGTTGTCTGCGACGTAAAATTCCCCGAGGCTTTGAAACTCCTACCTACCCTCTGCACAAGAACCAAATCCACAGAGTCTGCTTCCTCCAATTACAATGATATCTCCCACAGCCACACGTATGGCTTTGGGTGTTTTCAGATTCCAAGAACAATACCTTCAGATCTCCCAGATCCTTCCGAATTGCGACGGTATTTTCTGAAAACAATTTTCCAAGTACCATTAATTAATCCAATCATCTTACGGTAATTACAGATTATAGAAATTCAACTTATGGTTACCCTGCCGCCTCCTGCCTCCTGTCGAACCAGTTATAATGAAATCATCCTCAATTTGGATACACCTTCGAGTATGTGTACTGGCATTCGAAAATTGCCAGGATTTTGAACTATGCACGACATCCTGCTACTCGTACCAATTGCAGTATCGATTTTGATTCAAATGCCAGCTACAACTACCTCATTATCTTTTCTTGATAAATACTCGTAGCTACCCAGGTACGAGTACCTGAGATGTTTAATTAACATGAGATACAACGTAGGAGGAAGCCCATTGTTGTGCGATTCTTTTGTTTGAACGCCTTTGCATGGTAATTTATGGAAAAGGAACGACATTTTCACCGCACAATAAATTTCATGCGCATTCAATTCAAAGTTGACGAGAATACGTATTTTTTTTACGAGTCAATGAGGTAGAACACACGCAGTTTTTTTAAAGACACAGCCTGTGCTTCCATTATGGTGATAAAAAAAAAAAGAAGGATCTATGGGAAGTAAAAGTATTTTTATCTGCGACCTACGTTATTCTCCTTCCGCAATAAAAAATCTATTTAGATACATTTTGGAACATGATGATGACGGGTAGCGACTACCTAAGTGGGCGGGTAAAATCAATTCTCATGGAATATGCAGTGCGACTTGGAGAGGACATTTTCTTTTTCTTTTTTTTTTTTTTGACATCCACTTTGGGAAAGGAGGTGTCGAAGGGAACTAAGTGCAGACTAATGTAGGAAATTGGAATATGAATGTGTCACTTTAGAAGCTTACATGGTAATCTATACTCACTCGTAGTCGTATTCTATACTAAGCCTGGTGAGTTTATCGTAACTCTTTACCTTTACCATAGGGAAAAAAGGATGTTGGTTAGAGGCTACGCACGTTGGCGGTACCCTCAAAGAAAGGTCATAGACAACTACATAAGAACGACGGTGTAAGAAAGATTACCTCTCCACCATAGGGTCGGGAAATCCACCGACACTGCACTATATCAACTCACAAGCCTAGTTCAGGGGGCTATTGAAAACGGTCATCTGCGCTTTTCTGGACATTGAAGGAGCTTTTGACAACACATCTCAAAGGAAAGGAATAAGCCCAACGACATCTAACTGGACAAGAACGCCTGAAACTTTGGCGGGACACAAGACCATCACAGTAAATAGAACTAGAGGTTGCCCACAGTGAGGGGTTCTCTCACCTCTGTGGAGTCTAGTTGAAGGCGAACTCCTGCAAGTATTAACACACACCAGCATAAACTGTCAAGGGTATGCCGACGACATAGTAATAGATTAAGAGCAACACAAGAATGGTGCCTGTTGGTAGGATTAAATATAAATCCGACCGAATCACTGTAGACTTAAGGAGCAACTCAGAAAACTGGGTATAGAGCAACATGGAGACTGCAAATTCTGCGGAAATGTTGAGGGAACCCCAGGGCACCTTCTAAAGGAATGTGGAGCACTGATGCACAAAAGAAGGAAACACTCAGATGCCTACCAACACTCGGAAGATCATCTACCATTGTTAGATCCACTCCAGGTAGTCCGAGCTATCGAGGAAATTAGACTTAAGGAGGTACCACCGCCTAGAGCTCCAAGACGGGTTAGCACGATAGATCTACAAGGGTCGCAGTGCGCCAACACTCCTATAACCAATCCACAAATCTACCTCTAATGAAATCCGTTGCATGCAATGTTCGGTACTGCGTCCTCTTTTATAGTAAAAAATATATGATAGGGGGACCTGGATACTCAAGGAGACTTTCACTATCCACAGTCATCGGCTCCGTCCTCCTTTATGCGGCTCCCGTTTGGGCCAAATCACTTTCGACAAAAGTTATGAGACAGAAATTGCTTACAATATAGAGGCTTTGGCACTATTTCATACGAGTTAGCCTGGTTATAGCCAGATCTATAGCCGGGGGCATGTAGAAGACTTCAAGGCCGAGAAGAGGTGAAACAGACAAGTTTCACTAGTCACTAAACAAACGCGGTGGAATCAAAGGCGACGTCAATATACCGGAAGCAAGGTCTTTAGTCGAAATTACTAGTCGATATTTAAGCCAACAATGAAGGACTTCAAAGACTGTATTGTTGTTTTCACCAAAAGGACATTAATCCCCAAAGAAGTGGAGATGTTGAACTTAAGCTTACACGAATGTAATGTGAAACTAAACTTGACATTATTTAGAGCAAGTGTAGCCTTCTACGCATGTAAAAAAGCGTTCAGTAAGAAGCTGGGGCTTCACACCAGCGGTTGTGGACTGGCTAGTGGCTACGCATGGCGGTAGTGAGACTCATTTTAACAAACTGCTCCTTAGTTTAGTAGAAGATCCTAGAGAAGCAACATCAATTCTCAAACCTGAGTAGGATCGAGAGGCAACCTGCATTAGTGTCATGGGATCTATAAGAACAATGTCCATGGAGGCAATGTAACCCTACTCAATCTCATTCCGTTGGAATTGCACTGCCCCAGTGTTGCAGTCAAAACCGCTATTAGACTGAAAGAAGGATGAGAGGGGTTGCCAGCTTCCTATGGTTAGGCATCTATACTGAGTACTGTAAACAGGTCGACAGAAACGGAACATTGACCATCAGAATTGGTGACAGAAATGGCTGGAGCGACCAGGAAATTGTAGATTAAAAGAAAGTGTGTTTCTTTACGGGTAAGGGAGCCGGGATCTGTTCGTCACCTACTAAGCAATAGTCCTATTCTCTGTCAAAGAAGAATGCTGACTCTTGCCAGTTACTTCTTCACAGGGCTGGGGGACCTACATTTGAGCTTTGAGGCTTCCTGAGAGTCATATCCTCATGTGGGTAGTTCAAATCGGCATTTTTTTATCTTAGTTCGCATGTTCCTAGAGTAAAATGTTTATAATGGGCGCAATGGACCCAAGTGATGTTCTTAGTGAACAGTGACACTAGTGACACGGTACCCCTGATATATTATCTTCTTCTTCTTTTTGTTCGGCGAGGTTATGATCAGGATTATAGAGATCATAACCCTCCCACTTTACTACATCCCTGCTGGTCCGCCTGTGGGGTTCGCCGATTCGACCTCAGAAAATATCTGCAGGCCTGATATATTATCTTCTTCTTCTTTTTGTTCGGCGAGGTTATGATCAGGATTATAGGGATCATAACCCTCCCACTTTACTGCATCCCCGCTGGTCCGCCTGTGGGGTTCGCCGATTCGACCTCAGAAAATATCTGCAGGCCTCCCGATTTCGGATCACTTCTTCACTGAGGCCGATCAAATGCTGCTGTTTTTGCATTTGGGTGATCCAGGAGTTTTTTGGCCTGCCTCTCTTCCGCGCTTCTGTAGGAACGTTGATTGACATTGCCGTTTTGACAGGGTTCGTAGGATTCCTCCTTTGAACGTGGCAATACCAACTGAGCCGATCATGCTCCAATTTTTTCGAGATGGGTTCTTTGATGTATATCATCTGCTCATTCAATTTCAAGGAACGATACTATCTCCTCATAGTGCCAACCAGTATTGTACTAATGGAAATTTAATGGCCTTCGAGGTCCTTTAGGCTTAAAAGACCCCAACCTATGGCCTAAGAGTGAAATCCAATGTCTTCTTCAGTCTGACCATAAGCCGTCAAAATAGTCAGAGACAACTTCTTCATCGGACGAGAAAAGCACTTGCCTTTGAACACTTTTTTCAGCTTCAGGTTATAGAGGGTGGGTGAGCACCTGTAAGCAACAATCTGCAGCCACTACAAACTGCCTTGTGAACCAGTGCACTGTCGAACAAACAGAACCCACGACACCAGATTAGTCCACTTATTTTCTGAAGGATATTGCAGAGCAATAGTAAGTGCCTGAAATGGTGGTTTTGTGTGGCAAATGTTCAATTAGTAATATTTTCTCTGCATCCCGAAACACCGTGGCCATGATCTTGCCGGCGGTGCAGGGCTGAACTTTGAACTAGATGGGGGCATGCGACTCCCATTGGACACTTTGTTATTTTGTCCGTAGTGATCGTAGTGGTGGATCCAAGACTCATCACATGTCACAAGGCGATGGAAAATTTTGTTCGAATCGGTCTTGCCCATGTTAAGGAAGTCAATCGCAGCCGCAAGTCATTGGTGCTTGCTATCATTCTGGGCACCCAACCGCAACTGACTTTCCTCATGTCCCATTTTGCATAGCAGTTCCACAATACACTTCCAGATGCAATGTTAAGCATCTCAAACGATTGTTCTCCACAAGAAGGACTTCAACTTTCTAATGATTTTATCACCATTCGTCTCAAACGAGTGTCCACTACGAGAATCGTGTTCGAGTGACTCCTGCAAGCCTTCATTGATTTCGGTTGCTAAGAATCCCTGAATGTCTTCTTTAATTTGACAGATAAAAATGTGGGAATTGGTGACATTTCATCTGACATCTAACCTGTTTAATCCAAATAGCATTTCGATCGGAGCACCCCCTCTGTGTCAGGCCGAAAACCTTCCTAGAAAAAGAAAATGTAACCACACAAATGGAATACCAAAAGGTTGCTCACAGTCACCTATACTTTTGACTCACGCTTAAAATTCATACAATTCGCGTGAATTGTGGGCATGTCCCGCAGCGATGGAAGGTTCCTATTTTGACTAGTAATTAGGTTTCACTTTCCCAAACAAAGTCTACATATCGAAGGATCGTTATATAAACATGGAGCACTCCACTTGACTCGTACACACGTACACACGAATCCAATTAGTTTACCAAGACCCATGTGACTTGTCTTACAATCAGAGACAAACTGTCGTAATGACGACGTAACAGTCTTCAAATTAATCACAACAGCACAGCGCACCACCTCAACCGCAAACAAGCTCCTTGGTGTGTATGACATACCAACACAAGCCGTTGCTGACATGCAAATGTTGTTTATCCAGATATCTTAAAAGAGCTCCCAGATATAAAAGATATCCTACTTCAGAGCGCCACTCCGGCTGCTTCCACTAGTGTACACAGCATCCGCCTCATTCATTGTTCGTGCTAATTTCACTGCATATCCGCAAAAACCAACAAACTACTTCAAATTAACTCGACGAAGTGCATGCAAAAGAAAATGGAACAAAAATGAAAGCCACAACAAAGGCCGAAGGAGATGCCACCATCCCAAACCACGAGGACTTCTGCAATAAACTACCAACAAAAGCGAACGAAAATAAAAGTGGAAAACAATGTCGCCGCTGTGGTGCTGCTGGTGCTGGTGATGACGAGAACCAGAAATTCCTTCCACAAGATAAACAGCCACGCGACATGTGTTAACTTATCCTTTTCGCCGCATTGTTCCGTGCTCCTCCAGCGAAGCGAAGCTAAGGCAAGTGCTGCCATCCACTACATCACTTCTTCTGCTACCGCTCGGCCCAAATTTTAGGTCGACCCTCTCTTATGCTTCGACTGGATGGATGGATGCAGATTACCTTCGCAATGCACACACATGTACGGGTTGGTTCGTTTGGTAACCCCCCCGCCCCATGCGGTGCGTTGTTGACACCGGCGAAATAACAATCAGGTTGGCTTGGTAATCAAATCTTTCGGCCGGATAATTTCGATGTCCGCATAATCACATTTCCACCATGAAAGGAATGCAACCACAAAAACGTACAAAAAAGTACAAAAAAAAACTGACTAATAAGCCCTGAAAAGTTGTCCTGCTCCTGTCGTTCTCCTCCTCCGCCTGCTGTTGCTTGTTATCGTCGTCGTCATCGTTGGTTGACCAAAAACACCACCTGCCATTCGAGCACTCATAACTGATGCAGAACTTTTTTCACGCTGTTGTGGTTCAGCATGAGCATGATTAAAATCTGCCTATTTGGGGACCGCTGCCGTCCGGCGCGACACGTCCCTCTGTCGTCCAGTCCGTTCAATGGACCCCGCGCTCCCGATGATTCATTGCACCATGAGATAATTATATGGAATACTGCAGCACATGGCCTCTTTCAAAGAGCGCTCCGAAATTGTTTAGTTTAATTTTATTTTTTAAAAATAGAGTTTCGAAGGCTTAGAGCTATAATTTGTGGTTTTCGAAATAGGAAACGGGGCTTTGTGTGCACTGATAGCTGGGCTGGGTGCACGTGGAATTGTGAAACCCTCAATCAAGGATTTACGACTGTTGTGGTAATGAATATTTTTGAATGGATTTTATTTTCCAGTGAAATACTGACAACGGTATTAATATCTGGGATAACCGGTCAGCAGTGGGAGGGTGACATTTTAATAAGGACTGGGGAAAATTTAAGCTGTCGACTTTAATCGTATGTCAGCTCTCCTGGCTAAGTCGGTAGGGGAAGTGATCCACAACGCCATACTCAAGTCTGTGTAATACCCTGGTCTGGACGCTACAAGGTCGAGAAGGAGGCGGACAAATGGAAGAAATCCAGCCTTTTGGTAGAATAGCAATATGCAGCCGAGTGTCTTAGAACTAGAAGATGTCAAAGATCCTTCGGAACGCCACAGTACGAAACCAAAATGGGAGGAATGCAAATGTATGAAAAAAGCTCTTCGAGATGAAATTAGTAGAAGCAAGCATGAGAGTTCTAAGCATCTATGTATGTATGTAAGGAAGCAGATGAAGCAGAAGAGCGGTGGGCGCTAGATCGCAAGCAGTTCGTTCTAAATATTGCGGGTGCCTTTAACAACCCCACCTTTAACAGGACAGAAGGTGCCCTACGGTCCAAGGGAATCGAGTAGACCTTCGCTTAGATGCAGAATCACTACTGCTGCTCTTGGTAGTTGCACCAAATCGGTGCAGGCTGTAAAAGGGTTTGCGCAAGGTAGACTGCTATCGACCAAGTTGCGAAACCTTCTGATAGACTGAGTAGGCTTAACGAGGGAGGCTACCCTGCTATATGATTTGCCGGCGACAAGTGTATTATCCTCAGAGGCAGTGACCTAATGGCTTTTCGGTGTCGCATGCAGGCGACACTCAGCAATAGTCATTGTCCGTCAATCCAGCCAAGACTGAGATGATGCTGTTCACTATGAGGAGGAAGCTACCTCCTGAGGGATGGTCATCCTTCGTGGGCACCCAGTTACAAATTTCGAATAACGCTATGTAATTGCCAGTCATCTTTGAACCTAAGCTTGCTTTTAAAGAACACATTGAGACCAAGATCTCAAGGGCCAGCAGCATCCCTCGGCAATGCCGTAGAATGTACTGTCGGACTTGGGGTTTAACCCCTAAGATGCTTCACTGGATAGACGCTGACATAGTTAAACCTTATTTTCTGTACGGTGCGGTGGCATGGTGGTCAAGAGCGGAATTCTTCAAAGGCAAGCTCGGTAAACTGCAGCATCTTGCTTGTGCCTGTATTAATGGGAGCTCTTCTGAGCATTCGTCCTTCACATCTTTTCATCGAGTGCGTGGCCAAGAAAGCAGTTCTCTGCATTAAAATGCTGCTTGAGGGGGCGATAATCTTTGGCGAAGAGAGAAGAGGATGCTCTTTTCCGGTCTGTCCAGAATGGAGAAACGACAGATGAGCTGGATCTGAACCAGTTAGTACTGCCTTCTATACAGACGGGTCCTTGATTGATGGACTCTCAGTATTGGGAAGAAACGGAAGTGATCAAGGCTATTCCACTAGGTACATATACTGCGGTCTTTCAAGCCGAAATCTATGCTATCGCAGATGCAGCTCACTTAGCTCTAAAAAAGACGATACGGAGTAGAGCTTTTTACACCTGTTCCGGGATAATGAATAACAAAAGAGCAGATGCTCTTGCCAGGGAGGGTTGAGTAACCCCCTTCGTGGGTCCTCAACCATAGATATGCTGCAGCCTGATATTTTTTAAAGGATCAATGGCTGAGCTACTACTAAAAAAGCATCTGGACTACTGGCGAAGTCTTGGTACACGCCGGCAGACGAAGATGTGGATCTAAGCACCCAGTGCGGACAGAGCCAGGTTCCCACACTGAGAACTATGACAGGGCTCGTCACGGGTTTTACTTTCATTAATGAACACCTGAAAACCATAGGACAAGCCGTTCCTCAACAACCTGATCGGTCCTGCTCCATCAAACAACTCACCGAGAACTCCAAAAAAGATTAAGGCAGGGCGACGCGCTGTCATGCCACTTCTTTGACATCGTTCTTGAAAAAATAGTGCAAAACTCAAGCGCGTCAACACCAGAAGCATGATCTTTCCAAAGTCCGCCCACTTACTCGCATACGCCGACGGTATTGAGAATCGGAAGGGCGCATCGTGATGTCAGTGGCGCTTTCGTGAGTATTAAGATGGAAGTGGCGAAGATGGGTCTAATGGTCAATAAGAGCAAGACCAAGTGGTATATGCTGTCAACAAGAAAGGACAACTCTCACCGACGTCTTGGACAGAACTTCACTTTCAGACAGAGGTAGACTTTGAGGTATTTCGGGACTTTGTCTACCTACGCTCCGACGCCAGAACTGAGGTTAACCGAAGAATAATTCTTGCCAACCGCTACTACCTTGGGCTGCGAAGGCAATGGAATACAAAGCGCTCCCTCAATATCGTACAAATTGTACACTGAATGCAATTCAGTCCCATCTACACAGACGGTGAGTGGACGAGGTGATACAACGACGAGAAGAGTGAAGATCGAATGACCTAGGTGACTGGTTTATGTAGAGCGCATGAACACCAATGCTTTGACCCGGATAATCTTCGAATCCACCCCCGAGGGACGGCTCGGAAGATTTCGACTCAATCGGGGCACCTAAGTGGAAGGAACCTCAACCAACTTAGCGTGCGAAAGTTGAGGCAGCTAGTTAGAGATCGGACTGCAGAAGAGTAAAGGTCCAACGACTAAGGTGGCTGGGTCATGTAGAGCGTACGGACACCAATGCTTCAGCCTGGAAAATCTTCGAATCCACCCCCGAGGGACGACATAGTAGAGGAAGACCGTGAATTAGGCGACGCACCCAAGTGGAAGGGGACCTCAACCACTTAGCGTGCGAAACTGGAGCCAGCTAGTAGCTAGAGCTCGAGCTGCCTAGACGTGCTTGTAGGATGAGACCCAGCTCCCCCCCGGACTATGGCGCCACCTTAATTAACCATTTAAGGCCACCAAACTAGTGTTTAAACGTAAATATTGGACTTATTACCGCTGTCAACATCCATAAAGTCCTCATGAACTCATAAAGTAAGAGAAATCCGTGCAGGATCACACAAGGATTTAATCATAAAGTTATGGCTTTGTCGATACAAATGTGGTACTACTCGCGTCGAACATATGTAAACCGGCGTGCGATCCATTATCCGACGTGAATGACCAACCAAAACAGTGGGCAGGAGGCCATCCTTACCACACCGAGCCTCTGACTCCGAAATTTATCACCACGATTAATCCCTACACTCATAATTTTATTTCATGTAAGTGCCCATCAAAACGTCCTTAATTGCAAATTAATTATTTATGTGTTTAATCCAACAGCCGCCCTTAATGTTGAGCACTTTCGAGTTGAACAGTTTTTCAAAAAAACAAAAAAAACAAAAAAACACGTGTACAATGCCATCCTGCTGCAGAAAAAAAAAAGGATTTTCGCATTTTATTATCACGAATACTATCTTTCGTAGACATGAACAGCACCACAGAACGCATTAAGCGCTTTCGGTATTTTAACATAATTATTCGATAATTCCGTGCATTTTTTGCACAACAATAATTATTGCGGTCACAGGACTCTCAGTTGGAGTCAATGCCACCAACAATAATGGCAAAGGAAGCGTTACGAGCGCTGCAAGGATCCGTACACGAATCCAATTTGTATTTTAAATGAATACGATTAACATTTCAACGCATCCAAATGCACTCACAGACTATGAATCTGAATAATGAATGCAAGGAGATACTACATATGTACATCCGGGGTCTGATTAAAAAAAAAAAGACAGACAAGCACCCCCTAGCATAAGGGATACTCAAATTCGAGTGCACACGTCCGAAATGCCGGCCGGTCCCTGACGGTTTATTAAACTCCAGGAAGAACTCCACGCATCCTCGCGTAGTCGTGTACATGTGTAGAAAATAATGATGCCTTGAGGCTGGAAAGGTGCACTGCAACAGTGTGCTGTGCACATTAACTCCGTCGAAATACCGTCACATCGCATCGCCGGCAGGTAGAAATTTCCTTCTTGGAAACCTGAACAATCAGATCTAGCGTAATGAATTGGGCACACGCATCGGTCGTTTATTTTCGATTTGCAAGTCAAAGAGAGGAGATCCTTTTTCTCCTGCCTGACGTGACGACGACCGACGACAGACGACCAAACAAAGAAACCAAATGTCCGCCACATGCCGCCATCATCACGTGTAGGAGATTTCACTTTGTATGGTGTGGTGTGGTGAGGTATATAAATCCTGAGGACTACAATAATCAAACAAAGAAATAAAAGGCAAAGACGCAGAAAAAAAGAGAAAAAAAAGTTAAACAAGGAAAGGACCAAATCCTTGTGGTTATTAGCAAGGTGGCCGCTCACTGGAGAGACCATGCATCTGCCTGCCTGCAAGATGTTTCTATAGATTCCGATGGTCGTGGTCGATCATCATCGTCTTGTTAGGCTGGATGGATAGAAAGTCCACATCCACTGCCACGCTATCATTATATCTTGCCGGACATGAAATCTTTATGCGCGCGCGAGGGCTGATGATAAAATAACGCAGGCTGTGTCCACTGAAGATTATAATTTGCGACCAAAGACACCTGGCCGGTGCGGTGGTGGCCGGATTGGTAGGTGGCACACGCATGTGTCTACGAGTATATTTCCAATTAATTTTGGGTCAATACGTTTGAAACGGTTCGGTGGTATGAGGCGAGGCTGAGTTTCAGCAGCAGCCGCAACAGCCTGGACGCTTAAATCATTAAGGGCTGGGCTACCGAATATTGCAGTTTATCGATACGGTAACATTTATCTTAATTTGTTTTCCTTTACCTGCCTTTGAGCGATTGACTCGGGAGCAATTAGGCTGCACTTAGCAACGTGTGTTATTACAGGATAATTTAATGGCTTTTTGTTACCGAAGCAGGACTTGTTTAAATATACCAGTAGCAGTTGGATGGCGTACAATGTGGATCGTAGTAAGCTGACAAGTACTGTATAAATTAAGCGAGGCGTAGCTGTGTCATTATTACTGTAAATTGGTAGTTAAGACCCATCTCACCCTTCTGGAGACGTAGGGCTTAAGCAAAGCCTGCGCACCATCGATTGCGAATTGGTTTGGTTTAAGCAAAGCCTGAGTGTAGTGCAGAGTGGAACTGGACCCCAACCTACAAAGATATCCATCTAACTTGATCGTTAGCTAATTGCCTCCAATAAGCTACACAATAAGTTGGATAAGGTCCATTTCCACTTACGCGCCACATAAAGCGAAGTTTTCCTCTATTGCCGCCGTCCCTCCGGCGTAGTTTCGAAGTTCTTCCACTCCATAGCTCTGGTGTCCATTCGCTCTAAAGCCCCAACCAACAATCTCAGTCATTGACAGGGTTACGTACTTTCAAAATTCTTACCTTAAGTAGTTATTAGTGAAGCTTAATACGTTACTTCCTTGCTTAGATGGCGCTGCACTACGGGAGGACCTGTCTCCAAGCTTGTTCAACCAGTTCAATTGCTAGCTAGCTGCCTCTAATAAGCTGTACAATAAGTTGGATGAGCTCCTTTCCACTTGTGTGTGCCATCTAAGGCGAGGTCTTCTTTTTCTGCGCCGTCCCTCTACAGTGGATTCGAAGCTCCTTCGAGTCGGAGCTCTGATGTTGATTTACTCTACATGTCCTAGCTGATGATCTTATTCGCTGAATTAGGGCTTTTCTGACCAAGTCAGCGTCGCGGTAATATCATCTCTTCCACCCACCAAACACTCAGACAGTACCGAAGGATTTTGCTCTCAAACACATCCATTCTTAAGGAAGTCCATGCCTTTGCATCATATAGAAAGACTACGATGATCAAGGTCTTTTATGGAGTCACTTTGGAGGAAGCTTTGCCAATTAATTGTGTTCCTAGCTCAAAGTTTCTTTCGTTGTTGATAGCGGATCCTAGATAGGCAAAGTTTTGAACTGCCTCAAAGTGATATCCTGCGAAGGGTGGCGTCTTTTCCGAACTCTTGGTGTTCGGTGTCCTTTTCCGCCGACAGCGTGTTCTTTGTCTTGCCCTGGTGCCTTTAGTAATCAAGAACACGCCACTGACATCAGGCTGCTTTCTCCCGATTATGACAACATCGCCTGCGTATACGAGGACTTGTACGGACTTTTGAAAGATTGCGTCTCTATTGTTGGTGTTATTTCAGAACCTGGTCTAAATCCTTTTTTGATATCGAAGGTCTCATTACCGACCTTGATGAAGCAGGCTACATTTTACATCGCCAACCTGCACAGATGGAGGATTTGACAAGGATGCCAAAACAAGACATGGCTCTGTATAGGTTGTCTCTATAAATGGTGTCAAAAGTCCACAAAGAGGTGGTGGAACGCCTTGAGTTTTCTCCAGGATCTAGAAGATTGTAAAAATTGATGGACAGTGCACTTTCCTGCCCTAAAACCGCAATGATGGGGGCCAATCAAGTTGTTAGGGAAAGATTTAAGGCGGTCACATAATATGCTAGACCAGATCTTATGCGCAATGTTGAGGAGGCTGACGCCTGGCGCTGTTGAGGGGGTCTCTTTTCTTATGGAAAGGGCGAACGATGCTGAGGTTCCATCCATCAGGTATGCACTCATCTGACCAAATTCAGAAAGTGTACGCTCTCTACCAGGTTATCTCCATTTGCTTTATATAGTTCTGCAAACAGGCCCTCAGGGCCTTATTTGACTTAAGTTTGGATATTGCTATCCTCACTTCAGCTCAGTCAGATCTGCCTGATAGCGGAATGTTGGTCTTCGTCCTCGTCAAACAGTCTGTAGAAATAGTTTTTACACATTTCCAACACCGATTGTGGCTCTACTAAAAGATATCCTTTTTCATCTCCTCTACAGCTTTCTGTTCGGACTTTCCTGCCGTGACATAATCTTTTTACATTTTTGTAAAACTTCCGAACATCATTCCTGCAGTGGCACCTCTCTATGTCCTCGATCGCGCTTTTCTCATGCTTTTTCCTTCTCCTTTGAAGATGTCGATGTTCCTCTCATCTCTTCTGCTCGCGGAGTTCACGCTCAGTTCTCGTCCTTCCTTGCAGAGCGAGCCGCTTTATATGTCTCTTGCAATGCTGCGTGTACCTGTCGACAGTTTTCGGCAAACCAGGATTTTTTTAGCAAAGGTCTAGTGAAAGCCAGCACTACAGTTGCGGCTTCCTTGGTGGTTTGTTGATAGCATTACCTTCTGCGGCACTTGGTGTTGGTTTCTTGAAGGATATGCAATCGGTTGTGGCGATCTGTTGCGATTGAAGCTTCTCTACGTCACATTTCTCTGCAATTATTCCGCTGTGGCATGATGGGTATCCGAATTCATAATTTGACTGCAACAAAGTACTGGCCTGGATCTATGCTGACCGCTCGGAAAGTTCGGACATCCACAATCCTAGAAGCAACGTGACCAATTTAGTTGACGATTTCTTAATTAGAGGACTGCCATGTACTTTCATGAATATTGCTGTGGGGAAACCATTTGCTGGCTATATTGATGCTTCGTCCCGCAACAAAGTCAATGCAGCCTATGGTTACCGATCGTACTACCAAAGATGTCCTTGTTTGCCTTTGTTTGCCTTTGAACTAGCAGAAACGATTTTAACGTAATTCTAAGGACATTGCTCGCAAGTTCTGTTGAGGAGGTCGTAGAATCACTCTTTAGAAGCGTCGTGTTTTTCCTCTATGCGGGCGTGAGTTAGCGTATTTAGTGAGTGCATGTTGGCGTCTGCCGCATATAACAAATCCGCACCCGAATAAGCACTACTTCTTCCCAAGTAGCAGTCACCTTAGCAGATGATACAGCTTTTCATCTTCCTTTTGCCCGGCCCATCCCATCGCAATTCCTGGATTGTGGTTGTATCTGCTTTTCACCAGTCTCTAGTTGATCGGCTGCAAACGTCTGAACATTCCACGAACAGTTGCGAACGTTATTCTCCTTTCATCATTTTGCAGGGACGTCAACTGTAAGGTCATTCTTCTGAGGCTTTTAGTAGCTTAATAGCATCTTTCCTTCCCTTGTTGGATTCATTAACCCGAGCAGAACCTCCAGCCCGGAGGACCAGGCCCTTTGTTGGTCACGTTGGACCGAAGGGAGCCGAATACTCTGGTCCTTATTAGCCAGTGATTCAAATACGTCGAAGTAGTCCGTGTAAGGTGTTCATCAAGTAGTTCGGCCTAACTGGAACTGTGGATGCCACCGTTGACTCCGTTCAGAGAATTTCTTCGCTGCCATCCGGGTATGAGGACTGCCGTAGGGGGAACACCCTTCTCGACGATATGTTTCGACTGGAGTGGCACTCCACTGGGTGGTCCACCCTCAAAAACAACCCACCCCGCCACAACAAGGCTTTGTTCATGGAGGTAATTGAGTTGTCGGAACTACTTCTTCGGATACCTTTCACTCAAAGAACACGAAAGGCTATCAAAAATCGTTTAACGATCCAAGTTGAATCCAAGGAAAACGTTTCTACTCGTAGATCTTAAAACCCATGTACCACGTCCACTGCAGACACTGATAGAAAACCCCCGTCCAAGTGCAAATATTCCTCAAAAGAGTATCTCTTCCCCTTTGAAATTTATAAAAACACATCAAATCCACGTTCCGAAACGCATCCAACCATGTGGCCACGGTTTCCATTCAGTTTAACGCTCAACCGCATCTAGGGGAATACACAGATGTACATTGCCAGACAGACTTTGCTCGAAAGCTGGAACTAAAGAATGAATTGAAATCTCTTTCCCGAGTGTTTGCATTATTTTTTGCGGTTGAATCCACGTCAGTGTGTGCCGTGCTGTGTGTTCCCTTTTTCTTTTTTGTTTTGATTTCCATTTCGCAACCACATTGTAACGAATGTTTTGGTTAGCAAATTGAATGTTTAAACTCCGATTCCGATGGCCAACAAGGGATGCTAACAGAATCGACCCACCCACCGCGCGGCGTGCAAATGTATCTTTTTTGTGAATTGTACTCGTACAGTGGTATCTCCTCGAAAATAAATGAAAATACTCGTACAAGTGCATATACCCGAGAGGGTGAATAACAATCAGTCTTCGGATAGACACAGGCTTAACCGGAGGGGAGATACGAGTAGTATCCGATCGCGAATTTAACAGGAAACAGTCGCCATGCAGGGATGATTATCCCCTGATGTGGAACTGTCCGGTGCCATGATGACTTTGTTGATAACGACATCATTCGCCGGAAATGAAATAACTATCTGCAAACATGAGAAGTAAATTAAAACGCAGGAAATGCGTTCCGTAAAGTAAGTGGTGCGGCAACAAGGTTGATCCACCAATGATTCCGTGGTCGTATCTGGATGCACTTAATGTCTGCCAGGAGTGACAGATGTTATTTTAATTTAATTACAATTTGCATATGCAACGGAGAAGCTTGAGCACCGCGAGAACTTGTGCGATTCCTTCAACCGAAAGTGCAAGGAGCCACAAATGTAAATTAACCAAATGTGTGCGCGTGTGTGTCGGAAGGCTCGCCTTTCCTAAGAATTGTGCGAAACTAATTAACGTGCGGCTGATAATCGTGATATAAGGGGTAATTAAGCGGTTTTTGTTTAACCCCCATGGAGTTTGGTGGATACGAATAGTTTGCATACCAACACGTACTCGTATCTATGTAGGGGCCATCGTGGTAGTGCAAAGGCTAAAATAATCCGCAAATTAGTTTGGTGGCTAACCTCCGTAATCGGGTTCATTTAGACCGGATTGTGTTGGCACATTAGGCGATTGTTTCCGGTAATTTTGGAACTGTTTGCATTCCTGGATTTCATTGAAATTCAAATCGACAATAACTATGAGTTCCCACGAGAATAGTTCCTCTCAGGAGCTGCATTTTGGTGAGAATAGTGCAGGGTAGGTGCACAAGAGAACGGCCTACCTTCCATATAAGAGGGACACCAACTATCGAGTTGCATATAAGATCCTATCCAATGTAATGAGTGGACTTCTAAAGCATTTCTATTACGCACTCACCGGGAAATACCATGATGCGGCTTGCGACTTAGCCTTCACGAGAAGGCAAATCCTGAAAAACTCCAGCCGATTCCATGTCGAGACGTACCATCTTTTCGTCGTCTTAAAAGTCGCATATGATAGCATTCATCGTCTAGAGGACGATGGCTGAATGCGGGATTCCACCAAAGTGAATGCAGCTGTGTCGGGTGACGCAGCTGTTGAATATGCGATGCAATATGCAGTTTTGAAGTAACTCTTTTAAATTATTTCCAACGGCATCTCGGGGAGCAGATAGTGCGTAGGGCAGGTGTGAAAACATCTAAAAATTCCGTCCAGCTGCTGGGATAGGCAGATGATATCGACATCTTTGGTCGGTCCCAGCGTGCCATAGTAGAGGCTTTCATGGCAATGGATGTGAACAGACGAAACGAGTTGGTATTGAAGAGAACGAAACACAATCTGTCTAACATTTAGGACAAAACGTCACTGTTGACAGATTTAACTTCGAAGTAGTTAAGGAGTTCATCCGCCTCGGAGTTAAGTTCAATTCACAAATGACACCTCAGTGGGGATTCAACCAAGACTGACCGTTGGAAACCGGTGCTACTTTGGTGTGCCACAACACATGGGGATTAAAATTAAATTCGCTCTAGAGGATTCGCCAATTTAGCTGTACGGCGCTAAGTCCTGGGCGACAGCAGAGGAAATATCGGGCTCTTTCGAGCGAACATTTTTAAGTCGAATTTTTGGTGCTATGTGCGAGGACAGCGAATGGAGGAGAAGAAACAACCGAAACCTCTACAAACTGCACCAAGATGTGGACGTAGTCTAAAAGACCAAGAGAAGTCGATGTTGCTTCGGCCACATCGACCGAATGGACAACGACCTCCTCTACCCAAGAGGATCTTCGAATCCCAGCCCCCAGGTTTGAGACTACCAGACGCAGCTATCACGGATGCCAGAGCCTTAATCTTGACAACTGGATGCAGCGTGCCCGGAATAGCGAGGTTGAAGGGCTACCATGTCTCTATTACGTCCAATTGTCCTATTCCACGATCCTATGTAGGTTGGAGAATAATTTACGAACTGCAGAAGATATCTAGAAATCTATGAACCGTTAAGGGTAAATCGCCTCAAGTGTGGTCGAAGACTGGGCACTGCTCAGCGTTCATTATCTTACGTGACGGAGGAGTCTCATCATTCTCAAGGCATAGTCCATAAAATCACAGTTGATGGGCGCCTTGGTTCAGTGTGCCAACGCAACAACAGAACAACTGAACGAAGGGTTTGCGGTTCGAACCTCAAAAAACACCGAAAAGATTTTTCACGCTCCCACTTCTCGCTAATTTTCGTAGCGCAAAGTGCTTGCCATTCGTCCGAAGAAACTTCCTGGTAGCACCACACGAAGACGGGAATAGGTCTTACTAACAGAGCTGCAAACTTTTCGTCCGAAGTGGCTTTTTCGTGTTGTGCGTGTTATATTTTTTCACAGCAATGGAAGGGACCTACAGTTTAGAGTCATATCTGAGACCTTTTTTCAAACCTAAAAGCTTTCTCATGGCAGTTATTTCCCTCGGACGTTTGTCCGATATTTTGGCGAGTAGTACGACCTTGAAAAATATTTTCGTTGTTTTCTTAGATGACAGAGCAGTTCAACATTCACCTTGCTGGGTGCCAGGCCACAGAGACATTCCAGGTAACTGCCGGGCAGACGAACTCGCCAGACAAGGTACTGCTCTAAGGATTCTGCCTGACAGGCAATCCCTAGGTATGCCCCTAGCTACATGTAAGCATCTACTAAAGCCGAATGCTATTAGCAGGACCAACCTCAGATGGGAAAACGAGTCAGCGTGTCTCATCTCGAGACAGATCTGGCCCAGGTTGGACCATCAACGTAGGGCCGAGTTGGTCAAACTAAAGCGATCACAGATCAGCTGCGTTGTTGGTGTTCTCACTGGACACTGTCTTATACTTGACCTCTTTTCTAACGACTTCTGTAGAAGCTGTAGAGACGAGGAGGAGGAAGAAAGTATCCTTCACCTCCTATGTAACTGCCCAGCTCTGTCGCATAAAAGAATGCTCCATTTAGGGTCCCCCTTCCTTGAAGACCTTGGTGACATGGCGTCCTTAGGTCAAGTGTGTCTTCCTTGGGTACTAGAATTACTGGATTAACTTTCAGGACTAAATACTACGAATATCATCAGCGGGACAACGTCGAGAAATCACTTACTAACCCTTACGATATTACACTAGGTATAACCAAATCGAAATGAATCCTCCTCAGTTGAGTTTAAGGACAAAACACTGTCCCAACTTGTAAGTATGGTTGGTCTAGGGCACTTTGTTAGAATCACCTGCAACTGCAACTAAAAGCAAGAATGGCTTACATCCCACAATTAAATTTCCTTGAATTTTAGCTCTTTGCTTCCCCTCAAAAAAACAAGGATAATTAAATAAAGCAACTGCATTTCAGTGATTTCCTCTGGACGTCGGTAATCTCTCGACAATTAGTTCAAATCTGAAATAACTTTTTCATTTGCTTTCTCATCTCAATGACTCTGTGTGCCAAAAACTCAATTTTATAAATCGATTAAAAGCACAACATCCATACAAGAAGCCAGCACAAGGATAAAAGAAAAAAAAAACACCTCCTGCACACGGTAATAGTTGAAATTGAGAAAATCTCTCAGAAAATACATTACTCTCCTCATTTCAATGTAGCACCAGCATCAGTAGAGGTACCAGAAGGCATTTCCGCCTTCGTGCACCCCCACCAGGACCCATTAGAAGAAGACGGTAAAATGCAATAAATGATATAATGGGCCAAAAACTCCATTGCCACTTTGTGTATATTGCTCTACCTGGCATTCGAGTGCACTTACACATCCTGCAGAAAATGGAAAATGGAAAAAAGGAGAAGAAATAAAGGTTCAATCCGGAGTGCCAAGATTTGCGTACTCGTATCTAGCTGCAAACAGCAAATCCATTACAACGTGGTGTTGCGGGCATGTGGAGAGGAGCACAAGTGGCCAGAACAGTGTGAATGCCACTAAATCCAATTTAATTTAATTGTTAAAGTTCTCTAGTAGCATCCCCAGCGCTTCTCCCATTTTGCTAATCCACTTTAGAATTTATTTGCATCCCTTTGTCGAATCGGAAAACACAAAAAAAAAAAACGGAAAATCGAAAAAAATGAGAAAAATCAAATAAAATAAAATTCAAGGATTTACAATTGATTTAACCGATTGGATATTGAAATTTAATTTCATCGAATTTGGCAACGAGTTTTATTGATTTGTTAGATAGTTAGATGGATGTTCGTGTTTGTAAATGAAGGATGGGTTGTGAGCTGATGGAGGACGAAAGGATGATTTTTTTTTGTTGGGGCGTCTCTTGTGGAGGATGACGATGAGGCCAAATCATTGGCCTTATCTTGGGCTGGATTTCGATTCCTTTTCTTTGCGTTGAATGGGATGATTTTTGAGATGGATTCGTAGGGTATTTTGAGGGGGAAATCAAATATCAAGTAATTTGAGAAAGGTCAAGGAACTGGGAAGGACTTTAGTTGTTTAAATTGAAAGAGAAACTCTGCGTTGGTGGGTTTTTTGGGGTTCATTAGCATAAGACTCAGTTGTCGGTCTGTCTGTTTGGCATATGGTTGTAGCTTTCCAACTCTTTGATGTAGAAAAGGGCTGAATGTGGGTCGATTGCCACAAACAGTGGGATTTACAAGAGGTAAACGAGTTTTAAGTGATGAGGGATGTATTGCGCTCTCTAAAGGTCCGGAGAGCCTTCGAAACGCTTTGCAAGTCTTAGACTTAATGAATTGACTTAGGGGCGAATTGACTGTCGGCGTAAGCAACCGCAGGGACTGGTTGCGCGATCTTGCCCTAGTTGGGACGAAACTCCCGCTGAATGCGAAGGAACCCCTTTTTTCAAACGTACTACGCCACACTGTCCTTTAAAGTTATAAAACCTTGTGATGAAGTCTTATGCGGTATATAAGAGGATTAATTAGACAATTATGAAGGAATTAGAGAGAGGTGACGATGCTCGTCCTTTTTAGATCGTAGTTTTCTGAAAATATGCAAATTATTCCACATTTCTGGTTAAAAATCGATTGAAAAAGGTCGGCATTTTACTGCACCCCCGAAAACTCGCTTAAAGACGTAGGGATGCACTGAAGATGCCGAACGCATACTGCGATTAAGCTGACGGATCAGCGGTACAGAACTATAGATTACATCCGAACACTTGTGGTGCAAGTACCGATAAAGGATTGCTACACATCCAACATTTCGGCGAAGAATTTGGTTGCAAATCTACTGGTCACCGATGAATTTCCAAGCTTGTCGCTAGACATGATCTAAAAGATTCCAACTTTCAACTTCAACTTTCGGACGAACATAAACCTTGCAGATCGTAACCAATTCTAGGAGAGTAAGAAAACGTTTGCATTCCTGTAAAACCCAAGGCATTCTGAAGCACCTTTAGCAGTTTCAGTAATCGGTTGTTTCCAGCTAAGGTTGGGGCTTAACCCTGCTGCAGACACCGGAGGCAGTACCGGGTTTTGATGAGTTGAACTCAACCACTTTCTTCTTTGCATCACATTTGACGATTGCACCAACATCGTAGTTGAGCTCAGTAGGCATCCGCTGACGCTGGAACTCCACTGTTTAGAGCCATGTGGAGTCAATAAGGAGTCAGCGAAGTTAAGGGCACTGTAATCCCGGTCGAATATCAAGCATTTCGTAAGTTGCCCACAATTGCAAGTTCCTAAAGGGGAGAGGTACTTACAAAACTATCCGCAAAGGAGTGTTGATGTATATCAAAACCAGGATTGGGGAGAGGGCAGAACCCTGGGGTATGTCAAGGTCGGCAACTCGTGCAGAAGTCATTATGGGAGCTATTAGTACAGGAAGAGCCTCGTCTAGCCCATTCGTCAGCCACGCAGTTCCATGGGACGTCATAGTCACCTGGTATCCAGCAAAGGCTGACGTTGTACTGTCCAGCTATTCGTTAAGAGATTCGTGGCAGTTTTTCACTGCCTTAGATGTAACGATGCTGGACGTGAAGGATTTTACAGCTGCCTGGCTGTCCATATAGTATTTACCGCCAACCAGTCAGCGGCTTGGCGAATTTCGGCGATTTGGGCCTGAAAGACGCTGCAGTGGTTTGGAAGGTTAAAGGAGAAGCGGATGCCTAAATCCTCCTGGGTTTGGGCCCATCCATAAAGATTGACAGCGAACCGTAGTGAAGGACATCGCGTTGCGTCCACTGTGATCTCAACGATATTGAGTGTTAGCCTAATCTGAAGTCAATTGCAGTAAGCAAGTGATCGGTGAGCTTGTAGAGATGCTGATGCTTCAATAGTATGCTGGCATGACCAGTGTCTTGCTCCTTCCATAGACGAGAGTTTCTCAATCGAAGAGCTGAGCTGGTAACTATTTGTTTACCGACGATATCGGGTACCAGGTCGCGCGAGAGTTGAGGGAAATGAAGCAGCTGATAAATTAGTCCGGGAAGGATCAGAAACCGAACTTTTTTTTGCGCTGGGGCCGCATACGATACAGAAAGAACTAAGGAAGGAAGAAGACTGCAAAAGAGCGAAACTCTGGGAGGAACTTCCTAGACTAAGACAGGCCAAAGAACTTCTCGGAAACTTACTGGCTGCGCATCCTTACAGGTTTCCTAATAGTCCACTGTAGACTTAAGGAGCACCTCTGGAAAGTGGGTATTAAGCAACGTGGAGACAGATAATTCTACGGAGATATTCAGGAAACCCCAGGGCACTTTCTAAAGTAATGTGAACCACTGATCCACAAAAGGAAACTCCTGGATGCCTACCAACTAACAGAAGAAAATCTCCGACTCATCAAGGAAATTGGTCTCGAGGAGGTGTTCTAAGTCGAGTATCTCATCCTATAGAGCTCCAAGTCGGGGAAACCCAATAGATCTACCAAAATCGCTGTGCGTCTACGCCCCTATAACCAATCTAGTCCAATCTACCAACGGTGTACATATATCGGGAGAAGTTGAAGCATGGTCTGAAGCGCCGCTTTTGAAGAGGTCTTCAGCGTTCTGAGGCATCTTCTTGAATCTTTTTCATTAGTTTCAAGACGGAATTCCTCTCCAACTCACCATTGCGTCGCACCAGAGAATCGGATATACATCCGACGTATACAGCCAGTTCATTACGTTGAGCTATTTACATGGCTACAAGGCGTCTCCAGTGGAGCTTCCGACCTAACTTTAAACCGTAATAGCTATCGCTGTTGGAGAGACTTAGAGTGTGACCTCCCAGTATAAGAGGCGAGAAGCTGGGAATTTTGTACATATTTCCGAACGAAAAGGACCACCTTAGTCTTGATCGGATAACACCGCAGCTATTTGTCCAGTTGACTAACTTACATATTTAGGGCGAATGGCATGACATCGGCAAGTATCTGCGGGTACTTGCCTGATATAGAGAAAGCTACATCGTCCGCTTAAGCAACAACCTTCCATCCAGTGTCCTCTATTTCCAAGAGGAGTTTATTGAGAACAAGATTCCAGAGCAAAGGGGAAAGTGCGCCTCCCTGGAAGGTACCCCGTCGTGCTTGTTTTTTTGATAGAGCTACCCACCAAGCAATTGACTTACACATCTTGCCTTTGAAGAGTCTGAGGGACTTTGTTGAGAGACTCCTTCGCCTCAAGCCTCAGCTAGCCCCTTTTCTACCAAAGACGACTAAATTACATTAACAGATCAAATGGTATAAAAGCAATGCTCCCACGTTGGTATCCAACTGTCTTGCCCCAGGAGATCCTTCTTACAAGATGATTACAAATGTTTTGTTCTCTCTTTTTTTTCCTTTTGAAACGATAATAAATACGTGCTGTCAAAAATATCCTGCTTTTTAACTAAACAGAGTCAATTAGACGGAGCACGAAAATATCCTACAGATAGCATCGTCTTCCCGCTATTAAGGGTAAACGTCTTAACAACCGATTCGAATACGCCTAAAGTATCAAATAATGAGTATTAAAAATATCACCACTTTAAATTAATACCATCAAATGGAATTATGTGCCTCCCCGGCTGCCATCGTAGACGTTACAACGATACGATCTTTAACAAGCTTTCAACGAAAATAAGTACCAACTTCATTATATACCGCGTACAAAGGAAAATTGTATTAAAAGCATTCAATTATAATACTGCTACGAGTGTATGGAAGGTACAACAACAATGGTCCTCCATCCCAATACAAAAAAAAAACACACACACAATGGCAAAACAGGAAAATTAAACAAGGACTCTCAGTGTGGGCGGTAAACGAAAGGTGGTTGGGGGTCGAAGATGGTACCTTTTAAAACCGATTCGTTAAAATTTTCCCCAAAGTTCCCGCGCTCTCAAGTCAATTATTTCCTTCTGAATCATTAGAATTCGCTAAGAGGATTCCAAAATGGCAATATTCATTAAAACATGTTGTACCCTTGAACCGACCGAAAACATACCTACATACCCTACAATACCATAGGTATGTATATAGACGCCTCGTGAAAGGAAATTTCCTTCGTATTCAGTAGACAATCCCTCAACTGTTCATTTGCGCTGAGGAGGTTTTCATTGAATTTTCGGGGCCAAAAGGCGAATTGATTTAGTAGAAACGCAAAGGGACACAAATACATACACACACAATCAGTTAGCCACAAGGAAAGCCAGACATACAGACATAAATATTAATATGTCACTGGGGAAAATGGAAGACATTGTTTAATTTGTGGAACAGAAACGGACCGTAATGATGATGGCTCGTAAATTTACACAATTTATGCACATTTCCGCACATAGCGATTGCCATATCCGGTCCGGACCGGACTGACCTAAAAGCCAGTAACTATTACCAGGTTCAGGGGCTTCTACCCTGAGGAATATACATCTATGCATACTTACACATGTGTTTGTATGCCAGACACTGTTTTTATTTAAGGTAAAACGGGACAGGTTTCATTGGCTAAATAAATATGTACATATTTATCCGAAGGAACGAAATTCCGGAACCAGAATAAATACGCAAAAAATACACCGAAATCCATCCGCCATTCGCCATCCTCTGGATCCTGTATGGACGGACACAAGTGCTATAAAAAGGAGGACTTTTCGTCACTTGGTTTTGTTCGTAAATACGTTACCTATCAGGAGGCAGTGTATCGGATTTTTATTTACGTTCCTTCGCGTTTCGATGACAAGGGTTAACAATAAAAAAAAAAAAAAAAAATTCTGAAAATGTGAATGTTCATGGTTTGCACGGAAATCCGTCGTCCTTGTGTCGTTCATATAGGTGGACATTGGATGGTGTGGGCAATGAATGTGTTTCGTTGAAGGTTTTGTAAATGGAAATGTTGTGTCCTATTTTCAGAATCGAATATGTCAATCTGTGCCTAAAGGTGAATTTATTGATGCGTAGGCACGACTACATGTGTATGGATCCGCGTTAAATCCGTCCTGGGTCGGTTAGTGGTATCGTTTGAATTTTTGAATTTTTATTTTTTAGAAACATCCGCTCGATAACGAACAACGAAAGCCCCAACTTTCTACGTTCCGACCCATATGACACCTATCAACTAAACGACTCTTTGTTTGCGCGGAACTGCAACAGGTCCTGTCTGAAAGCTGATTCCTATAGAGCCTGTGACATTTTCTTTTTAAATCGTTTCTGGAACATTGCTTTTTTTTATGTCCTGAATCCCTTTGTGGGTTTTGGGGCCTACATCTACATCTACGCGTCATTCGCTACAATTTTAACATATGTCTCAGCTCTCCCCAACTGAGGCGATCCTCACTCTCGACTGTTCTGCGGCATGTTCTTATCGAACCGCCACGTATTCTCTCTCCTGAGTTGACGGGTTCCATTGCATCGGGTGGTTAGTTATGAGACTGTCACCTTTTCGGAACGTGTAACCAATGCCCTGTCACTTTCAACTCTGAATGGTTGCAAGTTACGTTCTCTGGTACAGATGTTCTTAGATTCGGTAGGGCCAGAAAATCCTTAAGATTTTGCGTAAGAATCTGTTAACCTGTTTACGGCTTTCTTGTGATAATAGTGCTGGCTCTATAGGTGCTTCATCCATGTAACAGCACGGGCTCAGCGTTAGTGCGGAACAGTCGTACCTTGATGGCTAAACAGATACATTGCTTGGCGATTCGGCTAGCTATGTCCAGTTCGATTCCACCATCGGTAGAGAGAGCATTCCCAAGAAAATTCTCAACTCCGTCTACCGGTTGTCCAGCAATGCATACTTGAGCTGATGAGTTCGTTCTGAGGCTGATAATTTTAGCCCTCGCCGTGTAAATTTTTAGCTCGACGAAGCCTGCATCTAAAGAAGTACAGACTATGGTAACATTTTTGAAGCCAATGAAAGCTGTATTGGGTAAGATTTCTTTTTTTATAACAGAGCAACCAAATCCCAGAATCACTTAGACTCTATACGGTCCTCGTTCTTTTTTGTGTAGTGGTTGGAGAGACTCAGATTTAATTCGTTTCTCTGTTGTGCTTGGTGGCTGTGACTGATATTCCCCTAGCGGGGTTTGAACTTACCCCGGCCAGGTCACAAGCAAACATACTACCTGCTACTCCGCGGCTACCACTAGATCAATTCCTCAAAAATAACCTAAATGGAGTTGGGTATAATTTGGTCCTTGGTACTACAGCTACTGTGAGTTATTTTCTCTCCATTTCGGTATCACTAGTCATTTTCATAAGGTGATGCTGTGCGCCGATACTTTTTATTTACTTTGCCTTAAAAAAAATATTTCCTCCATATTCCTAGATGATCCTTATACGAAACCAAATACGAAATTTTCGAGGGACAGATTATACCTGCCGTAGTGGGAAAAACATATTAATTATTATTTAAGGTCGGAAGTACCAGTATGTAGCGGTCGGTTGCTCTATAAATTACAAACAACAGTGCATGCTCGAGCACTTTTTTTAAAACAGGAGTTAAAACATCATCGTCGTCGTGGTAAGTACGTTGACGGGAAGCTGATCGTCGATCACATCCCAGAAAACACCAACAAGTTTTTCAAGTCCAAGTGTTTCAAGGAGACCCTCTGAACTGCGCCAACTACAGAGGCATCAGTCTTCTTAACATCGCATATAAAATCTTATCTGCCGTATTATGTGAACGCCTGAAACCGTTCGTCAACAACCTGATCGGTCCATATCAGTGTGTTTTTAGGCCAGGAAAGTCCACCATCGACCAAATATTCACATTGCGGCAGATCTTGGAAAAAACCCAGGAACTTCAAATCGATACACACCACCTTTTCATCGATTTCAAGGCCGCGTATGACAGCATTTATAGAGACGAGCTATATAGAGCAATGTCTAGTTTTGGCATCCCTGCCAAACTCGTCCGTTTGTGCAGGATGACGATGGAGAATGCACGCTGCTCCATCAAGGTCGATAAAGACTTTACCGAGATCTTCGATGTCAAAAAAGGATTTAGACAAGGCGACGCGCTTTCATGCGACTTCTTTAACATCGTTCTTGAAAGAATTGTGCAAAACTCACGCGTCAACACCAGAGGCACAATCTTTCAAAAGTCCGTCCAATTACTCGCATACGCCGACGATATTGACATAATCGGAAGAACGCAGCGTGATGTCAGTGGAGCGTTCGTGAGTATTAAGGCGGAAGCCGCGAAGATGGGTTTAGCGGTAAATGAGGGCAAGACTAAGTATATGCTGTCAACAAGGAAGGACAACCAACATCGACGTCTCGGACAGAACGTCACTATAGACAGATATAACTTCGAGGTAGTTAGGGACTTTATCTACCTAGGCTCCGCTATGAGCTCAGAAAATGATATCAGCGCTGAGATCAAACGAAGAATAACTCTTGCCAATCGCTGCTTCTTTGGGCTAAGAAGGCAATTGAACAGCAAAGCCGTCTCTCGAGCCACTAAAGTGACCCTATACAAGACCTTAATCATCCCAGTCCTGCTCTATGGCGCAGAGGCATGGACCCTGTCAAAAGCGGATGAGGTCGCTCTTGGCTGCTTCGAGAGGAAAATTCTTCTGGTGATTTTTGGTCCCGTCTGCATAGACGGTGAATGGAGGAGGAGATACAACAGCGAACTTTATGGGCTGTTCAGCGACATCGACTTGGCCAGAAGAGTGAAGGTCCAACGACTGAGATGGCTGGGTCATGTAGAGCGCAGGACACAAATGCTCCGGCCCGGAAAATCTTTGAATCCATTCCCTAGGGACGGCGCAGTAAAGGAAGACCGCGACTCAGATGGCGCACGCAGGTGGAAGGGGACCTCAACCAACTGAGCGTGCGAAACTAGAGCAAGAACTACTGAAAGAAACTTCCAGCCTACTGTGTCCCCATAATTTAATTTTTAAGATTTCCTCCTTTGCCGTTTGGACGTCCGAGGGAGCTGAAATGCCCGGGTCAGTTCGTTTGTCTGCATACTTTCTCTCGAAAGATTGTTGGATACACGCTCTATAGGGAAGAATGCGCGATGTTCGTCTTTATCGATATTTAGAGGTGCTTTTGACAATACGAGCTTTAACTGATGCACGAGTCTGCCTGATGACGTGGAAGACGAATAATTGGTGCTCTGGATTTAAGCGATGCGGGTTGATCGATGTATATTGGCAGGGATCAACAGGGGCTGTTCGCCATATGGAATTCTGGCTCCACTTCTACGGTGCTTGGTGGTCTTCTCTCTGTTGTGGATAATGTTGTCTTACTTTCTGGCGGATCACACGTTTTGCTTTGACCAAAATTTGAACAAGGATTGGATAGTAGTCGAATTTTGATAGATGACTCCAAAACCAATTAAGGATCTGGAGCTTGTGGCTTCATGAAAGGCGACAACATTTTGCTGCATTTTTCGTTGGGAAAATATGCACCTGTTTTGCAAGGCTCCGCTAACACACTTATGCGATTCGAGTGGTCATAAATTATCTTGTAAGGATTTAGTGGTAGGGTTAGAGTATTGGAAATCATGAGGCTGGGTTAAGGCCATGTTCAACCCCTTAACCCTTTCCAAAATATTGCTGAAGAATGCAAGAACTCTCGCAGAACGTAGAGTAGTCCTTGGCAATCGTTGTTTTTTTAGGGCAATGCTGAGAAGCATTGGAGATTCCATACAAGACCCTATCATCACAGTCCTGCCTTTTGGCGCAAAAGCATGGACGCTGTTAAAACCGTCGGTCGTTTCGAGAGAAAAATTCTTCGTAAACTATTTAGTCCCGTTTGCGTTGATGGACTTTTGGAAAGAGATTCACCGCGATGCTTACAAGCTGTTCAGCGACATCGACCTACTCAAAAAATTGCGCATCAGTCGCTTAAGAAAGCTAGGACATGTAGAGCGACTGAACACAAATGTTCCGGCTCGCAGAGTCTTTAAATCTAACCCGGAAGGACAACGCAATAGAGGACGACCTCGCCTAAGGTGGCGCGCACATGAAGAAGGGGACCACTATCAACTTGGAATGCACTAAGGACTGAGCCTAACTGGAGAGGCTTGTTGGTTAAGGCCCAGGTTCACCCCGATCTGTAGTGCCACTGCTGAACTCTTTTTGTTCTTATCTTCCTCCCAGGGGACGTTGGGATCATACTGTATCCAATCTCCGATGACACCGTCGGCCAAATATAGAAACACAAACCTGAGTTGGGTTCTCCTGCGTCTGCGGTCACACTGACAGTTGGATTGCTTACGAACACAACTTTGTGTGGCTTGACTCAGCAGGATGCAAGAAAATCCGAGGCATTCCTGATGCCTTTCAACAAACGTGACTGCAGCCTGCAACTTACTGGCACTCCAACGAGGCACTATGCTTTTACTAAGCACCTCACCCCAGTGATTTAGTATAAACTACAATATTCAACGCCTGTGGCAAATTGACGATACTGGAGAAGACGTCCTCTACAATTTTCGGTACTGATGGTGAGACGAGTCAATTCGAGTACAGGGAGACCACAGGATTTACTTCCTGATAGTACAATGGACCAGTTGCGTCTGAGTGTTTTAGTTGGTTTTTTCCTACCCTGACAAAAAAACAAAAGAAACAGCCCTCAACCAGCCCTGAATCCGGTCCCGATACTAATGCTTCAAGCTTTTTTAATTCAACTAAAAGCGCCTACAACTGTGTACATGAAAACCCTAGGTATTCACAACTGCCCATGGACCAATTATACATTCAACTGAATAGAAAAATCAACAGGACGAGAATTGTATATCATGTACTAATACCGCCTCAACAACGACTAAAAACTAAATATGCAGTTGAACATAACAACCCCACACGCCCAAAACAACTTGTTAGCCACCCACCCCTAGCATTTTATATAAAAAATATGCAAATGCTTGCCTTTTGGTCAGCACCGTGTATGGCCCTTGTTCCCTGAACACTCATCCACCCGGCAATTAGCCGTTTTGTGATACACCATATTCCTAAAAACGATTCTAGTTGATGATAAAATCCAATCCAAACCCTTCTCAAATGCGACGGACACCGAGTGTATTTTATGCGCATAAAGCATAAATATTTTAGAACAATAATCGCCCTGTGGCGCCCTGTGGCGCCCTATTGTATATTTTTTTCTAATCTAACGCAAAACGTTCAGAGTTTTCATCGCGAAATGTGCTTAGCATATTTTTAAATAAATAAAAAAAAAAATACCCCGACATTATGGTTATTCCTGATTTATATGCAAAATGTATAAAAATACAATAAAAAGCAAAACGGCCAGAGCCTGCTAAGGGAGCGGGAGGATGTATAAAAATCAATACGAATCATAAAATTTTCGGAAAATAGATAAAAGAAGGAGAAAAATCATATTTCCTCTTCGGCCTTTCGTTCGCGTTTCCGCTTTAATAAAGTTGTCACGTTTTACGGCTCTGCGAGCCTGATATCGTTTATGGCCTATTTCCTGATTTGATTACCCTCTGATAAGTACTTTGCCGGAATCATCAACATGCTCATTATTCATTTGGTTTTCTGTTTTTTTGCGTTTCTCTCTCTCTCTCTCTCTCTCTCTCTCTGTCTGCTACTGGCTGACTTAAGGGCCGCAGGAATGATGGATATGGATACCAGGCTCCCAAAGGAGATCCAACATACCTCGACACCTGTGGATGTGTGTATGTTTGGGGGGGGGAAGCACTTGGAATGGTTTAAATTGAGGGGAGGTCATCCGATTACCACACATACTTAATAGAGTGTCTGCCTACTCGAGTTAATTTAGGTTTTTATGGGTACGGCCAGTTTATCTCCTTTTACGGGAGTGGAGCGTGTTGGTCAATTTTTTTTTTTTTTTTCCACTCTTCTTTCATTCGTTCAGCTTTTATTTGGGTTTATCAGGATCAGCAATTTTGAAGGATATTTGTGGCGTGTTGAGCACACAAATTGTGAGAGATTATTTATGAAAATTTTGCTGTGGCTTTATCTGTAATGTGACATCGAGAAGTTTTAGTTTTGATTGAGTCTAATGTACCTACTGTCATTGAGGTAATTAAGGATATTAAATATGTATGACGGTGGCATTATGTATAAATTATGAGGTTCTTAAGTGTTTTGGATATAGTTTGTGCATAAAAAATTAGCTCTTAAGGTTAAGAGAATCATATAAATTGTGTATGAAATGAAAGGCGATGACTTGAGATGATATTGCGTATACGCCACAGGCTAAACTGTCTTAAAAGGCATTTCCGTGTAATACCCACTTTGACGAGAGGCAACACAAACGAAAACCGTGCGATGTCTGGGGTTTTTGTTTTAGAAAATGTTGTTTTTCAAACGATTACTTAAAGGACTAAAACATTAGCGCAGAAATGTAATTTATTGTGATTATCTAAGGACCCACCAGAGTCTTAACTTCAAGAAAGGCTGAGCTCTTAGAGACAGCGCTTGACAAGCTTCGATTTCAGTACTATTACACACATTGTTTCCTTGCCAACAGTCCAGTTTCAATGTCGGCTTTTGACACTGCTAGGACATCCGTCTGGGAGACGCTACTCTGGTCCGGGAATCTGACTGACTTCAATAGACCCAGTATACTAGAAAAAAATGTCCACACTTACGTCGATATTCATTTTGGATCCATCAATGTAAACGACTGTGGTTTATGCGCTTTGTGCGTTCCCATTTTTTTTACTCCTCTCTGATCGAATGGGATTCTGCATTGATGGCTTTAAGATAGATGTTAAGCTTCTGAAAACTCTAAGTAACGTATTTCTCATTGCTGGAAGGTTCCCGTGTGCACTGCACACTGCACATTTGACGCAACAGACTGTATGTTACCTATGTAGCTTCTCGCAGCCATTTGTGTCGGGCGTTTTATATTTTTGAATGAAGGACCTAGAGTTTAATGCCTCCTGACAATTATTACTTTCGGACTCGCTGTTTTCTGGGATTTTGCCAAACACCCGTTCAAAAGTCAAACGCATTAACCGCTGCCCGGCATTAAAATTATAGTCTGCGGCTGTTCAGTGGCACTTCAACAAGAACAGTGAATACGAAAACCACCCTTTGATGGTGAGTGGAAAGTATCAAAGAGAATGATACTACAATATGCGGCTTTTAGTCGATGAATAGGTGGTGGATTTCGACTTGAAATTTGGAGTTTTCTTCCAAATTTGTGTATGTGTTGGAAAACGCGTTCTATTGCTGTTCTGCCGGTTGAAGGAGGCAGTCTACGTGAGGCAGAAACAGTATATATGCATGCACTTCATAAATATTTCTACAACTTTACGTGTGCATCTGTGTTCCGAGCTACATCCTTCAATTTTGATCACGGGACTATTCGATTGAATTGTACTACGACACATCATGGGAATATTTTCTTCTCATCCAATTATTCTGGCTCGACACCATTCTCCTGCAGATCTTATTTTGCCCTGTAACGCTAGCGGGTGTGTTTCTTTAATCACTTCTCCCTCTCGTCATACCACAAGTTTTATTTAAACGGTGTTGTTAGCATATGGTAACCTAATTCTTCTATGACACTGGTCGTTGGCATTTGTGACTGCGCCATAGATGTTGAAGGCTTTTGAAAAATGTTTGCCCTAGTGCTCTTTGGGGACTCTTATTAACACAGCCGATCTAAGGTCGTTGAGAGTTTTTTTCTGTAGGTACCGCATGCAGATTCTTCTCGTTAGACAGTCGAGCTCTTTTAGGATGCAACTAAAAAAAATTATGTTCCCTACTCATGCTCCACATGTTGCCGCCTCCAATTGCTGAAACTCTTCTGTGCTTCTGCCTTTGTGTGCGTTAGATAGTTGGCAGCTTTGTTCCCGAAATGAGCGCGATATTGTTACACGTTAGTGATTGAAATGCAGGTGCAGAATCGAAACGAAAATGTTTGCTAAGCAAAAGTGAGAATACACACTTGAACTGCATCTCTGAATCAGGCATCCCAATCTGTATCCTGCAGTACGTATGTGTGTTATTTTCTCTCACCCTACACTATACCCACTCTTTAGAGACAAGATAGTTCGTAACAACTGACGTTTTGGACACAAAGAAATAAAACGTTTCCCTTGTATAACTTCAATAACTTAAGCTATCATTAGACGTATATTGCTAAATATTCAGCAGCTTAAAGCAAGAAAACAAATAAAATGTTACATATTACAAATATCCTTCTTGCTGTCTTGCAGCACACCTTATTCAATCCAATCATTGCATCGCCAGAAACCCGATGGGAAATCTATGTTATTTCCAATTTTCCAGGTTATTTTATGAAATTCTCCATGGTTACCATGCGGTAGTACGTCTGATACTCCGACTCATAGTCCGAATACGTCTGGTTGTTAAGACACTTTGTTGGCGGAATGTAATTTTTCAATGGATTCTTAAGCAAGAAATCATAATACTTCATCGCTTTCTTCAACAATCTATTTGTGTTGATGTCAGCTACTTCGATTTTATCCAACAGCTCTACCAAATGTTCACGTTGTTGCTTTCCCTTTGCCCGCAAACTTGCCGGATTCACTGAAAATACACCCAAAAAGGGTAAAATGAAAAATGACTACCAGCTTTAGTGCACACAACTCACCGCCAGTGATTGCAATCGAATTAATTTTCAACTCTGATGAAATATCGCTAATCGAATCAGACCACGCCACTCGATTCGTGACCTCCTGCAAGCATCCAAACGGTGTTAGAAGTATTCCCGGTGCCAACTGAATTGTGGATGATAACTCATGCGAGTCGGTTATGAGGGGATTTGGCATTAGGTAGAAGGCACTAGAAAAAGAAATTTCAATCACAGTACCAGCTCACACTCGTTCACACATAGCACGCAGTCATACCAATCCTTTGTCACGCAACTGAATTTCTCGAATGGAGTATCCATAAAGGTGCACATTTCCGTCAGAATTGGCGGTAAAATGTAACGTGATTGGGTCCCTCCTGGCAAAATAGTTACATCTCCAGACCTTAGTGTGCTGGTGCTATTCAGCGTCGAATCGAAATCCAATTTCGTGCTACTGAATACGTTGCCGCCGCTCATATCGAAAGTGCTATTACTATCGCCACTGGCGGTTGTGGAATTTGTGCTGATTTTCATCACCGAAGGCATGAAGTTCGTTTGATCCAGCTGCATATCGCCCAGAAGGTGGTGCAGCATGTTCTTTGAGAATAGAATCTTCTCCTTCATTTGATGCAGCTGCATTACCTCGTACTGAATGCGGTTTATCGACGCATCGATGTCGGAGTACACTTGCTTGATGGAATTCAAAAGAATTTCATGGTCCTCCAGCTGTTTGGTGCCCAAATCTATTTGTGCTTGACATAGATCGATTTGAGCTAGGATATAATCGTTTTGACCTTTATTAAAACTTCTAGTGTTGTACTGTACAACGTAATTGGAAATTATATCGTCCACGTCCTCGCTAGTGTCCACGTTAAAGAGATTAACTTTACACTGAACAGCTTCGACGAATTGCGTGTAGGCAGCCGAAAAGCGTTGATTAAGAGCATGACTCTCGTGACGGGCGGACATGTAGTTTGCAGCCATTCCAAGCAAAGAGGCTTTTGACTTCATTAGCTTTATGTCGAAGGCGCTAAGATTCTCTTTTAGAGTGACCTTAGGATTCTTATTTAACGTCATTATGTTCTGCAATTGTTCCTCCTTCACTTTGAGAATGGAGTTAAAAATGAGGAAATTAGGAATATTGGCAAATAACTTTCGCATTTTCTTCCACATATCATCTTTGGCTTCTTGAATTATGTGAGCTGGAAAGGAATTCACAGAGGAAAATTAGCTTTGGATACCAATCATGGCAAAATTAAATTTTTTATAAGAGCAGAAACTTCGTGTATAGCTGCAGTCTGCAGTTTCCACTTGCCACCCATAGCAAGAGAACAAAGAGAGATGAGAGAACAACAGGCAATGGCAAGAAGTTCTCATCTTAATGTTGAAAGTCGTAGCATTCGTGTGAAGTAGCCGATATACTCACACGTGATGGCCCTTGAATTTTGTTTTTTTTTTTCGTTAGCGAGGGGAAAGATTACTTTAGTGGAATAAAAGAATAAGTTAAGGCCTTGGGCGTCGAGTTAGTAGAGTTTGCAGATGGTTGGTCTCGCTCCTTAAATAATCTTGAAGCAACAGTTACCCAAGCAATTGGAAGGCTAAAAACAACTGTGATAAAAGACCACTTAGGGATCCAAGGACAGGACCTATCGCAGCAGTGGTCAGTCTCGGAATATATTGGTCCTGAGGAATTTGCTGCCTTAAACAGAGGGACAGTGGGGAACATAATAAAGCAATAATAGTGAGCACATATAATTATGAACACTAATGAGTACGGTCAAACGTTAAACTTAGGAAACCGTGAACAATGACCACAATGTCGCTCGTATCAAAGCGAGAACTACTCAAATAGCACAGAATGTCCACAGAACATAACTTAAAGACGATAACATTTCTACTTGAAATTTACTGCTGGATATGGCTTTGGGAAGTGGAAACGGTCACACAAATTTTCTACCAGCGTCCGTAGGAACTACCAACGTCACCTGATTCGATATTTTATATTTATTTGTAGCTACAGGTCGTTGTATGACAGGGCCTTCACATTTAATGAGTGATATAAAATTCTATCTCGCAGCTAAACAAAAAATTTGAGGTGAGTAACAGCTTCGTGCTGAACTGCACTAGTCCCCGTGGCGTTAATGTTCTGCCTCAAAATACATTAAAAAAAATCTTGTCCTGTGTACTGACACGCATGGCCCTAATTAGAGCCATAGAAACTGGCAAATAATCATGTCTATATATCTATCGCTGGCAGTATTATACTTTCAGTTTCATATAAGTTATGACCCTTGTTCTGATTTCCCATTTGGGTTGGCTGAAACCAACAGGAAACAAGAAATAACTGCAATCGCACTTACGATTCGAATTATTCAAAACTAGTGTATAGAATGAGTCCAGCTCCTTGAATGCCTCTTCCACGACAGCCGCTGCAACACCTTCGTTAGCATTTGATGACGTCAACTTCACAGGCATTGTTGAGATGATGCGATCCTTGTTACACTTCTCCTTCTCTAAGTCCATTTTTAACGCATCTCGTTTCACATCTAGCATATTTACCTTGGCACGAAGCCACTCCTGTTTTCGCTTCAACTTTATAGTTTGCATATCTAGAAGAGCACTATTTAGAGAATCTAAAAATGCTTAGTCTTTTCCCTTACTCTTTGTTTTTATGGAACTTGCAAGTGAATTATACTGCAATAAGAGTTCCGATGTTTTTGTTTCCAATTCTGTTTTTCGCTGCATGAGGTCCTTAACTTTAAGATAGCGCTGCATCTCTTTTGGCAAAAAACTTCGACTGCAAGCCTAAAATGCGAAAAACACAAATTTTATGTGAATATTTTCAAATTCCACTATACTCACCGGAACAACTTGATCCTTGAGTTTGTCCATTTTTCTGATCAGAATGTTTTCACGAATTTCTTGGACCTCTTGACGTGGTTTTACTCGTTCCAGCATGTTGCAGAAAAGGTCTCTTTGACGGGATTTAAAAATACTGCATTGTTTTGAGGGAAATTAGTTAGATTTGATGAAGAAATTAAAATATAAAAAAACATATTTACGATTTCAGAGCTTCTCTGCTTGGCATGTCTTTTTGTGGAAATCCCAGTTTCGTGGCCCATATTTCAAATGCAAGAATGTCTTCGGCAAGAGTCATCTTACGATTGTGTAATGAATTGTAGATTAATAATTGGGCAGCAGAATGAGTATTTAACAAAAATTAATTGTGTGCTTCAAAAGATTTTCAAGTAATTCAAATCACAAATTTAAAGTTGAGCAGTTGACATTTGTAATAATGTAGTAGATGACTACCATCAGAGTGTGAAGTGGTATAAGTGATAGCATTCAGACGCGAGACCGAGTTTAGTTGGTCATTTCAAACTATACCAATAGTAAACCATATTCAGCAAAAAATTGATTCTATACTACACACTCTTGTGCTGACAGGTTAAGCAGTGGAGTGGAGAAACCATCAATTTAGTGGAGACGTAGACATTCTTCAGTTTGATTGTAAAGCCAGGACCGTGAATAGTAAAAATATCATGATGTCCACGAAATTCATTCAATAAACTTAAACTTACTAGATGAACCAATGTAGTGGAAAAGTATTCTCAAATCATGAAATAAGATCAAGAATTGAATTTGGTTTACTAACCATTTACAAAATGGTAAATTTAGTTTAATTTTTTTTTCAGAGTTTTTGTAGTTCACGCTGCCTATGAATGTTAAAATGCCGGAAAAATACAAAACACAAAATAAAAATACTATACCCTATTAATAAACCACATCTACTCCATTCACCATCAATTTCTCACTGTACTCTTCCTTCTGTTATGACATATTCATTGGACCAATTTGTCCAACGTCAGCCTCTTTGTTGGTTGTGCAAATTTTTCACGAGAAAACCGTGGTGTGCCCATATATTTACGTTTTCTAAATTTTAATCAATTTAATAAACAACTTATTAAATTATAATTATGGCTGTGGAGTGTTTTGATATCGATAAAGTTTTAGAATTCTTCCAGGCGAGCCTGAAAGATGATGATGACATCCTTTTAGATGAATACCTTCAAGGATTCGAAGAAATCAATAGGTAAATAGGCCATATCCCTCCCTTAATCCTCTAATCAAATTAGCATTCGATTATTCTTTGTAGATTCTTCCACCTCATGGGCACAGTGTTCGGCTTTGTTAGCAGTGATGTTCGTTCTAAAATAGATATTCTCGCTGATTTTCGCAAAAAAGAAAGCGCCAATCATTTTTTATCCTTCAAGACCATGATAGAGTATGAAAGATCGTCAGGACTGCTAAACAATACTGCCTACGTGTCAGGTAGTCGAACTCTATTACGTTTGCATAGGGGCCTAGGTAAGACTTGCACCTGCTACAAACTATCTACGTGTGCAACAAGTTTTCTTTATCAGTAACGTGCTTGCTTTTTGTTTTTTTTTTTTCTCATCTGTTATCTACTTCCTCACAGAATTTGTACACGAGTTTCTTGTACGGCTGGGTGAGCTCGGGGAGTGCGATAAGACTGCAAGCTGTTGTAAGCATGCCTACAATGATACTCTAGCCAAGCATCACCCGTGGCTGATACGTCGCGGAGCACTTGTTGCCATGTACGCAATGCCAACTAAAGGTGAACTACTGAAGCGGGTAGGTGTTAGCCTTACCCGGGCTACCGAAGTGCTACCAGATATGTTGAAGGCCACAAAAGTTGTACACAATCGAACGGAGAACCTTTACACTGTGTTCGATCTACATGATCTGCCTTAAATGTGATATACACCGATACCACCGCTGCACATCATCGATAGAGTACATTCCGAAGATAAAAAATCCGTTATTAGTTGTACAATTACTTATACAAAAATTTGTAGGCAACGTGGCTATTACTGAAAGTATTTTATCTGTTTTAAGCTTAAAGATCGAGTCGCTTTATACAAACTCTTGCTGATTATGTACCTTTGATAGATTTTTTTTTTGTTTTCCTTATTTTATTTGGCTGTTCTTGTCGTAGAATTTACAATTCTCTCGCTTAATTGTATTTAGTATAACAAATGTAAACTACACAAACAATTATTTAATAAAAAAAATTTATTTATAACAACATTTTAGATAGCACATAGGTATGTACATACGTCTGTACAGTTAATTTTTATCAGTATGGGGTTTTTCCGTGTGACTTGCCTGCCTTTGATTTCGCTTTAAGTTTGTTGGGTCCACCCTTCGGTACGGGTTGATCGGCTGCTGATGGTGACCAAAGCGTTACGATGCCACTCTCCCCGGCGGTGACTAGCAAATTTGTCTGAAAAAAATTTAAGGCGTTAACGTTACTTACACATTATCATTTTTATATAGAAAGTGACTAATAAACATCATGGGTGTCGTGGTTAGTGCGAAGAGCTACTGGACGGGGAGTTCAGATTTGAGTCTGAGAATATAACAAACAATTTTGAAGACTCCCACCTCTGACGAGAGAAATAATTGTCATGTCCGTCTGTAGGACACGAAATCTCTCATCCCAGGCGAAAACATAATTCACTCAACACGAATGCCCGGAAGAAGCTGGGTTTTAGGCACTAAATGGGCTGTAGACAGTCGTTTGGGCTAAAGGATAGGATCATTATACAAATTTCGACCGACTCCATCGGTACTCGTTACAATTGAATACTTATGTACTACATAAAAGCCTTTCTGTAGACATTAGAATGGGTGATTTGTAACCTTTGGATCAATAACTCCCCACTTGCAATCGTAAGGAGTACTAAAACTTTATTGGTAAAGGATTGCTAATAGAGTTTGAAAGCTGGAGTAGAACTTGCGAGTAAAAACTGATTTTTACGTCTTGCATTCTCCTATATCGACTTTATCAACATCTTGGGCGACATCATTAAAGCGTTCAACACCAGTGGCATTGACTTTACGTATGTACTTGAGTTTTCTTGTCTTGTGAAAGATTCATGATAAATCAATTCCCATCGCAAACTTAAAATCACCATTTCGTACTATAGAGCTTACCTTAGAATCATATATACTCTCCCGGATGATTTGTTTGTTGCCATCGAAATCGCCATGCGGTAAAAGATTTTTATTCTGCAATTGAACAGATCGCACGACCTCTCTGAAAGGCAGAAAATAAATTTATTACGTTCACAAACTTTTAATGTTTCGCTCTCACCCTTTATTATAGTTTGAAGCCGCAAGTAGGAACACTCCACCATCAGCCATGTTATGACAAGACACTAAATTGCAATCGGCAGCAGATTTCCTTTTGATTGCTTCTGTTATCTGAGTTCGTTCAAACTCCGCTATGAGATCACCTTCCTCACAGTCGTACGTCTTGAAGTCATTCGTGTGTGTAATGCATGAGATGACATCCTTCTCATAGACGTTTTTATGCCTATAATCAAATTTTTTGAATCTGGGAAGATGTTTGGTTTTGATTTGCTTCTACCAATTCAATTTGTGAACACTGCTTTCTGTGTTGATAGTGGAGGTAAGGGCATCATCTTCAGAGCTCGCTGAGATATCAAAAATGTTTATCAATCCATCCGTAGACCCTGTACACAATAGATCCGGATTGTTTGGATGAAATTTAACGTCGGTTACATCATCCTGATGGCTCTCCCAATAACCACCCATCACTTTTTTCTGTCGAACATCGAAGAAAAGAAGGTAAACGTTGTGCATGATTTGATCTGTGCCCATGCAAATTACGCGGCCATTGGAATTGAGATCAAATGAAGTGATGGGCTTCTTCGTACTTTCAGCAGGATCTGGAATGGCGGAAATATTTAAGGACACTATTTATTGCTACTTCTTTTCAGATCTAACCCTCAAATGAGTGTTCCACCTTTGCTGTCCGCAAGTCATATAAGCTGACATCACCATTTGTGCTACCAACCAGCAAATTGTTCGGCGTCTCATCTAGGAACCGAACTCCGCAGACAGAGCCAGTATTTGCTAAGGTTAAACTGTCATTGTTTGGGCGGGATAGTCCTCGATTGCTATTAATATCGAATATCTGCACAGTGTTGTTCGAGAGTCCTGCAGCAATTCTATTGAACGACCTAATGGAACAAATTAAAATTAATTTAATTGGTTTAGCCTTTTATTCCACTAGTCATACACACTTATCACCACATAAACTGAGGATGTAGACTTTCTTTAGCGAGACAGCAGATTCATCTGCGATTTTGTACTTCACCGGAAAGGAGCTTTCTATCTCGAATTTGCTACAAGTGTCCTCGTCAACAATTGGATCTTCTTCATCGGAACTTGACTCCGGTTCTAGAGAAAAGTTTGTGAATAAGGCAGGACAAATATGTAAAAATTTTCAATACCATCAAATATTTTATCCTTCGGCATTTTATTAATTATTTTAGTAAAAAAAATAAAAAGTTATAAATTTCGTTTTCTGAAAGTAAACAAGGCGGCACAACACTGTAGTATTGCTTAAGACTGACAGGTAAAATGCACGTGCTACAAATTTGTAGTAGATGGCTTTTAATTATAGTAGTAGATGGTAGCTTTGTTTGATTCTCAGCATGTGAGTTAAAGTTTTATTCAAAATTGTCGATTGTTTTGTTGTACATGCTGGACTCAAAGTTGTACTATAACGTGATGGTCAAAAGGAAAGTGTTTTCCTTTTCGGCCAACAAGCTGCAACTCTTAGTCAAAGTAAGAATGTACGAGCATGACTCCTGTCTCGAAGACGAGGAAACGGCGGAGCACTTCCACTGCAGTGCCAAGCTTTTGCGAGAACGAGTTTGAGTGGTTCTCACCTTGAGCATGATGTTAATAGCCAAAATTCTGCGGTTCACTAAGAGCACTCAGAAATTTAGCTGGATGTATTTTCGAGGGGTAGAAGTACAGTGGATCACTCTGTTTGTGAGTCCTTTTGATAATACACCTCTTCAACTGAGCCGATTTCCCAAGACGAATGCACATCGTAACATGTGACAACTTTAGTGGCAGCTATAATAGATGCCGTAAACTTTTCGTCTCATTCTGTCCACCGTTTCTTTTGAATCGCAATCTCTCCTGTATTGTGATAGGACAGACTCAAGTTTTTGAGTAGTTCCTGCCTCTCTCATGACTTAATGTTTTTTATGTGGGTATTAAGTTACCCTGATGGCATAACTCACAACTTGCTGCGCCAGGTTCATTAGAAAAACCTCTAGGATCTGAATACTCTGCACAGAAACATCGGCGTTAATCCGCTGCACAGGGCTTTGAAACTACCATCCCGCAAGTTTTCTAAGCCGATCGGCCACCTATCAGTTCCAAAATTTTTACACCTCCAAGTCTTTTAGTAATATAACTTGTGAATTAATTTATTTTTATACTTTAATACTTTACATATTTAACTATTTCTGTTTTGTTTGAAAAAGTAATTAAAAATGCGAATCTAAATCCAAAGTGTGTGTGCTAATAGTTAACTAGAATTTTGGACCTTTGAACCTATACAGCGAATGTTTAATTTCATACAATGCAATGTTCTAACACTTAAATTTCTATAAATAAATTAGTTTTTGTTTAGTTTTATGCTTAAGATCGGTTTATAATCGGGTGAGTGGTTGATCATTTAAGCCTTTGACAAGCCCTCCCAACGATCGGGTACGGTGTAAAAATATCGATCCATTGCATCGGTGAAACGTTGCTTGTAGCGCTCTGGTGATATTACAGTCGGTAGCTTACCCATTCCTCCGCCTAGTATTCCCGTTTGTTTGACGAAAGATTCAACGCGCTTATCGAAGGTAAATGTGCGTATGTAATCTGAGAAAAATGAAAGAAAATAGAAACTTATTTATGAAAATAAGAGATTTGCTTATAGTTACCGATAATTCCTAAGACCAACACACTATCTTTGTTGTCCAGTCCGACTAGAAGTGAATAGTCCATCACTTGATTCTTTTCTAAAAATGATGAATCTCGGTTGATGGCGTCCTTAAGGACAGCTTTGCTATGTGATAGAACATAGAGGGGCTTTGACCAAGACACTGGAAATAAAGAAAAGGGAAAAGCGGCGTTAAGAATTCAAATGAATAAGTTTTCAGAAAAAAAATTATATTTGCCATGGAACTGATGGTAGCAAGATACTCTCAATTTTTAAGCCTTTTGATGCCACTTAACTTCGTCATAAATGAAACCGCCGATCAAATTGCGATACTACGCCTTAAACCGAACAGAAACTTAGGAACGACTTCATACGGATACACAGTGGACACACGGACCCCATATTCGAATCCTCGGAAGAGACAAATGGACCTCAAAAACCGTCGCCACAAGCTCGGAGGATTCAATGCAGAACAATAAAGAAGTTACTGGGACAGCAGTTCACTAAGCAATCCAATGACGAGGGCATTGAGAGAATATGGAGAATACGTGGACAACCAAGCAACCATTTGGGCACTGGGAGACGTAGCTATTAAATTGAGAGTACATACACTCTGTCCCACTGAACTTAGGACTTGTATTTGAATGGGTATAAACAAACCCTAAGAGACCCATTTTCTTTGCTTTAATTCTTTCTTTACTTACTCTGCACTAAGTTTTCATCCAGCAAGACAATCTCTCCATTTTGATTGGTGGGATCAACAAGTCGATTTCTCTCCGAACCCTTGAGATCAAATTTGTTTTTAATGTTACAATCATAAAAAAGATTCTCCATCACCAGCATTGCCTTCTCCTGAAAGGAACTGAAAAAGACAGACACACCAATAAGATTCATTTCCATTTGCACTTGTTCATCAAAACTTACTCCTTTTTCTTGATAGTGACTTTAAAAACACCAAAAATCTTCGCCAAGAGTGTTGGGTGGTCCTGATGTTGGCACTTGATAATGTAATCGAAGTAATTCGGAGCAAAGTTTTCAAAGATTGCAATGTCGTTCTTGGTCATCTCTTTTAGTACGAAGCGATCATCTAGAGTTTTACTGAACTTCGAACCACTTTTTCCACCTCTCGCTTCCCATTGCATACTTCTGCAAAGCGATCTGGCTAAGAATATCCTAGTATCCTCAATATCCGACTGCAGCTGAGCACTTTCGTCCTTCGGCTGATCGGTAGGTTTCGCCGTCGTCTGAATAGATGGGTCACTCGTCTTACGAACAATTTCCAATTCAACGTTCGAACCCTTTTGAGTCACTTTTAGCTCTTCATGCTTTTTACTATGCTCGAGTTCCTTAAACAGACTCTTGCCCATTTTCGGGACTTTCAACGCATTGGCACGCATCAAATCGAATTCCTTGGCAAAGTAGATCTTACAAGTGAACTGTGTCGAATGATCTTGGAATGATATTTCAATGTGGGAATTCGGTTTCGTAGGCTTCTTTTCATCATCGATGGGTTTCGGGGGCTCCTTTTCGTCAGAATCAAGGGAACTGAAATTGCAGAGACATTAGGAAAATAAGGAAATGAAAAAACTAACGAAACTCACCTTTCATTCAGCTTTCGCTTGGGGTTTGGGCTATTTAAAGGCGCATTGTTGGCAGGCCCGCAATTTAGAGAAATCGTATCCACCAGCCGATTGTAGTCATGCGATGTTAAGCTGTATGCAATGATAGAGCTAAGATCTTGATCATGAACTAATATAGGGAATGCTCCCAATTGCAAGGTTAAATGTTCATTCTGCGAGAGCGGCGATTGCAATAGATTTGCGGTTCCAGTGGAGGGAAGTAAATGGCTTAACATCTTCTTGATGGATTTTTTGTCATTTACATGCTCTTGAGCCTTATTTTTTTCCACCGGTGGCAAACTTTGCTCATCCGAACTACTTTCAGTACGAACCGATTCGTCTTGGCTGTCAGGTATCGGTTTAGGTTCTCCTGTTGGCGATTCCATATCTGATCTCAAGTCTTCAGTGCATATCTGCCCGGAATCAATTTGTTGATTTGAGTCATTTTTGTGCAGAGACTTCAATTGTAATGCCATCTCGTGCAGTCTTGGTTCCCAAACTTCGATATTCTCGGCCAAATTACGTTTTGCCATCAACATTCCGTCATTAATATCATAAGAGTTAGCCTCATTCTCTGTCAGTAAAGTCTGAACTATTTCCACGTGCTTTCGGAAGTTAAATTGATCATTCAGGAGAGAAGTCTTTAAGTTGGCTATACTGGTTGACTCGTCCTCTGTTGCAAAGTCAGCGATTTTTTCATGAATTTTGGAGTACACCTCATGACCCTTAATCGAGAATCGCTTAATATCTTCTAGGACTTGAAAACGATCAAAGGGTTTTGGCTTCTTTAAATGGAGAACCAGTGGAGGTAGGTTGATTTCCCACACTTCAATAGGAGTGTACATAAACTTCGCTCCGATACCATGATAGGTGAAGTAGTGAATGTAGTCTCGGTGTAAGGAGTGGCCACACTTTGCTTCTACTTTCTCAATATCACTCTCATCTTCGAGGGCACGTCTCTTATAAGCGTGACCATAAAATCGCAGTTCCAGGTATTTAGCGAATGACAAGCATTTGGTTGTATCTGATATTGGAACACTAGGAGTCACTTCGTTGCAACGAGAGCACCATGAAGTGAAGTAGATACGATTTGGATCGTTTTTACTTGTGTCTTCATTAAGGAAAACCTGCACACAACCCATGGAATGTACGTATCTGAAATGATATTCGATGAGTTGGGAAACATGTGGAAAACAGAGAATACATACCTCCTCACATGATCCATCATGGGTAGATCACATAGCGGACAAATGTAAGAAACTCTAAAGCAATACCGCAGCAGGAATTGACCCAACATAATGTCTTGCTGTCCATAAAACTTCATGTCCAATAGAGTTGGTTGTGCACAGAACGAGGACGCCTTTGGATTGAAGTAGAAGCTGCAAAACAGAACTGGAAGACGCTGGTGATTCTCCAAGTCCAGAGCATCCTTGTACACATGATCCTCACTGATCTTCTGCGGTTTTTGAAAAGAATCACGACGCTTTAGCTTCATCACTAGAGGGAAAGAGTATGTTAGTGTTGAGTGGATAATGAGAACGGAACTTGCTTACTTTTCTTTTTCTTTGGATACCTCCCGCCAAAAGATCGAAACTCTGCCAACAAAGTCTGCAGTTCCCGATTGTCAATCGGAGCAGTAATTTTCTGCTTTAAGAATGGATGTGGTGGATTCAGCTGTACTGAATCTTCAACAATATTAGGCGCTTCAGTCTCTGTCAGCGCAGGTTTCTCATTTGAAGTCGTCGACCACTGTTTGGAGAAGTAGAGTTCTTTTGGAAAATGTGGACGCAGGGCACACTTCCTTCCTTGTTCGGTCTCCAAATAAGGCAGGGGAAACGTTAAAAACGGTGAGACAGAGAGGATTGTTGAACTCAGTGCTGTACGGAAGCGATTGTCATAAGGTGTCTCAACTGCTAGTTCAACGATAGAAGAATCTGGTGATAGTTTGCTGTTTGGTAGCTCAGCAGAACGGAGGGGATCAGTAAAATCGCTTACATCTTCGATTGTGACGAATTTTTCCTCAGATTTTCGCTCTATGAGCTTTTTTGCGACTGGCGGATTTTTTTCAATGGATTCGGCGGTCTCCTCAGTGGTCGGTTCCTTTTGGTCGGTATCGGCACGGAGTATGACGTCGGATTCAACTTCGTCGGATGGGCTTTGTTCTTTGGAATCAAAGATTGGTGGCTTTGGCGACAGAGGCCGAGCGAATTCATCCAGAAGGAAGGACATCTCCAGGCGCCAATTGTACCTATGGAGTTAGATAGTTAAGAGTTGTAACAATAATTTGGATTCTTCGATCAATATAATTACAAAAAGGAGCAAATTGACGCCCGAAGGATTATTATTTGTTAAATAAGAAAGGATATAGACGTACCTCGCATAGACAAGAAAAGACGCCACTTTTTTGACCTTAGCCAACTCAGTATTGTTGCCTCCTCGCAAAAGACATGTGTACCCCCGGGGACTGGAGAGTTTCTCAAAGTACATCAGGGTTTTCGTGGATCCTATCAGAAAAAGAGAAACTTAACGAGATTGCTGCAGAAGATAAATAATACCTTCTAACCATTTCCATCTTCAAAGCTCTTGATATAGAAGGCATCACACATTCCAAGCTTAGGCTTGCCAATATTGGATTCAATCGATGATACAATGTCACACTGCAAAGCCTTGGATAGTCGCTCCATAACCGATATTTTCACATCCAACACCAGAGTAATCCCCTGTGATCGAAGCATATCCTGAGCTATACCAGCCACATTCTTGTGAACTAGCACTACATTTGGCTTAGAGCTCATAATTCTCGCTGTAACATTGCGTAGGTACTCCTTCTCCTGCAACAGCACCGTAGAGATGCTAACAAACTTACCCTCAACTCTCTCATACACAATTGGACATTGCAAGAGCAGAATTCTAGGTCTCTCTACTCTCGTAGCCATATCCTTATGAGCCACATTCTTGGAGAATACAACTCCACCAACAATTGTACATTCCTGACGTTTGCCACCAGGAACCTTTTTGAAATTCACATAGTTTCGTATGTCCATCAAGTCATTTGTGCAGTACTCCGGCTTAAAGTGATTCGCCGCTCGACAGCACAATGGTGTCAAAACCTTCGACCACCGTTGATCAAGGTTGGAATTTCTCAACATTTGCGTTAGCAACTGGTCTTCATGATCACAATAGGACTCCAAGAGTTTAGATGTAGTTGTCGTGGATCGTATTGAGTTCTCTAGTTCCACATCTTTCACCGATTGGAAACTCAAACTGACGTCGAGAGACTTTGGTGGCTGCAGGTCGCTGTCATACTGTGGACTGGATTCATTTTGATTTCCAGGGACAATGTCGCTTTCTAAATCGATTTCAGCTATTCCAGATGTCATTACTTCTGGACGCTTTGGAGCGAATCTGTAGTGCAAATTCTCATCAAAATCCGTTTGATCTGAGTCAGGAACGATGGGCAAGAGAAATCCTGCGGCGAGCATTGCACTAAGAATGGCAATCGCTTGGACTTTATTTGAGGATTTTTGGTTGGTGTTTAGAAAGTCGATGAGATCGAGACCGCAATTCTGTGCTGGTAGAAGACGGATCATCTCCTCGTGGAGCGTTATTAGAGAGTTCGATTGTTGAAGAATGTTCTTGCGGTCGGCATTGGAAAGACTGTTGATTTGATTAGAGGCAAAGCGTTCTTCCTGATAGCCAACAGAAACCTTTCGTGCTAGATGTGGATTCAAACGAGGCTGGAGATTCTCACTGGATTCGTCATTTTGTGAGAGTTTACTGGAGAGATCCTCTTGTAGTGCTTGAAGATCGGATTTGAGGTCAACTGTGATGTTGGGCGACTTCAAGTAACTCAGGACTATTTTCGAGCAATAGTTGCACACTTTCAAATCACCTGTAAAGATAAACATTAGGAAACGCAGGACTTGCGATTGCCTTCGACTCACCAGAGCACATGATAATTGTTCCAGGAACCACTTGGTTACAACACTTGGAGCAGAATATCTGTCCACAGAGCCGGCAATGATGCTTTCGACGGAAAGCCGAGAATTTCTGTGTACAATCGTAGCATTCCTTTGCTTTGGCATCTGGCATCCAAAAGCGTTGCAAGTCGGTATCCTTATAGTTTCGCAGATTCTAAAAAGAAACTTTGTCAGCCTACTACCACAGACTCACTTATGTGTAAGACTTACGCTGTTCTTTGCAGCGACAATATTACTGATCCTCTTCAGAACGTTCACCATGGTTCTACCTTCAGTTACTTCTGGCGGAGATTCGTCAACCTAAACGTGCATGAACAATTTGAATTGGTGTCAATTATTCATTGACTCTCTAACTACCTTGTCTCCGGATTCACTTATCTCTTCGGTGGTTGTTGATCCAGATCCATCTTGATTCGACTGTGAGTTTCCAGGCTTATTGGTCGAGCTTAAGCTTGAGGAAGAACTATTCCGTGAAATACTACCGACATCAGCATAGAAAGTACTGTGAGATGATGATTTGGGAACATTAGATGGCCCAAGGCCACCACCGCCACTAGTAGGAGCATCATTTACGGTATTATAACTTGCATTGTAGGCATTTTGAATTTTATTAACAAATTTACTGAGAAAGGTTTCGGGTTCTTCTTCGAAATCGCGAGCGAATTCTGTCAATTTGTGAGGGGAGTGAAGATGTTGATTCATTTTTACTATGCACACTTATGAAAGTGAAAAGGCTGAAATTATGTAAAGTAGTGCGTAACAGATTTTACTGCTTTTTTTTAGATTCCGGTTAAGTTGAGTTGATCGCTGAAACCAGATTCTGGTGCTAAGGTGCCCAGAGCAAGGTCAGTCCATCTTTGTTCCTAAAAAATTAAAGATATTCGTTAAGTTGTTATTTTCAGGAATAATTCGCAACTAACTTGTTCACTTAGAGTCAAATGAGAATCAGTACCATCGGCCTCCGGATCGGGTAACTTATCGGCTGGGACGAGAATCTGATCGAACGGTAGAGTTTCCTCGCGCCACTTATTGTCTACAATGTCCAACAAGTAACCTTCAATTGGAGCCTAAGATAGTAAAGAATACGCATTTGTTACTGATGGGGTTGAAAACATAGTTTCATTGCTAAATATGTGTTAGAATCAACTCTCGGTAACAAGTGGAAAACGTCTTGGGTTAGGGAAGAACAGGTGCTCCAGATGGCCACAGTTTACTTTATATTGACAGACTGTACAGAAGATGAAATAAGGTACTACCTATACCGGCTTTGCAGCGGCATTGACTTAGCTAAAAAGGACACCGTCAAGCGCATATATTGCCACGCTGCCGTACAGCACAGTTGGGTTTTGATGTCTATCAATGTACAAAGCTTGAAGCAGCTAGTTAAAATTCAAGCTAAGGGGAGAGTCCTGGCTGGGAAAGAACAAATTTAAAAATTCGTGACGGAAAATCCCGGGATTAGACGGCGTACCAAACCGAGAACATAAGCTAAAGGCAAAAGCTAAGCCTGGACAATAGATCATGCTGAAGAGGAGGAATCATTCCGGTGCAGTGGATGAAATAGGCACTAGTGTTTGAGGGTAAAAAATGAGGACTGTATTATATGTAACAACCGCAAAAGTAATGGATCAAGTTGGAGGTCTTTTCGAACACCAATGCTGTTTTCGTAAGGCACACTTTACAGTGAGTGCCATTGCCAATGAAAATCCTCATTAAGGGAACGAGATGAGTGAGCACACAAATGTACAGACCGGCCGTGACGCTAGAACTCGGCAAATAGGAGTACACAAGTACAACGCAAATATAATGGCCGACTACTTTATGAACTAATTGCAGCTTTAATACACCTACGACGGAGTGCAAGAATATGTGATAGCCTGGGGTATTCCTCAAAGTTCGGTGCAAGCTCTCAAGTGAAACAAAAAAAAATAGACACCTTAACCATTATATCCCAGCCGCCAAACTCCAGACGTCAAGGGATACTTATAATGTAGCCTATCTTTGATGTTAAGTTTCTTTTTTCGGTCACAGAATATTACCAAATCTTATTCTCCTTTCAACCACCAAGTCGAAAATTCGCTGTGCAATTTCATCATCATAGTTACCTTTCCAGTTCGTATAATCTCAAGAAATGGGAACAAGAATCAAAACCATATTATTTGACCCCATACCTACGAGTTCTGTTTTTTGAGATTCTTTCAAGTCACATGCCTATCTCAGTAAACCAGGAACAATTTCTATGAACTTTTTATCAAAAGCAAGAGTTTGCCAGCAGAGATGTAGGGCGCATTTACCTGAAATTTTGTTCCATACTTAATCGGTTATTTCCTGTGAGCCATCGCGAATTAGTAAAATCTATTCAAAAGTTTCAAGGTGAACGATGCCAGTAACAAATGGCCAAACCCAGTTAAGTGAGTGCAAAGAAACACCTTCAAAATAAAAACATACCAGGACCAACTATACACAACTATTCACTGGCAAGATTTACGCGCTTTTCCATACCCGACTATGACGTTTGTGGATAAGTAATGCGCACTAAGAAACAGTTAAGGTAGGGTATTATCCCAAACAACTTTTTGCCTGACTGCCTGGAGTGCATATGTACTAAGAATAAATTTACGTAATAAAATTTTGTCTGCATCTGTCGGCAGCTATCTTTCTCACATGAAATGCATCTCAAATGACTTACTCTGCAGCAGAAAACATTTAACAAATACACCGCAACTCTATGTACATGTACATATAACTAGATTATATCTCTTTTTAGTCGCAGCCCTTTTATTTATTACACTTCCCAATGAGAAAATCTCTGACTAGTGGGAAAACATTGTGTGCTAGGCAGTTTCCAAATGACTAACGTTACGAACAATACGAATTTCTAAGCGAATCCCTTTGATAAAAGAAAGCCATATAGGTATATAGATAAACAAGAAACACCCAAAATCTATGGACAAGCTTACAAACTGATTGATGACTACGCATGGATACATGAAATTTTATATTATTTATGATAATTTCCAGTTTGCCCCGCAAAAGACAAAGACAATCACAGTTCTGAGCAGTTTGTAGTTAGAAGTGTTTACATTTCCACTTTACAGAGATAACAAATCACTTGCGTAGCAAGTCTTATGAAATTAGTTAGTTGTTTTATTATTTATTTACTATTTTTGAGAAATTTTTTGTTGGTTGTAAACGAGAATCTTTTTTTTTAGCATGCAATCACGAGTGTATACCTGACTGTCCATCACTTCGAAAATTGCTTATTTCACTCAATACAAAAGGTAAGGTATGCAAATTTAGAAATCAATTAACACAATTTCTATTTATGGCGCAAAATATAAACACTTGGAGATATGTAAAACCACAAAAAATCACACAATTTTGAATGGCGATTACCTCACCTCGGCCAATAAGAAAAAAACAACTGACAGCGGATTTGTAATGTCAATGCCAGCTGATTGCAAATGTAGGTGGTTTTCGAATTTCGAAGTTCTTTCGGTACTGGTGGACACATCCAGGGGTACTGTTAAACTGATTATTTTCTTTTTAACGGAATAATTCAAAATTCGCGATTCAAATTCTACGAATACTGAAGCAATGCCGCCTTAAAAATTAAATTTTTGAAAATTTGGTTAAACGTGACTGCGGTCGTACATCGAAGGTTAGATGTACATACGTTGATTACAATTCCCAATTCTTATTACATATGAAATGCTGATTAGGCGTTTCTCCGATTTCTTTCCCTTACCACTATTGAATTATTGAACTGTCTCTCTTTTTTTTTTTGTAAGAGAAGGTCCTGCGATGTCTTCAATTGCAATCGTTAAGCACCATAAAATATCTGTAACGGACGTTTAAGATCTGTGTATTTCGAAAACTACTTGGAATTAAGGATTACGGCCAATTTCTCCTTGTGAATCAAAAAATGCTTTATTATTCCGATTTTTCTCTAAAATTAACACAATAGAAGCCCAACTCCCATGGCTTATATCCTAAAAATTCATTAAAAAGACAAATACCATACAAACTACCAACACAGTCTATATTCAACAACAAATATACTGAAAACATGTGGCTCCTTTGGGTGACTTCAATGAAGATAATCTCCTTCTTTGCAGATAACACGCTCATATGCACAGGCAGTATTTTAACTGTAGTTCTTTAGAATCTAAGTGCGTCCGTCATTGATGCCATTGTTTCATGCCATCGTGTTCCAATAAGAACTTTCTTGCTATAATCACATGTTGTCAATGTCCATACCATTCTCTCTCCTCCGAGACCTTCGCCATTGATAGTTATGCATGTCAGGATGGCAAGATATTTAACAGTTCGTTGATTGAAATTCCACATCCTTTTCTGATCAAACAACGTTTAATTGGACAAGAAACCAGTCGTCTGTTAAGTTAATTTTGCTCCAATCACGATCAAGACTCCGGAGTCCACTGAAGTCATTTTAGAATATGTTTCCTACGACGCAAGTGCGTGTGCTCTTAAAGGAAATAATTTTATTTTAGTCACTGCCCATTCGTATTTAGCAATACATTTATATCTAGTGCCAAGGTGGTTAACAAACCTCCCACTCAGTAGTTCAAAGCATTAATCATTGAGCCATGGCACCCGCCCCCAAACGTGGTAATCGAGTCTGAGTGCTCTAGGATTTGATTTTAAGCTAACGCTTCAAGGGTCAGCGTTGTTTTTTTTACGAAACCGGGGGTTGACTAGCAAATTTCGAAGATGAAATGATGATCATGTGCACCTACATAGTGTCTCGTAATTTTTTTAGTTTTATTATTATTTAAGTTTTTACGACATTTTACGATACTTTTCTTTTAAAGGATAAAGCATAACCAAAAATATTTATATTATTACTTAAAATTATTCTAACATTTCAGCTGTTCTAAAACATCGTAAGAAAGTTATAAAGGTTCTAGTAAAATACTTATACATATATACAGGGCTTCTGTATGATTTCACAGTTTACAGATGTCCTTGTATTTCAAAGTCAAATACTTTTGTTAAAAGTTCTTAAATTGACAAAGTTTTCAGAAAATATGTTTAACATTGCATCCATATGATTTATGAGGAGGTACTGAATCGAATGGTTTCGTGGTGAACTCCTTCAAAGATATGTGTCCTTCTAAATATCTGACTTGTTGATTGGTTCATGGTCTGTTAAGTAGAAGATTTTCTATCCTAACTTCTGGATTTACTGCAAAAAAAAAAAAATTTTAAATGTTTGACATTATTCCTTTTTAAAAAATTAAGGCACAAGTATACTTACAGACTTTTTCTTACTTAAATGCTTCTGTGGCGCTACAGTCTGGAGAGGATCAAGATATCAACCAACAGCCGTTCGGTTCCTGAGTTATTTGCATGCAAAATCTCACACACGCATCCCAATGATCTACGACGGATGATGCTAACCTTTTTCACAATTAAAACATTCGAGAAAATAATACTCCTAGATATCTACATGATGGACTCCTTTGAAAGTAACTTCCTATCCAAATCCTAACATGCGTATCAGAAAGGCAAATTTTTTGGGATGGCAATTAAACACTACTACATCGAAAAATCATTCTCGATAAAGGAATTGCCCTGATAACGTTACTTGATAAAAAAGAAGTGCTGACCTACGTTGAAACCGAATTGATGACCAACGTATTACGTAGGGTAAGCATTTGCTTTTGCATTTGCTTTGGACGCAGCTTCGCAAGAAGACTTGCAAATCGAGGAACCCCCGAGGTGTCCTAATTTCCCTCTTACTCTAGTTCTCAATGAGCTAGAAATGGAGAACATCTAGTGCATGGTTGTAGCCTAGACAAATCTCCCCTATTTCTCTGTATTAGACAGGCACCCTCAGACACTTGTCAATGTCATGCAATTTGCTTTTGATAATTTAGTCATGTGGATCAGTAGCTGCAATCTCAGCATCATCCTGACTTAGACCGAGTTGATCCTTTTTAACCAAACATAATGCACTGGTTGTCCACGTCGGTACCTAAGCCGATCTTTATATGTGGCATACTAGCGTAGTGGACCGCTCTGAAGATCTAAAATTATTTAAAAATAACTAACCAGTGACAGGTCTCAGTATTGGTGCGCTGAAAGCATCTCAAACAGCGGCACTCCAGATAATGCTGCACCTCTCTCCAAGCGATATTGTCCCCAAGTAAACGACTACTCTACTGGACATGTCATTTTATTATCGATGCCTCGTCATCTTCCAATTGTTACCGACTACCTGTCTGTTAAAGAACTTTTTCATTTAGGCTACAAATACTCCATACCGGTCAGAAAAGAGTCGGGGATCGTTCTGTCCTTTATATGGAAACTTGGTAGCACTTCATAGATCTAAAAATGAATCGATACCACTGTTTTCTCTGAAGACCTTGACATTTATCTCCCCTTTTGCATACCGAGCTGTTGCAGCGTTTTTCAGGCCAAAAGAGAGGCCCTATCTGAAAACTAACCAAAGTTATAACTGGGCGTTTGATTATAGGTATAACGACTTCTGCAAAAGCTGAAGAGATGACAAAGAGATGGATGCCATATCTTATTCCCGGCAGTATAACCCACTGGTTACTACTTTAGTGGTAAAACAATGGATCTATGTACTTTTGGTTTAAATGTACCTCATCGAGAGCCACTTCAAACGAAACCAATAGGACCCCGTTTTCAGGAGTGATATCGAAGCCTCTCCTACTAAGCATAACCATCTCCAACTCAATAACTTATTTAGTACGCAAGTTAGTTCAATTCATTCAGTTTACTCTGTGAGATAGCTAGTATCTAACACCAAAAAATTGAGTGCTACTCTCTCTCTGAAGCCACCCATCAAGTTTTGGACTCCTTAGACCGATGATAAATATTGATTGTGGACTTTTTCTGACCTAAACAGCAACCCTCATGCAAATAGTTTGCTTCCATAAAAGTTTAGCATTCGATAACTAAACTTAAGCTTCTGCCGTCTCATTTTGATTATGTAACTGCCTAAGGCCGTTGACGCACCTGCCACAACATTAAGTTAACTGATTTCACAAATCACACGGCATACCGAACATCCAATAATATACTCGCATCTAATTATGCTCTTAAACTAATGCCATCTACAGAGAATCTCATTATCGCTCAAGCAAAAGACATCTCAAACGCACTACACACAGTAAAATGTTTTTGAATTGACGTTGAAATCCTAGCAAAGGAATTGCAAAGCTATTTAACCAGCCACCCATCGTCATTCAATTGCAGCAGGAATAGGTACGGATATACTCGTACGTATGTATAGAACTCTGGGGCCCGCTCAAAGGTGTTCTGTCAGGAACGTACATTGCAATTTACTCGTTTACATGCAATTTATGGATACTCTGGTTCACAGCAGGCGACGGATATTATTACGTGATTTGCTTAAGGATTTATCCTGAAAAAGAGGACGATTGTCATGGAAATTGAAAATAACAAGTTGGTGACTAATTTTCTGGTTGGAAGTGAAAATGGTCACTTACTCGTAGTTGGAAAATCAAATTTCAAACTGATGGATATGAATTTGAAATAGTTTTGTGATTTTAGATGACAGCTAGATAGGGATAAATAGGTGAACCTAAATGTATTGAAAGAATTTTGAAAATGTGTACACATCCCTACCAGGGATGCTTCTGGCTGTTTTAAAACGGAAGCTAATTCTTGCACTGCAGCATCCATTCCGAGGGTAGAAATCCCAGTGGAAATGAGAGAAGTTCAGCGTAGAGTAGGTCGTGACAAATGAAATTATGTCCACGCGTTTGCTGGAAAAACATAAGATGCAGCCAAACCAAACCAAAAGGATGGTAGGTGGTCACAGTTTGCGTCAACATCTGGTGAAAGATTTAGATGAGTGGGGAAAATGAGACTATTTATGCCAAAAATTTACCGAAGATATGTGCTATACTTGTTCTTAAAGCTGGGAAATTCAATCATATTACCTTGGCATACGTGACAGAAGTATGATTGGAGACAACTAATTATCCGCACCAGAGATTACGCACATGAAAGATTGATTATTTAGCTTTATTCTGAAGTAATATTCACAATGGAAGGGTGGTTATAAGAGTAGCATGCGTGACAGTAGAAACACGGCTCAAGACGGCGGTCATATGCCGTTTACACATAGGACTTCTTGTTACTGACTGATGGTCCACCCAATTTTTTGCTTTAATTCTTGAAGGAGGAAAGATGATTCAGTACGCGTAGTCCTGAGTGTGAATTATTGCATCAGCGGGAGATATTTGAAAGCCAAGACGAAGTTCGTATTTTGCAGCAAAAAAAAGACAATTCCGCTACAGGGATGTTACACCATTAAGCGAAAGGTAAGCCCTTAAGTATGAAATTAAATAAAAGACATGAGATTTTATTTCCGACCGCCTTTGGATACTATTTGTTTAATTTTTAGCTGAAAGTGTGGATAAACAGACATTTTCAAAACTCGCAGATTTTTTTTTTCTATCCTTATGCGTTTGGAAGAAGGGGAAAGAGGAACAGAGGAAGTACCGGTGCACGTTGGCTTTAAAGGCTTGAATGCTGTAGTGATGAGAAAACACAGAGCGTGGAAGATTATTCCACATACGTGTCGTTCGGCTTATGAACGAATCCCTGTATTTGACAGTACGTCCGAAGTTGGGCTTGATTGGCAAGTTTCTCTGGGAAACTATGAAGCCCCATTGGATTCTAAAGGGTCTTATATCTACATCAGCAGTTGGCCTCAGAGTTCAGATTGGGACCAGCACACATAGAAGCCCTTACGATTATGGAAATTATTTTCTGGTTTTTTTGACGAGTGTGAATCTTTTTAAGAAGGAAGCAATCGATTTTGGAGTTACAGCTAAAGCGTAGAACTTAAGAAAGGATCTAGATTTGCAAGGATGAGTTTACTTTATGCGGTTTGCCTGAAGAAAAGTCTGTCACATTAAAGGAGTAACCTGTAATGGATGACATATAACCGATGATGTCTACGTGGCACAAGTAGTTCAGCAGTTCAGTTGTTCAGGGGTCAGTACTTCGGCAGATCAATGGTGCTTTAGCGGTTCAGTCGCTCAGCAGTAGGTCAGTGCTACCGCCGTTCAGGGTTTCAGTGGTTCATTTGGAGTGCAAACAAAGAAAAGAACTAGAAGAACGCTTCTTCGCTTTTTTTCTTTTCTTTACTCTTCGTAACCTCAGAAGATGGGTTGGTTTTTCTCGGGACAGATCTGGGACCGGGATTTTTATTTCATTTGCCTTTGCTTATATTTGTTTTGATTTATTTTCCTTCTTTGCTAGCTAAGGGTTGAATTGTGCATAATGTCTGCTATGGACTGGGTGTCGTGGTTGTTTTGGTGTAAATTGCGCGTAAATTTATTTTTCTGTAGTGAGACACCGATGCATCCTCGACAAATCACTGTTTTTGGACAGGTGGAGTAATTAAGTTGCATTCCTTCGAAATTGACTGTGAATGTTATTTGTTACAAGAGTTTTACAACCGAGTTTAATGATGTGGATCATCATAGCTTGTGAGTGCAGTGGGACGCCGTGATGTATTCCTAAGCTAGAATCAATTGCAAGGCCGTCTGATATCGTAAAGAGACAACCGATCGAGCAGTTGGACGCCGCACGAATTCTTTTGTTGGGGTTTGGTTAAAACTTGGGTTGTAGCGAATAATTTCTTAATGAAAAAATGGCCGCTCTGGTATTCCTTGACGTGAGTTACTGGCACCATAATGTCTGGCCACTCATTCTAAGGGGATATATAAAGTTCAGCTTAGGTTACGACTATTTATATGTACGACAACAACAACAGGTTTTTCGAAATAAAAGATTTCGAGTGATTTTTGGTCCTGTTTGTGTTAGCAGAGAGTGTAGAGGACGATTCAACGACGAACTATAAAGGTTATACCGTGATACATATCAACCTAGTCAAGAAGATTCATATCTAACGTTAAATATGGCTGGGACACTTCGACTCCCCATCCGAAGAGTAGAAGAGGACATTAGTCAAATTGGCGATCGAGATCCTGGAGAGGTTTTTTGTCTGAAGAGCCATTTCAGTTTATTTGTAGCGAATGTGGCGTCTTCTAAAGCAGTGCTAATAACCGCTCACTAGTTTCGCAGAATATATGCACACTTCGAACAGAAAAACTGGTTTAATGTCCAAGGCCTGCGTGCAAACCACTTTTTTAATTGCTTGCCATCGCACAAGAAATTGCCTACGATACTGGGTCTCTGAATGGTAGTAAAAGAATGAAAGCTTCTGGAAATGAATTGGACTTAGGAAATCCATATTACAGATCTCGGATCACGGCGACTCGCAGGCTCTGTGACTCACAAAAGGATGGCATGTACTTTGAATCTCTTTAAAATCGATCACTGAACTGATCAGTCATTCGTGTATTCCAGTGCTGCCAGCGTTATTTCGAATTAATTTAAATATTTGTAAATTCCAGTGGACTTTCTGATGCCTTGTTGGGATGGAGCTTAAAAAAGAGAATCGGAGTCCCTTCCATCACTTACAGTGAAACAAGGAAATGTATGCAGTACAATCTGCTGCATATGTACATACATATAATTTTTGATTGAAATATATTTTGACTTTTTCTGGTTCCAGAGGGATTTCTTTCCTCAAGCCACGCCTATTTATTGGTGGCCTATGAGGTTTTTAAATGTATTCAACGTGGAAAAGTTTTTTTTATTTTAACACTGTCGTCACAGCCGTTTTAGCATCGAAACAAAGTTCACTTGTGCCTCGAAATTCTCGTTTTCGATGACAAACACTTGTTTTTAGATAAAATTTTGTGTAAAATATTAAAATAATAAGTAATTGGAACAAAAAAAAAATCCATCGAGATCCTTTGAATTGATGAAACTCCATTGAATCAATTGACTAGATGTAGCATAGCCGCTGTCACTTAACGTCAGCTATGCCGACATCTTGCCAATTCACCAATAGAAAAACAAAAGACACGATTCTTGTAGCTATCCATCAGTCTTTGCATGTTTTTAAGGTTATTTTACAAATTTTTTATCTAAACTGTCTCTGTACAGACATAACCAAACAGAAAAAGAATTTTTTTTTTAAGTAAAACACTATCACAGACCGAACTTGTTAATATCGCGTCTAAAGAGACAACAACCGCGCGCGCGTTACCGTCTTCACCACTGCTGATTAGATACTGAATCCAAAGTAATTGATAAAAGTAAGCACCACACCTTGTGTTGGCCAAAAACAATAAAAAATCCATCCAACCTGGCTTAGCTGGACACTTGTGGGCATCCAATTGTATTGACTGTTACCAAAAATGATCAACGCTCTTCCGATATGCGGCACGTCTACCCCCTTGGGGGATCGTAGAGAAATTAATAAAAATAAAAAAAAAACTACTAGTAAGGAACTCCAGGAGACAGCAAGTACCCTCTACCACTCTATAACAATGTATGCGTATATGTTTGTCTGTCTCGACTATTATGGAAGCTCAAATGTATGTAGAGAATCTATCATTTTAGCTGCACCTTTTCGGATAACCCGAAAGGTAATCAAATTAATAATTATTGCATGCACGGGGTGGGGACACTAACCACCATCCGGACACCTATACTATCACTCATCCTATTCCAATGTCATGTGACACCAACACCTTGATAATCAAAACGAAATACCTTTTTCTCTGTACATACAGAGATACATTCCTTCACTGTCAGTATACTAATCACCTCTGCATACAAATTAAATAAACTAGGAGCCGACTCCCTCTGACCCATCGTCGTCGTTGTAGCTGATGTATGATTCATAAAAATACAATTTGAATGCTTGCCGCTTCCATCCCCTCCACCTCTAGCCTTGCCCTTAACCAGTAGGGTTATTGAAAGAAGCAATATTGGTAGTGTAGTTGGTAACTGAACGATGATGGTTAACGTCAACTACCCCACGATCGCGACAACCGACCGTCCGTCATTTCAATAAATACAAAAAAAAAAAAGATACGAAACTACAAGTATCTATGTATCTATCTACATACTCGTACGAGTCACAAGAAAAAAAAAAAAAAAACCAAAACCGACGAAATGAAACATTACGCATAATTTCGTAAACGGATCACGTACGGTAAGTGAAGACCCCTATTGATAAACTGTCGTCGTCTTCGTCGTCGTCGTTGTCGTCGTCGGCTAAGATAGTTGGAGGTGGCTGGCTGGCGGTTAGTAGTAGTGCATACAGGTGTAGGTATAGACGGTTTGGTTGTTGTCTTTTTTTTGAAAGAAACTGTGTTTCTATTTTACATAATAATTTTCTAATTTTATTTTTTAATTCCTATTCAAATTCCAAACCGTTTCAACAGAAGTAGAAGAAGAAGAGTTCATCATGTTTTCGTATTTCCGTTTGGATATGGCGACAATTCGTTATTAGTGGTACCGATGCCATCTAGGAAGAATGGTACTCCAAAAATGGATTGTAAAGCTATCGCACGGAAACACCGGACCGCAATCATCAATGCAATTGATGGCCATTTCTATTTTAATCACATATTAAATATAAATTTCTTTTTTTTCCGATTTGTTCTGTAATTAAATTCAATGAAGACGCGTGAGGAATTCAAAATTCCGTTGGAGTTTAAGGAAGTCGGCTAAGGAAATGTTGGCTTAGAAGGGATAAAGATTGGATTTGCTGATAGAGCGGTGGCTCTCAGAAGCCGGAAAGGATTCGGGGAATAGATTTTTGGAGGGTTTTGGGATATTTTTTTTTCTTTGTGGGGGCATGTGGGTTCAACGGAAGCTATTACGCTAACGTATTCATTGAAAATTCATTTGTTGGAGGAGTGGCCAACATGATGGGTTCTGTCACTCATGTTTAGGAGCTTAAATTCCGTTGTTTTATATTTTTCTACCTATCAACCGGGATTTTGGTATCACAGTCGAACAATGGTGGATTAAAATTGATTTTTTGAAGGCGAATTTGAAAAACAAACTCTGCAGGTGGAGTCTAATGGAGAATTCAGCCAAGTAGTAGAATCCGCCGAAAAATATGCACTGGCCGTGGCTCAGTGGTTCGTGACTAGGACGTTCGAATCCCATAAAACACCAAAAAGCTTTTCACTCCCATTCCTTTCAAAATGTCTGACAAACGTCCTAGAGTAATGCCTGTCAAGCGAAACTTTCTCAATTTGCCTTTCGGACATGGTTTTTGCAGTTTCAATTTATGCGAAAAATGTAACACGTACAACATAAATGGTCGCGAGAAACTAAGTCCATACACATATGTATGTATATGTATGTATGTCTATTGTACCAAATATTTGTATTTTTTTCAACGCAATCCAACGCTAACTTAGTTAGGTTGTGCTCCTTGGCTTCAACCATCAAACCTCTCTATTTAGCTCCGTCTTTAGGTAACCGACTCCAGCGGCGTTCTCCACGTTAGTTAAGGTTACTTTCGTCTTTTGAGACTCATCTAAGTCGTGGTCTTTCTCCACTCTTAGGTTCGAAAACATTGCTCTCCAGAGTGTTGCCCAGGATTCAGTATACAGAATTGCGGGGAAATTCAGACGCCCCAGTATTCATTATTAGGTCGATGTCGCTATAAAGCCCGTAGAACCTGCTTCTTCACAGACCGAAAAACGCAAGCCAGACAGAATATCTTGCGAACAACTTTTCGCTCAAGGCGGATAAGGAAATCTTTATGCCATAAAGTAGGAATTATAAGGATATCATCATTCGAATTCGATGAAGTGCATGCACAGTAATAATGAACTTTTCATCCACATTCGCTATGGTATGATACATGTTGTAACGCCTCACTGTTAAACTGACATGACAAGGATCTCATTTAGAGTCCCCTTAGTGGCCGAAGATAGGTACTTACTACTCAATTCGCTTTTTAGTCCATGGAAACATCGATTAGAAATAGTTATTTCCTTTTTTATTTCTGCATTAATTTCGTTGTCAAATGTAAAAGCGGAGCCCAGGTGTATAAAGGCTCTTACTACCTTAAAGTTTTAGTTGTACACTGTGACATTTTGTTTCATACGTCGATGCTACCTGTCCAGCATATACTTAGTTCTCCGAAGGTCATATAGAAAAATTTTATCAAACAGTCACATAGCTTCAAAAGCCGTTAAATCCTTTGAGCATTGAGCCTAAACTGGTTTGAAATTGCCTATGAAGTCTATGTATTGAAGACTCCCAAACCGCTGAATAATCATATCTGCCAATGTCCTCCCATTGCTAGTGGTGGACTAAAATACTTTCTAAAAGGGTTCCTTATCCCATCCTACATTGTCTTCTCCACAATTTAACAAATTTGTAAGCTTCCTTCGAGAACTTGACTTAAGCTAGCACAGCAGATAGCACATAAGATCTCTGGGAGGTCGACGTTCTCTGATGGATCTTACATGCCTCTTTCCGATAGAACGCCTGCCTACATACATACGCACTAATGTAGACTATCACACAGGAGGTAGTACCGCGGGGTATAGAGAAAGGGTAGAAAAGGGAGGTGGTTTTAGTCAGTAGAAATCTGGCATACTGACCAACCGAGTATTTCGTCAGTATCTTTAGAAGATTTCCCTTTCCAAACAAAAAAAAAAAAAAAGACTCACACAGGGATGACAGCCGAAATTCCGCTGTCGGGCAGAATGGTCTACTTAATCCGGATTCAATCCCCCATATAAACGTGGTAATTGATCATTTAGCATCTTAGGTAGCGAGGACTGGAAGAGTCTGTGAATACTAACAAACAATCATCGATTCTACTCCGGGTGCAATAAGGTAACATATGTACATATTTCCAAAAGCAATTAAATACACTCTTGGATGCTTTCAAGGAAAAAATCCTTTCAAAAATGTCCGATTACATTTGAGTGTCCCTTGCCAGTTTTGAAGAGAGTATCCACTCGCAAAGAAGGAAAGCACTTGCATGTTGGTCGGAAGTGTTTTGTCAAAGTCCTTTCCATCCAATTATTTTGATTCCATTATTTAGCAAATATTTAATAAAGTTAACTTCCGCCCATGCTCCATGCTCAGTTTACGAGTATAATATTTTCTAGTGAAACATACCGGAAGAGACTTTCTAATAAAACTTAATTTTCTTTTTCCAAGAATTACATGTAATCCACTGACTTCCTCTTCAGAGGAAATTAAACCTCAAGTTAGGTACAGTTTACATTTAAAAAAAAAAATATATTTTATGAGAGAGTAACTGGATATATTTTTCTATCACATTTCAACGTGATAGAGATTAAAGTTCAACCAACTATGAGCTGTGACCTGTATGTACAAATTCTGGTATCCTTGAAGCTGTTTCTCATCGTCTAACATGTGCTCGTCTCATAAGGACGTCATCCCGAGATTGGAAATCGAAGTAAGAGGGTAACTGTCTGTTAATGTGAGGATTTAAGGAAGTTTCTTCAGCACAAATGGGAAACTTATAGCGAAAATTTCATTCAAAGTTTCCATTTAAATAAGGACTTGGTGGAGCAACCAAGTAACAGAATCAGATGTGAGTCTCACCAATAACATCAATGAAAGTAGTAGATTTACAAATACCTCACGGTGAGTTGAATGTGTCAGCAGCCGTTCGAATGTATTTAAAAATAAAATGTAGTTGTTGACGTATAACGGCGAATTAATAAGGTTTGAAGGTTAGCTTTGAAAAGTACGACGAATTGAAAATCAGTTCGGGGGTTTTTGCTATTAATTTGACGTGACTCCAAACCATGGCCGACTGAAGGAAAGTCAAGGATTGATATGAATAAATAAACTTGACCTCCGTAGGTAAGATGACGCTGCTGTCCAGGGTATAGCCTCCATCTCTAGTGAGCTAAATTCTTAGTCAGCTGCCATCAGTTTCGCATGCCGAATTTATTTGAAGTACTTGTCTGCGTTCTACTACTAGCGTGAATGGAAATACTCTTCGTGCTAGCTGGTACCCATACGTCATGTACATTTTTGACATGTAGGGCTGCAGATTCACACCATTTTCGTTAAGTCGCTGTCATTGTATTTTCGAATATCTCTTAAGTTATTGGTTGGCTGTGATCCACATCAGGGCCACAAGATCTCTCTAATTTGGGAATAAGTGCGTTTCTGCCGACGAGATTGAAGTAGCTATTATTGCTAGATCTTACGACCTCTGGAACGGAGCCTGTCAGGAGCGCTTGAGTGAAAGACTCTCCAACTTACCTGCACTAAATTGGTGGAACCAGTAGCCTCGTTAAAGTTCTCGAAATGGGCAAACCAACCTATCTGTAATCACTAAGAAAATCAGATGGTACGTGTGCTGAGACGAAGGTGGAGACTTTCAGTCTTCTGCTGGAAACTAATTTTTCCGTATCATTCAGCCATTCCCGTAATCGTTTCGATGTCGAAATTAACGCGCATCAAATATTGACAGATACTTATGTAGTGTCAACTCTCCGCAATAATAATGCTGCAAAATATTGAACAATTCTGTCGAATTTAAAGGCAGTTCATCGGGTGAAGTTAGCAATGCTTAAGGATAACAAAAGTCATTCAAGTATTCGTCCGAAAGTGAGCTTAAAAATCCTCGTGTAGTTCAACAACTAAACATCAGTTGTAGTTTTCTGAAGAGAATTTAAAGTCCTCGGATTATTTGCTTAATTCACTCATGGTCATGAGTTGGAGGAAAATGTGTGGGCCTTAAATGAGGTGGAAAATGATGTCAGATATGGTCGAAGAAATATCCTTTCCAAAGGAGCTCATTTTCATATCTGAGAAACGAGGAAAGCTGTAGAATGTAAGGTTTTGAAAATCTACAATGAGTTGTAGAGAAGCCTATACAACCTCAAAAACTGATTGCTTGAGGTGGGTTTTGTAGCACTGGAACCCATTTCTGTGAAAATAGAACGTTACGATGAACAGTGTGTTATAGTATACAGGGACATGATTACAGAGTTTTTGAGTCCGATTTATATTTGGACGCAATTTGGTTTAATCAGGATGGTGCAAGCCTGTTTCGTACTAATTTTGTTAACCGTATTATAAGCTTTTTTAGAAAAGGTTTTGGACATTTTCTTATGGAAAACTGTTAACAACTTGAGGTAAACATTCCTCGACCTATTCGTGCAGGCCACAAATAATGGAAAGTTCACTAGTAAATTGAGTTGGCAAGTTGGATTACTGTCAAACTAGCAGTGACAGCCATTTGAAGGAAACTATTTCCTGTAAATAGTCAGAAGGCTTGAAGCTGAAATCATTGAAAAATATTGAATGGCGTAGCTTCAGTAGCGATTTCAAAATGATGCCAACAGATGGCTCACTTATCCACAAAGCATTGACCACATATTCAAAGCGGCAGATTGATAATGAACGCGTACTCGAATCTCTACGGGGCGTGTTAATACTAAAAAACTTCTACGTGTGCCATATCCTTTGACTCAACTGGCTTCCTCGACACGTGCCTGTCCATAATCGCACATCTTGAAAAGGCAAGTAATATGGAAGAGTATAATTGGATTACTGTATTGAAATATCTCTCAAACAATACCTATATGGTTCGCGTGCTTACAAATACTTTGGGTCACGCAATATTCTTATACAACAACACTTTTTTGTAGTCAGTAAAAAGGTTGTGACAATACGATGATCTTGTTGGGGTTTACTTGTAGGCAATAACATCATAGGAACCTTTCAGTTTCCAGGCAGACAGTTGAAAAAAACCCACTTTGTCAGCTATCGTTTCAATACTAGCGAGCGCACCAGTGACAGCCTGCTATGCTCTGCCAATTATGTCAATGTCATCAGCGTACGCTAGTAGTTGCGCTAAAAGATCCTCGGTGTTGGCTTGTGAGTTTCGCACTATTTTCTTAAGAACGATGTTAAAGAAGTCACAAGACAGCGCATCACCTTGTCTGCATCCTTTTTTGACATCGAAGGTCTCGGTGAGGTCATTACCGTCCTTGGTGAAGCAGCGAGAGTTCTCCATCGTCGTCATGCAAAGACGGACGAGTTTGGCAGGGATGTCAAATTTAAAAATGGCTCTGTACAGCTCACGTCTATATGTCATATGCGGCCTTAAAATCGATGAGAAGGTGGTGGGTATCATTTTGGACTTTTTGGGATCTGCCAAAATACGAAAATTTGATCGATTGTAGAAATTCCTGGCCTGAAACTGCACTGGCCAAACAGATTGTTGACGAAAGGGTTTCAGGCGTTCACACAATATGAGAAATTATATCTTGTACGTAAATTGGCGCAGTTGAGGGGATCTCCTTTCTTGTGGAACGGGCAAACGGTGCTGAGATTCCATTCATCAGGAATATATGACGTTTGACCAAATGCTTTCTACCAAGTCATTTCCAGCTGCCTTAAACAGCTCGGGCGGAAGGCCATCAGGTCCAGCACTTAAAATTGCTGTCCTCACGTCGTTTGGTCAGATGGAAGGATGTTTTGGCTATCATCCTCTATGTTGCCAAGATTGCGGTCCTAACCCACTAGAGTAGGATCACTGTAAAAGGAGTGTCAAAACAGTTGTCATTTGACAGGTTTTCGAAACTTAGAGTACATCGGATGCGGGTGTTTCCAAAGAACACATTGCATCACAAATGCCATTTTTTTATCCTTAACCATTGATTGCGGCGAAAATCATCATTACCAGAGTGTAACCAATATTTCCACAGTTCACAAAAGTGTAACAGGCACTTTCTTGGAATTCCTGAAGCACTCACATCTATCGCAGATGTGAAAGATATTCATAACAAATAATTTTAAAAATTTATCTCACTTTAGCAATGAACTACGTGAAACTCTCTCTCAAATTACAAAACCGATCCCAATTCCCCCATGACCTCCTTGTCAATGGCTTCTCACGTTTCTCTCATCCTGTTCTTTCTTTTTCTTTCCTTTTTTTAAATAGGAATCCATAAAAAGACTATCTACGCTTGGAAATTAATATAAACACAAAAATTAATTAAAATACTTTCCTCCAAGTGCCAATGCATCTGTTACGATACGGTTACTCTAGTATCTCGTAGAAAATTCCACACTTTCCACCACACATACTCGTAGTAATTTAAAAAGTTCCTCATGCATATGTTTGTAGTTTGCTTACAACACCAATTACAAAGTTAAACAAAGGATAATACTTCATTTTGTAATTTTTTTTCTTCTCTGTATTAGTGTTCGTTTAGACATATGTACGTGGGTGGGTGTTCGAGGTGTTTTAAGAACTGGAATCAGAAGAAGATGATGAAATAAAAAAAACCAAAACGAATCCAAGTTAACAGTTTTTAACTTGCTTCCTGCCAAAGTAAAAAAAGAGGAAACTTTACGAAAACTTTATCAGTGTTGGTCTCGTTTGTTTTTCAAATTACGGGGAAAACGAACTCTTGGCTTCGGAATATTTTTAATTGGATGAAATATTATTTTGTTGCAGGACGCAAAGAGATACTCGTACTTCAACAAAGACACATTCTAGGAATATTGTCTCTAGTTGACGCTGGTTAAACGTTAGTTAAAAGTTTAAGGAAACGGTCGCAAATTTTAATGAACGCCGTACACATGGCAACGAATATGAAGCGAAATTTACATCAAAATTTGAATTTACTTTAAAGGAATTCTATTCGGGGTTGAGATTGCAAGGACATCTTACATACTTTTGGAAAAAGTTACAAAAGATTCACGGGGTACAGGTGTTTAACCGTGACGAATGGCACTGAGTAGAGTGAAGTACAGAGTTCGAAGGCTGATTGAGGGCATGTGGCTGTTCAATCCTGGTGTTGATTGGGTTAGTAGCAGATGTCCCCGGCACTAGAAACGAAAGGACACGCTGAAGTTGTTGCCAAGTGTGCAGACCATTTACTTACCCACTTAACAGGCTGGCTGAAAAATCCCGGCCTCAGACAGGGTAGCCTTCCATCTTCACCGATTCCAGGCGAGCCGCTTTCAGTTTCAAGACTTATTGCTATAGCATCCACCATAGCTTGGTCTTTGAAGCGGAGTTTCGTTCTTTCTAGTTATCTCTCGGCTGGGACGCGAGGATCTTCTCGGCTGAAGTGTTGTTATCCATGCGCTTGATGTGGCCGCTCAAATGTAGTCGACGTTTCTTGGTTGGCTTTTTGGACTAAATCAACATTTTCGTACAGCTTGTACAACTCGCGGTCGTATCTTTACCTCCACCCGTCCTCCTCGAATACAGGACCAAAAATTCAACAGATTTTTTTCGTTCGAAACCGCTCAGTAATTGCTCTGCTAGCGTGTTAATCCTCCATCACTGGGCAACTGACAGGATTAGCGTTCTATAGAGATATTTGATTCCGTTTATTTTGCCGGATAAAAATAGGTAATACCGGCTTCTAACGGTTAAGGGTCAACCATAATAGACTTCGATGAGCTTACGCTAGCTTAATGGAGTACCCTACTACACGAAAATAGTATGGCATAGCCATCATGCGATTATTCGCGGTTTCGTCAAGTTTTCGTTGACTCCTGTGGGCTTACGGAAAGTATACATGAAATTGGCCAATCATTTCGAAAATTTGACAGTTAATACAAAAAGAAAAAAAGGAAAATAACGATGGCAATGGATCGTTTTATTTTTTATCTAAATCATTTATTATTGACAGGATACTTATCGCTTCTATTCTAAGACGCAATCATTTTATGTTTTTAGCTCATTTTTTCTTTTTTCCGACGCTGAACGCAAACTGAAGGTAAGCAGTTTGACAGATCATAGTGTTTGCTCAAGGAGAGCGTTTGACAGAAATTGAGTCGGCTTTTCGTTCGGTTTTGACATATGGTTAATCCCACTGAAGTCTACTATGGTTGCCTCTTTGGTTTTCGTTGGATCTAACTCGTATCCAGTGATGTTTTGTCATAGGGGTGGACAGATAGTAGTATCATACTCACGTATCCTCCAAAACAACGAAATTTTTCGAATTTCTAAGAAATCCTGTTCAAGTACGAAGAAATTTCGTAGTTTTCCGCAAAAGAAAGTAAGAAATTTCCCCATGGTGCGAATTTATGAGATTTATGAAATCTGTCAAATTGCTGTACGTCATTTCTTGCTGGCTTGTTCGGTTATGTCATTTTGTGTTCCAAAAACCGAAAAAAATTGAAGAAGATGGAGCAAACCCAGTGTTTTGTGTTGATGACATATCCTTGGTTTTTCCTACGCTCACAATAAGACCAACTCGTTTCACCTCTTCATCAGCTACATACATACTATTGAATGATTCTACTATGGCACGTTGCAAGCGGCCAACAATGATGTGTCTGTGTATCATAGCAGTTGGACGGGATAATACCTTCTGTATTCACGTCTGTGGAAGGTGTCAATAGCAGAAAAAATTCTTAGTCCTCACCGCAATATTAATACTTTCGAATGGACTTCAAATTCAAGCTCAAAATCTAAGAAACTCCTTCAGAAACTAGATAATACTTCTGAAATCAAGTACCTTTTCCACATTGTCATCAAAAACTTACATACAACGACATCAAATACGATTCAATGCAATGCTCCTTCAAAAGATTGCACATTTCAGGAGTACATACTCGAATTTCACTCATCTAGCAACGAGAGAGAGGTAACAACGTCCTGACCTACGTTTAATAAAAGTTGCAATCTCATTGAACAATTCCCATTGAAGTCATTCTTCCATTTCAATCAAACAATTTTGCAATTAAACCTGAAGTGGACAGGATATACATATTACATCCACTTTGATGATCCTTAAAAGAGTGAGCAGCAAAATGTGCACTCACTTAACCATAAATGAATAACATCCCATCATTTCCATGCCAAACATAAAATAATTTTCCAGCAAGGACCTAATTAATGGTTAATTTTAAAAGCATAACAGGCTGTTGACCAACAATATGAAATATAACATGAGTGCATCCTCTTTTCCTTTTTAATGCGATTAATGGGAATCCTTTTTTTTTTGGAGGGTCGTTTCGATAAATACCGCAATTATGCCCAGGCAGTGGCTTAATCCACTTGGCGTGATTTTGGCTACGCTGTTGTGCAATCTAAACAATTGTGGCCGTTAGGAATAATCCTGTTATTGAACATGGGAGCATAAGCTTGCTGTTCATAGTGGAGTGCAAATTTGCCGCCACGTTGCCAGTCTACCAATTATTGTTAATTAGAAGCAGATCATGTGGCCACCATAAGGATTCAGAGATTTCAGCGAATATGCTTTGGAAAGGACGCTGCATTTGCTGAGAGGTGGTAGTTTATTTAATTGCTTTTTAACGCTTTCTGTGTGTGGAACAGAAAATATGAATTTTGAAGGATTTTCACACACAATCGCACTCAAAATTAATAGTATTCCAAGTAAGTACCGTGGACGCCGTGGCTCAAGTGGTTAGTGCATTGGATCGCTGAGCGTGAGGTTCGAATCCCAGAGAACACCAAAAGTTTTTCACGGTCCCACCTCTCGCGAATGTCTGACAAAAGTCCGAGAGTAATAACTGTCAAGAGAAAGCTTCTCAATTTGCCTTTCGGATATGGCTCTAAACTGTAGGTCCCTTCCATTTGTGTGAAAAATATAACACGCACAACACGAATGGTCACGAGAAGCTAGGCCCTGGACCACATGCGATCTGTTGCGCCAAGAATTTGTATTTGTAAGTAAGTACAGGCAGTAATTTCGATGATATTAGGTGGTAAGTGCACCAAAGATATTTTAGGGCCAGCAGACACCATCGTGTCGGAGTCCACCATAGGCTCAGTTCTTAGTCCACTATTATTCAGTGTTGTCATGAACCACTTCACAGCTTAGATTGAACGACTTCCTTTCTGGAACGTTACCTACTCAGACGATGTTGTGTTGATAAGCGACAATGCAAAAGACCTTCAAGGGATAATGATGATGCACTCATGGGACTTGCGCATCATTAACTATCATTTCTCCGATCATCCAGAGTCCGAGGACACCATCTACCTCGACGGATACCCACTAAAGTAGTCTCCAACGTCAAGTTTCTTAGATGGAAACTATCTTTGTAGATGGTAACATATAGACTATCGCATCAACACCGGATAGGTAAAGTGTCTTGTGTGAAAAAAAGAATGTCCATCCGTGTCGAAGAAAAGGTACACATTGGCTTAGCCATATCGAGCGAATTGAACGACAAGGCTCCACCCAAAAGAGTCTTCGAATCCCAGCCTTTAGGTTCCAGACGACAAAGAGGAAGCAATCGCTGATCCCATGATGCTTGGCCTAATAAGCTGGCAGCAGCCTACACGGGGCCGAAAACTCTTCATGGGTCGAGAGTCCAATAAGTAAGTAACTATTTAGTATCGTTTACCAAAAAAGTGAAAAATTCTAGCTAACACAGTAGAACTCTTTCGATGTCTGATCAGCGAAGGCAATGATCTCAACATACCCTTGATGCAGCAGGGCGGGGATGGTCATGCAGGACTTGAGGAAATTTGATGGCAAGTTTAGCCTTCACCTCCCACAATTTGTCCATCGTTTTGCTGCCTTCCTTTTGTCAACAACGCGATCTCCAACTGCTTTTTTAAGCACTCGACTTGGTAGTGATGATGGAGGCTACTACCTCGGTTTTCTTTGTTAGTGGAGGAGACTTTTCTGAGATCTCTGACGCCTGAACGTTAAGTATTTATAGAACGAGTGGAGAAGAACCTGTACGTGCTTAGTTGGCCACCTCAACAAGGTTTTAAACTTCTGATTCTTCTTATGGTGGGGAAGACCTATATGCCGCGTCTTAGCTTGTACGATAGCCGTCTAGCTTGTACGAATTTCTCGAGCTCAAAGCTGAATAAGTAGTCACCCCTAAATGAGATTTTAGAAGGGTGTGTAGGTCCTTCGAGAAGGAGGACACGGCCTTACGTAAGTTCGAAGCCAAACGTCTAGCTATCCCTGATGCAGATGCAGACATTTGGAAGCTAAACCCTCGCATTTCATAGCCTGGATCTTGGATGGGACCAAGTTCCGAAACCACTGTCCTATTCGCCAGCATTCCAGATGTGTGTAAAATTGTTCCGGGAGCGACGTTTTGCTTGCAGCTGATCGCATAACTAGTTCCAGGCTCCGAAGCCAATGTACTAGGAGCGCATGCTGTGGTGCTGTCTACAATTCTGGAAGACTGTTTTTCAGTAAGGCCGCCCTCATTTTGCTTCGTTATTGGCAGGCTAGTTGCTATCTGAACAGGCGATTGGCCAGTGGGAATACTTTCGGTCAGATTAGACATTCTATTTAGCTTGCACTGTTACATCTGTACGAAGAAAAACGGAATATGTACCATCTGGATCAAAGGCATGGTGACTTGATGTAAATGCCCTTCGCCTATCTCTCGTTTGCTGTCTCCAAGACCATCCAAAGGGATTGGAACCTGATTCTTAGTCAAGGTACCAGTCATCCGCGGTTCATAGCGTGGAGAAGAAGAGGCACCCACAGCGTCTGAAGGAAAGTTCCAAACGGTCAGCTTTTGAAAGATCGTAGAACACCTATGCTAGGTGTGAGCACATGCGAGTATAAGCGTGATAGTTTTAAATTCAGTCAATTCATGTGCATCAAATCCTCGTTTACATGCCTCAAGCTGAAGACTCCTTTCTTACGTCTCATTATACGAGTAAGTGACGTTTCGTAGGAGGGCTGTATGTAGCATGTGCAATTTCACTCGGAGGCCAGTAGGCCCGTTTGTGATTGCCCTTGAAGTGGATGGAAGATATGCATGTGACTAACAAACCAGGCTATCGAAGAATCTTCTGTCTAAGCAGCTTTAGCGACATTCTTAGAGAACACGGCAGTGGCATAGAAGGTGCTTTACCGATTTTAGCTCTTCTTCGTCTCTGCAGGTTTTACAGAAGTCGTAAAGGAAGATACCTAGTCTTCTGGTCATATTTGCAATGGTAGTGTGTGATTTGGATTCTACCGAGAGACAGTAGGGACTTTTATCCTTTTGCATCGATTGCGGGCTATACGCTGCGAGTTATCACCAGTTAGCCGCCAGTGTGCTGCCATTGTTTCACAGTCATATTTATGGTGAACGTATCTACAATACTCTTGGCTTCAATGAAGGCCGGCAGAACCCGCCTGTCTGCTAGCATTAGAGCCATCCCAGGTCAGTGTCTGTCTACTGTTTTGTTCCTTCTACTTCTATGTACCCAGAAACCCAGCAGAGCGAGACTTTGTGGTGATTATGCCGTCAGGAAGTCCTTCACACATTTGGAATTTACGAGATTAGTATTAAGGTTCACACAGATGGCTGGTAGTTCCATTGCTAGGACAGTTGATACCGCCTTTTTAGCCGCATAGATCTCAGCTTGGAAAACACTGCAGCAATCACTTAGTAAGTATGACTTAACCAGTCAGAGAAAGTTCATGCTTCCGTTCTTTTCTCTGTCTTCAACCCATCTGCGAAGATGATTTATTCCAGTAGAGAGACCGGGAAGCTCTCTTCGAAGTCATACTGAAGTTTCTCTAGGACACAAGTACATATATATTTCCCAAAATAAATAGAGTCACTGTCTTTGTGTTTTGGACTGCTTTGCATTCTGTGTCTATTATCAGACGATTTATACTTTCATATCCCTTGAGACCCATCATTTGCCTCCAAAATTGGTAGATCTGAGGGGTTATCAGCCATCGGTCACGTGTACTCGTAGACTGTAAACGCTCATCAAAAATGAATTCCCTCAAGAATGCATACTTTTCTGTGTGATATACTGTAACACTGTATCTAAGTCGAAAACACAGCTCATCCTTTCCGCATCCTTTCACAATGAGTGCTCCCAAATTATCACAAATCCAAATGACGTGCCCCAAATTTACATACATTAATCAAATTTGCATTTTCCGCCCTATTCCCCGTATGCCACTTAGCTGATAATAAATATAACAGAGCTGTGAACCAACACCAGTGACAGGACATTTCCAACCGTTCACTATCCCGGACTACCTACTGATACAAGCAAACAAAACTGAAAGCCTTCATCGTTTGTGGCCAGTGCTGGTGGTGGGTTATTGTTTTATCAATCAACATTCGTAAATGGAATGAAAATTCTCAGAGTCTCTCTATGAATCTACGAGTGGAATGGATACCTTCCGCTTTGTAGCCACACACTAGCGCGACTGTCTTTTCTATACTTGTCATCTACCGACCATACAGACGCACCCACCCCTCTATGTGGAGGAGAAATAATCTGTGGTCACAGCGTATACGGGTATCCTAATGCATTATTCATGACATGAAGTATCTGAGCCACTAACGCAGGTAATCGTGCCGATTGCTCGTTTGCTTGTAGGTAGGTACGGCCCGCAGTTCGGTTTGGTTCTGTGCTCGCCCGATTGGGATGTGAGTCCAATCGGATTTGGATTTTTGGCTTGGAGATTGGTGTCGTTAGTCTTGTGCTGGTGTTGGTGGGCGATTCGGTGGTATTTTAATTTCCCTTTTTATACGTTGATTGAATATGAAAACTGAAAAATTATTTTTTTTTTCATTTAAAAAACAATATGTGTATCCATGAACGTGTATATTTATTTGTTTTTGGTTTATTTCAGCTGTTCCCCCTTCAGCGGCGCGGCGCGGCGGCGGGTGGAGAGTTTTTTTCGCGATGTGTTTTATTGACGAATTGCAGTGGAATTTCGATTGCGCCCCCAATTTGCGTCAGAAATGGCGAGTTTCATCGAATCGAAATTGAATTAAACGATAAATTAATATTTTCGAAGTGCTAGCAATTGTATAAATAAATGTGTTATTACGTAGAATTGATATCGACGTAAAGATTGCGGATTGTGACTGCCTAAGTTGGTCGAAAGCTTATTGTGAGGTCCGCCTTTTAGGGGATTCCGTAATCATTTTGATGGAATTCATATGCGCACTTGAATGTGGAAACAGAAATTTTTTTTTAAATATGAAAGTTGCTATACGGTTTATGATGAGTTCATAATCGAACAGAAGAGGATTCGAAGAGTTTTTTTATGAATTTCAGGAGGTGTTTGAATGATTTCAGGCGTGTTTTCCGATCTTGGGATGAGGCAGTGTTGTCCTGAAAAGAATGATCCTAAAGTCATGAAAAAACTTTCGTCATTTACTCAAGAAATTATCTCAATTGAGTTTGAATTTCGGTCTAATAGATGGAACGTAGACGAAATTTCAAATTCAAAGAGATTCTGCAGAAGATCAGTGAGTGTTGTCTTGAAGTGATCGTATTTGGCACCTTGAGACAAGAATAAGCAAAAATTTCTAAAAAACGTGTGACTTCGAGGTTTTTGGCAATCTCGGCACTGCAGTCATAAGGGATATTCTATTGAGGGCCTCCATTTTATGTTTCGCTGACGTTTCAATCATAAAGCTGTCATTCCTTGACAGCTGTCAAGTAAAATTATGCAGTAAATTGTAAAAATTCACTACGAAAATGGTGAAAATTTCAGGGAGACATTTTGTAAAGTTCGTACTCTTTCCGGTCGCTTCGGTCGCCATATAAGAGCCACACAAGAACGCTGGATGCAGAATAAGTGTATCTGTGGTTTAGGAGCTGTTCGGAGTGTTAAGGTATTCTATGATGAGCAATCCTAAAGGCCACTAGCTTGGGGTACAAGGCACTTTCAGTCTTCTGGCAGTATAGAGGTGCCTTTATCAAAACATGGGGCTTATCAACAAAAAAGTTTCTTTGGATCTATACGGCTATGATTAGACCTTTTCTAACATATGCGTCAGTTGCTTGGCGGAGGAAACTCTCGCGTAAGTATGTGACTGCCTTTTGCACTAAGCGAACGATCTGTCTCGGCTGCACGGGAACTTTTTCTAGTACGTCTGGCTCTGCACCAGACGCTCTGCTTGATTTATCTCTGCTTCATACGAATATCATTGATTGTACTATTAAAGCAATCTGCCGTCTTAGACGAGGTGGCTTTGGTATCATTCGAACTGGAGTTTTGATGACCTTTGCCGTCTGATGCAATGGCATCAAAAGTCTGCTTTTCTTGCGTTCCACGACTACCTTCAGCCAGAGTCTGAGTTTGGATTAGGCTGAAATTGAATCTTCAGGGATAGTTCCAAAACTGGTCAAGGGTCTGGCACGGGTGTCTTCTTGTAGACCGAAAACACTTCGTTTCACTACTCGATAGGTAAGCATGCCTAACTTCAAGCAGAGGTCCATGCTAGCCTAATGGCTGCCAACTGTATTGTAAAGAATAGCATTTGCATCTGTAGTGATAGTTAGGCTGCGCTTAAGGTCTCAGTTAACGCTGAGTCTGGCTAAGACTACCAGAGGTCGAAGAATAAACGCAGAAGTTACGGATGCTTTGTCATCCGTATTCAGAGAAGCAAGGCGGTAGCACAAAAGAGCAATTAATGCAAAAAGAAGTTAAAATGGGACAATCTCCTCCAAGAAGTTAATAGTGGCTCTTGAGGACTAGGCTATAAAAAAGTCATGCTCCAAGTTGGCGTGTAAGCAGCCGTCCAAGTTATGAAAGCGGAAAAAGTTATGAACATCGTGGATACACTTTCCGATGCACCAGACCAGAGTACAGGTCTTCTCTCCCGAGCAACAAGAGGAGTTGACATTTGCTACAATCTCAATGAAAAACAAGAAGGCCCCTGGACTAGATCTAGATGGTATACCAGTAGAAGTTTTGAAAGTCATCGCCAAAGCCTCCTGTCAACTTCTTCTCAAGTTGTCCAGCAAGCAATTTATAATAAGAGGCAGTCGAATCAATTGCGAAAGCTTATGAGAAAACTACTGCGAAGGCATAACACTGGCAGTAGGTTTGTCATATGGCTGGAGAAAATGTTCGCTCTGTTGATGATTGATATGCTTATGACATCAGGTGGACTGCAAAAAAAATACTGTGAATCAGAAGCGAGGGCAAAAATAAATGACAACAAACAAATCTCATCAGTTATTCTGGACACCACCCCTGGAGTTAATGTGAAACCTAATAACACCTGAGTTTCAAACCACTACACCAATCTCTTTCTCTCTCTCTATCTATCTTTCCAACGCCCGCACCGTGTGAAAACATGTAAAAGGGTATTCATAACCCCTTGAGTGCGTGCAAATTATAAAAAAAAAAAAACCACGGTTTACAAGAATATGTCTTTTCATAAAAAGCCGGTGCTAGTAAGCAGATGAAAGGGGAATTCGGGTAACCCATGGACTTACTGGCCTCAATGTGTACTAGACACAGCGGGATAACTTCTTGTGGGGATGTAGAAACTTCGGATTATTTCAAAGAGCAGGCAATCTATCCCCTACACAAAGTGGATTTAGAAAGGGACACTCAACATTACAGTCAGTCACGAAACTCTACATATTGCCCTAAATTAGCTAGAACCTTCCAAGAGGCCCTGCAGTCACAATTCAAGAAAAACCGTCGTGCTAGCAACCATGGACAACAGAAACCCTTTAACCTCTGCCAGATGCAGTGATATGCCACAAGCCGTAGATAACACCCTCCGCATACGACAAATGGTGAAGGACTAACTCAGAAACAGAAAACTGATGGAAGGAAATTACTGCTGGCTCCGCACGGGCTCAATCGTAGGACATGACTTGTAGAATATTTCTTAGTAGAGTCTTCTGAAAGGAGGTGCCCAAACCTGACAAACGAGTTCATAGCATTGATTTCCGCACGAGATACTGAATATGCTTAAATGTGCCTTATTCAAGATATAAGACGCGTCCAGTCCTGATTGCAAGACCATGGACTAAGCTTAGCACAAAAAAGACGGAGGAGCGATTCCTCTTTCTTTGAAATGCTCAAACTTCCCTTGAGTTCGTTGTGTTGCGGTTTCGACAAGTTCACATGCTCTACATGTGTCAGATATGTGTTCCAAAAGAAAATTAGCTGCTTGATTTGAAATCCTTCGAGCGGTCTCATGTCCACGGTTGACAACTCTCGACAATAATACTACTCTAACCTTTCTCCACAGCTGCCGTACTACATTTAACACTTAACCAAGGTTGCTTGGGCGTCTAAGTTTCCAGCAAACTTTCAGTTAATTAAAACTAAATAACAAATTCTAGTTAAAATACAACTTTCGCCAAAGTTTCGCACCGAAATCTGAGTTCATAATTGCTTGGCTGAAAACACATCGCATAAATTAAATAAAAATAAGAAAAAAAAAACTTTTCACTTTAACTCAATTCCATCCAATGTGCATCGAATCAAATTCTAAAGTTTCCAAGAAATCGATTGTAGCCAGAAGAGATTCTACACACGTACATCCTTCTATGCGAAAAGTATAGCAAGAACAGTGGTACAGGACTTTTCCAGTATTGTGTCCGCACAGCTAAATCTCCTTGAGGAATTTATTCGTCCTGAAATATCGCTCTAAAGCGTTAAATTTTTTTTGTATCTTAAAGTGGACATATCCATCGGAATTTTTTTTCTTGTTTTTGGGAGGAGTGCCAAATTGGAAACGATAAGAGGGCTACAGCCCCCTCTCAATGGGACTTGTAAATGTTTTGAAAAAACACTCAACCATTGTTTTAAAGTGGTGACAAATCACGGTAATAGCCTATAAATTTAGCTGAACCCTTCTCAATTTGGTCAGAACGTTGAGCGTAGAATGACATTTATTTGGGGGAGGTGGACACTTACATGCAATTAGGGCTGCAAGGCCATCAGCAAATGGATGTCGAACATTTAAATGATTAATTTCATAAGCGCTGAGGTAGTTACAGAGTGGACTACGAAGGAGAGCTTACAGGTTATTGGAGTCAATTATACACGATGCAGAGTAATTAACTCACTTACTGATGAGATTTATTGTTTTCCAGTGTCCGTGGGGTTGGCGAAGGAAATTCTACGGGACATGATAGGAGTCTCCTGACGTACCTACCTACGAGGTGCTCATTACAGAAACTAATTCTTCCTGTCAATGTTCGTAATTAGCTAATTAATTGTTATTCGACAGCGGATATTTATTATCGCGGATAAAGTCAATTAGATCCAGTTATTGATGGTTCATAATTTTCAGATAGAACAGATGGAGGATACCAAGAGGTGTTTTATTGGGGGATAAAATCTGTCAAAATTAAGGATGCGCGCATCAAGCCTTAGTGCCAGCTTGCTTGATGAACCTGAATTTAGTAGACACATCGTCCGTGTAAGCAACAACCTTGCATCCAGTGCTGTCTATTTCCAAGAAGAGTTTGTTGAGAATAGGATATGCGAGCAAAGGGGAAAGTACGTTCCCTGCGGGTAGTCCGTTTGATGGAGCTGCCCCCTAAAGAAGCACGATGTACCACAGACAGATTACAAATATGTTAACCCTGCGTAGCACATTGATTATTGAATTGGTTTCAATGGGATTCGAAGATCCTGGAGCATTTTTCTAGATTCGCTCAATGTGGCTAACCCACTGCAGTCGACGTGGTTTGGCTTTTCGGACTAAATCCACATCTTGATCTCTATCTTCTTCTCTATTCGCCCTCCTCGCATTCGAATATTCAACGATGAAAGTATTCAAAATCTGCTCTGCTTTCCTGCTTATCGTCCAGCACTTATAGTAGAGCTGGCAGGATTAATGTTTTGTAGAGTATGCAAGTTAAGAGTTTTGAACCCAATAGATTCGCCAAACTGAAGCAGCACGGTTTCCCTTGGGTTAATCTTTGTCGAAACTTCACTAAGGTGTCATTCGTAGGCTTGATGTTTTCTCCGACTTTGGTAAACTCCTAGACGGTGGACAGATATTGCTTTGTTTGTTGACAATTTGTACTTAGGCCTGCTCCTCAATTGCCGTGAAAGCCTCTATAACAGCACACTGGGAGCTATCGATGATGCCGATGGCGTCTGCTTGTCCCAGCAACTAGACCGATTTGTACTATCTACTGAGTCCTTAATGTAGACAGCGATGATTCTTTCCAGAGTTTCGAGCATGAAAGATGTCAAGTTTATTGGTCTGAGATCTTTGAGTAGTGCGTGTGAGGATTTGCCTGCTTTGGATTTGCATTTCAAAACGACACCGTAACGTGTCAGTTTGGAGATGGACAAATGTATAACCAGGGAAGTGTGCGTCTATTAATAGATTGAGCCACTCCCTTTCGGAATCCGTCGAAGTTCCATCGCTTTTCTTTAGGACACATACAGTTTTGAGAGACATGTCTCTTGTTGAATGGTTTTTTGACTCTGTATCGGGGGTCACTTCAGACAGGGATTCCCTCGGAAACTGTGGGGCCCCACAGTGCCTATTTAACTCCTGGTTCTATCGCTAGCATCTACTTAAAAGTAATCTCATTATCGTCTAAGTTTCCAGCCACTGATGCCTGAAAATAAAGCTTCTTCTGCTAACTAATGCCGGACAATGCTACAGTAAATGTCCTGCAGTTTCCATGTCTTTATGGCACAGTCTGCAGGTATCATTGAATATTTAGCGCAACAGACCGTATGTGATGCAGAGTGTCTTATGACCATTCGTGTTGTACGTTTTATATTTTTTCGCACCTAAAGTTTAGAGCCATTTTCATGGCAATTATTACCCTCGGACCTTTGTCAGACATTCGCTAGGGGTGGGAACGTAAAAAAAACTTTTTTTTAGTGGGATTCGAACCTTGAACCCCCGCTCAGGAAATCAATGCAATAAGCCGGAAATGCTAGTACCTACTGGCCTTGCCAAGCATCTTGCCTGATGCAGTAGGACCAAAACACCGTCGACGACTGGTTTTAGTTGGAAAAAATCTCGCAGACTGTTGAACCAGTTCTTCAGTATTTTGAAGATTTCCACATACCGACGCGACGTAGAAAAAATTGAGCCAGCATTAATTGCTTTTTCCAATCCCAACAAACAACCACACCACATAATAGACACACAGCGAGGTGAAACACAACGCGCACAAATAAAGGCCTAGGTGAAAAACTCTCGAAAAACTATCCTTCTCAAACCACCAGCTCACCTAAGCCTTAGCCTAGATTTTGATAGTAAGGATGGCCACATCCTTTTCAAACCATATTACCGACCTGACAGCATTTTTACTGAACAGAATTAACTCCTCTTCCACCATTGCGCGCATGGAATACCTGAAGGACACCACGTTAGGACAGTGTTGTGTCTTGCTTAAGCCTTTAGTTTACAGTTTTTTTGAACCTAGAGTAAGGGTTGTGGATGTAATTTTATGATGAAGTGCAAGCACCTATCCATATCAAGTCTGCGCAAAGATACTTTGCCTACTCGGCGGCGGTTTTTAATAAATTTCATTCGAACAGAAATGACGACATGCGATTGACAAAAAACCCCACATTCATATTGCATACTTATAGGGTCATCAATTTTTTAAACGTACTCCTGGCTTTTAGTGTACAAAGATGGAGAACGTTCCTTCGGATTTAGTAGCGAAAGAATAACAGAAAAGTAAGGCGTTCCATGCTCGGTTGCTTTCGCAAAGCTTGAGTTAAGAACTTGGCAGTAGAACTGAAGTATTCTGAGACGTTCTCTCAAATCGAATCCAACACATAAAGATACTAGAAGACGTCATTGCTTTTCATGCAGTCGTTAGTTAAATAATAGAGGACTTTCGAAGATTTCGCCTTATTCATGACGTGCCAAAGAGAGGGTCCTCGCCTGCGAAATCGCTGCGAGTTAACTAAACCATGACTTCTGGCATTCACAAGGGATGTTCGGTTTCATTCTGAGGCAATACGCCCAACTTGGAAGGCGAGATCTTGATGGTATACCTGTCACACATGTGGCCGCGATGCTCGGTCCTTATACATAGACCACTGCCAACAAACTCGGAGTAAGAGTTGATGAACAGAGTGCCACATGAACCGCACTTTGTCTTTCATTTGGAGATCCCTCTTCTCTTCTCTTACTTAATTCCCTCTAAACTACTATAAAGACCATAACCTGCACTAGCATGTCCTTAAATCGATTTATTACAACCACTGCGGGTATGATAACTCTTTAAGTGCTGATGCTTACAATCTTTCATTAGGGAGCAGTTACTTAAATACCAATTAACATTTGTAACGACGTTCAATTTCCATTATCCCGTAAGATAATTATAATCTACTATCCCTCAGATAATTACTTGCTCACAGGAATCTCTCAAAGCTCACGATGCGGTCGATAGAGATTGACATATTCATCGTTCGCAATACAAGTCCTTCTTGCTAACTCATCACCATATTAACTTTTTGCACGAATGCGTTACTCTGCCATCATCATTACCAGCAATTTGCCGTGGATGAGAAAAAATAAGAAATTCTCTATTCAGTCCTGCATAAGCAAATGTCCTTGAGAAAAAAGCAAAACAAAATTCCATTAACTTCAAAAGTTATTTGACAGCTCTGTATAGCCGGACACTTACCTTTTTCTGTTGCCATCACTTGCAGATGAGTATATCCTTTGAGGTGGAAAATTTATCAAAAGGACCTTCTGATTAATCCTATTATAAGTACTAATACATTTAAATCAGTCAAACACAATAAAGGACAGTGGGACGAACACTCATCACTGCAAGTCAATTACATCTGAATTGTAAATTATCCTTTGAGACGTTTGTAAGGACTGCATAATTTAGAGAGGGATAGAGGGGCATATGCATTGCAATTTTATCCTTCAACACATAGTAACGATATGGTTTCAGCTCCGATTGGACTTGAAGAGCAAATATTTGGAGTGGAAGTTACAATGTCACGAGGACATGTGCATTAATTGTGGCTGCAATTAGGCTCATGTTGCGGTTACGTACTGATTATATTTGCTTACATAGGTAAGCAATGCAGTGGAATGCATTCAGTATGGACAAATGGAGAGCCTGGACGAACAGTTTTTATTGTTAAGGACATGCACGTGACGTCCAAACACTCCCAATAATAAATATTTTACTCATTCCTTCACGAATGTTTAAAAGGACTAAAAGTAGAGAGCATGCGTGAGCTACAAGATGGGTGAATGAGGTGGGAGCAGATCACATTCTTACTGCGTTCACAGTTGCTCAAAGCTCACTTATGATGCCGGGTTGGAGATGAATCCAACTATGTTCTCAAATGAGCTAGCAGATATACATATATTCTGCTTCAAGGTAGGTTAGATTGGGTTAAGTTATCGAAGATGCCTGCCACGTCTTCAAAGAGGTACTCGTACCCCACTGAATCAGGAGTAGTTAGTGACGAAGCACTGGAGGCTACTAATGCTTGCAGTAGCCAATTCGCCGACGTTATAGAAAATGGGCTCCTAAATGCAGTTTCCTACGAGCGGAGTGGTATGGTTTCTTCCTCTTCTTCATCCATACAGCTTCTGCTGAGCTCGTTTACGAGGAGATCTAGCCTGGTGGCGTACTTGCCGATAATGCAGTGCCTTGTAACGACGCCCTCTATATTTGAAATGCGCAGCCTTTCCTGCTAAAAATGCAGTTGGAGCGTTTCTGATCTAGGTTAGGGCAGATCTGTCTAATGATGAGGCAGGCAGTGCCATCTGCCCGTCTGTGATTGGTTAGGATAATAGCGTCGAGCTTAAGTAGTAATTTAAGTCGACAGGGTTGTATATTGCCTGGCGAGTTCGTCGGCCATGCAATTCTCTGGAATGTCCCTGTAGCCCCGCACCCAAATGAGGTGGATATAGAATTGTTTTGTTAAAAGACAGGCGACAATTTAGAGTAGTTCGTGATCCACCGATTTCCTTTTACTGTACGCATGCTGGGAGGCTGACAGTAAGCTGCTGCGAAAATGGGCACCTGTTAGTTTTTTCATAGTTTTCAGAAGAAATGGCGATAGACTGATAGGGTTGAAGTCCTTGCGAAAATTTACCACATACACTTCGTTCCAAGGTTTAGGGATATGGACCAGATCCAAACAGCTGTCAAAATGACAATGAGCCGGGGAAGGATAAGGTCTACTACTACTTGTATTTCAGCGGGGATTATACCATCCGGGCCTGCAGATTTAAAGGGTCTGAAGCTCCGTACAGCCCAAAGAATTTTGCCCTTACTACTCCTAGTTGGCTGTAGAGTTTTTGGATTCTTTGTGGGAGGTATTTAGAAGAAGAAGAAGGGTCTTGGAATAGCAAAACTTGATGCCGTTCTAGCCAGCAGAACAGCTTTTTCATTTCCTTCATGTCTGCCGTATCCTGTCATTTAAATGAAATGAACTCTGTTTGTGATGACTAGCGTTATACGTTGAGTGGTTTCCGGCATTGCCTTACCAGTTTCGACGTTATTTTGTAGACCTTAATTCCCAATAGAGCAGCTTTGCTATCTGATTGGATACAAATGTTCTTTTTGATTAGATCTTGATTAGATTAGATTTGATTGCGTTTGTCAGACATTCGCGAGAGGTGAGACTGTGAAAAAACTTTTCGTGGTGTTCTCTGGGATTAGAACGTCGAATCTCCCGCTCGGCGATCTAACGCACTAACCACTTCGTAAAATTGTCGTTTGGACAACTCGCAGCTTCTATTGTAACAATATTAGCTGGTCACTATACGTCTAGCGCCAAATAGCCCGTTTTGGTGTCTCCAAAGACCTTCCAAAATTAATCTCCAGGTATCACTGCATTGACGTGAGATTTGCAGAAAACTTATTTATTTATAACAATTTGATAAAATTAATAAATTAAATGAATTAATAAACTAAGAATCCTTTTCATGCAACCAATGTGCACGTATACGAAAGGATCCAGTTACCCCCAGGCATGTATCTATCTTTCGGTGACGATATTTCGTATTATTCATGGATGCTGTCACGGTTCCTTGAACCGGTTGCACTCCTCCAGAATATAGCATTGTAATAGAGGGGAGCAAAAACAGAGCCCGACATTGGTCCAACCCAGTAAATCCAATGGTCCCTAAAATCAACGTGCCACAAGGCCGGTCCAAACGATCTTGCAGGATTCATGCTAGCTCCGGTAAATGAAGCCTATAAGGATATTCATATAAATATGTTACAAGAGAGACGTAGAACCTACACCAGTCAAAGCCAACGAGGCAATAGCCAGCCCGAATTTAATAGCAATTGAATCTCCCCACTTGGCATTCCTCGGATCCCAGATACCGCAACACACCAAACAAAGCACAGTTGTGACAGCAAATTCTATGGCAACTGCCTGCGCAAGAGTGATGTGATCATGAACAACTGTCACACATAATCCGTAATCCACGCCAGGTGGGTTTATATGGTTGTCTGGCACCACTAATGTCAACGCAGCATATCCAAGAATTCCTCCGATCATCTGACCGATCATGTAAATTATTCCCATTTCTACAGAGATCCTTTTGTAGAGAATCGCTGTCATAGATAGAGCTGGATTCATGTGAGGACCGGTAACACAATGGAAAATCACGACTTGCATCATTATAACCAGACCAAAATTCAGGCATGCCTGCAAGTGAGTATTGTGGAAGAACTCATTCTTAATGCAGCCCATGCAGCCAAGGAAAAGCAGCAAAAATGTTGCGGTGAACTCTGACAAAAACGCTCCGAGCTTATTAAATGTATCGTCATTCATTTTCGATAATCCTGGTTTAAAATGGGAGAAACAAAATACATGTGAAGGAATAAAGTAAATGTGTAAAGGAGTGATGCACTGAAATTGACTTGCCTAGCGTCTGAAATTCCCTTTCACTTTTAAAGGACCCACGATGATATAATCTTATTTTTCAACTAAAAATAAAAATTTTCAATGCTCACAAATTCTATTTCAAAAATTGCTTAGCTACCTAAGTACAAGTGGTTTCTCGAAAAAAAAATTCAAGTCAGCAACTCAGCCGGCAAACGTTAGGTTAGGTAGATGGATGCCCTAGTTGACAGGAAACATTCAACGGCTCACTTAGACTAACGATGAGTCCATTGTGCCCAATAGTAGACCCCTGAGAACCTAAAATTCTTTATCGACGGATGAACTACATCACCCAGATATCTACATGAGTCTTAGGAGCTTATTCAGCTCAATGTTTCTAAGATCATACAGCTCAGCAGGGAAGTAGCTGCCAAGAATGTCTTCGTTTTGGAAGCTGGTGCTGGACAAACGCATAGAAAGTGGCGAAGGTATTCTATTTCATCTTCGTCATTGCAGTTTCCACAGAAGTCATTGTGGGGTAGTCCTAGCCGTGCTGCATGATTGCCTATCATACAGTGTCCTGTCACGACACCGACAGCTATCCGAATATCTTGTTGCCATAGACTGACCATAACAATTTAGCAATGGCGCATGTATCTTATCGATACCAGTGCCTGTTAGCTTCCTCGCTTCCCTTGACTTAATGTCTATCTTCCTGTCCATTTGGTCCGGTACCCAACGTGGAGGTTCACCTTGTTGGCCACTGAGATATCGTCCAGTCTTATTATGCATATTCTTACGAGCTTGGACCTTACCGATTATAGAACTTTAATTGCTGATTGACTGTCAACATAGATGCTGACTGTTTTTCCAGATATATTTCCCTCGCTAATCACGTCCCCGGCTTGTTTTATGGCAGCAATTTCGGCTTGACAAACACTACAATGCATTTCGAGACTCGGAGTAGACATCAGCACCTGTACCTGTTGAAACTTTATCACGCTTCCAAGATGATATTTCCTCTCCAGCGCCTTCGATACAACAAGAGCCTGAGCGCAATCAATAGCGGGATTCAGACTGCCTGATAGTGTGAACGCAAACTGCGACTTTCTCTCAAGCACGCTGAATGGCTTACAAACATGTTTGATATTTTGGCGGTTGGACAGTCAGTCTGATAGTGTGAAGTCTGTCTGTCTGGCGTGAAGGAAATTTTAATCCAATACGTGTGGTGGTTGCTACAAGTACGTTCACCACCTTTGAAATTCACTTGACAATTGCTTGACAATATGAACACTAACGACGTAGGCCCGTTCAACATCTATCCCACTGACATGACGGACAGTGTGTGAGCCCTCCCCATGGATAGGACTCAATTTCCAAATTTAGTGCACTATTTTCTATCGTCTGATATAAAAAATTTGTTGTTGCAAGGCTTTTATTTTTTTATTAAGCGAAAGGATGAAATCTGCTCTTAACCGTGTTTGGAAAATGGTCTAGAGATTCTGGATCTCATGTAGAGCTAGACATACCATCCCTCAAACAGCCTAATCGGGCAAGAATGGAGCCTAGTCTTTTCGGATAGCGCAAGATATCTTGATGTCGTACTAAATAAAAAGCTTAGCTGGAAACTTAACGCACAGGAAGCAGTCCGAAAGGCGTACAATGCTTTCTTCATTTGTAAGAGAACAGCGGAAGGGACCTGAAACCAGCAGGTTCCAAAGCCAGTGAGGTTCCCGAGTCGGGTATATACACCTACAGGTGGTCCTGAGACCTCCGGATGTATGAAGTTTTTACCAAGCAGATAATGATATGAATCTCAGGAGGTCCGCCAGCTCTACATTTCCTAAGTCCTCCAGTTCCGAAAAGAAGTAACTTCCGAGCATCCTCATTCTTACGACGGATAGGGCAGGACAATCACATAGCAGATGACGAACAGATTCAATTTCTTCTTCGTCACTGCAACTTCTGCAAAAGTTATGCAGCACACCGAGTCGTTCTGCGTGAACGCCGATAGCACAGTGTCCAGTAATTATGCCAGAAACAACCCGTGCGTTATAACGACTAAGTTTTACCAGAGAGGTTGATTTCTTCTTGCTGAAGGCTGGCCATAGCGCCCTGGCCGTTGCGCATGTTTCCAGATGAATCCAGCGTCTGTTTGCTCGGCCGATGGCTTCATCTTCTATCTTATTCCGTAAGGAACTGATTGGGGTATCTACAAAAGAGAGGGCCCGCGATAAGTGCAGCTCCGATCCTTTCCTAGCAAGCTCATCAGCCTTTTCATTTCCTTTGATATCCATGTGCCCTGGAACCCAGCAGAGGGTCACCGCATTGGCTCTAGATATCTCGTTCAGGAGTGACTTGCAGATTCTCACAAGTCCAGAGCCTTAACGGCTGCCTGGCTGTCTATATAGACAGTGATCGTTTTGCCAACGATATTATTCTCGCGAATAATTTCAGCAGCCAGTATGATGGCTGTGACTTCGGCCTGAAAAACGCTGCAGTCGTCGTGAATTGTAAAGGAGTGGTTTATTCCTAGGGCTTTACAATAAACTCCGACAGTACACCACAGCTGGCTTAAAACCCCACGTGCTACTGAAGGCCTTCTTGCAAGCATAGAAAGCTACGCTTGCTTTTTTGATGCGTCCGGTAATGTCATCCTTCCAATTTAGTTTGGAATCCAGTATTACGCCCAGGTATCGAGCTGATCTTGAGAGACTTAGTTCAGTACCACCGATATTTGGGGGTCTGAAGGTAGGGGTTGATCTCTTCTTAGTGAAAAGGACTACCTACGTTTTTGAGGGGTTCACTCCCAGCCCTTTGCTACCGACCCACTTAACCACTAGTTGTAGTGCGGGATTGAGTCCTTCACTTAGGACTGGAGGACATTTTCGCGAGACCAGGATGGCCAAATCATCGGCATAGGCCGTCACGTTGAAGCCGTTTTCATTCAATATTACCAAGATCTTATCCACTGCAAGGAGCCATATAAGGGGAGACAGAACTCCGCCTTGGGGGGGAGACTCTTTTCCTGACGGTTATGTCTCCTTGCGTTGAATATATAACTCTTGATTGAAGCATCTGTGCAATCCAATTGCAGAGGCCGGTGTTAAGGTGAGCAGGCTGCACTTAGGCGCTAGAATCCTACGTAGCAAAAGGAGAATATGTACGCAGAACCGTGTCAGATTATTTGTGTACCTGGACACTGCTCTGGTAATATCTTGAGATTACCGCAGTTGGACGTAAATGTTTCTATCATCGTAATAGATACGCCAAAAGGACTTCGTAACAGATGAATTTTCGCCTCTGTAATTATTTCCACTCAAGCATAATTATTTTTTACCACACTCTTACCACAGGATGACATTGATGAGGACCTAGCAAATTTATGGCTAAATAATTGCCCTTTTGGTACAGTTTTATCCTGATAATTAAAAGTGAAGGCACACTTCAAATTGCAATGGTCCTTGTCTGGATTAAGTCTGTGGGTCAATAACGATTTAATGAAATTGATTGACCATTTGATGGTGGGTGTATCGTACTTGGATCGTTACTCTCCTCGGGAAGGATACATTTTGGCTTGCAGCTATAATTGCTTTGCATTTGGTCGTTGGACAGGAAACAATAGATGAAGCCTTTGGCATGGGGATTGTGGTTTTAAGTAGTTTATGAGTTTTCGCATCCGTCTTTTGCTCTGATGAAAGTGGGTACTTCGAACCAATTTCAATTTGCGATTATTTTGCTGTTAGATGGAGATGCTAAGGGTTTTCAATTTTAATTGGTTGCTGTATATAAGCAGGGGTATTTGCACTTTTAGTAGTAATTAATAATTTTGAATTGGTAAGCTTTAAGCTGTTTTCCATTCTGTAGGGATTAAAAACTGGCCAAGAGGCGATATTTTGCTCAAAACACTCGTATAACCAGCTTCAGAAGTATTTTGCATATTTCACAGCTGCCTGCGCTGTAGGCATGTATTGTTGAGACTAGGGCCAACTAAAGGGCGTCCTTACAGGCTTGTGTCAGCATATGCACTCCTTGCCTAAGGTCTTTCATGCAAGTGCTTAGTTATCTTATTTTTTCTGTCATCGTAATCGCTTAACTTCTTCCACATTAGGTACGTGGATCCCAGTACCTACGATTGTTCAAACGAATTTTTCCATGATGTCTGAAACCCTTGCGATGGGACTCGAAAACCAAATTAGCTGAACTATTTTTCTAGTACCTGTTGCGGAAAAACGACATAAGATGCGCAAACTGTAAGTTAGTCAAGGATGCGCCATTGGAAGGATCGTCTGTCTGTACTGTCAGTCAGTTAAGTCCCACGATTAACCGGATCTATGTATGTAAAATGTCATATTCGAATAATTGAGAAGCTTCTTATGACAATTATTACTCCTGGATGCTTGTTAGACTTTCTCGAGAGGAGGGACCGTGAATCTACATGTCAATCAAATCTTCCTTACAGTAGTCCTAAGCACTAACCACTGCGCTAAGGCGCTCAAACCTTACACGGCCTCCAATATAACTGGAGAGTATTAAGATGTTTGGTTCTTTTACGGAATGAGCTGAGCTCACGGAAGAACTTTTAAGAACTTGAACCTTCGTTAGGTCTACCTGCATGTCCCTGTGGCCCGGCACCCAAACCAGGTGAATATTGAATTGTTTAGCCATCTCATTAAGAGACAGGTAATAATTTAGGGCTGTTCGTGACTTCAATGTGACGGATTTCAGATACTTAATCGCGACTTGGCTGTCAGTAAAAATGATGATATCCCGCTTACATATTACATCGCACGGCAAGGCTTCCTTTATTGCCATGATCTGCGCCTGAAAGTCACTGCTGCGATTAGGGAGGCGAAAGGAGATTTTTAAGTTGTGATCATTGAAGAAGACACTCCCACCCACACCTGTTTCAGAGCCATCTATATTCCATTGATTCCTTTTGTAACCCAAGATCCCCTTGTCAGTCTAGTCTGGAGAATATTCGGGCTTCAAAGCGTTTGTCATACAGAAGTTGTAGAAGAGTCTAATCGATGTTTTGTGGAATGAATTCAAAATTATTGAGAATAGAGGAGTATCAAGTACGCAGACAAGGCTAGACCCGAGATAAGGCCTTCATGCGAGTGGCTGCATACGCTATTACCTGTTTACTGTTACGATCTAAAGGTGGAAAGTGGAACAGCATTTTTAGCGCAGCTCTTAGGTGGTTCGGCTTATGTATATGCAAGCCGATCTTTGAGCCCTTCTCGCAGGACGTCCACCAGGGATACGTTAGTGTAGGCCGGATGTAAACAAGCATTTAATTGACAGCTGTGTCCCTGTACCGGGACTGTAGTCGCTTTCTTGACGCGTGCCAGGATGTTGTGTTTCCAGCTGAATGTTTTTGTTTACGATGATGCTCAAATATTTGGCTCTATCTGCAAGTGTCTGACTGATGCCACAAAGTTTTGGAGAAACCAAATGTGGAATTTTATATTTCCTTGTAAAGAGGACTACGTCTCTTTTTTTAGGGTCTATACCTAAGCCACAACCTTTAGTCCATTTAGAGAGCTTAAAGAGAGCATTCTGGAGAAGATTTTTGAAGGTATAGATGTGTTTATCTGAGGCAGCTATAGCAACAGCCTTTCTTATCCTGGAAAGCAGTTCATCCACCACTAGGTTCCAAAAAACGGGAAAGCCACCCCACCTTGCGGAGTACCACTACTTAAAAACCTTCAAACTACGGCGTCGCCCAGCTTAGAGTTTATAACCCAGTTAGTCAACAGCCCGTTATTTGTCACCACAGGATATTAAAGAAAAAAGTTCTTTTGACAAAAAAATTAAATTTCTGTACAAAATTAATATTTATTACGTTTAAACTTTAAACTTTTATTTTTACACAATAAAAAATAAAATTGTTATCCTTAGTATTTTTTTTTCTTTTGTTTTTTTTTCGAAAACCTTACTTTGAGGAACAGAGCACAGCAACAAAAGCAATCAGCAAAACAGATTAAAAAAAAAAACAAAAAAAAAAAAATTAAAAGTCCATCAAGTCACGACGAATCAAACGCCGGCTGTAGCACTGAATCTTTTTTTGGCAAGTCCTTCGAATCGAAAATATAAGTAAAACAAATTAATAAAAAAAAAAAAAAAAAATAAAAATCTCATCTATCTAACGACTATCTAAGTATACGTGTAAGTGTATTGTTTTTGCGTGTGTGTAAGTGTTAATAAGGCCTTAGCGCAATGGCAGTTCTTCCATGGCACGTAGTTTGGCATCCTTCTCCTCGGGCACTTCCCTCCTGAAGACAGCCTTGTAAGCGATTGAGGCCAAAGCACCAGCAGCCAATGGTCCAACCCAGTACACCCAGTGATCTTGGAAGTCAGCATTCCATAATGCAGGTCCGAATGATCTTGCGGGATTCATGCTAGCTCCGGTGAAAGCTCCCTAAAAGGACAAAAATTACATTGAAAACCAAAATTTAATGGAAAAGTGTTTAAGACAACTTACACCAGTGCAAGCCAATGATGCGACAGCCAAACCGAATTTAATGGCAACTGAGTCATGGTGCTTGGCGTTTCTTGGATCCCAGACGCCGCAACACACCAAGATGAGGACCATTGTGAGAATGAATTCAATGGCGACTGCCTGAAGGCTGGAGATTTCATCGATGGGAATTGTAACGCACATTCCGTGAGCGGCACCAGGTGCATTAATGACATTCGATGGAACGACGGTTTTTAATAAACCGTATCCAATGAATCCGCCCAGTAGCTGAGCGGCAATGTACAAAGCTCCAATGGGCGGTGTAATCAGCTGATAGACTACAGCTGCGACTGTGACAGCTGGGTTCATGTGAGCACCGGACACACAACCGAAACACTGAACCAGGATCATGATAACCAAACCGAAGTTGAGAGTCATCTGCAGATGGCTGTTGGGGAAGATGTCACCCTTGATGCAACCCATGCAACCGAGGAACACCAGTAGGCCGGTCGCGATCAATTCCGACAGGAATACGGTGATTTTATCCAGTGTTGAGACCTTCATTCTGCTGGGTTAGTCTGAAAGTACAAAGAAATGCAAAACGTGATGAGTTACTAATTGGAATCCGAGTACTAAAGGTTATCCCCCCACATTTTGGTGTCAACTGTTACACTTGGCTAGCTGCAAGCAATTACTTAAATGAACTCGCCTAAGTGGATGAAGCTAGTTAATTGCCTGCTAATCTCCGACACATGTGTTCACTGTCCTCTGTAATCGATAACTTTTATCATACAGACCCTCCGGGGTGACATTGATAAGGAATAAACTAATTTGTGGCCAAGTAATTACTCTTGTGGCACAATTCATAGCTGACAATTAAAAGTGATGGAAGACTCCAAATCGCACTAGTCGTCCGGATAAACTCCGGGCAAATAACGATTTAATGAAATTATTGCCTACTTGATGGCAACCTAGTCGGTTGGGATATCCTTATCGTTGTGCTCTTCGAAAACAATGCATCTTGGTGTGCAGCAATTTAGCTTAACATTCTGTTATACTCGTTGGATAGGGATATAAATACTCCGAGTGGTTTGGGGAGGAACTGATAGATAGGATTTGTGGCTTTCAAGTGGTTTATGAGTTTTTGCATGCACCCCCGGCCAACCGGGAAAGAGTGGCCACTTCAAACCGATTATTCTGTGGAACTATACTCGTACATTGTTTTGTGTTACATGGGACGGGTTGGAGACTTGATGAAACGAACGTATTTTCGATGAATTTTACAGGTATTTTCGGTCCACGGGAGTTTGGTATTTTGTTTAAGTTGAAGTTGTTATCTCAAAAGATTAACTGATTCGGGACAAGTGCCCGTACTTCAAAATTATGGAAGTGAACATCAATCTTGTTAAAATATACTTCCGTAGAAGGTTGAGACCATATTGTAATTTTATTCACATGAATTCACTTAAAGTTTTCAAGTGTTTTCAAGAACCAACAGGGCATGGTGGATTAAATGCATAAAATGATGATGAAAATGCAAATTTTTGGCCTCGCCAAGCCAAATGTATGAAAATATCTTTGACGTATCTGTGAGAATTATTTATTGCCAGCTCAAAACCGAAGGACCGTTTCCATGGCAAGAGATTTAGATTGGCTTCGAGACCACATAGTAGCTCTGATTTAATTAGTACAACATTCGGTCAACCCCTCGGTACAAAGAAAAGGGTTTATCGCTCTACTGAATGCGTTGCAAAGCCTTGAAAGATGAACAGCTTAATCGATTGCCATGTCATTCGTTCATGATCTTGAACGATAGCTGATTTCCGTCCATTTTTGGATAAAATTGGAAGGAGTCTTGGGGTTTCATGAATTTATGGTGGAAAGTACTTTCTAGCTTATTGGTACCGATGTACCGATCAGAACTCAACTTTGTTGTATGCAGATAATATTAAAAACGTCTTAAACCAACATGCAATGGATTTTTGAATCTATAAAGTAGAAACTTGGTGCTTAAAGTTCAGCTTTCAGCGTTTGGAAGATAAAAATCACTCTACGATAAAAATTGTTTTTTTTTTTTTTTTTTTTTATAATTTACCCGCACTCAAGGGGTTATGAATACCCTTTTACATGTTTTCACATGGTGCGGGCGTTGGAAAGATAGATAGAGAGAGAGAGAAAGAGATTGGTGTAGTGGTTTGAAACTCAGCTGTATTAGGTTTCACATTTACTCCAGGGGTGGTGTCCAGAATAACTGGGGAGATTTGATTGCTGTCATGTATTTTTTGCCTTCGCTTCTGATTCACAGTATTTTTTTCCCGATCCACCTGATGTCATGAGCATATCAATTATCAACAGAGTGATCAATTTCTCCAGCCATATGACAAACCTACTGCCAGTGTTATGCCTTCGCAGTAGTGTTGTCACAAACTTTCGCAATTGATCGGACTGCCTCTTATCATATAATGCTTGCTGACATCAGGGATTGAACTGTGAACCATCAGCTCGACAAACGATGACGCTACCAGAGTTGTTGAGCTCAACTCGTTTCTTTTGCACCTGAATTTATGATTGCAGCAATATCAGAGTTAAGTTCGGCTGACATTCGCTATTGCTTAAGCTTAAAACATTAAAGTCCTAGTCGTAGAGTAGATGCATGACCAGTAAAATAATGCTACCGCCCCCAAAAAATCTGGACTAAGTACAAAGGGTCATCTGTAGGACACGTCAATACGCCATCGGATACGGTTCCTATCGATGTGTATCAACTCCAACAAACTCTCTCTTACTTAGTTGTCAAAACACTTCTTAACCAGTATCTTCCAAGTTTCCGAGAGCTATCTGCTCTTCAGCCTTGTGAAAGGTTGTAAGGTTCCATTCGGCTTGTCACGAATTTTGTAACTTTTACAATTAGAGCTCCCACTTTTGTTCGTGTACTCGAATGTTTTATTGGAAAGTAAGTATCTGACGTCGGCGTCTAGGTCTCGAGTGGCTCATTAAAATTGAATTCAGCGCCCTTGCATGACGTCAAAATGAGTGCAAAACACTATGAAAGTCGTGAAGAACTCTAGAGCTGATTAGGAATCTCGAATCTGAGATGTACCATCGAGGACAGTGCTCTACTCTACAAATACGAGTCATTCGTAAGGCGGTGGTATGATCAATGCATGATCTGTTTGCTCTGAAAGCAGCTTGGTGCTCCTCAAAGTGGTGTCAAGCAAAGATTTAATGCGATTGAGCAGGATTTCGAAATTTCGATTTGATGGGAGTTGAAAGGAGTCTCTGTTTGCTTTAAAGAAGAGACTATCACATCCAGTATACCTCTACATCTTCGAAATGCCATTAAGCGAATCGAATTATCAGAGTGAGTCTCAGGGTACAGATCTCTACAAGGGCCGCAAGCTGTTTTTGAAGCTGTAGGTATTGCATTCATTTCTAGATCTTTGCCTCTGTGTACTTTATAATCCCTGTAGACAAAGGATGACAGTTCAACAGCAGCTCTCTTCTTGATTAAACTCAGTCAGAACTGTATTTCTTTTAAGCTAGCTCATAACGTGCATCAGTACTTTTCCATTTCAAGTTCAACTATCACATGATTTAGTAAGGGAGCGTTTTCCACCGCATCACTTTACAATTTCAAGTGCCAAAGTTCACAGTCAATAACACACAATTCATTGATCGTTTAAATGTTCAATCTGAAACTTAGATAAGCTAGTTGAAGTTGTTGTCATCCGGCGACTTGAAGTGACTGTTTTACAATCTAATTATTAAACTCGCCATAGAGATTAACTTAATGAATACGATTCAATCGATTTGATGCAATTGTTTACTAAGTACTTGTGGCGCAGATAACGAAAGTTTATTTCGAAACTTATTTACATGCGCAGGCGATACTAGGAGTAATATTTATGTAAACAAATATTGAACGCAAATGATTGCAAATTTGTAGTTTACATGAAGTGATTCTGTTGGTCTTGGCAATAAAATCGAATGGAGGACGTGGGAATGCGTTATCACTTCCTAGTAGCGTTCCCTGGAAGAGCCTCAACTGAGTCAGGTTATTTACATGAGAACCAACAACAAATCAGATGGTCTAGTCTCCTGTCACAGTTTGGAGAGGGATATTAAGGTATTTCTTGTGACTTGATCAGGTCATAGTCAGGCTCAGAAGTCGTAACAGGTGATCGCACAGTGAGTCAATGATCCATTTTAGCTTTTGGAAAGGACTCACTAAATGGGAAACTACCATGAGAAAAACATTTGCAAAATATTCCCTTTGCAAGGATCCTTGGCAGTGACTTGGTTAAGAAAGTCGATCGTCAACAAATTCATTTACTTTAACAGTTTTTCGTTTCAAACTTAGTTTTCCCTGGTACATACCTTGCGTGAATATTTTAAAATTAAATTTAAGTCAATATGAAAAGTTTAATTACAAAAATTAAGATGTATAGCAACAGTGCAGTTTCTAAATTAAAATTATTAAATTAAAAATGTTAGTTTAAAATATTCATAAGCTATCACGTATTCACGCGGAAATTCAAAATACAAGCTGACTGTTTAGCATATATTTTTTTTAGTAATTAATTGCTAATAAGCAAGTTTCTTATATCATACATCAGCTAAAGTTTAAATTTAGAAAAACTGACAAATGGTTTGCCCTTCAAACTTGTCTTTAGAATCGAGACTATAGCAGATTATATTAATGGGCTTGTGCTAATGAATCCTGTGGATAAATCTAGAATTTATTGGATATTTGACCTTGCCAGTGGTCCAATTAAAACAATTAGATGAAGAATTAACAGGTTGAGATTGCTTTAGACAGATGGACGAGTATTTGAAGTTAGGTAACTTGCAACGCTATAACCTAGGAACGGTTGCTCTTTTCCTTTTAGAATTTGCCAGAGAAGGTTAAAATATGGCTGGATATTAAGATCTTCTTACATAAATTGAGCAACTATAACAAATTCGACTCTTATGTGTCACCATTTATTTAATGACAATTTTCTACTTAAGGTCAGCGCTTAAATTATTTCCTACAAGCTGTCAGTTTTGGAATTATTATCCTCTGATTTTCTATGTCGTTGCAGGCTTATGGGACTTAACAGAGCACATCAATCTCAATTTCAAAAAAATATTCGTTCAAACTCGGTCAAGCTGCAACGACAATCTGTGCCAACTGATTGTAAGGAGAAGGAGGAAGATATAGATCACTTCCTCTGTATTGCAACAGCGAGGTTAAGAGTGGAGATACTGGGATCCTTAACGATATCGGATCTAACGCCTCATATAACACTAAGAAAGGAGTCGGTGACATATTGGAATTCGCTTAACGAACAATGACTATACGACAGAGTCTCCTTTTATACTTCCCATGATTCCAAAACCAGCATCCCCACACAATTCCCGAATCACACAGTTATTCCTTACAGTTCGAAAGACGAGGCGTATACAACGGGCCCAATGGAGGTCTAGCGAGGAGCACAAGCTGACCCTCTGAAACTAACCAACCAACCATGTTGTCACAGCCTCGATTGATCAACAAAACAATTGCTCGCGATCAAAGAAAGTGATTTGGTGAAAAATTAGAACACTTTTGGGCCAGGATTTTGTACGCTTTTAAATGTGAATTGACTTGAAAAGAGAAAAAAAAATTATTTAGCAATAAAGCACACGTCCTTGGACACTGCAGAGCAAAGGTTGAATGAATTTAAACGTTAGCGTATTTCACTCAAGGAAGAACCATTTGAGGGACGCCCTTTCACTGTTGTCGTCAAGAAAACCATCGATGCCTTTCGCAACGTGGTGGTAGAGGACATTCAATGCGATAGAGCGATATATGTAGAGTCTTTCTTGGGAATATGGCTAGGTGTTGGAAGGAAGAGGAAATGGAATATATTTATTCGTAATCCATTGTGTTACTGTCCTGCATCACCCCTCAATAGAAGTGCAGTCCTTGGCAGAAACTTCTTCTCAAGACTAGGTTACATAAAGACAAGTGTTCGAGATTTATTAATTTTTTTTATTTCTCTTTTTTTGAGTTGCTTAACTAACAGTCAATAAATTCTATGGTTCACAAGATTATTAAACTAATTGATTCCAATGAATTCTAAGTGAGCCGTTGTTGATATATATCAAAGGAACCCACCTACCCAAGATAATTTAGATGAAGCAGATGGCCATGGTATGGTTGTAGTGTGTCAATCTGTGACACGTTTGCTGAAGAGCCCAGTTGGAGAACACCAATTACAGCCACCGAACATACATAAAAGGAGAATAAATAAAATGTAAGTCTCTTCAACTACTTCGCCAACTATTTCACCAAAGTCCTGATAGTACAATAGAGGAAGATGAGTCTGAGAGCTCTGGGATTCTTTTTGTTTTTTTTAATAACAGACTTCGATCTTGGTAGAAAGGTGATAAATAAAGAAACTCTAGTGCGTCACTGAACTATTTCAGCCTCTTTGAGCCTTTGAGCTACTGCTCGAAAACTTATAATAGCTTAGTAAAATAAATTGAAAATTTATGAAAAATTTGTTGGGAAAAAATCAATTTTACTTTGCTTATTGCTCCGCTTCGGGACAATTTACCTAAATGTTTTATAGCTTGAAATGATTAATAATGAATGTTATAATGGACGAAAAATTTACAATGAAATCAGATTTAATTTTCTTTCAATACGTCGCGTCGTAATATTGCGATAATTGCTCAAAATCGTGATGTTTATCTATTAGGAAACCCTTGCTGCGAAATTCTCTAATGAACAATGCAAATCGTATGGAAATGGGTTCAGCCGATTCTACCTTGTGGCGTTGCAATACAAAAAACACACAATTGTAGCACATTTTATGCGACTTAATAGAAACAGAAAAGTGAAAACATCAGCAGATGTGTAATCGCCAATATTCTACATCAACTAGGAGGAGCACAACCGGCTTATATTATAAACATCACTTTACTAAAGGTTTTATGGTCAGAATGTCAAAAATGTTGTGGTTATTCTACGATCCCCTAGGTAAGGTTGTGATAAGGGAATTGCCACCAGACTATGTGGCGACTTGAATAGTTCTACTTTGACTCTCGGGTTACATGTCGTAAAAATATTCACTATCACTATCAAGAACTCTGGTGGATCCTTAAGGACGTTTGCAATGGCTTTATTGTAACCAATTTACTGTCAAACACAATGCATTGTTGTTGCAACAGCTCACATGACGATGCTACCAAACTAGATCACAAGTCTCTCCTAAGAGATTACGAAGAGATTAGTTAATCTCAAACTTAACACTTTCTATGGCCATAAAGTATAGTCCATTATAAATCACTAACTTCACCTTAACGTGAATTTTATTCAAGAACACAAGAGTAATTCCGTCCATAAATTATCACCAGCAAAGTAAATGAAGCCTTATAACACACTTTCTTCTTTAATCACAAGCTCTGCTCACGCTCACGGTTGACTTACTTTTCACTGTTTTACGAGTATAAACTAACTTCTGATCTTGAAATATTAATCCACGAGAATATTACGATATTCTATCTGCGGGGGAGTATTATATCCGATTTAACTGCGATCCAATGAATAAGTATCTTTAAAGTGTAACTAAATACTTGTTTGTAGTGCCAGCGGCTATGTCTGTACGATCGGTGAAATGTATTAAGCTACTAAATTCAGATTAAAAATAATATCGCATTTTATATGAGCACATTTGGAAATACTTTTTTTCCTTAATCTCAAGTATTTGTTGTTATTAATAAATTTTTTTTTTCGCTGTTATCTCTGCCTCATGGTAGGCAGAAGGAATGTTTAAATATTGGATAATGTCTTGGTAGGAGAAATGATGTCGGAAAAAAATGCGAAGGGTTGTCTGGGAGCGGTTATATCTTTTGAAAGGATAAACAATGATTTTTTTTGTAATTTTAATTTTTTTTTTTGCAACACTTTTGTCCTCGGTGTGGATTTTGTGTCAACTTGGATATGTGTAATAATCCGTTTGCGTAGTAATACATTCATTGATAAGGTGTTGAGCGATAAGTGAATTTAATTTTTAATCAGAAATTTGTTTAAATTTTTTTTTGCCCACAAAAAATTCTGCACTCTAATATTTACCAATGCGATACTGTCGTCTGTCAGAACTGTCAAATGGAGGATACACTGTCAAACCGAATATTGAAATGACAAACTTAGGACTGAATACATTTGATTACTGTGGAGAACAACTAGACGACAACCTTTCACAAACATGGCTCTGGTTAAATTGATATCATTTGTTTAACTTCCCTCTTTTTTAAGAACAGTAAACGCTAAGCCGAATATTGACATTCCTGCCGTCATAGCGAATTTTTATCGTACCTGTCCACAGTGTGATTGAAAGGATTACGGACTGCATGGGAATGTGCATTCATGTGTCAAGGGTTCTTAGTTTTTACTTGAGAGTCCTTATTCATATTTAAGCAAATATTTACAACCAACTAATGAATACAATTACATTATTTGAACATTCAGTTTTTTACTGGTAATAATCATTTAGCATGACAACTAATTGCTGTGACTCCAGTTGACCAGTTGATGATTAACAATTAACAATTGATTTTGTATTTTCCAAGTAAAAAGGCGCAATATTCGGTTTGCAAATCTTTGTAACTTGGGACTTATTGTGGTTATAGTTCCACACACGGAGAATAATGGTCGTAGGCCTCAATAACCAACTACGACTAAGCTACTCGTAGTCAGTTGATAGTTGCCATGTAATTAAGCGTTAATTAAATAATATAAAGAAAAATATTTGGCGCTACTGACCGTATGCGATCCAGGGCCTAGCTTCTCGTTTAAATAATATAGTCATCTGAAAATAGTTTCAATTCAATGACTAATTTTCTAAAGGTAGTCACAACTAATGCAATCATGACAAAATTATTTATTTTCTGGGGCAGCACTTACAGAAAAAAAAATTACATTTTAAGAAGGATTGCAAAATTGTGATTGCCTTCGACTGCAGTTTGTTTGACTCAATTTACATAAACTTTATTGGCAAGCAGCCTCAGTTGCATTTAAATACAAACAATTGTATCTACAGCGGCCTTGAAGGAACCATTTGAATTTGAACTCACCCTTCAGACTCGAAAAATTGGAGCCAGTTCCAGAGTAAATGTTCAGTGAAAGAGTACTTAGAAGTCGCAGTGGGCGGAGTGTGAAATGTGGCTTATAAACCAGTCGATTACTGTGCAGGACCACTCTGGTAGGCCTTACTGGGCAACAGCAACCAACAGCCATCCAAGCCTAATAGGAAATAAATGAAAATTAAATTTGACGTGCCACCCATCATCCACAAAAAAAAAAACACGAGCCATGAGGCCAGCACTCATTTGAGTCTTGACCTCAGTGATACTATAGTATAGGTGTCCCTTTGTTCGTTGGCGCTGGAATCGTAATATTGCATCCAAGCCATACCAAATGCCATTAAAATTTATTTTCAGATCGACCTTGTATTTTTCGAGGAACTCATTTGCAGTGGCCAGTCATTAGCACATGTTTTCGACTATCAGCCTCTGGGCACCGAATGACCTTGTTCATGCCCAGTTTTTTGTTCGAGATCCGCGATACACATTAAGTTGGAACGTTTAGCCTCTCGATCAACTGATTATTCTCCATGAATAGATCTGCAATATTTTAAGCTATGTATGTATGTCATTACCAGTTGTTTCGACTGAGTGTCTAGGGACTCTTGCTTGCGTGTCTAGAATACTCGCATCGCCATATTGAAAAGGAAAAAGCATTTGTCCTATAAATAGCTGGTTGGCGATGTGACTGCATAATCCTACAATTTATTCATTTTAAAAAAACCGATAAAGAAATGCGTAAACCTAACGAATTACGTATTTGAACTACTCAATCACTTTCCGATCAAATTTCCGTCTCTACCCATATTAAGGCAACAACTTTTCTTCTTGCCTACGTACATACATATATGTACACTTATAAATGTCAAGAAAATTGCTGGGTTTAAGGTATATAGAGGTATATGCATAGGGTCCAAGAGTAATCCTACAACCGTAGGTTTTCCACTATACCTGGTCCTGGACCACGTACAGTCTATTGCGCCAAATATTTGTTAATTATTCTTAAATAAGAGGAGATCTTCCTGGCAGAAAATTTCAGGTTTATTTCCATCAGTCGATTAGAAAATAATGGAAAATTCGCAGCCCTATTCTGTTGGTAACTTTTCCCTACACACTGTATATTTTGTTAGAATGTTGTGGTTATTTTATTGCATATAAAATTATAGTGCCGCGGATACACTAACTGAATAGCTTACTCGCAAGCAACCAGATTTTATGATAGTAATAATGATAATCTTGTAATTGAAAGCATTTTCATTTTAGTTCCAAAATTAGTTTTTATTCTTTTGTTGCAGTATGGGGTATTTCGTTCTTAACTTAACCAGTTCTTGTACATAGTTTTGTTTATACCTGTCTTTATAACTCATGGATGACGAGACAAAGTTTATTAAATTGTTAACATTCAAATTGTATGTCCATGCAGGGTGACCCACTTACAAACATGGGTTCAATTATGTTATTTAATGGCGATTATTTTATATTTTTAAGGGTAAAGTTTCAGAGATATGGGACGTTATAAAATTGACGAGTTTCAAGGTATCCTAATTATTATATCTTCCAAAAATGTTATTTGATTTCCAAAAAAGTAATAAAATAAACGTAAGGCACTCATTTCGCATCAAGTTCATGTTTTACTTGGCCATTATTTCGGGAAACTTTACGAAAGTACACCGTTATTTACATTTGATGAAAAGTTCAATAAACCACCTATAAAATAATATGACAATCATATTTAAAAAATCTGAATTAGATGGCAAAATTGTACAAAAGAGACATAGAATGCGAACCAACTCTGTGTACGATTTATTCGTTTTAAATAAGTCTCGATAGATATAAGTTATGATATGTGAACAATTTTATAGCAGAAATGCTATGAGTTTACAGAGTTTGATGAACTTTAAAGACGGTTTTTCTAATTACAGATTGGGTGCTTCTGAGCCTCGTTGCGCAACTGAAAGAGGACATTAGAATGAAAGTACATGCACAGGTAAGAGAAACACGACTTAAGACTCAATACAGCTGAAAATTTCATTTAAACAGTACCTCTCCATATATGAGAAAAACAAATTTAATATTTTACGGCTGTAAGTAGACTGATTATTGATTGTGACTGTCGTTGAGTGCGATCAAGTTGACGTAAACATGTTGCAAGAGGCGCCATCCTAAGCGCTGTACGTTTTTCTGTGACGGGGCTGTATGTGATATACATGTCTTTGGACATTTTTAGAGCAACTAAAAATAATATGAATTCACCATCTATTAATTATCTTAGATATGCAGACGAAGCTTTAGAAGAAGTCGTAGAAAAAGAAGAGCAGGAGCGAATGAGGGCGAACTCGATTATATGTTATCGACAAACAAACAAACATACGGAGCAGCTCGGCTTGGTATACTGAGCTAAACCATGATTTGCTAAATTCGCTAGATTTATCTCATTGGAGAAGATACCTACTCTAGCCCCATTATTCACCATGGCGAAGATAGTTATTCCCCTCTTCTTAGCTGAGACTGATCCACATTTAATTAGAGTTCTGTGGTACCTTTCAGTACTACGAAGTCTGTTTCTTCCATTTAAAGGCATATTCAGATCGTACGTCCCATTTTCTTTATGAAAAAATCCAGTGGGAAATTTCTTTGGTTCTCTTCCTATGCGCATGTTGTATAGTATCACACATTGATACCTACGAGTTTATAGGCCAAACATTGTGCCCTGTCCAAATATTTAACTAAGGTCTAGTTGCCACCATGAAATGGAGCCATATCTTTTCATGGGTATACTCGTGGCAAAATTCTCCTTTGCTGTCCACGTAGTTTCCTACACTTCTCTGTCAGTAGGTGTATTTTCAGCATTATACTCTAACCCAACCAACGTGACATCTGTCAGCTTTCACGACTGGAAATTCAAATGAACATAAATTCATAGAAAAACGTAGCATCTTGCTGTTCGGTTTTTACCCGACTGACTACAAAAAATACCCTTCACAGCACGTGACAAGATAAATTAAATTAAAAGCGCCACAATCCAATCAACAACAATCGAAATTATATATCAAGAAACGTCAATGCCTGTTTGTATACAAATTTATTTGCAATTTAAACAAAAACTGAGATTATAATTATAATCAGCCAATAAAGTCTTTTTTTTCACGAGAATAATAATTTATTACCCACTTGCGTTCCACAGTAAGTGGCCCGCCAAACAATTATGTAGCTCAACTGATTTTTTTATGTACTAAAATTTATGAGCATCAAGTACACATCTAGTCTTGTACTTATAATTTATGCAACCCCTGCCAAGTTGTATATTATTACTCTCAAGTGGTTGCGACCGGTATTTATTTCCGATTTTCCCATCAGATGCAAAATGATAAATGGCCAAATCGAGCTCGAATCAAGATACAAAAAAGCGCAAATTTATTGGCATACTCGTACCTAGTTCTCCGTCAGAATTGATCGTAACCGTGAAACTCAATTATGTTTGATAAGCGTTTTTATGCGCTACAATATCCCCATTGATAGGGGTGTGTTTAATTTTGTACTTAAACTTTATGGCAAATAAATTTCGCTCTTTGGACTTGTAATACGAGAGTAAATCAATTGCTGCTAAAAAAAAATGCAGGCATGTAATTTTATGCACTTGTAGCTGGAGGTGGATGTGGTAACGAACGCGGCAAAGGCGTGCAGCAAAGCGCACTATGCAAATAGGTTCCATAAAAGGTTTCGACGGCATTGGGTTAATGGAGCAATGAAATGTTTCAAAGTCACTACGGCGTATACGTAACATTTTTTCATAAATCAACTCATACTGATATTTAGTATTTAAACTATCCTAGCAAAACTAAGGACAACTTTATCGCTCACATAACCAAATTTAGCTGCTCTGCAGTGTGATTTTTAGATAGGATCCACAATGAATGCGATTGTGTTATCTTCTTAATAGTGACATGCGAAACAAGATTAAATTTCATCAAAAGTGTGCTCAAACACATTAATCTTAAAATAAAATAACTTGAAATGAAAAAACGAGACACAACTTTTATGGGTATAAAGACCATAAACTATAAAGATAACGAACCATAATAATTGAAATAAAAAAAGTACGCACCACAAACACACACTTGAAGAGATCTGTTGTGGTTGTAAGGAAAAGAAAAATGGATTAAATAATAAAAGAATAAGTGAAGTTCAACATGGAAAAGCCCTATGTGTACAAACGACCTGTGTCTGCAGGATTTCCCAATAAGAGGCGTCGGATTCACAAAGGACACCTTAGTGGAGTCTTGCAAGCCGGTGCTACTTAAGTACGGTAAGCAAATGGAGTCGAATCTCCGAACTCGGAAAACAAAATGTATGCTCTATAGAAGGCTAATCATATAACTTACCGAGTGCTGAGCAATAAGCAGTATAGCAGACCAGATATTGAATAATAAAAACGTTCGTCGAATTTTTAGTCCTATAAGCAAGAAGCGTGATTAGCCAAAAAATACAACCGTGCACTCTACTTGCTGGAGAAACATATCCCTTTGCGCTACACTCAGGTGAAAATAGACCCATTGTGATGCCCATAGAAGCTGAAGCTTTGATAGACCTACAGATGTCCTTGATAGCTATGCTATATAGGTTTTTGATATTCTGGAACAAATGCCTTCCAAGTGATTAAAGTGAGTGAGATGACAGAAACCTGGGCAATGACAAAAAAAGTGGGTGTGTCCTTTCTTTCTACACCGCTTACCGACTTACAGAGTTCATCGTTACTTAGTCTCAACTTTTTCATATGATATCGCGGAATATTATGCACCGCAATCTACCAGAGTAGAAGAGCTTATTCTGTCTTTCTGAAACAAAGTAAAGGTTTAAGTGACTGGCTGCACATAGAGCGCAGACACAGAAGTAGATCCATTATGATACCACAAAGGCATAAGGTCGTCCTAGACCTACCCGCAGAACTAGCTAGTGCAGTATACAAAGCATTGCAGGTGCTCGATTTTTGCATTATCTAGGTCGCAAAAATTTACGAAGAAAAATGCCCTCAATTGCAGGTTTCTCCTAATGAAGAGGGCTTGGCAAAGAAAATGAAAAACTGCTCAGACAAGTACTCTGCTAAAGGTAAGGCTTTCTGCCAACGAGGTCTCTGAATGATGCCTAAAGCTATAGAGAAAGATGTTGGAAAACTGATTCGGACGAGTTTTTCTTGCAATTTATTCAGGGTGTCAGCCAATAAGCCTTCAACTACAAAGAAAATAAAAAACTGATTTCACCTGACGTCTGACATTGTCCTTGCTAATTAATGGTGATAAATCGCACGTTTTCGGCAACCAATCGAAGGAAGTCTCCATGTCGAGAAATCACAAGTCCAGGAAATTTGTCAGGCAATAAAGCCATTGTTCACCAGCTGTGTGGCATGCGGCTGAAAATAAACATCGCTCACATCCAAAGCATCAATTTCAGGCAAAAAAAGTCAGTCAACATCGCTCGGAAACGCAATCCAGTCACTGAAACAGTCACACCAGCATCATTTTCCCAAAAACCGCACCAAACTATCACTTGTTGTGGATGGAGGGGTTGCTTTACTATTTCTCTTGGGTTTTCGGAGCCTCAGATGCAACAGTTTTGTTTGTTTATGTGCCCAGACAAATGGAAATGGGCCTTAGCATTCAGAATAATTTTGTGCAAAAAATCATGAATGTGTCCATTCATTTCCAGAACCCAATCAGCGAAAGTACGGCATTGTGCGTATTGTGCTGGCTGCAATTCTTGTGTCAACACAGAGCACCAACCACTCTAAGAAGGTCAAAACTTTCTGCTTGTACAACTGCCATCAGTTTGATCAGAAACGAGGTAAACATAGAAGACAGTAAAATAATAAAAATATTAAACCAAACCAATCCAGGAAGTGATGCTTAGCTTCTCGCAGCTGTTGTGCATATGTTATGTCATTTGAATGGTAGAAGCTGGTCCGCCCTAAGCAAACGTGGTTCCTGGTAATTGAGGACTCACATTGGATGAGCTGGGGAGACCTAAAACGCTTTGCAAGACTTCAAACAAGATGGCGCTTTGGATATCCTCTTGGACGTCCTATGCCCCACGAGAGGTAATAGAGATTTACTAACAAAGTGGTTCATATTGGGGTTGCAGGGTTATGTGGAAGCAAATAAGGTACTTTCCATGTCTATTTAACGTAAGCCACAAATTATTCAACCATGCTATGCACCTTATAACGATTTTCAGAGATTCCTCTGCATGCATGGGATTTTCCACTAAAAGGCATCACAATTCGTTGTCTTCGTTTGCCAGAGTATGATGTATAGCACTCTATTTTCTCGAAATCAACCTCATCTGCGTTGCAGGTCTACACTATATTCCTGTTGTTTTCTTTCTAATAACTTGATCCCTTAACTTCTCCAAACTTCTACCCCCAAAGTGTACCCCACAAGGGATTGTTATTAGTTGACAATAACATCGCGATAGCATTACCAGAATTAACCTGCCGCTTTGGTCACGAGAACTATAAAATCAGGTGATTAAGTCGCTTCCATCTTTTGCCACAAACGTCATGTATCTCCACTACTCGTGTGAGTATTACCAACTCACTTATTCCATTGACCTTAGAATCAAAAAAAAATACTTTCATAATCTCCCTTATCACATGTGTTTCGCGTAACCAAACTGTAATCAGTAGTTCAGTTGGGATATAAACCTGACATTGAACTACATATGTATGTATTTTCGTGTCTTTTCGAATTTCACAAATTTTTTATTTTTATTTTTTTTTAATATTTTCTAACTGCTTCTGATAATCCTTATCAGCAGTGGAGCAACAAACAACCGTGGAACGAAAAAAATATTTTTTTTTTCAAAAGACATCGCATTGCAGGAGACATGTGTACATGTGCTTTTTTAATTGCGTCCAAAGATAGTCGTTAGTCAAAGATAAAGTTTTTCTAATTTTTACAAAGGCCGCTGTCAAAAACGACAACCATGGAACCTTCAACTGCAAAGTAAGCAAACGAAAAGGTAAACTTTTCTGATAGTTCAACTGACATACATATCTGCGTTGTAAAGGTTGGTGTGTGTCAAATGCGTATCGGGAAATAATTTTTTTTTTTTTGTTTTTTTGGAAATACAAAGTTCAATATTAATTGCCGCTGTCATGATAAGCTTCTGGCTGGTAAGGTAAACATTGGTAGACTTCGCTGGAGTTCTAAAGTACAATACTACGCAGTGGTCTTGGCTTATGACTGATGTGCAGGGATGTCATATCCAAAATTTCATTAATCCTCTCGGTTAAATTTCTTATCAGAGAGGAAGAAGGTGGATTCGAAAGTCAATCAGAAACGTTTTTTGTTGTTTTTTTTGAATCAGGGGTATCAGCCGATTTTAATTGTGTACTCGTTGTACTGTTGTTGTTGTTGAGTTTCTTTTTTTCCTGATCCACTATCAGTTGAGAGCGAACGTCAATCGTTATAATGGAGTTAATCAAAGTGGAGCATATATGGAGTGTAAATTTGTTTGTTTCATTCGCGGAAATTATCAGAAAAGTTTATCAACTTAGCTAAGCGATCTATCGACCTCTTTCAACGAACTGGCGACTACCATGCCTGCACATGTGAGTGAAATGATGGAGATTGCCACAGCCGTCAATATTTCATCGAAGTTAGGTTTTTTGTTTTTTTAATGATTAGCTCGAGTGATGATAAGGTAAATTAACAGCTATTTATAGTGATAGTTGTGCTCTCGGGTTGGACTAGATATTGCGTAAGGTTTGGTTTACTAAGAAGAGGGGTTATGAACCTCTTTTAAGTTGAAGAAATTTCCAATTGGTAATCTTATCTGTTGATAGATTTAGGATAACAATTTACGAGCACCGCCTTCAGTTTTCGCTTACGATAGACAGATTGACTGGAAGGGGTTTGGCCACTACATCATTTGAAGTATTTGGCAGACGCTTACCCAAAATACACTGTCACTAAAATGTTCACAAACAAGCACGCCAGAGCACGATGGGATAGAGCACAAACCTGTTGATGCTAGTGCTCCCTTACCTCCTACCCTTTACAAGCCAGTAAAATATTAAATGGTGGATCCAAATTCATATTTAATAACATCCAGTAAATGAGCTCAGACTGTAGCGAGGGCTTTCTGAAAAATTATGGCTAAGAAGCTTCATCAGACTTTTCGGAGTATTTTCGGAGTTCAGTGAAGTATATTCACCCACTGCACTACTGGTTGGTAGATTGGATACATGCTGTGTCTCGCTGTGGGACAGTGTATGTGCTAAATGTGCTAAAAGAATGGGCAGAAAAAGGATTTAGAACGTTGCGACGAGGAGATAGCTCTCAAATGCGTGTAGTGTCTTCAATATACTCCGTGGAAGAAAGGAAAGGTTATGAAATCATACAAATCTTTGACCGGTTGTACCTATTGTACAAGAAAATTCACCTTCACCGGCTAGTAAGCTTAAGTTTTAGTTCCCTTGCCTGTATAGACTTGGTGTAGAATAACGAAGCAACAAAAGGGTTGTGAGGAACAAAACAAAAAGTTAGGTTTTTTAAGGAACAGCCGGTGGGTAGAATGGATAACTACCGATATGTAACAAGTATCATTATGCCGAGAAGTAGATCCGAAGTGGCTAGGCAAAGTCAAGTCTGCGTTTCGAATGCTACCAAAGGTATGTTGGGGCGATGTTAATGCATTAAGCACCAAACTGTGACTGCCCGGCTTTAATGTGGAATCCGTTGAATGGGTGGATGACGTGGAAAGTGACTATGAGTAAGCTACTGAAATTATATGCACTTGGGTAGGCTTTATGATTCATAACTCGTCCAGAAGGAAACAAAAACTAATCCAACACACATTGGAGATCACATGTCACAAGCTATTAATCACAACCGTAGCCAAATGCAATTATTTTACTTAGATTCTAATTTTTGTGGGAATTCATAAAAATAAATTTTTATTGGGCAATAAAATGTTAGTAGCTCATTAATTTTATTTATTTACAACTGTCTTACAGCAAAAGCAAGACAACAAAAGGACCATAAAAGTTCATATGTAAGTACATATGTACATCTACAGGCAAATAATTGAACAACGCTAAAGAGTGTGCTTAATACCCGCCTTCAGTTCCGAGTGGAATATTAATCTCCACAAAATTAGTACTAACATTTTTTTCAAGATTTAAACGAGTCTTAGTTTATTATATTGAATCGTTGTTAAATGGACGTATTGCTGAAATTGAGTAGAGAGTGCATACTCGTACTGTTTTAAGTAGGTACTCACCTACTTTGTACCGACAAAATCTGTGAGCATGAACCTGGAAGAGGAGTCACTACCCAGTACCCATTGAGTGTATGTTTAAATTCATTCGCTGAGTCTTTGCTCACGATTTCTTATGATTAAAATTAAGTAGTCGCTGACAGGTCCACCCATTTAAGTAGGCAGTTAGATGAGGCTCAATGCATGTCTTATGGTTTTTAATCAGAACGATGTATGCTTTGATGCCCACGGGCAGTTGTACATAAGTAGATTTAAACTCGATTCTAACCTAGCCACTCAAGATAACATTGTGCAGCTTAGCTCGAGATTTGAAACGTTTATGCTTATACTAGGACTCCGACGTTCAGTCAAAGCCTACTACCTGGATAGCCAAATGCAATCAACACTGAAAACTAGAATAGTATACTACAGGCACTCAGAGACTTATGAGTGCCATCGTATCTCATTAAATTCGCCACGAGCTACTTCAGACGCAAAGTCTTAACGATACAGACAAAGAATATAAGATCACCGGTGGAGTACCACAGGGCTCAGTGCTAGGTCCTTTATTCTGGAATGAGTTGTATGACGGGGTCTTACGTCTTCTAATAACTTAGGAGACAAAATTTTACTGACGACATTGCAATTGTCGTGACTGGCAAACTACAGGTAGATACGGAAGATTTAGCCAACTCCACAATAAGGACCATACGAGATGGAATGAGTTCGGTTGTTGTAAGCTATCTTTCAGGGAACACCTCAAGTATGTTTGCGCAAAGCTGCGAATGTCAGCCAAACTTTCTTTACCATAGAAAGAATTGACAGAAAAAATATTTACCAAAAAATTAGTGAGGTCTTGAAAAGGGTTAGGTGGCTATGCACTCAGAGCTTTTCTGCGTCCAACGAACAAACACAACATAAGACATTTACAACATTTTTCAGAATCTGCTGTAGAAACCTCCGAATTTTTTGTCTTTTCATTTTCATGCTATCCACCATACGGAACTAGGGCATCTCATTGACTGTGGGACAAATATTTACCACGACCAAATATCAAGCAAAAAACGTGGGAAATACGCTATTTACACTCAATTAAAGAATATGATCGCAAATGTGGCTATTTTTTTGGAAGAACTGAGTGTATGTTTTGATAGAGAAATTTCATCCAATAGAGTGATCGTCCGTGGGCATAGAGACATCTATGGGTCGTGCATGGTTAACTCTACACGAAAAATATAGCGAAGCCTCAAGCACGCCTAGTTTTCTTAGCAAAATTAGAATTAAATAAATTAAATCCCCCCACCATGCATTACCCCATGTCTACCTGATTTTGATCATTTGATCGCACTAAATTTTATCAATAAATGTTGACAGATTGATGCCAGAGACGATTTCAACCAATTTTCATGACCTAGCCATGAGCATTTCCAAAAATTGTTGACTTCTCTAGCCTCTTTTACAAGGTCAGGGATAAATTTCACTCGCCGAGTCTCAACTCCTTTTACTAGTTGCACCAAATTTCCCCACTGAGCAACCAATGAGGGATGAAACTCCAAATTTTTGTAGCAATCCTTCAGTTGCCTTCACTCACTAATTATTCCTACCTTTGTATCTCTTTATTTAAATAATTCACTTGTATCACAAATCACTACATTACTTGAAACGCGATGTTCTAATATCTTTTTAGCAATTTTTACAAACACTTTTACACATGTTTTCACTTCAAAAATGCAACTACAACTGTTGAAATCAAATTTCGATTCACTCCAGCGCCTGCTCAAAAAACTCTGGTTTTATGCCGGTTGTGCACACAAGACCACTTGAACTGTATCCCTCTATGTGTCACATTTATACGTTGATACATCTCTCAGATGGTTCCAAAAACTTTCCTACTTGCTATGGTTTGTTGATTTGCTCAAAAATTCTCGATAACAAATACTACGACGAATCCAATGCCAATTTTGATAAATGAATTACAAATGCCTGGTCTGCGGCGGATTTACATTTTCGAGAGCTCATGGTTTAGAATTTTTCATTTACTTGCTCATGATCTTGGGTTCGCAATGAATACATAGTGCAGGAGGGACAGTAACTATGGTGTGCGGATATAAAGCGTATCTAGTGGACGACAAATGTATCTTATAGGAAAAATTTATATCACTATGACATTGCCAATTAGAATCGTTATCATGTCCAAGTTCTCTCTTTAGGCCTGCCGATACTCGTTAATGATTCACGAATTTTCTAATGCAACCTCACTCAATAAAATAAACCCGACTGCGGTTTCAATCTCTCCCACATACCAGCGTGTTAAATCCAATCCCAATCAAATCTTTTCGCCATCGGAAATAACACATTCTAAAAACAAAAGAAAAAAAACAAAAAAACAACATCAACACTTTATCGGGCAAATTTCATTTCGACATTCTGACATGATTGTTCTCATATTATTCCGCCGCCAAATGAATTTTTCCTCACATCATTACTCACTAGGCTTGTTTACAACAAATTAATGACATGCCTATGACATCATGCAGCAAAAAGGAATATCGAGTGACAATCAATTGATGATGGCTAAGAGGGAGTTCAATTCCGCATTCAAATTTCCCCTCATTAGTATGTCTGAGAACTATATCCCGTCATTTGTTCACGCAACGTTACGAGCAACTATCAGATTTGTTCTTTGAGATAAATACGTGGATTGGAGTGGGCCGGCGTCGTGATTAGTATCACGAGACAGCGGACACCTATCAGTCAAAGGTATCATACCGAGACAACAATCGTGATAAGGATAATTAATTTAACAGCTTACACAGCTTACACAGCTCAACAATCTAAATAAATCAAAATATCTAAAACAAAAAGTAAAACACGAGATGCGATTTAACGAATGCTAATGATTAGGATTTATGGCGATAGGAAATTTATTTTAGGCTTAGGTAAGGTCCGTGATGTAATTTAGAGGAATTCAATTTAATTTACGTGACCAAGATTGTATCATTGTGCCAAAAAAAAACCGAATCCTCCATGAATTTCAAAGAAGGATTGCCAATGCATCCGCTACGATTTAAGCAACTAAACTGTCTCTTACCTTCATACTAAGTATCCTTTGAAAAAAGACTGCATATGTTACACATAACTGTTACTATCCGCACTGTATTTTTATTTTACTCAATTAAAGGACGAAAAACTAAAGAAAACTCTTTAAGAGACACCAAAAATCAACACTGTGTTGCTAGGCACAAATTCAGGATACTGGCGTGTGAATAAAACGTTAAGTTTTCCCGTATAGAAACCACACAACTGAATAAGTTAAGTTCGAACTAATATTGAGGATATTTGGTGTACTTAGCAGAAAAGGAATAGGAAAGAGCTTAAACAACAAGCACATCGGTGGGTCAAGGAATACCGAAAGGAAAGCGTAACGCGTAATTGGGATATTTCGAGGTGTTTAACCTTGTCATACAAATGCCAGACTGATGCCGTTGAATATCGTAAAAACGCATATAGATACCGTCAGAAAGGACGCTATGGAAAAAAGCTAAAATTTACATAAGAATAGAAACTACAAAGGGTGTTCTGGAAGCCACCTTATAATTTTAAGGATGAGGCACGTGTTTTTTTGCGTGTCTGCCTTCAGCCGTTTTTTTTTTCTTTGATTATTATACATATGTGTACTCCCCTTAATATATGGTTATTAACGAGAACGATGTGAACAACAAGAAAAAGCGATATTTTTAGATTTTTTTTTTTTTATTTAAGGACATACGTACATACATAAATATTTTCAATCTAGGAGGATACTACATTGGCTTTTCGAAAACATGTATTTTTTTATGGACACTTGTGTCTTCGCGAATATCTGCAAATTGGAAGCTTTCTGAAACGAAGTTTTAAAATCTGCTTGTTCTGGAACAAAAGGTGTCCATTTGTCTTAATAGATAGAGCGAATGTACATCAACGCCCCGGCCCGCAGGATTTTTGAATCTGGAGAGACAACGGATTAGAGCTCAACCTAACCTTAGGTGACGAGCACAAGTAGAAGGCGACCTCAATCAACTTGGAGTGCGCAACTGAAGGCAGTTAGCTAAGAATCCGTCTTATTGGAGAGGCTTGCTGGTTGAGGCCAAGGTTCTCCTTGAACTGTGGCGCTACTTAAGTAAGTAAGTAGGTCTAGATGGATAGAAGAACGTACAACAGTTTTTGACTTCATGCTACATCAAGGAAGAGATTAAGGATTTCAGTTTCAGTTGCAGTCATTTAACCAGTACACCGAACAACGTCGTATCTGATTCCAAAGTAACGTTTTACCTAGATTTGATAGAAGTGCGAAGATGAGGTTCCATCAGAAAAAAAGCAATATATACACGCCTTAAGATTTCCGGACTTGTGCAGTATATTTCAAGTCGAGACTTCATTGGTACTTCAAGCTGCTCACCGAGAGTTTAACTTAAGACTTAAAGCAAACAATGGCTGAGCTGCTACTAAAATGGCATCTCGACTACTGGCGATGTCTTGGTACGTGCTGGTAAGCTAAGGTGTGGATCAAAGTACTCAGACCCAAGTTGGTGCTTAATCTACCCAAAAGTGACTTAAGAACCATTACAATGTTCGTCACGGATTTTACCTCTGTTAGCGAACACCTGAAAACTATAGGACTTAGGAGTTCGGGCCTTTATGAGATGTCTCGGAAGAGGCACCGAAACCGCAACACACTTGCTGTGTGACTGTCTTGATTTCCATGCTAAACATGGGCTATGCTCAAACTTGCAGATCTGTTGCGTTTTGCAAAGCACACTGACAGGTTCAGAGTGCGGACAATACAAACCATATAAAGGGTATGGTTACTGTCTCTCATGGACTACAATGGTCGCCCCGGGGCTACATGCTCCTGTTCAATGATGGACTGCCACCTTACAATACAATACAATACGACCATCAAAACCCTGGAAGCAATGTAGATATCATCTAAAGTGGGCTTATTCTGCCTCTAAGAGCTTCAGGTTCTAAGTAGAATAATCTTAAAAATCATCTGTATGCCACCGAAAAAAGGAAGGGTGGACGAAGTGGTCAAGTTGTGGTGCCATGCATGAGTATTTAGTGCGTTGGACTCCTCAGTGAAAGGTTCAGGATTAGAAACACAAACAAATTTTAACCTCTCTCTCCGCCTTCGAAATAATTGTGGCTTGTTTCTAGCGGTAATAGTGGCGATTAAGGGAGTGTTATCTTGGCGGCAGAAAAACGTGATATACTTTAGGGATATCTGCATTTTTCGGAGGTCATGGAAATTTCGAAAAAGATGGGAGGATGAAACGTGAAAATAGACATGGCACGCGCTTATGTATATTGTGTCAATATCTGGCAATAGCTAGCAGAAGAAGAGAGGTATTGGGACGCCATAGATTTAAAACAGATGCTAGCGCTGACAAAGCTAGAGAAGAACTGTGGAGGAATCCAGATAGCCTCTCAGGCTAAGATGGATCGGGGAAGAGAAACGAAAAAGGACCCATATCTGTGGCCTGATTCGAGATCTTGACTTGTTTGAATTGAATATTTGATTGTAACATAGCATTTTTAGTGTCAGGTATTTAATACAAATACGAATACTTGGCGCAACAGACCGCATGTGGTCCAGGACCTAGCTTCTCGCGACCATTCCTGTTGTGCGTGTTATATTTGTTCGCACGAATGGAAGCGAGTTATGATCATCTGAAAGTATTTTTTTAAACTATGAATTTTTCTCATGACAGTTTGTACCTCGGATGTTTGCCAGACATTCCTGGAAGAACTTTTTGGTGTTTTCTAGGATTCGAACCTTGAACATCCCGCTCAGTAATCCAACGCACTAACTAATGGTAAATTCTTAAAAATACTAAACAAATGAAAATATTTATTACATTTTGTTAGAAAAATAAAGATGTGTGTACAAAAATATAACTTTTTTTCTTTTGAACTTTAAAAAGAAACTAAAAATAATTTAAAGAGAAATATTGAAAATTCTAAGATTTATAAGACGTCAGAAAATGTATTCCGTCGCCCTTTCGAACATGCAGAGTTTCCAGTATAGATGCGGGTTTTTTCCCACAGTATGATCCTGATCTCCTCGAAGATCGGTTTGTATGTGCCTTAAGGGATTGCCATTCCGGTTGAAAAACAAACTCGCTTGATGATCGTTTGTACAATACGTACTTGTATTTATTTATGATTTTGTGCTACGTAATTTAGCGTTTCATGAACATTCTCCAAGGTTTAATTTCTCCCCTTCGAATTGAACACAATTGTAATTAAATTCTTAACTATGTTCTTAAAACCTTGCCATATACATGAAGCCATTTGCATTTAACTCTTTACTGCCCAGACTATTAATGCATTTAAAAATAAACAACCTCAAGGCTGTATGCATTTAATCAACAATAATTCATAATAAGTAGGTAATTAATAAGATTATTCTACTTTCGAAAAATTTGTGGATAATACTTTTGGATTTGGATTTAAATATTATTTACCCCAGACAACAACAAGTGCCGATGAATAGACTATAAGACAAAAATACTATTATTGTGGTTCTCTTAATTTTTTTTTAATTTATTTCAATCGCCAAAAACACACAAAAAAACGGAATAAATTGCGGCATGGAATGCGCCAATTCAACTTGGATATGTCATTGAGAAAAGCAAAGCAAAAAACTCGAATTTTTCTATTTTTTTCGCCGCTTTTCCGAAACAACGCGTTGTATGCCAAAAATAAGTAAAAATAGAAATAATTACGTTTGTTGACATGCGTACTAATAATACGCAAGTTTTTTTTTTATTTTTTTTTTTTTAACCCAAACAGTTTTTTATTTAATATTTTTTACTTTTAACGATTTAATTTAAGCACGTTTTTTGCAAAGGAAAAAAGAAGTAATTCGAGGATTAGTTCAATGTATCTGTAAGGTAAGTTATTTTGAAAAAAGGTGATAAATGTCTTTTCAACCTTGAAGGAGTGAACGTTATATCACAGGGAGACTTTTCTGATTGAGGTGTCATGTGGTAAAAGATCGAAAATTTAGCAGCACGTATACAGTATCGTTAACAAGTGACATGTAGAAGACAATATTTAAGTTTAAAGCTTTAAGTAATTATGTATTGACTTTCATAACAACATCATTTAAAAGAATACATATGTTCGTCTATTTAATATACTATTTCAGGAACCTAGGCTGTTTGGTGTCATAATCCATTGATACATCACAGCACGTTTTAGTTGTGGAAAATTGCCCAAAAGAAGGGAGCGTGTTGTCATAAAAATGTTCTAGTGAAATATGCTGGCAACAATACGTCAAGAATTTTGAGTGTTTTCCGAAACCAAATATGAAGCAACTGGTTGATATAAATAATTCTGAAAACTGGGACATTTAAGAGAAGAGTCCACATGCAGCCATATTTTGCCTCCCAAACTTGACACGCAAAAAGCGTAGATTCGCAAGGATCTGTGATGAAATTGGTTTTACCTTAACTGTAAGCAGAAACAATCATAAGGTCAAAAACCAATATTGCTGTTGATCTTTATCCTCAAGAGGTGCATTGTGAACTTTGCGTTTTAAATAGAATTAAATGGCATGTCCTTTCAAAAGACCCAGACAACGTTCCTTATTCAGTAATTTGAGAAGAAAATTCTCTAATGATCTATGGATCCATTTATGTTAATAGATTGCGCTTAAGATGGTTCATCAAACAGACAGTTGACCACCAATATAAGATGCTACGAAAAGACCTCGTCAAATGCCTATTTATTTGCCTATTTACCCCACATACTCTAGAGATCTCTTCTGCAAAGGACCGTATTTTTGGTTTGAGTAATGCAACTCTTTTCTTCTTTCTTTTTATCTACGCCTTAACTCCTAAATTCTTGGTGTCGGCTCGCCTAGATAGAGGTTACCAGGATACTTTATACTGCGTCACCTGGGGTAGGACATGGGTGTCTTTCAGGTCTCTATTAACAACTGACCTCCACACCAACCTACGGCTACCGCGTCTCTTGCGTACCAAACTCATATCTATCACTTTCCTTATCATGTGGTAGGGGTCGTTCTTATATGACGTGGCCTATGCACAATTTTTTCGACCATCGGGTTCACTCTGATACAGTTTTTCACAAAGTGGCCCAGCATTATCGCGCCACCAGACCTTCCCAATAGAGTAACTCGAATAAGTAGAACGTCTTAGAACACAACAGGGCTTAGAGAAGAACCTTGAAGCTTAACCAACCCCACGAAGTACTGCCTAAGACAAATTCTGCAGGGAGAGTGGTTGAAGTGTATGTGAAGAGGGTTAGTATGCGAGGATGGAGGGTTGTCCTATCTCTTCTCAGAGAGCTCTTCACGGGAACACGTTAAGTACGTAAGTTAGTTCTTTAGTGACTAGGGGCATATCAGCTATCGTGCAGGATGGGGTATGTAAATCGCACATGACAAAGCTCAGTCTACTAGTACCTTTTAAAGACATTCACCTTCTTGACGTATATAAAAGAAAACCATTCCCACTTCGGTTGTATGTACTATACTGGTCTCTTGCTTTTTGAGGGGCCAACATTCGGCACAATGTACATATGTATGTCATTGTTGGGCGACGTTTGTCATACCCATGTGCACCGCTGTCTTGTAGACGCCTTTGATGTAAACTTCAAAATTCTCTTATTACACAAAAGCCCAGCGAGATTTTCCACTTCATAAGCCAGGTATTTAAATGACAAGCAACGTTTGCACCGATTGTCGTTTCTGACAATAAATCAAAGGCATTTAAAGTTGTTACCTATTTGAATGGCACATCTTGCAAACAGATAGTACTACGGCTATTTTTGCCACTAAAATTACAAGACTTACAGCCTTGTCGCCTCCCACCTCTCGCGAATGTCTGCCAAACGTCTGGCATAAGCCTTTCGGGTATGGTTCTTGCGTGAAGCTAGGCCCTGGATGACATACGGTCTGTTGGACGAGAGGGGGCGTTCTAGTTCGAACATTGTATCATGACAAGAGCAAGGGACTAATTGCTAAACCTTGATGGACTCCGACCTCCACACTGGTGAAGAAATTTAGCGTTTAAATAAATGGGAAAAAGTTTTATGAGGCTTCTGGGAGACCACTCTCATAGGTGCGAAATCAGTTATTGGCCCTAATTCATCAAAAATCTTATACTGAATCGACTCTCATTTGCTCTCTAAACATAATGAGAGATGTTTGAGTCTGCACTCACGTGAAACTACAAAATTTTTTGTGAAAAACCTGATCGGATCTCATCTGACTTGGCACTGCAAAAGTGCTGCTTATTTCAGAAGGAATGGCAGTAGAACAGTAGCGATCATCAACTGACTAACATAGAAATCATCATGGGCCCTACGTGAGAGTCTTGTCTTGAAAATCGAGGATACGATGGAGCATTTCCTCTGCTAGTGTCTAGCTTTGGCAGAAATAAATTGCACACCTTGAGCCATAATGTCATAGCAAAAATTTGAATCCAATCCCTTTCCTTGGTCGAAATTCTGTGGCTTAAAAGTAAGCACATATCGGGGCTTAGGGTATTTACCAGGGGTAAAATACAATTGAGCTTTCTGTGCCTGATAATAATATACCTTGTTCCCGTCTAATCATAGTCAGAGGCTCTTAAATTTCATTTCAAGGCTTTTGCGTATACCGAAGTGAAAACGAGGCAGTTGAGTTGCAAAATTCTGCCGCACACAAATGGCGAGTACTGTTCGTTTCAGAAACCTTGGCCAAAGAACATACCGCAGACATATAATATTAGAGTCTCCACTTGGCGAATCTTTTCGTTCTGGCTCGATGTGTTTGGATAAAAAACTTAAAGGCAGTAGGTCTGCGTTACCTACTCGTTATACTCTAATCCGTTCTGACAGTTGTTCCAATTAAAAAAAAAATGCAAGTTAACAAAATAACAGTCAGTGGTGTGAGTAGAAATTGATTTCAAGACCACTCATAGCCAGCACACCTTCACCTGATAATTTCCATAAAAAAAAAAATTGCTTAAATTACCTTCTCAACACTAAAAAATACTCGTATCGATATGAATAATCGCAACTAATCACAAATTTATGATACGAGTCAGGGAGGGGGCACAACAAAATCACACCCTCCTCCTATTTACGTCGGAAATAAACACAATTTCATGCAAATATTATCTAATTACCGACAATAAAATATTTACAATTCAATTATAAGCAGAGATCACCGCTCTTATTATAGCAAAGTTCCTCATTTACACTGCATTCCTTCGCGTGTTTGCTGTACTCGTATGCAACTGAATTTGTTTTAACCACACAGGTAAACAGCATTAAGTCTTAAAGTTGTTGAAAAATTATTTTAAAATGTCAACAATAAAACCGGTCCTCTTGTCTTTAACCAAAACACATTACACTCTCACCGAGCTACTGTCTGTGATAAGAAATTTTATTTAACCACCGACTTTTAAGTTGAATTTCGGATGCGGATTAGGGCGGAAATAAGGGTTTTAGGGTTGCACCCTGGTTCCATTCCTTTCAAGTGAATGAATAAACAATAGCGTGCAGCAGTATTAACGCTTGTCGATGACGTGCAGACACTTGTACTGCAGCTAAACTTTTAATGTAGACATTCGGCTTAAGGTATGGATACGAAACAGGTTGATTGGACCCATGGCGACAACGACAACGACAACGGCAACGACGCGACGACGACGGTGAATACTATCGAAAGCGTTTAACATAAAATTACTGGTGCCGCGTGAGTAGCGTGAGCGCTCCCCTAATACGAATTGCAAATCCGTTCGACAACATGAAGTTCTTAATTAATTCCGCATTTTATCGCCAGAATTGAGGTATTTATTTACCTTCTCCTAGGTTCAGCTAAATCGATTACTCGATAAATATGCGAGTAATTATCCGTTCATCATTGTGGTGGTGGATACTTTTTTTTACGACTTGTTGAGCATCGATTACTCGGGTGGGACGGGTGTGATTTTTTGTTTTTCAAAAGCTTTAAGCCAGGTTAAAACTGTTTCAATATTTTTGCCGTTTTTTTTTTCTCCCAACCTTGATGTGGTTGGAGTGTACATATGTACCTCGATTGTTATTTTGCGAAAAAAAAAAATCGATTAAACGATGGGAATTTCGTCATATGCTGGTGGTGGTTGCTGGATGAGCTATGTTGGGCTGTATTTTTAAAATTAAACGGAGGTGATTATGAAAAATTGAGCAGTCATTGCAGATGGTCAGGCAAGAGAATTGGAATTTCATTAAAATTTGATTTTTATTTTAAGAGTTTTTATATTGAAATGGAATTCTTTTGGTGTGACACACCCCCACACGAAGTGTGTTGATTCTTGTACAATGGGGTGGAAAAGTATGCAACAGATGGAATTTTTCGGAGAAACAAGAAGGCTTGTTTGATTTAAAGCTCAGACATACTATGTTAATATTTGTGAGGAAAAAAGACTGAATTGAGTATTTCTTTGTTGAAGCGCAGTGGCAAAGTCAACATTAGTCTAGGCTTTGAATAGACTCAGTTGGTAAAATAAAACAATCAGCAGTTGTGTCAATGTACATAGGTAGTACTGACAGAGATTGATGGATTTTTGTTGAGCTTAGTCATTAACGACTAGACTGACTATCAGTTTCATGAAAGTAAATATGAGCAAGTGTCGATTCTCGTTCCCCCTTTAATGACGCACTGTCATGACAGTGCATTAAAGGTCAAAAGATGGAATAGAACCCCGTTAACGATCACCTTAGGTGAATCGACAAGGGAGCTCAACCTTTGAGATGATGGATTACTGCACACGCTGCATAAATGACATCGGCAGTGAGTTCATTAAAAATGCTAGAGACAACTCTCAAATTGCTCCTACTGGCTCAGGCACAGATCTTTTAAATCCCATTTCACAAGCTAGCTTGCCTCTGTGCTTTTGGAGTTTTGCATCTTTTTAACGTATTCTGTATCAATTGCTTGGTTATGAAGACAAAATTCAAATGCAGGGTCATAAGAAAAATTATATATTAAATGGCCTAAATGGAACTTATGACGGTTATAGAATATCATGCCAGGAAAGAAGCTCAGGAAGTAGTCAGAGGACTAGTCAATAGGTAAACTTGCAAGACAATGGATCGGTTTGGATATTCCGATCACATAGTCATGTCCTTTGGCATTCAAAATGAGTAAATTGATAGGAAAGAGGCTACTTTTGAGTTTCCAAGAAAGAAAATAACAAGTTTGAAATAATAATGAGTACCTACTACAGAGGCACAACAGAAACCACATACCTTTCCTCATCAGCAGTATGCTTCTAGGACTTCGTTTCAAAAATAATCCATCTCAACCGCTCCTTCAAGGTCGATATTCCTCAAACCGTCAAATTCCTCAAACAAGTCCGGAACTCAACTAGTTCACTGAGGGCTTAAAAATGTCAAATGGGGCAGAAGCTGGAATCTTTGGTGCATGCCACTTCTATCTTCCATATAATTGAAGTCTGTATACGAGAATGCATCAGAAGAAACCTAAGAAGATCACACATCAAAATACTGCCAGATAGCCAAGTAACCTTTAAGGCCCTCATGTTTTTCTACTTTGAGGAGTCTAAGCTGCTTCAAAATTGTCTCCAGAATCTATTGTAGCTTGATGCACATAATAAAATCACACTTGTATGGGTCCTTGGAGGCATTACTGGTATCTATCTATCTATCTATCTATCTCAGAAAATTGATCTCATCCAATCTGACACATACCGACTCTGCCTTGAGGACACTGAAACAGCCCACCATATAATGCGTGAATGCCTTGTCGTAAGTCAGCTTAGACCCGAGCACTTTAATAAACGCTTATCACCGTCTGGTGTCACCTTTTTCTCAACTTAAACAATCTTAAGTTTCAACGAAAAATATAACACAGTTTGCAGGAAGTTGGGTTCTAGGCTTACGCCCTCCCTATAATAACTGTTTGCACCCTATATTTCCATTTAAGGGAGCATACAAGTATACGTTCAAGATTAGCATTAGCACGTAAAACGGTAGGTGGTACGTTGCCGAAATAACATGCTAAGAGGCAACCATAATGGACTTCAGTGGGATTAATCTTATGTCAAAACCGAACGAAAAGTTCACTTAATTTCTGTCAAGCGCTCGCTCCATGTAGTTGCTCATAAGAAACTTAACCAAACTTCATGACCTGTCAAATTGACATTTCATTTGGTTCCTGAGTAGGAAAAACGAAAGTGAAAAATAAGCTAAAAGAATTGAAAAAAATTTAAATTGTATCTTGTCCTAGAAACATTTATTTTTGCGCATCATTGGAACTAGAGTGCTAATAAAATCGTATTCTGAACTAATTCCATTGCCATCGTTAGTTTTCTTTTGTGTCAGCTGTCAAATTTCTATACTGAACGTCCCATTTCATATCCACTTTCACAAAAGTCAACGAAAACTTGACGAAGCCGATAGTAATCCAATTGGTCATGGCATACTATTTACATGTAGTGGGACATTCCATTAATCTGCCGTAAACTCATCGAAGTCTATTTTTGTTGGACCTTTCGACGCTCACGTCACATTTCATATGAAACTAAAGCCAGGCGTGATAACTGTTGTTGTTTACACTTGTTTCCATGATGAAATCGAATTTACTTGGAAATCGGGAACACACCATCGGTTGAGCATTTCGTAGTTAGAATTCCTTACGAATGACGAACATTAACCCATCAAAAGTAGGCCCTCAATGCTGTAATTTTAACGTGAAGTCACGCAAGTCTACATCTCACTTAGTCCGTGTCTTAAACCTCAGCATGGAGCTTGATGAGTGAACGCATGAATTTAAATCAGACTTGAGGATGCAAAATGTTGATCAAACCGGGTACAACATAAAAAGTCGCATATAAAGCTTCGATTCATTCACTTTCTTTTCTTTCAAGTCTTTCTCATCTCCTATGGGACCAGTGTAACCATAGTTACATCAGGTGTCACGTGTCTTGTGTGCACTGATATAGTGCACTTCACTCAAAATGTATCTATCAACTCTTTCTTTCCCTAAAAACAAAACACAGACACGATATTTTTATTTCTTGATTTCATTGTCTTTTTATGTACAAAAAAAAAAGAAAGTATCTCTGACCTTCATCATGTCAATAACTTTGATTCACAAACTTGTGGTATACAATTCGATTTCAAATCGGAAGTGATGATGCGAAGCAATTTGAGAAAAAAAAAAAACGATACGTCACTGTCGAAATGAGTAATTCTGTGTGGAATAAATTAAATTTCCGTAATATAAACAAATGACGTAGCACATAAAAAACCACAATGAGAAGGTTCGATGAATGAAAAGCAAAAAACATCGGGATTTCTGATTTAGTTTGCAGTCGTGTTTTAGTTGTAATATTGGTATTCGTGATTAATTTCAGTTCTAACGATTAAGGTGAAGTTTATTTTGTGGTTTTTTATTCAATTTGATAGAATCTGAAATGAAAGTTTTTTTTTTGTCTATAGACACCAAATATCAATTGATAGTATCGGGCAGACGTACTCGCACGCGACGAGACCATTCACCACCAAAATAAACCACATATCGACAATGTTTTCTGGGTTAAAAGATATCCACTCGGGGTTCTTGGGAAACCCAATCTTTAATTAAATCTGAGTTAAGTTAGGGGAATGTCATCGGGTATTAATATAACTAGCAGAACTCATTTGAACTGAGTTGCACTGAGGCGTTTCTTTGAAATGTCAGATTGTGGTGAGTTCCAAATTTGAACTTTCTGCGCATGGATACGTTAAAAGTTTCTGAAAGAAAATATCTGTTTAAAATTAACTAAAAACTATAAATAGCGAATAGTTACTAGTAATGCTCTACTATGAAAATTGTTTGCTTAAACTTTGGAGTCTTCGGAGTCAAGAAGTCTCCAAAATATGATTCGTTACTAAATGCTTTGCTTATCGGTGGCCACGAAGTAGTATTTAGATAGTGTGTTTGTTCGTCCCCTGGCGAATGTGAGTTCAATCCTCGCTAGGGGGACAGCAATCATAGTCACCAAGCACATCAGAGGAAGGAATAAAATCTAAAAGTCTGAATGCTCCTGGGATTTGGTTGCTTAATGCTTTCCTTACCTTAGCCATCTAATGCATATTAGGATAACCGAATATATTCAGTACTGTGGCATACTCTAATCTGAAATAAAAAGTTTCCGATTCAGCGACCGTATATCGCATTTGTCTTGTAAGAACTTGACATTAGGCTTATGAAAGAAGGCTTTAAACTTATCTAACAAAGCGACATCGTGGTCCTTGCAGAGAACCCACGCGTCATTGGGTTAATAATAAATAAGCTCTTCAGTAGCTGACTCGGCCATATCGAGCGAATGGACAATAATGCTCCAGCTAAGAGGATCCTCGAATATCAGCCCCCAGGTTCAAAATGACAACGAAGACCGAACCTCCGTTTCAGAGGCCAAGTTATTGGGGATACCCGAGCGCTTGGTCTGAAAGAGGCATCATAGATGAATTGGACATTATTGGAACGTTATCCAAATCTACATGATACAGAATATGTATAAATCTTTGTTCAGAATGACTATGGAGCACATTCGCTCTACTTTTTCGGATCAGCTAAACAAAATGAGTTTTATCTGAGGGGATATGCGAGTACATAAAACCTTTCGGTGGAGCCCCAAGGGGCATCTTGTTATGAGAATTTAGATCTCTCTTTCCAATTATGGCAGTGAAAATTGACATTGCTTAAAAGGGGACGAAAACGAGGAAGCACTAGAGTCACCAAGTCTGCGGTAAATGTGGACTGATCTTCAGCTACTTGTACACGAAGATAATGCGAAAGGTCAGGTCAATAAAGGCGTGTAGAGTAGAAAAGATCAGTGCTACTTCAAGAGTGAGGAATATACCTTCTGTTGATCCTTGCGACATGATTTATGTTCTAGAAAAGTTGAACACTGTTCAATTGCAAAGACGTAAGATAGCTCTAGAATGTATCCATCATTTTCTCAAGTTGTGCTCATTCCCAGTTGGCCTTAATGCTTTAGGTCTATCAGTCCTTGACAAACTAATGGATTTTCAGCCAAAGCAAAGAAAATTGTCAGAAGGAGGAAGCCAAAATAAGTCAACCACCGATTGACCTATTATTCAATCTATTATCTTAGACATAATTCGACCCAATGTGAGCCCCTTTGGCACGCTCTTGTAATAGATTAACATATGTAGTAAACCTTAACTCCGTTATACCTCTGGATGAAACCAAAATTGACGTGTATTACATTGCTTTGACTAAAAGTTTCAGTGAGAGCTCTAGATCGAAGAGTCCCCAGCGTATGAGGTCAGGCAAGTCGATGTTACTGACTTAAAATTAATTTTTCAAGTTTGTTTGAGGGACTTTAACTTATGCAAGCACGTCTTTAATAGATGAGCTCCGTAGATACCACTCAGAATTTGATGAACGAGTGTATACTATGCTTTCTTTATATTGCTCATCAAAAATAGTTTCAGGCTTTGTCTGTCAATCCGTAAATATTGCGTAGTAACTCTAGAAAGATTATACAGTCAAGACAGTATAAGATACATTCCTCATTTCAAACTATTTTGACGGGGAGTTCATAGTTATGGACTAGGAACCCAGACGATGAAGTATTATTTCCAGTTGTGAACCTTATTTTAGCTAAAAGATTAAGTCGAGCCCAGTGATAATTTTCATGAGAAGCTTCTCAATTAAATTTACTCGTCCCGGTCTTCCATTTTTGACAAAAATTTTAACCAGCAGAAGTGGGGTGGGTGCAGGAAGCTAGACCCAATACTTTATGTGAACTGTTTGCATCATGTGTTTTTAGCAGTTCGCAAGGGTTTTATTGCCACTATAACCTCTCAACGCCTAACTAGACATTGATTGCTTAAAGCCCTGAAAAACCCATAATCCATTGAGTGGCAGCGTGATTTGTAGTGATTGTCCCTAAGAATCCCTATAAAATATACACAAACACTTTACTGAAACCCGATAAAATGCAATATTTCCCACATTCAGAGATTACAGTTTAAAAGAGCTTATCGCACATTTACCCCTGTTTTGAAGCATTTTTCTTATCAGAAATCCAGCATGCACACTTCACGGATTACAACACAGTCTTATCGAAGAGCTGCACAATGCGTTTTGCAATTTTTTTTAATCACCGTCACCACATGTGCAAGACTTTTTGCCGATACTGTAATCTCCTAAAATCACACACAATCGCAGCATGTCTGCCTGTTTTTCATTGAATCTATTAAATAAGGTGCTACGAGATGTTTTGTTCCATGTATAACTCATCGATTAGCCATCTATAAAACAAAAAATGAGCAAAACAACTTAGTCTACCCGACTAGCATATGAATGAGTGAATTGTTGAACACCTATTTCAGAATGTTTGGCTGTTAACACATGTTTTTCATTTTACCCACATATATGGGGGGTGCAAATAAATGTGGGCGTACTAAGGTTGAATCTATATTTGTCTTGTGTGGGGTATAGTTACGACAATATAGTGTGAAAGCCCTTTTGGATTGAGTGAGTCTAATGCGATCCACATGACTCCAAGTCAATCTTTAAAAAAAAAGATCCCATCTACCGGATGTTCTTATGCACACAATTAATTTTGTTAGTGGACACGTTTTAAATACTTTTTTTATTCGTAAACTTGAACCTCAACGGTGAACGTAAAACACGTGATATAATATAAAACTCCAACACATTCAGTTGCATATGCCTAAAAATATTTTTTTTATTTATAACATTTTATGTAATTTCAACAAATAACACATTTAGCTAAACTACGCATACAGGTCTTAAAAAACAGAAGCACACAACAACGTCTCACCGTAATATTTTTCCAACGAAATTGTTTTTGGATTTTTTCCAATTTAATCTTTTTTTTAAAAAAAAATAAAGAATAGGAAAATATAAAAAAAAAATTAAACAAATAAAAATGGAATGATTCGTGGGATTTTTTAACACATTTTTCTATGTATATGTTAACAGATCAGAAAATGTTTTTTTTTTTCTAATCAAGTTCACATAAACCCACATATTTTGTTGTTAGGTGTTTTAAATGTTTTCTTAGATATTTGGTACTTTTATTTAAAGACTTTTTTTAACATTGTATCCATATAAGTGGCCATTAAGTGCTGTGTTAATGATATTTTTTGTAGTAAAATAGTTTTATTATTTATCGTAAATTGATTTAATTTGTACAACACATAAGTTTTTTTTTGACTTTGGAACAACTGGTGGCGTTTTGTCATAAAATGCCAGCATTAAAAATGCAAGAGGCGTACGTCACTGTGCGGGTCTTTAATTGTATTTTGGAATTTCAATCCCGCGTTTCAAATCAAAATATGAGACAAATTTCTGCCAAAGGATGGCACCATGCTAACTTCTGCCCCAGATTAAAACTTTTTTAACCTGCACTTAAGTTCGACTTAATTGTTCACACTAAAAACCATAAAAATCGCTCCTGAGTTATAAAATAAAATAGTGACAAGAATCGTAGCATCTTACCAACAAAAGGACTGTTGTCATCTTAGCTATAAACGGAAAAAGCAGACAGGAAGTGGTTGAAATCATAGGTTTAAAGAATTAATACTATTTCATACGTCGTCTTCTACAAAAGTATTCTTATATTCTTGCGTAAGAATTCAACTATCGCTACAAATATCTCTCGATTAAATAAGCAAAATAATCGAACACATGAAGGATATTATGGACAATAAAACCATTTTCTCATGAAGAGCCATTTTGAATGGATAAAATTTAAACAGAGATGTTAAGAGAAGTTGTTTCATGACTCAAAAAATGCATACAGTTTACCTTTGAGATTGAAGAAGAAATTGGAACAGATTATACAAATCATATCATGAGGATAGTGGCTGAACGTCTTCGGTTCAGGCTAGTAAAAAATCACGAGTGGAGCTCCACAGGGGTCAGTATTTAGTGACACATTGTGAAATAGTTCGTACGATCAAAAGAAGCCAATGCGGAACCATACTGGCTTATTGTTGGGCCTCGTGGCACAATGGTTTATGCATTGGACTACTGAGCAAGAGAAATTATCAAACGGTCCCACCTCTCCCGAATGTCTGACAAACATCTGAGAGTAATAACAAAAAAAAAGGGTTACGGATATGGCTCTAAATCGTAGGTGCCTACCATTTGTCTGAAAATAGATAACACGGATAAAAAGAAGCTAGGCTCTGAACCACATATGGTATGTTGCCCCAAATATTTGTCATGTTTTTGTACTGCTTTATCCGCTCTATAGATGTATGGACAAATAGTCAGCAAGGGTTGAGGTTAATTATCCTTGAAAAACTACAAACTGGGCACGCGTTTACCTTCATAGGTTTGAGTGAAATTTCGACCAAGATGACACACTTCAGCTTGCCACATATTCCACCTAGCTTCACTATTTAATTGATTAAAGTGAGAGAACGTCCTCGTATAGTCTTGAAGGATAATAGGGGATTAAATTTGTTGTAGCTCTACATGTTTTTTTATACAAAAGCAAAGATGGTGGCCAAACTCCAAGACATGAAAGAAAAGTGCACTGTCACCCAAACTGTCCTTGCGAGTTAAATTAACAATACTTTCAAAAAGATTTTCAGTTTTGAACATTTCGGAATAACTTAAAAAAAAAGTCATCAAAATTCTTTTCGGTCCGTTGTACTACCAGCTGGTGCATTAGTTGGAGAAGATGGGGTTTTATTTGTTGCTCTTTTATGTTCGACGGATGTAAGTGCTGCCAGCCCCTCTACTACACAGTGGTAAAATTTTTGTAATGAGTCAAATTATTTTTATTGGATCCTGGTCATTGCCAGCCACTACTGCCCTGCAAAATTCTTTCAAAAAAAACAGGATGCTGTTAGAGTAGTTATACTATTTTAAAAAGGAGCTCATTACTCAGACCCCATCGATGGAATAAAGAGTAAGCCCCTGGACAGGAATCTAGAAGATAGTACTGCCTAGATCAAACCACAAAGCCTCCCATTTATTGCCTGGAATTGGAATATTTTTCGCTAAGAGCAGGGCTTACTTAAGGCTTAAAGGTGTTGTCCTTTCTCTGTAATTTTCTTTTCCCACATTTTTGAAGCGCAAATGCATATACTACATTAAATACGGTAATAAGCATAAAAGCTCTCTGAAGTCTCTCAGGATTAAATGTAAAACCTCTGATGGATAAGAACACCTTACTGTGGATCGTAAGTTTGACATGGACATTTAATGTCTTATGCTCGATCGATTTAAGCGCATTTCAATATTTTTCACCCTAGTCACGTCCTTGATTATATGACCTAAATTTTAATCTTTCCAAAACGTTTTTTTTAGAATATCAATTTTAAGCCCCACATGATAGGATGTCAATGCGATATCATTCATTTTAGGATTGATGACAATAGTGGCATTGAATGATGGCACATGCAGCACATGACTGCATACATACCGGCACACATATGTATGTATGTATGTCGTCGGTTACCGAATAAGATAATTGTAATCTTATTGAGCCAGTATGGGTAATTTAAAGACTTTAAAAGAAAACGTGGTAAGCAAGCTCCAATTGAGTCTGCTTCATCTTCAAAAAATTTAGTTTCCACATTCAAGTAGAAGGTATGCATAAAATGTTGCAATGTTCCTTTTGTACATAAATTTGAGTAAACGGTCCACAAATTTCGTCAAAAATAATATGTCTTCCATAGAACCAAGTAAGAGATACAAAGTATCTAATAAATTACGAAACAAAAACCACGAAGTGTGCGAGTACCATACCTTGTTTATTAGTTTGTTTGAAAACAAAAGGAAAATGCAAATCAAAAATCGTCAAATTTGATAATAATCCATAAAAAAGAACTGTTTGCAAGTCTGATAAGATTGTGGCGCCTAACGTGATTAATAACTTTAAGTTATTATTTGATTTACTGGGAGAGTTTCTCTTTGAAGACAGCACCGTGATTATAAATTAATCGCACATATTATGCCAATTATCAGAAAGGGATTTTAATAAAGTCGAGACTCGTTGTCTTATTGTTTGTAAGAAATGCTATATAATTATGTAAATGATAATTGTAGGTACTGGTGTTGGAGCACTGTACATCCTCAGGAGAATTAATGAGACTTTGTAAATGTCGGTGATGTGTTACATAACCTCACCGTGGGTGTATAGAACTGCGTTTGCACCGAATTCAAATCCGGGACTTTGAGAAAAAGAAAACTTTTTCAATCTCTTTGAAGTGATTCCATCCAGTTGCAAACAATTTTTTACTAGCCATTGAAAGTTGTTGTCATTTTGACGTCTTCCAAATTACTTAGACTGTTACCTCATCTTTGCGAATTGGCGCTTGCAGTTAAACATAGACAAGACGTGTAAGGTATCTCCACTGAGAGGAATAACAACAACTGGCTGTTTCAGCTTACAATAATAATAAGGTAACAGCCGGCTCCTTTTTTAGAACCCTGAACGCACTTCTTTGATGTGTTTCTTATCGCCTGAATGAGAGGTATGTTCGATTGAATTCCTTTAAAACTACGATTTTGTTCAGAATTTTATTTAGATTAAAAATTTAAACCTGAAAATTTCCAAACTCTCTTGGGAAAACTCACTGATATCCTAGATGGTGCCAGAATTATATACAAGTAAGGCAAAAATTGATTCAGCATCATGGTCCTGATGACAATAACAACTAACAGCCAATTGAACTTGTTAGTGCAAAAATTGTGAGTGCATTTTGTGAGGAGCAAATCTTGTAAACCACGAGTAATGCGCCTTCAGAGTATTTCACTTCGTAGTTATAGGACCTTTGGAACTGTAATTGTGATTTCGTGTACAAAAAAACAATTTATTCCTCCCAGGGAATCTAAGGAGGACAGAGTACTCAATGTCTAGCGCTGGAATGTAAGTTTTGAAAAATAGTATAAAATATATTTGATTCAAAATGCGAAACTGCTATCACTTATATTTACGTCCTCTTATACTTTTATTCAATCGTTCGAAGGCATATCAGATTTAAGAAATACTCGTAGAAATTAAAAAAAAATTATACGGTTTTGTCAAACAACTCAAAGGACTGGACTGGACTCGACTTTGGCCTTGAGTCCAGCCTGTAAATTTAAAAAAGTGTACCAAGTCTGCTATCGTTTTCCCGAAAGAAACCCAGGGAAAGGGTTTTTACAGTATACGTTGCCTTGCTCTAACCCTTTGTAAAGCAGTAAAAGTACTCCTGGGTACCTTACTCACATTATTGTATTTGCAGCAGGATAGATTGAATCACATACCCAGTGTGGCTACATACCTGTTGTCCCATGACCAGTGCACGCTGCCTTGCTCTAACCAGAGAAAGTGGTCGGGTGTTTCTCTTATATACACATGATTGCATTTGAACAGTGCATGTTGTATAAGATACCCAGCGTGGCTGGATGGGTACCTGTAGCCCAGTGACCCAGCCCACAATCCGAGTCTTGCGACTTTTTTCTTTAAGTTGTCCCTTCTTGGTTACGATGCAGCTGTCAGAAATGCCAAATGCCTGATCGGAGGGAAACCCCTTTCCTTAGAGATATGTTAAGGACCGATCCTTGTCTGCTCGCATTCTTCTTAGGCTTATGACATACGACACTCACTAAATCGATAGAGGGTCAACTTTGCACAAATTTACACGATATAGTTGCTGAAACAAAAACCCGTTTGACTGTGGGTGTTGTATTTAGGCGCATGGTTTCGACTAGACACACGACAAGTCCGACAGCAAAATACTATAAAATTCAGGTACGCTGCAGGATTTCCTACGTACCCATAATAGGTTATCTTTAACTCAAAATCTGCAGCCCACCTCTTAACAGAATGACGAAAAACTTTAATATTAACCTTTCCTTAGTGCCGGTGTATAAGGATATTCTTGATAGCTGCATAACTTTCACAACTTGGGCGTCATGGCTAACAAAAAATTCAGGTACTTTCAAGACTTCATAAACAGCTTCAATGGGTTCTTCCGGTGCAAAACCTAGGTCATTGCAGTGTCATTGTTGAATAATAGTGGATATATCTCTGGTCTTCTGGCCCTTCAACCTAACCTAACCTATTCCGCAGTCCATTTTCGGGCCGTCGGTAAATACCGATGTGTCTTTTATTTCTTCCCGGCTCTCTTATTTTACTTTGGAAGGCATATGTACAATGAAAATATTTATTCTGTAGGAGACGTTACAAACGTATCATATGCCATCGATCTACTGAGCAAATAGGGTGCATAACAAGTGTAGGTCAGGCGTTCTATGTAAAAAAAAATCTGGGAGCACACAGTCCATGTAGACCTTATGGCCAAGCTTCTCGCAGCCATTTGTGTTGTGCTTGTTATAATTTTCACACGAATAGAAGGGTCTAAGCCGTAGCCGCAAAACGTAAATGAGAAGCTTCTCATGATAGTTTGTCAGAGGTGAGACCGAGAGACCGTATTTTCTGATAATCAAACATTGAACTTTCGGTTGGTAGTCTAGAGCACTATCTATAAGGTACGATGGATTTTAGTCCGAAAGGTCAGAAATTTAAGCAAGCTTGCCAGCTGAAAAGGTCTTAAGAATAAGACGCGCCTTCTTGAATTCGTAGCTCAAACTTTAGATATCAAATTCCATACTTTCTAAGACTTGATGCACTAAAGAATGAATCCCCATCTAACGTAAAAGAAAATGAAACCCTTAGCACCGTTGTATTGATAAGGTACAAATCTAAATTTCGCTTCGAAATCAGACCCAACCGGTATGAGTTATAAAATCAACCCGGCAACCCTTTTGGCCTGCACTCGAGTGGCTTGCACATTACAGACAATCTAATCAGATACACCAGCTGATAGTAGGACTCTTTGAAAACTAAAATAAAATAAATAATTGCCTGTCGTTTTCAAGAAAACCACTTCATAAACAAACTGTCTGAAGCAAAGTGGGCGTGGTTATCGAATAGTAAACTGATAATTTAATGTATATTTCTAAGAGCTTATATAATTGAGATTAAATGAACTGATAAAGCTGGTAATGCTCTGAAATTATATAAGCATGACGGCCTTCAAAGCAAGCAACCAAGTCACAAGTCCGACCACCTGCAGATACCAAACACTGGTACGTACATATGTACGTGATCAAATAGCCAGGGATGGCTTACACTCTTTGGCAAATATGAACAAAATAAATAAAATATTCAACGAGACTGCCAAGCACGAAATTGAAACAAATTAATTAATTTTAAAATCAGACACAAATTTAAAAAAAAAAAAAAAAACCATGCGTACCACAAATCGTAGAAAATTTATTAAAAAAATCGCCTATTCGCGCGCTTTTCATTCGACTGACTGCATACGAAATTTGAATAAAAATTAATACTAATGTCACGGTTCTGTAAATAAATTCACTTGATTTTTAATTCAGGAATTCATTAAATTCCAACAAAACTTACATTATCCAAAAAAAATTTATTTTTATTTAACAAATCACAAACACTGTCACTTGTATAAGAATTTCTATAAAATCTCTTTTATTTAATATATTTTATAATTTGTTTAATCTTATTTATTGCATTATTTGACACTTAATTTATAGCTTCGCAAAAATTCTTTCTCTTTTGCGACACCTACGAATATTTTTAACAATAAAATTTTATGTATCGCAGAATTAAAGAAAAAAATAAATTAATTTAAATTCAGATCAGTCAAATACTTGTTCACATCATTCGAAAAGACATCTACTGACACTGATCGTTATCCAAAATGAGTTAAGGTTTATTGCCATAAAAATTAAAATATTGACAATCAATCAAAAACCGCACATTGATTTAACAAAAACATGAATAAATACAATAAATTTCCCCATAAAAAATAAGAAAAAAATATTTTTTGTTTTCAAATTTGTAACAGTTGAACAAATATTAAAAATGAAAAAAAAAAAAAATGTTATACGCGATCGCACAACTCACCTGTTGCTGCTGTTTTTTGGAACACGATGAATACACGGAACACGACCGATGTGAACTGAACTCAAAGTTATACCCGGCGAAAGAATTCTGTAAGCTTCTTGATCGCGGCTACTGTTGCTTCTGGCTGCCTCTACTTCCACTAATTACTGCTAAGCGAGTGTTGCCTCCTTCGTTCCATAAAATTATACATATACTTATATTCCACGCACTGTCACAAAATGTCACTCGTGTGACAATAACGACAAACTGACATCCACAGACCGAAAGAGAATGAGAGAAATTCACCAAAATTTTGGAGAGCGATACAATTATAAAAAAATCGAAAAAAAAACGTTCAAATTTCAACACGCGTCAACCACGACGCATTGCCTTTGAACTTTTTTTTTTAAAGACTTTGGGTGGGAAAACAACAGCAACAACAACAAGTGTTAGATACTTTATACATCTGATTCGGTTGGATCGGTCGCTTGAAAGATATTAAGCTAACGATCGATCAAGCGAAATGCACACCAATAGACCAATGGAATGGACTGGACGTGGAGAGTGGAAAGTGAGAGCGCAGTAGTAACGCTTATCATTGGTACGAGTATAAGTGACAAGCGCTTTTTGTAGTATAATCCGAGTTAGCGCGCCCTCTGAACTTATCGACGTTTTTAAATTTTTGGTTAACGATACAGATAACGACTATGAAAAAGGAGATTAGGAATAATCTCCTGGCGCTTGAACTTGATAAGATATTGTGCCACACGATGGCGGTAGTGGTGGTGCTATAGCTGCAATGCAACACTGAATAAATACTAGTACAACTTGTATCGAATGGATTTGTTTTGAGATATAAGAATGCTAGTTCTGATAGAGTTAGTTTATCGGAGGGAAATTAAATGGAATTACTGATAAGAACTGTGGGTGGGAGTGGGTTAAACTAGCAAAAAAGCTCCTGATATCGCCATCGAGAGAGAGCGTAGTTTTATTATTATCGATCGTTGGTGGTCGTTTCCATTTAATTGTTGAAATATTGTTCCTTCTATCATTTGTAAGTGAAGGTTACAACTTCGTAGATAAGAGCATTACATGGGGGATACGTATGTATGTACTCGTAAGCTTTCTGATTTTGATACAGTGGAATGGAGCTTTTGGTTGAGAGAATATCGTCATGGAATGCTGCTGAAGTAACTTCCGGCGGTTATTTGTATGCTTTTTGAACGTCTTTTCAAAATTAAGAGCATCTATAGGTAGTATACCACTTTTCATGCGTAGATATTTGTAGATATGGGTAGTGCGCACCTGTTTGTTTACAAAAGCTTCATATTAAGGCCCACAAAAAACCGAATATAAAAACGAACACAGTTCATTCATTTGAACTATTTCTTACCCTTAGAAGGCCATAGAAGTCGATCAAGCCATATCCACCTGACCATTTGTGTATCTGCATGTGTAGAGTTTTTAAGCTAAGAATGTGTAATTTCTATGAAAGCTACTTTAGTCTTTGAGGCGGTTTTCTCACATAAAGAGTGTGGTCTAAAAAATGTTACCTATTTTCTTACAATCTTTGGGTATAGCTTGCATTTACTTTTCGCCACGATTGGTATTGCATGACAATCAGCATGTCTACTAGAGAGGTAGAAGTCTACGGAGACAGCTCTGCTTGAACTGACAGTCAGAATGCGGTGGGCGGTGGGCGGTGGTCTAGCAGCTTACTCTCGCTGCCTTTAACACCTGCCCTAAGGTCCAAGAGAATCTATCCCACACTAGTGAAGTGTGTCCTCGCTAAGTTTAGGTGCAGAACCACTACTGCTACTCTTGGTTGTTGAACGAAATCGGTGCAGGCTGTCAAAGGGTTTGCACAAGGTGGCGTGCTGTCGACGTTAGCGGCATCAACTTACTGGTTGTTCACTATGAGATGACCATCCGTCTTGGGCTCCCAATTACAACTTTCGAACAAAGTCAAATGCTTCGAAGTGACTCCAAGTTTGCTTTCAAAGAACATCTTAATACCAAGAAGACCAAGATATAAAGGGCCACCAGCATTCTCTGTCTTCAGTAGGAACTGGTTTATGTCCTAAAATGCTCCACTGGAAATACCCTGAAAGAGTCAGACCATATCTTATCTACAGTGTGGCCGCATGGTGGTCAAGAAGGAATTCCTCAAATTCAAGCTCGGTAAACTCACTGGCGCGATGAGAGAAACTTCGACTGGAGCCATTGAAGCTCTTCTGAGCCTTTCTACCTTGCATCTCTTCATCGAGCACGTGGCCACAAAAGTAGTATTCTGCACTGGAACGCTGCTGGAACGACCGGTAATCTTTGGGAAGGGCGCAGCAGAGGTGAGCCTGAAGAGCTTCCCAGCTCTATTCCATGCGTTCGGAGTGGGACGTTGGATACCATGCGAACACAACTTATCTTGCGATGCTCTTCTCCGTTTGGAATGGAGAAAGAGAAGATGGGATGGGTTTGAACCAGCTAGTACTGCCTTCTATACAGATGGGTCTCTGATTGATGGGCACTTGGGAGCAGGCAACTATTTGGAGGAAGCGAGTAAGAAGAAGGCTATTCCACTAGTTGCATATACTATGGTCTTTCAGGCCGAAGCCTATGCTATCGCAAGTGCAGCTCATGTAGCTCTAAAAAAGAAGGTAAGAGGTTAAGCTACTTACACCTGCTCCGACAGCCAGGCCGCGATTAAGAATCGTTCCGCTTATGTGATTGCCACCAAGATCATGAAGAAAGCAATTGCTAAGCTGAACCGGCTCGGGCGCTGTACCTTGGTGACGCAGATGCTTTTGCCAGCGGCGGTCAATGAGTCCCTTTTTGGGTTCTCAGCTATCAATAGGCTGCAGACTGGCATTCTTTAAACAAGCAATGGCTGAGTTGCTACTAAACCAACATCTCGACTACTGGCGACGTCTTGCTACATGCCGGCATGCGCACTCAGTGCGGTCAGAGCCAGGTTTCTGACTGGGGGTTCTGGCCTTTCTGAGATTTGCCTTGAGGAGGATGAAACCGCGGAACACTTCCTGGACAATTCCTTAAGTATGATTAAGTATGATTAAGTATGAGGATCTGACAACGCTTAACCTTTCTGATATGTTGCATTTTCCGTAGAGGACTGATAGGTTTGGAATGCAGATAATACAAACCACATAAGGAACATTGCTATTGCCTTGCATGGGCCTATGTGTCACAGCATTCTGCACCAGCACAGAAAGGCGCGTCGTAACCCTAGTCCATAGGAAACAAAGCCTGTGTGGAGCGTAGTTGAATATTAAACCAACTAACAACCAATGTCCAAATGATGGACCGAATACCATTTAGGCATAGTAGTCACGTTTCCAGTCACGAAATGAGGCTGTTAACGATTCTGTTATGGGCTACAGACGTACATGCTTGTATTTATGTATCAAATTAAATTCTAATGAGGTTTTTCTGTCTTTCATCTCCGCATCTATTTATTGAATCCTCTCTCCAATCGCGTAAAACTGCAATCTCTCCACATCTCGATGTAGCGATTCCATCAGCCCATTCATTCCAATTTTCCACACGGCTGATGCTAATTTAATCAGCTTTCCATCTAGCTACCTGGAAACCTGAGCTTGTATGCTTTTAATTAACTCTTTCCATCGATGTCCGAGGCAAAGTACTTGTCGTCATGTGACAATTTTAACCCGTGTGAGCTAAAATTAAACATAAACGCTGCTAATTTGTCACATTTCACCTACCACAGTGATTGGAGACTTGGACTTCGTCGCCCCCCGCCCCCCACATTTCACCACTACCTGTGGAAGCTTGATTCATTCGCAGGTGCTTTTTATGTTCTACGAGTGTGATTCAATTCAATTTCCCCCAAAACCAGAATTTTTCAAAGTCTGTGCTGCGCCCGCACGTTCCCATTGCGAAAGAGAAGGGGTCGGTGTTTTACAGCAAATAAACATCGTCGATCGATTCATCACTTAATCATGATGTGAGCCATTAAATTTTGTGTGAAATTGCAAATTTCATAAGTCAATGTCAACACGGTCATGTATAGAAATTTGTACCTCTATTGTGGCGACTTCTCTTTGGGAGGAAAGAAATGAAAATGCCATCTCCACTTATTGTTTGGCTTGACCACACCATCTGATGCTGGCAGGCAGGTGAATGCAACACAATACGTCATTTGTGCTGCGGGCACTGCTTCAAGGACATAAGTTCAAAATGTCATTTTGTGCGCGAATTTTTAATTTTTTTTTTTCTCAATACACGCTCTCATTAAATTTACAAGCGCAGAGGACTAAAATGACACAACGTCGAGGACAACGTCTTTTTAATGGTTGCAACCTTTGGAAGGATTAATCCGTTTCGCAAAAGTTCACGTTTGGCATTGTTTTTCACGCCAAAGAGTTTCGAGGAAAAGCAATTTTCTGAAAAGTGCTCTTTTTTTGTGTGTGTGTGTGTTTTTTGCAATTAAAATTAATGAAAGCTTGTCGTGTCCGTATGTTCTCTTCAAACGCACAACAATTCGTGTGGATAAACCATGAGTGACAGTCGATGGTTTATTCGGCGGTCACATAAGGGTCAGGTCAACAATAAACTCTATAAACCTCGATAAAAGGGTGATATGATGAACCATTAAGTCATGTAGTGATGATGGTGGCATGGTGTGGTGTACGATGGTTCCGGCTTGGAGATTAAAGAAAAATAAAATGAAAATCCCTTGGGGCAAGGATACAGGGAACAGCAGAAAAAGAATGTATTTACGGTTTATTGACAAAAGAGAAGCAAACCTTTTTTTTGGAATTGTTGTACGGTAAATTGAAAAGCCTTCATATGTGATGAGGTCGATCTTTTGAAAAGGGACTGTCCTCAAGGTTGCATTAAGATGTCGTGGACAATTTTATCGGACATTAAATACGTTAAGGATTTTTTTTTTAAATATATTTAAAATCTTTTAAAGGAAATTCTTTAACTGAAGAAAGTTGGGAATCTTGTCTTGGTCGAGGCAGTGGAGAATGAATTCTCCAGCTGCAATTAATGAGACCATAAAGAACCCTAGTCGAATCGAACTAGTTAGGTTAGGTTAGGTTTGTGTTCCCTCTGAGCCTGATTTCAACGTCGTAGTGGTAAATGCGATCACATTCGGTCCTGACTGGCAGAGATCACATTCGGTCCTGACTGGGAGAAGCTTATCACAGACTTTGGTGGCCCCTCCACGGCCGAGCCCACAAGCGGAACTGCCTCCTTGGAGTGGTAGTAATTGGCTCACGCTCCGTGGAAGACAGTTCCTGCAGAAATGCCCTTGAGTTGAGCAGCGCATCCCATGTCTTAGTCCCTAATTTCTTGACAGTCAACCTGAAGTTTTTGTTATTCTCTTCGACGATGTTGACAAATTAGAGAAGGAAGAGCTAGTGATGGAGTGTTGTAGGATTTCAGAAAGAGATTTTCTAGATTTACGTCGATTGTTCCATCGCTTTAATCATCAGAAGCGCGGAGGAGTATAGCTTCCTCATTGGATTCTAATTTATCGGTTTTTATGGAGCTAACAGTACCCAATTGTATTAAACTCTTCGCTTTTGGTGATATTTGTTTGTTTACTTTCATGTTTTGGTCCCACGACTAAGGGGGAATAAGATGTTCAACTGCACTCACCCCCTGTATACAGGTAAGGAGAATTAAACTAAACTGAAGATCCCCAGGTATTCAGAGTTTGCTCTACCGATTGCGCTCCATCCCATCTACGCAGGTATTGGCGTGTCGTACCTTACCTTGGCTTGAACACCTTTTGGTTTCTACGTCTTCGCTTTCTGTCCAACCAGTAAATGGGAAAACATCCAGCATTGAAATTTTTTGATCTTGTTTAAGTCGAGTCGGGCCTGGCTAGATCACTAAGATCTACGAAGAAGGGAGGATACGCTCTGCGCCCTCTGCTCACTCGTCCGATTTTCAATTGCCCGGTGCATCTCAGTGGTTTGGAACCCAGCACAGGAATAATTCGCATCTGACAGAGATCTCGTTAAGGCATCCGCGGCATTGCTAACCAAATTGGATTGAATTATTGGCAATCCCAAGGCTTTCATCGCTGCTGGACTGTCCATATATACAACAATGGCGCTACAACCTACGTGGGAATTGAAAATCAGACCGCGACAAGGAAATGGGTATCGAATCTATGAATCTGGAATCTATGATTAATAGCGAAGCCACTATTGATGACGACATCAATCATCGCGTAAGCGTAGGATGGATGAAGTGGCATTAAAACTCTGCTATCCTCTGTGATCGAAAATGCCCCCTAAGCAGAAAGGAAGGCTCTACACCGCAGTTGTTCGTCCGGCGCTCACATACGGTTCGCAATGCTGGAGAATGTAAAAAAAGTATATAACGGAAGCTGAGATGCAGATGCTTCGCATGACAGCAGGAGTAACAAAGCTCGATCGAATTAGAAGTTCAAAGATCCCAGGAAGCCTTCACGTCAAAGAACCCATCTCGAAAAATTGGAGCACGACTGGCTTAGTTGGCATTGCCATGTTCAAAGAAGGGATCCTACGAACCCTGTCAAAAAGGCAATGTCAATCGACGTTCCTACACAAGCGCGGGAGAGAGGCAAGACAAAAAGCTGCTGGATCACACAAATGCAAAAACAGTAGCATTCGATTGGCCTTAGTGACGAAGTGATCCGAAACCGGGAGGCCTGCAGATATTTTGTGAGGTCGAGTCGGCGAACCCCACAGATGGACCAGTAGGGATGTGGGAGGGTTATGATACCAATAGTCCTGATCATAACCTCGCCGAACAAAAGGAAATAAGAAGAAGGAAGGAAGATTGGCGAGAAATGTGTTCTTTAGTTCAAATCATCGATAAAGACTGCAAAGAAAACGTTACATAAATAGATGCATTATACAACCATAATATTTGAGAAAATAAAAAAAACAATCACTAATCAGCTCTGTTTGCGTTTTGTGTCCAATCCAGTAGATTTTGATGGCAGTAGCCCTGGTTCCCCTAGGAATTTGGCATCTACTTCAATGGCTACATCGTTTGCCCTACGCAGCACCACCTAAATAGCTTTCCTCATGGTTTCCTTAATTTAAAAAGGAATCTTCTTCAAAGCAAAGCACGAGTATCCTCTCTTAAATTGTTCCTCCTAACTAGCGCTGTATTTAAATTAACTTACTTATCGAAGCAACTGAACACTATCAACCGGTTGGTTATAGTTTGCAAGAATTGACAGCGCATTCAAGAGTATTAGATGTCCTACCATCAGTCAAAATTAATGGCGCAGAAATCTAATCCGTCCTTACGTTCCTGTTGTGACAAAGTTAGACAATTCATGCCAATTCCCCATTCGGACTAAGGCCAAAATTTAAATAAATGTCCAATTTCCATAAAAGAAAAACTCTGACAAAGTTAAAATCCCATTAAATTCCCGCACGAGTGGGTGGGTAATTCCTCACGGTCCTAGAATATCCTATTGGCCATCTCGTGTGGAGAATATAAAACCTACACCACTCAACTGAACGAATGTCATTTCACGTTTGCGTTTCGCATTTTAGTGGTTGCACTGCACCTTCGTTAATTCAAGTTTTCCAAATCTAATCTGGTTGTGCGTGTGGTGGAAAACACCTTAGCTTCCTTGAAATGCAGGCGAAAAGTAATCAACGAGACCGCATACATATGTCGGTACATATGTAGATGCGAGTATTAACGAAAGCAGACGAGTGCAACGTTTGTAAAATGTTGCAAATTATCTAAACGATTAAAAGTTTAAATTGGTTCTGAATGTGCTTCACCACATACACACACCAGTGTACGAGTACATTGCATGCGATTTCTTCCTTTTTTTCAGGATTAACATTCATTTTGATAGGTAAACACTGTTTCACCGTGACAACGGCCCTCTTTAACAACAAAAGTTCTGGTGAGCAAATAAGACTGACTGATTGGAAGGTTAAGTCGATTTACAGTTAGAATGGGCGCAAGGAACGATGAAGCACATTATCTGTGCACGGATGGGCACTTAAGGTAGCTCTTGTGCACTGTTGCTTGTGTTACTTGCTCACAGTTGAAATCTTTTGAAGATGCCTTACTGTGTCGGCGAATGTGATGACGCCACCTTTGCAAGGGAAGCCAGGCGTATGAGTCCTTGAGATGTGGGTCAATAAAGTGATTAATTAAGTGTTAAATAACGTAATGACTTTGCTCCGGGGTAGATGGGATGGGTGTACGATATAGAACACTATTGGATGTGAATTTCCTTCCGGTGAATGGTTTTGGATTATCTTCTGTTATATTGTTCGATAGTAGACGAAGGAGGGTTTTAATGGAAATCTGATTGGGGGTAGTTTGCGGGGAGTAGTGTGAGTGGGCGGTGTGAAAGACAATGACATCTTTGACTGCGTTGAAGAAGACGTTATTATGGTAGAACTTAGACTTAGACTTAGGTAGGAATCTCCTCGGAAACTTGATTTACGACAATGATAGGAAATCTCTGCTTTTATTATGGTTTGCAAGACTTATGGATTTATTTCAAGGATTTATATGGATACATTCCCATTCAGGGGACAAATACCCTCTCGTGAGTCCCATTTAAGGCATAAGGACTAGCTTTCCATGGCAGTTGTTACTCTCAGACTTTTGTTATATAATCGCGAGAGGTGAGGCTTTCTGGTATTCAGACGAACTTGGGTGCTTGGTTTCAGACGCCGAATAAGTTACTCGGGGGTTAAGGCACTAACCATTGAGCCTCACAGCATCCTCTGTAAACTGTCAAGGCGCGACGATTAGTAACAAACTGCTGTGAGGCAGTATTAACCATTCAACTCGGACGATGGCAAAAAAAACATCCCCCCACCCAACCGTTGTGAAATTAGTTTGACAGAAGTCGAACAACACTGCAAGCATCTTTGCTATTCTTAAAGTTAATGACAATCTCGGTGATCGCATTGTGATCGCCCATGGCCACACATTTCAAATTCAACCCTAGGAGACGTCAGTAGTAGAAATGGAAGTCTTAGAGAGACCTCGTAAGGAGACCTCATATGGGAGGTCAACAGCAGAAGGGAAACCTATTGCAGAACTCCTGATGTTCGTGGCTGGCGAGTCGGAAACTCGTTGGCCTTTATCCATGTAAAATCTGTGCTACGTTTACACAGCGAAAGAAACAATGGCATTAATATTGAATGAGCAATTTTGAGGTCGCCTTGCTTCGCGAAGAGTTGATGCCAAAAGGCCGCTATGATCGTGCAATTTAATGTCCATTTACATACGAGCTAACTACCAAGAGGTGGCAACACTAATATCAAATCACTATCATTCATACGAAGTAACATCCTTTAAATAATTGCTGTCAAAATTGCATGACATTACGTGCACTAGTTTCTATGCAACAGTCATTCCTAGTAAACACTTTTTGATTTTCAAAAATTACTGAGCGTGAACGTTTAGTCACAAATGCAAACCGATGCATATTTTCGAGAGTTCGATAAGTTAGACGCGATTTTCTGTCGCTACAATTAATCATTGTCGCAATCTAGATACATATGTATTTGGTTGTATGCATGTCCTGGTGGTTTTCTGTCGCGCGATTATTTATTCGCGAAAAATTACAACACACAGCTACAGCATTTAATGTGAATGCATGCATATGCGACCAAATAATCGCGGCGATTAACAGACTGTATTTTATTGACGATTATTTTGTTCCGACTGGATCATATGGACAAGCATAAACCTTTGCGCACGTTGGTGAATAAAATTTTAACTATTCTTTAGATTTCATGAACACACACGACTTCCCTGTGAAATCTCTTTGTAAACTGATAAGACTTCCATTTTATAATTACAAGTGCGCGAAGACACCTTCCTGTTAATACATCTGACCCAGTTTAATTTGCGGCAGCAAAATCGCCAATAAAATAGAGCCTGTTTCAATTTTTTAATCGCTGCGATTATTAAGTTGCATATGTGAGCGTTCATATTTAAAGCTACGTGTCTCATTTTTCGTGACTAAATAATCGTGCGATAGGAAACCACAAGTGCGAGCATACCCACATCTTGTTACGACTACGATTTTTGAATCGTTGCGATTTAATTTAATTAACATGTGTGCGAATATGCGTGCCAGTACATATTACTTAGGTCACCTGACCCCTCGTGGGGAATAGGGCGTCATTGCCAGTACATATATATTATTCATTCTAATTTGCGACAATAGCGTCGAAAGAAAAATAGAACAAATCGCTGACTTTTCAACGTTGCGATTGCTAAGTATTGTGTGCTATGCGTTTTACTTCTTGCGACTGAATAGTCAGACGGCGGAAAACGCCTGTTCGCATCTAGCCTATGTCGACAAACAAATTATTTCCTGTCCTGTCCTACAAAGTGAGGTCTGGACAAGAAGATTAGTATTAATCTAAAGTCTTTTCGTTAATTTGACTCTCCGTCAAATACTGTCAAAAATTGTATGGTGATGTCCATCTTAGACGAAGAAGTCAGAAGTTTTATAAACTCGCAGCTATGCTAGCTTATGAACGTCACACAACCGGTTTATAGAATATGTGGGCTGTTCCAAATGGCCTTTCTCAATGTTACCGAAGACAATGCCAAGTGCTTGTAAACCAAGGTGAACGTCTTGAAACATGATAAATACATTATCCTCGGTCATAAATATACAAACGCATTCCTCCTCCTATTAACCATCCAGAAGCTAATATTAGTTTCATCAAATATTACCTAACAATAAAATTAGTCGCAGCAAATATAATACCTCACTCCGCATATAAAACCGAAAGCCATACACTCTAATACACGCGAATTAATCAGCCGAACTTGTGTCTAAAAAGTATCGTTGTAAATACTAAGCTAGATCTAAATTTTTCTTCAAATAGCAGTTAGCAGTATTATTCTCTATTGCTTTGTGTCACACGCGAAAACGTGAGTTTCATTAGCACTCCAACACTAGCTAGTCTTCTCGAGCTAAAAAAAAAACTCCAAAGTCGAATTAAAAATTAACTTACTTTAATATTAATTAGGCATTATATGTTGTTTACTAAACTTAAAACATTTTATTGGTTCTTTCGATTAACAACATTTTTAATAATATTCTTGTGTGGCAGTAAATTTAAACCATATGCGAGTAGTAAGGCTTATAGTCGTATTTGTTTAAGGTTTGTAAATTAATCTAAAGAGTTGTACACGACCAGAAGAAAATCCTACAACCAGATTATTGATGCTAATGGCTTTTGCGTAATTATTTTATTATTATTGGGCTACTGTGATACTGTAAACGTATTTCAATAATTTTATTTCGATCGTAAAAAGTTATTATATTGGCGGAGGGAATTATAAAATGATCGTATGGACTTGAAAGATATTTCGTTCAGGTCTCATTTCCGTAAGGAGCCCTATTTCCTTATTTGCATCCGATTTGCGCCGACATTTTTGTTTTTTTTTTTTATCTTGATCTAGTCTGCGTCGCATCTCGGCCTTAAGCTTAAAAAACGTTGGTAGTTTGATGATGTGAACATAAAGTATGACCGACTTTTCATTACATTTACTGCTGAACATTCCTCCTCTTGATACCTATTTAAATTATAGGCTGCACTATCATAGGCGGCACTATCTGCCATCTTGGGGATATGGATTTGTCACTAGAATTTTACCGGCCTGGCAGCACTTTTCCTGCGATTCAAGTCTCATACAAATGTTTCGTCGTGGGTACTGTCACTCAAATTTTGGTTGTTGTACAAAATTGAGGTCGACTTTCATTAACTGTTTCAGGCCAGAATATTAACTAGGAGAGTTGCTCCACTGTCCATTATTTGTACTACCCGCTTTACCCATTTTTTACTGAAATTTTCTCGTCTTTCGTACAATACCTAGTAATCACTTTAGAGCACCACTCCCACATTAGCACGGAAGACCTTCCACCTGATACGAGCGAATGTAAAACAATCTCAGAGCGAATGATCTGAGGAATTGTCGTCCTCTCTGTAAGCACATTGAAATGCTTAGCTAAAGTGAAATGTCCCGCTAGAATGCAAAGAACTTGTCTGCAGTCTTTTTCTTTTGACAGACAGCAAGAATGCCAATGATTTTTTTGTTACTGTTAACCTGGATCATTGTTTGGATCATCTGCCCCCATCCTAGAGAGCCGAGCCACACAGCATTGTGTTTGTAAAAAAACCAATCGTCAACAAAAAATCTGACCGAGAATAGGGGAAGCTTCAACGCAGGCTTCGACCACCGAAGTCATCCTCTGATAATTCCCAAAGATCTTAGTGTCCAGATCCAAACAAAAGTCAAAAAACTCATCTTTGCGACCGAATTCAAGGAGTTTTTGCATTCTCGCAACTGTTTAATGAGTTGAGCAAGGCTTTGAGCGCAGCTTAACTATAACTACAGACGCAAATTTTTCGACCCGTCTATATATTCCTTAAAATACATTCCATAGCCGTTAGGATACCAATGATCTCCACTTAAAAAAGAGGTGAAAACTTGCCCAATGTAGTAGTGAAGTTTTATGTTAGTACACTCCACGAAAACACCTGAACTAGACTCTTAACTTGTTTTGCTGCCATACTTAACCAGAGAATTGACTACAGCTCAAACCTGGAACGAACTCTGGTGGGAGCTAATCATGAATGCAAGAATTTACACAGCATCAGAAGTTCTGTAGTCATTAAGTCAGACAGCATGTCCATGAGACCAGCGTTGTAGGATATCACAACTCCAGTCTGGGCAATATCAGAAGTCGTCCCATCTATCAGCGCGACTTGGACCTATTAGAAAATTAAGACCTTTCTTTGAAGTTCAGTGCAGACGACAGTCACATCCTTACGGTTTCATCATATTCATGCACGAAAATCCAAAAGACCTTTTTCGGTGATCCACCCCATGTCTTGCAAAATCACCCTTCATTGGAAAACTGAGAGCCCCTCACATGTCCTCGATTTGACATGCTTGACCAAGCAAGTTTTTTAAAGAGGGATCACGTAAATCTGATCACTCCTATTTTTAAAGTAGTAATCGCGTTAAGTAGCGCCTTAAATCCATCTTGGCTATCATCGCACACGTACATTTGTATATAGTCCTTCCTCAATTTTTCTTCACAATAAAGCACTCTCCGCTTGAAAGGCAAATGCATATTGACCTAAAAGAGAATGGAATCTAATGTTTTCTCCAGGAAGAGCACCGGATCCCTGTCTACTTTTGGAGAGATCCGTTAAGATGCAATGGCATCCCCGGCTCACTGAACCTGACGCCACATAGAAAACGCCATCGAATTTCAAGGACATTCCCGATTAAAGTGATATTCCTGCAAACTTACGTGTTTCATTAAATCTTCTCCAAGAAAAGCATGCTCTTAATGGTCCTATGCAAACTTAGAAATTCAATCCAATTTCTATGTCCATATCCTTGAAATTTAAATAAGTTCTAAAACCATTAAGCAATTAAAATGTGTGAAAATTTAACTTCAAATGAGAATTACAAAGTTTGAAAGTAGTAATCGCAACTTAATCCTTCAAACTTTCCAACCACGTGCCGTACCTACTCTGTCTGCTCTAGTTTCCAAGCCGTGGGTTTAAATGTATGCATTTATAATCAATGTACGAGTGAATTTAATGCGAATATTGAAACGCCTGTTCCACATAAATCTTGCGACTCCTCGCATTATCCTTGAAAACGCTGCACAACCAACGACCTCAACTAATCCCAGCTAAACACTAACAAGGATTACACTTCAGTCATCCTTTTTTTTGTGTCTTGAAGTTCAATTTGCCTTTTAACGAAAAAAACAACTTCATACTCTTCAAAATTATATCACAAGCCTTTCAAAGACCTGCTCGTCATCGTCTGTAAACTTCGTTGTTCTACACATGGAAAAAGAAATTTTATCGTCGAATACTTTTTACACGCTTGAAAGAAACCTCGTTGATTGACAAACCAGTAAAAACGTACCCATTTAACCCATCTACACAGCTACCAGCTCTGATATACGTATATCACCCGACTAAAGGTTGCTATGAACAATTTATCATTCGACAACCAGAGGTCGTCGATGTTAAAAAAAAACAAAATGTACAAGTTATCTCTGCAAATAATAAGCAAAAAAAAATATCTCCACTTCTAAACTTCCTGTCTTGTACCAGAGCACACCTACAACAACGCTAACAACAACCCTGAACACAACGAAAAAAACTCCAGAACTATACTCGGCTTACAACTAAAATTCACCGGATGTCAGGTAGGAAAAAAAACGAACAAGAAACGCTTGCTCTTTGAAAAAACATTGGAAAACAGGCAAAAGGACAACGCATTCCACTGAAAAGTTGCTCCTCCAACATTGGTCATTCCCTAAAGGCACATTCACCTCTCACTGCCATCCGTTTCAAAAGGCCAGGCTAACAGCCGCGTTGGTAGCGTATTCCCTTCCCCTCCATAAACTACCCCCGCCGTGCAAATCAAATATTTCTTCAAAAATGTTTCGGAAATTTTTTTTTTGTTAGTTTCAGTTCGAAATTGTGAAATTTAAAAAATAAAACTACCTCATTCGTTTGACCTTATTCAGTACGAGTACTCCATCCTGTGATGCTTTTTTTTTGTTCGTCTTTTACACATCACGAAGGATTAAGAGCAAAGCAAACAGAGAACAAGACAATGGCTTAGCTGTACTTAAACTAAATGCTAATTAGTATCGATTATGACGAAAGGAAAACGTTGTCAGGTCCTTCGAGACAACACGAACCTCGGAAAGACACTCAGAACCAATAAGCTACGTTGCAAAATATAATAATCAACCACCTCTGTGCTTGTAGAAGGGTGGGCTGCCATCGTCGTCGGCTTCGTCGTGATAGTCGTCATAGTTGACGGTGACTAATGACTGAAAATTCTGTCTATAAATATTCAGCACAGCATGGTGGGAAAACAATGGCCACAGCAACAGAACAGCGTGCGTAATGGTCATGTTATTTAGCCATCCTTACTGGGGAGGTAAAAGGATGCTGTTGTAGCTATATGGGTGCTTGTAAAGTTCATTTTTGGAAATTCGAACATGGAGTAGGATTTCCATTAGGGGCATTTCGAAGGGGTAAGAAAATCTGGTACTTTCTTCGAATATTTGACGCATGTCTGGACACTCATTCGAAGTTCGAATTGAGTTATATTTTCAGGTTGATTTGAGTGAATTTTTCAAACGGGGGTGTTAAAGGCTGAAAATTGCGAAAGGAGAAATTTCGAATGGCGCAGCTCTCCTTTGGAGAAAAAATTCGTAAATGAGGATGTGTACTTTGTCTTTCCACAGTGTACATGCTATCTGCGATTTTCTGTACTTTTAAGAGTTCGAAAACCTAACTGTGCCATGCCCTTAGCACAGACTATCAAGTGTAGGAAACAGGGGATGATTACGTTGCAGGGAAAGAACAATGCTTTGTGAATTTACATTCGAAAATTATCATAAACGTGTTAAAGTTTGAAGCCCTTTGATGAGGTATACTTCAATAACTTAATCTTTTGTAGTAAAATATTGTTTCAAAGGGAAACATGCACTTAAGCCTGTAGAAGTAAAATTTATTAATAAATTTATTTAAAAGGAAAAACTTCTTTTTCGATAATCCGATGTAGTTTTGCATAGATACGAGTACAATTCGTTTATAATTCTTACAAAATGGAAAAAACTCATATTTTTGGATGGCCCTACAGTCTGGGTGGATCTGAAGCCCCACCGAACATAAAGTACCTGCCCAACGAAATCGATTGTTAACCAGCCGTTGAGTTGATACATGCTCCTTACCAAGTCATCTTCTTTAGCTTTGAAAAGTTAATAGGCTCTCAACCTCCGCAGCTTTGTTGGATTCACTTAATTTTGATCGGGGTGACGGAATTCTTGTCTACTATCGTTACTGTTGAATGCATCATACCGCTTGACAGCGGAAAATTGGTCGTTATAGCAGTTTCTAGAAATGTTTCTTTCATATCCTTTTTTCACAATACTTGTTTCACATATCTCTATTTCCCTGATGGAGCGCTTTTCAAGCTCATTTTCTTCCTTTTGAGGAGCCAATGTTTCTCTCCTCTCCTCAGCTCGAACTTTTTTACCAAGCCGTATGCAAGTACGCATCCGACTTTGCTGCACACATCTGGCAGCACTCTTTGTCAAACCTCTGCCTTGGTGGTGTCCCCTACTCTACTTTATGATGCTTTATGAGTACCGTCATGTAAATCAAAAGTATCAGTTTCAAACCAACATTCTATGTCGACGAACATATCAAAACGCTTTGTACTATGCTCCCGTTACGTGGAATTTAGGAACGGCATGAGCGTCTGCCGATATCTGACTGCTGTTGCTAAAAGCGTGTAACTCTGGTCTTTCTACGACCTAAATTTAGCAAATTTTACGAAATTGGACTCAAGAACTTTAACCACATGACCATTGCAAGCTTGGCAAACTGACTGTAGAAAACGGATCCCGATTTGGGTAAAAAAAATCATATTCAGCATTTTTGGCTGAATGCCTTTGTAAATGTTAATTCACAATAGTTCTAGAAATATCCTCTGCAAAAAGGAAAACTTACTTCTTGATGTAGGTTTTGGTCAGGCGACATCTTCTAAAAAAATAGGGGCGAGGCGGTAATCCTCTTCTTTCGTTTTTTTTTGCTGAATTGAATGACATCGACATGGTCTACAGCAATTGAAGCAATGGCGCTTCTCAGAAGAGAGAGGTTAGGTGGCGTTATTTTGAGAACGGACTTTAGACTTTTTTCTTTGGGGACACTTTTGGCATATGCCAATAAATGAGCTATGAGAACAACATCATTTAAGCCATTGCTGAAATCCAGCCCGATTTATGTAAAGGAGTCACCAAAAATTGGGTCTTTCTGGAGAATCATCTTACAGATATTCAGACCTAACAGACACCCTCTCTTGTTAACTCAACCGCTTTTCAGTTTCCGGAAGATCTCTGTCTTGAGGACCATCACAGGGATAGTTCCCATATGTTGGCTCTCTCATTCAGAGACCACTCCATTGTTTAACCAGATGGGATCTTTTTGCTGGCGATTCCAAGACTTCTATTACTGCTCGCAGGCTCTTCTATTGTACCATGCTCCTACTTCTCGAATTTCCATGATTCCCACTTGCAGTGATCCGGAAGTCTAGTGGTGAAGTGGAGAAGACTTCCTGCTGCCTTACCAATGCCATTTTGAAACCGTCTTTCTATCGCAGAATTGTTTAGAATCCTGTAAGATTCACAATCGGTTCTACTTGAAATTCTAGTTTTTTACTTTTTCTCAAAATCGTAAAATGGAACGCTGTAGTCCATTTTAGTCGGTACAACGTAGTTGACTAGAACTCGCGAGTGACTGGTAGTAACTCCCGACAGTTGATATGATTCTCTGTGACTTGATGCCACTTTTGCTGCCAAGCGTTTCGCGAATATGTCGACAGAAAGAAGCTGAACTATTGTTTCCAAGGCAGAGGTGGGGGATTTTCTCAATGCAGATGCATATTTTTCTATGCACTTATTCCAGAAGTGTACTAAGGCATTGTTGGCCACCAGATCAGCTCTCATAATGACTCTAATCCGCAACAACAACAAAAACTCTCTTTTATTTAATTTTTATGAGAGAGCGCCCCTATTAAAAAGCCTTTTCATCACTGCCATCGGATTATACGAGAGCATAGGGGTGAGTTTTAACATTTATCACAACAGCTATTCCACGGTTACTAACTTAACCTTCATAAAACATTCGTCATCCTTTAGAAAAAAATTCTTTTTAATCCGCCCATAGAAAGCAAAACAAGAAAAACCCTGCACACTCACAAGGTCCTATATTTCAAAAAGAAGCCTACAAAAATAATCCTATTTGAATAAATTTAAATAATAGAACCCCAGAATGAAATTTCTAACGATTTTCATAAAAAAAAACTCATTACACCAGCATTATGTGCATGTATATTAATTTCCTTCCAGAATCAAGTGAAGGTTTAAAAACCAAAAGCACCTCATGAAACGAAAGGCCACCACCCAACAAGACCACCCACGCATAATCGCTTGTAAACAAAAACAATGCTCAGGTAATTATGGGACACAATAAGATTGAGATACAAACAACAACAACAACAACAACAGCAGCGGCAGCAGCAACACAGCAGAACAGCAAAACATTATTACAAATTCAAAAATTCATCATCTTTATCGCTGGCAAAGTCGAACAAAAAGTTGGCTTATTATGGAGACGACTTCCGCTTCCACACCTGTCGCCGTCGCCGAGGAATAAATTAAATCTACGAATCAGCATAACGAAAACGAAAGTTTTGTTAAATTTGCTTAAGCAAATTCTCGGTTAACGACCCACAATCGAATAACAAACATTATTACTAAGAATACTGGTTCCCACGAACACCACGAAGTTCAAGACATTTCATTGACTTTTCCTTTTTTTGGAGGGACCTGACGGAGTTTAATTTTGGGACATTTCGACACTAAACCAAATGCACTTTCGCAGAGGCTATAAATAGTCGTGTTGTAAGGATGTGGTTCTGTTTTTCGATCACTTCGATTGGAGGCCAAGTGAGTTTAACGACATAAGGTTGGGAGCACAAGTGGGTGGTGAGTGATGCTTGATGGGTGGCTGGCCAATTAAATGTCAATATGCCCATAAATGGGGTTATGTCACTGCTGCGTCTTTAATGACAAGTTCTGCTTCGGATATAAATATTTTTTTTTTTTTTTTATTTTATTACTAAGGAGGCCCTTACACCGTCAATATTATTGCACAATGATTGATATTGCGCAACCATACAAGGATCCCTTCATATAATCGTTTTGGCAATCATAAATTCCAAAGGAGGCTCGTAAAAGCAATGAAATTAATGTTGGTCTGCTTCAATCGACAATATCGCAGAAATCCTTATATTGTGCCTCCACAGTGTGCTTGTTAAAAGCAAAAGTTCAAAGATTTAACCACATCGCCTTAATCCACTTTTCGGGAAATTGGTAACATGGTTCCATGTCGCCATCAAAGTCAGCCAAACAGTTGAAATGGTAGCGCTTAAAGACATTTCCGCGGATCTTTACAAAGCTTCGCCAACACATAATTGGCAGTCTTTATATGTAGACCGAAATCTTTTCTTGTCACCTTCATCGATAGACGAAAGTTCATTTAATGACCGAAAAAAGTCCTTCCAGCCTATCAGTGAGACCTTCTCCCAACTTCCCGCACTGCGAAGACTTATGGCTTGAGAATTTCGTCAGATATTGTGAAGAGGAGAGACCGCATGACGAGCACTGTGACCTCAAAACAGATTAAATTTAGATTGACTTGTGGGGCACAAATTTTAACCTGGGACAGCAATTTAAAAAGCCACGAAAATGGAGATACACTTCGTTGACGACCCTTGGCTATCGAATAAGGAGAATGATCGGTTTATGGAACGTTACAATGCATCTCACAAGATCGGCACCAAACAGCCAAATTCCTCCAAGTAGAACAAACGCTCATTTGGCACAAAGTTGACATCTTGGGATTAAGTAAAACAAGGTGACTCGAAGCCTATCCCATTCGCAAAATAAAAAAAAACAAAAAAACACGGAAGCGCTAGAGAATCCGGAATGGAGCAGGTAACCTCAGGCGCAGGCGCAAAAGTCTCATATTTTAGAAACCATTAGTGGCCGCTTGTTTATGGCCAGATCCTAGAGTGAAGTAAGAAAATTCACCACACTTCAGTTCCATGCACCCACAGATGTCGCAACTGAGGACTTCTACTTATGTAAGCAATAGTTGGGTTGACTCAAGTGATCGACGGCGGACATCCAACCAGACTGACCGCATGGTGATTAGCTAGCGCTTTAGAAGTTGCCTTCTAGACATTCGTTAGAAACTACGTGACCATCGTCCTTATGAGGGTCTTTGTTTTGCAATCCCAAGTAAACTACTGATAGACCAAACAAAACTCCAGTGCGATAAAAATGTTGGAACCTCAGAGCTCAAGGGGCAGAAAAAATATAACACTAAATGCGGGAGAATATCGATGAGCACTGGATTGCTGTTAAAAAATGGCATAAAGCAGACGGATCAAAAAATGTGTCAAATTAAAAGCTCGAGTGGCTGCAGCCTCAGCAGTAGAGATAACTTGAGTTCCTGTACCATGTGAAAGGAGAAAAAGTGGGAGCATGTGTAAAACGAGGATTTATTAAAACCCTTCCAAAAGTCCGATAGGAAAGTTCTCTCCTGAAAGTTATTACTCTCGAACGTTTGTCAAGTATTCAAAGTGGGACTCTGAAGCACTTTTTTGGTGGTTGCTTGGAAATTAACGATAAATTGTCCTGTTAGTTAACGATAAATTGTCCTATATATTTTTAACCACTGAGTAGCAGTGATCATACTTGTAACCGGACCCTGCAGCCTTTTCAATAAGCTAGCTTTCCCCATAACCATGAAACGGATAAAACAGTATCGTCATTACCTGTTTTTTTCCGATGGCAATGAGCCCGTGCTTAGTAGTATGTAGTGTAAGCTTCCTACTTACTAAACACTTCTACAATCTATGTACATCTAAACATCTACTACATCTACATTACTACAATCTGCGCATCGTGGGCAATGCGAGTTATCACCGTGCTTGTACTTATGTAAGTACTAGTGGAAATATCCGTGTCCCGTCCGGAACTGGTAATCGCACTCTCCGTGTCGTCATTGCATCTATGACTGGATGGGCGATATAAATCGGTGTGTCCATCTGCCTTTTCCTGAGTCATTCTGCCTTTTCATTTCATCAGTTAAACGAACAATTTTCATATTGAGAGCCGCAGTATGCCACATTCATAATGTTACACAGCAGTGGGCCCCATCATGGATCCCTTTGGTACACCACCAATCACGATGTAGTGCCAAAAGTAGTCTGCCACTATTTTTAGTATGTAGCGCAATATCCTGTAAGATATGATTCCAATTTGCATTGTTAAATTCGTTTTGTAAGTCGAAGGTTATCGCAGCACAATATTTCTTGGAGTCTCCCTTAGATCGTCCTTCCTGCATTGCTTTCTTCTCTGTTTCGACTATAACTTTAATTGCACCTATGTCCGCCATTACCTGTGAAACGGTAAAGTAGCAACTCTATTCTACCCATTAACCCAACTCTGTTAACATATGTAGCTTCCCCTAAATCATTCTTGCTGCTCACATTGCCTTGTAAAAACTAGCGAAGTGAGACTGAAAATCTTCTCTTTTCAAAGAGCCCGAAGAATATTTTCAATCATTCATATGAAATTCTCTTACAAATCATTTTTCAAAGTACGTTTCGACTTTTCTTATTTACCTTCCATTCCTCTAAATGTACAGACTTTCCAAAGTCTTATTTTATTCTTGAAATTTATTTTCGAAATTATTCCTCATTTCATTTATTTCATACTTTCAGAGAACCCATCCAGTTCAATAGCTTGAGAGTTTCTCGGCTTAAGTCCCTTTTCCACCTGACAGAAGTAAGACTTTACTTACACAGCATTTTTTCCTTTTATGTAATTTTTAAATTTTTATCCCACCCATATGTAGGATGACAAGGGTTCAAAATACTAAGACTTTTGCGTGGAATTGTAACTAAGGCCGATAATTTCTGGCATTTCCTTTACACAATACTTCGAACTTACGATGGAAGTCCCCACATCCAACATAGCCGCCCTTTATCTTAAAGACGTAACTAAACACACAATAACCTCGTGTAAACCGATTTTGGAACACCAAATCAATAGAAATCCACTTGTTGATAAGATACCTTAACCTTTCTTAGAAAAAATAACTGTTAGCACGCAATCTATTACCAGCAGGTGATGATTTTGATGAAACCAATTCAAAGCAGTGTATAGGATTTGGTAAGAGGAAGAGGTCTGCCAGTGCTTAATTTACTTTAAAAAAAAAAAAAACATTTCAGAAGTTAGTTCGACCTTTGATATGCTACAGAAAAACAACACAATGCGTCATGAAATGAGGTAAGTAATACTTAAGGACTTTGAAACTACCTATGACGCTTAGTGATAGTCGAATTCAATACCAGCAAGACATTCATCAAGATAAGACGACGAGTTTCTGAAAAATTCCTCTCAGAACTGACAGCTAGACAGTACTTTTGAAAAACCTAACAACCCTCTTCATTTCATTCGATGACTAGAAACGGAGGGAAAACACTTGAAATTTAGAAAAACACTCGACGAATACTGTACACGCTAATCTTTATCAAAAAATCTGATCAATCGTTTTGATGATAACTCCAAAACCAATTACATCGGTGGACATGTTCGCCGTTGATAGCGTAAAATGGCATATCAAAGCTAGAGCTAATCGGCTGATAAATACACAGAAAGCCTTTAATCGACTTATTGATCGTATTATACCCTACTTCAGATGTCTTGTTAAACCTTGTTACTCCTATCACTTCATCTAAACATCCTTGGAAGTAAAGATTTACACCCAACAGCCCCTATTGACAAAATATAAATAGTGAAAGTTAGTCCGTAAAATGTCATAAATCTTCTTTGCAATCTCACAACCCTTCAGAATTTCGCTACTAACTGCGAGTACGTTCTGCATGATAAAATAATTGCAACGAATAATTCAAATAGAACACTAAAGCGGATGTGTATCTAGGACACACCCCCTTATTTTATAACATGATATAAAGTTTTTTATAGTAGATATTTGCTGACGTCAATCGAGAAAGAAGTAAATTCTTTAGCCATGAGCAGGTAAATACGCACATAAACTATTGAAAGTTGCATCACAACTGTTTCGTGAATGAACTGAATAAAAATGAAAAAAGAAGTATCTTGGCAGCGGTGGGATTCGAACCCACGCCTCCGAGGAGACTGGTGCCTTAAACCAGCGCCTTAGACCGCTCGGCCACGCTACCTGTTGCAAACCATTGTTCAGATAAACTATTTGTCCATCAATCCCAGAGATTTTCTTACGATTGCTTGAGTATTCTATTACTTTCTTTATCATAGACAATAACCAAATATATGTATATGTACGTATGTATGTACAAGTATAATACAGGGTGTGGGGTTATTTGCGAACGTGTCTTTGTATATTCGTAGTGTAACCCGCGTTGATAGCAGGCGTTTAAATATTTCCTGGGTACAATGTCAGAAATGGGAAAACATGCCTTGATTGTACAAACCACAGCGATCTCGAAATATGGTACTTTTTGAATATTGCCTGATCGTTGGTTCAAGAGCATCGCGTCGAGTTGAAGGCTTCTGTTTGCCTTCTGGTTTCGCCTTTTTCGAAACATGAAAAACATTCAACGCATTCGGACACCAATAAAAGCTCGGTACTTGGCCAATAAGTGCAACACCGTATTGAACAAGACCAGGGTACGTTGATGAGCTCAATTCCAAGGAACCTTCAAGTACCAGGTCAACAAACTTTTGGTCTGGTTCATGAAAACCTCCGATATAACGCTTACGACATGAGTTTATGTCAAGGGAAGTGGCCAGTTTATGTAAAAGGAAAAGAAAATGCAGCGTGTGATCCGAGGAAGGAGGAAGGAAAGTCAATAGAAGGAACAACAAATGGCTGCGTGCTGAACATTAAGATGTCCCCCTTATGATGAACCAAGTTTCAATATAATGGTCCTTACAGAACTTACCAGCTAAGGTGCCTTCCAACTTTTTCCCATAAGGTCTTCGACTAGGTATTGCCGGATAGATTCGTACATCCGAGGTTTTTATACAATTTTCTTCTCAGAGAAATGGGACTGATGATCAGTCATTCAATTCTGCGCCGATTTGAGGTCCTTGGATTTTCATTTTTTCGTCAGTACGCACCGGACGAGTGCGCTGATATATTTTGTTAAACGTAAGTCTGCCAGTTTCACTAGCTCTCTTTATGAATTTCGTTAAAGCAGCTTTATTAAACACCGCGTACTTGAATGTATATTCAGCAGAAATGGGAGAGTTTTCTTTGAAATCAAATATCGCTTTGTTAAGTTCAATAGGCAGCTATAACTGGAAGATCGTAGAGAAATACCTTGATTTCCGCTATAACATCTGACATATGATTACAACAACACAGTAATTAAATACAGGATATCACTTGCTAGTTGCTGATTGCTTGGGTCAAGAAGACAATTAAATGCTGAACACCGTCCCGAACAACCAAAAGGCTCTATGTAACACTCTGAGCATCTAAGTCCCATACTTAAGTACTCATTTAGTTGCTGCTAAATGTTTCTGGTGAGATTTTTCTGGTCCAATGACAGGGCATACATAACTATCTCGAGTTCTCGAGTAACTTGAGTTCCAATCTTAAAGCCAAATATCAGATGCTTTGTACGAGTATTTCACTTTCTTGTGAAATATACAGACCTTTACAGGATCATATCTGTGATCTACAAAATCACAGTTCGAGGCAAAATTGGAACTTTCATTCTAACCCATCTTATAAAAAGCGAAATTTTTGCAAACGCTCTCCATCAAGCTGATATTACAAGGATCCTGCAGTTGAGCCAGTTGGAACAGCTATTGAAGCTTAAGAGGTTTCCAAAGTAGTTCCAAGTCTAGTTCTAGTGATATTGTAAATGAAAACTTATACCGAAACTAGCGGTTGTACTGCTCGACCCATATCTCTCAGGTGCAGAGTGTAATCTCGCCAAAATCCAAAAACTCACACATTTTGTTACCCACTTTAATCATTTACCGCAGGCAACAACCACTGTCAGTGTAATCGCACCACTTCTCGATTACACAAATCGATGACTACCACCCACGTCCAGATATTGACATTTTGAACAGCTGATTTCTATTGACTCACTTCACTTTCTACATTTTTGCGACACTATTCTGACTCGCCCAAAGTACTTCCAGCATCCAAATTGGCGCTCACGAGCTCTTATCGTGATAAGAGGCGAAGTATGGAGACGATGTGATAGGGCCCCTAATCATCCTTATCAGTGCTTGACATATGTGAAATCGTCTGACAATCAAGCTAATACATTTAAATTACTACCGTTTGTCTGTGCATGGATTTGAGTGACTACGTAATCGGTGGCGCTGCCTCGGTCGGTGCGACATACTTCACGAACCCAATTGAGGTAGGTTAAGTTGTGTCCTGCAGAGTAGTGTCATAAAAATATCATATGCGCAGGTAATAAAAACCCGCATTCAACTGCAAGGAGAACTAGCTGCCCGTGGCACCTATGTCGAACCGTACAAAGGAATCCTGAATGCCTTCATCACAGTGGTCAAGAACGATGGTTGGACTGGACTACAGAAGGGGCTGGCCCCCGCGCTCTACTTTCAGTTCATTTTAAATTTCTTTCGGTAAGTTGATGTAGTCGCTTGCTGGAATTAACCTTTAAATGCCTATTATTGCAGTCTTGGGTTATATAATACTGCCATGGCCAATGGATGGATGCATGACAAACACGGTAGCGTGTCTTTCACTCGTGGGCTATTATTCGGAGCTGGTGGAGGAGTTATCGGAGGCATGGCATCCAGTCCGTTCTTTATGGTAATTTCACCACATAACTCAATCATGAGTCAACTTGAAATAATTCAATTGCGATCTACTTTGTCCAGATCAAAACACAACTCCAGTCGCAGGCTGCAAAGTCAATTGCCGTTGGATACCAGCACAAGCACACGGGTTTGTTCAGTGCTCTGGCCGAGGTATATGCTCAACGCGGCGTTATGGGTCTATGGCGTGGTGCGCAAACACATATTCCGCGTGCAGCTCTTGGCAGTGGAGCTCAAATCGCCACATTCGGTACAACGAAGAATCTACTTCGTGAACACGATATTATTGTGCAACCAACATTGAACTCGTTTGCAGCTGGCGTGATTGCTGGTTCGATTATGTCTTTGGCGATAACGCCACCTGATGTTGTTTCCACTCGTTTATACAACCAGGGAGTCGACGAGCACGGGAAAGGAATTTACTACCGCGGTATGTGGGACTGTTGTGTTAAGATTTTGCGGACCGAAGGCCTCTATGGTATGTACAAAGGATTCTGGGCTAATTATCTACGAGTTGCCCCGCACTCAACGCTAGTGCTTCTATTCTTCGACGAATTAATAAAACTACGTGATGAGCACAGGCAGAAAACGTTGACAGCGTAACAGAAGATCAGCGCCAATACTTCCATTCTAGCTAATTCTATAAGAATAAATAATTTTTTAGGACTATATACTTGTACCAGGAAGTATAAACGGAAACTAATTAAAATTTCATATTTTTTTAAAATAAATTTTTAGATGTTTTCATTCAATTTTGTGCGACAGAATTTAAGTTGGCGTTAGGCCAAAAGTATAAATCGATTGACCTTGACACGCGTTCGTAGGTCACATGTGCTAAATGCTGGAAGCTTCCACACACCAATTGAAGTAACTGAAAACTGTGGATCAGTGATTCCTAACTTTTAGTCACGGATTAACTTTTTTTTTAAATCTTTCGCCGCCCGCATATGAAAACAAAAACAAAAGCGGGCTGCAACTGGAAAGAAAATTAATTGCTATAGTTGTTCATTTGCATTTTACATTAATAATTTTGACCTGATCAGTCGACAAGAATTTTAATTGGCTGCCTCCAAGACTCAATGCTTTTTTACTATCTCAACAATTATGATGCGGTTTGGTTAAACGATAAGAAACATAGTCTCTTGAAAATGATCTATTCCAATGAATTCTTTTCTTTTTCCAGAGGCAACTTTTATTATCTAAAGACGAAGATCCGTAAATCGATTGATGGGTTCTGCTTATATTAAGTCACGAAACCATTTAAAAACTCAAATAGCACATATTTTCCTGGTACAATTGAATAGTCCAATTCCCACCAAGAAACAATGATTAGTCCACATCTGAACAATTTTGCTGGTATCCCGAATTCAGCCATCATCTTGTAGAACTCTAAATTATAAAAGCTATCATGACACAAAAATATGGCGCACCGTGACTGCAAATTCGTTGGTCTTTTCCAGAATTTGCCTCAGCCAGTTCAAAAGTTGCATAGTTATTTGGCGATCTGCGTGTTGCAGAAAAACTTTAAGCAGTACGTTGGATAGAATTTCCTATTCGACATTTAACAGATATATGCTTCGGTATTTAGTCATACAAACATCCACTAGTAGGCCATCAAAGTTGACGCCCCTGTTATTCTTCAGCTTTTTAATATCTGCGCCAACATTTTTTATACTCAGAAAGGAAATTAATTCTTTGTTGACTGAAAGTTAGTTCCTTTGTAGCGCTGTTACTTATGTAGTATCAATTTAAGCCACCAAAGATGTTTTCTATACTGATTTTAGCCATAAAGTCCCTGAGAACGTGTTTGCCATAGTATGTACTCCGAACATGCTTCATAAATGCTAAATGCCATCCGAAAGGGCATAAAATTCTTTCCTAATAGGATTCATACGAGGCAGATGTTGGAGAACATACAAGCATTTGATGCGGATCACAGCCACGCTTACCAGATTAAAGTCAATGACTTTCGAACCAAGCCCATATCCATATTTCCTAGATTGCAGTAATATCTGCCTTATACTACAAGAAACTCCTTTAATTTTCTGGATCATGTTATCATTGTAGAGTACTTCAAATCACCTGGGTTCTAAAGCAATTTTACCTCTTAAAAATTAACAAAATTTTAATTCAAAATACAGCAAACTCGAACATTTTATAACTTTAATTGTCTACCAGATGCAACAACCTCTATCAATGTAATTGCACATTTCTCGATTACACAAATCGACATCGATGACTACACCCCCGAAATTGACATTTCGAACAGCTGTTTTCTGTTGACTCTTTCGCTTTTATTTTTGCAACCCTTTTTGGTACGAAGGACGTATTACCAGGTTCCGAATCGACGTTCATAAGCTCTTATCTCGATAGGAGCGAAGTATGGAGACCCTTCGATATTTTTCTAAATAATCATTATAACCATCTGGCATATTGGAAAACGTCCGACAATCAAGTTTATTCGTGTGAAACATCACCGTTTTTCTGTGCATGGATTTGAGTGACTACGTAATCGGTGGAACTGCTTCGGTCTGTGCGACATACTTCACGAATCCATTTGAGGTAGGTTAAGTCTCTTCATGCAGACAAGTGACTCACAAAAGTATCATATGCGCAGGTGGTAAAAACCCGCATTCAGCTACAAGGAGAACTAGCTGCTCATGGTACATATGTAGAACCCTACAAAGGAATCCTGAATGCCTTCATCACCATAATCAAGAACGATGGATGGTCTGGATTGCAGAAAGGGCTGGCCCCTGCGCTTTACTTTCAATTCATCATCAATTCTTGCCGGTAAGTTAAAGTAATGGCCTTCCAGAGTCAACCCCTACAACTGCTTACTGTTGCAGCCTGGGAATGTACAACACCGCTATAGCCAATGGATGGATGCATGACACACACGGTGGCATGTCTTTCACTCGTGGAATATTATTCGGAGCTGGAGGAGGAGTTATTGGAGGCTTGGCAGCAAGTCCTTTCTTTATGGTAATTTCACCGCATGACTCAATCGTGGCTCTACTCAACATGGTTGAATTGTGATCTACTTTATTCAGGTCAAAACACAACTCCAGTCGCAGGCTACAAAATCGATTGCCGTTGGATACCAGCACAAGCACACGGGTATGTTCAGTGCTCTGGGCGAGATCTACGCAAAGTGGGGTTTTCTGGGTTTATGGCGTGGTGCCCAAACTCATATTCCGCGTTCGGCTCTTGGCAGTGGTGCTCAGATCGCCACATTCGGGTCAACAAAAGACCTACTCCGTGAACACGATATTATTGTGCAACCGACGTTGAACTCTTTTGCCGCTGGGCTGATTGCTGGTTCGGTTATGTCCTTAGCGATAACGCCACCTGATGTCGTTGCCACTCGTTTACACAACCAAGGTTTCGATGAGCATGGGAAAGGTATTTACTACCGCGGTATATGGGACTGTTGTGTTAAGATTTTGCGGACCGAAGGCTTCTTTGGTATGTACAAAGGATTCTGGGCTAATTATCTACGAGTTGCACCACACTCAACGATGGTGCTTCTATTTTTTGACAAACTAATAAATCTACGTGACGAATACAGAACACTATGAAGGTGTAATAAAAGTGCAATCACAATGAGGTTCGTTGCTGTCTTATTAGCTAAATTGTATACGAATAGATAATTTTATTTTAGAACTATATTTCCCGAACGTTTACAACGCTTCTAAATTGTATATAGCTTAGCTGCTAAACGAAAACTAATTAAAAGTTCAAATTTTAAAGTTTAATTTTTTGAGATGTTTTCATTTAATTTTGTGCGACGATGTGGATTGGACACGCGTTTGGAAACTCTACGTGCACTTTCCCATAAGCGCGAAGTAGAAGAAAACAAACTGAAGTTTTTTGACACAATAATAAACTACAATGGCTATATTTTGGCATTTGGAACAATGTTTTGAGTGCCAATAAAAAGTGGACACCTCAATTATCATTATAAAAGGCTGCGGTAAGGATGTTTTATTTTTTTGAAAAAAGGTAGTCGTAGCAACATGGATTCGTAAAGGAAAAAGTGACAGGAAAAACGGCAAAACCGCAACCGATTCCCTTAATCACAATACCTGACTAAATGCAGTTGTTTTTAAATATGCTGCTAAAGATCGCAGGATCATTCATGGTAGCCCTTTGTATATTGAACACCGTCCAAAAAATACTGCAGAGGTCAATTACTCAAGAGACCTCGATGATCGTTCAAGAAGCCACCACCACAACCAGTGAAGCCATAAACGCAATTTGATGAAAACTCAGAAGCAAGAGGTATATCTCACTGGACGTAAAAACGTCTTCAACACCACAACCTGGAGAAACTTCTTGTGTGCATTTATCGCTAAAGGGATATCTGCAGAAGATAATTTTAGAAACTGAGTACTGCTGCACGACGTCACAGGTGGTGTTCCTCAAGGCTGCGACCATGTCCCTACACTAAGGATCCTAAGTTTATCTTCTGTGGCGACAAAGTTATCGCGGTGGTAGCCTGGTGCAGTTTGAGCAAGACTAAAACGAGGTTGCACTTTTAAACATGGTACCCAGCATTGGTACTGAATCCTAGAGCATCGGCGTCGATGATAATGTTGATCCCAAATATAGGTTAATACCATGAAAATGATAAATTACTACAGCGAATTTACGCTTTGATGGTAAGGAACCCCTTTTGAACATCTTACGACGCGGCCAATGCATTGCTTATCGACGGCTGCAATTAACACGATCTTCAAAAACTCACTTAGCACACAAACTTCCCTGATCAAGTAAGCATGGCTGGACAGAATGTCAGGAAATTTAACACCCTTTTTTTCCCAGGAAGTACTGAATTATTCGAACGTGGCTAGATTTAAAAAGTGGAATCGGGAAAACAACCTTCGTATAGTGTCCAAAATCTGAGACCCATGTTTTCAGTACAAAATCTAAGCTGTCGGTATTCCTCTACCTATGTAGTACTTGGAGGAGCACTGCTACTGTGATTTCGTTAGCTGCAAGCCTATGTTAACATATATTTTTTGATCGCAACGCATTTCGAAGTTATGTAGAAGACTGAGATCGGAGTCATACTAGCTATTTGAAGAAAATTCTATTACCAAATATGCAATGGGATTGAATTTACTTATTTTAGCTTGTATAAGTGGGTCGCCCCAAGCAAAGGTTGTGTATGTATAGAAGAAGAGCTGGAAGAAACAGAAACGCGTGGAACTTATCCGCACACTGCGACGCGCAGAGGTTGGCATCATATGCCTCATAAACAAGTATTGATTGAATTTGCCTACAACTGCAGAAAAAAAGCTCGCGACTCTTACTCCGAGTCCCACGACTTACCGATTGCATTTAAGATTACTTTCGAACGCTAACTGTCCGCAAAGAAGTGCGTAACTTTTCTTCTCGAGAAGCGAGTCTACAACGCTAATTCGCAAGACCGATTTATCATTTAAATGTGCAGCCTTCATTGGCTTAATTGGATAAACTTATTGATTTCTTTACCACGTTAGATTGTCACTCGGAAAAGTAGTTACTGATGTCAATTTCGCTGTCCATGCAAAGAATTGTGGAGCAATAATACAAGTCTCTTGCAGCTTACAACGCCTGTACTCGCCACTTTCAATAGATTTCTTAGATGCTTGGAGGGTGCGTGATCTTCTGCTAAACTCATTTATACGATTTAAGTACACAATTGCAGGTTTTGCGATTCTTTTTTATTCTGTGATACAAAAAATTAAGAAATAACAAGAATTTTAGCCACAACAAAAACTAAATGAATAAAAAGGGGTAGATTTCGAACCGGAATGTTCAGTACTTCATTGGGTTTCCTCGACACGGGTAAATTGATTGAGAATCGCTAAGATTTCCAGCATGGCATTGAGTCGACTTTCGTCTGAAAGCATTCGTAGGCGTTCGGCAAGTTGAGCAACGAATGTGTCTTGTTCGACAAAGGCAAAATTAGCGTCTGCAGCAGCAGCAGCTGGAATGTTAAAGATTTGTTTACCATTGTTGCGCTGTGCTATTAGCATTTTTTTTGCTTCAGTCATTTGGAAGTTGTCCTTTTCTTTTTTATTTTGAAAATTGATACACGACTTTCGAGTTCTTATGAAACTTTTTATGATATTTATAAATTTTTCATGGCAAAGTGTACCCAACTCAGTAGCCGACGAACAGAAACAGTTCATAAGACATATTCACAATAGAACGTAAACAAAGATGGGCACTGACAGTTGGGAACGGTTCCAAAAATATGTTCGTGTCAAGAATTTTATTGTGTTTTTATCATTATTGTTAGTAGTGCGGGAATAAAGGAGCTTTAGGGATTTTTAAAAATTTTACCAACATTTTATATTTTTTATTACAATTTGAGGGACCTAATGAAAGATTTTCTATCCCTAAATGGAAATGTGGCATGCAAAATCAGAGACAGTTGTTAATCACTCAATTAATTCAAATTCCCAAATATTTGTCAAACCTCGACTTCCAGCAGTACATATATACTAGCATGGTGCGATAGATTTTAATATATATTGTCTTCTAAATGGAGTTTGAAGTCAATCCAGAGGTTTGATACTACGTAAATACTTGAAACCTGAACAAATTTTCGAAATGTTTATGTTTTGTTCAACTTATGTGATGACTACAACACGTAAGCACGACCATGTCTAGTTGCCGTCAGAGATTTGTAAGAGGTATTGTAAGAATAAGCGGGTTGCAAAACCAAATATTTATGCACAACTAATCTTGTTCTCTAAACACTTATATTCATAGCGTTTTTTAGAATTAGGCCGAAAATACGTCTGAAAAAGCTTGGGTACAAGATTTTTAAAGGTTATTCATTTTACAAGTTCATCACTGTTCAGGTCGTGATTAGAGTTAGTTTTTAAGTAGGAAGGGATTGCTTCAATTTAACATTGCGATAAAGATACCATTCACCAAATAATCACTTTATAAATGCTTAAACAATGTCTAAGAACAGTCTTTGAGAGGTGTTTTATTGCTTCCCGTATAATATGGCATAGCACAAATCGTTTAAATTTTTTTAATTTTCAAATTCTTTAAAAAAAATTCAAACAATTAAATTCCAATTCTCCTGGTAGGGGACAATCTAGATTATTTACACTAAATTCACAAATGCCCAAAACAATCATATTTTGTACCCGTAACTTGGCATCACTCAGTATCTAATACTGTGACGAAACATGACACCTGCCACAAATGTCAAATAAGGAAAAACCAAAATATTTTCTCCCCTAAACTACAAAGCCCATCTCAAATGTGTAAAATCGCAAGTTAATCGTTTCAAAATTTCCACTAAAATGCTTATTCTAAGCCAATATTGTCTATTCTCAACATTACTAGCACATTTCTATATCAGCGCTGCATACAAATATGGTAAGTGCGTAGTGTGGGAGCAGATAATCCGCCCCCATCAACAAAAAAGAAAACGCATTCGTCTCCCTCGACGAATGTTGCAAATGAATATAAAATACAAATTTCCATTGTCTTTACAGTTCGCCCGCAAGACTATCTGTGTGCAGACAAATTTATCCTCACGTTACAGAAGCCTTTCAAAGGTGACCCTTGGATCACGCTTGGAGATGATCGCGATTCGGCTGCAATAATCAACCAAGTTTGGAATTCAACGTCGCACAGCAAGCTTAAGTACGACTGTCGCTTCAGAATAGTCGCCAAGGACCGACCCAAACGTGGCCTGTACACCGTTATCACCAAGTTGAAGTTCCGTAGAGATCCGGTGACAAACGCTTGCTATGATTACATACAGTTCACAAACGGCTTCCGTTGGCCATCGGAAAAAATTTGCAATGATATTAACCCAGATGCTCCGGCAGGACGACTGATATTCGATGAACGTGATAGCGAAGTTAGTGTGCATGTGTACATTGACAAGCGTCAGCCGATTATAGAGCCACTTGAGCTGAATATGGTGATAACTTCACATTCGGAGTGCAAGTATACGGGTGATTTCCTATGCGATCCCAATGTTCCAAATTCGTGTATTTCACGGTATTTTGTACGTGATAACATAACGAATTGTATGTTTCCGTGTAAGGATGAGAACAGTTGCTTCCATGATGCAATCACCGCAGAGGTCATGGACACTGCAAATGTAGCGATTAGTGCAATTACCTCGTTGATATTCACAATGACCGGAGTGGGGTTCTGCATTTGGGTCTGTTGGAAGTATTGGAACTGCATAACGCTGCAGCAACAGCAGGCTCGTGAGGAGTCACAGAGCAATCGCCCTAGGGTAAGTGGAAAAAAAGTTGTAATTGGTAAAATCGAGTTGGATTGTAAATCGAGGTGACATCGTGTTTAGCCTTTTATTTTCTTGTCATTGACCATGACGTTGTGTCTGAGTAAACGTGCCTAATTGGCTTTTAATGAGTGTGCTCACAAGTAGATCAGAACTTCTTTTTCTTCGATTGCAATTGCGTAGTGACCTTGGCAACTGACTCATGTTTGTGTTATCGGAGACGTAGTGCACTTACATCGCATGCGTCATTCTTCTCGGAGAAACGAAATTGGACGCATTTTTGTACTTAAGATGTGGATTTGCGCGAGTAACTGAAAATGAAGCATACTCACAGCCATTGCCTTACTGTGACGGTACTTTGTTTTAATTGTGCCTTCACTTCCGTGCCATCCAATGTTACTGCTCTGCTAAAACATGTACAAAACTGCGTATGCACACTGAAAAATGAATAAAATCGGTGTTTGTCAGGCTAACTGCATCCATATTGTTAACTATTGTGTTCGAACGTAATTACGATCGGACTTCAGGCAGCTTCAGTCCTAGTTTCTTTAGATCAAATGTTAATTTTCAATGCTTGGTCAATAACTTTACTTTTAGCTTTACTGTAGGGAGCTCCCGACCCATAAAGGGACACTGCTTGTGGAAGCATTTCTACATCTTCCATGATTCAAGAAAAGTTGTCTCATTATGGCTTTTTCAGCTTTTTTGTGGCAGCAATTGTCGCAACCAAACCCCAGAAGCACTCAAACTCTATACGGTCCATTGTACTACCAGGCAGCAACTCCTGTTTTCGTGCAGTAGTTGGACATTTTCACATTTTATTCGTTTCTCTATTGTGCTTGGTGGCTGTGATTTATTGCTGTTCCCTTTGCTGGGTTTGAACTGGCCAGGTCACAAGCCAACATACTACCTATTACTTCGTGGCCACTTTATAACGCAGATTTGATCTCTGTGCACGGATGGCTTCAAAGACAGCTATCGTATTCTGAAATCGGCGGTAAATTAGCTATTAAAACTGAAGATCGGCCTTTCGTGTCGTCTCAAATATGGATGACATCCCGAGAGACATTTTGCTGCGTGGATTTGATTGTACGGGGAATTTCTGAGCTAACTTTGTTGTGTGTTATCCCGTCATAGATGTTGATTAAGTCACCATATTTTTTTCGCAAGGTTTCAGGTTTTAAAATGTGGATTCGATGATAATCTCAGCGTCTCTCATAAATTTACCGCATTTCGCAGTAAAGACGCAAATTTTGCCGCTCTCCCATTAACATTTGATCTACCATTATTTCTTTTGTATCCCAAAGAAGGCTAAAATAAGACGTTTCACTTGACTGAAACTAAAATATAGTTCTTCCGTTGCCACCCGGATAGAATGAAAAAGGTCCTAGTGCTTGCTTTTATACCAATTCGCATCTTATGTATTAAACTGTAAATTTTATCTTAAATTACATATTTCCTCTTATTAAGAAATAATTTTAACTTAATTTCATTTCAGTATGTTCCTACAATTGAACTGCCACAAACCCCATTCGAGGGAGTGATCACACCCGTTATGGATCCACATCATCAACAGCCGGCAACGCCAAAGGATCTACCGCCAAGCTATGAATCTCTATTTCCTGATAGATAAAACTGCGAGTACATTAATGTTATTCGCCAAAAACAAAAAATCTCCTATGCACACACACGCACAGAAGAATGCACCAGATCATTCTATGCATCTGTATCATTTTCAAATTTTCTGTTTCTCAATGTGTAAATAGCAATCTCGTATAATCTCGTAGATATTTTATATTTATTTTTTATGAACTATTGTTGTATCTGTCGTTATATCTTTACTGTATCTGTAATTCACGTAGAAAGTATTTGTATATACAAAGTGGAATAACCAAACAAAACAAATGCATAAACAAAAACTATTACACTTGTCTGGTTCGCATTCTCTTAGCGCAACATTTCCTAAATCTGGCGAGTGTGGTGCGTAACTAAGCTTAGATAGATCCATAGGTGAATTAGTATTAATCAATTGTTTAACACAACTTTTGTTTTATATACCTGATTTACGTCTCAGTCCTTTGAAATTATTTGTTTTATAACTTTTTACATTGTACTGGCAGTAGTAGACCTAATTCGTTGATTGCAGACTGAGCAGGAGGAGGAATCTCATACAAACACGTTAAATTTCATAGTTTTTCGTTCTGATTGAGATTACATTTTTTTTTTTGGTTAGCTTATTAATAAATTAGATATTTAAGAGCGTCAATTTTAAGATAAGCGGTACGATTCCAAACATTTCATTTTTATTTTTTTAATTCTTATGATTTTATAAATCTACCTACATATTTACTATAAGACATTTTGTCGGATGATGTGTTTTATTTATTAAGAAAGAATTTATTGTAATTAAAAAAAACAACAACAAACAAATAAGTAAATAATAACCCAAATTGTAGCAAAATTAAAGAAGATTTTCTATTTCATGATGAGCGAAGCTTCTTCATGACTGCGCCATGTTCTTCCCGAACAGCCACATATTTTGCCATCCTGAGCTCCAATGCATCGCGTGGTTACCTATGGAACTGTCACCTTTTCGGAACGTGCGGTCAATCCACTGCCACTTCCATAGTTGAGTGGTTGTGCCTATTGGTTCCTTATCCGTTCTCTGGTAAAGATTCTCATACTCGTTGGTTTATTTAGTTGAATATAATTGTACCAAGTGCCCCTCGAAGAGTGGAAGCAATCTCATTTCCCCAATATTATTTTATTGCATCTAACTTCATAATGGTAAAAATTAGCTAACTGGAAAGAACTGTGGGGCTTATTCGCGTCTTGGGTTAAAATATCTTTCAGGAGTGGCGACGTCAAAATTAATCCAACAACGAGGTAATTCGTTTCTTCTTTTCAAAATGGAGAGAAACTTTGAACACGTCAACAAAATAGCATCCAATGGAGAACTAAATTATAAAATCCGTTTTTAACATGGCATATCCACGAATAACTTCGCAGAATCATGAAGTTGAGCCGCGATTTGAAAGTTGTTCCCATGCTTGGAGCTTGGGCCTAAAACAGGCATCATCATCTACTTGAAAGAATTCAGAGATGAATAGCTCGTTTAGTAGAAGTTTTGTCCGACTATAAGCTCATCGAAGACTGGTAGCTGATGTAGGCCATGGATGATAGGAATATCCAATCTCAAGTTCAACAATGCTCCAAGCTGACGGCCGTTAGTGTCCTCAATAAAGCATATAAAAAACAATTCTTTGAGCTACAAAGCGATTGATTAAGAGACTTTATATTCACTTCAGCCTTACTTTCCAGGGGCATATACATATGTAAGTTATCAAATGGAACTGAAAATACTCACCGGCAAGCGTTAAAGACGAATATGCCTTTTAATGTTGTGTACAGGATGTCATCTCAAGAGAAGTAGTTGGAGCTATATAGTAAAAACTCAGAGAAGTGTACTTATACCATCCAATGAAAGTGGCTTCATAGAAACAGCTAGAAAGTATGTACATAGTTGGACGCTAAGGAGTACAGTCCGATTTTGATCAGTCCGATGGAAATGTGGATAAGATCAGGAAAATCAATCGAAGACGGAAAAATATTGTGGGAAATAAAATCATTTGCTGCAATTTAGTTGGTATGGATGATATTCAACCAATGATACTTCAAGCGCAGATGGAAGTTAATATTGTTGCGTGCCTTAAACCGATTTACGCATATGTGCTCATTTAATCGCATTACATTTATGAGCTATAATATATTCATCAGTGTGCCGTCCTTCTGTGGAAGATTCTGTAAAGCTTGGTAGACATGTTTGCCACAGATGAGATTGGAGAATATTATTTATCTGTATCACAGTGTGTACATCGAAAGCAGATTACACTACTTCGCTCTGGAGTGATGTAAACATAAGGTGCAATATTAAATCCGTAGCAATCTATTCAGCTAAATGACTTGTGGTTATGTCGTTCTACAATTCGACTGAGAGTGGCGTGAATAACAGAAGCTAGGTTTGTAAAGAAATGCTACCAGATGGCCTTACCCTGTCACTCTTACCTATGGCTTCTTGTTATTGAAGATATTTGAAAAAAAGTCAGAGCGGACGACAGGCTGTACATGCATGTAGCATGAGAACATAGTTGACAGTCACTCCAAAGAAGTCGCAGGATAGCACATATGTCGGTCGTATTGCTTATAACATCAAACGGTTCGTACAAGTACTTGCCGTTCTTTGTGGATGCAGCGTGCATTCTCTTCCTTCGTCTTGATAAGAATGCTTAACTCGACAGGACTTTGCATCGATCGTTTCTATACCTATATATACATACAAATACGTTGTCATAACTGATTTTCTTTAAAATCGATAGAGATGGTGAGATTGATCGGAATTTCTTGGATTCCATAGTGTGAATAGCTCCGTTGAAGTCGCATTGATAATACGGTTGTTGGCCACAGCTTTTAGACGTTCACACCATACAGTAGGTAATATCATGTAATCGGTGTTTTAGATTTATGTCTCTGTAATTTGCGCTCAGGTTCTCTCGTTTTTTCTAAGACCTGGAAGATTTCTTGATGGATGAAGTTTGTATATATGTATGTATAAATGGTTGGCCTACCAGGGGTAAGAATTACTGCGATCCTGAATGCATGTGCAGAAGTCTGTAAGAAAAACAATACTCATTTAATTTTATGTAGGTACTTATGTATATCTATGCATGCGTATAGAGTTAAAATGTACAACGTCTAGGATGTGGCCATAACTCTTCCTGAATTTGCCGACTAGCATGGCAACTCAAGTGTATACAGCCGAATCAAATCCCATATGACAGACAAATATTTATAATAGTCAGACAACTCATCTCAAAGGCCATCCTCGGTCTCCGCCAAGATCTAATAAATACCCCCGCAGTTGTGTTTATTCCATTAACACTGTTGCCACATTCACGTGAAATGATATGCCAACAACTATGTGTAGCTTTGAAAAGATTAATATTTGTGCATCTTTAAACGGTAAACCGTGTAGAATTCAAACATTTCATGACAGATATATGACGGTTTCTCAAAACAATCGTATTTTTTTTCGACATTATGACTGATAAGAGGAGCTTACTTCATGAGGTAAACACGAAGATTGTTAAAGCCGATAAAAGTTGTTTTGCACTAATTGTAGGTTTTATGATAAGATGTCTGAGCTAATTTTGACTATGGCCAATGGATTTTGGAGTAGGAGGTGTGTCGCAAATATATGGGTACACACATACAAATTTAATCCCATCTGATTACGAAAGTATTTCTTCCGGCAAAATACATTTAAACAAAAAAAAAAAACAATTTTTATAGCTTACATGTGCTATTAGAGTCTGTAAATTGACATTGGATACATATGTACATACGTACGTGTTCTCAGTGGCAGAGGGTTTTTTTCTTTACACGGTAATTGTAATCAACCATGGCCTTTGTAAATGATCTTATAAGCTTCACATGGCTTAAGTTAAATACGTTAAAAGTTTCACGCGACGCTTATATGTATATTGAGATGTACGAGTATAATTTATAGGACATATCCGCCATAAGTTGGAACCATTTTGTTTTATCTTTAGGAATTATCGAAAGCATTATCATTTAAAAGAAAATAATAGAGAGTTCTATGAATTTTACAGCTTTTAGAGATAGTAAATCTTAATTAAAAAATAATTAGGGTAATGTGTTGAACAATTTTATTTAATAGTTAAAATTTAAGGTTAGGTTATAGCTAAGGTCAATAAGGCTTACAGTCATGGTTGACAGGGAGGTGTGATGCAACTATTCGCATTTGAGTTTCAAATTGGAAATAGATCGGCAGTCTATGTGAGGTTAAGTTAAGAAGGGTTTTGAATTACAAAACGCCCACGATCTGTGAAGAACTTTCATAAAAAGGCACAAAAACATAAACCGTATAAAAACTTTTTTGTGGGTGCTGGGGCTGAGTGGTTAGTGAGTTTCAATTCTGAACGGGAGGTTCGAGATTTCAATCCTAGAAAGCAGCAAAGTATCTTTTAATGGTCTCAACTATCGCGAATGTCTGACAAACGTCCGAGAGTTATAACTATCATGAAAAAGCTTCATTTCAGGTTTAACTCCAAACTGTCCCTTCCATTTGTGCAAATAAATATAAGACGCACCACATTAACGGTCGCGAGATGGTAGGCCCTGGGCCACATACGGTATGTTGCATCAAATATTTGTATTTGTATAAAAACTAGATGCCGACTAGAGTCCCATCTAAAACAGATTTATCCATAGAATTAGGGCTTGGCGTACCTGACGGCCAATCGCCTGTTGATATAAATAATGTTAGGTTATTTTCGAGCTACTGTTGTGTTGTTTTTGCCTTGTGAACTGGAGGGGCGTCTAGTTGAAAAGCGAATGGGTTGTTTGAAAACAATACGACCGTTCGCAAACTCATATGAGAATGCTTGAAACCTACCTAATATAACGCTTAATGATATTAAAACGTGTTCGCGTATTGATAGACTTAAAATGAGGTAGAGAACGACTTTTGTTTCGGAAATATTTGTTTGTAATTTTCTTCCAGAAGGATTTTTCCAATTGGAATTTCACAAAACGTGGAACGTTTTTGACTTCAACATCCGCTTTAACTGTAATAATTTTTAATAAATAAGAATAAGGACAAGTTGATAAATTTATTTATAAACCTAGTTTTCCTTTTAACAAAACTAAATAATTACTTCGGAGATTTGTCTGGCAATTCGCAGGCACCTCAGTTTTTCCTTTTTCATTTTAATTTTTGAAATGTAACATTTTTCAATTTTCTTTCAAAGAAGTACACGAACGAATCTAATCTTTGGTTTAAGACCCTTTACGGAGGCCTTTCAGCACCTTTATTTGATAAACGTTCGATTGGTAAGAATGCTTGTTCGTTTGATCTCAACATTCAAAGCGAATTTTAGAAGCGACCTCTTTTAAAATATCTTTGGACATAAAACATCTCAAAAACCAAAATTACTTGACAGATCAAGTTGAAACCTGACGGTCATTAATAGGTCTGTTCTCGTACCAGTCGAAAACAGCGAATATCTACGAAATCTTATAGGGCCCATACACGATACGACCTAGTCTGTCCGAACGTGCTTTACTTTGCATCACACTTTACGACGGTTGGACAGATTTCCGCATACACGATACAAACAGTCGGACGAGAACTTGGCGCCGCCTTAAAATATCAAACATTGCTTGATATCCATCCGACTGTCGTCGGACAGACCGTCTGACAGACCATCCAACAACGCCACACACGATGGGATCAGTCGAACGGACTTCAGTGTCTGTCAGACTTATCGTATCTTGTATGGGGCCTATTACGAAAATCTATGAAATTCTGTGCCTGTACAGCGAAATTTCGTAGTTTTTCGCAGAAGAGAAATCTCCCGAGAGAGTTAAGAAATTTCCCCATGCTGCAAGTTTTAGGTTAAAAAATTTCTTTCCGCAGATTTATGAAATCTGTCAAATAGTCGAGATCGAGATGTCAATTTAACTGTTTTTTTTTATTGGCAAAAATTTATTTATTTTAGCCCAACGTGGAAGGAATGCCATCTCTGTGATATGCCGAAAACTTTTTACCTTGCTCTCGTACAATCATCCCAAAAACTTTCTAGTTGAGACATTACATCTTAGACTCCCAGCGATCCTTAAGAATCTAGTACATATTTATCTAAAATACAAACCATATCCTTCCCCAAAAAACCGATTTGACGAATTAAGCTAGAACCACACTTGTCTCGTGTGGTGTGTCGTGACGCTGACTGTGCAGACTTATCTCGTATGGTGTGGTGTGACGCCATCGCATGCATGCGGGTTTCATTCATTTCAACCTGTTATGACGCGTCAGAAACAGAACCACAACTTGTCTCGTGTATTGTGACGCGCTCAACGCCATAGAGCCATATGTCGCAAATCGAAAATCAAGGGATAACGTCACGACACACCACCCGAGACAAGTATGGTTCTACCCATAAGAAATGCATGATAGCCATAGCGTCACACCACACAGCGACACACCACGCGAGACAAGTGTGGATCTAGCTTTATTTGTACTTTAGGATACCTGTCTCCCAAACGTCTCTGTTAACAAAATGGCATAAGAGTTTCATTTTTATTCACTAAGGTACGATTAGGAGTCGGCCTTTACTCGCTTTCTTCAAAAATTTAAGTTTTGCAACTTGAAACTTACAGTCACGGTTAGGGTTTATATACTATTTCATTAGGCTGGGGTTGAAGAAGGAAGAAAAGGATGAAATACGATGCGCTCCAAACGCCTTGCAAGTTTTTTTATATGCTTTTATTCCCGGTAACAGTCTTTGCAGTAGATGTTGTATGCCATGGCTTCTCTAAAGCCTGGTAAATTCCAACGAGTTTTAACAAAAGTCGTTATATCTGCTTTATAAAAAGCAGTGAAGACTAAAGCTGATTAACTGGATAATCACGGTTTAATTGAAATATGATCGACGACATGGAGGTCCATAAATCGTTTTTTTGGGCGTCGTCAATATTGAGATGGTTTTTTTCTTACCCAAAATTTTTGGCCGTGTTTGTAAATTTCGCCGGCTGTTTAAGGCGTATCTTTCTTTAGTTTTCTAGCGTCTGACAAACAAAACACATTATCTCTTGATGCCTTTCCTTTTTTAACCAAGCTAGATATAGTTAGTGAATTGAAAGCTCCATAAAGATGTAAATGTTGATCAAGAGGCTACTTCCTAGCTTTAGAAAGCTCCTTACAGCATCTTCCATTTGCGACCCCGTTTATAGTCGACGGTGCAATTGCTATGCATGACTTATTAATATCCAGCTCCAGACGTTTGGGTTCATATCGTTTCTGACAAGTTCACATTAACATGCGCAGTTTAGTTATTACCAATTTACTCGACAATTATCTTACTTAGATCATTTTAGTAAAATTTAACACCAAGACGCAAAGTATGTTCATTTTTAAATTCTTAGACTTCATAAGTTGACACCAAACGTGTCATAATACCTACTATTTTGATTGAAAAAATGTGACATATCGTCAAAATCAATTCGTGCATACCGTACATCAGGCACACTTCTACTACAGACATTGTTTTGACTGATACTGTCTTTATTGCATGACAACCCATAAATATCAATTTTTCCGTCGAATAACCGAGAACAGTAAATACACAATTTCTCGCAATAGTTGCCAGTTGCCACCCTGAGTCATTTATTAAAATTAAGCCAAAACGAGTAATATTTGCATTTCACGAGATCAAATAAAAGTTGCTAACCACCAAATGTGCCAAATTTCTAACCAATCAATCTATAAATAGGTTTTACGGTTTTACTTCGTCAGGTTGGTACTATATAACTGCTTAGTTATGAGTGAAATAAAATATGGTGTAAACAATCACCCAATGTTGTGAAATGAAAAACAAGGCAAACAAACTGTTAACAAGTAATTAGATACAACAGACTGCAAACTTTAAGCCAACAACTATCGTACTATCGGAAAAAATCACCACCTCAAGGCAATTGTTATTTCCATAACAAGTTTTAATTGTATGCAACTAATTTGGCACAAAAAAAAAAAAGAACCCAACACCAATCCATGATTATTATTTCCCCTGAACAGCTTAAGCTGGGATTTTGTGTTAAAGCCTCGTGGCAGCTTTATTATTCACAGACAATTAGCACCTATTGCGCGCTTATTATAGTTTCATGCCTTAACGCCGACCTAAGCTGAGGAAGGAAATATGACGCTCGTTTCAATCCAGCCGAGTTGAGTTGATTTTGATTTTCTTTACAAAGCCCCGTGAGTCACGTACTCTAAAGTGAAATCTCTCTCGTGGGCGTGACGCGCGACTTACATTGAAACTTAGATTTTTTATGACGAAATCAACGACCCATCGCCACCTGGACAGGAGATTCCCCCGATTTGTCGATGGAAAATCCATGAGCCGGCCAACGCCATCAGCTGTTATAGAAGAGATTTCACATGAAACGTTACTAGGCTCACGATTCTGTTTTGAAGTTGAAAGCCGGTTTTAGGTTTGACCTTTGCACGGAATCAATTGATGGTTGTCGAGATTTAGCGAAGATACAAATTAGCGCTGCCTCTGATAAACACATTTGTTTTTTTCTTTTTTTTGTATGAAAGTCATTATCACAGTAAAAGTCCGGTTGTTGTTGGTTTGCACATTGTAGAACAGCAAGACGCTTTCAGAAAACTACTAGTCGTACCTTGTCGGATGGATATTTATCTTTCTAGCAACGGTGGTGACGGCGGCAGCAGCAGTTAGCGATAACAGCAAAAGTATCTCGAAGAATAAGTTCAGTTAACGTTGAAGTGTTGTATATAACAGTTGTGGTGGGGCATCAGAAAGCAACAGCTGTGTGGTTTTTGATTTCAACCTCGACAGTACAGTATAGTAAACTATACAGTCATTCGCAGAGTAAATTAGTGAGCCAGTGTTACACTCGGTCAGTCTAAACGAAAGTGTTGTTTGGAAGTGCAGGCAGTGATTTAAGGGAATATTGACTTGTGCGATATTTTTTTTTTATACATATGTATAATAAAAAGAGAGGAAAAAGTGATTCTTTCTTTTGAATAATTAACTGTGAATTGAATTTTTCTATTATTGTCAATTTATTTGAACTTGTGTATTTTATAAGAATTGTTTAAAAACAAAAAAAAAAAAAAAAAAAATCGAAAATACCCTCGAAGATGTCATCTAAAATGAGTGGAAGCCTTATGATAGTCGGAGCTATGGTTGTGATCTGTGAGTATATTTTGAGTGAAAATGTTGTGCTAATTTTAGAATTACATAAGTGAAATGTAGATACCTACATTTGCAATTTTATTTATATAGTCACAAGATGCAGTAACTTAACAGAGCATTTCAGGTGAATAATACAATAGATCGTTCTGTCAATGTCAATGACAGTGAGGAGTTGTCATAATTTGTAAAAATGTTTAGCCTATACTGTCGCATTTATTCCGTTTTTTTTCTTATAAGCAAGGAGTGGTTTACTGTCTAGTTTTAAGAATTTAAGAGAAAAACTATATGAGAGATTTTCCGATCCATTTTTTAACCTTTTGTAGTATATTATACTGCACTCGAGCCTATTGTGGCTTTTTTAGACAAAGTAGAATACGAGATCTTTTGGGCCACAGTATCTTACACGCCCATATTAAATTATTCATTCATTAAATCATCTTAGAAACGTGGTCATAAACATTGTTATGAAGCCAAGGCAGACTACAAAATCACTTCGACGTTGGCGGAAAGACATTGTTACATTTGCGGTTTGTGGTTTTCGCTGTAGACACGTTTACTCGAATGTGATTTTTTAAGAAAAATCTCTCGTTTATCTTAAGCTGGGCATGTCCATCAGCACTTGGCGTTTACTTATTGTGTTCTTATATCGAGTTCAAAATATCGTCACAAGCACGTGTGGGGATAACTAGCAGCGTTCCCTGTAACGTCATTTTGTCTGCAAAGTCACAGCCAAGAAAATAAAATCACCACTAAATCTTTTCTGAATAATATTCTGAAACAGATCTTTGTGTCCTTTGTAGTAGTAAATTTTCAAATGAATCTGCACACAGTCATGCCTTTTAAATGATTCATTGAATTCTCACTTGTTGGCCTAATTTTTACGTCAAACGAAGTTTGTGAGGCTTACCACACAATATTGTAGCGAAAGTGAAGATCATTTTTAAGATTTATTAGTCACCAAGGAATATCCTCTTATCTAATATAACTGGAATAATATGGTTATGCATCATTGTTCTTTGTTTTTCAATAAAGGTATAATTAATTGTACTAATGAGGGGAAATATTGCAGTTATTGCATTGAAGAAAATCATTTGTATTGCGGAAGTATACTCGTATAAATGCATTAAGACGGTATGGCTTAATGGCTGTGTGCTAAATTTTAACAACTCATGATTCGTTGTTTAGATCCAAAGCGGACTCATCTAAAACGCACTTAGTATTCTGTGCCAACTTGTGGCACGTTGGAGGCGAATGACATACTTTCAGAAGTCGGCAGGCAGCATTCCCATATTGCGAGTTATGAGTAGATTTGTCAGTTTACTATCTTTTCATTCAGTTTCTAGGTTGCGTAGGGTCACGCTCTTTTTATGGATAAGTTCTGTTTATTCGAAAATACAAGTTTTGTCGATTTCGGTGATAGGTGGGTGCTATAGGAAGAACTTATCAGATAGTGTGTTGATTTTAACTACAAATAGATACCGTCACCTTCATTTTCCTATTAGAAACAAAAAATTGAGTCATCAAAAATCGGAAAGTATCATATGAGTTGGCAGATTTGAATAAATTTGATTCAAAATATTTCAACTTAATAAAAGGAATATTGTCTCCGATATCAATATCAGAGAAATGGAAGTGACCAAGAGGCATGTATGTACATACATCATGTCTGTCTGTGGAAGCTTAAATCAGTCAAATTTAAAATTGCATGTGAAGTGTACGGTAGACAGGACTTCAGTGAAAGACTTTGCTAAGACATGTTTAAGAAGACAAAAAAAGGCATTTGATTTGGACAATATTGTACTCTTTAACACCCTCGACGAAAATCCATTCGTATCCGTTGAGCAACGAGCCGACAAATGACATTCTTCGATTTCTATAGTGCGTAGGTAGATACTTGGCAGCACTTGAAAATGTGTTCGAAAAAAGGGTAACGAAGGATTTGATGGAAAGAAATCTGCAGCAGCAAATAACAATGTACTATTCCGCGCTTTCTTTTTGAAAATTTTAAGCTCCCTAGAGTTCAAAGACATTTCTCTATTTCAAAAAGGGAGTACTACCTTCGTTTTTTAGAACAAATGTAGTGCTGTCTATTTTTAATTGCTTTCTCTTGGGCAATCATTGAAATGACACTGTCATCGTCGTTCTGAAAAGGCACGACCAGAAATTGTTAAACGCAAAGGAAAACTCTATTCTAAAGTATGGATCATCCAGCATTCTTCTATTCTTCTTCTATTTCCATTACCCGGTTTCTAAGATTCCTAAGACTGCGAAAACTCATTAGAAAGCCTCTTAAAGAGCGAAGTAATTTCTTATGTTTATGTAGACTTCATTGCTTTTTAATAATTCCTGAGAAGTGCTTTGGCCTGTCTTAGCTTACGGGATTCTTCCAATACTTTTCTTGTTTGCATCATTTGCTTCTTCCTCCCTCCTTCCTTTATAGTTGCCGCATTTTTGTGGTTTCACTTCGCAGACTGGTTTCGGTTCTTACTAGATGATCTCATTTTTCTCTTTTTTTCTTGATGCCTAAGAGTGTGTTTTTTTCCTTGCGTTGGAATGCCGGAATCTTTTGAAACTGAGGCGGAATCTAGTAAAAGATTCACACTACATAGTCTTGCCATTTTTTCAAGGCACATTCTACTACTTTGGATGCTATAATGTGTACATTGTGTACATCCTTTTAAGTACGGCTTTGTTGCATCCCCAGGTTATGCTCCGACTATTAGGGATACAATACTATGTGACCTTTATACGGCTAAGAATTCAGTTTCTCACAACATGTTATATTTTTCATTGTTATGGAAGCGACCTATAATTAAAGGCCGGAACCAAAAGTCGAGATTGAAAGTTATATTCGTGAGAGGTGAGAACTTGACAAAGCTTTCGAACCCCCAATTTCACCCTCAGCTACGGCGCATTAAACCGTTTATGTGTTCCTTAAAAAATCTCCAAAATAATCTCACAAGAAAAACCATAAAGCAGGTTTGCTTATACGTTTCTAGACCCTTCGATAGTAAATTCCCATACCCTACATTAGACAACACCTACATATGTATTAATGATAACACCCCAGCAAAGCGTGTGATCGATATATCTTATACCTAGCACCTACCGGTGTTTAGCCTATAAAAACAACAAATAGACTCATTATTAGCTTAGCAATTCTACTAGAAGGCTCTAAAACTCTGACCTCACTATCTTATTTGGCAGAGTACATAATTTTTTTTTATGTATGCAAACAGTTGATATAGCTTTTATCAACTTTGCACCAGTTCACGAGTTTGCGACATTTTTCACACGTTTTTTATTTTCTTTTTGTTTTTTGCATTCAATTAGATAAGAACCCTTTTCCAGACGAACCAAACAAATTAGAACAACAGGTAAACATGTGCAGATACTCGTACTACAAGCAGCCAAACAGTCATGGGCACAAGAAAACGAATTTTAATTCAATAACAAATCTATGAAATTGCGTCGAACTGATAAGTAATTAAAGGTGTTATGTGTATGTCTATATGTATATGTTCATGAACGTATACAAAAACAGTCATATAAACCGCTAATTGCAGCACGATTAGCATCTTGGTGGCGCTTTGTGCCATCTTGAATGGAATATTTATGAGAATATATGAGTGGAATAAATTTTTCCTGGAGCGTTGACAGGATCACCCACTTTCTCTTCGTTTGTGCAGATATATGGTGCACTGAACTGATTCTTTTTTCAAGGAAGACTAATATATGACTGCAAGTGGTGTCAGAATAAACACCTTTCTTGGGGGTTTATTGATATAAAAATCTGACTTTACAATGTTTTTTCTTTTTTTTTTATGGGAGTAACAACACAAGGAAAGTCATTGTCTTGCGGAAAGGTATCAGGCATGTTGATACAATGAATTAGTAGCCCCCACTAAGAAAATCACGTAGGGTTCGTCTTATTATTTTATTTGACCATAAAGCAATCACGTAAGTTTTAATCAAACAGTAAAGATAGCTGACAATCGTATTTGTCAAATATTGAAAGAGTTATGAAATCCACTGTTTTCGTTGGAATTGCACTTTCAATTAAACTGATGACTAGCGGTGAGAAAAACAAATTCTACTCAAATATACGAATACAGGGTGAAACGGTTAAGTAGGTGGGGAGTTATGACAAACAAGGTTTTTATACAAACTTTTATTTTGTAAATGGAGATGGATATAGTCCTCATATCATGTCTTCAGCCTCTAGATTTATTGGACTAGTTATGAGGAAGTCGCAAGTTTTAGTGTTCTTAGAAGTCGATCGGGGGAAAGGTGTAATGTGCAAAAAGAGGATGCCACGCCGGTTGAATATACTTTTTTCTAAGGATATCTATGCCTCCTCAATCGGGCGTCTACTGTAAGGATTGTCGTCCTCTCTCTGGCAAACTTCAGCATCAATCCAGCAAGTGCGCATTCATTTTGGGTGGGGTTTCCCCTTTTTTGTCAAGAATTTAATCACTGTCCGCCACTTTTATGTATTTTCACAAAAGAAGTACTTGACTCGCATATCAGCATAGATATAAGAAGAGGGGGTAAACGCTGTATTTAGATTTAGACGACGATATCAAATTTTATAACGCTCGCTCTATATCCCATCGCTTAGTATTGGCAAGAATCGTTACTTTCAGTTTATTACTTGGAGAAGCAATTCATCTCCTTCATAGGAAGGAGCAAATAACAACGAATAGTCACTCAAACTTACTAGTTGAGGAGAGAAACATTCTTAAAGACTTTTGGTGTGTCCTTAGACCCAACAGTTCTACAGGAAAAGTTATCGTACATCAATCAGATTGGTATGCTTTCATCAGCAATATTATGCAGAGCAATATTTAAAAGACAGTGCTTTCCAACTAATTGATATTTTAAATGTGGACGTTTTGGAGGGATTGTTTTCAAGCTTCGAAAGCGAAACTGATAAAACCCCTCAAATTTCTGAATACATGCATATCTGAGGGTATTTCCCGCTTCAAGTATCTTGGAATTTTTCTGAAAAACTACAAAAGTATACATGACGTGTTCATTGAATTATTTGTGTGAGCTCAAAGTAGGTATACAGTACTGTAGTAAGGTTACTTTTGCATGTAACCCTGAGCTGTTTTCATATCATTTTTGAACAACATCTGCACATCTTCAGAAGAAAATATTTACGAAAGACGAGATATGCTGTTAAAGAGTGTAGCTGAAGAAAGTTTTGTTCATATGAAAGCTTAACATCTGGACATATTGTCCGAAATGGCCTAAATAGGGCACATAGCCCGGCTATAAACTTATACACTAGATTTCTCGGAAGCAAAATAGTCGGCATTTAAAGTTGAGTAAAACCTGCTCAATGAAATTACAAAAAAGGAAAACGTTGCTGGGCTGCACGTAGGAAAACGTTACCACCCTAAGAGGAGTTTTGCTCAGTAAATGTTTTAAAAAATGCAGCAGATGTGACTTTTGCGAAGAACATTTTTATTTTGACATAATTTACATAATAGCCGAACAAGCCTTGCAAATTTTATTACGAATTGTCTAATTGACGATTTTAACGCAATAAATGCACATAAAAACAGAAAACAAACCTAGGCGGGATTATTGGTGGTGCCACCTTGTCATAAAAACAGCAAAGCTGTTAGTTGTTAGCGACAGCCGATATCATAATGGGCGTGTTGAAAGAATAGAGTAATTAAATTCAATGAAAAATTTAAATTGTAGTAATATCACCTAATAGGACACTCTATAATCGGAACAACATTTGAATTGGGTCACACCTAGTACTCACCCTCTGAACTTTTATATGCAATACCCTCGATAACTCCAAGGTGGGCTGGCACACTCAATTCCCTCATTTTCAACTTTCTTAAAACCTCCTAAAACAGAGTGCTTGAAGTCTATGAGAATTAAAATATGTCGATAGTAAGGTGAATATTTCCTCTTTCTGATAGAAAATACCCCTCCTTGCCAGGAAAGTTTTACGAACATTTTTGATTGGGAACATTGGGCTTAATTTACTTACTTTTTTTATGACAATGAGTACTTTTTTGTCGATTGGATTACTAAAATCGAATCAAGCCTAAATAGTTCAATGAACGAGTGACAACAGTTCAAAAATTCTCAAACAAGGTAAAGTCGACAAAGAACGTACTTTTCCAGTCCTTACACCTCCGCATATCATTTTTGTTGATACCATCTGTAGGAGTTGACTAAAAAAATTAGATTAGCCTTAAAACTCAATATTTTTCTTTATGTGCCTCTAAAAAGATAATGACCTCTTCAGGTGACAAAAAAAAAAATAATCCGAGCTAGTATCCAAGGACAGACAACACCTTCTATCAGTTACAACTCTGATTAGAAATATCTTTTTTTCATACCTCTAACTGTTTACATAACTTTAGTTATGTATCGCAATTAAGATTGCACACCCTGTATACTTACACGCGCTCTTTAACAGGTTAAACTAATCCAATGTTTTACATATGGTGACATAATCGTACCTCAATATAATCAGTAAAGAGTAAATTATATAAAAAAAAGAAAACCATTTAACTAGCGATTATCTAAAACTTATAAACCAATTAACTTTAGGGTGTGTTGCTGATACTGTAAGTGCACTTGAAACTCTTTGAAATTAAGGTGACCATAGTAGTTACACCTTTAGAATTGCAAACGAATCATAAAAAAAGAAGTAAATAAATAATAGGACGCAGGACGATGTTATGTTTGACAGACGGTATCTTACTGTTAATGAACTTCTATTTAAAGTGTTGCTAGTAAAAGACTTCCGAAACGAATACAAAACTAGGAATTTATTTGCAGTATGTTAGCTTGTATGTTAGCCTGTGCAAGTGGTGATTTTGACACTTATGTAGAGCTTATGCATTAAAAAGCAGTACAACTTCGCAGAAATAATTTCGTCCCTTATCGTAGAGCCAATTTTGCAGAGTCTAACTTTTGTTAGTGGTTAGCCAGAGAAATTAACAAAAGTGTGTCTCTTAGGAAGGCAATGCATAATTACTTCTCGTAAAAAAGTCAGCTCTTAGCTACTTCTGGCATTTGAGTCTATTCTCACTTGTAAGTCCGCGCGTTTCTTGCAAGTCTGATACCCTTATAGCCTCTGTTTATTTTGAACCGGTACAATTATGAACTCCTGATTTTTCTTTGCAAAAGTTTGCACTTGTCAATCCTTCGTTTAGAGATATTTTTGTGTACAGAAAAAGCTGTTGTGGATAGAGTTAATTTTATGTGATTGTTACGGCAGCAGTTTAAATTAATTCCTTAGACGTAAGACTAAGTGGCAACTGGTATCGAATACTGTCCTAATATTTAATTATATCAAAGCCCCCTCAGTTCATTGTGAATTAGTTTATTCACTACTTGTTACGAATTTATCCTTCAATCTCTGGGGATTTCTCAAAGACATGGTCGCAACGTATTCCTGCAACTCGTCATCCATAGAGAACGAAGATAGACAAAACGGCTCGTCGTACAGCTACCCCAAAAATCCAACCCGATTGCTTCAAACTTCGGCAGACGATGATATCAAAATATTAAACACGACCGCCCGAAAATATGCAATCAATTTTCATTATCGACAAGTGCTGCCAGTAAACATATTCATTACTATTTATATTACATAATGTCAATATAAGTTTATCAGCATTAATAATTACTTTTATCATTAAATGCTGTAATGAATTACATCACTAAAAAGCCGCATACTATAGAGCCACTATTTTTGTTTCCACGTGTTTATTATAAACTATTCACTGTTGCTACATGGGGGTTTCTAACTAAATCATGTCAAAGCACCTTTAAGAGCTACATATTATCTATTTCGGTTCACTTATAAGTAAGACATCCTAGTGAATACTCTAGGGTGGCTTATTGGATGGAAGCTTTTAACACCCCCAAGACACTTAAATACAATTTACAGTGGATTTTTACATTCGCGTTTTCTTAATTTAAAATAAGAAACACTCGAGGTATACTTACTGCAGTTGTAAATCACTTATAGCTTGTTTGATAACCACTCGAATAAATGTTTTTATTTAAGAAGAAAATTGCTTATCATTTCCTTCTCAGATTTTAACACGTAGAAAAAAGGAGCATATAGCCTTCTGTCTTGAGGTCTAATTAAACGAATTTCTATATTTGGACAGGCAATAAAAAGTCAAGTGTTTGATATAAATGATTTGCAAAGTGTGTAGGTAAATTGCGTATACAAATATTTGCTGTCCATCTTAAAAAGAAACAAATCTAATAAACTAATTTGTTTACCTGATAAGCCGTCTTAATCATTTTTAATTGAACTTTGAAAGGCGTATTAGCACTTGAAATGCCACTGACTTGAATGGGGTAATTTTAGAACTCTGTGGTGAAATTTTTTTTTACAGAATTATATAGATATAAATACAAAAATAACAAGCTCTTTGGTTTTACGAGTACAAGTGTTTAATAGGGAAGAAATCACGTTTTACAACTTGAGAACCCTTGATGTTTTTTTTTCTATTAGGTATTAATACCTTGGCTTTGAGAGAAAATGGAAAAGGTATGCGGGGAAGCAAGTTCTATAATTTTCTGTAGAATGTGTAAAATCTACATACTTGAGATATAAATGGCTTGCATGGTGGATTTTTGTTTCTTTAAAAAAAAAACCGTTTGCTAATAGATAAGGCAAAACTGTACATGAGAGCACGATTTTTTCTTTTAACAATCAGCTCTGTTTGAACTATGGTTTTCCTGTTTTACAATTTTCGATTAATAGAACCTGGCACCATTCTAAATGTTGTTCGTTTCGTTTGCTTACATTTTTCAACATCTGAGCAATGCTTCCAGTATTCTTTAGTGCTCTGGTTTTCCAGCGTTATGACACTGCCTTAGTGAATTTTCAACTGGCACGCTTTGATTTCATTCCGACATGAAGCCACGTTCCGGTGATTCTTATCGAATTCAAAGACATGTTATCCAATCAATCAATCACATTGCTGAACGGCTCATGTTGAGTTTTTTCTGTGACCGAAAGCAGAGCTTACCAGCTGACTTTATCTCCCTGGAGTCCTCATATCTTCCTCTGGATATCAAATGGTAAATTTTATTCCGTTTGTTAGTGTACTTCTCCGTGTGAATTGCCTTTCACTAGTACTGAGGTTTTGTCTCGAAAACTTTAAGGATGGGCAGACGATACGTTTTCATTATTTTCGTAATGAATCTCTAATCTAACGCAGGCTTACGTGAAGTTATACGTAGATTTCTGAAATCATTAACGAGCTGATCAGCTGCTATCACCACAGAGAAGAATTGCAAAGCTTCTAATGAACTTTTTGTAAACTCAAGAGACTACCACGCTTATTTTATTTCACCATAACTCGCACCAGATACAAACTTCTCGGAAGGGGATTCGATTTTTCTGAGATCCATAACTTATGTAGAAGAGGAAGACCCTCGTTGGAGATCTTCAAATGATTACCTCATGGCGACTTCACCTATTCGGTGATTCCTCGCGGCTATCAGCGAAATAATAAAGTAGCACATGCAACGACTTTTCATTTCTTTAGGTTGGATTTGCCTTCCATTTTTTCGCTTGGTTCAGGTCAATCCGAAGTCGAGAAGTATCAGGTCTTTTTCCACCTGTGCTTAGGTTTTCTATCAATTCTTATGGTCTCAGATGCAGATCAGCAACTTTAGTAATACTGGCAGTCGCATCCTTAAAAGTTACATTGCTATAACTAGTTTCGACTCCATATGGTTTATGATTTATTGACGAGCTATCTGTACCATAGTGCTTTTGACCTCTTAGATCAATTTATCATATTCCCTCCTGCCGTCATTCAGATCTGCCTACGGTGTCCTTATGTTCACTATGTCTCCCGCCAGTTGAGCTCATGATTATAGTATTCGAATACTTTGCTTGGCAACACTGTTTCTCCGGCAAACAGTGAAGTCATTGCATTCAAAATCAACTTGCACGTAACCATCGCCATTTACTTATGGCTATCATGGAACTTTTGCACCCGTATATTCCTACTCTTAAATCATTTCTTTTTTTATCTTGTCAAAAATTAATACCATCTTCACTTTCGAACCGCCACCATTTTATTAATGGTATTACTAAACGGTGGAAATTCCCACAAAATATCAAAGTTCTCAAAGAGTTAAGTCCTCTTTGAGAACTTACTATGTACTCACTTACTCGTATAGCGCATCGATAAGTACTGTGATGAGTACACACTGCTTGTCGACCATATGACTGCCTTCGTACACAAATATGACGACTCACCTAAAAGATAACAGGCTATGCCTACCAGTAAAACATTTCGATACGTGATATTTCCGTGTGATAAGATATCGAGAAGACAATAACTGACATAGAAATCCTTATCAAAATATTGTATCCGCACACCAAAGCATTATTTTATTTAATTAATTTTAACTCCTGTATGTGTTTGGTTTTTATCATTTCAGTTTTGGCAGCCGTAAGGCAGACAGACGCTCAAGCCTTCCTGCTGACCTATAGTGACGAACGAGGCAGTACAAAGATTGCACAGAAAACCGTCGACCTAGTAACGAATACTACAAATATCACAGAAATTTATACAGTAACCAGTAAGTAGTAAGATACTTTTTAAAATTTTTGGCAATTTAACTAATTTGAAATTGTATCTCTGTGTTTAGCTTCCACCAGAGTTCCATCAGAGTTCTCACAGACAACAATGGACGCCATTACAGTTGTATGGTATGTGTCCACCTTTATAGCGTTGATGGCGTTTTTCTTTCTGATGGCATGTTCCGATCGAAGATGTGGAAATCCTGACGCCACCCAAACTGCGGAGGATCAACAACAGCAGCCACCACCAACGCCGGCTCCATCATATAGTGAATTTGCACCACCAAGCTATGATACAGTGATGAAAAAGAGTATCTCAACGGTGTTTGTTGTTCAGGTGCCATTTGTAGAGCCAGAAAAGGACAAGGATCCGCCGCCACCATTCACATTTCAAACAATCAACGAATTGCAAAAGTCAAGCACATAATCGCGTAAGGACTCTGTTTGTGTTTTGAAAAGATTGTGATAACTGTGATATCTGTGATCTTAGTTTAAGTGGATCTTAGTGAATATATTTATTTTTCTTTTTTATTTTGCAATTGATGTGCAAACTGAAAGTTAGTTAAATATTTGAATTATCCATCAAGTGGATGTTAAGATAATTTTTTTGTTTAAACAATTTATATAAAAAGACTGACATTGTGTAGGTGGTATTTGATATTGATTGTTAAATAACATAATTCTGCACTGAAGTAATTATTTGTACTATTAGTTAATTATTAGAGAAAAAAATAGTATTTTTCTTAAAGTATTGTTATAGTTGAAATACAATGAACAGAAATTATGAAGTTATAAAAACGAAACTTTTCTTTTATTAAGAAGAGGGCTATCCAAATTAAATTTTGTGGAATGTGTACATATTAAGACATTAGTCCTGCTTTTGCTGTCCAGCAGGTTATTCTCCGTCTTGATTTTGTTTATGGTTCGACTGTACCTTGTGGAAATAAGTCGGTGATCTACGAACACAGCATGTACTCCCCATGAGTGCTGCCAGAACTACGATAAATTTACGTTTACACTCGTAAATAATTCGTTTCCTCTTTACCTGAGAAAGAATAAACATAATGACAGTACTTATTGCTACGATTCGTAGGCAGACTGGATGGAGGACCCCCGAATGGGACTCATCGGGGAAAGGGAAGCACTTTAGAGGAAATTTGGAAAGCTATATCAACATTGTTGGTGAAAAAAGTCAAGAGGCATGGGGTGCAGTCTTTAGAAGCACTTAACGTTTAAAAAATACAAACATCTGGCGCAACAAACTGTATGTATAACAGGATCTAGCTCCTCGTGTGTGTTACATTTTTTGTATAAATGGAATGAAACGTGGAACGTGTCTAAGAAAGTGTTCCACCGTGCTAGTGGAACAAGTTAAATCTGAACCCTCATGCAAGCTATCAATAATACAGAGATCGGCTCAGTAAGAAGATTGTGTTTTTAGTTGTCAGAAAGTTTCCGTGCTGTGAAGTTTTTGGAGTTGCTGGCCAGCGTATTGTAGGTGTGCTTGTGACTCGGCCGGTGCAGTTTCGAGCAATGTCAAGGGACACCCACCACAGCCACTAATTATAAAAGAGGGTATGAGCAACTTTTGGCACGTTTTTGGAGATCGTATGTGATGTTTTCTTTCAGTGGGGAATATATAATACTATCCACTGAGCCACGGCGCCACTTTTTTTGACATTTTACTATATAGTGCCCCATATATGGGTGCAGTACGTGGAAAGTGACCTCCATTATCACAAAAAAAGGAGCGAGCAGTGGACGTACTCGAGGTCTATGTGTAAACATCTTATCACCGCAGTGTCCCCCCAATCGATGATATCCGAACGGACAAGGAACCTTCCCGGGATACAAAGTATTTTATTTAAACAAAAGCTTAAAACTCGGAGATTCATAAGTTTTTGATATTGAGTCCAGCTTGATAGAGAAAAATGTTGAGAAATTACTTGTAAGTTTATTGATTTGAAATTATTATTACCAAATTGAAACAATTTTTGACTGTGTAAAGGATGGACATGCTCCCCAAGTTCTGCCCAAACATTTTGGTTAATATAAGTAGGCAGGAACTGAATTTAAAATTCGAATTTGCAGTGTTGGGTTAAACCAAAATGACAAAATGCCGTTAAAAATTTAGTATTGGCTATCATGGAAAAATATCTATTTACTATTAAAAAAAGCTTTACTCCCAGCACAAACCATTTTTCGGACAAAAAGAATTTACTACAGATGACGCCTCCTTTGCAATAGTCGGTTGTAATCCTCGGTAGCAAAATAAAAAATATTACGACGCATTAATAACCTTGTCCTCGCGCAACTATATTTTGATGTCATTTCCGGTAACGACTTCCGTCCCATTTAGTTTCAAATCCCTCCGTATTCGTGTGTTAGGGGCGAGCGATAAGATGTTTACACATCAAAAACTTAGAAACGTTAATAAACTGATGCCTACGAAACATTGTAAGCATATTCTGGCCGAACCGTATCTCTAACGAACAGCTACATCAGAGAACGGGTCGGGAATCTGTACGCACCACAATTCAATGGCGTAAGTGGCAGTGGATCGGTCACACCCTTCGAAAAGGTGACAGTTCCATTCCATGGAAACCTACAACCCAAGACGGCAGAATAGTAGGTCGATCGAGAAGTACATGCCGCAGAACAGTAGATGAGGAGTAGCCGCAGCTGGGAAAGAGCTGGAGAGCTGGAGAGCTGGAGAGCTGGAGAGCTTGCCAGAAATCGCACTCGATTGTACTAAGCTTGTAGGCCTAGTAGAGGCCCTAAGACCCGCAAAGGATACAGAATATAAGAAAAGTATGTAAGTATGTATATAGTGCCCCATTGTATGAGATCGCTGGAGTATTGTGAGAAAGACTAGGCCTGGCTTCTATTTTTTCTAGAAATGAAAAATCATCCTGTATGGAGTGATACTATACGAAGCTGCGTCTAGTGTATTGCTAGTACCTGCGTCTGAATCGAAGTTGAGTGTTGAGCAGCCAAGAGAAATTCTGAGTCTATAGTCAAGACCATAATTTCCTGGACGGTATTTTTCTCTTCACCCATTAGATTCACGTAATAATTTTGAGCTCTCAACGTTGATGTCTTTATGCTTTGAAAAGCGCACCATCCAATTGTAGAGTAGTGGGGAAATATTTAAAATTTTCAGGTTTCCAGTCAAATCATCTGATTTGAAGTTATGTACGAGGTATGTATATTTAAGGACCTAAAAACCTAAATGGCAGAATATAACGCAAAATTTTCCGCACTAGCTCCGCGACACATTCTCAAATTCATGCGGAGTCATAGGGCTTGAAGCTAGTCATATTCGCACATATGCATACTCGTACATGCGTAAGAACAAATTGTCGTAAATATTTTCAATAATATGTGGATCAAATTCCACCCTTGCTTGTACTGGAGTCACCTAGAAAACAAATATTTTTTGAAAAATGATAGCGATGTTGTCTTCGGGTCAACACTTAACTTGTGTAACCATACATGTGGCATTTGTATAGGTAGCTTAGGAGCCCACCTCTCGCGAATATCTGACAAGAGTCCGAGAGTACTAACTGTCATGAGAAAGCTTCTCAATTTGCCTCTGGGGTATGGCTCTAAACTGTAGAACCCTTCCATTTGTGAAAAAAAATATAACGCGAAGGCAGCGAAAAGTTAGGCATAGGGTTACATACTGTCTGTTGCGTCAAATCCCTGCAGTCCCTACATGCTCACAGCCAGTACCATCCTTTCATGTTTAAAAAGGATTTTTCCCTTTGATTTATTTTAGTTTGCAGCGCTATTTTTGGAAATTTTATCTCGGGAGAGGCGAATCTATAACACTGGGATAGCGTCCTGCGGTGCCTATTGAGTCTCTTGTTGAATTACTTCCCTTAGGGGTCGCTACTCAGCTCATTTGGAGCTACTTCCATGCGGTTGGTGTCGCCTAAGTTGGCTCCTGAAGAGGCTTGTTGGTTGAGGCCTATGTTCACTTATAACTATAGCGCCATCTACATAAGTACTTTCATAATTTTACTTACGTACACGTACGACGCCACTTTGTTAATGCTTTTTAAAAATTTGCTGGCGTGTCCTTTCAAAAATGGGAGCCCCCCTATATGTTTCCAAACTAAATGGCTTAATTCGTGAACGCAGTCATACTTGATAGTTCACTTTGAAATGAAATGCTCGGTGTATTCCTTGTACATGATGAATATTTCCACTTCTTTCACCGTCTCGATTGATCTGATTTATACGTACTCGTAGCGCGCAGATTTTATTGAATCCAATATTGCAAACTCTTATCGTCATCCAGGCTGCCATCAGCTGTATTGTATTCAATGCTATCGAATCTAGAGCAGAAAAGGACAGTCAATAGTCCTGTGGTCCTAAGCAATATAATGTCATTTTCTGCTGGGTACCTGAACGCTGCGGGAGAACTGTTCGACAGACGAATTAGCAAGGTACCCTTGGTTCGGGCAGCAGAAATGTTGACAACGTCATCGTACCAATGCTTTCTGCCAAGAACATGTCCGTCTTGGGAGTGCTTGACTATAGCAACATCGCAAGACTTTTTCTAAGGCCAATCCTGGACCTAAGTAGATTAATTGAAATTACAGAAAGATAACGTCTTTAAAGTGTGTGCACTGATCTCTAGGCAGACTCATAGATTGGAGATTGGAGCAACGAATTTTGAAGGACCTGCGAAGAAGAGGAGAGGAAGTCTACTGCATATTTTCTCTGTACATACTCATCTTATATCCACATTAGGTGGGCTATAGAACTAAGGAGTTCTAGGTATAGACAGTATCACAATGGATCTTATCTAAAAATAGGCTTAGAGCACTCTAACTCCTCGCTCTGTATTGAGATTATAAGGATTACCACTACCTTTACTGATTTTCTGAAGCATGATGGATATTATTCCCTACAGTCCACTTGATTTATATGTTTTAAAAGTGCTTATAAAAAAATAAATAAATACTTAACGTCAACACCCCATAAAGTGTCTAGGGTTAGGCGTCTAGCAGGCTGAATGAAGGAAAGGAACCTGCAGTTCAATGCAGTATCCTAAGGGCGACATTGAGAAGCTCCTACTAGCAGTTAATACTCTCGGGACGTTGTTCACATATTTGCTAGAGATGGGATAGTGGGAAAACTTGTTGGTTGGCGTTTTCTGGGATTTGAACGTCGAAATTGCGCATCCTCACAGGCTTCGTAACGGGTCACTGTAGACTTAAGGAACACCTCAGGAAACTAGGCATAGAGCAACGGGGAGAATGTAGATTCTGCGAGGATGTTGAAGAAACCCCAGGGCACCTTCTTAAAGAATGTGGAGCATTGATCCACGAAAGAAGGAAACACCTGAATGCCCATCAACTATCCGAAGAAGATCTGCCACTGCCATTGTTAGATCCACTCAAGATACTCCGGTTCATCAAGAAAATTGGACTGGGGGAGGTGCTCTAAGTCGAGTATCTCACCGACGAGAGCCAAAGTAGGGGAGCACAATGGATCTATAAGGTCGCAGTGCGCTTACACCCATATTCTATCTATGTACATCTACAACCCCTCAGTAGCTCATTGGACTTACCACTGATCCACGGCGCGGCGAATGTGCTTATAGCCTCCTTTATTTTGCCTCCATCAACAATATCTTGAATGCGAGCTGATATTTAAACATTCTGCGACATGGTTGGCATTGGATTTTCTGGTTTTTAGCAAACAAGAAAGTGTGTTGCGTGTCGAGTGTTTCTGAACAGGACTTGATCTACCATACTCTCGTAGGTTTTTTAAAAACCTGGAAGTTGATGGGTATCTTGCTTAGCCTTCCTGATTCGTTAATGTGTATTATGCCACTGCTGCTCAGACTGTTCTTATGTTTGGTTTGACCCCTTCTTTGGAAACTCTAAACCTAATTTTGTGGTTCTCACTCAATTTGCCGTCTCTTATTCTCGCTTCCTGGAGTCGTTTTTCGATATGCTCTGAGCTTGGTAAATACGGCCAAATTCCCTTCTCTTGTTTTTACTCCTATGAATCACTTATGACGCAGAAAATGTTTTCAGCTCTGCACAAGTCATCATATTATCATCACAATCATAGTCTAGTAAATAACAGGCTTTAGTCATTTGTTAACAACTAGGACAACACGTCGCCACAACGTCACTTTTAATTCAGCTCCAAATTATTATTTTTTTTTTTCGTGTTTCCCTGATATGATTGCGTACTACTGCACAATATTTAATCAACCCCTTTATCAATACAAAGAACGGTTTATTCTCTGTTGGTGCCGAATGAACAAATATTTATTATTAAATAATAAAAGAAACCTTCTAGTTGTGGACTTTTTTTTTGCAATAACAAGTTGCTTGGTTGGGTGAGATAAACAAGAGTTAAGATCTTGAACTTCTCGCTGTTGTATCCAAACATGCCCATCAACAGAATAAACACACATCTTTATGACTAATGCATTTGAAAAAATAAACAAATTATAATCTAGACGTCAGTCACTAAAACTTGATGCATTATGCAATGGAATGCCATGGCGATAGTGATTTCCCGGCTTTCCTGAATTTGAAAGAAGAAGATTCTAGAAGTGTTTTTCGTCGAATTGACTCACAAATTGTTGCCTTGATCTTCAAGCTTTGAAAGCGGGAGTCTATTACTACATATTTGTATCCGGGAACCAAATTAATAAGAGCTAAACTCGTTATCTGTCTAGATCCAGTGATTGACGTCGCTTAATTGTTTGCACCAAAAATTAATTGAGCAGGTCAGGTGAACTATTTCTGAAAAGAAGTGATTCGTCATTATCATTCTCATAACTAATACCACTTGACTTTCGATTGATAACAACAAACCCGTACGTAATATTAATCAAAATATCAAAAATGTATCGTAAAACTTTATTAACTTGCGAGTACTACATGACAACGAACATGTTGGTGAGGAAGGGCTTTCCTGTGATATTTGTTACTGGGATTTGTAGGTTTTCTGGGAGCATTGGCCTTTTTGACGCTTAAAATTGTAGGATACAGTTGAGATCATGTTTTACTAATATCTTCTGTTTCTTCAAATCAAATATTTTTCAGTAGAGTACATTTGCTAAGAGAACATTCCATCACTCGCCGTTAATATTTGCACGAAATCTGAATGACTCTTTCGAAAATGCACTTTTGACTAGTTGAAGGGGTATAGCGTTAGTGTAGCGTTCTCCTCCAAAGTAGTTTTTTTCGAGTTAATTCTGATTCATAAAAATGGCGCCCAACGGGGGACTTGATATAATATGAGAATATAGAGCAATTACACTTTTCTTAGCTCCTGCTCCCAGTCTTGTTAAAACAGCCGAATTCGCAGTAAACCGGACAAACTCAACATCCTAGACAAGATCAAAAAGTTACCTTATACCGAGTAATAGGCTTTATTTGAGTAGAATGTCGTGGGAATTCGGATAAACTGGAGTAGAAAGGGACAACCAATCCATTCAAACAGGCAGAAATAAAGTTCAAATACTTACGCGCTTCCTTACGGGACTGTGCAAACTCCGCGAATTTCTCCAGAAGTTAGGCATAAAAAGTAACAGGATGTGAAGATGAAACTAAAGAAACACCGGACCAAGATTTAGGTTAACCACCCCCCGTTTTAATCTTCACACCGAGCTCCTAAGTTTCTTAGCAAAACTAAACTGAGAGCAGTATTATAGCCCGGGAGGTTTTGTTTCCATAGTTTTTTTGACGTTAAGTTGTGCTCACCATTCTATTGCTTGGATGTTCTTTCAAAATTTATCCATTCCTTCCGATAATTCAGTTTTTAGCGAACGAATACTCCTGCGACAGTCCCCTTTGAAATTCCGGATAAGTTTGTAGAGTAAGTCAAAGTGAGAGAGGTGTGCTTCACTTCGGCTACTATTCTTGTTCCAGGTGGCGAACTTTATCAGTCGAGCCTAGTCAAATTTGGTTTTGTAGTTTTCTATGAGCGAGCTGCCTGTCATGGACATTATTTGGATATCATCCTGTGACGACCAATACATTGGACAAAAATCCACTCTTTCCACAGACATTCAGTTCTCTCGGCAACGATTCACATTTTGGATCACTGTCGATAAATGTATGTGGTGACGTTATCGAGACGTTTAGTTGTGACAAATATTTTTCCCACAATCGAGAGTAAAAAGGCTGCAAAGTTGAGATATAAAAGGGTACTTCCATTGCGAAAGGATACTCTGTGTAGGGGAAGTAATATTTTTATAATTAATGAATCACAGAATGATGATTAGGTCGGAAGTACAATGCCGAAATCTTGCTTAGGGGTTTTCACACAAAAATGGTAAAAAAAAATCTTCGGTCGGAAAGTACAGACTCTGTGACAGTGACATGCAGTGATAATGTAAAAGCATAAAATAGGAACAGCTAGGGAATTGTATCGGGCCAGAAGATGGTAGGAAAACCTACGCCCAGTTAGAGGAACCTGAATATTCTCGCCGGTACAATAATGCCAGGAAGAAAGAAAAGAAATTGACAAATGGTGTATAAACCAAGACGTTAACTTTTCGAAACAGAGGCACCACCGAGGATTAGATGTGTTAGAAGCTGTTAAATGGGCACCAGGTAGAGAGAATGTGGCAAGATTGTAACTAAAATCCAGTGAATAAATCAGCTCCCTTCCCAGCTTAAAATAAGTTCCAATCAGAAAATATTTCCTTTTCCCATTCCTTCTTTCGTGATTCTCATAATTGCGTCCCTTGTTTCTGAATTACGAGGTATAAAGGAGATATGTACATATGCGGAAAGGGTTGTAGTGCTACAGAAAAGGTGTTAAATCGTACGATATTGAAACCTAATTAATAGGGAATTCATCGAAATCAAGCTATCGCTAAATCGTGATTTTAATAAGTAGATTTTTCCGGTTGCTTTGTATGTCTTGTAGCCCGCATGTGTTAGAATCACGTGTCTTGAGATCTGTTGCATTTAAATTAAGAAACGATCTCCATTGATTCTAACGCGAGCTTTGGCTTCATTTTTGAAAAAAACGAGGTCCGCTATATCACCAACATAGAAACCACACAAAATGGTGTAATTTTTAATGTGATATGGTCTGTGCGGCCTTTCCTGTATTGGGGTAGTTCCATATAAGAGACTTTTGCTTATTAACGCACCCGCTAAGCGAAAAATGAGCGCCATCGCTGAGCCCAAAATTTTGCTATAATGCAATGAGTGAGCTTGCATCTGCTCTAGAGCCCAATCAGTGAAAGAACAACCCAAGTGGTGGCCTTGTGTCTTTAATTCCAGTTGGATTTTGTACAAGTGTAGGCCAAGATTTTAGTCTAAAATGTTTCGCCTAGCAGGCAGATAGAGTTCCAATTTCTATAATGGACAACGAATCGATAAATTTGCATTTTTTCCCACACTTTCGTTTACAGCGGCCAGGTTCGTTTCAGAACGCATAATTACTTTGACAAGTTGGTGCACGAAATCTATTCTAAGTTTGACGGATGCCTTGTTTAAGTTACGTGCGCCCTAAAAATCACAAAGTTGTCTATAAGTTTCGCGAATCGATGCCCGATTGTCAAAGATTGGTGAAGTTTATTACAATGATAGCTCGGTTTGACAGTTACCTACTCCTTTCGCAAGTTGTATGTTAAAAAAAACGCCGTTTACTTCCATTTGTTATTCGGTTAAAAGATGTCTGTAAATATCAAAGGTTTTTTTTTACTTAACAGAAAACATCCCAAGTGCATTTGTATAAAAATATAAAATTTGTACTGCGCTGCATTTGATGTCGGAGCCATAGTGAACAAATCAAAACATTCGACCTACCTTTGACTCGTCGTAAAATCCTCCTAATGACGCTTCCACTAGTCCCAAAGCAGTCAGTTTTACCAATTTTCCTCAATGGAGAAAAGTCGAAACAGTGACACCTGACTGACAACATGCGCTAAATTAGATGCAGTACTACCCCCTTTCAATCTCATAGGAAATTATTTTTTACAAATGAGCAATTCTATTACAAAATTGATATGAAACTACCCCATTGCTATCAAAGAAATGAAATATCAGCACCAGATGGCACTGAGCTGTGCCTCTTCCGGTTAGTGTCTGTGCACTATATTTCAGCAAAAGCATATCTTTCCGAGCTTTCACATTTCGCTGAAGTCTTAAAAAGCGCTTACTTTCCCTCGGTATCTCATTTTTCAAGAATAAAACAACTTTCGTAGTAAATTTACGGAGAAGCGTTACAGTTTTTAATTCAAAATAATAAACACTTCGACGCGCCTGTTTAATTTTAATACTGATCCGGTGTCTACCGGCTCTTATCAGTGTTGAAACGACAGACATTGAGATGCATTTTTATTTTCATTGATTAAATAAAACGACGACACTTGTTATACTTTGTAATCAAAAACTTGGGGCTCATTGCCATGCAATTTAGGGGGAAAACAATAATTTGATATGCAATGCAGCGATACAACAAATTTAATTAAAGACACTCAGACCGATAGCACCAAAAGATACAGATGGAGGTTGCACCTGTTGCAACATAAGTGAGTGTGAATGAAAGCCCCTCTGTGTGCATGCTACTATCGCCAATGAAGCAGGTGATCCACCTGAACCTTCCGCAACATTTATACGGTTACGGTTGCTTACGAGACAATCACTCACATCATATTAATTAAGGGGTACTTCACAGATACGCCAGATACATACTCAATTAAGTCAGCCAGCGCTGCTCCTTCTTTCAGGCCCATGGCTTCGCATGAGTGTGTCGCGTGACTTTCATTATAAAACTGTTTCCATGACATTACTTATAGGCACGATTATAAATGCCTTGTGTAAGCAACGATAATTAATTAAGAGATCAAGGGAGTCGATGTGTATGCCTCCAAGGGGGTTGACGCTGCTGATGGTATATTTTATTCAATTGGATGCGAGATCTAAAGAATCAGGAAAGCACTCAAGTTGCCATTACTTTGTCTTTGTAAATATAGAAGACGTACAGTGACGGTAATAAGATACTTTTTGTTTAAGGTGTTCACTACCAGGAAATGGAAAAAGAACACACGCAATCCGCACACCATTTTATGGCACTTTACCTTTAGAAACCGCGATACCTATTGTTATCAAAATTATAAATGCAATTTCTTGGATTTCAGCGGTGAATTTATTTTAAACTTTCGCAGTTGGGGGGGTTTTCATTGTAAGATTTTCCAAAATCGTTTCGTTTATTTTCCAAACAAAGCAATGTTGAGCGCGGGGGTTTTTGTGGTGTCACACGCAATTTGATTTCCAGGTAACAATGGCTGCGTAATACATTATGTATCCGTAGACATTCTTAAAGAGACGTGAAAGGGAAATTAAGTTCAATTATACTCAGGCTGTGGACAAAAGGTCTGCAATTGGGAATTAAGACTTGTGTAACCGAAGATGGTAGATAAACTGTGTTGAATTTTTGAACAGAAGATTGAATAAGATTGGAAAATGAATTTATCTTAAGTACATGCAAACGGGTGATAAATTTTAAAAAGGACATCACCGCTTTTGTAGACATCGTATTCATAAGATTATATTACTGTGTGATACAAATTTCTTGTCGAGTATAACGAAATTGCATGAAGCAAAGTCGAACCATGCAGCAAACGTGATTTTTAGGTGTTGGATTGGATTCAAAATAGCGGCTGACAGTCTGTTAGTCCGTATGTTAGACGCTTGTAACTTTTGAACCGTTTATCTAAGCTAGAGAGCTAGATTCGGTAGGGTGATAGAGTATCACCACGCTTACAGTACATAATAGGGGAAGGATGTGACAGTTTCGGGGGTACCAAGCATCCTGCAGGGAAAATGCGAACGATGAATGCGAAAACTCTGCAGTTAAGAGGTGAACCTGGGCCTTAACCATCAAGCTATAAGTGGGTTGATAGCCCTTTCCACTTGTGTGCGCCTCATAGATTGTTGATTGTAGGTAGAATTTAGAGGTGGAAGCCCAGCGAATTTGTGTATCGATTGTAGTTCCCCGATTTGGAGTTCTAGTCAATGAGATACTCGACTAAAAGCACATGCTCTAGTCCCATTTTCTTGTTAAACCCGAGTATCTGGAGTGGATGCAACGATGGTAGATCTTCGTCTGATAGTTGATAGGCGCTCAAGTGCTTCCTTCTTTTGTGGATCAGTGCTCAATATTCTTTAAGAAGGTGCCCTGGGGTTTCCTCAACATCTCCGCGAAATCTGCAATGTCCACGTTGCTCTATACCCAATTTTCTGAGGTGCTTCTTAAATTTACAGTGAAAGAAAGACTAATTTGGTTGATGTTTGCTTGCTTCTTTCCGGTTATTATTCCCGAGAAGTTCTTTGCCCTGACTTAGCTTAGGGAGTTCTTCGCAAAGTTTTACTCTTTTGCTGTCTTTTTCCTTCTTGGCCTCTTCTCGTATAGTATGCGATCCCAGGCCGCAGAATGGTTCTGGACCGGTTAAAATGACCTCTGGGCTTTTTCTTGCTAGTTCACCAGCTACTTCGTTTCCCTCTTCCCCCACGTGGCCTGTTATCAAGTGAAGAGTGACACTGTTATTCTCATTCCGATGGTTTATCTTGGCAAGGCACTCCCACACTATTGTAGACCTGATTTTATGAGACCTCAACGCCTTGATGGTGGCCTGGCTAACCGACAGTATTGCGATATCTTGCCCACAATATGTATTTTCTATCGAAGTTGAGATGGGAGCATTTTTCGATTGCGCATACGTTTGCTTGGAAAATACTGAGATATGTTCCCATGGTTTCCGAGTACTTGGGAACAGGCGTCTGAACTAACCTGTGGATGTCTTGGACGCATTCATGTACCACTTTATGGTACTTTGTTTGAGTTGGTACATCCGGACTTCACTGCTTTATTCTCTTTTGCTACTCATCTTCCAGTTCAACTTTCTCTAGAGGCAGTAACTCTTGATCATATCATCCCTGAGGCTATTCAACAGCCTCTTTGATTATTAATAGTGTGGTTTCCTTGGTAATCCTTTTTAGCACTAAATGTAGAGGGGTGAGTTTCCATTTCCAGAAGTGCTGTGGGGCAGGTACTCATAGCCCCTGTTATGCAGACGCAGGCTAGCGTTTGTACTTTCCCAAGCGTTTCGCTCACTGTGCTTAGCTTGATTCTGCGCCACCTAAGAGGAGATCTTCTTCTACTGGGTTGTCCGAAGACACTGCGGCTCGGAGCGCTGGTGTCAATGAGCTGTAAGTGCCCTAGCCAACTCAAACGTTGAATGCACAGTTTTTTTTCTTTTTGACTAGATCGATGTTGTTGTACAGTTCGTATGGCTCATCGTTGAATCCTTTCCTTCAAAGTCTACAAAGAAATTTTCGTTCGAAGCGACCACGGATATCTTCACCTGCCTTCGATAAAAAAAAACATGCCGCACCGTACAATAGGACTGTGTTGAGAAGAGTCGTATGTATAATATAAGGTCAACTTAGAAGTTCAGGACGTGGCCTAACAACTCAATTGCTTTCTTAACTCTAAGATACAGCGATTGGCAGGACTTATTCTTGCTTTGATTTTGCGTTGAATCCCTTGCTACGTCGAACTTATGACTGTTCACTGCGACGTTCTGTACTATTCGCCAATGTTGCATGTCACTTCTTGTTGACAGCATGTACTTTGTTTAGCCCTTGTTTAGCCGCCCTATCCTTGCAAATGAGGCTCTGATAGCCCGCTGAGTTCTGTCAATATCGTCGTTGTATACAAGTTATTGCACAGACTTTTCAAGATATTGTGTTGGCTTGTGAGTTTGGAACAATCTTTTCAAGAATGATGTTGAAGAAGTCACAAGACGAAAGGATGGGTAATTTAACAAAAGCCGTGCTCTTATGTTATGACAATGCACTGTTTCACAAGGGTCAAATAGCCATGGCTGCTATGGCATCATTTGTCTTCTAGAAATTCACCTTAAAGTCTTGTCCCAGAATCCAATTAATATAAGAGGAGGTTACAAAAAATGAATACTATTGTGCCATAACGCAGTCTATATATTAAAAGGAACATAGACCGTGTTTTTCACCTTTAAATAGGCCCATAGCTTATAGTCTGAACACTCTAATCATTCTCTGTACCTTGAGTGTAAGCAAATTCTGATCGTGGATTTAATTCCGTGGAGTAGGTCCATAGTAGACCAGTCATTCCCAATTTTTATTATCTAGAGTTTTGGTTGTTAGGATCTCGATAGGCTTCTTGAACCATCGATGACAGTCTACTGGAAACTAAAGGACCAGCTTTTCTACGTAGCTCACTAATGGCCCGTGACATAAGAATTGTTTACCCCTACGGTTTTGGGGGTGACTTTCGTAAGCCTACCAAAAGTTATAAAATAGTTCATCGTAGTGTTGTGCTTAAGATTACCCTGGACTGCTTCTCAATTGCCATCGTGTTGACAAGTTTTACTATATTCTTCTAATCTCGTGGCCTTAATTGACCGCGTTTTGAACGTAAACAATTTCGTCTTAAAAGTACTCTCACATTCCGTGCCCGCAGAATTCTTATCTTGTTTTTCACTTCATTAACCCCTAAACACCTCGTCTCAACCTACGACAAAAAAGCGCACTGATTACTGGACTTTCGTAAAACGATTGCACGTTCATCAGAGTAGGACAGTTTCCAGGCTTGGAGAGGGTTACCGCGCAGGTGTTCATTGGAAATCCGTCATATTTCCGTCCTTGAACGGACCACGGAGATTTGTTCAGACTATTTAATGAGGCAGAGTACAAAAGAAGTTTCGAAACCGATTTTATTAAGCAAGCTTTGGTGCAAAAAATTTGTGTCAGACATGTAACCGACCTGCCACGGCATTCCTAATCGTCTTAGCTGCTTACTTCAAGCCGATTGCATTGGAATGTAATTTATTTTTTAATATAATTCGAAATGGCTTTCTTTAATGCTAAACGTTTAGTCATCGTAAATTGTCGATGACGAATTTTCTCTATGGCACCGCACATAAGTCGACTTCGGCCTTAAATTGTGTAACACTATGCGTACGTCATTTTCTTTAATTGTTTTGTTATTTGGCATAGTCTTGTGTCCCTCGTACTTGTTCAATGCGAACCAATTAAGATGTCACATGCGACGTCTGTTGTTTTCACTTGTGCTATCACATGAATGATTAATCATATGTTGCTCTTCAATTTAACAGTGCAATAAATGTCCAATTAATCGGCCTAAATTTAGAATCAGAAGATAAACTGTCATCACGCTGAAACAATTTAATCTGACATTTCTGTTCATTAAATGTGTTAATTTTTTTTAAATGGATTTGAATGCATCTTACAAGGTCGAATGGTTACCGAAATCTAGCGAAATGTTAAAAATTTAGGAACTTTAACATGATCTGTAAGAAAGGAAATTTTCTCAACTGCGCCATCTATAGAGGAGAAAAACTAGTATCTGCTAAAGGACTTGAATGTTTAAAGCTGTAGTGGTACATCGATGACTTGACTGGTTTTTATCAGTGAGGTTTTAGGCCACGTAAGTTAGTCTAAATTTGGGTGGGAAAAATGTTGGATCATCACATCGTCATGCACGTTGGATACCTATCTGATAGCGAACTAAAGATGAGCGTATTCTGAATCGGACGGAACACTAAAAGTTGCACAATCACATCTAGATGAAGGTAAGCACACTTGTCTTAAACTGGATGAGACACCTTTTGTTGACCTGATTGCCTTAACTGAGTTTCAGAAATCTAGTAAGAACCCTCATAAAGAAGACGTACGGCTTAAGAATTCTCCCGACGGGATCAAGGGTGGCGTTTACAGTCGGACTAGTGATCAGCTTGCAGGGGCGGGGAAAGAATATGGTGACGGATAAACCAATGAGCCAATGGCAGCAGTCTTATCCCCGAAGTGGGTTCCTGACATTAAGTTTGGCATTGAAATTGGTTCTAAAGGGTAGGGTTTGCGCTGTTGGGGTAGCTTCCTTGCCACGTAAAAAAAGTTTAGTTATGATAGAGATAGGAGTCCGGGATAACGATAGTCCCCTTTAAACGGTATACGAAAACGGAACAATTTCGACAGGTTTTTGATAAAATTTTTGAGAATGCCAAAGTGCTTGCGCAAACGTTCCAACAGTCGTGCCATCGACGACGATGTGCTTTCATTGAAATTCTTTACCGGAGCTGATAGCATACCCAACGCTAGCTCAGATCCTTAAATTTTCTTCTGAACTTTGCCTTGCATGTCCAATAGAGAACTCTACTTCCGCGTAGGTCACCGTTTGGGCCCGTTGTATTTACTTCTAGATGGGGAGTTGGACGGGGTTTATTGTTCCGTCCTATACTTCTCCAGGATTTTGCGGAACTGTAACCAGCCCGTAGGGCGTATCATAGCGCCCCTATTGCGGACATAGTGGGTTGCCCTAGGCAGACATGGAGAACGACAGTCCAGCACGAATCTAGATCATTGGGGATGACTTGGAGGAAGCTCAATCGCTTTGCAAAATTTCGAACACGTTGACACGTAGGCGTTGTTAAGAGTAAGAGTGCTTGGTCTTTAAAATTGGCATCGTGCCTAGAATCAGCGAGGGTGCAAGGTTACTTCATCTCAGGCAGGGACCCATAAGCTTTGCCTGATATACTCGCTAGACTAAGTAAGAAATTCTAAACTTGTTCAAGATGATCTTGGAAAATATCCAGGAATTCTAAATGGATACTCACCTTCGTTTAATCGCTTTTATGGTTTATGATTGTAAAGCTAATTATAGCGTACAATGTATAGCTTTGATATTAACACTGTTCGCTCCTCACTCTTAATATGGGAAGGGACACCATAAAGTCTTCGATATACACCATTTTGGAAAGTATTATGCCAAGCTCCCAGGTGGACATTCAATCTACCATCTTTCAAAAGTCAGTGCAACAACGTGCCGCCACTTTTATGAGCAAAATCTTCGTAATCAGCTCTCTAAGCGCCTCTTGCACAATATACGTGGGGGTTATGCTAGGCAGCAACCTGTCCTGGAACTCACACATTGATGGAACCATCGATAGAACTAATCTCGGAAACTGGGAACTAAATCCTTAAATTGTGCCTCAGATGTCCACAGTGGTTCGGTGGACAAAGATTACCAAAGTATAAGGTAAAGGGTATAAGGGTATAAAGCTGAAGGGAGTTCAAGTATGTACAACCAAACAACCAAAATCTGCATTATGGTATGATAGCGCACCACCCTCACTGTTTTCCCAGACGCCATTTTATGTTTACCTCCGGTACGAATACACACTAAAAATGAGACTATGCTTAGCCTGCATTAACTCTTCAATTAAATTGAACTGAACGTACCATAATCAACCATCTTTTGGTAGAAGTATTTGCCATAAACAAGTGGATAAGCCTAGACTAACACCCGTGGCAAATCCACATTTATTTCTTCCGATACCCAAGGTTTTGATCTCAGTCATGATGGAATCAAGCCAGGATTGGAGACAGCTAAATTGCTTTCAGAATTAGCAAATAAATCCGTGCAAAGGATTTGTACAGATAAGTAACAAATGGCTGACTGGGTAGCTAGGAATGGCACATCATCTACACTCACTAGTTCCGAACTGTTCTGTGGAGTTATATGTAAGTGTGTTTCACTGACATCTGTTACTGCAGTTAATCAACTCTCTGCTGGCTTCTGGAGAAAATACATATGCCTTTCCGACGACAGTATCTAGTAGACACAGTTCAGACATAAACTTGGCAGACCACTGCAGATCTGTATGAAACGTCGGTAAAAGGCAGAGAAACCACAGCATGTGGATAAGCGCAGACACCTGGAAACTGATTTGAGAGCGTATTTCAATCAAACTTGGGATTGAAACAGCCTCCGCAGTAGAGAGATCTATAAGATTGAAGCCCCATACGGTGTGAAAAGAAAATAAGAATAACGTAGTGTAAGATATGTCAAGCGCACTCGCATGATCATTTTAGCTGCACAGGTCGAAGATGCAACAAATTGGCATGACAATAGGACCAGTCATGCTATTACCAACAACCTAATCGGGGTACGCAGCTCCGAGCAATACCCTGCTAAAAGTTTCACTTCCTCACTGATATCGAATGATGACCAGCTCATGATATGAAGACCTGGTGGATGACAGCGCGATAGTCCCGATTTTGAATGAGCCTTCCGCAGCAGGAAATTTCCGCAAACACACAGGACATCCTAGTAATAAAAAGAAGAATTCGGTGGGCATTGAAAGAATTGCAGCGCTGAGCAAATCCCGAGTACTATTGATTCCTCTCACAGAAGTGCATTAGAAAATGAGCGTTTTCCAAAGGAGTGAAATGAAGGGATGGTCCTCAAGTTGTCGAAGAAGGGCAATCTTATGGATTACAAAAACTGATGGGGTATATACATATGTTCTCCCGGCTTTCTGGATCAAAGAACATCTGTATTCAACTGTTTACGTCGAAAGGCTTCTGCTCAGGATCTTCCTTTAACACCATGCGGGTCATTATTAAGCGTTTAGATCTACGCTTCACCTAATTTTATGGGCGGACGGTGAGCTGTCAAACGCTTTTCAAATCGGAAGCGAAGTACGATAGGGCTGCATTTTATCACTGCCATTCCTGGTAGCATCAGAAAGAATAAATGGAATTCAGTGGACAATAAAATCGTGCCTTAAGCGCCTGTATTATCCTCACGATGTCTGCCTGCTTTCACATAGAGTGGGGGGCCCGCGTGAAATGGTCAACAATCTAAAAGATGGGACAAACAGCTGTGGCTGCTTCGTTCCAACGTTGAGCCAGTACTTCTACATCGGTGAAGTACTTCGAAAGTAACCGCCATAGTCACTTGTCAGCTGAAGACCTTCGGGAATAGATACATAGATATGTATGTATCTTCGCATCATAATGAGGATTTTCTGGAAAAATCGTGTCTCAAACGGACAGTATGTCAGGCGTCAGCAGACAACATGGTTAGATGAAGCAATTGCCAGTGGATCGGTCATACCTTAGGACGTGAAGACATCTTTATTGCGAAGTATTCCATGCAATAGAATTCGCTCACACAATCCGGCAGAAGAGCGGGCCTTCCTTAGCAAACTTGGCACAGAAGGAGAAATCGAAGTAACTTGGGGAAAGTTGAAGCCAGCTGAAATGCCAAACTCCCTACTCGCATTGCCAAACCAGAGTAGCATGAATTAACTTACCAGGTCGCAGTTCCAATCTTGCATCGAACTCAAGTTCGCCAGATGTCAACGTCAGTTGTGGTGATGTATCACTTTCTACAAAAAAAAAAAAAAAAAAATGAGTGCATATTTACATAGTTTTCTCATTGCTCATCACCTCGATCGTTGTAAACTGCAAAATCCTATGATTAAATGCTTCATTCTAAGTTCAATGAGTATTCCATTAGACTCAAGAATGAGTTCATTCCTAGTGGATCTGCTTAAAGCTTTCCCACGTACTGTCAATGTCAATAGACTGTGATGATACGCAAGCAATTGAGAATGACCTGCGGTTGTTTACTTCAAGTTAAGTAACCTCAGATTGTACAGATATACTTGCAGTGGTTGCGAGATGAATGAATCGGAAGATGTAATTATTTCTCGTCGTAATCTAAAATCTGTTCCAATAACCGGGGGAAAACCCCGATTTTACAGTGCTGTGTATGGTCCTTTAGAACGTCGAAGAACGTAATTAAAACAGACAAACGGTCGGTCGCTTAATCAACGTTACGTTGGAACACTTTTACGCAAGCAAAACAATTGCATAAGCCTCAATGTCCAATGTCAATGCGCAAATAAATTCATATCTCCACAACGACCGCAGACCGGCCAGATGTCACTCAATCACTGCAGCAGATACGATGAGCTTCACCAGCGTTTACTCCGCACCACAGCCAACCTCCCCCCTCCCCCACCCAGAGAGGAGAGTCACACATCTCGCCCATTTCTCAAGAGATCGACCACATGACCAGCACACTGCACTGGACGATCAACATTCCCCAAAGTCAGACAAATTGTAAACACAGACAAAAAAAAAACAGACTTCCTCGGCTTCCACTATCTTACAGCGTACACTCGGGGTCTGCCGGCCACTTCCTCCTCCAGAGACGTAACTTCTGCAAAATTTTATTCCCAACCCGCGCGCCACTAATTTTTTAATTTGTCCGCAGTCGTTTGAATGGTTTTTTTTTTTATTATTGTTGCCAGTAATTAAACTGAATTCGTCGATGTTTCAGTTTTTTTTTGAATTTTTTTTTTTTTCGGTCCGCCGACAGTTGAAACGAAAGTGAAGTGCGGCGGTGTGGACGTCGTCGTTGCTGTTTGGCGGAATCAGAATCGAAATCATAATCGGAAAGCGCGCACAACAGTCCGTCGATTATTATTATTTTTTTTTTTTCAAATAATAACTTCAAGTTGCTTAAAAGGAATTGTCTCGGAATTCAGAACGTTCAGTTGAGAACGAACTAGTGAAGTGTTAACAATTACCTAGTAGCGAAAGGAGTGAATAATATCTTAAATAAAAAATAAAGTGAAAAAACTAATCATGGCCAAGTCATTAGCAGCAGTTGCACTACTTTTATTGATTGCGATCAATGGGATTTTAGCCGACATCGACGATAATGAGGTTCAGTACGACACTCATAGTAAGTTAGCATTACAGGCTCGTTAGAGTGTATTTAAGTGAAATTTAGTGTTTTTTTTTTTTAAATTAACTGCGCGATTAATTCAAGTCTGAACCATGTACGTGATTGACTTTTTGGATTTGAATTTTTTTTTTTTTTTTTTGGCTCGTACATATTTTTCAAACTTGAACGCTGATGATTCTATCTATCAGTTTGAACTCCTTCACCTTTTGTTCTTGAAAATACTAAATAAGACAGTGATGATGGTGATTATATTGCGCAATAATATACTCGTATTTTTTCTTAAATTGTATTTCGTGCAAACTTTATAATGATTATGCATAGAAAGTGTTTGGTGGTTTTGAGTTTTGGATAATTGCTATGAAACTGGCTCTGATGATTTTAGTATTAAGTTTAATTTATTTTTTGAGACTAGTTCAGATGGGTTAAATACCAGTTTGCCGGCTTCACTTTCTTTAAATTACGTTATGTCGTTAGAATGATGGCCACCGCAATTAAACGGGCGGAAATCCCTGCAGTAACACTTTCTTTTGCAATAAATTAAGTTTAATAATTCCATGGCCTTTACGTATACGAAATATTCAAGTGGCTACAAAGCTTGGAAATAATTTGAATACTAAACCATCAACTAATGGAAGAGTAGTTATATTTTATTACCAAATTTAAATTTATGACAACGACTGAAGGCAGCACAGGAGTTTCGTTGACACTATTCAGTAGTGGAAATAAATATGAAGGCACTTTGGGAATGAATGTATCTTTGTATTTGATTGACAGAAAAGTTAAATTTTTGCCTAACGAAAGGCTAAGTAAATAATCCAACTTTTAGTAGAAGAGGACTTTCTAAGACCGAAGAAAAAACAAGCGGAAATATTTTTAAAGGCATTACGTTTATTCACATTTGATAAAATGTATGACCACTTTCAGTCTGAAAATTAACAAAATATCCATGAATGCATTTAGAGAAGAAAATGTCGAATAGTTTTGCCTCAGTTTGACAGTTTTTCTAGGATCCATCGTGTTAGTGCTTAGATGCTTTCGAATTGGTGTCCACCGGCGTTAACTTTTCAGGCGAAAATACATACTCGATTTTTTAAAGAGCTCATATATTGGCTTTACACGGTTAGTCTTACACTGGAAAATTCATCAATATCTGACTACTTAATTCCCTCCATTCAATAATATATTTCCGTTTAATAACTGCTGTGAAGTTTAGTCTTGATGAGTTCACAAGTTCTAAAAGCTGATTTTCTAAACTTTTTACTCATCAATACTTCGATCTTCGGGCTGAAACTGATCCCTTAATTGCGGTTGCCATCAGGAGCATACAAGTTGAATCCTTTTATCCGTGGCTATGAACTATTGTGTTGTGCGTCTCCCCAACACATGTGTAGTTTAGCCAAATTGATCGTAAATAGCGAATCCAACTTTGTTTTTATTTCACTCGAAATGCGTCGGAAGTACTTTGTGTTGTCGAGTAATGGTTTCTGACTTAACTAAATTTGTTTCCATAATTTTCTTACAGTTTAAAAAAAATTATGAAAGTTAAAGATTTATTGATTTCCTCTGCAATAAATCGCTCCTTTGAATATGGGAGATTTTAACTTAAAGGAAATGACTTAGTAATAAAATTGGGCAGCCAGTTTGATGTCATATTCCAAAACCATAATTAAGAAGCTTCTCATTGAAAGGCATTTCTTTCGAAAGCAGATAACCGAGTGAGGTGGGTCGGTGAAAAAAAATTGTTGGTCTTTTCTAACAACTGAACCACGGCGCCTAAAATTGATTACAAATGACTAGAGGCTAGGTACGACCTGCAATATTTTGCTGCACATACAACTTAATATGCAATAGTGAAGAGAATTATTTTTTCTAAGCGTTGAAGGATTTCTGTTGCCTTTATAATTATTTCTAACGCAGTATTTCTAAGCGATAAGTCTAAGAACTACCTCAGAATAAATTTGTATATATCGGTTTCCATAGAAATTTTGGATTTTTTTATAATATGTAAAATTTTTTTTAGGCATTTAATTAGACACTCAAAGTCTTTGATTACTGAAATAGAACCCGAAAAAAATGTTGCTTTCTGTTCGTCTGTCGTTTGTCTTTTTTGGTGTTTTTTGGGATTCGAACTTCCAACTTACCACTTAGTTATCTGAACCACGGTGCTCACAAAATCTAGATATGCATAACAGCTCTTGAAAACTGGTTGGTTAATACCTTAAAGTACTCTGCCATCATATTAAGAACTCGACTTTCTGCTTTGACAACCATTCTGATGCCTTCCTAGTCTGATGTTCAGATTTTCTTTTCTTGTTACTTAGTTTAATGTTAAAAAAAGAAAGATTTTTTGAAACCAAAAGAGGGGTTAGAAATCACTAAAAAAGTGCAAGATAACTTAGAGCTCAGATACTTAAATTTGTAGCACTTCTTTTCTTTTTCATACCATGATGAGCAAAGCTATAAAAATGAGATTTAAGCCTACGCAAAAGCATAGCTCATACAATACAATTCCTAGCGCTGACAGCTTTTTTCGTTTGTCTCATCTTAGAATGTAGTTCAGGAATGCAGGCCAATGTATTACGCTCAGTTAGAGGGTCTTACTTGCCTCTCACAATATATTGGATTCGTATGCATCTGCATTAGTCGCCGTTTCGTCTGAATCATTGAATTATGCTACCCATACGGAATAATGCTATTCATTGTGTTATTCAGAGGAATTGAATGCTACCAGTCTAATCATCGGTGGACGTAAAACATTTCAATTTAGATTTGTGGGATTTCATATTGGAATACTCAAAGCCCGTCAAGCTGTCTTTGTCAAACTTGACTTTTTTATACGAAATCTTTCGCTGTAGAGTTTTTATTAAGCGGGTGAAAATTTTTGAAGTAGAGTAACGATGTAGGTACATAAATAGGCAGAAGTAAAGACGTCGATTTTTTTGTTGACATTTTACGAGACCACTAGTTTTATATTTAGGTTGCGTGCCCATAACGTCCATACGTCACTTTCTCTACAAATTTTGACTTCTCTGTCAGCTGGGAAACAAATTTCTTGATACTTTACCAGAATATTGAAGAACTATCCAAAAAATTAGCAAACAGGTTCAATAAGACTCCAGAATGGTTCTGAAGTCAAAGGAAATAAATAAAGTGCTCAGGAATTTTTCCTCTCGACAAGGAATATTTTGCGTGCAGGGGATTCATTTTCCCTTATCGGGTATCACAATGACCTGAATGTGCTGTAGGAAATACAACCAACAGTAGCCAAAATCATCTCCCTAACATTTGGCATGTCGTATAATATTCAACACAGTTATTTAGCTTAAGTTAGCAGACGTTTTTAGTTTAGCTTATCTGAGGTTTGCCATCGATAGGAAAAGAATAAATGTACTCCCTTTAACGGCTACCTGAGGAGTGTTGGTGTACTGCTTTCGGCTCATACCTGCCTCGTCATTTCATCAGTCTGTCTAATAGTATCTGTTACAAATTTGTTGTACAAATTTTTGAGCATTCAGTAGCCGAGAATACGGTTTTGATAGTGGCATGACTATGTATAAAGATGGCGGTGTATTTTGTATTTGTTTGGCGTCTCAGATAGCCCGCAGGTTCACCTGGAAGACACTGACAGGAAGTTTGATATTTTTGCCTCGTCCAAGAACACATTCCGATCAAGTCTGAATTTCATTCTTCTCATCAACCATTCGAGTATTTTATCCTGGTTGAGACACATATTTGGAATTCTTTCTTAAACTTCATTCTAGGAGGAATGTAGTTTTCCCTCTTCCCTTCACGGAAGATGACGTATAGATGACACTTGTTCTACATAAGAACATCGATGGTGGAGAGTTCCCACACTTCCCTTCTTTAAGTCCTTAAAGTTTTTCGTGGTTTTTCAAATTTGTATCGCCATATCGGTTGATACACTTTCAGGGTGGTTTCTTAGTGTCATTTGGTTATTCTACGTATATAACACAAATCCACGGTACAAATTCAATCATTACATTGGCTTCACAAAATACAAGTCCTTGTTCTAAAATTCTCCTTTTTTTTGCATCCTAAAATTAAATATAAATTTAATCGAAATTTAAAATTTTTTTTTTTTCGTTACAGTGTTCCAAGGCGTAAAAGTCTATCGCAACGATAGAGAATGTGCAATGCTTGGTGGTCTCTGTGTACACAGAAGAGATTGCCTTGAAACCTCATCGAAACAAGGACTTTGCCCATCGAGTAGACATCTCGGTGTTGAGTGCTGCTATGAATGTAAAAGAATTCAAATATAACTTCTTATAGTTGATTCTAATTAACTTAAATTTTAAATTAAAATTATGTGTCTGTATATTTTTAAAGTACCCGTAAGGCCAGCACCTTGCCGGCAACATTTGGGCGACTGTAAGGACAGGTGTCCCAGACAGCTTGTTAGACCGGGAACCGATTGCAAGAACGGACAATTTTGCTGCGTATTAGTTTGAGGGTGAAATCCCTAAAATAAAAAAAAAAAAAAAATCTGTGTGTCTATAAACTAGCATGAGGGAGGAGAGAAACGAAGATATTTTTTATTGTTTTTTTTTTTATATAGTTTGTGGGTATTTGTTGTATAAAAAAAAATATTTTTTGCAGTTAAAAAAAACCGAAAAAAAGTAATTGTGAAACGGAGACTTGTTTGTTGTTGAGGAGCGTAATTATATTATTTAAGGAACCCTTATTCTATTTATATACTTATTCTATGTCTGTGAATAAAAAATGTATTTAAGTTTTATTTTATTTTTCCTGAAATGAGTTTTTGTTTTTATTTTAAGTTTAATTGAAAGCGATTTGGTTGCCAATGAAATAGTGAACGGAAATAGAAACAAATTCCAATCTGGACATGGTAATAAAACACGTTTAATGGAATTCAAAAGAACGTGTTCGCCTATTAACTTTGAACAAATTTCGAAAACTTTCATTCATATTTCAAATGTTTATGAAAAAAAAGTAGTTTTATGTGCAAATGGCGTAATTAAAAGCAAGTTTTTAAGTTTACGGCTTCTGAGATTCATGTGCAGATTGAAATGTGTCAGGGGTAATTTTTTTCTTTGGTACTAAAACTAAATGCGGACAAACTATTCAGGTTTTACTGCTGTGTTGACAATGACATACTAATATTCAGCTCGGCTACTGAATTCGATTTTTGGCAGAGAAATTCTGGATGACTCCGTGTTATTTTTGGATACAAGCTACATGGTGTGTAGAATTCCGATAGCTCTGCTTGAGAGCGGGTTTTACGAATAGTTAGTTTTTTAGTTACAAACTTTATATAAAAAGTTGGAAATTTATTTGGGTTTAGCATATTGCCGCCTGCCAGTTTGGCAATTGACATGTGCAAAAATAAATTAAAAAGTGAATTTGATTTGCCATGTAGAATGTGAAGTGCGAGGCAGATTTTGCAAGGTTGGTGTGGCGCAAGAGCTTGGTAAACCGAAGCTAACTTAAAGCCACAGAACAACTTGTCTGAAATTCGCAAGGAAATATGCTTACTGGGCCGGGTGGTGGAAAAATGTCCTCTTCAGCGATGAAAACAAATATAATTTACACGGTCCAGACAAGAAGGATTTTTGGGTTACAAAATGAGTCCTTGCGCTTTTATACAGATGGATCTGAAACAGAATCATGCGTCGGTGGGGGTATCTTCTCCAATGATCGCAACTAAAAAATCTCCTTCCACCTCCATAATGAGTGTAGCGTCTTCCAGGCGGAGATGGTAATAAAGGAAGCCTTGTCGTGGATAAGGCATAACGTGATATCTAAGCGGGATATCATAATTTTTACTTACAGCCAAGTCGCGATTAAATCTCGGCAATCTGCCACCTTTAACTTACGATCTGCCCTGAATTGTCGCCTGTCCCGTAACTAGATGGCTAATTAATTCAATATCCATCTCATCTGGATTCCGGGCCACAGGGACATTCGAGGAAATCGCTTGGTCGAAGAGGTCGAGGTCGAGGTGATCGAGGCGAATCTCAATCCTTAATCCTGAACAACTTAAGGAGACAACGCCGCGCCGCGGAGCCAAGCTTAACTCAAAAAACACTAAAACTTCGTTCCAAAGTCAATATATGGAGATTTTAGACCAACCTGCTTCAAGTCCAGATCTAAATCCAATAGAAAACTTATAGGGGTATTGCCTAGAAGAGTTTAAACAAAAGTAAGTTTTCCTCGACAGCTGAGCTAAAGGATTGTATCCGACGGACTTCTGTAGGTTATGTTAGGTAGATGGGTGCCCTTTGACTTGCTTGACGCACTGCCCCATAATGATACCAGAGACGATTTATTGCGGTTTAGATTAATTAGAGAAAGGAATATCCTCTTGTCACAGACCGCTCATAGGGCTCTAGCCATCACGCATGTATCCAAGTGATCCCAGCGCCTTTACTAGTAGGTTCGTCGTCGATGAACTTATTAAAAAGCTAGTGGGAGGAGAGAGACTGTGAAATATACAACGCTGATCTCTTCCTTGCACGCTCGTCTGATCTTTCTGGATAATCTATGAATGTGCCCTGGTACCCAGCTTAGGTCACCGTATTGGCTCTCGATACTTTATTTAGATGTCTTCTGCATATGTTTACTAGTCATGATCTGATTACCGTGGAGTACAAGGTCTTAAGGGCTACATGATTATCACTGTACATTGTAATTATCTTGTCGACGATACTGTCTTCTAAGATAACTTTTACCTGAGGGTTGGATGTGATCTCGGCTTGGAAAATTCTGCAGTCGTTTACAGTACTCCCAGCTCCTCTACTAGGGTTCATTTTGGAACCGTATTTACTGGTTCCTCAAGCTGTTTCTATTAGCAATTCTGATATTGAAATTCCGTCAAAAGAAAGTGTCGCAGTCACATATTCGGTTATTAGCTGCTAGGTAGTAGTTTTCCATCGGGATATGATATAGGCATGACCATATGGTGCTAACGACCACAGTTCGGCTTAATGCAGTTCTGGCAAGACCTTCTTGCAGTAGATATCCAGAGGAGTGAGTTTTAGCATCGTCTCGATTACCTCTGTGGGGGTCGTTTAAATAGGTGTTGTAATCCCGATGCAGGCGGTTTTCTGGATCTTGGTGAATGGAATGGAATCTTCAGTAGCAAAGAGCAAATAAATGATTCTACCTCTGCGCGTTCAAAATATTATTTTCTTCATTAGATCTTAAGAATCTTTTGCCGAACACATTTAAAATTGGATATATTGTAAGGAAGCGATACACATCCGTTCTTGCAGTCAGATTATAGACTTTGCACGAGTTTGGTAGCTCAGATTGATGTGATACTTTGACAAAGGAACTCGCAAAATTATAAGCGCAAGACTAGAATATAAATATATAAATATACTAAAAGAGACTCAGGTCTCTGTTTTCAACAGTTCGTCTTTAAAAAGAAGCGAAGCATCACACTGGCAATAGAGGCAGTGTGGGACATTGGGTGTGAAGCTATCGTAGACCCAGCTTGAGCTGCATAGTTAGAGCGTTAAGCAACCTGCAGCTACTACCAACATAGAGCACGGAAGAGGCGCCAAGGATGTGCAAAATTACGGAAGAAGTTCCCTAAGAGTCAGCGTTAGGCTAAGTTCGGAAAAACATAATATATGATGGCAAACTGAGACTGCTGAGCGGAGTGGACATTGTTGGATATGCGGATGACATCAAAAATGTGAGACAATGGCTTCATGCATCAGGCCTAAAACCCCAAGACGGAGGCAGTACTATGTAATAAGCAGTAAGAACGGCTTACCATACAGATCGGTGAGAAAATCATAGCATCCGATCCTTTCCATCAAGCCCGCCCTCAATCTCCATCCAACATGGTTTGAAATGTGATTTCATAGGACTTTTCGCGTTGATGATCATGTTAAATCTGAGAAATAGGTTACAATAGAGAGGAAGAGCAAACCTTGCGCACGTGAAGTTCAAACAATCTCTCTAGAAGGAAGGTCGGGCTGATGATTCTTGGCGAGTTGATAGTCGTCATTTACAACCATTTGCGTGAAAACAATTTGATCACTGCCCCAGGGAGAGGGTACATATGTATGTACATATATACATAGGGGAATGCTAGGCCGGGCAGTGAAATTTTGACACAGTAACTCGTTTATACCATAGTATAAGTCCATATGACCGGACACACAGTCATTGAAGCCAATGAAGGTTAGAACAGCACTAAGGCTATTTTGCTTTTTGACGGATTCTGGAAGGATGGTTGGGACTCTGCAAGCTAAATCAGTGATACAAACCAGAAAACAAGTCACTCATTCGCACGCTTAGCGTATCTAGTCTTTATGGACATGTGAATTTATTCGAAATATTAAGCAGAAGACTCCCGAATTTTCTAATTCCTTGTGCCCTATACTTGCCTTTCTCAATAGAGATCATCCAGAATTCTTCCTAAGCATTAACAATTGCAGGGGTCTCCTTTGTTGCTGGTTTATATTGCTTGTGTCATTTTCTAATTTAGATTTTCTAAACTTTTATAGCAAACGATTAAATAGCCGCTGTCGGTGTTTTCATAGTCGTTGTATAAAAACTTGAAAAAAAATTTAATGTATCTGATCGAAATATTAAGACTCATCGAAATTCCCAGAGATTAGCTGGACTACCGCTGAAAAAAAAAACCATGAATGAATGCGCCTTACAACTTTATCTTCTGACCTTGGATTCGAAATCTTGAAAAGGGCAAAGCCTCGCCAGCATTAACTGGGTTACTGTGAGACTCAGCTTGAATCATTACACTTACAATCGTCTGAGCTTTCACTTATGAGTTCATTCAACTCACCCAATCGAGATAAAATGTGTTCCCACCTTAAAATGCTTTCCCAGTAGTAAGAGACTATTTCGTTCCCAAAAATTCCCTTATTCCAGGCAAAGCAACCCATTAACGCCTAGTCATCATGGTCCAACTAGGAAATAGTTGACAATTCCGAACATCGTATTTGTTTTTGTTTTCGATGAATTTAATCGCTTGTCCATGGATTGTTGGACAATTAAACGAAATGCAAAAAAAAAAACACGCGACCGAAAAAAATTAAATTTAACGTTGAACTTGACATTGGGGCGGATACCAGAGTTGCTGGCTTATCGCGCACATGATGTATGTAAATGGGCGAAAAAAAGGAGGAAAACGTCGACTGTCGATTGTCTATTATTTAAATAATTTATTGAGCAAAATTAATTGAACAAAAACTGTTGGGTTGTCGATATTTTGTTTTTGCTGCTGCTTGCGATTGTCGTAAAATTCATTTGGATGTGCTGTAGGGGTAGGTAGTGGGTGTTCGTACGAGTACGAAGTAATGCAGATGCCAGAAACGGATTTTATCTTCCTCATACGTGATATAAATAAATTAAGGGAAATCGATTCACGAAGGTATGAACGTGTATGCATAAGTTTAAATTAATGTCGGCTCATGTTTGCTAGCACTGGGTTGAAAGCTGCATGAAAGCTTAATTGGATTTAATTGAAACTTTGCTATGTTACCGTTGGTGCTGAGATTCCTTCAGCAAGACGGTGGGCGCCGTGGCTCAGTGGTTGGTTAGCCGAGGCTTCCACCTCTGGTGAATCTTTGGAGTAACGTCCGAAGTAACGATGAGGAAGCTTCTCAATCCTCCATTTCATTTCATTTTTAATGCATTTTATTTTTTGGAATTCATTTTTACTTACGAGCTAGACAAAAACGCTTAAAACTAGCTTAACTAACTTAACTTAATCTAATTCTAACTTACTGACCCTATGCGGGTACTCTAAGCTAAACCTAATGCTTAAAACTATGTCTTTCGACGTAACCTAACTTAAAATTAATTATTTATCTAAATGACTTAACAACTAGGATAACTAAGAAAAATTTAGAAAAACTTAGTAGAGGAACGTGTTTTTTAAACTATAATAAAAGTCTTACATCTAGAACTTAAAAACTACCTTAAAAATAAATCTTAAAACTAACTTAACAATAAGCCTTAAAACTACCTTAAAAAAAAAATCTTAAAACTACCTTATTCTAAACTATATACATGTATATATACAAAATATATATACATATATATGCACAACATATGTATACACAAGACATGTATACATACATTTATGATTTTTTTTTTTTTTTTTTTTTTTTTTTTTTTTTATACCTACACCTAAATCTTAAACCTATGTAAGCCGGCCAGGCCAGCTTTGCGCCTTAGGAGGAGCTACCCTGTATCATAAGGAAACGACGAGGGAGTTCCCTCTCCGTCCCCTAACCACCAGAATGTCTGATGCTGCCTTGCTACGTCTCGCAAATCGCGACCTGCTATCGCTCTACTGAACCGAAGACGCTCCGTCATGCTGAGCGCGACGTCTCGGTCGTAGTTGAGTCGCCTATCCACAGCTGTCCGGGCAACATGGAAGATTAGCGGCACCGCTACTTTGTCCTGTATCAGACCTTCTCTATCTAAATAGAGGAACGCCTCTGGGGGAATGAAGCCGTTAAGGCGCACGCTCTCATGATACATATCATTGGGGTAGTAGGCCCCAGAGATCAGGTTATTCATCGAGTTCATTGCTCTTGCAATGTGCCTTCGAATCATCTTGATCAAGAAATTATCCACCCTGCTTATGTCCGCCTTGTTATAAAGGATCTCATTGGAGTAGAATTTTATGTACTGAGACTCTGGTGTTCTATATAAGCGAAGGCAGGCCCTTAGGCAAGCCCTCTCAAACACCCGAATCCTTTCCAACGAGCTTGCTCCCACGTTGAACCACACGGGACAACCATATACGAGCATGGGCCGAATGAGGGCCATGTAGCAGATTACCTTCACCCTCGCATCGAGTTGGCTGCTATAAAACAGTCTCTTTGTGAGGGCGAAAGCCGCTTTGGCTCTGGCCAGAGCAGCATCTATATGTTTGTTAAAATATAGATACTGGTCTAGCCAAAACCCAAGGTATCTGACTACATTTCGAGACGCTAATGGTTGTCCGTGCTGTCCCACTATTGAGAACTTTCGCCAATTCTTTCTGGTATCCGCAGAGGCCCCAGATAACGACGTCCTAAACAGGATGGTTTCCGACTTCTGGAAGTTGATTTTCAACTTCCAGTCGTCGCAATATCGCTTGATCTTATCGAAGTCACGCTGCAAGAGTATTGCAATGACCTCGATCTTTGGTCCTGATCTGTACGCTATCAAGTCGTCGGCGTACGCTATAGCATGGTGAAGAGATCCTACGAGATCACTTGTGTAAATGTTAAAGAGGATCGGCGAATTTACCGCGCCCTGTTGCAGACCATTTTTAATATCAAACGTACCAGCAGAAGTCACATTGCCATTTTTCACAATGAACTGTCTACCGGTGAGCATGTTACAAAACATGTATAGCAGTGGTTTACTTATGCCCAGCCTACTCAACTTGTAAAAGAGTCCCTCTAGCCATACGGTATCGAAGGCCTTCTCCAAGTCAACCAGGCAGGCACCCGTGCATTGTTTCTTGCTTTTGTTCCATTGGATATCCGACACCAGTTTAGACGCGGCATGTATTGTATCATGCCCCGCCTTAAAACCGAATTGGTTATCCGGAACTATATTCATGTCCTCAACCCACTTAGACAGGGCTCTATTGACCACCTTTTCGAATACCTTGCTGATGTTCGGAAGGAGACTTATTGACCGGAGATTTGCCGGATTGGACGTATCTTTACCCCTTTTGGGAATAGGATGAACCACCGCTGTTTTCCAGTGCGCCGGATAATGTGCATTATTCAGCGCATTGTTAAACAGGATGGTGTAAATGTTCACCGCTTCTGGAGGGAGATGTCTTAGCACAATGTTAGACATTCCGTCGATACCCACGGATTTCTTCCTTCTCAATGATTCGAAGATCGCTTGGAGTTCTACCTTCGATATGAACGGGGGATGTACCTCCACATTGGCGATGACATTATTTGCCATATTATCGTCATTGAACTCGGTGAAACCATTGTTCTCTGATCGCCAGTGCTGTATATCATTTTGAAGGTAAAGGTTGTGCACAAGGACTCGACTTTCCAGGTCGTGGTTCGGGCAAATACTATCATTCACCTTATACACTTCCTGAAAAGTCGCTCCTATAGCCTCTACCTTCTCCTGCGGATCTTCGATCACAAAGAAGTTGTCATCACTGACTGCGTTCCCTGGATCTATGCCTGCTGTTATAAGTATATGTACGTTGCTCGTCGTTCGGGGGATCTTAAGACATGGCAGGTCGTTCTGATTATTCCTCCGAAATATTTTATTTATTTGCGGGAACATACTCGGGTTGCTGGATTTTACAGCCCGAATTTTTTTGTTCCAGTGCAAATTTACAGAGAGTCTGTAATTTTCTTTTATTAACTGTTGGAGGTTTTTAATCAACGACTTAAGTGTCCTGATCTCCGAGTTTTGTCTGTCAGTAAACCGCCTGTACAAGGTTTTAAGTCTTGACAGAAGTCTACTTTTTTGTAGGTGAAGTGCGTCAATTGTTGCGTTGCGGTATACGTCAACGTTGTCAGTATGTTGATACCGAGGTATCGTGCTGTCCATCGTTCGTTTAATGGTCTCGTCCATTCGTTGTAGGTATCTGTCGATCTCCTCATTTGACAGGTTCCTATTGGACGGTGGGTAGAGCGAGTTCGAGGAGAGTGCTCTTGTCAGTACTCTGGAGAAGCGTGTCCAACGCGTCCTACTGTAATTGTAGGGGTACGTTTGGACAAACTCCTCCAAACTTCTCAATCCTCCTGTTGGATATGGCTTCAAACTGGGACCTACATTTATGTAATACTAATAAAATATAACACACAGCACGAATGGTTGCAAGATGCTTGACCCTGGATCCCACACGGTCTGTTGTTGTATACTATTCTGCGTTGATATTAAGTTGGACCGTCCAATGGATAGTAGGTGTCGCTGCAGGGCACTGCGTTATCGGCAGGCATGCCACCAGGCTTGGGCTCCTTGCTGCATGGATGACGAAGGAGGCGAAACCATACTACATCTTCTTGAACATGCGAAGCGAGGAATGGAACCAGCGCACTGTCGTTCCAAATGATAATGGAAGAGAAGTGTACGTGGATGGATCACACATCTATGGAGAATCGGGGGCGGGGGTCTACTTGCATCTGTCCTGAGTCAGAGATTTTTGCTATATTTAAGGGCGCGGAACTACAACTCAGTACCGGAACCGAAGGCAACTACATTAACGTCTGCTCAGGCAGTCACACTAGAAAATCCTCGAAATTGGTGAAGGAATGCAAGAAAATCTTGGCGACCAACTCCCAGGTCAACTTGTTTTGTCTGCCTGGTCTCTGCAATATACCAGGGAAGGAAGCTGCAGATGAACTGGTGAGGAAGGGGGCGCAAAACGTGGATACGCCCATGGTTGCAACCATAGGAGTAGTCTTAAGCGTCGTTAAAACCGCATACATCATCTCGTTACCAGAACACCACGAAAACATGTGGTAACGACTGTACGCTTGAAAAGATGCCAAAGCCATGACTGAGCGTTCCTGCTGCCGTCAGACAAAGAGGGCGCTCGATTTAGACGGGAGACAATTAAGACAGATGGTCAGTCTGTACTCCGGACACATCAACGTGATAGCGGTCGTTCCTGAAGCCCGCATATGTGAAGGTGGGTATTATTAGGAGATCAGCCCGAAGGTCTCTGTCAAGGTCGTTATCCATCTCCAACTATAGTCTTTCGGCTGTAATTTCCCTTCCTCCTGTCGATCTACAGGTAACTAGCAGCCGCGTCTCTATAGATTCATGCACGCCGAGACTCTGCAGTGACTGACGTCAGTTTGACTGGTTGGTCGACCTTCTCAGGACCCATTGCAAAAACACCTCGTACAACTGGTGACCTCCCTGGTTTGATTCCTCTGATTCTACGCCTCGTGGGCGTTCAGCGTGCGTCAGCTTCATTGTACTTTGACTCATCTGTCGAGAGAGGAATGGGATTTGGAGTCGCTGCGCCTCTCGGCTTATCTCCTTCTTTGCACCTTGCCTCCTCCTCTTGCCTCCTTCTCTCCATTGCCCTCTTGCATCTTTGAGATATATGAATGAGGAAAAAAGTAAATGTCCTGTAACAGGGACGCTAATATATGTTCAAACACCTGGGGAGACACGTCCCGGACTGAGATATCTTAGACGTTACAGTTTTAGGAAAATCCCGGAGTTTGTTAGAAGTTCAGTACGTTTTGCGGACGAGTGAACCCAACCCGAATCTCCAGTGAACCACCCTTCATTTACAGCTACATCCCCCTTTTGCCTTTCTTTACCCGACAGTTTCTCTAGAGCGGAACACAACAGAATATCATCACCCTCCCAAAGCAACCAACCCACAGTTTCCTCCTCGTCGGGGACTAGATATCCCTCTCTATTTCCAAGAGTCTGTACTGCGGCTTTGTAATCAGCTGCGAGATGCTAGGCTTTTCTGTCGAACAGCTGGATGTTGTTCATGTGGCTCGACTCTTCGATTTCCTTGAGCTGCGAGACTGCGAGTACCCACTTTCTCCTACGCTGAATTTTATTCTCCTCCCTTCGCCTAAGTTGGTACCCTTCCCCCGCTGCCCTTGTTTTACGTCACAGCGCTTTAGGTCACCTAACTCGAAAACATCATCATACAATGGACGTGAGGTTTGGAAAGTTATACGTTCTTACGATCTGACATACGTTCAACATGGGACGGGAATCTTTTTACAACTAGTTTGTATTGTATTGAAAGGCGGGAGAGCCTTCGTGATGCTCTGGCACTGGGGCATCATAATGACGCCTATTATGCCTTGTCTTCAATGTTCGCAGATGAGATGATTTCTGCACTGAAAATGTTCTTTCTAAGACGTGAGAGAGCCGTACACTCCATGAGAATATGAAGAGAGGATTCGTCACTTTCAGGGCATAATCTTCATGAGGGTTCCGGAGAGAGGATTAATCTCGGTGAAGATGTTTTTTCAGTACACAATGTCCACTGATGATTCCAGTCAGGATTCTTAGATTGTTCCTGTCTAGGTTGAGATAGTTTGGGGAAAAATGTTTTGGAGCGCAGATTTGCCCTAGTGAGTTTAGCCACCTGGATTTATTGGATTCGAATAGCGACAGACTCTTGGCGTAGTCTTCTTGGCTTCAAAATTACTAAAAAAATTAATTACCTCAGCATACAATGTTAGTGGAGATAACAACATAAAAAAAACATTAAAACCACATTTCCACTGAAAAACTCTTAAATAATAAACTAAAAATAAGCAACTGACACTTACGAGTACGAGTACTATAGGAAACCTACCAGATTATCTCATAATTCTATGAGGTAATCAATTTCGGTTCCACATTATTTTGATTCAATACTGCGCCGCTTGCTTGGTTAATCAATCTTGTGAATGAAATATCGCATGGAATGGAATTTAGTAAATAAATAAAAATTATGCAAAATTGTGTTGAAAGTTATTTTTAATTTTCTACTATCTGTTGTGCTCTCTGCGAATTTTCGGGATTTTTTTCTATCAATCTACACATGTGGTTGTCAAAATAAAAAAAAAATTCGACTTAATTTTTGCATCAGGGAATTAAGAGTTTATATTGTTTAACAAATAATAAACAAGCTGGGCCTTATCAATAAATCGCTATTTTTAACAGAATTAGTCATTAAATATTTTGTTTTTGATTCTATTGAGAGTAATAGCTGAATAACTCAAGATTAGCTAAGATGTTCGAGAATTATCTAGACTTGAATGGGTTTAGGTGATGGTGTTGACGGTTTTTGATAAGCTTTGCATCGGTATTTCCAGATTTTGAAGCTGAGACTGGTATAGATTATCTAAATTCAGGTTTTTTTTTTAGTAAGCTTACGTGGAGTTTAAAATTATTCTACAGCCAACCAGGCATCACCTTAAATATTCCACCGAATAGGAGGCTTATGTGTATGCCTCTTAGGTTAGGTTAGGTTGAAGTGGCTGCCAGCTAGGAGTCGCTAGCACACTAAGACCAATGAAAGGTCCATTGTGATACCACGTGGATCATGGAAGAAAGTTTCTCTCTACCTACTAGTTTAAAACCAATTAGAGCTTCTTATGAGGCGTAAGAGGCTCTTAATGTCAGCATTCATCAGGTCGCCTGTATCGTTATAAAAGGGGGCTCCTAAGTGCAGCTTCCTTCTACGGAAGAGAGAGCTGGGCAGAAACAAAGAAGTTTCCTTCTCTTCTTCATCCATGCAGCTTCTACAAAAATCGTTCGCAAAGAGGCCTAGCCTTGTAGCATGCTTGCCTATTAGACAGTGTCCAGTGATGACACCTATAGTGGTGCCAATATGCAATCTATTGAGAGAAATTAAATTCTTAGAGCGTTTTAGATCCAGCTTTGGCCGAATCTGTTTTGTCGGTAGACATATTGATCCACTTGTCCACCTAAGCCGGACGCTATCAGCAAGACGCATATCAGATAGGAGAATAATATGGCGATGCGTCAAGTATCCCGACAGATCTGGCCTAGGCTGTATCAGAAACGTTCAAATAGTTTGATCTTGCTGAAGCAATAAGTTATCAGCTCTACTATCGGTGTCTTCATTGGATACTGCCCAATAGGCCCGCATGCCAAAAGTTTAGGTCTCTCGTCAAACCATTTCTGCAGGAGCTACAGGAATGAAGGAGAGAAGGGAACCATTTTTCATTTCTACTGCACATGTCCAGTCATTGGAGTCCTTCGCTTTGATAGCCTTGGCGATCTGAGTAATCATCCTTCACTTTACAAAAACCTGCTGTTAGTACTCCTAGTTAGTTCTTATTGGGCTGAATATATTATGCTAGAACCAGTAATATTACAATGGACCTCTTCTGGTCCAAGTGTTTGTGTATTTTGATACAGGCAGCCACACTTACCCATCCTAACCTAACCCTTTAGAAATAGGACTATTTGCCTTATTCATAAGAAAGGTGAACGCGATTGAAGACTATCAGAATGCTTTTAAGCCAGAAAGTAATCAGAGTCTATAGGTATGATTTTAAGCCCAGACGTGGAATACTGAAGTCTACTAAGCCTTGGCCAAGTGAGCCGTATTCACGAATTGATGGTTCGGTAAGAACGAAGAATCGATGCGAAGATCGCGCATTCTATTGGGTCTTTTTGCGGCTTAAATTATATTAGCCCGTTTTCGTCAAATTGAATAGAGAAAGCAATCGAGGAGTTGACAGATTTTTTGTCACTTTTACAGGATGTGAGGGGAATCAATTTGAGATAAAACTTTTGTTATGAGCAAATAAATTGTGTTACTTCGAAGTTAGAAATTTATATGGATCCAAAAATAATGCACCATTTTTGCATCCATATAAATTTGAACCGAAAGGGTTAAAAAAATTAGATGTAGCACAATTTTTTTAAAAACATTTATGAACTTTGACGTTATATTTTAAATCTTTAAAACAAACATATTTGGATTCTAATCAAAGAGCTCTTTTAAACGATCATATGTCTATTCACAGCCACCTATTCTTGGAACTACGTACTTTCAAAATAACGGTATTTTTTATATACGTTAGTTGTCCACTATTGGTCCACCACTTTACATAAAAGTCATGCATGAAACATTTATAGGTTATGAGCTGGAAATAGCTCAAAAAATATTTAAATATTTAAAAAATAGCCGGATACAGGAGCATTCAGACTCAATCCAGTCCATTGTACTGTCAGGTAGTAACCTCCTTTTTGGCGTAGTGTTGAAGAAACTAAGATATCCTAGTGCTCCTTTTGCTTCTTTAGACTCCAACTTACGAACCATCAGCGGTTAAAATAGTCCTCCTGCTTTGAGTACTTGCGTTAAATTAATTTTTTTTAGCACTGAATGGCAGATCCTTTTCTGCTGGGAGCTTTTCAAGAAGTTAATCTTCTTAGACAATCAGCCACGTTTTCATTCACTGCGCCATGCTCCCGATTCACCGAACGAGGCGAATATGGGGTCTTTAATTCATGGCAAAAAATCGCACGCTTTGAGATACATCTTCACATAAATTTGGCATACTAGTAATGGCGTCTCTTTAGTTACAGTCTCTCCGACTTTCGCAGGTCACAGGGTGACTATAGAGGTCTAGCAGTTAATATTATGGAAATTTGTTTACCTATTTCGTCTGCCGCACATTTTCCTGTTGTGATGGCCAGCAGAGCGTGGAGTTGTACTATTTGGCTATTCCTTTTAAAGGCAAGCGAGAGTCCTTTACTATCATATATTTATTGTGCTGGAAAGAATGGATCTGATAGCAGTCAGGCTGTCGGTATAAATGGAGAACAACTATATTGTATTTTATGGTAACCAGGCGACTTAAGGGCCATGTGTAAGCACAGATCAATCGAAAAACACCGGGACTGATACTCTTAATATTCAGCCAGATTTAATACAATGGTTGACTCATTGTAGAGAATATTTATTCTCTGTCTATTATAACTCACTGAACTCAACTTTTATGGACTCATTGTGGATTTGAAGAAGATGCTATACAACTTGAGAGTTTCGATATCCCTGATTTTTTACTATCGCAGTCTTAGAACAGAATTTATGAAGAGCTTAGGTTGAAGGTCTAGTTTTTCGTGACCATTTGTTTCGTGCGTCTTATATAAATAAAACTCTTTTCAACGGGCATTTAATTGCCACAACGTATAAGCTTTGAATTATTTTATCGTAGTCTTAAGCATCTTCGGTAATTGAGTCCGAAATTATTGGATTTGTACTCCGAAAGCTTAGAGATTTGCCTGAATGCACCTTGTTAAACGATCGTCCAATGTTCAGACCACCATCAGAAGAGCCTCCTGCTTTTGTGGTTAAGTGGTACGTAGGATGTAGTTGCCATCATGTAGAATCTATTTTGGCCTTGGGAGATACATATAGATACTGTCTACCCTGTATCTCCTGGCAGAGTTAAATATGCAATCAAAGGTCGCATTGTCAATAGCATCCTCAATTTCGATGAGGATCCTCACCGCTTATGCTTTTTATCGGACGCGAATTTCACTCTACCAACATGAATATCAACCAGTTTCTCCATACTTTTCGACGAAGAAGCAAGACAGGCTTACTGATCTAAAATTTTAGGTGAGTGGGTGGTCATCTTTACCAATTTTTGACATGAGAGGTAGTCTTACTGTTCGCCAGGATGTAGGAAAATTCGCTGGTGCCAAGCTAGCAATAAAAAACCGTCAAGCGCTTTGCGGCCATTAAAAGTAAGTTTTTTTTTTTTTAGGTTTGAATTCAGTAATCTTCATCGTATCCAAGGCGATAGCGTTATTGGAGGTGCATTGGATTGGCGATGCGTATATGGATAGAATCGAGATGTTGAAACGGCTTCGCTTTCTCGATTGGGCTGAAGCAATATTTTGGCAAGTGCTTAGTGCGGTACCAAAATCCTTAAAAAAAAGGTCAAAACTTAACCAAGATTCGTCTGCATGTCCAGGAGCTATTCAGCATTGAGAAGACAGAGTGATCTACATAATTCTGCTTATTGTACTTTTCAAATCTAAGAATCCTGTTCCTCCATTCCGTTCGAGTCGAAGAAGGTTCGAAATAATTGAGCTGGTAATGAGGTCGATGGACTTAGTGGAGTGTTGGAGGAATTATCAACGGTATCTATGATGGTTTCAACTGGAGCTGATATTGAGAGGGAGGCAGGTGGAAACGTTTAGTTGATGCTTAGCAGCTAATCAAGTAATGATACGTTGGTGGGCTGTTGCTGGAAAGAGTTCAAATCAGAGACTTAATCTCTTCTGCGGTATCCACAACTGCTCATTTCGTAGGAGCAGATTCATATCTGGGAGAGCTTGAGTTCATTTTTACTACCGTTTGGTCAAAATACACTGTCGGCCATAAGTTTGGAATCACCATCTGATTTTGCATTTTCCATATTTTTTTTATATTTGGGCTCGTCAGTCCAGAGCACCTTGCTCCAGTCTCTTTGGCCTACAGCAATATTTTAGGTCGATTTTGAGACAGAAAGCAAAGGTTTTTGAACTGCTATCCGGCCTTTTAAGCCTGCTTCAATCAAGTGCCTTTTCATGGTAGTTAGAGAAACAGGCTGATGGAAGCTAAAAAGTGATTCCAAACTTATGGCCGGCAGTGTAGATGGTTTGGCAGCCAAAGATCCAATCTGAACTGAGTGGCTTGTAATTGATTTGTTTAATACTCATCGATTTGGTTGTTAAGCATTGATAGGGGAACCGCGAATCTACTAAGCTCTGTATTGAAGTAGGATTTGGCACTACGCAGTTTCATTAAGCGCAGCAAGTTGCTTCTCAATGCTTTTGAACTTCGTCTTGATTAGTTCACTCACGCATTCTACAGTGTGTATTAGATCGTCAACGGACTTGACTACCTCATCAAACCTTTTAAGATGAGAGTTTCATTTCATTAACGGTCGCATTTGTCGCGTCATTGTGATGTTTGATCGCGACCATTTGCTCTGATCATTTGCTGAAAGCTGTACAGAGGAGATGGAAGGACTTCCCACAAAGGCACTTGCAATCAAGCAGTTCAGTGTTGTTGTTATCGACACATAACTTTTCCATTTTCGAGTAAATTAACCAGGGTAACCGCACCAAAAAGTTGACGAAAACGGATTTTTTTCTGTTTAGTCTTACTATAGAAGAAATAATGCCAATACGTGTCTAAAAAAAAACATTTACTTTAATTTTTTTTGTGTGGAAGTCCAACAGCTAGAAAAAAATTTAGTGAATTCGTAGCTCGTTTTATATCCCATTTATTTTATATCATAATAATTTTTATTAAATCTCACATCCAGATATTTTTAAATGGAAACTTGAAATTCACTCGACCGACATCCATAGAGTTATTAAATGCTTCTCTGTAGAGATTATTATATATAAGCTATTTTTGATTCCTCTTTTTTCCATAATTGACGTTTGTATAAGTTTATATTTTAATTGTTAAAAATGCCTTCAAACGAAATCAGTTTCACTCCTTGAACTCCTTTGGCAGGAATTCTTACGCTAGGGTCGCACAAACACCACATACTCTTCCGTCCTGCAAGAGAATCAATAAGAACTGTACAATATTTACATATACATCAGACACATTTATTTTTTTTCCATCAATCATACTCTACACTATTTTAAATTAACAATTTAAATTATTACAAACAACAGCTCTACTTATATAAATCAGTAAAAATAAAATAAAACAACTATTTTCTTTTAAATCTAAATAAATATTGTTATTTACACAATTTCTATATATGATTTAAACAAAATAGAAAAAAATATTATAATTTTTATTTCTATATAAAATTAAAGTCTTATAGTTTATTTTATTATTTTTTAGGAAACCAAAAAAATAATACAAAACAAATGTACACATTATGCAACAAAAATAGATCTATGTAAATACATACATACATATATGTATGTGTAAAAAAAAAAGTTCGTGCAAAATTTTATTCATTGTTTGCTGCGGGCACTGGACTTGTCGATGTCAGACTGTAAGGAGAGAGAAAGAAAAAAAAGAAAAAAAAATAAACAACATGACGAATAAAAGGGTGGAATAGATAAAACGATGAATACGAAACAACATCTAACGAATCATGAATAAATTTATGTATTGAATGAGGTAAATGGATATTTTATGCACAACAGGATAATCGGAAGGATTGTCAGATGTCCTGTATGCGATTTTGGTAGAAAAGAAGGAGAAGAAATATCGTTCGATGTATTTAGGATAAGGACTGCTTGTCTTGGTGCAGTCAGTTAATTTCGCGTTGGCTTCTGGGCATTCGTCATGAATTTTGTCAATATTGGTAGCAAGATACGTCACGACTGTCAGACGCAAATGTTCAAGATTGTTTTTAAGAAATTTTGGGGTAAAATCCCTCCTTAAATCGAATCGTTTGTTAACCTTTTAAATTGTCTGAGGGTAAGTAGGGGAATGAGTGGTAAATTCTGCTCCAAACAGAAGGGTGTAAGTGCCTGTAATAAAGGGATACTAGTCTTTCACGGTCAATGAATACAATTGCTTTGGATAATAGGAATTTGTTAAGCATCCAGAAGGATTCAATGAATGAACAATTTGGAGATGACCTTTAAAGGTGTTCGCTCAAAGAGAAGGAAGGCGTTGCATCTATCAAGGAGATAAGTGGAGCAAGGATTGTTAGCTTTTCTCGAAACAGTACTATGCCAACGGAAAGTGCTACCAACAGCCGCAGTTTTTTGTGAAATGTTTCCACATAAGTCCAAAAAAGTGAAATCCTTAATGGCTTGGATTTGAAAGAAACGCAACAGACAGTCACTTGCCATAAGAGCATCACAAAACCCACTTGCATTTGCTACGTTCGTATATTTGCACTTCTGGGCGACACTAGTGCTCTCTTCAAATAATGTATCTACACAATGTATCCAAAGAAGTTCTTCCAGCGGATATTATTGACAACGAACATGGAACATTGCTGAGTATATTGTTGAGGTGGCTGGTGTCTGCTGGTGCACTTAGATTCAAGTAATGGTCCATGCAGACACCTCATTTTAATGTCTTTTTTCTGACTTTCCGAGGAAGACGAGAATATCCTATAGCGGTGAAGAGTTTATGATCAGCACTCAGAACGTCAGCCACAAGCATCTACCACCTGATGCGAGAAGAGATAGAGGAAATGTATCGCTCCATTATCGTCGTTCTTGCAAGCAGAGCTGATGTTTGTGTTGCTTAACCCCAGCACGTTGAGATGCTTGGTAAAAGCAAAGTGATCTCTAAGGACGCCTATAAGTCGTATGCAGTCAATTCCCCTGAGAGACAGAAGAAAAGTCGCGGCCATATACACTTAGTTTGTCTGCATCCTTCAGAGCCAAATCACCGACTACTATGCTCACGAGAAGCCCAGTTGTCGATGAAACTAGTAATCCCTGATGTAGACCCAGTCCTGGTTCTTAGAATATATTCTCTAAGCCTTGTCTTGCAAGTTTAACAGAGATCTCCTTGCCCTGAATTCCAGAGCGACCTGGCATCCAGACAAGGCGCAATCAATTTAATCCTCCGACCAGATTCACAGAGAGTTCATATATCATTTTGGAGGTGTTGAAAGGGTTAATCAGTGCCCTGAATCCAGCTTGGGTATCGCTGCAGATGCATATGCTCCTTTCTATACACGATTTCTTCACAGTAAAGCACATGGCTATTTGGTTGGATGACGTGGCCGTCGATAAAATACATTTAGACCAAGGTATGTAGGTGCATTGTACTGCCACTAGGCAGGGGAAGGTGGATCATTGTCCACTTCTGGAATCACTTACTTTTTCTTATGAAGCCTAAGAGACATCAATAAGGATATTGGGACCATCGAAATATGACCTAGTGCGGCCTACTTAATGTTAGCAAGTGCAGGACACGTGCACAAGAAATGAGGGACTGTTTCTTCTTTCTCTTCGTTTCTGCAACTCCTGTAGGAGTCATGATGGTGGATGAACATCCTTTGAGCATGTCTGCCTATTGTACAGTGATCGGTTATTACGTTGGGTAGGGTTAGGGTTTTCTCTTATGCTTAAAAAGTCGGTTACATCTTCTTTAATTTAATTTTGGCCATAGTTTCCTAGCCTTATTCATTGGCCAAATTGGCTCCATAGGTTGTTAATTTTTTTTAGCGCATCGGCGTGGCTATTTAAATTGTGTACATCTCCGCTTGCAAGACAGATGCATACTGACCTAACAGGGAATGGAGTTCAATGGTCTGGCTTTTCCCGAAAACAACATCCATAGAGCCCTGTCTAGTTTTGGAGCCATTGGATTTCCGGCGTTATTATATCAGAAGGCATATATCCATTAGACTCGGATCGTAGGATATTTCTTATGCAATGTCATCGAAGCTTCAGAGTGAATGGTATCAGACACCACCTCTCATTAGACCAGATATGGCTTTCAGTGTGCTGCTCATGATGTGCTCGTACTTATCGAGGGAAAGAGGTTAAATATGGGGTCTAAAGCAGCCGCGATAAGTCAGTTTTTGGATTTTAGGAAAATAACCACCACAAGAAAGCTTATTCCACTAAAAAACTGATGCTTCTGCGAAGATTGGCCTTTCAGTTGCCATGTGAATCCAAAGGACCCATCAGCGATTAGACAAATGTAATGCCAAAGACATATTTGGAATATTAGAAGATCGGCAGCGCTTATCGACGTAATATACTTTGACCAGAGAAGTTTCCTATCCAAGATGACTCTCAGATACATATTGACACCATCGAGCGCAGTTTGCTTAGTGGCCCCAAGCGTCTGAACAGCGTTGTATTGCCAATGCCTGGCCTTAAAAAATTCCACAAAAATTCTTTGTTTGTTGTTCATTGTAAAAGTTCCAACATTTGAAGCCTAATTCTTTAGTTTTAAGAGGTCAAAAATGCATCTGGATCGACCGAAAGCTAAATGAGAAAGAGACGAATAAAAGCTGCCGGGAATCATTGCCGCATCTTGTAGTATAGTTCGCCCTTCCTCTCACGTTTTTTGGTCTAAGTGTACCTTATCGAGAAGTACTTATCGGCAGATGTCACATAAATCGAATTTGTCTCACTAAAAGGATTCCTATTTTGGAAAAGTGTTGAATGAAAACGGCTGCCAAGTTCAAACCCAAAACTAAGACGTCCCCACGCCAACCAAAAAAGGCTAAAAAATTAATATTTTAAGCTTTTCTTTAATTAAACATTCAAAAAGGATCTAAGCATCCAGCGAAATCTATTAATTTAAACAAATGAATGAAAGAACAAGAATCACAAGGAACATAGTAACACACATACACATATACCAAAAGAAAAGTCTTAAAAAAGAAACTCATCCTCTCACCGTAAACTTTCGGTTCTTGATCGTAGGGAATAGTCCTTTGAGAATCTGTATCTGAAAATGAGAAAAAAAAAGTTTAAAAACCACTTTACGTCATTGTGTACCTGAAAAGAGGACACAAAAAATACGAGTATTATCTGATGAAAGAGACAAAGACCTGCAACCTCAACCTCAACCTGAAAAGACTGGATACGGTAACCATGCCCATAAGAGTAGAAAAAGGATTTTTTTTTTCGAGACAGAAAGCACACATCCTTTATCGTCGGGCTATGAACTTTAATGGAAATTTTATTATTCATGCAACAGATTTACTCGCTGGAGTGAGGAGGGCTTTTTCAATTACAGCCAACCCATCATAACCGGGGCGCCGTAACCTTTTGCAATAGCTTCTGAGGCGCATACATCGGTGAAAGATTGCGGATTATTGAATTTGTAAGAGTTTATGTACATCGGTGTCTTTATTGCAAAATGATATAAACTATAAGTTTGTACTTATCCTTTGGCAGTACATTATCCTTTGGAAGTAACAGCATGTCATCGATTTGAATTGCAAATTTAGCAGACAGTTTAGGGAGGAACTGAACCGTTTTTAGGTAGATTTGAATTTAAAAGGAAATACGTGACTTGTGCTGTGAAAAAAACGTTTTGGAAATTCTCTCGTGAGCTAGGAACTTGTGTATCTTTCAGCTGTTTTCGAAGGACCTATGATTTTTTGGAAAGCTAAAAATTTGAAACTAAATACGGAGACAACAATAGCTCCCAAAAATCTGAGAACCTATGGGTGTCTTTTGCGTCTTGTGCGACCTAGAAATCTAGATTTTTTCAGATATGTAGAAGAGATCAGAAAGAGCAGTCTAGCGTGGTTAAGTATCGTTCACGATACAGAAATTAAAAGTGCAAGGCAACGCTGGGATTCATTCTCAAGAACATAAACGGTTTGCATAAATTTTGACAACCGATTGTGGTTATGTATGAAGGAAAAGATTGTATTCTGTCGAAGCTATGGAGACTATGCAGAACCCCACAGAATTTATTATAAAAATTCGTACTTTGTTCACCAAAAGGTTGTACGAGTTAAGTCAAATTTTGGTTTGGCATCAGTGTCCTGCCGAGAGCCGAATTTAAGGAAACCAGTTCAGTTGCTGGTGGAGAAGTGCCTGTGCGTCGTCGCAACGTTCAGTCGAACAGGAATAGTGCCGAAAGGTGTGTTGCTGAGAGTGTGCGTAAGAACGGATACCTCTGAATTTTTTTCTTCAAGGTTTAAGTGAATTAAGGATAAAGGCCGCAAGTTCACAGCATGTGTCGTACATTCGCTGACAGCAGACTTGAGTAGTTGTAAACGGATCTCAGTTTTAGTGAAAAAATTATTTTCAGCTACGAAAACCATTTTTGCCTGAATGACTACGTGGGTACGGTGGTTCAATAGATCGTGCGTATGACTACTGAGGGCGATTTTTGAAGTTCTAATCCCAGAAAACAAGTTTTTTCACAGTCCCACCAAAGTCAGAAAGTCAGAAAATGGTAAATGAAAAGAAATTCTTCTCAATTAGCCTTTCGGATATGACTTTTAGCCATAGGTCCCTCCTCTTCGGGAGAAACTAGGCTTTGGACTACATTCGGTCTGTATTGGGCCTCTATGTATTTAAAATCGTTTTATGGATGCCAATTCACAACAGTTCCAGGAGCTTCATTTGTAAACAGAAAAACTCACTGTTTGGTACAGGTTGTGGTCAGGTCAGGCCATCCGGCCATACTTCGGGCCATGAAATGACTGCTGGTGGGGTGGTAATCGTCAAAGGCGAAAGGTGAGATGATAACCCATATTTTGGCTTGAATTGGATATGGACAACAAAGGCAATATGTGGTTCCGGTAAGACTAGGCTATATGCGAAGTGAAACGATGGTGATATTGAGCTAAAAGTTTTCAGGTGAAAAACAAAATGCGATTTAACACCTTTAGGCTATTTTGTTAAGTATTTAGCCTTTGCCAATAAATCAATAAGAATTCACAACCTGGAGAATAATGCTATGTAAGCCATTGCCCAAATCCAGCCGTATTTATGTGGAAGAGCCCATTGAAAATGGGTCTTTTGGACCACCATCTGCAATGAAGCCGTGGGGGCCATTTGAATGATGTTATTTTTAAAATTTAATGGCAATTAATGGACTGTAATACACTCTAAGGATTTTGGTCACACTACCTATCATACAGCTCATTTTACCAAAGTTCAAAATTTAGTTCCTTTATTGAGAAACTCTATATAATTGGTACTCCTTTAGTCTTCAGCGTGAGGTACATATGTAGAACTCATCCTTGATCTTAACCTCAACTGGAGAATAAACATAGAATAATAGGGTAGTGTATCCTACCCTCCTAGCCTCTACAACACCAACAAAAGCACAACAGAGTTCAAAGAAAAGTAGGAAGACGCATCACGACTGTCGTTGGTTATGTTTTACTAGAGCATTTAATGAACTCCTACCCTTTTTCACTCTTGATCGACGTACCATATGCTGTTAGACTGGTTTTGCTACCAAGGACACTCAATATAGACTGTTTTACACATAAATTAGATTTTGGAAAAGACTCTGCGGTAAACTTCCCATCCAGGGAGGAATGAAATAGGGATAACTGTTGGAAAGATAGTTTTCATAGAAGCTTAAAAGATGAGCTGCATGCAGAAGTCCTCTCAAAAGTGGTGAATACATCCATATTCTACAACTCGGCCGGAAAATATGAGCATCAAAGCAGGACACATGCAGATCTTGTCAGGGTTGTGTTGATATGTACGAGTCAATTGCTTTCTGTGTTATGCGACATGCGACAGATATCCTACTTCGAGAAAGTTCGTCCTAAAAAAATGATGCATCTTTAGCTGAGAAGAAAAAAAAGGATTGAAGGCCATTTCAGCATGTAGCACTTAACTTTCCAGAAGGTTTTAATCACCAGCAATTTAAGAGCTAAACCAACAGGCATCTACAGTCATTTCATGGTGCTCAGCGTTATAGGTTCGTCTCTTCCCAGAAAAAGCTATGAAAAATCGTCACAAGTGTGACCAAATCAACGCACGGATTACTGTCTCTGGTTGGCACTTTTAACCTTCTGATGAGTAGAATTTATACACAGGGCGAATGGACAGCAACACCTCAGCCCGCAGAGTCTTCGAATCTTACTCAAACGGACAACTCAGTAGACTAAAACATCGCCTTACTTGGCACGCACAAGTAGAAAGGGATCTTAATCAATGTGCACTGCACAGTTGAATGTAGTTAGGACGTAAAATAAATACCAGGCTAATTGCAGAGGCTTATTGGTTGCGGCCTAGGTTAACCACGAACTGTAGCACCACCTCCATTGTACTAAATTTTACCTCAAAGGGTTTAAGAGATCTAAGCGTGTGACTTACATACGAACAGATAGATAGGCAGATAAAAGATACTCCACCGAGAACAAAATTTAAAAACATGATTGTAACTCCACCCACTTTGGTTTTACAGCTAAGACAAACAATTTTCTCACAAGGACTAAATAATAAAAAAGAAAATCAAATAAAAAAAATTAGCTTAGTAATTAAAAAAATTTATTCATTATTTTGTCTCCAAAACTATTGCTTATATTTGATCAGTTAAATTTCTTTGTTCCCATCTGTATGTATCCGTCTGCAGTCTTCCGTTCCGACACATATCTCAGCCCTTTTGACTAGAAGCCTTAATTCTATTCTAAATAGTTTTGGAGAATATCTATCTACGAGTATAAGTGTATCCTAAAAATTAAGATTCTCTTTAAGTTCTCGACACATCCATGCGATAGTACGTTCTCATAAATTACCTTCTATTCCTCATTGATTGCTCCGAACTGATGTTTCGTGCATCATGCCATCGTTCAAATCGATGTCGTAGTGCCTGCCTCACCTCCGAGTTCAGAAAACAGTAGAAAAAGGAAACTGAAAATCCCTAAAAAAACAAAAAAAAAAGGATTAAAAGAAAAGAGTTTAGAAACACCCTCAAGTGTGGCAGGAAAATGTAAACGTTTGCACAGGAAAATGTAAACGTTTGCACAGGAAAATGCATCGTATCTACTTACCTGTGTACTAATGAGGAAAGCTCTTAGAATCTCAAACACGTGTCGTTCGATTCCGTGTTCCGGTCCGTACAGCACCAGCAGGTATGTTATTCCCAACAGTGGTATCAGGACCAATAACGCCTTTGACGCTTTACGATATTGTCGAGTTTCCTGGGTATTAGCCGAACGTAGTTTTGTGATAAGTACCTTCAAACAGAAAGACAGAAAAAAAAGACATGTTCAACCAAGTAAACCCCCAGAGAAATGCATGCAACAACACAAGGGATTGTACGGTATTCATTGAATTGCATTTGACATGAATAGATACCACACATCCGTACTCCCGTCGGTTTGTTGGTGTTTGCCTTACCCACATGATCCGAAAGAGGAAAATTAAATTCAGCAAAATTACAAGACTAGCTGGACCTTGGAATATCCAATCGATGTGGGATTCTCGCATCCATGAGCATTCAATTTCAAGCTGCAATTTTCCAAAACCAAATAAATTAGAAACAGTAAAAAAAAATTACATTCTAGTAAAAGTTCAGTTGGATAATAGATACAATGGCAGTGAAACCATTTTGCTGGTTTGCTTCATTTCACGTGAAATGGATGCACTATCGCCTGAAAGATACAAAGCGCATCTGGTACCGCTGAAATCGTAGTCTCTTTGTGAGAGAGTTGAAATGGATTGGTCTTAAAAAAAATGGTACGTTTGGAATGAGTACAGATACCAATCAGAATGATATTGGGTGTAAGTAATGGATGTCGTTATTCATCAGATTCCTTTGAGTAGAATGAAGGAAAAATAAAGGATTAGTTCATTTTTACGGAAGGATGACCACCATTCCTGACTAATTGATTCAATATTGAAATAAAGAAGCAGGAGAACGGATAGGGAATTGTAAATTGAATGTAATACTGACAGAAAGCCAAGGAGGGACACAGGAAGGATGCCAAGAAATTTTAGAAAAATGTTGAATATCGTATATCACTGTGGTATTGGTAGGTACATATCTGCATGCCATTAAAACCGTGAAATAGAAGTTTGAAAATTATTGGAACCTAGACTACGCAGATACACAATCCCACAGGACATATGAATGGACCGATTGCATCCTCGGTCGGATTTATATGTAAGAGGATTATGTCAACATAACACATGAAAATGACTATTATTTGCTCAACTAAGATCGGTAGTCAAACCACAAGAATTTCTAGTGACTATACCTTCGGCGTTGTCCCTTTTGGGTATGCTGACGTAGTGTCATCTGTCAGCATTTCCACCTCCTTAGTCCGGCCCGTAGAAGTTTATCAAGTTGCTTTGAGGCTTACTTTGGATTTCTTAGATTCTTGAGCCATTTGCATACAAAATGATGGTCAACGAATTACCCGTTCCCCTCGGCATTTCAGAAAAGTAAATACTAAATAAAAACGGTCCTATATGTCCGCCTTATGGGAAGCCATTAGTAATATTAAAAACTTCAAACATCGTGTGCAGTTTATCGGTTACAACAAAGTAAAGGAAGTGTGCAAGGTGAATGATAGCATTTGCCCGAACCATGACCTGGAGAATAGGGTCCTTGTGTACAACTTCTACCTTCGAAATTATATCCTGTACTGACGATCAGAGCACATCAGTTTCACCAAGTTCAATGACTATAATGTGGCAAATAATGATATCGCCGATGAGGAGGTACAGCTCCCGTTCATGCCGAAGGTAGAACTCTAAGCGATCTTTGACTCATTGAGAAGGAAGACATCCGTATCGACGGAATATCCTTCAACACCTCCAGAATCGGTGGACATTTACCTCACTCTCTTTACTAATGATTTAGTGCATGAACATTATGTGGCACATTGGAAGACAGCGTTGGTATATCCTTTTCCCAGGGCGGTTAAATATCCTATTCGGCGACTCTCCGGTCAATAAGCCTCCTTCGGAATATGATCAACGTATTCGAAAAAGTGATCAATAGAGCCCTGACTAAGTGGGTTGAGGACATGCATGTTGTTCGGATTAACCAATTCCGTTTTAAGACGGGGCAGGATACTGTACATGTAGCATTTAACCTGACGTCAGATATTCAATGGAACAAGAGCAAGAAACAATGACGGGTGCCTGTCTGGTTCAATTGGAGAAAGCCTTCGGTACCGTATGGCTAGAAGGAATCTTCTACAAGGTTAAGAAGGCTGGGCATAAGCAAACCACTGCTCTACATGCTGTCTGCAGCGGGGTGTGGTCAATTCGCTAATCCTCTTTAATATTTACACGAGTGATCGTACGCAGACGACTTGATCACGCACAGGTCAGGGCCAAAGATCGGGGTCATTAAAATACTTTGCATCGTGACTTTTATAAGATCAAGCGATATTGCTATGACTGGGAGAAGAAGATCAACTTAAAGCAGTCGGAATCCATCCTGTTTAAAACGTCGTTATCTGCGGCCTCAACGGATACTTGAAAGAAAGAATTAGTGAAAGTTCTTAACGTAGAGCAGCATGGGCAGCCACTGGCGTGTCGAAGTGTAGTCCTTGGGCCTTAACTAAGTCAATATCTATATTTTAACAAACATATAGATGCTGCTTTGGTCAGAGCCCAAGCCGCTTTTGCGGCAGCCAACTCGATGCAAGGGTGAAGGTAATCTGCTACATGGCCCGCATCTGGCACATGCTCGCATATGGTTGTCCCGCCTCCTTGATGGAAAGGGTTCGGGTGTTTGAGAGGCCTTTCCTTCGTTTATAGAGTACAACAATGAGCTTCTGTATTACAAAACGAATAGAAACAAAGTGAATACTTTCCTGATCAAGATGATTCGTAGGCACATTGTAAGAGCAATGACGTCGAGGAACAAATTGAGGAACGGGAGTAATCACAGGACAATGCGTCATCGGAGCTATGCTCAGCAGAGTCCAACGATTTATGCAGAAGCTACGGTGACGAGGAGGAAGTGGAGTCGATCCAACGTCGCCTATGCCACTGCCCCGCCCTGCAAGAACGACGCCTACGCACTCTAGGATCCAGGTTCTTCGCAAAAATCGCAGAGGTAGCAGTAGTTCAGATACAGGACTTTCTAAACTTCTTAAACAGCAGCAACTGGTTCCAAACGCCACAATCCAGATAGGTTCTTCCACGGGTTACCTCCCACCAGCATTCAAAAAGGGTATTCACAATGGATTTTCAGGTCTCCGAGTGGACGAGATGAGTTATATCCATCACACACCCTATCAACCTAACCTAACCTTAGTCAAGCTAGTTCTAAGCGATTTAGTCTAAAAAAAAAACCTCGGGGAGTAATAATTCTCAAGAAACAACTTTTAAAATAAAGCCTTTCGAATGTGGACTTAAACTGAAGAAACCGAAATCTGCAGTCAGGCACTCGCACCGTTAAATATGACAGAGCGGATTAGCGTCCTGTAGAGATTTGAGTTTTATTTTTTCGAGTAAGAAGCCTTGAGCTTTGCTGTTTTACCTAAACAATGTAGCTACGGGTACCGCTGGTCACTTGTTGTCGAACTTCCCGAAAGGTCTGCTGCTAACTTCAGGTTAGGGAAACTACTTAATTATGTCTAAGTTGTAGCTGCTGACAGCTGTTTCTTTTTTCGTCGAAATCAAGTATTTGGTGTTGCAGTAGATGAGAATAGCATACTTTAAGGCGAACTTTTCTTGCCTATTACTGCCTGCGAATCCCAGTAATTCATCGGACTTTTTTAAAGGCACTGCTCTCATTATTTATAGCAGGCAAATCTGTCTATCAAAATCCGTTTGATTCTTGGAATAACCGAAGGCTATAGGGTCTAACAACCTCTCTGAGTAGAAAGCCGACCGAGAAACTCGGAGTTGAGATAGTAAGGTACACGGAAACGGCCAAGATTTCTATTTCAAAAAGCTGTTCCCATTAGTTATCTATATGTGTTCAGGGAGTGGATTAAGTGTGCAGATACTAAAGCCTTTGTTGTGATAGAATAGACCCCCAAAGCTATTTTGTAGTGGCTACTTTTTGGAAGCAAATAAAAAGTCACTCGGAAATTTTATCAAGGATTGTTCTCACTACACGTTGTACAGAAAGACATTCACAATTTTCTCTCAAGCACAACCATTCTTCACCCCCATCATTGTTTATCTATCACCAGGGTACTTATGTACGCAGTTTAAACGAACCAATTATCGAACTTACCCCATTAAATCGCTCAGTCTCAAGTGGTGGAGAATAGATCTTCGCTATCGACCACGCTAACACTATAATAGCTGGACATCCTTGTAAATTTCATGAAAAAAAAAAAAAAAATAAAAGAAAAAGAATTAAAAATCTTTATAAAGACTTTCATTTTTTTAAATTTGCTTTCCCATCATATCCTTAAATCCTGACGGGCGTACAACTTACCCCATCCAATAAAAGCGTAAAGGGCAAAATAAATATTCTCACTGGAAAACGTCTGCACCACCAGGGTGTACAAGTAAAGTCCTATAATGTAGGAGGGGAAAAAAAAAAACGAATAAGAAAATATTCATAAAAAGGGAAATCCCGTTTACAGCTATCTATGTACATTATGATATCATCCCCTGGCACCGTCCGCAACCCGCATACATATTAAATTTATAGTGTGCCAGGGGGTTTAATAGCAGTTTGCATAAAATACCGTTTTCGTGCTAGATCCGCTTCCTTTGTTCCTCAACTACTTGTACCTTTTTAGATTGCAATTTTTATGTGCATCCTACAAATTCTTATTACTCCCCCACACAACCACAAAGAGCAAGGAACTTCATAAAAAGAATAGGGTACTTGAGCAAGTTTTACGATCTCCACGACAGGTAAAAAAAAAATAAAATGAAAGTTCAACTATTTCGCTTGTAGCCGTATGTCCTTTTCAAAAAGGATTTTTGGTATAGGAAAGCAGCGCATTCTACTAACCTTCGACAAACATCCAAAAGAAATTCGTTAAATTAAAATAGTGGAAGAGTACAACTAAACTTATGCATCCCGGCTGACTAGGATGGTCCGTCATCTGAAAGACATAAGGTAAATCGATAAATGTATCTAAGCAGCTACTGGATTGTACTTACAACTTGCAGGAATAGGGTTAGGATCCACAGTAGCGCTGACAGGATATACGTTAAAAATAAATTCGCATGGATTGTATTCCGAAGGCATTTTAAGTCTCTAAACGAAGCAAACCTTTTTATAAGTATTCTGTAAGAAGTCGCTTATAGACGTATACTCACTTAAAATAAAGAAAAACTATTAAGGCTAAGGTTAAAGCTGCTAGACTAAGGAAATATCCCGAGCAATAGATTAGCGTTGGTAATTCTATGCCCGGTGAGAAATCCGGTATTGGCGATGGTGGTTCATGGTGACACTTGTCATAGCTTGTGTAGTTGGCCCAGGTTCCATTGAGGAAACAGAATCTTGTTGCATTCTCTGGAAATAAAAAGAAAGATAAAAGGGAATCAATAAGTCCTTTTGAAAAAAAAAACATAAAACATTGCACTAGAAGGTTCTAAATTCCTAGAAATTCTTTTTGAGGAATACGATGGGAGTCAGACACAAAATAAGAAAGGCCCTTCTGAGCCTATGTCTAGGTGGGTCCTCGTGATAGGCACAACCATTTTCTCACTAAAAGTGCTTCCGAAAGGGTGCCAAAAAGACGGTCAGCAGTCTTAGAAAAAGATTTGCAAGGAACATCTCTAATAAAAGCTCTGTAAGATGGCAAAATTATTTGTTAAGCTTGCCAATACACCAGAAGAAAGGACAGTCTTTAAAATTTGACGATCGATACCATTTCAAGCATCACATCGAAAATGTTATGCTGTTAAACGGTGGCAGTCAACTTGGGCTGGGATCTGAATAAATCCTTCGGTCCTTTCAGTGTCATGTCAGCTATTTTGAAGAGCATAGAACAGATAATTGGCAGAGCACTGCAGGTTCTTCAGATAGCTGTGTAAGGACATAGTAACAAAATTGGAAGCTTCCATTTGTCGGAAAAATTTGCTTCCATGGACATACCAACAAAGCCTGCGGAAATGCATCATGGATTGTGTCTATATCAAGTAAATGAATACCCCATGCCCACATGTATCGATGATGTGAATGTCTGGGGCCGCCAGAAGGGCACATTTCTGTTTTTGGTCACTTGCCATCACTGGCCACGTTCAAGTAGACAAAAGCATTGCAAATTACGAAGGAATCATCGCTAGTGGTAGCCTCGAAAGCAGCATTTTAGAGGTGCTACAGTTAATATTCAAAGTATAGAAATAATGCATAAGTAAGGGCCCCTTTGTGAGACAGAAAAAAGAAAGAAATCGGGCTCTCATATCCGCTTTACTATCTGCGATGAAATAACAGAATTTTCACCGGATGTCTAAAATACACAAATCAGCTTAATTGTACAGAAAAGGTTCTGCATCCCTTCGAGTGTTTTAGAGCATCCACTATCCTTAGGCTGCATCGAGTTCGTTTCCTGGTAATGTGTCTTTAACTCCATCCAAGTCTTCGCTAAATGCTCTAATTCCCTTTCGACTGCCTTGCGCTAAGATTTATGAAGCCGGCCTACTCTGCGTCCTTTTTGATTAGATGGGTTTCATTTCATGCTGCGGATAGTTATGAAGTTACTGTTCTTTCGTAAGCACTTCTAATATTATTCCTTGTTTACCGAAGATTTGTGGCTTGTTTGAGATATTGTCTTTCTCTTAAGGTACTTGGCTCATAAATTCCAATAGTTGGTACAAAACAAAAATGGCTCCTCAGAGCAATTCACTTAGATTCCTGTGGGATAGAAGGGACAATCACTTTAATGCCGCATCTAAAATGTAGGCTTGTGAAGCTCTGTCATGCCAGTTGTTGCGCCCATACGTTTGTCGGGCATTCGCGACGGGTAAAATCCAAATCAAGCAGGTCTTTGAATCCTTCAAGGTTCTTATGAGATTGGCTGCGAGCAACTTGGTCTTTTCCCACTAAATTCACACTAAATGAGAATGAAAAGCCGCCTTGTTGAACAAGGTGATCACCCTAAAACTATTCATCGGTTTTGAACATATTTGTGGAAGCCATTTTAAAAAAAATGCGTAAGGACCATATCATTCCGAATATCAAAAGGGACCGTTCCGAAAATCTACATCGCACGTACCTCTTAGTGGACCCAATTTGTAAACGAAATTTTTCCCCAGAACTCAATGGAATGTGCGGGTACCTTTCGTCTCACAATCTCTGTTCGCTATTTGACAACATAATTTAGCTGTTATCCTTCCAAAGAGAATCAATGTCTTTCTGATTACTGATGGAGTGAAAGTCCTTCTTTAAACTTCCGATGGTTAAGTTATGTAAGGTTGGGGGTGGAGGTCCGAGGTAGTTAAAGTTATCAGCAGTGACGTTTTGTCCTAGGCGGTTCCTTTTCTTCACTTCAAGATTAAATATGTAGTTCCTCCTTTTCATCATTTGCCATGAAAGCCTACTACGGTACCTTCAGCCCAACTAACGATGTCGACATCGTCTGCATATTCCAGCAGCTGAATGGATTTGTTGGAAATAGTGCCTTCTGTGATCACACCTGCGCTACGCACTATCTGCTCCACAAAAAGATTAAAGAAATCATATTTCCTTGCCGGTACACCATTCGAATGATTCGGAAAAACTGCTTCCAAACTTCCCACCGTTATCCGATAGACTTTGGCGGGATCCAGATTTCGATCATCGCCCTATAGAGCTCAAGGTAATGAATGCTGTCATATGCGGCTTTAAAGTCGATGAAGAGATGATGTGTGTCAACTTGAAATTCGTTGATCCTTTCCAGGATTTGCTTCGTTCTGCCGGGCTGGAATCTACACTAGTATTTCGTGATCAGTATGTTACAAAACGGCTTTAGACGTTCACACATTACTTTGGTTGGATCTTAATGCGATATTAAGCATAAATTGGAGCAAGATATAAAGGGTCTTCCAATAGGGACTTCCGAACTTTGACAGTTGATAGCGGCCACATTGTTAAAGATACATCTGTCAAATTAGCTGTCATTTATTCAGCCTGTTTTGTCAAATCACTATGGATGGATATAGCGTTCAACAACACGTGCAAATAATAAAATTGTTTTATCAAAATGGGTGTTCTGTTCGGGCAACGTTCCGCGAGCTTCACCCATTTTACGGTCGCCATAATCGTCCTTCCGAGAGGACTATTCGCAGTGTGGTGGTTAAATTTGAGTCCACTGATTCAGTAAACGATCAACCAACAACCGTAAGTCGACGAAACGCAAGATCTGCCAAAAACGTCGCCGCTGTCCGTGAGACAGTCGATTTCGCGTCGCTCACAAGAACTTGGCCTTTCGCAGACCACAGGTCGATGATTACCAACTTCTTTTGGCCTGAATTGGATCATATGGACACCAACGACATGTGGTTTCAACAGAATTACGCTACGTGCCACACAGCTCACGCCACATTGGAAATTCTGCACGAGCGATTCGACGGCATGGTCATCTCACGTGGAGGTGATGTGAACTGGCCACCGAGATCCTGCGATTTGAAGCCGTTAGACTTTTTCTTGTGGAGTTTTCTGAAGTCGCGGGTCTATGCGAATAAGCCACAAACCACAGCGGCCCTCAAAGCCAACATAACCCATGCCATCGGTCAAATTCAGCCTGATTTATGCGCCAGAGTCATGAAAAATTGGACATTTCGGATGCGCGCCACCCAGAGAAGCCGCGGCGGACATTTGAACGATGTTATATTCCACACATAATGGCATCGATAGGCCTTTCAAACGAATAAAAAATTTCGATGATATCTCACACACACTTTGTTTTATTTAAATTTAAAGATAGGAAGCGCTTAATGAAAGACCCTTTAGAATCGCCCTTCTGAGCTTTATGCTGAGAGGCTCTAGAGCTTTATAGAAATCTAAAGACTTCAATGGATGTAACAGTAGAGGTTTTCTTAGTTATGGAATCGAAGTTTCTGAGCTTTTCAAGGCTCCTCTCCGTTACATTTACGTCAAAGGAATCTAGCAGGGTATATAAGAGGCCAGTGGGCACTGTGGCTCAAGTGGTTAGTGCGTTGGATCGCTGAGCAGGAGGTTCGAGGTTCGACTCCCAGAAAACAACAAAAAGATTTTTCACGGTCTGACAAACCGTCCAAAAGTAATGACTGTCATGAGAAAATTCCTCAATAAATAAAAAGCCCTCGGTAGTGGTTTTAAATTGTAGGTCCTTTCTATTTGGTGATATCTCTTTCCTTGGAAGGTGCTCCTGTCTGTTCTGTTCCAATATACATAAATACCTATCAAAAGTATTGGCTAGGCTACGTATGTATCTCTTTAAACATTTTCTATTCAACCACAGTAACAGCTTATGACATTTAGAAAGCCCTGAGAGGAACCAACCTATCCTTTCAAGTAAACATCTCCCTCCAAATTGATCGAGAGTGCAGGTACTTTCCGATACATGCGCGTCGAAAGTACATTTGCTGCTAAAAGTGAACCCACTGGGGTTTAATTTTAAACAACATGGTGTGTAGCCAACACCCTCTTCTGCCAGATACGTCGCAAATACTTTGCATCTTCTAAATCCTTGTTGATTGCCTTATGCATTTGCCTCATAAAAACCACTTAACTTACTTTCAATTCTCATTTGCTGGCAATAAACTTTTTATTTGCTTCTTTCTTTTCATGAACTTTCTGCACAATAAAAACAAACGTCAACAAGTCCTCCCATACAGCATATACCCATATGTATATGAGCGTTATAAATAATAATAAAAAAAAAGTTCTATAGTTGAACTAAATTTTTATGAACATTGCGACACTGTTTGTGTGACAATAAAACTGCCTTGTGTTGGTGAACTTTTATGACCTGCAGGAATTATTAAAAGCATAACAGAAAAAGTATCTACCGATGGGATTCTAAGAAAAGTCGTGCAAAAATGAGGCGAAACAACAGAGGACATTATAAGGATTAATTTGTCTCCATAATTAAGGTTCGTGTTCGGGGTTTGTGTCTTCACAGCGACTGCCGCGCCGCAGGCAGGCACATGGTTGGGAGAGATGGACCCACGACAAAGGAGCGATATGGCAAACCTATAAGATATTGTACTCGTATACGATTATTGACAAGTTGCCTTTCACCATATGTGTATGATTAATCCGTTGAGGCAATGATATACGGTACCGAATGACATGCGATGATAGAGAACGAACTGAAATTATCAGAATGGATGAGTGGGTGTGGATATTGTCTTCAGTCATGTTTTCATTGTTCGCCAAGAAAATGCGATTTGTATTCGCCATGCCGGTAGCACTGATGTATTGTTAAAAGGACGTTGGCACAATAAATTGATTGGAAGGGCTTCTTGAGGAGGAATGGGCGGGGAGAGAGTTTTCTTTTATTTTTTTCGGAAGTAGATGTCTGTATTTATCGGAGTCTAGTTACGGTCTGCAATGAAATACTCTTTTTCATATTCCATGTTCCAAGGATACTAGACAAATATTGACTGTGACCTATGCATCTGTGATAATTAATCCTGTTTGTTCAATACGTCTGGAAATTACAGACAGACAGCTGTACTTACGATGGCTTTGTGCTCCGAAGCAATGTTTTTTTTTTGTTCTCGGATACCCGTCGATAAGTCATTCATTCATTCGGAGAAGTGATAAATGCTTTCGTGAAAGGCTTCGATGTGAAAGATATGCTTCAGGATTCCACTGACATCTTCTAGGCAGATGGGCATGGCGTGTAGCTACTACCTTCTTACGATTCCAGAAAAGAACAACTGTCTTCAGAATTGATAGCTGAATGAACTGCTTACGAGGAAGATTCTAAAAGTTCTTTCCTAGGTTAGAAGCCTAGGTACTTTCCAACCGCCAATCAAATTGACCATTTTGCCATCAGCCGCCGCTTTAGAAGTAGTCTCCTGGACGTCCGAAACAGGCGAGGGGTAGATGTGGTTATAGTACGAGATCACCATCTTATGATAGCTACTCTTCAACTACGCACTGCTGCGGTTCAAAGATCCCACGACAATACAAGAATGCCCAGGTTTAACATCGATAGACTTGGTGATCACTTAGTGCGTCAGCAATTAAGGGAGCACATTTTGCAAGGTGTGAAAGCAATCAGCAGCTCACTGCCCACAACCATCCAAGACCATTGGTGTGCTGTTCAAAATGTTTTTACATCTGGTGCTGAAAGAATTGTCGGTCGATCACAGGAAGACATAGGGCGTGGCTTTCCGAGGATACCTGGAGACGGATTGACGAACGAAAACAGCTGAAAGCTCGCATTGCAGCCGCTCCAGCAGCAGAGAGTAGCGAGCTAGAGTCCCTATATCGCATGAAGATGAGAGAAGTTCAGCGTAGCGTGCGACGTGATAGGCCCAACTACACCAACGCGCTGGCTACAGAAGCAGACGAAGGTGCGATAGCAGGACCGTCTACAGAATCACTAAAGAGCTGACAGGTGGTCGCAGCTCCAGCCAACACCCAGTAAAAAGCCTAGACGGTTCCTTGCTTATTTCGGATGAGGATCAGCTCAAGAGATGTATCTTGGGAGTATTGTCTCGACCGATGGTGGAACCGAACTGGATGTAGCCAGCAGAATCGCCAAAGCAAAGTCCGGGTTCGGGATGTTGTCCAAAATATGGCGAAGCAATGCAATCAGTTTGAACACCAAGCTAAGACTTCCGCTCCAACTTTGAATCCGTGCTGTTATATGGATGCAGCACGTGGAGAGTGACCACTGCTATCACCAGAAAGCTGCAAACGTTCGTTAATAGGTGCCTGCGCAACATCTTAAGGATTTTCTGGCCCAATCGTATCTCTGACGAACACCTTTACGAGAGACCGCCTCAGGAACCAATAGGCACAACCATCCAACGACGGAAGTGGCAGGGAGTGGATTGTCACACGCACCGAAAGGGTGACAGCTCCATAGCGAATCATGCTATGCAATGGAACCCCTTCACTCAGGACGGTAGAAGACCTGGTGTCGAGAAGGAAGCGCAGCAGTTGGGGAAAGTTGGGGAGAGCTGAGACACATTGCCAGAAACCGTACACGATGGCGCGTAGGCGTAGTTGAGGCCCTAGGACCCACAAGGGGATACAGGACATAAGTTAAGTAAGTTAAGGTTTAAAGCCGATAATCGTGGTTAGGTTAGCAACCATTTTGTTCAGGACCGATACACATATCAATTCCATTCATGGGCACAGGTGGACTGGGTAAGAGTTTTTTGTAGAACCATCGATTTTTTTCTGTTTTCAATAAGCACGCTCTCTACTAGGATAGAAAGATCTTGTAAATAGTGATTGGGTTTCCTCTACGATGTATGTATCTAGAGAGGTATCCAACTGGACTACTTTATTGTGTCCCCTTTCATGTCTTTCCATAAGTCAGGGTTACTCCGTGAATTCAGACAGACTTGGCCTCAATGTACCATGTCGGTGCTGATACTAGCTCGATGGATATCAGAATAATTTTGCTGACTATGGCTCCACATATCTTCCCTTCTAAAAGCTACTGTTGGATATTGACATAAAAAGTGTGCCGCCATCTCTCAAAGCCTTAAGGTAGTATCTTAGAAGTCCTGTGCTCTTTCGGTGCAGCCTCAAAATACCTTGTCCCTTTACATTGCTACTACCCTTTCGAAAGTTCCTTATTTCGTGATTACAACTTCTGTTTGGTAAATAGTGCTCCAATAAGAGCGCCAGCTCTAAATTTTTCTTCGATTTTTTTCTTCTGTAAGGATCAGTTTGAGGATCAATAATCTAATTTGAGGAAACTGGTCGGTAGTGGACATTCACTCGAAAGCACAGCCGCAGTGAGAGAAAATATTACTGGAATCCCAGGGACATCAATTCGAAATCGTTTACAGGAGTACAACGCTTTAAGAAGCGCCTTACAGCGAATTCTCACAAAAGATCTGCATCTACTGGGTATATACAAGCCAGCTGACCCAAGAGCTTAAATCAGAAGACCATTCTAAGCGAAAAGAATTTGTCAATTGGTTGATGGAACATCAGCCTATTTCGCCTTCAATCCAAAGGTCTGCAGAAATTTCAAGAAAGCTGCTTGGTATCCCTCTTTGGCAGAGCATCAATCCAACTACCATCTGTGCGTCTTAACACGCGTACTGTAAAATCAGTACAAACAGCTTTATATCGTCTACTGCGCTTCATTGAAGGATCTCTAAGGAATACACCAAAGTGCCCTTCTTGACGTTGAGGGAAATTGTAAAACCGAAAGCAATCACAGGTGCACTTGCAAGTCTGAAAATGGGTACATCGCTGGGAGTGTTGACCAATCAAATGGTTATAAGCTGGGCGGTAGATCGGCTGTCAAGATTGCCATGAAACATTTTAAGGGGATGTCTTTTCTCTGGAATCCGGTAGTCAATAGGCTACCATTAGATAGGATGCAATCCTGTCCAGATGATATTGCAGCCTCCAGCAACCACCCGGCTATTCTCAAGGAAATCCTACAATATGCTCTCCTTCTACTTGACAGATGGGCATCCAAAGACGGACTGGAGGTAGATGCTGGCAATTCCACTCCACCAGTCTCCCTTTTACAGAAATTGTAAGATACTTCTGCCTGAGAAACTCGACTAGAAACCCAGTCTATTTGCCATGCAAGAATGGACGCATTTCATGACTTGGTTAAGCCTTCTTAGGGTGCTATCGGTGTTTCCCACTCTGTCATTCTCGCAATCTTACCAAGAGGAGAGTTGTATGCTGAACCAAGTTTTTTAGAAATAACGTGTTTAGTTTGTATATATGTATGACCTTGAAGTGCATGTTTTAAAGTCGAAGATTTATAATAAAGGATAGGATGACTCATAAGAGATGTTTTAAGGCATCCGCATTTCAAAGATTTCATCCTAAGATATATTACATAAGTATATTAGGTTGCATAGTTAACCCCTACACCGTACCGGAATGAATTCCTTTGTTGCGGGGTCCTTCTGCGGCATCGTAGATCAGCTCTTTGGCTCTGCCTTTGAGGTACCTTATCCCTTTGTCCAGAAGATTCTGTAAAGACATTTTTTAAGGTGTTCAGCATGACTAGCTATCTGGCAGAGTGAAAGGCATTCGTAGCGTTGCTTATGCAATTATTTTCTTAGATTGTGCCTGCTTTGCTAGACTTCAGAGGAGGCTTCTATTGTCCTCTTTTACTACTTCTATTGTGCAGTATCTTAGTGATGCTTTGCAGATAGATCGCCTACTCTCTGAGTGGGTGCAAAAAATTTTTGTTTCATGGTAGTGGGCTTGTCTTTCACATCCCACTAAAATAGGGACCACAATATATCTGTGGAAATCCGAGTAAAGGAAGCACCTTTTGCTTTGCTTCAATCAGTTTAACGTAGCCTAGATCTTTGAGGTTCATGCGATATTAAAACAAAGGGTTCGTCAGCCATCGATGCCATCACTGACTGACGATATATTCTTCACCGAGAGTGCAGAGATACTTTCACTGCGAGTTTTTTTCTGGAAGATAAGCCATTTTCATGGTTGAGTACTTGGGATTAAGAAGTTATTTCCACCCCTCTGAAGGTGAAAAAAAGTAAACTTGAGCTCTCAAGGTTACACATTGTCGTAATGCCTTCAGTAGCCAGATAAAAATACAAGTTTTACGCGACTATAAAAACTGCATTAACAAATATTGAACGTAAGCAAACCATGCGTATCTATCTATAGACTTCAAGGTGTTAAATGCACTATTTAGCCTACTTCCGGCGATTGGCTAGCTCTACCCGTGTAATCCCACTTTAAGTGCTGATTAACTTAAATACAAACAAACTCGTTCAATACAAATATTGATTGTAACCATGCATAGAAACTCTTCTAATTACTACTGTCAACATTTAAGGAGCTTATAAAATTAATCTTTTACAGATCCTCTATGTACTCATGGTAAAGATATTTTTTCCTTTTCACTTGAATTATGGCAGAGCCTCTGTTTATTCAGTTTTCGTTATTTACTTCCTATTGTCGGTCGAAAAAAAAAACAAACTTTTTCCATTTCCTCAAAGTGTACACCATCCATCTAAGCCAGATTAATAGACTCGTAAAATACACTTCCTTCCACAAGGACGATTATCCAAAATGAAAGTATCTAAAAGCAAGGAAGTTACAACATAAAATCTACTCACGTGTGCTATCGTACTGAACGCCTTTGAACTCATCGAAACACGGTAGTATGGCTAACGTTCCAGGTGGCGTCCTTGGCCAACACAGCACCGAATCAAAGGATACCGGGCATCCTACTGCCTAAAAGAAACAAAAACAAAAGCAAAACAATTATTTTCTAAAGTAAATTTTGAGTCGAGTGTTTTGTTTTCCATCTGTAGCAAGAGATTGTTTGAAAAACAAAGAAACTCCTGCAGCAGGCACTAATTTATCGTTCTTCGAAATATGTATACAAGGAGCCAGGCAAACCGACCAAAAAAGGACTTTTATCAAACTCATTGCTGCTGCACCCGAAGGCAATTCTAACGGATTCATAATTCAATTTGTCGTCTTACTGGGGCCTTCTACAGAAATCCCCATAATTGGAAATTTTCATAAGGGTGGTCGGTGGAAGGGAGGGGTGGTTTCTGTTCAGTTTCAGGCAGAGAAGGAGACGTTTTAGGGCGATGGGAAGTTATTTTATAATTATGTGACGATGAGTGTAAAGGCAGATGGATATGCCGGCTGTTTTGTTTCGATATTTTCAGAGAGTCAATTCGCTTGGGGCAGGTTTTGCAAGTCGTTGCTGTTCAGTTGATTTTTGATGAAAGAAGAAGTTCCTGTGCTATAAATGGATACACAGTCCGAGGGATGAGGTTGAGGTTGTCGTGAAAACAGTTGTTGGCCACATTTGAATGAAAGGATGATGTAATTTTCGTAGAAACTTGTACAGTCTCTGTTCAATTATTCAGTTTGCTACTTGGAAACTTCCATCTGAACGTCGCGTCGTTTTTTTTTGTTTTGCCAGGAGCACATGTACCGTTTGCGTAGAAGACATGAGTGAAAATGTGAAGCAGCTCATTTGGATTTGTCAATAGAAGTCTCTCTGGGGAGCACACTTTATATCGTTTGAACATGACGACAGGACTTATGCTGTTGATGGACATCATGGTAAGAGGAACATTGCTCAGAAATCGTACGATATAGTGATCCATGAAAAGGTAGATAGCTGATGGGGAGCGGTTGAAGCATTCTGACATTGTGGTCACATGGAGAGGAATGTTGTGGCGTCCCGTGAGGTTCTAGAGTAAGTCGCTCTCTTCAGAGGCTGGGAGGAAAATCATTAACTCAGGATGTACTGCAGCGAGGGATTCAATGTGTACATTCTGTGTGTATATGAAGAGAGCTCTCATCACAGTCGTCAGATGAGATCCGGTGCTGTGTTAATTCTGTGATAGACAGTGACCACTGCCGTTGCGGGTTGGAGTCCTTACGTGTTGCTCGAATTCACAAGAAACCTAGATTTCACGTGAGAAAGTTCAAGGAAAAAGCACTTATCTGCCTAAGGTTATGGTGATAGCATTGGATTTGAAGACGTTCTGTTGACTCGTGTGACTCTTAAAGAGACTTCAGATTGCTTGACAGAGTATACCACATGGATTTGTGTGCAGGAGTTCAAATTCTTTTTTGATGCTCCAGAACTAGATTTGACTGTACCATGATAACGTTTTAAGAACGGCATGACTATCGCGAAAGAGTTGTTTGCTTGATTAGGTTAGTGGATTGCACTGTATGGTGGATTTTGCATTTGCATTGTTTTTGCGCGGTAAGGATGTGACTGATCATCAGTACTTTGAGACGCAGTTGGGAAATTGAATCCCAAAAGACTTGCATCTGGTTTGTGATAGCGGTGGCTACCTTCCAAGTAAAATATCCGTTATAGAGCGGTACTAATTTCACTTTGGAGCGAAGCAGTCGCAGCTTAGTTGTTGTGATGAGAACATTGCTTTGCTAGACTTAGGTAGCTAACATTCCGAACGCAGATTTTGGTTTCCCGATTCAGCTACAAATATCCAGTTTGTATTGAGTTTAGCGTAGGAATCTGAAGTGTTTAGGGTTTTCGTCTTGGCTGAGTTTATTTTTAGAAAATTGTGTACCATTTGATGTAGGTCTAGTATCCTTTCTCAACAAATACTGGACCGGAGTCTACCCAAACATTGTCAGCGTAGTCTAAAAGTTTTAAACAAGACGTCAAAGTCAATTGTCCATGATTTCTTTCAGTTAGAGAAGAAAAATGTTGTCCTTTATTACCTCATTGTTTTGAGCCGCAATAAAGCCTACCAGGACAACAAAAGATGTCTTTACAATCTGGCCTAAGTCCTCGTTACATCCCAAAGACGCATTTAGGCACCCTGATGTGTAGAGATCCATACATCTTCCGATTCCTCAGGTTCGCTTGGTTATCCTTTCACAGGACTGAATCAGAGACGGCACATGCTTTTCACTGGTTCATTTTTTAAATTTCGAATGAACATCCCTGCCCGCATTAAATGGTACAACAATGCCACCTTGGGTACTAGTTCAGTTCGTTTCTATACAATTGGCTCCGAAACCGAAAGCAGGGTGGGTAGTGTTGCATCTTGTTCCACTTCCCAGATCACTGTAATGTTTCCCAGTGGGAAATTGTGGTGTTCAAGGAAGACTTGTCCTGGTTGAAATATACTGCAATATTTATCAAGTATATCACTGACATTCATGAGGCAATCAAGTCCTTGGGTGCTTTAAACTGCCGTTTGTCCTTGTTCAACATTAACCTTCGCTGGGTATTAGGCCATAGAGACATTCCGAGAAACTACAAGCCTGGTGAGCTCACCAGAAAGAGTGCGACACTTTGTCCTAATGGCATGCCCCTGCTATATGTATACATCTACTTAAGATGGATGCTTTTAGTAGAATCACCCATAGATGGGACTCGACATGTCATATAGTAGCACAGATCTGGCCTAAGCGGAATCAGAAATTCAGAGCTTTCACAGATCAGCTACCTAATCGATGTCCTCACGGAACACTGTCTGACAGGTCAATATGCTAAAGAGTTGGGTATTTTCTTACAAGGGACTTCTGTAGGAGCTTCAGGGGTGAAGAGGAGGAGAAAACCATCCTTTATCTCTTATGCACCTGTCCGGGCTTATTCTAAACCAGACTGCTTCATTGAGGAACTCTTTTCATTAATGATCGCAGAGAACTGGCGTCTTTAAACTTCATGAGCACCCTCCATTTCATTCCACCGGTTGGTCTGACTAGACCTTGGGTGGCCAAAGTGAAAAGATCCATGGTATCCAAAAGGACCTTTTTGGTTTAAGTGTGTTTTAATCCTGGGATAGACAGCCACTCTAACCTAATCTAGTTCACAATAAAATTGCTATCAGAAGGAGGAGATGATGCGTTTTTGCTCCACTCCTCGTAACATAAATGTTCTGGAATATGTTTGGGTATGCGAGATGGACGTGGCCTTCCTGGTTTTGCTTTAATCGACACATCGCTTTATTGACTCCTTCCTATCAGTTAAGTCCAGTTGAAGCACATTAGCAGAGCTTATTGTGGTGCATCGAATGGCATAAGCAATTCTGAGGCAGACTGGTGATTGCAGTTCAGACTTTATAGTCGTCCTTGCTACCAAATTAGAGATGCATATTTGAAGGCAGCCATAAGCTATAATGAAATGGTCATCTCATCTCTTTCCGCCAATGAATTGGAACTCATAGATAACCCGTAGGAATTACAGCGATCTTGACATCATGCACACCTACCTTACAATGTCCTGGTTATCTCGACAGCATTGAAGCAGTAAAGGCATGGAATTGTAAAGTGATTAATTCATTATTGTACATCTATGGTTGGAGAGTTACGCTTTTCAACGTTCAATTGACGATGGCTTCGTCAACTACATAAAAGTGGTCTGGCAAGGTCCCGTATGTAGAAAGCAGCTTTTTCAATCAATTATCATGTCACATGCTTGGAACGAAAATAGCCCAATTGTCCATCAATCACACTAAAGAGACATCTGCTGTCACTGAAGGATGCTTGCAGGCAATCGACCAGCAGGAACGTGAATTGAACAGGAATCACATCCCTTTCGCAGAGCTTACGAAGGTAAACGGAGACTGAATATCATGGTCTCCACTTCCATACAAAGGCAAAAAGGTCAAAGGAATTCCAAAGGAAAAACCAGAAAAAGCGGTGTAATTCGAAAACGTGGGTAATTAATTCAAAATTAAATTTCTACTGCGCTACGCAATTTAATTGTTTGCAGGCCAATCAAAAAAATACCGAACTCCTGGTATTTACATAGATTCCGAGGTTGACCGCAGTAAAATCAACAGTCAATCAGCCTAGAATTCAACAACGGCTACATTGTGTTGGGTTAGAAACCACCATTCACCATGCTACTCTGACAATTTCTCTGCGGTATCCTTTGTGGTCGTGATCAATTAAATATTTAAAGTCAATGAAAATTTCAAAATTTCATGAAATGCTTTCAATATTAAGTGTTTGCACTGCATGAAGTTCGATTCAATGACCAAACAATTTCGTCAGGTTGTGTTGTCTACAGGAAATCTATATTTAGCTGGACCGTAAGATACAAACGGGAAACCATTAAAATGCAGGAGCAAAATATAGTGGGCTGGTAATGCCCCCTCTACATGACACCGACAATTAAATTGGCAATTTTCCACAGCACCTCGATGGATGAATTTTTGTAAACATTTTATGGAATTTTAATTTTACTGTCCCGGCAACCGGAAAATTACAAATTTTATGCCAATATTTCAATTAGTCTTTGAAGACAAAGTGGGGTGGATGCAAGGACACACGCCTGTGGGCGTTTATTGGATCACTTACAATTATTTTATTACAGTGTTGCAATGAGCAACTATTTTGTGGAATTTTTAATTGGAATTTGTGTCTGAGGATTTGATGCGTTTTGGGGATAAAAATATTCTACGGACATATTTATGGAAATAAGTAGTAACCTTTAACAATTTTTTGGGGTTGGAGGTTTTTATGCAACTACAAATGTTAAAAGAGATTTCACATCCCTGCCATATGGCATATGTCAAATCCATCTGCCATTCATAGTGTCAGACAGTTAGTTTTTGCCTTGCAATTCTAGAATACGGATCGTTTAGCTATTTTGTACCGAGATTTAAGGACAAATTATGGCAGCTATAATCGGTCAGCCATAATCGGTCAGTGGTAAGTACATTGGATTATTAAGCGGGATGTTCAAGGTTCGAATCCCAGAAAACACCAAACAAGTTTTTTCACAGACCCACCTCTTGCGAATTCTGACAAAACGTCCGATAATTGACATGAGAAAGCTTCTTAGAAAAGCCTTTCGAACGTGGCTCCAAATTGTAGGTCCCTCCCAGTTGTGAGCGCAAATATAAGACGCACCGCACGAATGGTCGCCAGAAGCTTGGCCCTGGACCACATACTGTTTGTTGAGCCAAGTGTTTGTATTTGTAGTCGTTCATCTGAGCAAACAATTTAGCACATAATCACCAAATTCAAACAGACTGATAGTATTTGTGATGGCGTAAGGCCAGTGCATCATCGTAATGGTCGATCAACTGAAAATATAGCCACTGAGAGTCCTGAATGACCAAAAACTGAAGAATGGTCAATTCTATCCCGCGCTAAGGCAACTGGACATTTTCTGTAGCTCCGTTTGGCGTATCTTGAGCTTAGATTTGCATCCTTATCCGTTTAAGATCTAGTTTACAAAACGACTAAAGCCTGCTGACTATAGTTAGCGGTTGAAAAATCAGCAAGTTGACGCCGATTTCTCGAATAAAATCTTCTTCATCGGTGACACCCATTTCTCATCCGGCGGCTATGTAAGCAAATAAAATTGAAGAGCTCGGTAATTCTGAGAATTAAAATATGACCACTGAGAGGCCACGGCCCCACGGTGACATTTTGGTGCGCGCTTTGGACCACTTTGGCAGCACTGACACAGTGAATTCTCTGGACTTTGCTCAGATGCTAACCAACTTTTTTTTGGGGTGGGATTGAAGCTTTTGTATAGGCGATATGTGATTCCAACAGGACAGGGCTGTGTGCTATACAACACAGGCGAATTTGGCACTGTTTCACAAAAGCCCCCGACCATTTAACGATGGTGTCTATGTGTCTAATTAAAAAAAAGAAGTAAAAGACCTTACATCGCGATGCATCGTCCGCATTCCGAAGCAGATCAACGAAGATATTGTGGCAACTTTAAGTGAATCTACTCCATCGAAAGCAATAGCCAAAAATTGGGTACCCGGATTGAAACGTGGATGAGTAAGCATTGAAGACCATTCACGCTGTCGAAGACCACCAACCTTAAATACTGACGAAGACATCGCTAAAATTTGTGATCTAATCATGGAAGATCACAGATTGAGGCTATGTAAGACGGCTGTGATCACTGGTTTCTCGTGTGGATAGGCCCAAACGAACGTCGGCTACTTTCAGTTGAATAAAAACTTTTTCGACTGACAGTGCCTTACGAGTGCTTCAAATCGATTGGATCTAAAGGATTTTTTTGGCCAGATTTCTGATAGCATCAAAAGAATGGCGAAGATCTGGATTACCAGCGCTGAAGAAAGCTAAAGTCCAGCTATGGACAGATAAGGTAATGACTGCATATTTTCTTGGGATTCAAAAGTAATTCTCAGATTAATTCAGGGTCCAACCCGGAGGTGCAGATTCTTAGTTACAACCCGTAAAACAAAGGGCGGCTTAAGCTGATCCCAATAATTCACTTCTGGGATAGGAATGCCGAAGTTTATTCAAAGGTTTTCCGATATCATCTCTATTTCGACACCATGACTTGAAAACCCCTCATAGAATTGAGCTCCAGATTTGTTGACGTAGCGCATATGAGGCTTACACTAAATAGTTCGACATGGCTAGAACTATTCCTGTCAATGTTAGGTCAGGTTAGGTTAGGTTGGCTGTCCGCACGAGAGTGCACACGCACTTAGATTAGTGAAGGTCCTTTGTGATACCATGGGATACTAACAAAACCAACCGGAGCTTTTGATATAGCGATGGATGCACATGACGCCTAAAGATGCCAGGTCGCCAGGGTCTTCAAGGAAGGGGGACCCTAAATGGAGCATTCTTTTATGTGACAAAGCTGGGCAATTACATAGGAGGTGAAGGGTGGTTTCCTCCTCCTTCTCGTCCCTACAGCTCCTGCAGAAATCATTAGAAAAGAGGCCAAGTCTTCTGGCATGTTGGCCTATAAGACAGTGTCCAGTGAGAACACCGACAACGCAACGAAATGTGACGCGTTGAGCCGTTTTCCAATCTTAGGTTGGTCTTGCTAAAAGCGTTCAGCTTTAGTAGATGCTTACATGTAGCTAGGAGCATACCTAGGGATTGCCTATCAGGCAAAATCCTCAGAGTAGTGGCGTGCCCTGCAGTTGTCTGGAATGTCTCTGTGAACCAGCATAGGTGAATGTTGAACTGCTCTGTCATCTGGCAGTTGAAGGCGGCCTTTAAGGTGAGGAACACGATTCCAGGGACTTGATTACCGCTTGGCTGTCTGTGAAATTGGTAATATCCCTAACAGATAGTACATCACACTTCAGCCAGGACAGTCGCCATGATTTCCGTCTGAAAAACGCTAAAATGATCAGGGAGGCAGAACGATATACTTCGGTTGAGTTTTTCGGACACAACCCACCCCGCTTTAGGTTTTTGAGCCGTCCGTAAAAATATGTACCGAGCTGGCATCGATAGGGGGAAAGTTATCCCATTCATCCCGTTCAGGGATGATCGCACGGAAGTTCCGGTCTAATCTCATTTTCATCGGGGTGTAGTCCGTATTTTCATGTTTGAAGTTGAAGAGATCTAGGATCGAGGAGTGGCCAGTATGATAACTAGAGGCTTTCAGACGGATGGCCGCACAGGCGGCTATCTGTTTACCGAAGATTCTATGGGTAGCAGGTTGAACAAAATGTCCAGTGCCGCTAAGGGAGTAGTTCTTAGTGCACCACTGGTTCAGATGCATGCAGATCTTTGTACCCTAGCTGGTTGAGTGATGTGTACAGCCCTATCAAGAGCAGGCCACCATACGATCACGCCATAAAGTAGAATAGGCCTGATAACGGACACGTATAGCCAGTGAGTGATTCGAGGTCTCATACACCAGCCTTTTATAGAGTAGAGAGCTACATTGGCTTTCCTGATGCGTTCTAGTAGATAAGCTTTCCAGTTCAGTTTCCTGTCCAAAATAAGACGCAGATATTTTGCATTGTCAGTGAAGGTCAGACTGGTGCCATTTATCTTTGGAGGGTCTATGTGGGGAAGGTTATATTTCCCCGTGAAGATTCCATCTGGAAAATTTTGCACTACAGTCTGGCTCAAAGGATTATTACCGGGATGCCAAAACTCCTTCTCCCCTGCTCTTGATGCAAAGGCATTGTAATTTAAACGCTCATGGTTCACGACAAAACTATCGATAACAGGAATTGGCAAAGGGATAACGTTTTGATGTCTGTGCCTCTATTGGAAGGCAGATCTATGAGTTACAATTTACCAGTTTAAAGCAAATGGACGATCAATTCCAGTTAAAGGCTCCAACGTTGCTCAGATGGATTTCAAAATTTGGTACGGTGTTCCATTTCCTAAGAATGTCCCTGAGATGATTCCTTTCATCTGGGGGTTGTTAGTGTTTCATGGGTCGATAGTTTTCTTTTCACCACTGGCAAGTTAAATGGGTTAATGCGTCGTCGCACTCCACTGAGCATCCTGTTCCAAAGAACACCCCTTATCCTACCCAGGGGGAAATGACGATGCGTTTTTTCCCACCTCGATGTCTGGTAAACAATTCACCTTTTCTGAAGTAAACTTATAAAGAAGTTGTGAAACTGTGGGATCACATCCGTTTAAGGCATCTTTGCGACGCCAAATAATCCAAAGTGATGGGGCATTTTACCACCAAATTGTTTATTTTAATTTATTTTTTTAACTCCTTTCGTTTTCACATTTTTTTTTACCATAAATTAGAAAATAAGCTACTAAAACCAAAATTTACAACACCTCGAGGTTACGAAAATACACACAAGATAAGATAAATGCGTGAGAGTGGAGAGTTCTGAGATAATTTTTTTTTTTTTTATTCTAATGCCTGGAAGAGATACTTTTTATGGCGTTCTTCGAGAAACGAACTTTGGATGTTAAAGTGAATAAGCTTTGCTAGAATTCAAGGAAATGACTTTCAAGTTGATTCTCAATATGAAATGCAAATGAGGGTTTTCGATGATCGTACAAGTGTGGGCACTTGGGACGGCCTATCTGGAGACCGTCGTCGTAATGAAATGTTTATATTTTGGGCACGCGTGGGTATGCTCTTGGATTGTTGTTTATTTGATTTACAACATCTAGTTAAATGGATAGTTACGACTGCTGACATCGGCTAGTATCGTTAGAACCAATTGAGTATCCAAGTGCTGGATTCTCGCACTGATCTTCGGTAACTAGCTAGACTTGTGTAAATCTCTATGTGGACAGAGCTAAATATCCACGTGCGCATTTAGACTGTATTTAGACGAAAGCAACATCTCCAGATGTAACCAATGGTGGAGTCAGTTACCAGGCAAAATACTTAGGTTCCTTCGTACAAGAGTAACTTCCACAAGCTTGCCTTTAACAGGATAGAAACTGCCCTAAGGAGTAGAACTTCACAGTGCTTAGGGGAAGAATCACTACTGCTACTCTTGGTAGTTGCACGGAATAGGTGCAGGCTACAAAAGAATGGAATGGATGTGGAATCTATTAGTTGACTTACTACTGAGTAGGCTTAACGAGGGGGGCTACCCTGCTATAGGGTTTGCTGACGATGGGTGTATTGTCGTCTACCGGCTCTTTGATGTCGCATGCAGGCGGCTCTCAACATTATCGGGACTTGGTGCCGTGAATAGTCATTGTCCGTTAATACAGCCAAGACTGAGACGATGCCGTTCATTGTGATGAAGAAGCTAGAGATGACGATCCTTCTTGGGCACCCAGTTACAACTTTTGAACAAAGTTAAGTCAGCTTAGACCCTAAGCTTGCTTTCAAAGAACGCCTTGAGATAAAGATCTTACGGACCACCAAAATCCTTTAGCGGTCCAGTAGAATGTTAAGCAAGACCTGGGGCTTAAGCCCTAATATGCTCCACTCGATGCTATCGCTATTACAAGTGCAATTATCTGGTCCGTGGAGGTTTTTCTTTTCAACTAAGGATCTGACACTCTAAGTAGGGACTTGCCAGACCTTGAAAAATTCATACCTTCGAAGCAACAAGAAACGTCGGATACGAGCTTTATTGACTTTATTGTAGACGACCACTGCAAGTGAAATAAGGACAATCGAATCAACTCTAAGAATATTCAGGACACTTAACAGACCATGTCTAGACCAACGATAAGCGTAAGCCCTGGAATTACTGCCAACCAAGAAGTGCGGGTTGAAAAAGTGTGACCTATACTACATCGTGTACTGTAAAAGGCTTGAACTTTTTAAATGTAGATTTGACTTCAGAGAAAGGTCTAGTCTTGATTGAGCTTCAGGCGTGTGAGTGAAGACCTGAATACAATCAGCATTAAGGCTAGACCTGCGAGTTCACACCAACACCGTGACACAAGAAAACGTTGCTTTAAGAGCAATGTCTCAAGTACAATGTTTGTTTGATTTTGTGGCTAAAATAGGAAAGGAGGAGGCGGATAGCACAGCTTACGCAACGCCACGCCTGGAAACGGACTCGGACCAACCGATGTTGGACGAAATGTCACCATAGTTAGTACATGTTTGCCTCAACTTAGTATCCTTTCTAGACCAGCAAACTATCAATCAGATTGACCACATGTAGACGACGCAAAGCTGCACTAAAGGACTTTGGGTGTCTGAATTTTCCAACTATCCACCATAGACTCGGGCCACTACTTGGTTGCAGCTAGGGATATTTTTAGATATCCCAAGCACAATCCGAGAAGTATTGTTAAAAAGCCCACTCTCGAACGCCTCAAATTGCGAGTGACAGAGACTTTGGTGATCGATTATCCTTTAACCTCACAAAAAGTCCAGTGTCGCCAGGACCGAGTGCAGAAAACCGGTGGCATCATTACTAACAAATCATCGAGTAGGCTAACACTAATGTGCTGGGATTCACCTTACGAGTTCAGAGAAAGCACTGGTTTGATGAACACTACCGGCTAGCACATGCATCGAGACAAGACGCATCCATGCAAAGCTTCGTTACGTAAAAAAGATGAGAGCTGCTCACAAAGTGAAGGGAAAACTATCTCCATTCCAAATCGATGCTCATGCCAAACTCGTCTGCCTATGCAGGAAAAAGTTCGCTCACTACCCGGTTCCTTAATATCAGAAATGGTCCCCTACGAGACGACTCGGTATCATCAACACTCAACGCGCTGGCAACTTAGGCTGATCGCCACAAAGTTTTTCGAATGATTTATCGGTCTCGACAAAATTCGGAGGAGAACACTCGACTCAAACCGTATGGACTGTGCAGCGATACCAACTTGGTTAAGAGGTCTGATTTGGTGGCATGGCACCGCTAGGACACCCAGAGGAACTGGAAACTGGTCTGGGGAGTCTTCGAAATCACTACAGATGAAGAAGACCGCACACAAATTGGCGTGCGCAGTTGAAAAGGCACCTCAGCCAATTTGCAGAACGAATTTGGAAGAACGTCGGATTTTTGTTGAGGCTCTGGTCCACCTCGAATCGTAGCTCGATAAGTAAGTGAACAGTTTATTGGGAAATTTTTTGGCTAATAAAAGGGTGACATGAAATTTTTACGGGAGTCATGTGGCCTTAATTCAATGACTGCTGCGAAACAGGACCCAGCGGGTCTTATTTCGTTTTTGGAGATTCACACCAATAAAAAAACATACAGAAAAGCTACAATCCATTTGGGACCGATCGTTTGATACCCTATCCTCCTTTCTATGCAGCCCTAATAAAGTGCGCGTGGCATACTGCATTTTTTCTCGAATTACAACGATAACTTCGAATTTTTGAGGATGTTACATGGAAAATTTGATCAAAATCGATTTTCTAATGAAACGACAGACGGCATTGCCAGACCCACTTTTTTCGACTTCTCTATAATCGTACTGTCCAAATTCATCAAAATCTCGAGATCAAAAATCCACGTGGTTCAAAGTGAGCCCCAATAAGTAGGAATTTTATTAGCGCCCTAGGTAATGGCGATATATCTGCTGGGCAGCTTCATGCTTCACGTATATTAAGGCTCAAACCCAAATGGGCTTTGAATCCGCTATATTTAGAATACAAATAGTGAATAAAAGTTAGAGATGAACTCATGCCTATTTAACGATCCGAAAGATCATGAGATCTGTTTGGACAGTATTATGGGACCTGAAGCATGTCATATATCATCCTAAATCCGGTAATAAGCGCTTCATATCTTAATCGTCTCATAAAACTATTCATCAAGCCACAATAGTAAAGATTTATGATCTGTGATTTACGACGTCAAGTCTTAAATGTTTCTAGTTTCTAGCCGACCTTTCTTTTGAATGCATTTTCACATTGGTTACGTTATGAACTTCAATGCGAATATCAATGAAATAAAATAAATTGTTTAGAGATACTTTCTTAGAGCGTGGTTCTGCTCGTGCATTTATTTAAATTATAAGTGTCGGCACTTTGACTGTCGTAAAGTCGAAAACAATAAGATGGGTATACGTAGACCGTAAGGGGTCCGTTTTCTATTTTCTTTGAACCCTTGCCTGTATGGCTGATACTGTGATCTAAAAGATCGATTGTATCAACTTAGCCCAACAGACGTTAGTACGTCATTGGTAGCAGTGCTATTCAACTCCACTGACGTGCGTATTTCTTTGTGGAAGACACGCATCCTTAACCAAGGTTATGCCGGGCATTCACAGAGAATGTGTTCGGATGATCCACCTTCCTTCAAACAGAACGGACGTTCAGTCTCTCAGTGGCCTATGAGAACGCTAACCAGCTTTAATTACTTTCCCTATCTAAGTGAAGGATTTGCTTTTGGGAATAAGGCTTGATTAATCGTTTGAATTGTCTAACCCTCGGGACATTTTCCCAGAGAGTTAGACGAAGTTTATGTTTTCAGTCATTAATCATGATGATGATGATGAATTTCGGTCAATAGAAGGAACGACAGATGTCTGTGTGCAGACCCTAGAGATGCGCCTTGTGTGATGCACACCAAGTTTACTACCGATGTGAAGAAGCCCTTCAAGGTCCTCGAATAAATGCTAGAAGTACTGTAGGGACTTGTCACGCCCTGGATAGACAGTGTGAGTTGAAAAAGATCAAACCTGTTGCAGCAGGATTCTGCGCTAGCGCATAAAACCTTGACGCCTCAAGGGTGGTTAGCGATATATGTACGTATGTACGTATTTCCATCGATTTTCCACAGCGAAATTTTTATTTGTTTCGTCCAATGGGTTCTACTTTCCTAATCGTGTCTGGGCAAACATTCCGGCGCTTAGCTACTCGACTCGAACAGACTGGAGCCACAGGAGACAATGCAGGGCGTGGCCGCCACCGGACTGGTCGTTCGGCCGAGAATATCGCGGCTGTGGCTACCGATGTCGCTGAGAAAGAAGAAACATCAACCAGACGACGGGCCACGCAATTGGGCATCACCACAGGGACCTTACAGCGAATTGTAGTGGAAGACTCACACATGTTCCCGTACAAAGTGCAAACAGTGCATCAGTTAATGTCTCCTGACCGTCAGTCGCGTGTGAATTACTGTCAAGCCATCCTCAATCTCAACAACGAAGAGGACGATTTTGTGTCGAAAATCATCATGAGCGACGAGGCCCATTTCCAATTAAGCGGTTACGTCAATGAGCAAAATCTTCATTTCTGTGGCACTGAAAATCCGTGTGTGATGCACGAAGAGCCATTACATCCACTCAAAGCCACTGTGTGGTGCGGCGTTCACGCGGGAGGAGTGATTGGGCCGTATTCTTTTGAGGACGCCATGGGCAATACGGTCACTGTTGCTGGCGCACGCTACAGGGCCATGATAAACGACTTCATATTGCCGGAATTGAATGAGCGGGGCTTAGTGAACATGTGGTTTCAGCAAGACGGTGCAACCGCAAACACAACACGTAATCTCCCTTTTTGACAAACTGGCATGGCCACCAAGATCGCCCGATTTAACCATCCCAGACTTCTTTCTTTGGGGCTACGCGGGTTTATGCCAACAAGCCTCAGACAATCGCAGCCCTTAAGGAGAATATTAGACAGGAATGAGAACAGTTATCACCGGAAATCTTGCGGAAAGTCATGGAAAATGCGATAAAACGGGCACAAATGTGTATCGACACCGGCAGCAGTCACTTGGCGGATATCATCACAAAATTGGATGATTAATTTTGCACCACTTTGCATATCTGCCCAAAAAAGCTGTTATTCTTCACCGTCAACATCGGGGGGCGCCGTGGCTCAGTGAATAGTGCGAAAGATTACTCAGCGGCAGGTTTTTTCACGTCCCACCTCTTGCGAATGCTTAACAAATACCCGAGAGTCATGAATGCTTCTTAGTTACGCCTTTCGGATATGGCATCTTGTATAGGTCGCCTATACTAGACGAATACGAATAGTTCTGGGAAGCCAATGCCCTAGGTTCGAAGTGGGCGGTTTTTTTTTTGTTTTAAGTTTATGTTGTCACAGACTTGAGCCAAGCTTTTGACAATTTTTTTTTTAAGCTGAAAGCTCTCAGTTTTCATGGATTGAATAATACCTAAACGAATGTCAGTATAAAATCCAGCTTATAGGCTCAGTATCTGATCCTATTACTGCATCTTGGGAGGTTCCTCAAGGAAGTCTTCTTGAGCCATTGATTTCTATCCAAATAATAAACGATGCAGAGCGTGTTATTAAGGACTCTTATCAATCAGTCTACGTTCATGATATGAAAAGGATTCGAGACATCACGTGTACTGCTGACTGTCGCCTATTACAGTGCGACTTAAATAGGTTCTCTAGCTATTGCTTAGAGTTGAATGTCATCAAATGTCACTCTAGTACCTTTTCTCAGAACCCCCATTTCCTAGGATGCACTTCTTTCGTGATGAACTAGTATCGTAGGTTACTTCAGTACGAGGTCTACGTGTTATCTTTGACACTGACCTTAGTTTTCATATAGCAAGGCAATACTTGGTTTTGCCAACCGCTGGTTTAAGGAATTCTGGATCCTTGCGTCACTAAGTTCATCTGTATTACTTTCGTTTGGCCTGTTCTCGAAGATGCTTGTTAAGGTTGGTCGCCTTGTTACGAAGTCTAGGATTGTCTGAGACTGCATAACTTACTGCCGTCGAAGAAACGTCGTGTTATTGCCAAAATAATTTGTGTTAGCTGAAAGCATTGATTGCCCCTTTCTCTCGCAAGAGATTCCTCGCAATCTACATAAGTCCCCTCAATCTGAGATCTGTACTTCCCTTTCTACTTGAACCAATTATGGTCACCACGAGACGATGTCAAAAATATTACGAAGCACAAATAATTTCGTCATTTTAATACAAGGAAACAATGCCTAAAGCTCTGCAGCATAACCCTCCCCCTTCCTGACCTTGTCCTTCATTTCTGTTAGCCCTTTCCACTATCCTCTTCTCATGTAAGGATACAGGTAGTGTCAGCCTACCTTCAAGCTAGCTGGATTAAGCTTGAAAAAAACAACCATGTACCAGAAGCCTGCTAAGTGGTTCTTCTGTATGATGCTGTCTGAAGGCCTTCAGTAATACGTGGGGTTTTAAACCAGCTGTGGTGTACTGGATATAACGGCGGTGGTAAGACGCATTCTCACATATGGTTCACTAGTATGGTGGATGGTACTTGAAAAGCAATACCAGCTCTCAAACCTCACCAAAATCCAGAGGGCAGCGTGTATCGGCAGCGGCAATGGAAACCATGCTTAGTTTTAGTCCGCTTGATCTATACTGTAGCAGTCTGGCTGCCAAAACCAAAGGTCGACTATGGTCATCGAGCCTCCACGGTCATGCATCCATTTTGTCTCGATGGGAGACTAACAACAGATCGACGGAAACTGATCACATGAACCCGATATTAGCTTTTGAAAGGAGATTCGCTACAAGAATTCCTGACAGAGCGTACTGGAAGAACCGTAGGAGCATGAAAAAGGAGCTGGCATTCTATACCGATGGTTCTAAGATGGACATTGGCACGGGACCCGGAGTAAAGCCCTAGGAATAAACCACTCCTTTAGAATTCACGACGACTGCAGCGTCTTTCAGGCCGAAGTCACAGCCATCATACAGGCTGCTGAAATTATTCGCGAGAGTAATACCTTTGGCAATACGATCACTGTCTATATACACAGTCAGGCAGCCGTTAAGGCTCTGGACTCCGCGGTAATCAGGTCGAGGCTTATGAGAATCTGCAAGACACTCCTAAACGAGATATCCAGAGCCAATGCGGTGACCCTCTGCTGGGTACCAGGGCACATGGATATCAAAGGAAATGAAAAGGCTGATGAGCTTGCTAGGAAAGGATAGGTGCTGCACTCATCGCGGGCCCTCCCTTTTGTAGTAACCCCAATCAGTTCCTTACGGAAAAAGGTAGAAGATGAAGCCATCGGTCGAGCAAACAGATGCTGGGTTCATCTGGAAACATGCGCAACGGCCAGGGCGCTATGGCCGGCCTTCAGCAAAGAAGAGGTCAACCTCTCTGGTAAAACTTAGTCGTTATAACGCACGGGTTGTTTCTGGCATAATTACTGGACACTGTGCTATCGGCGTTTATGCAGAACGACTCGGTGTGCTACATAACGACTTTTGCAGAAGTTACAGGGACGAAGAAGAAATTGAATCTGCTATGTGATTGTCCTGCCCTATCCGTCATAAGAATGAGGACTCTTGGGAGTTACTTCTTTTCGGAACTGGAGGACTTAGGAAATATAGAGCTGACGGACCTCCTGAGATTCATATCATGATCTGGGTGGTTCTAACAGTGGTTTCACAATGTTTCCAGGGTTAAAAGATTCGGACCGACCTGGTCTAAGGGAGCAGTCACTCTATGTCACAAGGCACCCATCTACCTACCTAGTACATTTATTTGGCACTGCCTTATGGATTCCAGTCATTGCCAACAAAAGTGATTGAAACAGAAAAAATGGCGCAAAATTTTCTATCTTGCAGCTCTGAACTGCGTTCGTTTTGCTCACTACGAAAGGGAATGCGATGAATTTTAATTTGAGGATATAAGGTGGCGCTGTTCTGGTGCCAACGAATGTGAAATGACATCCTCCAACGACAAATAAATATTTAAACCCAAAGCTTTACAACTTATTAACAACATGAGGCAATCGTTTAACATTGTCATGGCAGCAGACTGTGCGCAGGTTACGAATTCAAATGAAAATCATCATTCCCAGCATCAGTCCACGGAAAAACGTGTTTATCACTACCGGAAGTGTGTTCAGTTGCTTCATGATTATATGATTAAAAAAAAAAAAAACAAATAAAGACAACAAATACATGTATTTCCATGAACCCAACAGAGAAACATTTATTTATTTGCTTCGCAGATGTGGCCTCCACTAACCCTCGGTTAAACGATGAATAAAACTTTCAACTCATTTCCCCCCTGCATGCTTAACGATCCAAAAATAAAAATATATCCCACTCTGGAGGTGGTAAATACTCACATTTCCACTGTCCTTATTCTCCTGATCCTGCAAACATTTCATCTCCAAGCTCTTATTGACAATTGCATGTACCAGTTCGGAGCGCATAATTTCGCTGCCTTCAACGTCTGCTACTAAACGCACCAATTCACTGAGATCTAAATTTTCCATTTCGAAATTCTAATCTTCCACACACGAGCCGTACGTGAATATTTTATACTCGCCGGCGAGTTTCACTCAGCATCAAATGCCATCCGCAAATGTTTACAAACACCACAGTGGCTAGGTCCTTCCTGAAGGACCCATCTATAGCACTAATCACAGCAAAAACAAAAAAGTTTTTAATGAAAAAATAATATTTTCCGGTCTGAATATCGTTTTTTTTTTGTATTTAGTCCCCGATTTCTAGTTGAATCTCCAAATCAGGATACCACACCAACAAACTGTACGAAATTTAAATAAACCGCTCATAATCATACCCATATCCAGGCCAAACGCAAATTGGTAAACCGAAACGCGATGTGTGGAGCATCAGCATCAACCAGACGACACCATATACACTGCGCATACACATAGATACTTGTACAATATCCGTATCTTCTAATTTTAATCGCACCACAGTGTCTTGATAAAAATACTATAATACACGTTCATTATTTGCTTTTCCTTTATTTAACTTCTTTCTCTTGTGCTTCTACGTCGTTGTTGTTGTTCTTCTGTTCTTTTTTTCTGTCGACATTTTCATTGTTTAATAAAACAAACAGTAGCGCTGTAGCTGAAAGTGAATAAATGGAGAAAGAGGCAAATGAGACGAGCCAAATGGATAGAGAGAGAGAGAGAGAGAATGAAGAATGAAAAATACTAGAAAACTGACTATTTTCGTGTAAAAGATACATAGATACACGTATAAATATTTTTAATTGTTTACATTTAACCGGCAGTAAACAATTCGCGACACGGTATATGCATACCATCGTATCTAGTATTTTACGGTCGAACGGTACTAAATTGAAACCATCTCTCTAGGGCTAGATGCATGTGATAGTTCTGGTTACCGCTGTAGGGCGCTCCACGGGCTATCGATTGTTAGGGGGGAGGTCTGTCTATTCTGCATCGTCAGCGATTCGACGAGTGAAACAGGGTGTGCCTATGTTTACCTTGAACAAGGGAGTGGATACTGGATGATGATGATATTGAATTTGCTGTTAATTTTTAATTACATTTTGCGTTGAATAGAAACGCTGCGGTCAACCCCCTTTAACGTTGAGCTATTCAGGTACACAGGTGATGTGGAAAAGTATAATCATCTAGCTCATGCGATGGTGCCTCAGCGAAATTAAGTGGGTATCTACGTATAAAATGAACAAAATATTGTTGTTTGCAGTATCCACAGGTGGCTTAGATACTTTATTTGTTTTTTTCTTTAACGAAATTAGTTTAGCCTGTAATTTGGCACAGTATGCATAGTTGTAAGGGAATTTGTTGGTAGACAAGGTCGAAAATACGTGTAATTTGGACAAGATATCGGGTGAATGGGGTTAGCAGGATATTTGGGTTAGAAAACACAAACAAGCTCAAAAGTGTTTCTGTGGATAGAGGGTGCTCTGATAGTCTCAGATACGACCGACGTTTGTGGATCTATTTTAAGAATTTGATGTAGAGCAGGGTACCTCCTTCCGTTTATAGCCTTTCAAATGAAGAAAAACTCAAACATTGTACTGAATAATGACGGCCATGAACTTGCCAGCCCCATTGTTAGAGGTTCTAGGTAATTGACATATGGACAAGTGTATCCGGGGTACACCAGCTAAAGCCAGATATATTCGTAGGTAAATATGTCTGTTGTTTTGTGGCTTAGTACGAGTAAATATTCCAATTTCCTATCAATTTCGTTACTAATTTAAAAATGTACGAATTGAACTATTTTTGGATTTTTTAAATTTGCATTTACGTACGCCGTGCTATTGAATGTTTTAAGGTATCTCATCTACGCACGTAGTATTTGCTTTTCGATCGACGTCTGTTAGCATTGTTAGAGTACACAATTTGCACTTGGATATAACAGCTGCTATGTTGTTGGAATCTTCAATAATCGGTAATTGAACTCAGATAACTTGATGACTGATGGCCTAAGTGAGAGGCTGGGATGGGCTTTTGTTTCAAAAACTTGCTCACATCCCAAACGATTTTCGAGTTACGTAGCATAATTTAGAACAGTAGAACAGTAAAGCGTTAAGCGATTTTAGTATTAGTCATCTTCGTGCCAAGTAAATAGTTTGAGATGTATCCTTGTATAAGTAAGTAACGTTAGAGGTTACGTCAGAAAAGTGAGTCTTAAAATTGCATTCGCTGCATTCAGGGAACCACTCTTTCAAAAAGGTAGACCCCAAGTGACAAAATGGCATTAAGTGTCCATCACTATGCAGATCTGGCTTAGGAGGGATCAGAAATGCTCTAGTCGAGGCTTCATTGTGGAAACGATGTATATCGGGGCAGCTGTAATCATAGAACACGGTCACTTTGCATCTTTTCAAGTGACAACTATAGAAGCTGCAAAGATAAAGAAGCGGAGGAGTCATTTCTTAATCTTCTCTGTACTTGTGGAGGGCTCTATATTAGAAGGAAATCTATCTTTTCACAAATGTCAGAAGCCTTCATAGGTTAGGTTAGGTAGATGGGTGCCTTGTGACATAGTCACTGCTCACTTAGACCAGGTCGGTCCATTGTGCCCAATCTTTTTAACCCTGGAAACATGAGAAAAACCGCTGTTAGAACCACCCAGATAATGATATGAATCTCAGGAGGTCCGCCAGCTCTACATTTCCTAAGTCCTCCAGTTCAGAAAAAAAGTAACTCCCAAGAGTCCTCATTCTTATGACGGATAGGGCAGGACAATCACATAGCAGATGACGAACAGATTCAATTTCTTCTTCGTTCCTGCAACTTCTGCAAAAGTCGTTATGTAGCACACCGAGTCGTTCTGCATGAACGCCGATAGCACAGTGTCCAGTAATTATGCCAGAAACAACCCGTGCGTTATAACGACTAAGTTTTACCAGCCGTTGCGCATGTTTCCAGATGAACCCAGCGTCTGTTTGCTCGACCGACGGCTTCATCTGCTATCTTTTTCCGTAAGAAACTGATTGGGGTTACTACAAAAGGGAGGGCCCGCGATGAGTGCAGCACCGATCCTTTCCTAGCAAGCTCATCAGCCTTTTCATTTCCTTTGATATCCATGTGCCCTGGTACCCAGCAGAGGGTCACCGCATTGGCTCTGGATATCTCGTTTAGGAAGAAGCCTTCATATGCTCTTTAGTATCAGCTAGCCAAAGCCCTGAGCGATGCCTAGTGTTGCTAATTTTAGAGGAGAACTAGCTCAATAGATGTTCGAAACATTTAGCGTCGATATTATAAGCCGCCTGGCCACTAACGGCACAATTCCGGACCCCTTATGCAACCCAGAAATTTTGGCCATGGCCTAAGCATTCTGGTATACATCCTCGATCCACTCGAGATGAATAGTGGCAATTTATCTGAGCAATCCTTACGCAGCAGAGCTATCCCTGAAAAGCATTACTTTCATGAAATCCACAGACGTCAGAGGATACCGGAAGCGATTCCTTCAACTCCCTTGTGCTGACTCCGTTGCCCTTCTTCTATGTTGCAGCGCTTTAAGATATGCATCTACAGTCAACAGCCATGGACTCAGTTTCGGATATGGTTGGTATCCCAGTGCGATCTCGACGATTTCTTTGATGTTGTTACGATCCTTGGTATTTGTAGATGGTGAGAGTCTGTCACTAAGGTGTTTTTTGTAGTTTCTGGGTGTTCCAGGTCTGCTTAAGCATCGCAGCTTATTTTTGTTGCACAGTCGAACTCTGATCTAGCTGCCAGCATTGAATGGTCAGAGTCGACGATTGTCCCTCTGAATGTGCCCATATTTAGGATTATTGATGAGTGTGTCGCATCGATCAGTAGTTGACGGTTCAACGATCTGTAAGCAGCCAGGCTGCTGTGTAGATTCGTAGTCTTGGGAACTGGTGCTATTTATCGCCATATTCCGAGCTGTTGCATTAGTCGGAAGCCGTTAACTGTTGTCGTGTCGTAGAGGCTTTAATCCGCCGAAGACGTTTTTCTTTGCACTACGAACAGGCCTCGTAGACACTATACAGGAGGTATAACAACGAATCTACTCCCTGACATCTGCAACTCTTTGTGGCAGCTGCAAAAGATATCGCAATCTTTCCGTTTCTGTACACTTGATGCTTTCCAACATATCTCCTGAATCGGAGTAATATGTGCTGTGTACTGTGAGAGGACAGTTTTAAGTTATTGAGTAGCACCCGGAGTGTACAGTGTGCGCGCATTCTAGGTAGTCTTTTGACGTTCCGTATCGTGTTGCTATTTGAGGGGAATCATCGCTATTCGAGGCTTTTTTCTCTTCCATAAATAAATTCTTTTTTAAGGAAGTTACCCCGAGTTCATAACCCTCAACCTAGCGGACTAGTTCAGCTAATAAAAATCGCTGGGACGAGGGTCTGGTTGAACCGATGCCAGTAATCTGCTTCGGATATACGAACGCTGCCGTTGACCCATTAAGAATTCATCCAACACCATCAACCTTTTCACAGCCCTAACTCAGCCTTTGAAATATTTATGGACCTGAGCGTCGAATATGTCAGAGTAGCTCATGCTCTTTCTTTCGCTGCACGTCCTCCTTCCAAGGACTCTTGCTTGACTTCTGCGACGCAGTTCAGGAAACAAAGTCAACATAAGATGCCTCATCCGGTTGATGTTGATCTAGATGTGCTTGCGCGGGCCCAAGTACCTATTCATCTGCAGACGCTCATTGGTATTTTGCAATCAGATAGCTCTTCGGCTGACACTACGAGAAGGCGATGATGCGACATTCGAAAGAAAGTGATTTAGGCATAAGGTTGGAAACCTTGCTGAGCATTTCTACAGAGGGGATTTTCGTCTGACTTTCGGAGACTTTCCCCGCGTTCAGATGGTTGTGACTTTCTTGATTTTTGTCCACCAAACAGGGGATGCGAAAGTCAGGATGGGTCTAACCACAGTGGCGTATAATCAGTAAGTGACTTTTAGAGATACATAGGGCGACAGGCTTTCAGGCTTTTATCGAGCATAATTCCTAGATGTCCTACTTCGTCGGTAAACCCAATACTAGTCCCATTTAAGCAACTGATCCAAGGTTCAGTTTCCTTTTCCTTATGAAGGGTGCCATGACTGCTTTTCTAGAGTTGATCGATAGACCTTTTCTAGCTGACCAGGTCAAAACTTCAAGGAGCGCAGCTAGCATGAGTTGACATACGTTGTCTTCATACTTGCACCAAAGCCTAAGCTATTTAGTCCAACCAGTAGCTCATCTACGCCTTGGGGGCAGCCTCTTGCTGCAGATACCTGCACAGAAACCCCTTCTGAAGTGAATGCTACCATGCAACTATCCTCTACGTCTCATGGCAACAGTGATAGAATCATGTCAAAAGCACCTTTGATGTTTCAATCGTTATTCTCCGATAGCTTCATCGACGTATACAGAGTGCAAACACATGCGAACTAATTTAATGATCAACATTTAAATATAGAAACCATTTGTATCTGCACCATCTTGGAATTCAATGCCATGCTTGAAGAGACTCCCCCGTCCCCCGATATCTAATTATCTCCTTCATCATTCATTACAAATCAATTAAAGACTTCCGAGTCGGACCGCAAATCATTAAGCGTTCTGTTTACGCTAAAAAAAACTTTATTGATTGTGTGTCTGCGGATCCGTTGCTGTACAATAATAGATCTATCAACAGCGAAGCTAATACCTCACATCCTAGCTAATGACGAACCGATAGAGCAACCAAATGAATGCAAATAAAAATAAACTCAACCGCCACACCAACGCCGGATAAAAATCACACCGCAGTCAACGTAAACAAGTCCGGATAATGTTTGGCGCGAACACATCAATCAATCATGAGTACTCTGTCATAATAAAGGATGCAGAATTACAGCGGATCTGGGTCAAAGTGATTTCGTGGCAAAGACAAATTTAGAAGACGGAAAGTTGAGAACCTAAACATAGCCTCCTCCCCCGAGAGGATCCATTTGCCACATGAATATTTAATCAAATCAACTCTCATTGATTATTCATGCAACCAACACGAGCATAAAATGCCAACCGAGCAAGGACGAATGAAACGAAATTTCATTAAGCCAATCGTTCGGGGAATATGGCTCAAAGTATCCATGCAAATCAGTCAGCTGTGCATTGATGCTTTTTCGAATCAATTAAATCGAACATTCAGCGGCTCATCGGAAGCCCTAAAACGTTTCATGAGCCTTGGGAAGCCAATATTGGCTTAGAGAAGGCTTATACGGGGTAGTGTGGGTAGTGGCTCACTATAAAGTGGCACTGCGCTGCCCAATCAAACACTGAGTGGTGAGGAGATTAGTGGTTGAAATATTCAAACACATTAATCGCTGTTTACAGCTACGAGTATCTGAGGGAAAATGTGTGATTAATGAAGGAAGCCGAATACCGCTTTCGTTAATTGCCAGCTGAGTGGAGATTGCTAATGTAATGCGAGGCTTATTACTCACGCTGTTGAAATCGTGAGACGCTGTGAGATAGACGAGTCTGCTGAGATAAGTGTTCTAGAATGAATAAATCAGCAATTTGGGTGGTTAATTACCCGTTTGTCATTGCCTGTCTGTGTGTGGAAAGAGAACAATTTGCTGATCCAGATTGAACGATATGAATGTTTGCACTCTGATTGAGGTTCGCCGGAGGTTGGGTATGATTTACTGGTTGCTTTCTTTTTTTTGGAGGAGCGACTATGTGCGATGCACTTGAAAAATGTATTTTTTTGTTCAGTGATTTGTAGTCTTGACGGTCATTAATAACAGTCAACCACGGACATGTGGTTTCGAAGTAGAAAGTCCATCTATCACGACTATCGGCTGGTGCACTCAGATTAAACTTCGACAGTCCATTGTATCAAGCACACAGACTTTAATGCTAATTTTCACGACTTTTAGAGGAAGACCCCTTCTCGTCTTTCAGCGATGAAGATCTGCCACCCTGGTGCGAACAAAGGTCGGACAGTAGCATTAGATGGTTGTGTCGCTTAAACCCTGCATGTTGAGGTGCTGGAAAAAAGCCAAGTGGCCTATAAGGAAGCTTACAAGTCGTCCTAAGTGCATTCTTCTGAGGGACGGAAGAGAGACTAAGGATTTTTTGCAGATACCCGGCCGTAAACACTTCGTTTTTCTGCATCCAGCTGAGCCATGTCACCGGCTATTGTGACCACGGTAAGCAATGCAAATGCAGCCCAGTGCTGGGTCGGGTCCTAAGAATAGTTCCCCTGAGCTCAGAAAGACAGATTTAGGTGTGCTAGTGAAGGCTTTGTCTCGAAGCTGCGACAGGCCGGTCTTTGGAGTTTAGCAAAAGAAGTAGCGACGTGTTACTGACAAAGTTTATTCCATCAAACAACCGATGCGCAAGGATTGGTCTTATTTGTGCCTTGTAGATCCAGAGGAAACTTTTTGGCGATTAGTCCCATGCCTTGGCAAGGACATTTTTGCACTACCAGAAGCCATTGCCACTCTGGTGACTTTCGATTTAAATTCTTCTTCTTCTGCTGTAAATTAGATGTGTCCTTTAAAGTAAGTTTACCTTCAGGTTCGGTCCTGTATTGCATGTAATTGGGTTTGCTCGTTCGAAACCTGAATTAAATCAGGTGCTTTGTTAGGTGCTTCCCTTACCTTCTTATCCACGGAATCTACATGTGCAGACCCTTGTGCAAGTGGGCCGAAATTGTAGGCGCGATCGGGCTAGTGTTTTCTAGTCTAAGCAAAGTAGGTCTGCGTTATTGAACTCCACTCCACGCTTCGGATAAAGACTGATTCGACTATGACGACTTTTGGCTATTAAACCCAGATAAGGATTGGTTTCTGAAATGTCAGCATTCCTCTCGACCCAGAAAGGGTTCCGTCTGGAGAAGACTACCGTGACTTTTTCATATGTACTGCCAACTGGAACGAGAGTTTGTTCGGTGTAAACTTGACTTCTTAGAAGTGAGTGATATGAGGTGTTTGGATGCCAACAAATTCGCGTCCAAGGTAGTCGCACTGTCCCATGCTACTTCAGTGAGTCCACCGAAAGCAACCACGTGTACAAATTCGAAATGAGCCTGTTGCTTTCAAAAAATTCTTCCGGGAGTCATTTGTTTTGGTGGCACCCTGCCGAAGATATTCGTTTAGCTGGCTGAAGCAGAGTGAGAAACGTCACGATGGTACGGTGTTATGCCTCAAGGAATCAAACGACTGGATAACTTCTAAAATCAACTGAACAGCGTCAATACCGCAGTATCGCACAGGGACATTGTTATTGTGATGGGAAACTTAGCTATCGAGGCTCAGACATCTGATTTGCAAACAAAGTCTCGGAAAGCGGAATGACAATGGCAAGCGATTTGTATTGTCTTGCAAAGCCAATTGCCTTGTCATAGGTGGCATAAGGCCTACTACAAAGTCAGCCTGGCTTTACCCGATGAATACATGGGACTGCAGGCCCTATCACGAACAACTAAGGAGACTCTATAGTCATCCCAGAAGTACATTATGACGCTGAAGCGTGGACACTGTCGAAAGTGGATGATGATACCCTCGGTTGTTTCGAGGGAAACATTCTTCGTAAGATGCTGCTTTTCGCTTGCGTTGGTGGGCTTTGGAGGAGAAGATTTAACGACGAAGCTTACGAGTTATACAGCACAATCGACCTATTCCTAGAACTGCGCAACAGTCACTTAAGATGGCTAGGACATGGAGAGCGAATAGACAGTGCTCCGGTCGTTTGAGTCTTCGAATCTTTCCCAGAGGGACAACACAGTAGAGGTCAGGTAGAAGGGGACCTCAAACAACTTGGAGTGCACAACTGGAGGCAGTTGGCTAAGGACCGGGCTAACTGGAGAGGCTTCTCGGTTGAGAGCCAGGTTCACCCCGAACTGTAGTGCCACCGAAGTAAAGTAAGTACTTTTGACTGAGAATTTATTTTATTAATTGTCTAGTATCTTTAAGACGAAGATATATTTCAAATGAAATGAAAGTCACTTGAGATAATCTCACATAAACTCTAAGAATATTCATATTTTGAGGTAGAAATATTAGACCGCGCCAATTGGGCCAATGGTGGTCTTGAACGAGACGCAAAAAGCTTGACCTGGTACACTGACGGATCGAAAATGGATTCTGGAGTTGGAGCTGGAGTATTTGGACCCAACACCAAACTGTCGATACCCATGGGAAAGAGTCCCACGGTATTCCAGGCAGAAGTCCATGCCATTGATATCTGCGCTGACTTAATATCCAATAAGGCTATTAAGGGCACCAAAATTCTTATCTTTTCGGGAAGTCAAGTAGTACTGCTAGCGCTATCATCTACCACAATGGACACTATGACAGTTAAATGCTGCTACTCTGCCTTAGACGAAATAAGGTTAAACTTGGATGAGTACCCGGTCACCAAGGTATTGTAGGCAACGAATCGGCGGATGAACTAGCTAGGGCTCGATCAGAATCCACGTTCATAGGACCAGCACCGTACTGCAGACTCAATTGGGCTGCTGCCTTAGGGCAAATTAACAACTGGGAACAACAACTTTGTCTTGACCACTGGGAAAATGTCCCTGGTCTAAGACAATCTTAAGCCTTACTCCTATAAGGAAAACTTATAAAGGAGAGCATTAGGAAACTAGCAAGCTTCCTAACCGGCCACTGCGTCCTGAGATACCACCTTAACAAGATGAATCTGTGCCAGATTACGGATTGTGGATGATGAAACATCCGAACACATTCTCTGCGAATGCCCGCCATTGCACTGGCTAAGGAAACGTACTCTCCACAAGAAGATACTTACTTCAGTGGAACTCATATGGCACAATCCGATAGAATAGTCGTGTGTGTACACGAACATATGTCGAAATCCTAACTAAAACTTATTTTATTGGCTTCGGAGTGTCTCTATTGAAATTGATCTGTTTTAAGTTAGCCTTGAAAAATTAACTTCTGCTGAGTAATCTAGTTCCACCACTGCACCGCACTATCTCAATTCTTGCATTAAGTTGTCCAGACACATTTCTACAAGTATCGATATCTTTGAAACTTTGTACGACGCTAGGCTACGCCAAAGGTGAATTATCTTTTTGGACATATCTTACCTTATCTAGACATGTTTCGATTCACTGCACCGAACAAACTCTTCAAATAAACTTTTACCGCGTTCACATCGACGATTCACTTGCAACTAAATTTGTTCTGACTAAAGTGTCTCCATATATGGGTACCTGGCTTCAAGATTAGACCAATTATGTTCCGGATTTTGGGGGTTGAAGCCCACGGGCTTAGGGTTCGAATAGAATTTACTTCTTTGAACCAATTTGGAAAGGGAGACGCTTAGGACATTTTTCTTTGAATGGAATATTGTCATAAAATAGTCGGCTTTTGTCGCATAGAATGTATCCTTTGTGCAGTGACTCAGTGGTTAGTGCGTTGGACTAATGGGAGGGAAAGTTCTAGTCTCAGAAAACACCGACAAGTTTTTTCATGTTTCTAGATCTCGGGAAGAATAACTCTTGCCAATCGCTGCTTCTTTGGGCTAACAAGGCAATTGAGCAGCAAAGCCCTCTCTCGAGCAACTAAAGTCACCCTATACAAGACCTTAATCATGCCAGTCCTGCTCTATGGCGGAGAGGTATGGACCCTGTCAAAAGCGGATGAAGTCGCTCTTGGCTGTTTCGAGAGGAAAATTCTTCAAGTGATTTTTGGTCCCGTCTGCATAGACGGAGAGTAGAGGAGGAGATACAACAGCGAACTGTATGGGCTGTTCAGCGACATCGGCCAGAAGAGTGAAGGTCCAACGACTGAGGTGGCTGGGTCATGTAGAGCGCATGGACACAAATGCTCCGGCCCGGAAAATCTTTGAATCCATTCCCGAGGGACGGTGCAGTAAAGGAAGACCGCAACTCAGGTGACGCACGCAGGTGACAGGGGACCTCAACCAACTTAGCGTGCGAAACTGGAGGCAGCTGGCTAAAGATCGAGCTGGATGGAGACGCTTGTTGGTTGAAGCCCACGTCCACCCTGGACTGTAGCGCCACCTTAAGTAAGTAAGATCTCGGGAATCTCTGACAGACGTTCGGGAGTAACAACAATTCCATTCCACTTGTTTGAAAAAATGTAGCACGCACTACTGGCGAAAAGTTGGGCCTTGGACACAATATGGTCTTTTGCGCAAAATATTTGTTTCTGAATTTATGTCCTTGCCAGCGAGAGAGAAAAGAGGTTAAGAGAATAATGAAATGAGCAAGCGTTATACGTTTGTATATGAGCCGATACCAAGCTGTATAAAGAATGTCTCTGAAGATCACCATTAACAACAGCGACGAGTGCATGCAACCCTGACGTACCTACTCCACTTCGGATTTCATTTCACCTCTGGCACCTTACCATTTCGCAGAACTTGACATTTACCACACCTTCGCTTGTAGCTTACATACATCTCATACGCAAAGCTGTCCAGAGAACGTACTTTTAAGCTGAATGCCTTTTTGAAGTTCGTGATGAAGAAGAGATCTATACTCGATGTATTTAATAAATTCGAAACTAGTACGTTAATGTGGGTACTATGATGCGCTGCCTTCTTCTGAAAGTCGTCGATATCTGATTGTTAGCTGTTCATCAGACAAAACCCAACTGCTCAACGCGGTAAGCTTTATGCTCGAAAGAAGTGCGGGTTAGTGTAGTCCAATTGAAGTTAACGTGTGGAGGAGAATAAGTACCTCGGGGTCCTATTAAGGAGTTATGAAAGCAGCAATATTGGTCTATCATGTAGAATTGGTAAGCCTTAATAAATACGACTACATTTAGTGTCAAAGTAGAAACGGACTACTATACTTGTATACTATCGCAGAAATGCCCTATTAGAACTTCCAGCGGAAAAGAATAGGGTAAGAGCCTGTAAGGAAGGCCATATGGACCAACCCAATATTGATGTTAGTAAGGAAGCTGAGTGTATTCTATGAGTTTAGTGATGGCTGCAGTATTTTTTCAATTCGAAGTTGTCGCCATAAACAAAGCTGAAAAAACAGCGTTTCAATCAACTTCTATAGGACCAAAGCTAGTAAAATGTGTAAAACAAGGATAAATGAGATATAAGCAATCAGCACGATGAATCTGTACTGGGTGTTGGGACATATGTATATGACTCGAAAAGGGGAATGAACTCGCTAGAAACGGTTCCAACTTGAGCTCTTAATAGGTCTTCTTTGGAGCTAGTACACTACGCGGCACACAAGATATACCCGCAAATGGACATGGAATCTATAGAAAAGGCTAGTCGAGATGGTGCCAGTTGGATGCATATTCTCTAGTCTGATGGCTATGGCATTTTTGGATAAGAAAAGATCTTAGTCCTAAAGCAATTAGAACCGTCGCTGGGCACAGCTGAAAAGGAAACCATTCAGGACAACTCGATCTTCCATGCAACAAACGCTGCAGATGCTATAGGAATGAATAAGAAATGAAATCTATGAACCATCTACTATATGACTGTCCTGCACCAGCTCTTCAAAGAAGTACTACTTTCGATGGCAGCTCTCAGAACAGGAGGATCGGTGAAATATGTATTTATCGTGCTTGTCGGGCTCCTAAGATTTACTCATTACACCATTGCAAAGAGAACAGTTCCAACTGCAGGCCTTGAGGCTATTCTCAACCTGCTTCCGCTAGACAAGTTTACAAAAACATCAGCAGCCATTAGTGCCCTGAGAATCAGTCAGTCAGCGAACTGGAAGTCAAAACAGGCTACATTACGCCATATTTGGATTTTAACATGCCTTTTACGGCAGCTTACCCTAGCAGAGAAGAATGGAAAAGCGGAAATATAGCTAATACCAGATCCATAACAATATATACTGACGGATGGAAAATGGACACCGGTGTAGGTTCCGGCATCTTCTCTGAATCGCTAGGGATATCGAGATCCATTAAACTACCAGACCACAGCAGTGTTTTCTAAGCGGAGCTCCTGGCAGGGACAGCAGCTGCCCGTGAGTCTGCCGTAAGGGCAATACCACAGGATGGTATCACCTTCTTTATCGACAGCCAGACAGCTATAAAAGTAATTACTGCTACCGAAATTAAATCGAAACTTGTGAAGTGCTGTCGAGAAGAGCTTAAGGTTCTTGGAATACAGCACAAGGTATCGCTCTGCTCGGTTCCTGGACATGAGGGAATCCCAGGCAATGAAAAAGCTGATGAATTAGCTAGGAAAGGTTCAACAGATTTACTAGAACTGACTGATTTCTCTGTAAGCATTCCGCCCTGCATGCTCAAGCTTGAAGCGGGGAAATTATCCAGAAGAAAGGCGAACCTAAGATGGAAGTCCATGGCAACGTGTAACATCACAAGAAAACTATGGCCGTCCTTCGACAGAACAAGGACCGAGAGACTTATGCGAAGGACAGAGGATCCCTTTCTATCCTCGTGCGTATTATCACGGGGCATAATAGTCTGCGGTACCACATGAAGAACCTGCGCGGACAGAAGAAGAACTTTGCATAGGTTGTGGCGACGAGGGAGTTTTTGAGGACACCACCCACTTCCTATGCCACTGTCCTGGACTCCAACATTCTAGAAACAAATTCCTCCGTAAATACTTCTTCTATAACCTTGAAGAGCTCTCTGGCGTTCCGACAGACAAGATGCTGAACTTTGCCAAGTCATCAAAGTGGTTTGCCCTTGAAAACAAGTAAGTAGCTAGAGCAGAGTTGATTAGACATTTACAGGGTTTCAATGGGCGGAGGAGCACCTTTCCCACAATGGGTCAACACTGACCTGAGTGCGGCAGGAGGCTTTTCTCTCTCTGCCAGCCCGCTTACCTAACCTAACAATAAACTCTATATGATCTAACTGAACCCCTGACAACCCAATGTGTGACTAAGCTATGGTCTTGTATCTTCCATTCTACTGGTTCGTTTGCAGTTGATGAATGCCCGAAATTCGACTTGATTTCAGCAGCATTTTCATTTTCCATTTAGATGCTAATTCTACCTTTTCAGCTAAAGAAAAACTAAAAGGATTTTCAAAATATTTCTGTCATGTGGAAGAAGATTTAGCAGCGCATCTCTCTAAATTGCCACCACTACCATATCCCACAAGATCTATTTATCGGATTCAATTTTGTTTATTTATATTCACTTTTCCTTAACACTAAACAATTAACCTTTAGTTCACTAATAAAAGTGATTTCAGCCACAAAATTTCACCCATCCAACTGCATTTGCGATCGAAATTCCAATAAACATTTCGAGACATCAAATCGAAATAATAAACACACACAACCTCTCTGTTTAATGCACCTAGCATCTGCAAATATATAAATCCCCACTTTACCTGAACAAAATTAATATTTTATGCATTTTCATTTATTGGATGAACAACACACACAAACAGATTAAGTGAATTTTGGCCGAATAAAATTTTAATTGAACGTAATTGAAAAGGAAGGAGAGGTGTCCGCATTATCGATTGAACATTTTGTACTCGTATCTACGGGTATTCTTTTGTATTTTTATTCGGTTTTTAGGTATGCAAACAAATTGTAGTTCAATTATAATTGGCTATTCCTATCCACCCTTAGGGTTTTATGCATCATTTATAATTAATTGGGGTTAGAGAAATTTCATCCAATGCACGAATCTTTCAATTGTGCCCTTCGGTACAGCGGTTTTCAACCTTTTTGAAGATGCGTGCATTTGTTCACTTTCGCTCTAGATGAGAAGTACTTATTGTTGTTGTCAACACTTCGGCTTTGGGATTTTGATCAATCAGGATCAATCGCGATATTTAGTCTCCTGTGCCACAGGTGGACAAAATGTTGCACCATCACCTCATTGCGGTGCCTGATGTGTAGCTCTCTGATGTGGAAGTACTGATGAGCATATGCTACACCTGAGCTGAACATTAATCGGGCGAGGCGTCTTTTGTCGCATAAGGGGGATGTGCGGTGGAGGATCATCACGACGGAAACCACGAGTTACTCTGACGTATTCGGAGTTCAGGTCAATAAGGCTGAGTCAGTGCGGTGGAAAAGAGATGATGGCGCGTGAACCCTTAATGTTGCCCTAAACGGCCCTTCGAACAACAAGTTTTCCGAATGAAACTAACCCTTCAAGGATAGCCTCCTTATGTTTAGTTTATGAGACAGATTGGAGCGTCGAATAAATATAGTTTCCCTCAAATGGCAATAGGATCCGCAACGTCAAAGGACTGTGTCCTATGAGTACGTACCAAGAACGTATGCACACTGTAGCACCCTGAGTTGTTAGTCAAAAACTTAAAACTGTTCTCTCGCGTATACATTAGATATTAGAATTCAGGAGCTGCGATGGAAAGGATCACGTGTACAGAAACGAAAAGATTGCGACACCTATTGCACCTGCCACAAAGGGTTGCACATGTCAGAAAGCGGATTCGTCGAGGAAAACGTTGAAGCCGGTAAGGGATCGATCGAGTGGTTGTTATTTGCCTCTGTCAAGGAAGAATGTTATGGCTTCCTGTATTATGCTTACGGAACTGGGGAGCTTCAATGGTAAAGTCGGTGTGGAAAATATCTGCTGCGGATTATTTGGAAAGTACAGCCTCCACGACACGACAACACATAATGGATACTGACTAATCAACTTTGTAGCAGCTCGTAATACGGCACGACTACGTTCAAGAGATACTGCAACCTGGTTGCCTCCAGATGCTCGAACCACTGTTGATTGATACGAGGCATGCATCAGATATTCTGAATTTGCTGATGGTCAAAGGGAAAAGCCTTGATTTTGACCATTCTTGACTGTTCTCTGAGAACAAGGTACGAATGAACCAAAGAGAAGAATCGCGAGAGACTACTGAGATCACATGAGTGAGGGATTCTCGACTGAGGGAATCGCGACATCAACATACAGAAGTAAGCGAAACGGTACTGGAATACCAACCATCTCCAAAAAGGAGCCCATGGTCTGCTGATGTCTGCGAATACCAGACAAAAGTAACAGAAGCTGCATATCGCAAAATGCTGCAACGTAAGACAAGCGCAGCTAGGGAAGAATATCGAGAGAGGAGAAGTCTCTCTTCATATACAGTCTCCCACCCCAAGGAAGTCTCTGGAAACCAAGAAAATGGTCGAAACGCAAGTTCGTTGAAATAGTGAAGTGAATCTAGTCACCGATGCAAAAACGAATCAAAAGTGTGAGTAGCTTTATACTTTTCCAAAGAAACCAGACGAACTTAATGGGACTAACAACATACAGGACCGATGAGCACTACATCGCTATCATTAGATATACTTCCCCAAGGCCGTTCACCGTGATAAACTAGGGAATGTCTAAAGTTCAACCAGACTACACCATTAGCAACATTGGCAGCTACCTTCGCCATTAAACTCACTGTCATCGTACAACGATCTGGTTTCCAAACTGACTATTCCAGGACTTCAAGCAGCCAGTACTACAGACTGTAGCCTAGCCTCGCTCCAATTTCGAAAACGTCCTCATGTTACAGATCATTGTGCGGTAAAAAAGAGAGAAAACCGATGTTTATAAACTAAAGTAGGTGCAGGCGAAGGGGTTTTCTAGGGTTTAGCTTTTCCTTTCGTTTCCTTGAATGCTATAGCACATTCCAGGAGGAAGCAATGGTGCTTAAAGAGGACTTGTCTTGTTTCAAAAGATGTATTTTATCATTTCTATGGACAGCGAGGCAGCTATTAAATCTCGCGCACAGGTACTTATATAAAAGTCACAGCCCCAATTTCTTCTTTTTGGCTTTCATTGTTTTAAGTGAACGCTGGCGCTTTTATTGCCGGTAGCCATTTCAATCCAACCTAACCGTACCACAGGTTCATCTTTTCCTAGGAGCATAACACTTTCCTACACATCTGGTTGAGAACCCCTGGCTTAGCATGTTGTTAAATGCTGCAAAGATTTCCAAATCGTATACATAACCTGAAACAGCAGTTCCAGACCATAAAGTCGTCTACAACATCCACTATCTACGTGCGAAAGATACGACCAAAAGTGAAATGTATACGCCATCCGCTCTTAAAATATTAATGAATGTATAAGTATCCCAAGATAATATTGAATATCTTCCACTGAATACCAATGCTATCGGTAACTCCGGCAAATTGTAAATATTTTCACTGTCCATAGGAATATGCCAGAGAAATTTAATATCCATCGTTTGCATAAATTTCCAATGAATTTTCTAATGGAGACTATTTTGGGAAAACAATACGAAAATTATTTTGCATACCAAAGCGAAGGAGCCTCAATGAATCTCCTCCCTGAGTTGAGTAGTAAATTTCATCCGAGGAGATCCATAATCTTACGAGTGATAGAGGGTATTTACCGCGAAAGATATTTTCAAAAAAAAAAAAAACAAAGAAAAGATGAAATGGCCCCATTTCCGGCAAATAAAAGAGGATTTTTCTCGCATTCGTATTTAGGAAGTTGGTAAATGAATCTTTGCAGTAAATAGGATATATCCTTGTGAGAAAGAAGGATTTTCTTGATGTGTTGAAAGGATTTCTTTTTTGTCAAATTGTGGAATGCATTATGTACTTTGTGGAGTATCTGTGAATGTTGTTAGTCTAATATTTTCAAGGATTAGAGTTGGAAAATTAAATTAAAGTTTCCTTCGGTTAGCCAGGAAGGCGTACTTGGGGATGCCACCCAGCTTTTGAATGAAAATAACATGAAATTCGTTTGAATCTCAAGAAATACTTCAATCTATTCCTTGAACTGCAAGAGTAACTTAAGTATCTGCGAAAATATTTACACGCAGTCAACTAATTGAGCATTTACTTAGCCTTAGTGTCGTGCTCTGGCAACTAACTTTGAGTGCAACTGCGTAGGTCCAACTTCTAAGCATAGAATTGCAAGTTTGCCTTCGAAAACACTGCTATTTGAATAGCAAATTAAGTGAAGAGATGTGCAAACTAGAATAATGCAACTGAAGGTGCGGAAATTTCATTTACTTCTTACAGCAGGTTAAGCTGTTGACTGAATGACTATTCGAAGGAATTAGTTTAGTGGGTTTACCTTGTACCTTACTGACTTAATGTATGGGCTACCGACTCAAAAATAATAGCTGGAAAAATTCTAGAACGAATTCTCGATGTCGAACAGGTAGGCTTTCGCGCTGAATCCTCCTGCATCGACCACATAAACACCTTACGAATGCGTTGGGTATAGGTCTCCGCTACATCTACTGTTTATCGACTTCGAGAAGGCTTTCGATAGCTTGAATCGAGATGCTATCTGGTTGGCCTTGTGCAGGAGAGGCATCAAGGCTACATACGAGGGTGGTAAGCGTCACGTGATACACAATGGAAAGGTGTCGGAGAATTTTGTAGTCCAAAGTGGAGTACGTCAAGCGTGCATACCGTCACCACTATTGTTCTTGGTGGTTATCGGCGATGTACTCCGAGCAGCATTGGCGGAACGCAACTATGGAGTTCGTTGGACTATGACATCTTACCTTAAACACCTAAATTACGCTGACGATGTTTGTCTGCTTCCACATCGGATAATGGACCTTCGTTTGATGGCACACAATCTAGAAGCTGAGGCAACCAAAGTGGGACTAAAAATAAACACAGCCAAAACAAAAGCCCTGAGCACTTCTAACAACCGCGCTCAACTTAACAGGAAGCCGAGGAAGTTGACAACTTTCAATGCTTAGGAAGTGTCTCGGCTGACCGCGGTGGCACCGAACTGGATGTGTGCAGCAGAATCGGGAAAGCTAAAGCTGCGTTCGGAATGCTATCCAAAATCTGAAGAAGCAATGTTATCAGCTTAAGGACTAACTTGCGACTGTTCCGCTCCAACGTAGAATCGGTGCTGCTTTATGGGTGCAGTACTTGGATGGTGGACACCATTAACACACGCAAACTGCAACTTTGGCTGAAACGCATCTCCAACGAAGAACTTTACCTGAGAATGGGGCAATAACCTTTAAACATTACTATACATAGGCGAAAGTGGCAATGAATTGGACACACCCTACGGCGCGAAGACAGTTCCATTGCGAAATACGCCATGCAGTGGAATCCGCTCACCCAGGCATGCAGAATAGCGGAACGCCCTAGGCAAACGTGGCGCAGAACAGTTGAGGAGGAATCGAGCTCTTTAGGAATGAGTTGGAGGCAACTTAAACGAGTTGCAGAACTCCGAACAAGATGGCGCGCAGGCGTGATTAACGCCCTATGCCCCCGAGGGGTAAAGTACCGACTCATGAAGTATGTATCTCTGCCTGAAAGAATATAGCTTTTATTCTCGTTAATTTCGATCACACTTCTTCAAGTTTTCAAGACCGAAATTACTAGCAATCGCTTGGTTTTTGAAGAGAAGGTTCGATTTTCTTCATCATCTTGAATCTGGGGTCTGCCATTTAAAGATTCTTTTGGCTGCAGTGCTGTTGTTCATAGTTTCGATGTGACAGAGCTTATGTAGTCGGTTAATTTTGAATTTTTGGACTCAATTCATCCAGGACTAAATATTCAGTGTTTGTGTTTTCTGAAAAAGTGGGCATATCCGAATCTATTTGACTTACAGATCAGACCGGTGTTTTGAAGCCAAAACTCTAGCTATTGGTATAACCAAAAGGCAAAGATGCTGAACATTCTAAAAAAATCGAAAATAGATGAACTCTATCGCATAGAACCGTGGACAGCTAGAGCACATCGTTTAAATTATTTGGGGGTCAGGTCACAGTAACTTAATCGGAAACGAGAAAACAGATAAACTGGCCCGTATGGAGTTCAGCCAATGGGCATCATTACCAGATGTAAGGGTTCACGAAACAGTACATCTAATCAGAAATAGAGGCAAAATAGGAGGAGGAATCATACTCAATTTGGTAAAACGACAAAAGTCTTGGGCCACCATATCCACTGCAAGCGAGTGAGGACGTGACATAATAAGTTAAGTCAAGAAAAATGGCGACTACAAACTGTGATAATATCGAGGTTGAGTAAGACATTTTTAATATTTCACCTCCTGGCCTAGGCAAATGTCCCTGTTGTCTCCTTTTGACACCTCTTAATGGGCATTGCACTATCTAGAAAGAATTTCTTTCAAAGTCATTCTAAGGTTGTGTACCAAGTCCAGATGGAAAAAAATCTTGTTCAAGGCAGGTGATGCTGTCTTAAGACTTAGGGTGGCAATGGTGTAGTGGTAACGTCATCGTTTGTCGAGCTGATGGTTCACAGTTCAATCCCTGATGTCAGCAAGCATTATATGATAAGAGGCAGTCCGATCAATTGCGAAAGTTTGTGGCAACACTACTGCGAAGGTACATATAACACTGGCAGTAGGTTTGTCATATGGCTGGAGAAATTGATCGCACTGTTGATAATTGATAAGCTCATGACATCAGGTGGATCGGGAAAAAAATACTGTGAATCAGAAGCGAAGGCAAAAACAAATAAATGACAACAAACAATCTCCCCAGTTATCTGGACACCACCGCTGGAGCTAATGTGTGAAACCTAATACACCTGAGTTTCAAACCACTACACCAATCTCTTTCTCTCTCTCTCTATCTTCCTCTCAATGCCCGCACTGTGTATAGACATTAAAAGGATATTCATAACCCCTTGAGTGCGGGTTTCTTCTACGTCTCATCGCACAACACCAACACTTGTTTTCTTTCTATCTTTTTTCTGTTTTTTCAGATTCATCACATCAAGGCTGAGGGCACTCGTAGGTCTTTGCGAGACGAAGTTAAACATTCAGCTCCTACATCCCCTTAATCTAACCTATTCTGCGCACGTTTTAGAGTGTCTGTAATCAGAACTTGAAAAAGGAAAGCTAACCATTCGAAATTGTTATGGACAGAGGAGGATTGCAGCATTAAGCCCCAAAAAGATTTGTTCGGTCTCCAATACCTCTTGATGCAAACCGAGCCCTCCGTCCACTATGATCTACATGGCGACTGTATAATCCGCTCTAACATTTGGTACGGTGGTATGGTTTCTTTCAAGCCCAATAGGATGCAAAGATTTATAAGTTCAACGTAAGCTAGTTAACTGCATGTCAAGCGCACAGATCGATTGTGGATGTCGTCATTTGGCTTCCCAAAAGAAGCTAAATACTCCTTTCGATTTTATGTTGATCTTAGCATATTTTAAGCCGAGATTTTAACCATCATTTAGAACAGAAGCTTTCTAAGAATGTTCGCAGGCAATCGGCTCTACAATAAGTCATCAACACTCAATGTGATTATCTATTCTACATTTCAGGCGGCTAAGAGACGGAAAGGCAGCCTTTTTATGCCCTTTTTATACATTCTTTCAGGCAGAGCTATACAGCGACATCGATAGCTAGGACACGTAGGGAGAATGGACATCAACGCTCCGGCCCGCATTGTCTTCGAATCTAACCCGGAGGGTCAACGCATTAGAGGACAACCTCTCCTAAGGCGGCACGCATCTCGACTAACTTGCAGTGCGCAACTGGTGGCAGTTAGCTAAGGGCTGCTCTAATTGGAGAGATTTAGACATATGTTCCCCCGCCACCTAACTAAGTAAGTAAGAGAGCCGCAAGTAGAAAACATGTCCTGGGTCCTGGTAATTGGATCTTGGCTAAGAAGCTGTTCCTTTGTTTCGTGAAATGAATGTAGTGAATGTAGTAGTAGTTCAAAGTGCCTGTTCCATTAACTGTGGAGATAATAACAAAATTGAATCTCTTCGTCACTTGTTCGGTCTTATGAATGTCCTGTTCTGTCTAACTGAAGGTTGCAAACTTTTATTTTAACTGGTTTTCCATTAGCACGGGGACTTACTCTATAAGCTGTAAACCTTCCGCAGATTAGTGTCTTCAAAAATTTGGGCGGCAAATACGTGACAGTCACTTTAAAGCTCCTACTAAGCCTAATCTAACCAAGCAGTTAAATGAAAGCCGTGTTAATTGTATTTTAAGGTATTTGGGGTATGTAATGGTTAAGAATGGTTCTGATGCTTCTTACACAATGAAGGTCAAATGACATTCTAGACAGACGGTAGCGCTTTCTACTTGAAAAACTATCCGAAGCATAAAACTGAAAGCATAATTTCGTGACATCCAGAGTACTAAAAACTCTCACTCTATCCATAAATCCCGACTATCTTCCCAGCCCAATCCAGTTTACACAGATACTCTTACGCCTCCATCACTGTTACCCCCCTCCCGCAAGCACATCATAGACAAACTGTCTCCTGCAGATGATTTCCTCTTAAAATATGTATTCCTGCGCTCTTCCCCGTTTATAGCAACAATTTGTCTTGAAGACAAAATCCAAATCATTGTTTATGAGTTCATTTACTCGTACGAGTATGTTGTTTGTACTCGCACTAACCATGTGGTTGTGGGTATACTTATTCCCCTATGGATGGCCTCCTTGTCTTCCTAGACTAGAGACCGAGATACTCAACGTTTATTCATTTAATAAGTTATAATTCAATCAGTTAAAGTTTATGTGGGTACTTTGTCCCATATATCTAATCCGAATGGCGAGTTGCAGATACTTTTCCATTTAAAGATACGTGCTCCTCTTGAATAATATTTCAATACCGCTGAGACTAGATACTAAACTTGGGGGTTAGTTGACTATATACGTATACTCGTGTATGTGTGTGTGTGTATCTGAAAATGAATAACTTGGACTGAAGTCTCAAGTGAACTGTGCTCTTTCCAATGAGGTACCTACCCTTCGACGACGCTGAAATAATACAGATTGCGGAAGTTTTCTCGCGTGATGAGCGAAAAGATTTAAACTTTTACATTTGCAGTCTGTGGAAAATACAATGAACCTCGACGATGTTACAGATGAGATGATAGTAGTTTGCGATGGGATTTTATCGTCTCGAATGGGATTTACTTTAGGTAGAGTAAATTTCCGGTCCTATAGGAGGGGAGCCGTCTGCAAATGGGATTATCAACATTTGCATCTTATGGATTGAAATTGCCATTAATTGTGGCATATTGGAGAGCAGTATGCCTTGATAAGGTAACTTGGCGTCAGGGTAGTTCCACTTGCATTTTATACGACCTCGTATAGATACACATTCGTGAGTAATGTCAAGGTGACATTTTAATTACCTTGTGCGCAACTGCACTTGATTTGGTGATCTGATTGATTGTAGAAAAGAGGTGAGCGGCTTAGTATGCAAATTGCAAAGACAAGTATCTGGTTTAGAGAATCTTATTTGAAAGAGCTGACAGATGCTATAAGTGAATGCATTCGATAGCTGTAGAGTAGACAATACTGGTGTGATAGTTTGGCTCATATTGAGGGGTTGAACGCCTTACATCGATTAACCAAACAGCTTTCGCTTTCACTAAGTGCAGGAAAAAACACATCTTAGAGAAACAGTATCTATCGATAGATATAGAACAACCACTTCTACTGGCGACTGGTATCTAAGGTTCACATCTATCTGGACAGTCAAGCGACCTTGAAAGTATTGGCAAACATATTCGAAACAGGTTAGGAAAACTGAAGGAAATTTAACGCCCTCTCAACTGTTTCTTAGATCAATTTCTACTGAGTATTTGGAGAGCTACATAGGTGCATACAAAGAGACAGCATAGAGGCTGCCAAGATGGCGTATAGTAGCTCATTGCCTTATGGCATGAGATCCAGTAGAAAAAGGAGCTTGCAAAGCCTGTATGTACCTGGAGACTGACTCTGGTGACGACTAGTAACTGCCCGGATGCAGGATAACGAAGGGAATCTGGATCAAATTTTCTATGCCTGTCTCGATACTGGGGCGCTACGAAATAAATGCTTTTAAATGTACGTCGTGAGTAGACTCAAGATGAACTCAAGCCCGCGTATAAAGATTCTCTTAAGGGAAGCTGACCATTGCTGGTAAATTGAAGTTGAAGTCCGACTCACCATCGATAGCAGGAATGAATATACAAAGATGCTCCCACACGGAGTGCCAACTATTTAAAGAGAGATTTGCGGAAGAAGTCCCTAAGGATTTGTTGCAGGCGTAGAAGGCTATAAGTTTGTGTTCCACTTTGGCTTTGGCTCAGATGCTTGCATAAAAAGATGGTACTGAGTGAGAGTCTACCGCTTAAACGCGACGGTTAAATCTGCTAGCTTAGTCCTTAGGTCTTTAAAAGCATAAGTTTAAACCTGGACAGTGAGTCCACAACATATGGCCAAAGTGCTCACGTTTTCCTTGACCTTCGTCCGCATACGTAATGACCTTGAGCCTGTTCTTCTGTAAGCAGAAAGACGCAATGCAACCTTCGAAAATTTACCAATTTGATCTGGAGCAGGGATGACATCTAGCATATCTTGCGAAAACTCAGCTAAAGCGGACATTCAAAGGACATGAAGCTTTTACTGGGTCCGCTGTGTAGTAGTAAAAGTATCTTTTAACATTGTTTCTAAATCTAAGAGGAATTCTTCTATCTTACAGACTATTAGCTGAAATCCACTCGGAGATGACCTTCTGATAACACAATCCAGCTTGAAAAAGAGCTCACAGTGGAAGGCAACGGTAGACTGCCGTTCGTCTCTTGTGGAGATGGCTGCGTAGTCCAATATTCACCTGTGTTGGGTGCCGGGGCATAGCGACATTCCAGGGAATTGTAAGGCCGATGAACTCGCCAGAATAGGAACAACTATACCCATCTTGCCGGACAATGCCACCTTAGGTATTCCAATCGCTACTCGCAAACTTAAACTTAAGCTGGATGCTATCGAGAGTGCAAATCTTAGGTGGACAAGTGGATCAACATGTCTAGCGACTAAACAGATTTGGCCGAAGCTGGATCTAAAACGCTCTAAGAATTTGATTTCTCTCAATAGATTGCATATCGGCACCACAATAGGTGTCATCACTGGACACTGTCTAATAGGCAAGAGCGCTACAAGGCTAGGCCTCTTCGCGAACGATTTTTGTAGAAGCTCCAGTGATGAAGAAGAGAACGAAACTTCTTTGTTTCTGCCCAGCTCTCTCTTCCGTAGAAGGAAGCTTCACTTAGGAGCCCCCTTTTATAACGATACAGGCGACCTGATGAATGCTGACATTAAGAGCCTCTTAAGCTTCATCAGAAGCTCAAAATAGTTTAACGAGTAGGTAGAGAGAAACTTTCTCCCATGATCCACGTGGTATCACAATGGACCTACCATTGGTCTAAGTGTACTCGCGACTCCTAGCTGGCAGCCACTTCAACCTAACCTAACCTAACCTAAGGTTGCCCCGCGATTGTGGCTTTCTTTCCCATGTCCTTGAATTTTATAACGCTCTTACGAATTCCCAGAGCTTCTTCAACTTTAGATGCAGTGATTTACCGTAGTGAACAAGTCACTTCATGGTTTGGATGCAATGTTAGCCATCCACCTACGGTTTCCCTATTTAAATAGACTCATACCCTTGCTGTCCACATTTTTCTTTCCTGGGATAGGTTTTCTAAACCCAAATTATTTCGTCCTTTTCATCCCTATGTCCTTCCCAATAAAATTTCGTTCGATATACAAACTCTCCAGACAGCATACGAAACACGCAACTCTCACTGCAAGTCACTCAACCACCCACAAAAATGCATTCATCTCGTTATTGGTCCTCGTACGGTTGACTTCTTTTGAAAATAGATCACAGGCAACCTAATTAACTACAAAGCCACTACTAACTGGATCCCAAAGAGTCCGTACGCAGCATTATTATTTTTTTCCCCCTTAGTGCTAATTGCTTCCCAAAATAGAGTTTATGTAACACTAAGCTCTTTAGCGTCCATGTAGCATGGCCAGAAATTCGTTCGATAAATAATTACGTGGTGATTACATCGTGGTTGATGTCAGCACAACGGCAGATATATTAAGTCAACACTAGGACTCTCATTTGCCGAGGCAGTGTACACTATTTATATGCAAATAAACTTAATTTACTTGCACAGTCGGTTGGACAAACAGAATTTAGTACGGGCTACTTAATTTCATCGGCTACTTTGACGGTAATAAGGCTAATCCGGATGAAGTGGGAAAGGATGCTTCAGATACGATTTTTTTTAGGGGTTAATGGCGACGCAGAAAGTTATAAATAAATTTTAAAATTCCTTTCTAAGTCCCGTCTGCTATAAATTTATATTTACCGGTTTTTTTTGTGGACGTTTAAGTGGTTATAAAAATTAATTTAAGCCACGATGAGGGTTAAAAAAAAGGCAATAACCTAGACCAAGGGATAAAGATGCGAAGGCCAAGTTTCGGTATTAAATTTCTGGAAGACGCGGGTGTTCTTAAAATGAGGGCAGGTGGGTAGAAGTGGTAATTTAGGCGGCCGGGCTGGTACCGAATTAAAGCTGGAATGGCATTTTAGGTACCACAACTCACGTGACATAGGGACGATATGGTTGCAGATCCCTCCTATGGCATTCAATAAAGTTATCATTTCGAGTTCTTTTTTCTAAAATTTCATACAGACCGTATCTTGTTGTCTGACTTTAATTAGTTTACATTCTTACAGCTGAGCTAGTGTATGTTAAAGGGGATGCACAGCTTAGACGTTTATGTCGCTACCGGTCAATGAGTTCCTGCGTTCTGTCCTGCTTGGAGTTTGGGAATGAAGGTCTTGCAACCTATTCGACTTTTTGGCTTTTGACAGAAGGTGTGAGAAGTACTTGCACTAAGGCATCCTCCCTCGGGTCCAAATCGGACTTCTTTGTGAAAATTTTATACGAGGAACTTTGGCATATTCGGAACGCAGGTCTATTAGGAGGAGTATGTACGTCTCCTCTGTCTGAGTAACTACCCAGCCGTTTAAAATAATGCCGGTTACGAAGCGACAACAATCCTCGGTTAAGGATGACCTTACTACGTCACGTGAGTTGTTGATGACCCCTGTAAATGAAACAAGAACAAGGATATTCCGGTCTGCCGAGGATAAAAACTGCGACATCTACTATGGAAATTACTAGCAATGATAAAAGCAGCATTTGTTGGGATGCGGATTCGTCATAAGAAGTAGACTTATGTAAAAGACTTGGGTTTCCGGCATGCAAAGGAGCGCCGCATGGCAATACTCGTACGTATCAAAGTTGAATTCGCCAATTCAAGCCTAATAGGCATACGTGCCTCCAAGATGACGATGTCAAACATAAATTCTCTGAGCTCCTGAAACAAACGTATGTATAAGCAGTGCCCTATGTAGTTTTGACTTCAAAATTGACGATTTCAACAGAAAGCTATGAAGAGAACACCGATTAATACCTAAGGAAACTAGGTATAGACAAACAGGGTCCGTGCAGATTCTGCAATGAGTCCAGGGAGACTCCGGAACAGATTCTGGAGTCTTGTGAAGCTCATAGGAGAATGAAATAACTGAGAAAGTACTAAATATCAGATGAGGATATATTGTCCCTGGACCCGCTTCTCATTCTCAGATTCCTAGAGAAACTGAACTAAAGAGAATGCTCAAGGCCGACGATTCTCGCCTAGGCAAAGAGAAAATGAAACCTTCAAATCTAATTAGAATATGAGAGGAACTCTGAGGAGGGAACAAACCTCCCTTAGGCATTTGCAGGGCCACACTGGACCACTAAGTCGCAGTGCAACAGATCTTTTTTAAATGCTAAACAAAGGAAGAGAATGCATCTTTGGTACAATAGTACTCTCGGGAAGCATAGGGTGCACAGTCGCACTTCTAAAAATCATCGCTGATGATGCCAACTCGGTCACCACCAGGAAACTTCAGGTTCAACGTAGAATGACGTAGGAAAGCCAAAAGCAAGCCAAGCGGCTCTGCAAATACGAATCAGAACTGCTCACAAACTATACGAGTGTTAAACACCGGCTAAGCTAAACGAAAAAGGAGGAGCATGGGAGAGAAGAGAAAAGGTAAAAAGGACATGCCAAGTCCAGAAAGTACAAATAGAAGCCTGCAGGCATAAAACCTTGTATGGATGCAGCATGAACTATTCAACTTGAACGACCATAACTAAAATTTCCGTCCACCCAACTTGGGCAAATATAGGATCGCAACATCTAAACCCAAGTCCAACAAAGCTGGAGGAGCTGACGGCCTTCCTGTGGAGCTTTCTTTTACAGCAGGAAACAGCTTGGTAAAGCGCATGTACCAACTCATTTGGAGAATATTGTCAGACGAGGGTATGCTCGGTGAATGGAATCTAAGCATTGTTTGCTCGATCCTTAAATAAGGATGTCCTCGGAGCGACTGCAGAAGCATAAGTGCTCGCAACATGGCGTGAAAGATTTTGCCTGAGGCACTTTGTGAATTATCTTAAGAATCTCCGCGGACAAATCCAGTATAAATGCCCGCTTCGGAGCAGGTATCTTATCATGGGGAATTTAGCTCAACATGTCACTGTTTTAGTCTAGACTTCACTTCATGAAAGAATCCTTTTCGCAAGAGGCTATACATACTGTCTGTTGCGTCATATACGTATAAAAATATTTACATGTGCACTGGTAAGAACACCCAGCCGCTAATTACGCCAGCATCAAGCTACTACCAGTTCATTAATTGACGACGTCGGCTTTGGTGTCTTGTAATTAGAGGCTTCAGTCATGGATTTAAAAGTGCTCTTGGAGCACTCAGTGCCAATTTTAAACTCATGGTACTAATTCCCATGATTTTGATGAAGAGGTTTAGAGAAACTTAAATTTTGCTTGTTTCTTGGCTCTTTTCTGGTGAATCTGGAACCTACACCGGTCGAGTCACAAGCAAACATGCTACCAACTATACTGGTGGATACGATGAATTTACAGATATTTTGTTCATCTTGCTCTCATATTCTATTTTCTAAAGTGGAGCACTGGATAGTCACTCTTTAACAGGATTTCACCACGAGGTATACCCCTAAACAAACTCTAGAATCCGTACGTTAAGTCGTGATGAACGGCTTTCTCCAAAGGTAGAGTCCCACGTACATGGGTCAAAGCTTTAGATAAATCGCTAATTGTATCTAAAGAGAAGCTAGGCCCTGGACCGCATATTGTCTATTGTATTTTTTTGTATCTAGATAAAATTTGATCCAACAGAATCTTACCCAGATTTTCTGCGCGAGTCTTAAAAGTTTTCCTTATCCAATTGGAAACCTAAGAGTGATGAAATTATTTGATAAGATAACAGTGATTTTAGAACTTGCTGGTACAAAAGTGGGGCCGTAACCTTAATGACATTTAGGAACATTAGCAAATTTAAAAAAAATATTAACCGACTGGTGTCCCATTCCCGCGCACTATCCCCTGCCTTACTATACATTCTCATGACCTTGACTGAAGTCCAATATCATTGCTGTAATTAACATCCAGGGTTGCATAGAGCAACAAAGTAGAACAGAAGATCATTGCTTCTAGTCATGCGATCGGATCTGGTCTCCTAGAACAACGTGCCAATTACACATGATTGCACTTTCACACGGAAACCCTCTTGATCATTTCCCAGACATAATTAAGACAAAAATTCATTTTTTTCATATGACTTCCTTCATGCATGAGCTTTTAATTGAAGTAGATGTCATTTCAAACCAAGTTATCACTCAAAAAGTATCAATTAGATTGACGGCGTTAAAGTGTTAGAACCTAGACACGGCAAAACTAGGAATCAAATTCAATTAAAAGCATAAAATTAGTTTTCATCATCTCTCCCTCATGGCAGCTAAATTCAATTACCCCACTGAGACCTCCTCTGTATAAATTAAGCAAGCGTCCACTCATAAGACTGACTGAGGCAACTTTTTAATATTTACCACATTCCCTCCAGGATAGGGGTACAAGTATGACATTTTCAATATTTGAAGTACAAACTTCACCGGTCAACATAGCAAAACCTCTCACCCCAGTTATCCCAATTATACTATACATACTCGTACTCCTCGTCTTCCACTCGTACATACAGGCGGTATGTCAGTAGGCAGATGTTTGGCAGATATCCACTTGACTTGATTTATAATTCATAAAGACATCGTCGCAGCAAATATTTAGGAATTCACGCCAGAAACCACTTATGGGAGTATACATACAAAAATGGAATTTTCATTTTTTTTTGCGATTGAATTAGGGGTAGAAAATCCAACAAATTCTTCGAGTATCTACAGGTATGAAAAATGAGGCAAGGTATGTGGATGTAAGGTGAATAAGTCCCCTCAACTTATGAACATCGAAAATCACCGGAAATTCCCCGAAAAAGGATCTTCGATTAAGCTTCCGTTTCGCATCAGCAATATCATTACAAATACATTCGGTTAATTTATTTATTCACTACGTTACGTATTTCTGTAGCCATCCAGGTGGATAATGATTACAGTTGGTAGCAGTTAATGACTCGTTGCATTCGTTAACTGCATAATTATGAGAGTTTAACTTGCATGAAAATGTATCTGAATGGAAATAACATTAAATGCCGCACCCACCACTGTAATCACTTGAACACTTTTACCACTGCCATACCAGCTTTTTTGTGGCGATATTTGAATTAAATCAACAGATGCAAATGCAACTCATTAAAGAAAATAAAAAAAAAAAATAATAATTTACGCAAAACACCAAATCACCAGTAACATCTGTATCTTATCGCGGCGAATGTATCTTTTTAATTTCAGACCGGAAAAAAAAACGATTTTTCTTTTCTTTTTGTTTAATTTTAATTATTTACATTAATTTCACTTCTAACGGACGCCACAACTATGTACCACGTAGATGAAAGGAGCATCTGCGAAAAACAAAAGTATCTGCATCACTATTTCGCTATCTAATGAATTCATTTTCATTCTGTCGGTATTTGGATGCAAAGCTCTTTTCTGTTCTGCCAAACTGAGAGTATTTCGCAGTGTATCCAACCCAGCAGAGACGGTGTGGAAAAAGCTTAAATCCAACATGCTGCTGTGTGGATAATAGAATGTGCGAGCTCGTCGCAGTACCTTCAGAAGGGGAAATGTTTTGTTTTCGATTTAAATGATTTTTTTTTTTCATTCATTCGAGGCTTATCTACTGCGAAGTGAATCTTGTGGAACGTATTTAATTGCTAAAGATTTTATCTTGTATCTTGGCGCAGATTACTTGCAGATTTGATTTGATGATTCGGTGGGGGGTTATCTCTATTTTCATGTGTTTTTCTGGTACTGTTTAACGTTTGGCTGTTGCGCCAAGAATGTCACAGTATTGGGGTATTGTTGTGGATCGTGTGACTAGTTGTTGATGTTGATGGCGCCAAAATGAAATTAAAAATCTTCGCAGGTGGCACGAAAGTTGAAGTGATCAGATTGATGGGGTTCAAGGGCGTAAATCTTATAGTTATAAGAAGGTCGTCAAAAATGCTTGCAGTAAACTCTTCTGGTAGCCGATAGGAGTCTTTTTGCTTGTCAGGCTCACTGATCACTGCCGGCGACTTCAATGCATGGGCAGTCGAACTCTTTTACAAAATTTGACATCGCGGTTTTGGTAGTCAAAAATTAGCATGTATTCTGTGGAGGGGAGGCGAGCTCCATTCTCGACATCACTTATACATACCAGCGGCTGCCTGGCGCAAAGGACAACTTGGAAAGTAAGCAAACTCTCAATATACATATACGAGTATGTACACAATCAACGGGCGATTATAGGCCACTTTTTTTCGAAGAAAACGTAAAGAAGGCAAAAAGAAAAATCAACTCAAGAGCTGATGTAAATAATAGAATCTTCCGAAGGATCTTCCAGCAGGCATCAAGTCACAGCAATCTACGAATGGAGTTATTGGAACTTGTGATCCCTCTATGATGGAAAAAAGAGCTGCTAACCACAATACGCCAGTCCACTGTTGGATCGCAGAAAGAACAAGAGCTACGTTGCTAGAGTTTATCAGGTACGAGTAGTGATAGGAAAAGCTCCGATCCACTTATTCATGCGTGGAACAGAAAAACACTCAACACCAACAAAAGAACTAATTTACTTACTTATTTACTTGGTGGCGCTACAGTTCGCGTTGAACATGGGCCTCAACTAACACGCCTCTCCAGTTAGCTGAGTCTTTAGCTATCTGCCTCCAGTTGTGCACTCCAAGTTGGTTGAGGTCCCCTTCTACTTGTGCGCGCCATCTTAGGCGAGGTCTTCCTCAATTGCGTTGTCCCTCCGGGTTAGATTCGAAGACTCTGCGGGCCGGAGCAGTGGTGTCCATTCGCTCTATATGTCCTAGCCATCTCAAGCGACTGATGCGCAGTTTTTTGACTATAGGTCGATCTCGCTGTACAGCTCGTAAATTCCTTCGATGAATCTTCTCCTCCAAAGGCCGTCAACGCAATTAAGACCGAATATCTTACGAAGAATTTTTCTCTCGAAACGACCGAGGATATCTTCATCCGCTTTCGACAGTGTCTATGCGCCATAAAGCAAAACTGGGATGAATAAGGCCTCGTATAGAGTCTCCTTAGTTATCGGGGATAGAGCCTTACTACTCAATTACCTTTTCAGTCCAACGAAACAGCGATTGGTAAGACTTACTCTTCGTTTGATTTCTGCTCAGATGTTGTTGTCAGTGTTCATAGCAGAGCCAAGGTATTCATCCACTGTGACGTTCTGTCCAAATCGCCGATGATGTTCATATGTATGGCCCGTCTTGTTGACATCATATACTTGATTCTACACTTATTTACAGTTAAACCCATTTTGGAAGCTTCTATTGCAATACTAGCGAACGTACCAGTGATAGCCCGCTGTTGTCTGCCAATTATGTCAACATCATCGACGTATGTACGCTAGAAGTTGCACAGACTTTAAAAGATCGTGCCTCTGAGGAACTAATGAAATGCCAGGCTAAAAGACCTCTGGGAAGCAAACATGCATTATCAGCGTTGTCAAAATCTTGGAGGCAAGATGTCTATATCCTTTGAAGTCCTCGACATTATTTTATGAATATTGAATGAAGCACATAATCACCAGGTGATAGTGTGCCTTGTTGTACCCGCAAATTCGAATGACATTTTATTCCTATGCACAGCGTGGCATTTTATGAGAGCAGAGTCCTTGACTTGTTCATGCTCTATGATGATCCGAAAAGAGTTTAGCTGCCCTACATATGTCGGAAATCCGCATGTTCAGCATTGCATCTTGAAAAGCTCGACTGAAGCCCAATTTTTCTGCTGACAGACGTGAAATATTCCGGTATCTTGACGTTTCTCCAGCTCCAACAGCTCCAGTAAGTTCACCTAAAATGATCTGTTCAGTAGCTTTGTTCTTTCGGAAAGATGGTATCTAAGTTGTTTGTAAACGAAACATACCCGTTGATATTGCATCTGATTGTAGATATGGTGGCAGTTGACAAATGCAAGACGAAAACTTAACTAAATGATGGTGACGTACTATACCGTCATCACTACACATCCATCACGCTTGTTTTGGATGCTAAGCAGGGAACGTCTAAGTCACATTCCGGAAGATGGCCACGGCTCAGTGATAATGCAATTTACGACCTGGACCTGGGAGAAGCAACCACATCCACTGAGTATAAAAGAAAAAAGAACAAACTCCAAGTTTCTCTGTGCTAAACTTAAATAACACTCTGTGACACTAATGGGGACGGCGATGAAACTCCGGAGCACTTCCTCAGCGATTGTCCTGACTGCTATGTGGTATATCCTCGGACAGTGCTTATATCGTAAGCTTTTCATCATTGAAGCGCTCACTCAGCTTTCTGGGGAATACATGGAAATTCCCAAGGTAACTAACAATGCGGTACAACATGACTTCTCTCTTGGAATCTTACGTTTTTTAAACTCAAGTAAGTCGATGAGTATCCTTGTAATCAGAAGTCTAAGCAGGGAATGAACTGGCTATCAATATCGTTGGATCCAAAATGAGTATAGGTAGTGGCGCTGGTGTGTACTGCGAGTCCCAAAATACAAAGCGGTTCCTCGGACTCAAAGACGATTGCAGTGTTTTTCAAGCCGAAGTTGCTGCTAACATCTCTGGAAAAACAATTAGTATCTGTGTTGATAGTCAAACAGCCATTAAGCATTACAGCCAACATCGACGAGGTCCAAACTCATAAAAACGTGCATTAAAAGACTGGGTGATATAACAGTGGATCACAAGGTGATCCTCTGTTGGGTATCGGGCAACATGGATATACCAGGTAACGTAAGGGAGGATAAACTAGCCAGGGCAGGGCCTAAGTGTCTCGCAGGCCCTTCCCGCTTAGCACTTTGAACAGAAAGATAGACATTGAATCTAACGAGGAAGCTAACAGGCGTTGGCATGGATTAGGTACATGTGCCATAGCCAAATCTTTATGGCCAGTCTTTGACAAAGAAAGATCCGCAGACCTCGTAAACTCAGTAGCAAGGATATTCGTATAGCTGCCGGCGTCGTGATGGGACACATATGGCTAGCACTACCCCACAACGACTACAGGGACGATGAGGAAATAGAATCCATTCGCCACTTGCTATGTCTTTGCCCAGCACTAGCGACTAAAAGGAAGGATACTCTTGGCAGTTACTTCCCTGCGGAGCTGGATGATCTAAGAAACAGAGAGCTAAACAAACTCATGAGATTTATGCGTACATATATCTAGGTAGTTCCATTTAGCCGTTGATAATGAAATTTAGGTTCTTTGGGGTCTACTATTGGGCACAATGGACTCATCGGTAGTCTAAGTGAGCCGCTGATAGTCTCCTGTCAACTAGGACACCCATCTACCTCATATTCGAGATGGGCAATGGTTTTCGGTATTTAATATATTTTCCGGCGGCGGCTGTGAACGGCAGACGATTGCCACTATTTTACCTTAAGAAAGCTCAAATAGAGGCGTAAGACTGTAAGGGCCGACTAACAGAACATTAGTGAACCAAGTAAAATAAAAAATAAAATTAAGCGCAGTGCAAAGGACCGACTTCGATTTATTATAAATCAACTGTATCGACACAAACACCTTTCGTTTCACTGTTTTCCTGTTTTCTCATAACGATTGGCTGCGGCTATTATCTTGTCATACAGGAGTGACTTTACCTGAACCGCCCACAGGAAGTCCAAATGATTAAAGTCCAGAATTGGCACATAGAAGCTGTACACTACATTCGGCAACAAACTCATCATTTTGTGGACATCCACAACAGCAGCGAAGTAGTCATTGGCACTGTAGTACAATCTGACGGGTGCAACTATATTCTTCTCGACATACTTTGGCGGTGACCACTGGTTATACTTAAGGTTGTTTCTCACTTTCCCGTAATCGTATTTCCTGAAGTATCCCGAAACGTATTCCTGCAGATAGTGAATGAGCTGACTGGTAGATGACCCAGTTGGATGGGTCTCCGCTACGTCTGATAGCAATGTCTGTCGTTGATACACAAATTAATGGTCAATCACTGAATGGAATTAGTTGTACTTACAGTGTTCAAATGCTCGGAGCCCCAGCCAGCTAATAAAAACAGGGCATTCGAACAAAGGGGCTGGAAAGCTGACGAATCCGCACATGCCTTTGATCCCAACATGGATAAAAACTTGTTGCTGGGCATGAATTCACTGCTTCCCATCAACTCGCTTAGTAAAGATGGATTACCAAGCAGCGGTCCTCCCACCTTAGCCAGCGGACTTTCCATGTGCTCCATGTACGCCACTGGTGCCAGCATGTGTGCCGTCTTGATCTTGGCATTGTAACTCGGAACGAGTGACATAAGGACAAAGAAAACCGTAGTGCCTTGCGAGTGACCCACATAGTGTAAAGCTTTCTCGTTGGTTTTGTGGAGCACGTAGTCTATCATGGCTGGCATATCCTTAATGGCTATCTCATTCCAACTGAAATCCCAAAAACTTGGCAGAAGAGACGACAATTTCACGTGCTTCTTCGAGTAAGTATTTCCTCGGTTATTGCCCATCCACACGTCATAACCTGCGTCGACGAGAAGGTATGCCAATGCATTATTCGGTCCATTTAGGATCCAACAGTCAGAGGAGCTTAGCAAGCCGTGTTGTAGAAACACCACCGGACGGTGTTTGTCCTGATTCTTTAACTTCGGCGAGTAGGGAATGCGGAACATGGTCAGAATATAGCCATCTGCTGTCTGCACTTTATGGGTCTCCACTGGGTATTTGTAGTTAGCTATCCGCTGAGCCTTAAATAGGTTTTTATTATTTTTCAATCACAGTGGTGAGCTAGGAAACTTACAGTGGTCAGAATGACACCACGGCCATTGGAAGCAGAAAGTGGCGTGGCAGTTGCAACGAGCACAGTCACAGTAGCGACAACTGTCAGAACCAACCTCATTATGACGGATTGATTTCTGGTCTAAAACTGATCTATTGTTTTGCGAAGTAACTGCTTTTATAGCTTGCATGGCTATCTGGTTTGCAGTTAGTATTGCAATTCGATTAAATGTACGCGATGAGTTGTTGAGATACTACTAAGCGGTCTGGATCAGTGTTTATTTGTTTATTACTTACTCAATCCAGGTGAATGGTAGCTGATATTTTTAAGGTAACGACACTGCCGAGTGCATATAATCTGTTTAAATATAAATTTTTTTAAATTGTTTGTGGTCTTGTAAGCATGGATATGTAATTATTGTAAGCTTAGCTGTTTTCAGAAATAGATCGTAATGAGACGATAATGAAGTTGATGTTAACGTTGCACTAAGTTTGCTTCAGGTACTGTTTGCGACTTCAAACAATCCTCCTGTAAGGACGATGTTAGTGACTTAAGCATGTGTATTCCCATTCGCGGGAGATTAATTTGATAGATGGATGTGTCACTTAACTTACTTAACGGGCTTCCAATCCGTAGAGGGTCCCTGCCTGAGACACAGCAGCCTTCCATCCTCTTCGATCCTGGGCACGCTGCTTCCAGCACTCTGGCATAGGCAATAGCTTGGTCCTTAAAACGGATGTTCGGTCTTGCTTGTCGTATCGAAGCTGGGAGCTGGGATTCGAAGTTCCTCTCAGCTGGAGCATCGTTGTCCATTCGCTCGATGTGGCCGAGCCAGTGTAGTCGACGTGTTTGGCTTTCCGGACTACATCAACATCTTGATAAAGCTCGTAGAGATCGCCGTTATATCTTCTTCTCCATTCGCCCTCCTCGCATATGGGACCGAATATTCGACGAAGAAGGATAAGTGCTTCTATAGAGCACGCATTTTGTTTTCCGAGCTAGGAGTTTTGAACCACGTTGTTTCGCTAAGCCGAAGTAGCAGCGGTTTGCTTGGGTTAGTCTTCGTCGGATCTCCACTTAAGTGTCGTTCGTGGAGTTGATGTTTACTCCGAGGTAGATAAACTCCTTAACTACTTCGAAGTTACTGCTGTCAAGAGTGACGTTTTGTCCTAGGCGGTGGACGGATGCTGCTTTGTTTGTTGACAGCATGTACTTTGTTTTGTACTCGTTTACCTCAAGACCGACTCGTTTCGCCTGTTTTTCAATTGCCGTAAAAGCCTCTATGACGGCACGCTGGGAGCGAGCGATGACATAAATATCGTCTACGTATCCCAGCAGCTGGACGGATTTGTTGATGGCTGGGTGTTGTGGGATAGGGAAGACACTGACCAGTGCTGTAAATGTTACCACAGATCAACTGTGCTTATATTACCCCCAAGTAGTAGCCATCGGATACTGGCCGTTATCCACCCGGATTCGGCTTGCCAAACTTATAAGCGCGAGTGCTAATCAAGAGGAAATAGCAGCGGACGAATTCCTTCGATGGAATCAACAACGGTGGCGTCTCATTTTCCACAATGGAAACAGCACCTTATCTGGGCTACTTCGACATATTCGAAGCCCAGGTCGATAAGGATTCTTCAGGTACTAGTCAGTGGATGTGTACGGTTGTTTTAATATCACTCTAGTGAGCCTCATCTCAGTAAGCTAGTCGCCTTGAAACGTAGCATTCCGATATTGCAGCTCAGGATTGGATAAATCAAGTGAGTACTCCCAGTCAGCCATTATCTTGCACTTGTAGCCCTAAGTAGCATTAATCTCGTGGATAGTGTAAGTTTTATGAGAGGTATAAATAAGAGTCAAATAAAAAACATTTCGTCGCAAGTGAGTTGCCTGACCGGTCCATATCAGTGTGGTTTTAGGGCAGGAAAGCACACCATCGACCAAATATTCACATTGCGGCAGATCTTGGAAAAACCCAGGAACTTCAAATCGATACACACCACCTGTTCATCGGTTTTAAGGCCGCGTATGACAGCATTTATAGAGAAGTGCTATACAGAGTCATGTCTAGGTTTGGCATCCCTGCCAAACTCGTCCGTTTGTGAAGGATGACGATGGAGAATACACGCTGCTCCATCAAGGTTGGTAAAGACTTTACCGAGACCTTCGATGTCAAAAAAGGGCAAGACCAAGTACATGCTGTCAACAAGGAAGGACAATCAACATCGATGTCTCGGACAGAACGTCACTATAGACAGATGTAACTTCGAGGTAGTTAGGGACTTTATCTACCTAGGCTCCGCTATGAGCTCAGAAAATGACATCAGCGCTGAGATCAAATGAAGAATAACTCTTGCCAATCGCTGCTTCTTTGGGCTAACAAGGCCATTGAACAGCAAAGCCCTCTCTCGAGCAACTAAAGTCACCCTATACAAGACCTTAATCATCCCAGTCCTGCTCTATGGGCTGTTCAGCGACACCGACTTGGCCAGCCGAGTGAAGGTCCAACGACTGAGGTGGCTGGGTCATGTAGAGCGCATGGACACAAATGCTCCGGCCCGGAAAATCTTCGAATCCATTCCCGAGGGACGGTGCAGTAAAGGAAGACCGCGACTCAGGTGACGCACGCAGGTGGAAGTTGACCTCAACCAACTTAGCGTGCGAAACTGGAGGCAGCTGGTTAAAGGTCGAGCTGGCTGAAGACGCTTGTTGGTTGAGGCCGAGGTCCACCCCGGACTGTAGCGCCACCTTAAGTAAGTAAGTAAGAGATGCCAGCTCCATGCGGGGTAGATTGGATTGCACAACATATTCACCTAGGCCATGCGATGTTGTATGCAATCCATGCGATGATTGTTGGATTCAAAGAAAAATTATTCTATGATCAGTAAGAGTAAAAAAATTATTTTTCAGCTACAAATGTTTGGATGCGGTTCAAGTTAGAGCCGCCCCTTTAACGAAAATCTGACAAACGATATTCGGTACTACAGTACATCGATGAGATACATTTCAATTTCGCTGTTTTGATCGCGATTTTGGTTCCTTTGTAAACCGGACAACGCAAGAAACTACAATATATCCTATGAAGCCTATGCTAAGTTCCACTACCGTGGATGACTATAGTAACATTGGAGCTTAGACTTTCACTGAAGGAAATTGCTGAGAGAAGTGGGACTGCGGTAATTAGCAACAAAGATCAGCCTCCCAATTTGTAGTGGCACGAAGCACGACTAAGCAGACAGAAATACATTATCTGGGTCGGAGACTATCCTTAAACAGAAAATTCAGAAATAATTTTGCTTATGAAAGAGGACCTGGCCTTTTGCACAGATTTTTCCAAAATGAATATCGGTGCAGAATAATTCACGGTGAACCTTCTTCTTCTTATTTATTCTTTGTGTGGCGAGGTTATGATCAGGGCTATAGGGATCATAACCCTCCCACTTTACTGCATCCGTACTGGTACGCCACTATGAACCTCTTTAAGTGAATTAAAAAAGTAAGTCATGCTTAGGGCCGTGATTAGACAAAATCGATCGAGGGAGACATTATCCCGACCGCCATTAATAAGACACTGGAGTCAATGGTAATAGCGTGACATATTTGTGTTAAAACTCATGCGGGGATCCTATGTTAGATACAAGGGCATGAGAATGCTCAGGTAACGAGACAAAGAACGAGCTTGCAAATAATAGGTAACAGTCCTTTCTTTCTCTTGCTTAGCATTTGTAAGGATACCAGTGAGTACAATGTTTAGTCTTCGATAAAGAAAATGTCTTTCATGTGCTGTTGGCTTACACATTTCGTATTTAGACAGAAAATATGCGCTGGATCCACTTCGACACATGCCTTTCTCTGCTTAGGCACTTGGAAGTCTGCCACTTATGTATGTTCAGTCAGAAAGACTCGGATGATGGAGGAATTTAGTTTGTCCGTCATCTGCGTGCCATGCTGCGGTCAACAAAAGACATCCATTGGCATCCACTTCGTTGTGAAGGTTAAGGACGTTCGTGTCTGAGTTACTCTAATTTAGACCAGCGGCATTATGCTTTCTTATTGAATGTGTTGAACCTTGTGCAATTAGCTAAATCTGTAGCTCAAATTTTGAGAGAAAAAGGTTGCTAAGGACTCGTGGGATTCATGTCCCTTACGTTCTCTTTATAAGACTGATTCGCAGACTCGGTGCACTGTTTTTGATTAGTGTAAGAGTACTGTTGAGAGCTGGCCCATAAGTCTCCTCTTGTAGGAAATTTCAGAAGGAGTCCGTGTCTTCAAAGAGTTTCATTGCAAGGGATGAAACTTTATTTGCGTAGACAGTAAATTAGTCACCGATTACATTCATTTATGAATTGTTTATGTCCATCATCTTAGAGCCGAAAGTCAATGTTTAAAGGCGAAGTACTCTGCCTTTGACTTCATTGTTCTGTCAATCATGACTGATGCGATAATCGTGATTGATACCTGTTTTTATTCAGAAACAAAAATTGAGTTCGGGCGATGATTAGTTGGAAAAGAACGCGAAGAACAATCCAATTAAATGTGTTTTGAAAAATTTTGATTGAAAAGCTTTGACTGACAGTGTAACTCTGAAATTGTTACCGCCATGTGGGGTATTGTACTATGGATCTAGCCTATTGGCACTGCCTAAACTCAATTTCTTGAATGAGTATGTGACGAATAGAGTCGTGTACGACCGCTTTGCCATCCGAATGCAATTTGGCTCTGAAAATTTACATTTTTAATGCTTTATCTCTCGCTCCACTATGTTCTGCTGACATCACTCATTCTAAATCTCCATGTATTCAGTGCATGATCCACTGCTGTACCATGTATCTAAGTGTAGCTATACGCATCTGTGCATGAACCACGTGCTTCACATCTGTCACAACAAACTATATGTACCAGGTACTATAAGTACGTACATAATTCTGCTTACGTAGTACATACCCACTCATGGTCTTGAAAACAACATTGCCAAGTGTTTACTTTCTATGCACTCAAGATAGAGTAAATAAAACTGATACCGTCATTGAAAAGGATAAGTGCAAGGTTAGTACCCCCCATTAATTAAAAATATTTGCTTAAACAAATTCTTCAGTAAACCATTTGATTGATTAGATAACGAAAAAAAGACGAAAAAAAATCGGAGAACCAGGTTGCCATCTATAATTTGTAGAAGTTGTGCTAGTAAGCATCGCAATCGTTGAGCAATAAATAGAGGCATTGAGGAGCACAGCCTAAAGAGTAGTACAATTCACGTTGGTTTTGCTCATATGATGTCCTATCATACTGCCTTTTTGAAAGGTTATAATAAAGTGGCTGTAGGGTCATGACTTGTTGTACTCAAATACTTGCATCCTGTGGTGATGTTTAAGAAAAAAACTAACCTTAAACAGCTTTGAAAAAGCGAGTCTTTTTTATGAAAAGCCTTTAAATGAAAGGGTGAGAACCTGTGCAGTCTTTATCTCTTCATCACTTATTGTCGGCTCTCGTAATCTTGAGATCTTAAGTATCTCTGCTGCGTGTTTTAGGAATTTAGTTTTTGCTCCTTTGCATGTGATGAAAGCCAGCATTAGTTTGCTCCTGAATGAAGGCTTATAGACTTTTCCCTTCAGCTTTGGTGGAAACTTATTTTCACATAATGCATTGATGCTTTGAATTTTCCGACTGCAGATCAGCATCTACCTAAATAAGCAAGCAGCACTCAAAGCCTTAGCGTGTCAACGTTTACCTCGATGGCATTATGATCCAACAGTTTCCACACAGCCATACTCTTGTGGATTTATGGACGCGGCGGGGTGAAAGGGAATGAAAATGCAGACAAATAGGCCGGAAAATATTCTGGCATTGGGCATACTTCTGGCTGACTTCCAGGTGTTCCTCATTTTTAACACAACCAAAATTCTCATAGACGTTTCATTACATACTCCTAGTATGTGGCCATTACTTGGAATCAGCCTTATCCACATGGAAAGTAGAAGACGGTGGCAGAGTAGCTTAGCATTCACTGGTGTCTTACTTACTGAGGCATTGAAACATTTCACGGAATCGAAAGATGTGGGAAGTGCGAGTGCCAAGCACGATAGTACGATACCAGATCAACCTGCCTAAGCTACGACTTGGAAACATACAAATATTTGGCGCAACAAACGTCTGAAATTCGAACTTTCTACCCCTAACTCTATTTTCCAACAGACTTGCCACTGAGCCACGACATCCACGTGATTAGCAGACGTCACGTCAAGCGTCAATGAGCCGGGGAGATTTGGTTCAAGCTGAATGCGAACTTCATCACTCAGATGACTAGACATCTGCACAGCTATAGCTATCGTCATTGGACTTCAGAAAGTAAAACTTCTTACAGCTGCTTTTGAACGTAATACTCGTGGCCATCTGGTACATTATGCCAGAAACGTTCTACGCTTTGTTTAAAGTAGTTCATCTGTGGGCCAGAGAATCAATCAGATTGTCTGCTTTCCACCAAGATCCTTTGCTCTCATAATAGATCCCTCATTCGTCGAAGGATGCTCGCACTCGGCCTTGACTCTTAAAAAATACGACTCGGGGGAAATTCAAATCATTTTACCTTGGCTAAGGGTGTGACTGTAGTCTGTTTTACTTTAAGTGCTTTTTAGCATGTTCTCAAGAACTATTGAGGCAAGTAAGGAACTCATAAATAAAACATCATGATGCGCCCATAAGCAGCCCGTAGAGTGTCTCTCACTTATGTAAGCTATCAGTTTTGGAAGCTATCGCAGTTGGAAGCAGTGATGTCACAACAAGGTTCCCTAAAAACCCAGGCTTTAGTTATCCATAAGGAACATTAAGTAAAGCCGCATACACGTATCTTATGTTGCAAATTAAGCTGAAAGTGTATCTATTTGAGCCTGAACGCAACTTGTTTTCTACCATTTTCTATTTCCGAATCAGTCCTCCAACGAATCAAAGGATACGTCGATCGGGTGGACCTATAAGTCTTGAGCTAAGTCCCAGCTCAGAGCTTCTAGTTAGTTAGTTAGTTTGGCTTGGCTGTCCGCACGGGAGTGCAGACACACTTAGACCAATAAAGGTCCTTTGTGATACCATGGATCAAAACCAATTCGCTATTCAGGGACTAACAGAACCAACCGGGGCTTTTGATGAAGCGTTAGATGTGCATGACGTCTAAGCACGCCATGTCACCAAGAACTTTATGGATGGGGGACCCTAAATAGACCATTCTTTTATGCGACAGAGCTGGGCAATTACATAGGAGATGACAGATACTTTCCTCCTCCTCCTCGTCTCTGCAACTTCTACAGAAGTCGTTTGAAAAGAGGCCAAATCTTTTGGCATGTTGGCCTATAAGGCAGTGTCCAGTGAGGACACCAACAACGCAGCTGATCTGTGATCGCTTTAGTTTGACCAACTCGGCACTGCGTTCATGATCCAGCCTGGGCCAGATCTGTCTCGATATGTGACACGTTGACAGGTTTTCCCAACTGAGCTTTAGTAGATGCTTACATGTACCGAGGGGTTGCTTATCAGGCAGAATCCTTAGAGAAGTGCCTTGTCTGGCGAGTTCGTCTGCCCTGCAGTTTCTTGGAATGTCTCTATGGCCTGGCACCCAGCCTAGGTGAATATTTAACGGCTCTGTCATCTCCATAGGAGATAAACGGTAGTTGAGAGCGGCCTTTGAAGTAAACGAGCACGATTCCAGAGACTTGATTCCCGCTTGGCTGTCAGTGAGAATGGTAATATCCCTGACAGATAGTACATTACACTTCAGCCAGGACAGAGCTTCCTTAATCGCCGCCTGAAAAACGCTACAATGATCAGGAAGGCGGAACGATAATTCGAGGTTGAGCTTTTCGGAGAAAACACCACATCCCACCCCGCCTTCGGTCTTAGAACCATCTGTGAAAATGTGTACCGAGCCATCCCCATCGATAGGGGGAGAGTTGTCCCATACATCCCGTTCAGGGATGAACGTACGGAAGTTCCGGTCAGATCACATTTTCGGCTGGGTGTAGTCCGTATTTTCATGTTTGAAGTTGAATAGATCTAGGATCGAGGAATGGCCAATGTGATAGCTAGACCACTGAAAGGAGGCTTTCAGACGGATGGCCGTACAGGCAGCGATCTGTTTACTGAAAATTTCTAGGGGCAGCAAGTTGAGCATAATATCCAGTACCGCTGAAGGAGTAGTCCTCAGTGCACCACTGATGCACATGCATGCAGATCTTTGCACCTTAGCTATTTGAATGAGGTGGACAGCCCTGTTAAGAGTGGGCCACCATACGATCACGCCACAGAGTAAAATAGGCCTGATAACGGACACGTACAGCCAGTGAGTGATTTGAGGTTTCATACAGCAGCTCCTGCCTATGGCCTTTCTACAGGAGTAGAGAGCTACATTGGCTTTCCTGATGCGTTCTAGTAGATTAGCTTCCCAGTTCAGTTTCCTGTCCAAAATAAGACGCAGATATTTTGCTTTGTCAGTGAAGGTCAGACTGGTGCCATTTATCTTGGGAGGGTCTATGAGTGGAACTTTATATTTCCTCGTGAAGAGGACGAGTTCCGTTTAGTGGGGATTAGTCCACATTTGGAGGCCCATCTGGTGAGCCGAAGGAGAGCTTATTGGAGGATTTCCTTGAGAGTATTTGGGTGCTTACCAGATGCACCGATGGCAGCGTCATCAGCATAGGCGATCACTTTGCATCCTGTCTTGTCTAGGTCCACCAGTAGCCACCAGAGCTTCTAGTTAAGAGAATAGAAAGCAAATAAGTGCGAGCAAATAAGAATCCTTTGCATTCTCTTAAGTAAATTAGTGCCTTTGATTTAAGGTCACAGTTCATAGAAACTTCCTAATTTCAAAAAAAAAATGTTTCCTTCAACCTAAATTTCATACGGAATCTCGTATGAATTTCGTTTTTCTTCCACTTTTCTACACATTTGTCCAGATAACATAAGAAAAGTCCTTAAATAAAATGTTCACTTGGTTAGCTGTCAAAATATGTTATCCTCTTTGTAGTTGTTCAACTGTTAATCTACCCACACATTTAATGAGAATCCTTAGAGAAAATATCTTAAAACTTTTCAAACCACATACGGCGCACACACATGTCTTTTCTCGCACCCAGGATATATGTACATATGTGAGAATCAAAAAGGAAAACAAATAAAAAAAAACTTTAAGGCTCTTGCTCCTTTTTCATATCACAGCTAAGCAGTGTGAGTGTGATTATCGAATCAGAAGAAAGCACAGACTTTGGTTGAGTGAGCACTAAGTTGTTGGATTAAACGTGCGGTAGGATGATGAGCATAACATATCCTTAAATTAAGCGGTTTCCATTGGATAAACTATGTATGTATTAACATGGAAATCTGTTTGTGTTTCTGGAGAACATGGGTTAGTAGATGTTCAAGGAGGAAATCGATATTTCTTATTATTTTAAAATAAATTCTGATGAAGGTTGTGTCCTTATATTTTCTCTTGCACAGCTCTGTTATCCTTGTTGAACTTAGGATTGGATGTTCTTGTAAACTGTCAGCTAAGAAGAACGGAGAATTGGACTATCTTCATCCATGTTGAATGGTAAGATCCGCCGCACAGCAGGATGTTGGTCTTCGTCGTCGGTTGAAAGTCCGCCGATGTAGTTTATCCAGTACCGACTGTGATTCACCTACTTCGTCTCATGCTTCGTCTCCAGAGGTTTCTGCATAGACTTTGTTGCCTTTCGAAAAAAAGTCATGCATTCTTCCAGAAGGAGAATCTCTTGTTTCATATTTTCAATCAATCGCTTCTAATCCTTTTTCTCCTTCTTTTGGGGTCAATGGTCTTCCCGCCTCTTTTGCTGGTAAGGCTCGTGAATAGCCCTCGTCCTTCTTTGCAGAGCTGCTTTGAGTATATCATATTTGGTTACAGGTGCTTCCCGGCAGTCCTCGTCAAACCTTGGAACCTGATGCTGGTGTCATATGAGTCATTGACAGATTTCGGGACATGCGTTTGGCGAAGATTCTGACACTTTCTTGCAATTGCAGCCTTTTGACATTGCATCTTCCCACAGAGATAATTTTTTTTTTTTTTGTGGCGCTTGGGACGTATCTTGACTGCAACAATTTAGTGTTTCAAGTCGATGTTGGTTGCTCAGAAAGTTTGGATATCCACAATACTGCAAACCTGGTGGCGGTATGATCAATTTAGTTGACTGGTTCTTGATCAAATGCAAGACATTTTCTCTTGTGAGTATTGGGATGGGTGAACCGTGGGGTTTCTAAGGAGACGTTTCGGCCGCCGCAAAGTTAACTAGACCTAGTCCGTTGACGGATATGATGTCGTGTAGGCCATGTTTACCAACTATCCTACCAAAGATGTCCTCCATTTCTAGCGTGTCTTTAAATTCACCCAGTACGATTTTAACGTCAAATGCAGGACGTTGCCCTTAGGTTTTGTCGATGAGCTCGTAGTTTCTGTTGGCGTCTATTCATCCGTAAAGGTATACATATGTATATGAATTTAGCCTCGATGCAGATTATAGTCAAACACCCGTTAACGTGTCAGTAACATAAGATTTCTTGGTTGAATTCCTGGCGTAACTGAAAAATCGCGAGTCTGTGTTCCTTGAAATCACCGTCACGGTTTGTCATTCTCCTTTCCCCGATGATTCTATTTAATATTTTCCATAGCAGTTATATCTACTTCTTAACTACAAGGGTTCTGTTAAGGGTTCAAATACACCAAGTACAGATCGCAGGGTCGTTGTTCTTATTCCGGTTGCTACGAGTCAACAGCAGATACATAGTTCATACATCTCCGAGGCTTATTCTTGCATCGTATTTATAAGGTTTTCTCTTGTGGGCAGCCATCCTAACGCACAGCCTTTAACTTGAAGAACGAGATTCTTTCTTAGAACACGACGCCAGATAAACAGAAAGCAGTAATCCATGTACATATGTATTTCGAAGATGCGAGCGTGCCATTGGTCCCATGAAAGCTCATCGGCCACCAGATCTTTGTAACACACTGACTCAGGCTGGTAGATTCTTAAGTCGCCATCCTTCTTCTGAAGTTCACTTTTTAGGCTCATAAGACGTTTTTTTAGCCCCTCAGGTCACCCAGATGGGTTTGCGTGGATTCTAGTATTCAGTTATACGCCAGACTTAACATTAGCTCATCGTCAGCATGTTATCAAGTGCGACAGGATGCACAGCACGAAGGTGATGATAATGGTGAGGTTTTGCTACATACGTCAGACTGTTTTGTCTTGTGTATACCGATAGGTCTTTGGAATCAAATTCAATGAATTCACTGAGACTTGCCCGAATCTTCCTCAAATTAGAATGGCTACTAAGTCGCTCACAAGACCTATGATTCAGTCAGTAACGATGAAACAAATTAGGGTTGAAATTTCTATTCCCTATCGTATTCCTCTAGCTGCTCTAATGACAGGATCTGTTGTCTGAATTAATAGTTTTGCTCTGAACCAGTCTTAACCACCTACTTATTTAGTTTGTATTAGTGGTGGGTGCCATTGTGTTGACCTAAAGGTGCAATGACGAATCAGCTATTCGGTCCCCACTTTCTATGGGAGCTCTCCTTCAAGTAACTAAATACCAAAGAGACGGATCATAAGGCGCGCATTTTATCTTCACGGATACTTCAAACGTATGTCGCACGAAAAGCACAACGCTCTGCCACTTTTGACTTATTTCCTTTTTTGAGGCCCCAAATTGACGCCCCCTTTCATCAATTTAAACACTTTCAAGTTGTAGATTTCCTCAAGCAGATAACTTGTTTGCAAAGCACCCTTGACATTGCTTTCACTTGCCCCTACAATCTTAAGTCCTATTTTCAACTTAAGAGACAAATCGAAAACAACTTCAACATCTTTCAGAAAAAAAAAAACACTTAAAAATCTCTGACAGAGTATCTTGTAGTCAAATTCCATTTCCATTGCTAGCCAATTACATAATTTTTTAAATCCGATTATTCAAATTGTAAATTTATCTCATAACCGTCAACAGATTTTTCGGCAGCAAGTACTAATCGCATTCACTTGATTTATTACATTACTTCTTTGAAGTTCTAAATTTTAACGACTCTCTCTCGCTCCCTACCTCCCCCCTGCCTGTTCCACAAATATTCCGCCCTTATCTTAAGTAACCATGGCAAACGAAGGCAGAGAGAACAAAAAAAATCCTTCGAAACCCTAAGAGTTTCCCTGGCAAAAAGAAAAGGAAAGGAGTGTGGCACACTTGAGTTTTTCTTTTCACCCAAAAGTATCTTCAAGGGGTGAATCTGTTTTTTTTTTTTTTTGTATCTTACTTCGATGGAAACATTGAAAAAATATTAGGCTTCAGTCCACATGCTGTGTGACTTTGAGTTCCTGGAATATTTAAGGATATTGTGTATACAAAGTGAATTTGGGTAACGGATAACTTTTCAGGCAAACAATTAAAAGTGTCCTTGTGAAGTTCTTTTTAAAAAGAAAATGGGGGGTTGAAAATATCCCCTCACATAATGTACTCGTACATATTGAATTGAGTTTTTCATCTCTAACGTTATTTTTACATCGTCTGATAGTCCTTGATCGCATGTAGATACTTTTATGTGGCTAGCTATAGGATAAATCCATCTTCGTTGTGGGGAAAGGATTTCCTTATGTTGCTAATTACTATCCGTGGATAAAATTAGTGTACTATTACTCACACCATGAGTGTGCTATTGAAGTTGTCTCAGTGAAATAAAATATAATGTTCACCATTGAAGGAGTTGACGATGGTTTTAGCTTTGGCGCCAGGATACCATGACAACCGTCATTAAATCTTTTAATTAGCAATTTAAAGCTGACATCTAAGTGCGACAGCTTGGGCGGTGCAATTAGTCACTTTGAAGATGTCGAATCAGTGGTGGAATCACACAATTACCGAATGAATGTGTTGTAAAATTTTGGAGGCACCTATATATTGCTCCAAATTTTCATTAATTAGAACGTATTATGGTAGCTCGTTGCAGGCTTTGGGTGTTATGGGTTAACATACGAAAATCATGTGAACAGGACGATTGAGAAGAAGCTACGTAAGTTGCTTTACTTTGTAGCTGTGATCCTGAAACAATGCAGTTCTGTGAGCGTTAAATGTGAACTGTTGAAGGGGTGATAGGGATGTGCAAGAAATGAAATATTGAAGACGAATTGAAGGTAAGAGGGGGGGTCCATGGGGTCCATTGTACTCAACCCCAGATGAAGAATGTCTCGTCTACTTTCTCCGAATCCTTACGGAAAACAGATTTCTTCTTGAGATTAGATTGATTCTGTTTATAAGACATCGACTTCAAGAGTGCACAATCTCCTTTTCGCAAAAGCAGGATACACAAGGAGAATTTGCTCTGTTTTCACTTTTTAGACACGATGCGTTGGATTTTGAATTATTTTCATGTTGTTTCATGCGTTCTAAGTAAACCAAATAATAATGCGCTGTGCTATCATCAGGCCTTTTCTCAAATCACTGTTTCCGCAAGAAGCTAAGCAAGACCATCTTTCATTATATTTACCCACAATGTAACAGTCTATCTAAGACACAATCTGCACAAAACGGACACCGATTTTTAGTTCCAGACTGAGAGGTACATATATGGTGACTTTAAACCCCTTTTTTGCTAACACTTCACAGTTCTCGTTGCTCTTGATTTGAGTGATTTGTCAGTGTCCTGAGGGTAGCCTGACTGTTACTGCAAATGTTAATACCTCTTCCATGTCATCTTTTTTCCATTATCCAAGTTGGCAACCCGCTCAAAAAGTACTCGTCACTTTGTCCAAACGGTGTTGGTTACGTCGTCCGAATACGAACTTGCTCCGGTTCCATTTGCTATGGTAGGGACGACTGTGTAGAAGATATCATTGACATCTTGAAGGAGATCATTTGGATTTTCCTATGTGGTTCTATCGTTTTCTCATATGATCCTATCCCGTGCATAGAGGAGTCGTGTCAAACTCCGACACATTGCTTTGATTGCCTCCTTCAATGGCAGTAAGTCAAGTAAAGCGTTAGGAGCGTCACCGGGGGTGGTTGTATCCTTAACCATTTCAAGTCTTGAGTAAATTCCATGTAACTATTGAAAAAATGACCCTTGAAGGTAACCTATCTGGTTCTGCGGGGCCCTAGGTATCTACATAGAAAATGAGCAAGCCAGCCGTCCTCCTTTTACCTCTGTTATATGTATCTGATTAATTTTGAGTGAGGCGAATACAAGTTTAAGTCTATCATGATTCTTTTCAAAGTATTTGCTCAGCAAGAGTAGGGTGTTTCTTTCCTTTTCGTTCTGCCGTATTTGTAGTTTCTTTCATATGCGGCGAGACGGGGAAAACACTTCATCTTTAGCTTTTAGAAATCTATGTCTAAGCTACATTTCAGAAGTTCCTTGGGAGTAATTAGGGGGCGGGCACACCCTACTGGAGCACTCAGTCTCAAAAACTGGTCCCATTGTATGTACTCCAGCTAGAGAATCCCATTATAGTTTTTTCGTCTTTCGAAGCAAGTCGAGAATGAACTTCAGTGATGAGGAGCTTACATCCTCAGCACTCACCACATCAGCACCAAAAATCCGCCACCTGATTCGAGCAAAAGCAGGATAATCATGTAAGAAATTTTCCGCCGTGTCGTCGTCTCCACAGGCGTCGCAGATATGGGTATCACTTAAACCTAGCACACCAAGGTGTTTGGCAAAGGTTTAGTGGCCCGTAAGAACGCCAGTAAGTTGTCTACAGTCCTTCCTGCTAAGGGATAACAAGAAAACTACCGATTTTCTACAGACGTCAGGGGCCATTCGCTTAGTCTGCCTACATCCTGAAGAGCTATGTCACCTTCGATTGTGCTCGCTAAAAACCCAATCGTCCTGAGAAAGCCTCTTCTGAACCTTGTCCCTTGTCTATATTCCCTATTATCCCGTTGTGTCCTGGGACCCATACAATATTCAATGAGTGCGGCCTTCCGACCGGATTCAAGGAGGTTTTACATTCGCGAACAATTTTGGAGAAGGTTAAAGGATTGAGTAGTGCATTAAGCGTAGCCTGACTATCGCTACATATGCAGATATTTCGCCCCTTCCACCTGTTTCACAATATAGTCCGCTGCCATTAGGATGGCATACACCTCTTTCTGAAAGACAGACACATGCATTCCCAATGAGTAATGGAGCCTAATGTTGTCGCATTCCACGAAAACACCAGCGCCGGACCCCTATCCACTACATTCCTTTCCCGGTTTAGATTCTGGCCAAAGCCAGTCCTGAACATGAGGGAAGACGACTTCAAATTTGCCGTAATTCTGGTGTCATTGCATCAGATGGCATGTCCATTAGACAGGGGTCATAGGACAACCGTCGCGCAAGGTCATCAAAACTCCAGTGCGAGTTGTGCCAGAGACCAATTCTCTTTAAACGAAAAATGGCTCTGAGTGTACACCCCATGATATAAATATCAAGAGGGGGGATGTTTACTAAAACGTCTGCTTTAGCCAGGCGTACTGGGGAAAGCTCCCAAGCAGCCGAGACAGACCGTTCCTTGGAGTTTTTCGAAAGCAGCGGTGACGTATTTACGTGAAAGCTTATTCCACAACACAAGCGACGCATATGACAGGAGGGCTCTTATCATCGCCGTGTGGATCCAAACGACTTTCCTTGGCTATAAGCCTCATGTCTTACCAAAGGCACCTTTGCACTGAAAGAAGACTGACAGTGCTTTAGAGATCTTTTCATCCTGAGAAGCTTACTATCCAGGATTACTCCTAAATACTTAGCTTCCTTGGAGAGTTGAATGCTGATGCCTTTTATCACAGGCTGAGTCAGACCAGTCAATTTTCTGGGAGTGATGAAGGTGATTTCTTGTTATTTGTCGTCTAACAGTCAGTCGGAGGCAGTCCTATCTACCGGTTGCTATCGAGGTGTTGCATTACGAGTGTGCTGTGGCCCCACAATTTTTAGGCCATTTTCGTACCTCTCAATCAATTTGAAACCCATTACAGTGAGTGAAATACTTTTGATGGCATTAGGATTTTCAATCATCTTACAGGCATCATCTTACAGATCATTTCCAGCTTTTTCGGCGTTTAGACGGTCCTTCAAAAGCATGTGAAGATATATCTTGGAATGCTTCTCTTGCTAGACTTAATTTCTTACGATATTTTCTGCCATTTTCGAACCCTTTGTCAATTTGTCGGATACATTATGCTTGCTTATAACCTCTTCTTAAGCCTTTTTTGGAAGTTAAAGCCGAAGTCAGGATGCATACTAAAAGCTTCTCCAGCTTCCAATACAGCAAAGACGTGATTGACCCATTTCCAGGAATTGTATATCTTGGGTTTATGAGACACTTTTTGCTGCTGTTTGCTTTGTATGTAGGTCTAGAGGTAATAGCGAAAAATTTTTCAAAAATGCGTTCGAAGTGGTTCTTATGGCATAGATGCTCCTAAGCGTTGGAATTCTGTGACCACCTTTAGTTTTGTTGCTCTTTAAGAACCTGCCTAAATCAACTCTACTGCTGCTGTGTACATCCATTTTAAGTGTACCTCTCACCAAGGTTCGGTTTTAGGCCTTAAATTTGTACTTTGCAGTAGAGATAGTTTGCTTTTTTGTTTTCGATAGGACTAGCACCACTCTGGACAAGTTGCAGAGATGAGCACAGAAGACAAACTTTAGAATCTTATATGAAAAAAAAGGTCTGAACCAATCGTGACTAGGAAAAATTAAAGATGATGGGATCCTCTTAGTGGGAAGATGAAAGCTTTAAATATACCATTCTCTGTTGTTTTGAAAGCACAGGGTAAATAGGTGTACCTTAAATTAAAGTAAGAAAAATGGATTTAGTATGGCATAAGGACCTTTCAATCGTCCAAATCATCAAATGGATAAATTTTGTGCTATAAAATTAAATCAAGTTATCATGACGGATATGATAGCAACTGTGTACATAACAAACCCCTGACCAAGTAAGCTGAGAGGGTAGTTAGTACGTTGTTCGATTAGATCTGTAAAATGCTGGATATGGCTGAAAATCTTGGCCAGCAGAGGATTGCTAAGGATGGTGCCAAGCTGGTGTATTTAAAAAAAAAATTTAAATGTGGATAAAGAAAAGGCTACTGAGTCACACTAACTTCCTTGGTCGAAGCGATATCTATAAAACTCAGAGGATAGCCACCTAATAAAACCTAAGATACCCATCTAGTAGCGAGTAGTTAAAAAAAAACTGGCATATTGAGGATCTCAGGAACGTACGAAGTGAGCAATTCTTCCAAAATATTTCCATTGCCTTCATTGGATACATAGGAAAAGTTCATATGGCAGGACTCCGTTTTCAGAGAAAAACCACTGTTTGCTTAAATTTTAACTTTTCTCTCTACAAACCAATCTCTCTACACACCCACTACTGGAATGACTTTCATCCGCTTTCTTAAAATCAAATGCAGTAGTTTAGTAACGTCATTCACATCCATAGTACATCCTCTAAAAGGAATTCAATTGTTCTCTCACATCAAAGTCCTTTTCAGTATTATTCTACCTCACGAACTGAATATGACTGAATACACAATTGAAAGTTTTTCAATTATGGAAAAGTAAATACGTTTCGACTGTTTATTAAGAACAATCCTTTTCCCTAAGTGAAAACTCTAAAGAGGTTCATTCTTAATGGCACTAGCTTTAGATTTATCGAAGAATAATGGAATAATGGTTTTAATTAAACTTTTAAGTCGCCCACGATACAGAATTCCTGGAACAGTGAAACAATAACAATAAATTGCATAGCGAATGTTCGAGTTCTAATTTTAAGTTTATTGCAGGTTTTTTCGGGGTTTTCTGCTGTGGCATTCTGCTTTGAAAGTACTTTTTTTGTGTCAGAAAATTAGAAAGAATTAAGTTTTTAATTAAAACTTTTATAAAAATAATGTTTACTGGTCTGACAGATGTGATTTTGTCCAGGAAATCATATAAATTCTGGGCCATTGCGGTGATGCAATTAAATGTCACGTATACGCCTCCATGCAATGCGTGTTTAATATGCACCCTGTAGCTCCACAAGGATATAAAAAAAAGATTGTAATTATAAAATAAAAGAAAAATAGAATTTTATTACTTTTTTTTCCACATATGTGTGTGTGTGTTACCAGTAGCTCGTTTAGACTTGAGGACAGGTGCAGTGCTTTCCAAGCTGAAGTTTCGGCAATAAAACTAGCTGCGGACATGATTATTGAGGAAAATATCTCAGAAAAAATAATCAGCATCTATGTAGACAGTCAAGCAGCCATAAAGACTTTTCAGTCCACATCGATAAGATCCAAGCTCGTAAAAATCTGTAGAAAGCGACTGGATGACACCTCAGCGGCCAATACGGTGACCATGTGTTGGGTACCTGGCCACACGGACATCTCCGGTAACGAAAAAGCGGACGAACTAGCCAGAGAAGAGTCGCTTATGAGCTCTTCACGGGCCCGCTCTGTGGCCAGTATACCACTCAGTACAGGAGGAGGAGGAGGAGGCCAATAAACGCTGGTACCGATTAGATACGTGCGCAGCAGCCAGATCATTATGGCCAATCTGCTACAAAAAGAGATCTATCAAGCTTATGGAACTAAGTCGAAGGGATATCCGATTAGCTGTTGGCGTCATGACAGGGCACTGTTTGGTAGGTAATCACGCAGCACGGCTAGGATTACCGCACAACGACTACTGTAGCAGCTGCAGGGACGAAGAGGAAATATAATCCGTTCATCATCCTTTGTGACTGTCCAGTGCTGGCCACTAAAAGAAGACGTGCTCTTGGCAGCTACTTGTTTTCAGAACTGGACGAGTTAGGTTATATTGAGCTAAGCAAACTCCTGAGATTCATACATTTATCTGGGTGGTTTAACTTAGAGGTCGAAGGTTGATATTTAGGTTCCCAGGGTTTTCAAATATTGGGCGGAATCTACTCTTAGTGGTTTAGGTGAGCCGTTGACAATCCTGTAAACAAGGGCACCCATTTACCTAACCTTACATACCCGTCTACATTCAGACACTTTAGAATCCATACTTTCCTCTAGAAGGTAGCATCCTTTATCATGAAACGATCTTTTCAGATTTCGAATGGAGCCAAGTGTGAGCTGTATGTAAAGGATAGATGGTGCTACACTTCCTAGTGAAACTCCTCTGTAATATCACGCGATTCCCTCGGATCTTGGGCGCTCTCGTGATATTTCAAGGCAAGAAAATGAGACTTTCCTGACTGCTTATTTCCATTTGCAGTTCTTGTAACTATGCACGTCTTCGAAGCCGTAGAACAGGAATTAGTGCCATGGACTCTGTCCCCAAAAAAAAACTCAAACCGTTATGCTCGGTCACACTTCCTAGATAGTCAAACAAACGTCCGAAAGTATTAGTCTTGGGAAAGCTTCTCACATTGGCTTCCAGATTCGGCGTTAAACAGTATTCGTGGGAAAAATATAAAACGGACAACACTAATGGTTGCGTGAATGTAGATCCTGGACTAGATCCGGTTGGTCTGTTGCACCAAATATTTATTTTCTACCTTTTTTCGTACCGTGATCGTTTGAATACTTTGATCCAGAACTTTTATTGGTAAACACTTTTGAATTGCACTTATGACTCCAAATGATACTGGTACATCTAGGTCCCATTGCCAGTTATGACACAAGAAAAAAAGGATTTCGATCCTCCGTGGCAGCTCCAGCTCTCCGGACAATATACTCAGCACATATCGCACTGAAAATGTGGAATATCCCAACCGGTTAGTTCAAGTCGCGTGTACTGAATCAGAAGAAATGTCTAAGTTACTGGCTTTTAGCGTTAAATTTATTGGATATTCGAATACTATGATTCACATATGTCAACGCTGATGGCCTTCCTGGGCTTTGATTATTTCTATGCTTTTCCTTCCTTTCTTTTAGACGTTCTTTGAGCGGTACTATGAGCATCATCACCTGAAAATCATCATCATTACTAAGCGGTGGCTCAACCGAGTGTTAGCCGAGGTTGTAGTTGGCCAAAGGACCACGTTGCTTGGTATCCCTCATAAATTTAAAAATCTGTATGTGAGTTAAAAATCGTTCCTCTATTTATTGAGTAGGTAGTCAGTTTGCTATCCAACAATTACTAGTGCTCACAGAGTTTGCAAGGACCTGTTAGTTTGTTTCCTATCCAAACTGACTGTAGAAATTCTACGTCTGAACATTCAAAGAGTGACTTTGCCTAACTTAAAGACTTCGGCTCTTTTTCAGGTGATGTGTCCACGCACAAGGGTTCAACACACACAAGAGGGGTCGTTGCCAAATTTTTTGACACCTTGAAAGTCTCCACTCTAATGTAGACTAGTACCCGATATATGCTGACTTTGTTTGACTTTTCTAGTTTTTTTGACTTGACCAACTACTCCTGTACTACCCTCGTGGTTATATCGTGTGCGCTCCAAGTTTAAGTAGTAGCTTACCCGTCCAACTGCATTGTGGTGTTTTCTACAATAACTCTTATCGTTGTTAAATTGGCCACATATTTACTTCTATTCTTAACCCGTTCGTACACTATTTCCTAGCATGTCTATGGTCCGTTACTACTTTTTATTCAGTTCCGTGGTCAAGTTTAAGGCAACATTTTAGGTCTTGGCTTAGTGATCAGTTGGGAATTTCTGTAGAGGGGCAGCTTTGGAGAACAAGTTTCTGTCGCTCAGCTTGGCGAATTTCCCCTTCCTATTGCTGTCATCTCAACTACAATGCCGACAATTTTAGTGCTGACACTTGATCGGCTGCAAAATATGATCACCACTTGGTGATTGATCAATTTAGATCCTTTTTTTGCCTTTAATAATGTCACAATTGCCTTTTCCGTGTTTGACCCTAAAATTTGATGTTTGAACTTCAAAAACAATATTTTGCATTCTCCAAAAAAATTTGCTTTTTTAAAAACGTCAAACGGTACCAATAAGCTACAAACATATTGTTTTCAAGCTGCAAACCCAACGTCAGTTCGGTTTCTTTTTTTATATAACTGTAGGCTTGAGGAACGGTGTAACAGCTGGGGTTCTTACATGTGACCTGGCAAGTTCGAGCTCTGCGGTAGAAAAGTAATTAAAAACTTTTAGTTTCTCGGACTACTACAGTTGTTGCCTGGTAGGACAATGAACCTGGTTGAACATGAGTGCTTCTGGGATTCAGTTGCACTTTATTCTATAAGAAAGGGGTTGAGCACTAGCTCATGGAAATTAAAAGCCAATATTAATGAGAGTTCGTCATACCATGCATTACATACCAAGAGTTCTATTTGTTACACGACGTCTGCATGTACTTAGATGAAAATGCTTTTTTGAGTAAAAAGCTGACGAAGGCTTAAGAAGGCAAGCGAGAATGTTTTCCAAGGAAATGGTTCAAACGTGCAACAAAAACTGCTTTTACATGAAACCTCCAATACGGAAAAAAATGTCATGGAATTGGTCCACAGGATTTCTATGGAAATTTACTTCTTCTTTGGGGTCATTACGATTATTACAAAAGGCATCCATAGAGCCTAAAAAAAAAACACTTGCGTATTTGATTTGTAATAAATTATTTAATATTCCTTTAATGTTGTTCGGAGCTTGGTGTACAATTCATTCCAAAAAATTGACGCCTACATGAGATTATGAATTCGGGAATCACTTCATGTTTTATTTCAGTTCCACATCACTTCCAAGGACCAAAATAATATGGAAATCGAAGCAGAAAATCGCAATACATGCCATGAATGTCAAAATTTCTGCGAATTGTAGCATTAAATTCAATTTGTAGGCACCATACCATTATGAATTCAACAGGTTGTTTAAATTGAAAAGCTCTCGAGCTTTGTGGAACGTAAAAAAGTTCATCAGATAGTGACTCAAGTTCTCTCTATTCTACTCATTCCTGTGAGTGGAATCAGTAATTGAGTGATTCTTGTTTAGTCGGTGGTATTTTCTGTATCGGGCTCTGTTTATGAATGCTGTTAAGGTGGCTATTAACCTACATTCAGATAAGAGATTAAGTAAGCTAATGAATGATCTATGTATAACGATTTGAATTCCATTAGTACACAGTAATGGAGATGGCAGTACAGATTCCTTGAATAAATAGTCTAGAGAATCTCAACATTTCGAATTGAATGAAAAAAGAGTTCAAAAGTTAGATGAAATCGTCGCATGATTGGGGGTTGATAAGATAAATCATACATATGTTGTACCTCCGTCATCAGATTACGAATTGCTTGTGGTTTCTTGACTTCAGAAACGAAGACGATTAGGTTGCACGACCAAGACCGCATGGAAGTATATCGCAAGAAGGTGACATTGGTACATATATTTGCTGATGAAACTGCCATTCTGCCAATATTTAGAAGGATTGAAGAATCCACTAGAAATTTGGTCATGTTTGGCTGCATTCACTTTAGAAGAAGGAGATTGCGATTCATAATTATTTTTCCATACGAAAGTCTGATTACGGCAAAGCTGAAGTCGTCAAATAGAAGTTCATTGTCAGCAGCTTTTTAGGACACGCAGAGAAGCAATTTGAGATAGACTGTCTATTATTCACATTTGAACTCAGGTCTCTCGAGATTTGTTTGAGATGTCAAGACCAGACATCAAAACCAGATCTCAAGGCCAGACACACGCATTCTCTCAGCTCACAGAAATCTAAGAGTTGAGTGACAGAAAGCTAAACAACTGGCAATAGGCTTCAACCCCGGAAGTCAGGCTCTTTGAAAGAGTGAAGGAAACTTTGTCATCGATGCACATAGACCTATAGAGGTGTTTAAGCAGCACTTGCAGTAGCTGGTAAGTAGATATAATATCGTGAGAGTAATGGAGATAAAAAGAACGGATTTACAGCCAACGAAAAACTTATCCTATTCCCTAGTATAAATGAGATTAGCGCAGTTATTCGTGAGCTTAAGATGGCTTAAAGAAGTGGATGGAAGTATACGATATCAGCTCCAGATGCCCTATCTACAAGAACCGCGATCTATGCTTTGCACCCATTATGTAGGCATATTTGCATTTCATGTCGAGATACACCATCTTTTCATCAAATTTAAAGCCTCTTATGAAAGTAGTTATGATCCGGAGCTCAACAAAATGAAGGCTGGATTCGAAATCCTGCCAAATTAATCTAGATTTGTTCGGTAACACTGGACAATACGCTATGCTCTTCTGAATTATTCCGTCAACAATAACGTCACTGTTGATAGCTTTCACTTCGACGTAGTTACGGAGTTCATCTGCCTCGGATTCAACATGTACAACAGACTGACTCTTGAATGCCGGTGCTATTATGGATTGGCAAAAGAAATGCGGTCAAAATTTCATTGTCTCTTTAGAACGCTAATACTGCCAGTGTACGAAATTGAGTGCTGGATGGTAAACAGAATACCACAGCAGATTTTGGGCACTTTGAGGGAAAAGTTCCCCTTCAAAGTTTGGGTCTTATGTTCGAGAAGGTCGAATGGAGAAGAAGATACAACTGCGAACTCTACAAACTTTACCAAGATGTGGATATCGTTCAAAAGGTCAACATATGTCGACTATCTTGGTTAATATACTATTTCGAGAGATCCCGAATCAGACCACAGTCATGGGTCCCTTTTCGTTTCTCTTCCACGATCCATCTAGCCTGAGAGACTCTCCGGATTTCTACACAGTTCTTCTCTGGCTTTGATTCCTCGTGTCAACGCTAGCATCTGTTTAACAGAAATCTGGTTTATCTTCTGGGTTTCTACCCCGTGGCGTTCCAAGATCTCCCTTCTTCTGCTAGCTAATGCCGGATAATGCCACGGTATATGTGCCGCTGTCTCGATTTCCTCCAGGCATAGTTTACAGGTACCCTCCTCCAAAAGAACCATCTCGGCTTGATAGACTGCGGTAGATTTCCCCAGACTAACATGACAGGCTAATTCTAGTTCTTCTGAAAAGATACCTGTCCCCACTCTGCCATCCATCATGGACCCATCCATCCAACGATGAGAGTTTTGTGAAACCTTTCGGTAACACGCACTCTTTTTATTCCGTCCATAGGCATATTCAGCTCCCTGATCTCATTTTTCACCAGATCCAGGATTTTTCTATGCCCATAGATGGTACCACGCCAGTGCCAGTTGCCATCCCGGTGCAGACGAAGTGCCGTCGATATTATATTGGTTTGGTCACATATAGCGCATAGAAAACAACGATCTAACCAAGAGGATCTTCAAATCCTAGCTCCCACGTTTAAGAAGACCAGGGAGACCAAACCTCCATTTCATCTACCAATCTACTGTGGATATTAAAGTGAGGGTCTTGTGACCTGTAAGCAGCATAATCAGGATTGACGAAGAAGGAAAGCTAGCCTGTATTGGGCAGAGATTCTTCACGAATTGGGAGGGTATGAAGTAGAAATGGAAAAAAAAAGATACAACCTTCAACACTAACAGCTGTGTTTGTAGTCCAAAAGGCCCAGATAAGGCGATTGTATTGGTTCGCCTACATTGAGAGCACGAACAGCAATGCTCCAGTCAAGAGGGTCTTCGAAACCTAGCCCCTACCTTTCTATCTTTCTGGCGTTGAAGTCGAGGGTAGGGTAGGTAAGTGCTAAATCGAATGTGATGGCAAGTTTTGACGCAGTTCTAAAGAAGTGGACGCCTTTTGAACTCTATAACATTTTTGAGTTATGAAACACAACTTGATCATATGTCATCCCGTCGTCCTGTTTATCCTATTGAACGCGCGAATTCCTCTGTTCACCAGAACTCAATTGCGAATAGAACACTCTCCGATACGTTTTTAAAAAAATATTCTTTGTGAGCGCAGTATTATTGGCAAATTAAAACTAAATTAATACTTAATGCCTATGTTCTTTTTTTTTTTAATTTTTCCAAAGGGGTATTCAAATTAAATTCACATCTCAACTGAGTAGACCACATGCACTAAAGTTAATCGCATTTAAATTAATACGTCGCGAAAAAACCACTTTAATGTTAACATGCATTACACTTTAATTGTGTACTAAAGGACACCTGTGTAACATGTTAATCTGTTTATACTTACATTACAACGCGGATATCAAAAAGGTAAACACAAGTACCACCACAAAAAAAAAAGAAGGACTAATTGAAAAATGCGGCGCGCACTATGTACGAGTATGTAATCCGTTTAATCAAAGGTGGACATTTTATTTTATATTTTGTAACATAAGGAAGGCGAGGCTATAATTTTGTTTTCATTATTTCAACGTTAATTGCAACTACAAAGGACTCGTACTCGCTCTTTGGGGTAATCTGCTTCATTAATTTGCCACTTCCACCAGTCATTAAATAAAGTTTCCAAAGTGGGTGAGGGATTTTATCGGCTTGGCCCAAATTGACTGATGGACCTTATGTCTGAACGATACAATTTTACGGTTCAGAGAGCTTTTAAATTTTGTACCAAATTTAGTTTTGAATTTTGAGATTGTCTCTGTTTGGCAGGACGTTGGAAAAAATCAAGAATCAATCGCTTTATTTTCGTCGACATGGTTTTATTCATCAAGCAAAGTGTCGAAATATACAGAATTCAGCAGGTGTATCCAACAGATGTCTATTTGCACGTATTTTTGCATCTTTTTTTTGGAAAAGCTTGCCCATCGGACATCGGAAAGAGAAATTTATTTATATCTGACTCGCATTATTTTCATGAGCGAAAATGATGAATGGGTTTTTCGGAAAGTACCGCAGCACTTGACCTTTACTTTGAATTACTTTAGCCGCGGATGGAATTATATGTATCAGCAAAAATTTATTGATCCAATTATTCGGTGTTTGGCGCCGGCCATCTTAACTGTCTATGATGACAAACTGCAGGCATTCCAATTTGATTAATAGCCAGCGACTGGTAGAAGTCCAAAATTTGCACATATGGAATTAATTACTTAGCTCTGCGATGACGATGTGCGCATTAAATAATATTGATACGTCTTAATGCTTTTAGAGGACGAATTTCAGGATAGATAAGCTGGATTTCTTTCAGAATTGTGTGTAGGACTTACGTTTGAACAATGCAACAATTGGTCCAAATTTACTTCGTCATCGATGCGTGAAATCTGTAGACGACTTCATGGTTTTTATGGCGCACATAATCGTCCATCATAAGCTATCCTTCGAGCTGTGGATTGATTTCGTACCACGGACTCCTCAAAGATTCAAAATTATTGATTCGTTGTCGGTCGTAGGAAATAGTAAATTTTGCAAGATCTCGAAGTACATTGGCAAGACCATCTTTGCATCATTCTGCCGCTGATTGGGCTTTAATGCAGTTGAAAGCTGCACAAATATTTTATCGAAAAGCTATGTTCAGCAAGGTGCTCATTTTTGACTTAACAGACTTGTTTTTAAGCAAAATAGTCGCACGTGAAGTAAGTCCAAGCCAGAGGAGACCGTACAGTAGCCACTGAGATATCATCCAGTCTTTTAATGCACGTTTAGACCTCGCGGATGTTGACTGTAATGCTTTATGGCTGCTTGACTGTCAACATATGTTGATGCTGATTGTTTTTCCAGAGATGTTTCCCTCGATAATCATGTCCGCAGCTTGTCTTGAACAACACTGCAATCGTCCTCAAGCCCGAAAGACCGGTTCATATTTCGGGACTCTACGATTAGATCTCCGCAATCCCCGTCGTCAGCTAGAAATCTATACTTTAAATCGTCAAACTATCAAAAAATTTAAGGACTTTATACAGTTAGCTTAGCTGTGGTATTTAAAAATCTCCTTTTCTCGATATCACCAAACTGCACCCAGATAATAACAGACATCCAGACACCCCTACCGCAAATCGCCTTTAGCTTCATAAAACAGTCTACGGTTATAAATTTTCAAACCATGGCTTTGTAGTTAGATTGCGAGGACTCAATAAATATTGAAATTCAATAAATAAACACCAGCCTGAGAGAAAATAATACCTCCTCCCTGTGTATGTGTGTGTGTATGTCCTTTTTTTTTAACCCTAAACAACTGATGCAGAAGACCCCATCAAATGGAAATTCATCCATCGATGGTGTGAAAAGAGTAATCGATGCTTTTGATGTTCATAACAAAATCATAAAATGGAAAATCACATCCACAACTGGGGCAGATTCATATGAAAAACATGGAGACTTTGATGGTGCTCCGGGGGACTATGCCGCATGCTTTATTTATGGTGTTACTGTGTTTGGGATACCAGGTTTGTAGATGAAGCACAGTTGGGTCCCTTGTGATAAGTGGTTCATGTAGTAAAGAGCAGAGACTTTGGTAGCACAGAGGATTCGTTTGAAGTCGATAGGAGCATAAAGTGAGATCGAATTATTAAGGATTTCCCAAGTTTTTTTTTTTTTCGGTCTCGATTGAGTGGCAATAAAATTTATACCGTACATACGTACTAAGGATTCAATGTTTTTTTTTTTTTGGATTTTTCCTTTTTTTTTAAGAAATGAAAATGAAGCAATCTAGACAAGTACTTTTGAGTTGATTGTTGAAGAGCTTATTTTAAGTCAATTCTGCTAACGACATGATTATCATTTTTGGTCGTTAACGGGCATAAATCAAGCGGCTTAATGCCGATTTTTTGTTGTTTTGTGAAGACTCACGAATTGTAAGTTTATTATCGCAATTACCAGGATTTATAACTGTGGATGGATGGAGGATTTGGCAATCGTTTGAGAGGATTGTCGTCCTTATTATTGTTTCATTTGTATAATTTTGCCATTTGAACGCCAATCGCTTGGAGATGGTTTTGAAATATGGATCCGTTAACTTGTATTGTTTGGAGATAATTGGCAGAAGCTTATGCTAAGTACGTACTAATGGGGCACCAATTTTCAAGCTTGGATTAAGTTATACAGCAAGGAGGAAAAAAATCGTGGATGAATGGGAACCCTGCGGCCTAAACTAACGTTTGAAGTGCAACCTCAACTTTTTTGTTTTTGTTTCATACACTTAAGGGATCCTGATTTGCAAACATCTCGACTAAAAGTTGCACTTCACTTCTTTAGATGACCCATCACGGTCAAATAACAAGAAAGTGTCAGGCCAAGCCGCATCTACAGAACAAAAACCAGCTTTCCATCATGTCACATAAGGATCCACTACTGTGAGTTAATCGTTGTGAAGTATTCCCCCCACTCAACACCCACTTTAAGGTCAATGCCATTGACAACCACACATAGTCACATCCTGTTTGAGCCCTACACGTTTGAGAAAATAATCCTACTTCATGGTCAGAAGTGTTGAACAGGTATAGTGTACCCGGAAAAACACACCAAAAACCACCCAAAAACTCTCTAAATTCCTACTCCAGCTGAGTTCACCTCAAAATTTCGATTCACCCAAAAATGGCACAGATTCTATTTACATACAGATACGACTATACGAGTAGATATAATCATTTCCCTAATGACACAAAGCCTACAGCAATTTTCCTAAACAGTTGCTACACCCACACCAGGCTGACTTTTTTACTGGAATCCTGCATCCCATTAAAATTGCGTATTGTATGGATCGTAGCCTCGTAGGCCGTTTAGGTCTGATGAGGTTTTTATTGCATTGTAATAAAATTTGTGTTTCTATTTTTGGGGAGCTTTTGTTTTAATGTGTGTGGAGAATCCTTTCAATGATTTTGCGTCGTTTTTTTTTTATTTTTTGTCTCTTTTTTTGACTGCGTGTGCAATGAAATTGTAATGGTTGGCATAAAGCGATTAAATTTATGTTTTAATGAGTTTTAGGGCAAACTTAATTTTTTTTAGGTTATGTATTCGATAATTTTGCAGTCAGGGTTGTACAATTCTTGGAAGAATGTCTCTGGATGATGCTGTGTAGATGCGGTCTATTTTAATGGAGCAGCGAGCCTTTTCCTTGTGAAAGAGTGACCTGATTGGCGTGGGTTTTGAGGTGGTCGCATCATTGGTCTCTATTTGTTTAAAAACTGGCAACAATGATAATAATACAGATATACAGGTTTGGATTTGAATGGGCTTTGTATTTAGGTGAATTGAGCAACGTATCACACCAGCTATAAAACCATCTATATTTTGCACACTAATTTTGGTAACCGTGTTATCAGCCGTTTTTAAGCCACTTAGTCACTGCGCAGTTGAAGCATTCTGACTTAACTTCATGGGGAGCTGTTAAGGACTCGATTGTCACTCGATTGATACAATTGACATAAATTTCATCGAGCTATTTGTGAAATAGAGCCACAAACAGGCAACAGTGTCCTGCGGGATGATGTTATAGTTCTGTTATAGCTCCCAAGACTACCTATTTAGAGGTTTTCTGCAATTTTCTGATGCTGCGCCTTATGCTCTTTGGCATGTCTTCAAATCTGAGCGAGAAGACCATTTTTGATCCTATTTGATCCTGGAAGCTATTTTAAAGAGGGTCTAACGAAGTGAACTCACGTACCACCTCAGCAGTTAGAAGACAGTTTTATTGATATCTGGAATGCTGCATGATGTCCTGCAAATGTTTACCTTCCGCACAGATAGGACCACATAAACACTATCAAGCTCTCCAGCTCTTATACCTTTGCGAAGGAAACTTTTTGGCACATTTTTGAGTGATACTCTAAAAATATCCCTCCACACAAAGGATGTTTCAGACATCTCCCAAGAAGCTCTAATTCGTAGCAGACACATTTTATATTAATTTGTAATAAACTTTCTGATTGAAATTATGGTTCAAAAACTATACCACCGTATCTTTGAATTTAACTGCCAAACTTTATCTTTTACATGAATGGATGCACGATAAAGGAACGCCTGGATGTCGGGAGAGAAAACAAGCTCAGAAATATTTACGTAAACTTTTTGAAACTCCATTAAAGTTGGAAATTGCCTGTGGTAATCCAAACCACTAAATACATTCCGCGGGGACGATAGTCCTGTGGGAGATAGGTCGTTTCGTGATGTAGCAAATTTAAATTCAGTCTTTTATTTTTGGCATTTCGGGTATAGCCACATCCTGTTGCTGGGAGATGGAAACACAGAAGCAAGGATTGAGTATAAATATTTGAAATCGCCACTAAAGTAACCTTTCGCTGTTTTTGGTTAAGTGTGGTTTTTTCAGTGAATCGGTTCACTGTTAATGTGGGAACCTATTTGATTAGGAGAGAGCATTAAATAATTAATCAAAGGGGAATGAAATGGGCGCCATGGCTCAGTGGTTTCAGGCGAAGGATCGAAGTTTTTCACGTTCCCACATAGCTAAACACCTAAAAATAGACTGAGCCTTATACTATCTGTCGAAGTTCATATGCAAGTGGACCTTTCATTAGACATGGTTCATAGATAACTAAACGCTTACTAAGCGTCCTACTCATTGGGTTTCATTTGCAAGGAGTTCCATATCAAGGACATCAGTTGCTGAGATTTATTAAACACAAATCAAACTAAATTGAGTCACAAATTTTAGCTCTAATTAGTGTATTACTTCACTTTAATTTAAATTCAGGCAGCAGCGGGTTATTAAAATGAGTTGTGTGCCATCAATTGTACACGGTTAATTGTGCAAACTTTTTAATTATACTCATGCCAAAAACGGTGTTTTTTATGTTACCAGTAATTTAGGATGAAATTCCATTAAAATTAGTGCAACTTGATGGCAAATAATGATTTTCGTTCTGAAAAGCCACAAATATATGTGTATACTTCGGGGAATTTGAACTGTTTGAGTGGTTGAGTGTTTTGAATTTTTTAACAGTCGCATATTTTCGAAATATATAGCAATGGAATCGATGGAAATATTCCGTAAATTTAAAAAGTCTTGCATTTCTACAATATGTTGAGGTGAGCTTCGAAGGAATGAATCTGAAAATATCGTATTTGTCCCAAAATCCGGAGAAAAAGTCTATTAAATTGAGACAAGGGATATCAGAACACATTTGTTCCACCAACTGTCGGCAAGATGTGCGCAGCGTTTGTTGACGGTTGACCAAAATCGGAATCGAGCTACTACTCTGCAACAGTCTTTGGACATGTTCAAGCACTTTTGGTGTGAATTTTCGCAGCGTTATGTAGGTTGAGGTTAACTTGAAGTGACTGCTAGCTATTGTTAGTACTCTTAGACCAATGATAGGTCCATTGTCCATCGATCATCTTTATGTAACCGTTGGTGAAACATTTATCCCTTAGAGCAGACGAGACAGCAAATTTCTCTTTCAGTATTGCTCCCAAAGAAATTCAAAACAGTGCCAACGGAGTAAAGACTATCCCCACAGTTTTATGGAATTCATGCAGCGTAATCATCGCTGATTACCTGGAAGAGGAAACAAGATCACAAGGCACTACTGTGCATCCTGCATATTTAAGACAACTATGACAAACAAAACCCAAATGCTGAGAACCTAAGGGAACCTAAAAACCGTTTATGACGTTGTACCCGGCAAATGTATCAAAACTAAGACTGGACATGCCTTCAACTAGATTTCGCATCCTAGACGTCTTTATTGGATCAATTTTATGAGGAATTGATGAAAAATCGACCGCACTTGATAAGAAAAAAAAGTCCTTGTTCACCAAGACAATGCACCAGTTCACACATCTACATTTGCCATTGCTAAAATTTTGAAATTGTTGTATTATCTGGTTCTTCATCCTTGTGTCCTTTTTCTGAAGAAATGTCCCGCTGAAAAATGGTACGCATTTAACATAAAGACGACTATTTCGATGAGTTTGAGAAATCTAATTTTTTGAAGGCTTACAAAATTGTAAACGCCACCGTTGGGTAAAGAATATCAGGCACAAACTTCATATCCACCTGGCAACTACGAGAACATCTCTCTCTCAAAGAAAGCAAACTCTGGAGTTCACTCCCAGAATACATTTCCAGAATATTTCAGTCTCCAGCAATTATTTGCAGAATCAGCAGACATTTGCAGGTATCTCGGGGCGTATCGAAGCATTATACGTCCACCTCTCAAAAGATTATTAAAAAAAAAAAAGTTCTGTTAGAAAAAATTATTTTAAAGTCGTTGTTTTATTACGCAACTTTCGTAGATGATAATTTATCGATATTCCCTCAATGTTATCGAATCCTTTACAGTAATTGCATCCCAATCTGCAAAAACGTGACAAACTGTACCATGATGTAGACATAGTCCAATAAGCCAAGGCTCGGCGACTACGTTGTTTCGATCACATCAAGGAATGGACAATACATAGTGCTGCAGGTTAGAGGATCCTTAGTTGAGTTCCTGGACATGGAGGCATACCTGGTAATCAGAAGGCCGACGAAATTGAGAAAAGAGGGTCGGAATCTGGGCCAGATCAAATAGACTCCTCGATACTAAAGCTCAAAGCTGGGTTCAGGCCCTAAGGAAGGCAAACAACAGATAGTCCTCCCTAGACACTCGTGCAACCACAAAAAGAAGAAAATGAGGACTATCAGACTAACGCAAAAGGATAGCAAATCCCTTTCTACCTTAGTAAAAATCATAATACTCTGCGGTATCACATGAAAAAAAACAACGGCTAACGGAAGAAGAACTATACGTCGAGGATGTGCATATGAGAAAGTCAGCGAAGTCACAACCCACTTTCTTTGTCCCAGGTCCATTCACCTTAGATTCAAATGTTTCTGGCGACAGTACCTCCAGGATCTACATAGAATAAATATCCAGTAGGCCAGTGAACCACGTCTTGGGCTGCTCAAATCAACTGGATGGTTTTCAAGTTCATTGAACTTAAGCCACAGGTACAGAACAAAGCTAACCAATGAGCGATAGGCAAACACATTTTCTCTATGGATACCATAGAGAAACCTGAGTGTGGCGTGGTGGATCACTTCCAACTCGCTGCCTACATTCTTGTCTAACCTAAGCTGGAGGATCCTTGAATGCTAGCCTTTCAGAAAGACGGATAGTAAGCTAAGTGATCATGAATGCTGGACAGTTTTTTCTATTGGACAGAAAGCAATGTTTGGAAGGAAGATTGTGGAATGTTTTTGGGCCGCGGACGCTACTACAGACGAGCGTTAAGTAAGTAAGTAAGTGTATAAGGATATCCACAGTTGCTTATCTTTTTCAAAAGTGTTCAAAACGAAGTACATTTGATTTGCGATTTTCACTTTAGGTAAGATGTACGAATAAGTCCATCACAAAATGGGTTGGAAATATTCTAAAAACAGGATTATCAATTCAGCTGGGCAAGTTCTGTAAGGAAAATAACAACAGGAGTTTGCCACGTTCGTTCTTTTCTTTTGTACTCTAAATGTCTGCCAACAATCAGTGACCTTCTAAAATCTGCTCCTATTGAGCCTTCTTTGTGAGCAAGACCGGAGTACGATACAGTTCAAGCTTCATAATACAGAACTAGATGGTATCACAACAAACATCTCGACGGTAACATTTTTCTGGGATCCTGGACACACCAATAGAGTAGAAAATGGATGCGAATGAATTGGTAACGTTAAGCTTGACTATGAACATCCGTGAAATCTCCACATCTGTACTGTCACCGGTATGGAATATGTACTCTGCACTAGATGGCATAGTGCAGAACGTGGCCAACACAATCTGGATATCTAGGCAGGACTGTACGACATGTCGCACTTTATTGCCGAAATTAAATAGTATCAAGAGGAACAGCTCAGTGACAGTAGATCGACTGCCTGTTTGCATATTAATTGGATCAGTCTTGTGCTCAACTACAGTCGAATCCCTCTAAGTCGAACCTCCTCGAACTCGAATTTTTCCAAAAGTCCGAACTAATTTTGATCTCCCATGAAAATTCGACTTAGAGGCAGTCGATAACAAATATCTGCTCTGCCACTGTCAGGCTCTATAGGAATGGTGTGAACTATGGGTGAGGTAAGCACTGAAGAGGTAGTAGGATCGCTGATATCGGAGATACTGAGTACACAGGAGCACAAATTGATTTTCGAATTGGATCCTTAGATTGCCAAGTGGATAAGATTTGTCTCTATCCATCAAGTACCCTTCCTTTTTGGCAAGCTTTTTGAATGATCAATTTTGAGATGATGAACTTCATATTAAAAGCGGGTCAAGATACTTACATGAATACTGCTCCCGTAAAAGTGCTCTGATTTGTCGAGATACAACGGCTTGAAAACATCATTGAACCTCGGCAATTTGCTTTCAGTTTGGTAAGTCAAACTTTATCCCGATCAATTAGTCCCAAATAGGAGGCTCAATTGATCATTTAGCACAAATCCACGCATAAGGCACACTTGCTGTTCCCATTTGCCTTACAGTTCTTCATTTAATTTAAACACTTCTCATTTCCCTCCACTAACTTGACTCCAAGTTTATTTTTTTAATCATTACACTCGCTCTCAGCGTCTGACTATTAATAGAATTTTTATTTAAGAATTAATATTCAATTACTTTGACGCAAAAAAAAAAAAAACAAAATAAACATTAGCGCGCGCGATTAAGCACTTCCGATGCGTCAGCAACAAAATATTCTCGATTCACTGGCTGGTGGTCTATCGATTTCATCCATCCAAGACCAACTGACAACAACGGCGAGAAGTTTGTCGTGAAGACCAGTATTTGTTTCGAAAACCGAAAGCGAGTTAGAACCGGTGTTAGCGGGAGATTGAAATTATCAACCACGCATGAGATACGGAGATTTGCGGGGGATTGCACCTCGTTAATCTGCATCGAATTATAAATCTCATCCAACAGCTGGTCAATGGATGGAGATCGTAAAGAAGTGATCTAAATTTTTTTTGACTGTATTGTAGATACTTTTGAGTGAAAATTAGTCAGACGAAGTGAATTTGATGATGTAAAAGAGTGACTGCATCTATCTGAGAAGTTGGCAAAGGAAATATTAAGCATATATTCAGATATATCACTACACAATCAAATATATCTAGATATTCGCTTCTGTTTGATATATATAGGTACACGTAGGAGAGTTTGACAGATTTCGTTGTATTATAGTCGCACGTGACTAATCTTTGGCATGAGGGTATGCTCTTAAGGGCATTTGTCGTAAGTTGTGAGTTTTGTAAGTCTGGTATAGAGGAGCATTCCTGGCTCAAAATACATTTCCATCGATTAAATAATTAACTCTGTCTGATTTAGCACAAGAAGCCGAAGAAAATTGTCAAGGAATTCATGATAATTTTGCAAAAGCCATGATTTATTTCGAAACCTTTATGCATAAATCCCTCAGTGATTCGATAGATGCAACTAACTTTCGACCGATGACGATAGCGATAAGAATGAAGGATAATAGAGAGGCATGTACATACATATATGTTCCCCTTTCATAAATGCCTTTAGTAGCACAACTGAGTATAGCTTGAGGGTTAAGGCTCAGGTTCACCCCAAACTGTAGCGTCACCTGAGTAAGTAAGCATAACTGAATGCGTGGAGCAATGATGCAGCCAGCAAAGAATTTTGTATAAATTTTCTGAATATCTAGTGCTATTCATGTACATGTGTGGGCGCCATGGGTCAGTGGTTAGTGCGTTGGATCGCTGAGCGGGAAGTTCGAGGTTCGAGTCCCAGAGAACACCAAAAAGGTTTTTACGGTCCCACCTCTCGCGAATGTCTGGCAAACGACCGAGAGTAATAACTGTCATGAGAATACGCTCAATTTGCCTTTCGGATATGGCTCTTAACTGTAGATCCCTTCCATTTGTGTGAAAAAATATAAAACGCACAACACGAATGGTTGCATAAATAGGTCATTCCCCAACCGTGTGTAGGTTTTCAGATTTCAAAAAAGTGGGTGTTCTACTTGTTGTCAATGAGTTTTTCATCAAAGTCGGAATTGCCTCGCTGGCAATGACATTTTTTAAGAAACTCGCAGTGCGTTAGTATGATAGACGGGCTCTTTTGAACACTAATGACCGCACTAGCTGCATACATGCTTACGCTAAAGCTAAAGCTTGAGATGAACCTAGGCTTCAACCAACAAGCCTCTCCGGCCATATGTACTTAAAGTGATATAGCAATTCCCTACGTACAAGTATAGAAGTCCAATTGGTGTTCTTTTTTTCATGTAACAAAGACGAGATCATGAACCAGCTTCTAAAGAGACCTAAGTGAGGCTGTATTTGACATTGTTTTGCACGTCGTTGAAAAATGGGTTGATAGCAGTGCTCTGTGCAACCGTCTATAGAATCTGTGTCCCTTCTTTCCACCATAAATTTTATGATTGATTTTAATTGCAAGTATGCACATGTATATTGCCAGAAATAAGTTGATCAAAAGACTTTTTTTAAACAAGTTAGTGAAAGTTTCCGGAAATCATTCATTGAATCTAACAAAGTTATAAGATTTCTCGGCGATCTACACATTAAATTTGGCGCAATTGTCGGCACAAAACAGCTGATATCGAAATTTTATAAAGAAACTTAAAGCAATCTCAATCAATCGAGGGAAATCTAAGTGAATCCCCTATCATATTTTATTCCTTGAGTTCTTAAAATTACTCCGCAAGATCCAATGTTATAAATTTTAGGTTATAAGAGAAAAGTAACGGCCTTCCAACTACATATTTTATTCCTGACTTAATCACATGATCCTGATGGATGTAATAAAGTTGACACTCTGGACTGCATGACTTCTAAAATGACGACGATCATGGTCCGAGTTAAAAGGGAAAAAGAATATCTTAAACAATTGGTCACAAATTACCACCAAAATAGGTACCATCCATTCTTGATAATTGAAGCCACAACTAGCGTCAACAGGCTGTCACTGTCTACGTAGTTCGATATCCCAGCAACATTAATAGCAATTCTGCCTAAATTTTTGAAGATTAAAATCCACATCCCTATAATGAGTAGCCATCTCAGAGACTTACAAACCTTACATTATGACAACAAAAATTACCAAACGGTCATAACGAACACTATAAATTATATTCAATTTTGAAGGACCTGCCAGTACGTGTGCTTTAATTTAAATTCCACGTGACAACGCTTAATAATGAGCATAAACACTTGAGTGATAAATTTTTCAAAAGAGAAAGGCTCTGCTATCCCTTCGCTGAACAACACTTAAATAATATTTTATCAGTTCTTGAAAACTGTTAAGGATCTTCATATTTTCCAATACCACATCGCATTCTTACCAACCACTCAGTTAACGTCCTGGATTATGTAGTTCTGTCGTCGCTAGAAAGTTAAGTTCCCACAAAGGAAACCCCCTACTCCCAGATTAAATACGAGTATATTCGGAAATAAATCAGGATTTAATCTGATCCCCACAGAGAGATAAAATGAATCCAAAAGGAAACTATTTATGAATATCCTTTTCCCTTTTAATTCCTTGTCTCTACAAAAACAACAAAACCATAATTTAAAGGATAATGTGTTCATTTCGCTTGATAAAAAAGGACACTCTATGAATCATTCGTGGAAGTTCATTTTCACGCTGTAATCAGATACTGAGATAGGACTATTAGGAGATGGAAGTGTAAATCATGGTTTCGTAGAAAGATTTTTTTATTTTCCTCTTAAACTTTTCCACAAGTTGGCCTTTTCTCCAGCCCTTCAGTCTAGTTCTCATTAGCGTTGTAAGCGGATAAGTGGTGGGAAAAAACTTGAACCAGGAAAGCACTTATTAACCCTTAAATAGGTCCTTGTTTGTCGGGGTCCTTTTTATAAAGATTCAGTTACTCTTTCGAGTGCGATGAAGTAAAATCTTTAGCAACAAGGAGCTACTAGATAAGTTGACTCTGTTTTGAGTTTCATCAACCTTTCAGTCTCTGCGTTTCTGGAGCTAAAATTTAAATTTAAACTAAAAATAGTTTTAAGGGTCATCGCCCTGTAATTCGGTTTTTTGCTGTTACAGCGAAATTTTGTATTTCAATCCCCAGCATGTCGCACTAAAATATTATTTTTTGCTTAAAGCTGGGAAGCTCCTTTACCTATTTTCATGAGACGCTGCCATTTTACCGTCTAATTTGATAGAAAGCAATTAGCGCTTGTCATTGCTTTTAATGAAATTTTCAAATCCTTTTGAAGGATACGACATTCTTTAACAGTGAAATGTAATATTACGCCGAGAAGTCTAATAAACGCTGGTAAGGGATGGAAAATTTCTGCTGCCTGCACAAGGACATTCACTCTAATTTTATTAAATTACTGTTGACATTATTTAGTTTATATTCTAAGAGTAGAGGAAGGATAACTGGGTAATGAGAGGTACTTTGAGTGTGATTTAATTAATTTAAAGCAAATTTGGTGGTGGAAGTCTTAGGAGTTGCATCATGTCTTTTAAGCCACTTAAGGTTTGTCAGCAAATTTTCCCTATGAGAGGAAAACTGTAGTAACGTGCGTACCTTAATACAATTCAGCACCTTACTGTAGAGGTACGGATGACTTTGAAAGGTAAAAGCCTTTAAGTTTCAAGGAAGGTTTCAAGTAATATCATCGTCGTAGTCTTAAACTTGCTGCAAATTATCATCCTCGTCGTCGCTACCCATGCAGAGGGAAGCGGTTCGATTAGGTCGCAGTAGAGTATGAGGGTAATAGCCGTCACGTACATGCTACAGTGGAACCTTGTGCAGAGTCTCCACTAGAAGACCTGATAAGTAGTTACAGCTTACGACATGATATTGACGTGAAAGAATACGAAAGCTTTATCCATTTACCTAGGATGTGCAAGCATTTTTCGGTCATCTAAAGCTTATGTTGGTACCTCAAAGTCGTAACGAGGAACGTCGACACCTCCCAGCAATGACCGGATCAGTGGCAGAAATTTAGCGAGGCAAACTTAGGCTTCAACCACAACATGAGCAGACCTCCGGTATCTCTAGGACTTAGAGACCTAAGAAGTAGACTAGAAGAAGCGAATGATTGTCAAGGTGCCTAAGAAAGTCACCTAATAAAGTGTGACAAAAGGACATAAAATGGCGTACATTCCAGTTTCTTAGCTGATAGCTAAATATCTTTCGAATGCACTACTGGAATGTATAACTGGAAACCGCTTTCGCCAATGAGCAAGGAGGTGTCCATTCTATGCGCTCCTGGGCGAAACACATCTACACTTTAAAATGATCATCGAATCATGGATCGAGTCCCCACTAAACTTATATTTTTTCGACTTCGAAAAGGCTTCCTGAAGTGCAAATGGACACTGCAAAAGGCATGCTCTAAGTAGGACGTGTATTCCGATGGCTGTTATCGGGGCAAGGTAGGTAAGAGTAGGTGCTAGTGGCAGGCTATAGTAGATGTAGCCACGTTTGGACTAGTCTAGGTCTCTTAAGATACTACAAGCATAGGTTAGGTTAGGTTGATGGGTTGATGAGGATGGATTGCTCCGTTCCCCATCACACTTAGGTCTGCGTAGACCCATTGTGATGCCCGGTTAAGGGGTCCGTCCCTGTTGTTGTTGGATTGGTCCATTTTCTCCTCACTTGTTAACCAACGCTGTCCAGCCATTTCGACGATCTGGTAAACCTGAAAAGATTCGTTAGCGGAATTATGGATATTTCAGAAATTTCTTCGAAGAAGTAGTTTCCTAAAGTTCTGTTCCTCCACTGACTGAGGCTAGGACAGTGGCATAGAAATTGGGGTGTGTCTTCACAGCTTCCTGCATCGCCACATCCTCTGCATATGTCATCAGTGCTGAAATTTAATTTCATAGTGTGGTATCTTAGGAGATTATGACCCGTGAGTATTCCCACCAGTAAAGACATGGTCCTTCTGTCATTTTCCACAAATTTTTTGGTGCGGGACTCATCGTAGTTTGGCCATGTTTTCCTGGAAATTTCGCAGGTGGGTAGTGAGTTCCATATGTTATTCGCCTCCACACGGATCTTACATTCTACTCGATTCCTAAGATCACAGAGTGGGGATTTGATCCATTGGAGGGCTTGGTTACGATCCACTGCAGATCCCAGACGAACAAGCTCATCAGCTTTGTCATAACCTTGTATGTTCCTGTGAGCAGGAATCCAGCAGAGTCTTACATTGTACTGTGAACCAAGAACCGTAACCTCTTTGCGACAACGCTGAACAAGTTTGGATTTTATTTCGATGCAGAAATTGCTTTTATGGCTGCCTGGCTATCAATAAATATGGTTATGTCATCTCGTGGTATTGCCATCATTGACAACAGGTTGGCTGCCTACGTTAATGCCAGAACCCCCGCTTGGAAGACACTGCTGTAATCAGGTAGTCTAAGCGAGCTTTGTATATCAAGCCTTCCGGAGTATAAGCCAGCACCCCTGCCTATATCCATTTTCGATCCATCCGTGTAGATGGACAGTGCTGGTTGTTTGAGTGGCTCCTCCGCTTCCCATGTGAAGGGTATATCACTACAACTACACCCGGAAGCTGGTGTAGTTCTCATTGCAGAAGTAGCGCCGATACATGCAATTCTTTGTATTTTCGTCATGGCATTTAAATTGGTGGTTTTATTGGTTGCTTGCCACCAGATTAAGCTGCCGTAAGTGAGTATTGGTCTTACAATCGCGGTATACATCACTACAAGCATAGGAGTGTTCCCCAAAAAAAAATACTTGTAGAACCATCTAAAGGGCTGGGGAAACTGATGTTTATGTTTGCCAGTTCGCCAAGATTATCGAAGGGTCCTATTTGTTGTATTCAACTGGTCATTCAAATGTGCCATTTTCTCACCTACACAGCTTCTGAAAAATCATTTAAGGGGAGTCCTAGCCTAACACCGTACCCATAGCCCTGTGATGACTGCTGAGAATAGTCGGAATAATTTCAAAGGCAATTAATAGACCTCTCTTCGTCCAATAAGCCCGTGTTTTCACCCCACCGGATCCGTAAATCTCATCATAGTCGTGTGTCTTCGTTGAAGCGAAAGTAACGACTGTCTTGTAACCAATAATACACGGCAACGCCTTAGGTCTGCGAGCATAGTTTAGCCCACCTTCAAATACCTTAACATCAAAGTAATTCATCTTCAGTGCCTATTATCCTGGTCGTCCAAATATTAATGACAAGGAATCGCTTTCATTTAGAACTACGAGCATTAACACAGCGAAATGTGCAAATAAATAATGCGCTCCATCGAAAAGTTAATTACGAACCCATCACCGCAGGAATGAACAGCCTTCAAGCATTAAATCTGAACGTTTATTATCTTTCATCATTAATGTCGACTGGTTGGCAATTGAGTGCCTTTAATTAGATACGTTTCTTGGTGTTTGTTGGATTAGGCGATTGTCATGAATTCAATGCGATATTAATGCTTTGTTGCACAGAGGCACAGAATTGGCATGATATTGCAGTTCAAATGGGGCTGAAGGGATAGTGAACCCTTCGCATAGGACCATTTCGTTGTCAGTTTTCTTGTCGGTAAATAATTGCCTAAAAATATGAAAAACATAAATTTCAAGTTCGGGCACCGCAACAACAACGAGAAACAAATAAAATTCACCACCCACTAAGCAAAAAAAAAAGTTTACGTCCTGGTATTGAATTGGATCGAGATGGGGTTAAGGGATGACGCCTGATGCTTCAGAAAGTGAGCTTCGAATTAATGAATCGAATGGTCTATCAGAATGCTGCAATTTTAATCCAAGAGCGATCGTTGCTAGGAAAAATATTTTGATAAGAAAAAATGTTCATAATCTTACGCAGCAGAGGTCCTTGTGGAATCCATGGCAACAATTCACGCTAAAGGGTCCAAGTCTGAGTTCGATACGAAAGTGTTCTCAATCTTATTTAAGTCTTCTTTTGGTTAAAGAGCTATCAGGCAATGTCGACGGCGAGCTGCAATTAAGATCTCAGTTTATGAAGAGCTCTCCTGAAATGCGACTCCAAAAAAGCACTATCAACTAGAATATACAGATGCTGGACTGGATAATTCTCACAGTATTAGCTGCTGTGGCGTGGTGCATCAAACTGGGCGACAAAAGGTACACTTGGTATCGGGGAATACCCAAGCTCTCAGCTTAACGAATATGTCGAAAGCACTTTACCACCATCATGGGACACCAGGTAAAAATATACGCCTCCGTCGCAAACAGTCAATACAAGTATAGTCTGGAGCTTAGCTTCTTGCGAAGATTCCTAGGAAATGGGTAGCAATGACATGTGAAGCGTCATAGCAGAAAAATGTAGAGCAACTACCCCCAACATCAGTGAGCTAAGTCAATGTTCAAAAATTAGAAAATGCAAATATTTGGCACAACAGACCATATGTGGTCCAGCTAGTGTGTTTTATTTTCCTCGCACAAATAGAAGGGAGCTACATTTAAGAGCCGAAAGCTATTTTTTTTTTTACGGTGAGAAGCTTTCTCACACAGTTACTTCTCTCGGACGTCCGAATCTGGGATTCGATCCAGTAGTTCACCGCACTAACCACTGTGCCACGGTCCGCTTAAGTCAGTGTTCTCTGTCAAAGTTTTACATTATATTATTCTCAGGTTATTCCAACTCAAGCTCGAGCGACGAGGTCCATTTTGAGTCCAATGAAATCGTCAATAAACAGAATACGAACCAACCTGGGCCCACAGATACTTTTTTTTACATTTTCTCTCGTGAAAACCGAATCCTATACTGGGATGGCATTCCGATATGTCTGCAAATGCTTGCTGACACAGCTTCTAAATTGTTTTAAAGTGAAGTCTACTGTATATATGTATGTCTCTAGGGAGTAAATTCTAGGAATTCCTGTGCAGGGATAGATATGCATCCTTCCACTCACTCTGGAAAAGTAGTACTTTTTTGGATCGTTTTATTGCGTTTTTACCGACATAGTACTGAAGTATAGGCTTAAGTCAGCTACCTACATATATATGGTGCGTCAATGTTTGGCGGTTGAATTTTAGTGTCGGATCTTCCAATAATCTTACGACTCATTTGGGGACAAGCTAAAAACGTCAGAGCTATATTCAACCCAAGGTCTGACTTGTGCTGAGTATGAAAAATACCCGGCGCCGATTTGAAGTATCTCTTGGTTCCAGAAAAGAGGCTCAACTTAAGGATGGCTAGTATTGCGATGTTGAACTCGTATATGTAGTTTCGTCATAATACTCGTATACCAGAGTTGCTTGTCACTCTTAGAAGATGCATGGTGACATTGGACTTAATCCTTGGCCATCTGTTTCAAGTTGAGATACAGTAAACGCATTTTTTCTGGAGAAAGTAGTGGATTCGGATTTCGTTTTTCTGATAACTAAATATGCTTTTCCTCACTGTACTGTAAATCGACTAAAATTTTAATTTATTCCCGTCTATGAGAGAAAAATGACTGTTTGTTGTGGAATAAGTCAATGAAGGATGACCGAGCCTTCGCAGGAAACGCTATTAACGTCACTAACCGGTGCTATAGAGAAATGATCAAGTTTTTGTAATATTATGGCCTGGAGAACATCTGCTCTCGAAAAGGCGGCGTCACAGTACACACAGCTTCTCGGGCTTTTGAGTCTTTGAAGCGCATGCTCTCAGGTCGTTCTATTTCACGTTTCAGCTTTGCGTTGTAGCATGCGAGATCGCCCGACTTAACTTCACTAGATCTATTTTTATGACGAGAAAGGCGTATTTCAATAATCTCAAGGCTCAAGGGTACCAAAGGGGAATATTTATAAAAAAAAGTGTTAGCACGAAAGATACGCAAAACGCCATTGAAACAGCCCAATTGCACACCGATAAACATGTCCACCCTTTGCTAGACAACATTTTCAGTTGTGACGTAACACCTACACGCCACCTATTTAGGTGCCACTTCAGTTTTGGGCTTCAACCACCAAGCTTCTGTAGTTAGCCTGGTTCCAAGCTAACTGCCTCCAGTTGCGCACCCCAACTCTGTTAAGGTCCCCCTCAAATTGTACGTGCCATGTTAAGCAAGACCGTCCTCTACTGCGTGGTCCCTCCGGGTTGGATTCGATGACTTTCTCGGCCGGAGAATTGATATCCATTCGCTCTATATATCCTAGCCACCTTGAGCGACTGATTATGAAGTCAATGTCCCTGTGCAGCTTGTACTATTCACTCCTCCTCTTCTCTCTTCTTCTTCCTCAGAAGGCCCTCAACTCAAACGGAACTGAATATCTTATGAAGAACTGTTTTATCAAGGCGACCGATGATACCTTCACCCGCTCTATAGCCCGATAGGTTAGATTTATTCTCCGTCCGATTTCTACTGATTGTCAGAATTAATAGCAGAGCCAAGGCAGACAAAGCCCATTACTACCTCAAAGTTATAGCTGTGGACTGTGACTTATATTAGGAAACTCATTTAAACCCACCTCGTGTATAGCAAATCTTTTCCTCGTACAGATCTTATAGATCAAAATTAAGAAAATCAAAACCTCCTTAGGCCTCCTAAAGCTAGTGTACACATACTTCCAATGAAATATTTTTTCCTTAAGGGTCAAGTATTTGAGGGAAACTCTAAGACGAAAGGTGCTTAAAATCAATTTGACCACCAAAACTTTATCGTATTACGTGACACTTTTAATGTCACGCAGATGTTACCCAGTACAAAAAAAAAAGTTTTACTTGGACTTTTGCTCACAAGGATGTACCACCCGGGGGATTAACTTCTCAATATGTACGTGTCTACATGTTGTCTAGTTTACGACCTCTTAGGTCAAGGCTGTCGGTGGTTGTTAAATGTAAGATATTACAGAGATGAAATAAATAATTCAAAAGTTCCACAAATTAAATAATTCACAAGAAGGATGTCGAAGGAGACTACATGTGTACATATGATTGCATGCGTTTTAAAGGGAAGTTGACTTCCATCCGTGATGCGAAGTAAGCAGTTTTCCACATTCAAAACGAGTATAAATGTGAAACTAAATTAATAGAATGCTGAGCAAACATTCCCTTCACTCAAAACCCTACACACTTCGAAATACGAGTATTTGAAAGCAAACTTCAGAACCCTCTTTATCTTTTTAATAAATATGTAATAACACTTGGGGGTGGCCAAATCAAGTTAAATTGCGACTTCATTTTGCTGCTCTCCACTTCCATAAATTTTCCTTTAAAACAAACCAGTGAGCAACACTCTCCGCACCACTTGAAACCATGGAAAGACCAACAAGAAAACAGCTTTTACTTTCCAGGAGAGAAAATACGAAAATCAACTGAAAACAAGCACTTAGGAAATATCCAGCTAAGGACGAAAGGAAAAAAAATCCACCCTCTTTCTCTGCTGCTTTGGGGGGATGGAAAACTTTGGTCAGACGTGAACTTTGTTGGCCATCAACAAAATGCTTTGGTATGTCCTTACAATTATTTATAGTCACACAGATGGATGTCCTGGAGAAGAACATGTCCAAAGACAACAACAACTGATAATAGTCGCACAAGGTCAGCTAAATAAGACCTTTGAGATATTTTTCTTTGACATAAGAGCAGATAAAATGATGGAACAGCTTGGTGCTAACTTAAAGTTCAATAATCGCTGAGAAGTCCTAGCCATTGCATCGTCATGGGGTATTTTCATGGAAGCAACCAACGAAGTAGAACATTTTTTAAATCAAGATATAGATAGAGACGTGGAGGGATGTGAAATTGTCTAGGGTGAATGCGCTCTGTGAAAGTGTTAATAATTTAAGAGCTCTGCGAACAGGTAATAGGAAAGGGCTTCGGAGTATAAATTTGAATGCTTCACATTTAGGATGGGCGTCCTCCAAAACGGTTCTTTGCATATATGCACTTTACGTTCTAAATAGCTAGGGACTTATATGTAAAGGGTGTCCCATAATTCACGCAAAATTTGAATTTCGCGCCATTTAATTTTACAGTGATGCCAACGCAAAAAAAGATAACAATGTGACAGCTGACATTTCGGGGTTAGTAAAAATGGAGCGCTATACGAAAGAACAACGCATTTTCATTGTTGAGCAATATTTTAAAAATAATGAAGGTTTGTCAGCTACAGTCCGCAATTTTCGTACAAAATATGGCCGTCATAGTGATTTAAAACCATCAACTGTGAAGAGAATAATTCAGGGAGACTGGATCAATTAGTGGGTGTCCTGTCACAAGTCATTCAAGTCGTTCATTGTTATGCTGACGAGGTGCTGGAGTTTGGCTAACAACCCAAATCCTATCAGTCTACGCAATTATTCTTGATGATTAAGATTCCACAGTAGTAAGTCTTGACTTTGTACTGCATAGCTCTATCGGCGGTGTCATACAGCTGCACCCGATTTCTAAAATAGTTCGTCAATATATTCCGTAAGTAGTCCTTCACCATTTTAGCTATGAGTGTGCCTTAAGGAGGATGTATCTTCTGTTCGCTGTATTGAGGGCGTTTTGCACCACTAACCACTGTACACAGCAAACCTTTCGAAGTCTACTATGGCGAGCTGTGAAGCTTCACTGCCTCATTGATCTTAGTCTCCAGTTTGTCAACTAGGATGCCCTGCAGTACTGGTTCCCTACTGAAAAAATGTGTGCTACTAAAAAATGTGTGGGCACAGTCCGATTGCTGTTTTCAGAAAAATACCTGGAATGACATGAATTCCAGGGAACATTTCGATCTTTACAGACTCATTCGGAATGACGAGGGGAATTGGTTCTTCCAATTTCTTCCATGGATCCTTGTTGCGGATCAACAAAGTTTCACTTTTCTTTTGTTCTTTGGTGTTGTACTGCTTCGTCTGCCATTTATCGACTTCAATTGGGTGGCCCATTGCATAAACCGATAGCAACAACGTGTGCCTTGCCCAGGAAAGATACATACTATGTCATACATCTGCGAACAATGCAGCCCCAGACAAAGTTGCAGTGGAGTAGGGTCGAGGATATTGGGAGTGAGTAAGCAAGAATCAGTCCACTAAAATTGCAATGCGATCGCACGCAGCCACTTACACGCTCTATGATGTACGATGATGTCTATGATCTACAACGGTAAGGAAAAAACTTCTCCATCACTACTAACAATATATCGCTCAGAGAGTTTAGTAAAATATTCCTTCTTGGGCTTGCATATCATTCCTTTTCAGTTCTCAAGGAATACCGCCCATAAAGCCTAATCAGATCGTTTTTTGCACTCCAATTAATTAAGACGTCCTCTTGAAAAAAAAAATCCCTCCAAATAAATAAAATCGCTCCTAGCATCCTCCTAATTAGCTTAAAAGGAGGAAACAATAGCCATAACCACTAATTATCCTTATCGCTAGTTAATTGTGAAATTTGATCGGCCATTCAGAAGCCTGACCACAAAGTGATTTCGTTATCACTCTCTTCTTGCGTTTGACAGTAAAAAACAATCTTCGGCCAATTTTTTGTATTTTTTTTCTTCTCATAACAAAAGGACATTACGAAGTGTACACACAAAGGGGACGCATTTTTACGACTATCGATTGTCCTTTTTTTTTTCTCTGTGGAGGGTGTTATTCAATGCAGGACAAAGCGGGATACAAAATGAACCAGCAACGTCGGATGGGTAAATAGACGTTAATGAGTGTTTTGAATGAGGTTTGTGGTGTGGGAAGTAGAGTAATGACAGCCGCTTGCCGAAAAAAGGAAGAGATAAGCCTTGAAAGGAGTTCCACTTACTTTGGAAGGAAAAGAAAGAGGCAACGATGATAAGGTTTCATTTGGAAGATGTCGGGCATTTTTAATCTACATTTGGGTTTTTTTTTAGGAAACAACGGGAGATGTAGGGTTTAAGGAAATTATTTTGGGGAGGTTGATGAGGAAATTGTGCTGCAGTAACCTTTTTTTTGGGAAGTGTATTCAAAAAGGTTACTTTTTTACGTGCGCAGACAATAGAAAACGATTCTGTGAGAAGCCAAGGAATGGGTCCTTGAATGCTTTAAAAAAAGTTTTTTTTTATGAAATTCGTAGAGTTGGCCTTTTCTGTTTCCAACCAGGTGCGCTCCTTCAACTACAACTGAAATGAATTTAATTTTATTAGAATGCCTCAAGCTTTGGAAGCTGAGTCATTGCCCCCGCACTGCATCATTATTTGGTTCAGTGGTTAGTGTGGTGGGCCATGAAACTGCCAAGTTGAAATCTATGGTATCACCGAGGCCTGCAGACATCTTTCCACCCTGAGCAACAACAGACTGGTAGATATCTACATAGATAGCCAAACGGGCATTAAAGCCATCACAACCAATTCTAGATTGATCAAAAGATGCAAAGAGGAACTCAAATACCTCAACACAAGGCAAATTACACTCTGCTGGACTCCGGGATATGTGGGTATCCACGGGAATGAAATGGCTGACGAACTAGCCAGAAAAGGCTCTAGCCAGAATCAAATGACCTACAAGTTGTACAACTCTGTGTTAATGCCCAACAGTCTCCTCATGTCCAAAATCTCTACAGACGTCAATAACATGGCCAACGCAAGGTGGAATACTATCATCTCATGCTGAGTGAGTCTCTAGAAAGCTACGGCAAAAAAAAGGACGAAAGAGCTTCTCTCATTATACAGACCACAGCTGTCACTCCTCATTGAAGTCCTTACTGGCCACAATTTAATGGCGGCCCATCTCCGGAAAATGAAAATCAGCACTACCGACTTATGCAAAAGCTATGGCGACACAGAAGTAGAGGAAACCTCAACACACTTCCTCTGCGAATGCCCAGCCCAAGCCTCAACAGAACCAGACTCTCTACCCTCTTCTAGCAAACACGTCACCTAAAACCACCCTAAAATTCATCACGAAATCGGGCTGGTTCAAGAGGGACACCCCTGCCACATCCTGCGACATCCTGCGACATCCTATTGCCGTGTTCTTGTATCCCACACCGGGGAAACACAAAGGATCGGTTGAGACTCGAGTGAGACTGTACCCCAGCGGTAGTAGTCACCCCCCCTACCTACCTACCTATGGTGGGCTATGGGGGGAGAGGTGGGAAGTTTGAATCCATAAAAAAGTCTAAAATATGTGCGAGAGTAATAAGAGCCATGTGAAGCTTCTCAATTATACCTTCGGATACGATAGAAAGCTCGACCGTAGACCTTAAATGGGCTTACACTTTACACTCGCTTACACTTTAGCCTCCAAGGCATCATGTGAGTAGGCTCTCTATCAGTCAAATTGCTTGGTTACCAAAGCCAATCTTCTCCTTAATATTTGACATCGTAAAAGTGCATTTTTCTGAGAGGCTAGGGCTAAAGTCTCGACAAATCCTTCGTTGTAACCTACGACCTCATAGCAATCAACTGTGAGCATTAACAACTTCAATCGGAGATTTGATGGCGGCATTTCTATCTGAAAAACGATTGCCAACTTGGAGCACACGAGTATGTGTGTACGAATAAGGGAAATATAAGTACTGAAGCTGAATCACAAGCCTTCGAAGCATTTTCTCCACCATTTCAAAAATGTTAAACGACTTTTGAAACCATTTGGAGGTAATTGACAGCTTTTAGCGGGTAGTTGCTTTCAATTGGTCTAAAGTGAAATTATTTAACCACACCTGAGTATTAATCTGTAAACCTACGTCTGCTTGTACACATATGTACGTATCTCATTCAAAGAAAAGTTTTTTTTTTTCAAATTCACAGCATTACCACACATATGTAGGTACACATGTTGCCTCGCGTCGTCACTTCCGGCGGTAATGGGTTTTGTGCACATGAGCACATATATCTCCACCATGTGTTACAGTCTACAGGAATAATGTGACAGAAAAGGAATTCATTTGAAGAACGTGTAAAATAGGTACTGCCATATGGAATATGAGGAATATACGCACCTCAACTCATATTTTTCTCACAAGGACATAGCGATTAATATTGCCTTCAAAGTTGCTGCAATTTTATGAAAAATATGCGGAATGAAATTTTTTAAATAGAACTTATGCAGATCCACCTTTCCACAGCCACTCGTGCTGTGAATACTATATTTGTCGCTCCAACAGTTTACTGCAGGAATTGAGAAGCTTCTGGGGCCAGTTGGACGCTTGTCATTAGTGGGATATGGAACTGAAATGCTTTATGTTTCTGGGGCTCGAAATTGAATCAAATATGAGTGTGTTACTTGCTGATCAAAATTTAGCAGCATGATTGATAAAAAGTAAAAATAAAAGAAGTCCAATGTAACTACCTTGAGGGACACTAGAAGTCAGAAAAACAGTGATTTCGAAAATCTAAGGTTCGCGGATGGGATGCATAAAGACAGACCTAGTCTGTTACCTAGGTACTAGGTGAAAACTGTAAGGTGGAATAAGCTGATTTCTGGAAACTACATTACTTCATATCAGTCATGGCAGCTTGAGTTTTGTTACCCGGTGCGTTGTCAAGAAATATGATTTTCTCAATTTCGAGGTAGTAAGGGGCTTTGTTTACCTTGAACCCTCTACTACACCTGACAGAAAGTAAATGAAGAATAACCATTGCCAATCGCTGTTCCTTTGAGCTAAAAGGACAATCAAGTAGAAAAACATTGTCACGAACAACTAAGGATTCTTCCTATAAGATCCTTGTGAATCGAGTCATACTTTTCTGAACGGAAACATGGGCTCTATCGAAGGCGGATGAAGATGTACTTGGTAGTTTTGGATGAAAAGCTGTTTGCAATATATTTAGGCCTTTTAGCGTTGACGGCCTATGGAGGAGAAAATTTAATGACGAGTTATACGAACTCTGTAGCAACATACAAAATAAAAATATTTGGCACAACAGACCTTATGTGGTCCAGGGCAAATCTTCTCGCAACCATTCGTTGTGAACCTACAATTAAGAGTCATATCCGGAAGGCAAATTGAGAAGCCGTCTCTTGACAGTTATTAGTCTCTAGAGAGCCTAGTGTAAAACCTCGTTAGTATTTTCTACTATTCGAGATTCACACCGCTAAGTAGTCCAACGCACTAACTACTGAGCCAAGGCGCCCACGCATTGGATGTTTGAGATGTCTAGGTAACGTACATGGAATCGATAACAATACTCTGGTCCACAAAGTCCTTAAATCTATCTCGGTTCAACAACGCAGTAGGAAGGACCCACCTTACGTGGAACGCTACAGATGGGGATAATTGGAGAGGAATGTTAGTAGAGACCAATGTTCATCCGTATTGTATCACCGCCTATGTGAGTAAGTTTTGTTATTCTTCTCCTCCTTTTTAATTTAATATTCAATAAAGTCTTAAGCATTTTATAACTTTGGCGTAGTGATCTCCTCTGATGCTGGTGCCTTTTCGTCTATTAACAGGGTTCCCTGCAAGCCCCAAAAATACTCCAAAACACATCATGATTTTTCCAGTCAATGATACGGCCTTAAACTTTTTGAAAGCTGCACAGACTTCTGCTTTGATAGTTCCACTACGAGTAATAATGTCGTTACGAGTTTGCAAATATTCTAACGAATGCAGCCAAATGTAGTTTTCCAACAACTGAAGGATACATGACCGATTTTGTATCTATATTTAACTCAATTCAGATTTTAAATTCAACCAAAATTGGTAAAGGGATTCATAGTTGCAAAATTTCTGAACACATTTTCATTTCCACTTGGCTGCTACGTGACGGATTTTAAAAGTTGCATCAACGTTTATGTAACTCACTAGGTACGGCTGAATCCAGAAATGATTTTCCCTCGGATAGACATAAAAACGAAAAGAATACCCCCAACCCAATTTTGAACAAATGCTACCTCATTGTTGGCAACGAAGATACACACCATCAAAAGAGCAGAATATTTTCAGTTTGTTTGGCCTCCAGCTGCCCTCCTGTTTCATCAACGGAACTCATTATTTATTTTTTGTACGGTTTCCTGTATATTTTATTCAACTAAAATATCCCCCAGCCAGGATACTGTTCATGTTAAATGTTGGTAGCTAGTTTAATATACATATGTATGTACGTACAACGTTTTTAAATACTGAAATAAATATTAAAAGTTTTAGGGGAAGTTTTTCTGTTTTGCTTTATAATTCGTATGCTAGGAGTATCTCGAAACATTTTCTTCCTTTGAAGATGTAAATATTTAGATACATATGTATTTGTATCTAAGCTTCCTTTTATTATTTTTGTATTTCATGAGATTTTCATAAAAAAATATTTCGAAATGAAAAAATTATTTCAAAATATTCATGACGTCCTGTTTTCGAAGCGATTTTCTATATTTTCGTGCTTTTAATTTATTCAACAAATTTGTGTTTGTAGTGAAAGCTGTTTATCCTTACCACTGACTATTCAAAATAATCCTTAAGGCGTGTATTATATGTATGTAAGTACAAAAGGATGAAATCGAAATACTTAAGTGTTTGAAGACAAGTGATTTTGGATGGTCAATGGGTGGCGACGCTGTAGTAGGTTATCTGAACCGATCAAGGAAGAGCAAGTAACATCCGAGCTCTAAAGAAAAACGAGTACAACCAAGGCTCTTTCAATCAACACTCAAAAAGGGATTTCGGCCCCTTTAGCGTAGTACAATGAAGACTGGAATCAGGGCTACGTGCTTTGGGATTTATTTTCCTATTTTCTATGTGTGCAAATATTGAAACTTTGTAACGTTGAGTCTGTTCTTCACAACGTAAAAAACTTTGGAGCCTCTTTTGAAGGTTAGGTTAGGTAGGTGGGCTGGCGAGGAAAGAATTGCACAGGTCAATACAGACCCATTGTGATGCCCCTTGCTCATTGAAACCCATTTCTGATACTAATTTGCTTCATAAATAGTGGTTTAGGGTTTAATGGCCAAATTGCATCTCAAACAAATAGCTCCATGCGAGACAGGCCAAGAGGCGATAGACATCAGAAATATTGCGAAGAAAGTGGCAGTGGATCGATCATACCTCACGGAGACCCAAGACAATTCCATTTGGAAGTGTGCCATGCAATTATGTCTTTCAGCCAGTCTGGCAGAAAAGCAGGTGGCCCGAGGCAAACGTGGCCGAAGACAGTTCACGAGGAATCGAGGTCACTTGGAGGCATTTGGAGAGAGCTGAAACGTGAAAAAGATGGCATGCAGGCTTTGTGACGTTATGACCCATGACTGGTAACAGGAATTAACAATCAATTATTTTATCACATAAAAATACATATGTCAACTAACTGAAGATGACCTCTGTGCAGGTTGCGTGAAATAAGAGATCAGCATATTTTTCGGAATGCGATGAAGAAGGGGCTACCTTTCCTATCTATGTACCTACCTAATGGGCAGCACAATAGGCTTACATAGAGTAGGGAACTATATTTCACCTACGTCAAACATTAACCCCAGTCAATATCGCCAGACAGATGATGAGCACTGGAGGTGCTTGGGATGCAGCTAGCGACACTGTGGCAACTATCATGAAGGAGCAGCGAAAACAAGAGCGACAATTCAACGCAGCATGAAAAGCTGCCAGCTTGAGTGAACCGAACACCAAAGGCTTAAGTTCTCTCTCGTGTTGAGATGCTTGACGATATGGTGGCGTCCATCGGTGGTAGAGGGTAGGTGGGTTCAGAGGGTTAGTAAGGGCTGAGTTTTGTCTTCGAAAGATTCCCACTTTCCTACCCAAAGGCAGGTCCTATCTACAAAACATTGTTATTACCTTTGCTTAAGTTATTAAATATCTGCAGATAGCGAACTCTAGTAATCCGCTATCAGAAATTCATACTTCATCATTTGTTTCCTTTATTAACACTTGCAGCTTTTATCTTTCACCTCAGCTGTACAAAAGGATCCCGACCGACAGCGTTACAGCTTTACTATTTGCCAGCCAGTTTCGTTTTATTTTTGTATGTTCTGCCATGCAAAGCAAGACCAAAGAAAGGGGTAAGACCTGTCAAAACCGAGTTCCAATGTACTAAAAAGCTCAGCAAATAGCAATAACACCTACGGATAGGCAGCTAACACACTTCTCACAAACAAAACCCATGCAGCTTGTCAATAACTAGGAGCAGTTGACAAGGATACTTTCATTGGAGACTTAAAAGCAAACAAAATCATGACTGCGTTCCACTGTAAAATAAACACATTACATTCGACTTTGCTCCCAAAAGTTTTCCCTGATATAAAACATTCACTGCCACAGCCGTAGTCATTGCATCCCTTTTCGGACGGCGAGTTCATTACATGGTTTCCCACCATGAACACATTTGGGTTATTGTACTACCACAGTCCTACAACTTAGGATGGTGGGAAAAAATAAACAGCGGCAGCAGATGTCGGTCTTTTATGAAATTGTACAATTCACAGATTCAAGAACGCACATGCAAAAGGTCGCTGGAGCTGTGAAAAAGTTACGGTCACGGACGAAATTGTTAAATCGTATCCAGAGTGCGGATGCAAATAAACGAGTTCCTCCATTTAATGTTTATCCTAAAATTGAAAATATCTGTGGGCACCCCTCAAAGATTGTATCTAAAAATAAAACTCACTTTCCTCTCCGGAAGAAAATCTGCTAAGAGTGTCCGATACCATTAAAGGACTCTCTGAACGCCAGCATCAATGGAACTCGTTAATATACTACACCCACCGCCCGGTTGCCACTAGGAGGTGACCACATTAAAAATAAATCAAATCCCCCCATCGCACCATTTTCTATTTTTAATTTCGAAAGAAAATAAATAAATTTTAAAATTCAATCAAAAGTCAAAGTTATTACGCAATTTCGCAAATAAAGGAGAGCTGAAATGAAAATCTCGATATCATATTTCAGTTTGTCGCTTCAGTTGATTCCTAATAACTTTTCAAAAAGAATAATTCACTTCCCTTTCAATGGCGGCAGCATGAAAAGGATAACATGACGGAAGTATTCCCCAAGGAGTTATGGGGAACTGAAATCGATTTACTGTATGCAAAGAAGCCCAGACAGGAGAGCTTCCTTTTTTTTGTTTTCTTCTGCTCGTGTTGTTTGACTTCATCTTAAATGGAAATTTCATTATTATCACATTTTGCATGAATGAACGAACTTTAGTGCGAGGATAATCAAAGAAGTTTTGATTTATAACCGAGGGAATGGGTCTAATTTGATGGAAGGTGTGCAGAATGATAATCAGGAGTGGTCTTAAATTTTGAATGCGATTGTTTTTGATGGAGTATGTACGTGCTGTTTAAAGAAATTTTAGAAATCACTGTTTTCATGGAATTTCATCATACCTTTCGATAAAGACTTCATTTCATAGTACTTGCTGCTAGGGAGTTTGTCCTCTCTGTACAGGTTACCTCAGGCTAAGAAATCAATAGTACGGGAGTTGACTTCTTCACTCAGATGATATTGGAGCTACGCCGGTGATCGAGACAATATTAAAATGTTGTCTCGATCTGGTGTATATCCCAAGGATATGGAGAGAAGTTAAAGTTGTATTCATACCTAAAGCGGGTAAATGCTCTCATACAGATCCAAAAGATTTCAGACCTGTCAGTCTATCATCATTCCTCTTAAAAACATTGGAACGATTGATTGATATCCACTTACGCAACAGTATAGATAGGAAACTACTGTCAGCGGCCCAACATGCGTATTGCAAAGATAAATCAGTGGAGACGGCTTTACACTCATTAGTACGTAATATCGAATACCCCCTGTTCCATAAGGAATATACGATGGTCGCCTTCCTGGGTATAGAAGGCGCTTTTAACAACGTCAATACATCAGCAATAGCAGATGCACTTTCAGACCTGAAGGTGGACAGCTCACTTTGCGAACTAATTAATCCACTGCTTTATGGTCGGATTATCAATTCCAAGCTGGGTGCGGTGTCCACTAGAAGATTTGTCAGCAGACGCACTCCGCAAGGAGGTGTTCTATCCCCCTTTCTTTGGAGTTTGGTGGTCAACGAATTATTGATAATCCTGGAGGGCGAGGGATGCACGGCGATTGCTTATGCAGATGATGTTGCTATAGCTGTTTCAGGAAAGCACCTAAATACTCTAAAAAAAATTCTACAAAACGCTCTAAACAAGCTAACACGTTGGGCGGGTCGCTGTGGTTTGGGTGTAAACCCCCATAAAACTGAACTGGTACTCTTCACCAGAAAATATAAAATTCCGACAGTCGACCCTCCCTCTCTCAATCGCATCAGCTTAACTTTTTCTGAAAAAGCTAAATATCTGGGTCTTATCCTGGATAGAAAGCTAAGCTGGAAACCTAACATACAAGAAAGAGTCAAAAAGGCTACAGTAGCACTTTTCTCTTGTAAGAAAGCCATTGGGAATAAATGGGGCCTACAACCTCGAATAACCCACTGGCTCTACATCTCGGTCATTAGACCGATACTTACATACGGGGTAATAGTCTGGTGGACAGCCTTAGATAAAGCTATAAATCGCGACCATCTAAGTAAGGTCCAACGCACAGCTTGTTTGTGCATAAGCGGAGCATTACGTACAACTCCCTCCGCGGCACTGGACATTATATTCCATCTAATACCCCTCGATATATATAGCAAGCAAATGGCAGCGATTGCAGCCGTTCGCCTTGAAGCTACCCAACAGCGGTCAAGAAAAGAATTCGACCACGTCTCTGTTTTGAATAAACTCAAAATCCCTCCCGAAAGAACGGACTACACCATCCCTCGTCTAAATTTTGAGAAGAACTTTACAGTCACCATCCCTTCCAGATCACGCTGGGAGGACGATGCATTTTTAGAAGATGATTCTATTCACTTCTACACTGACGGGTCAGAAACCAAAGACGGAGTCGGTGCAGGTGTTTTCTCCGATAAGCTTAACCTCAAGCTCTCCTTCCGTCTTCCTAATCATTGTAGCGTGTTCCAGGCGGAAATAATGGCGATAAAAGAAGCCCTATCTTGGCTTAAGAAAAACGTTATATCTGCTAGAGATATCCGCATCTTTTCTGATAGCCAGGCAACAATCAAATCCCTGGAATCGACCTCTATAAACTCTTTAGTAGCCCTACGACTGTCGTTCGTCTCTTGTGGAGATCGCTGAGCTATCTGTTTTGGGTGCCGGGGCATAGAGACATTCCAGGGAATTGTAAGGCCGATGAATTCGCCAGAATGGGAACAACTATACCCATCTTGCCGGATAAAGGCACCTTAGGTATACCAATAGCTACTCGCAAACTGTAACTTAAGCTGGATCCTGTCGCGAGTACAAATCTTAGGTGGAAAAATGGATCAACACGTCTAGCGAAAAAATATATTCGGCCAAAGCTGGATCTAAAACGCTCTACGAATTTGATTTCTCTCAATATGCAATATCGGCACCACAATAGGTGTCATCACGACGCAAGAGCGTCATTTATGTCCTTCAAGCCCGTTTTCTCCTCCAACTATCTAAGATCCGCTATGAAGGACATGTGCTACCAAGCATTTGTTTGTCCAATTCTGTTCTAAGTGAGTTCAGTGTGGTTAATCATAAGCCCGTATAAGGCGGAAAAACCTAGACTCATTGAAAGAAAATATCTTCAAGCCCGCATGAGTATGTACAGAAGCGCATATTACGTTTCCAATAAGAGACTATTCCATGCTTCCGGCATCTTTCTGGATTTTACGAGGATTCACTTTGCGTGGTCAGTAAGCGCTTGTTTTACCCTAATCCATACCCAGGGTGAGTGGTTTCATTCCTGTATTTGGATGCATACTGCTATTTATCAAATCCGACGAACGTGCCCATTATTTAACACCTTGCTGGAAGGGCGACAGATAAACGTATTCTCCACGAGCCGATTGACTCGAGAGATGGAAATGGTGAGTTACTGCAGAAGTATACCTGAAATATATATAACGCCAATGTCGAACCGTTCAAAGGCTGGTCTCCTCGAGGAGACACTGAGCAATAACAGACGTGCTTGGCCACGGAGCAGCCGGTTGGTTGAAAAATCGCTGCTGTGGCGGATATCTAAAAGGACCCTCAAGCAGCAACCAGAGAGTGGGCGACGCAATTGGCACCAATATGTTATCCTTATAGCGAATTTTGGTGAAAACTTTAAGATGCACTCGTACAAAGTGCAAACAGTGCATCAGCTATTGTTTGCAGAGGCCAATTGGTGCAAATGACAGCCGCCCCTCCTAAGCCTCGATCGCGATGAGGGTGCTTTTTCGTTGAAAATCATAAGGGACGGGGCGCATTTCCACCTCATATTTCAAAGAGCTTGAGGATCCATTAGCGTTTTCGATGCCTAAAATCTTAATTGAGCGTACTTTTACAGTCACCATTCAATCTTCTTCAATCTCATCATGTTGATGACTACGTTCATCGTATCCACGATTGGTTATTTCCTTAAACAGATGTATTGTTCTTTGGTATTCTAAGAAGACTTTCCCTTGCACGTTCAGCAAGCGCAGTGTTCAATAAGACAAGGCCTTCTTCCGTTAAAAATTCAAATATTTAAAGATAACTTCTTCATCCCTTCTGTTCTTGATCCCCAAATGGGCCACACCACATAAAAATTAACAAATGGACCAAACGGGCCCAATTCATTCGAAAATATGAAGTTTCTTAGAGACATCGCTTTGAGGATATCAACGATTTATGCAGCCAATTGGTAAGTATATGAATATATGCAGGTTCAGAAAGCCCTTCGAATATTTCATAACTAAGCGCCATTGGCTTCATGCAAGTGTGGAGTAGTGTAGTATATCTCCCCTGGGATTGATCGTAACTTATCCAATTTTTTTGGTTTTGGTTTGTAACGTGGCATACTCTTACGTAGTAGGACGGTTACCACGATGGCACATCCTCCAAATTAAAGACATTAAGTTACATAAAATACTCTGATGTCGGTAACCCACTTCGAGGATGTATAGAAAATTATTCATTGAGCCAGTAAAGGTCCGAATCCCATAATCTCGTACTCAACACCATGCCTCAGATTTGGAAATTGTTCTTGATCCGGGCTCCAAATATGTTGCAGTAGCTTATAAATGTAAGGTATCCGGTAGCCTAATTGGCATCTCTACTCCTCCATTTGACGTATTTTTGCTGGACTTGAGGGAAGCATCATTCGTCGAACCAGGTCAACAATAGATTCCACAAATGAGCGATGAAACTGAATATATGCTTGCCGAAGTCCGAGTTCCTTAAATCATTTTAAGGTTACTCCAAAGATTTTCATTTCCAAAGTATCTTAATCGCATCAATTCGAATGTTTGTGAATAATTTATCGGTTTCATGTCTTCTCTCAAGCAATCAATCGCTATGAAGACCAGAGAGACGGACACATTTCCATTTTATTGATTACAGCTTAAAGAGCATTCGTACGGATGCTTGAACTAAATCCTGCTGCTTCCAAACAACAATAACTAGCAGAAAACTTTCCCTAATTGCTTCAAACGGAACAAGGATGAGGCTACGTGAGTACTTCATGTTATTGTAATGTTAACTCAAGTTAATAACTGAAGTGGAACGAAAATATTGAGTGAAGGACACTGCTTCCACGACCCAAAAGTAATAACAACGCACGCATGTTTGTATCCGTTGAATAAACAACCTGTTGAATAATTCAGAAGATTTACTGAGAGATGTAAGGAAAGCATTACTATTTCGGTAGCGTGTTTGGGGGGATGAATTTATTTTTACTCGTATATACCGAATATGCTTCCTTCAAGGATGTCTGTTATCGCGTAAACGAAAAAGAAATATGATGAATAATCCATCAGTGTTGTTGTAGGAATGGAAGGTCCTTTTTCATTATGTAAGATACCAACAGAAACTAGGTCAGCTGAAACCATACGGAACTGGACAAATCCGAAAATTTCAAGTACCTACTTTGTCTGCTCGTTGTACATGCGGGTCATGAACATGATCCATCAGATACTCGTATCTTCTGCTTTTTCATTCATTTAAAAAATTTAAAAAAGTCCTCTAGAAGTGTCACCAGCATGCATGCTTCTGCAAGGACTCTGTTTCTTTGTCACCAATGAGAAGGGATATTAATTTTCCCACATGATACTGCCATATGGTTGAGAAGACGATGGAGCTGCGATAGCAGTACATTATTTAATTTCGAAAAAGGCTCAGATGACAGTGACAGTCGTAAGGATGGCTATCCAATTGGGTGTGCTACCATTGTGCTATTTTCCTTATAATCTCTAAACGAGATAATGAGGACATTTGCAACTGTTAGCTGGTGGTGTCTTATGGGATTAACGGAAACTGTTCTCATCCTCACAGGCTGTTGGAAGGGTTACCAACTAAATTGTCCGCCCACAGCGTTGATCATTTTTATGTGCTTTAATAATGCAGGGCGGGTCTAAACGTAGGTATTAGCATGTCCGACATCATTAACCAATTTTCTCATGTGAATCGATGATTGTTTGCCCAGTCAGTCTATGAAAAAGTCAACTGTATGAGGATGTAGATACGTTTATTTCTCTATCTATTCGTATGAAGGCCAAACAGTCAGACACTGGTTAGTCGTAAAAATCGATGGCATGCATTGATTGATGGGCCAGGCTGATGGCAAATGATTCGGAGAAATCAATGGCGTCGAAAGGTATAACAATGGAATGAATGGTCATTTATTTTATGGTGTACTCCTTCTTTTTCTTTTTTCCTTTTTTGTTTTGCCTCAGCAATTGTATAACATCAATGGATTATGAGTGCTGAGTAGACGATTTAATAGTAACGATGGACTATGGACATATTGAAAGGTTTCGACGAAGATTATGTGATTGCTGGAGTTGCAGGAACACTGGAAACAACAAATAGAAAATAATTTTAGGTAAAAGGATATGAACTCAAATCGACTATCGAAGGGCGCTTTTTGTGATTACAATAAAACTGTTTTGTGTAGTTTTACGGTCAGTTATAAATTTCCTTACTGGCATGGAAGCCTAAGCTGAAGCCACGCTGCCAGCATAACAAAAATAACATCAGCAGATCTAGAGTGCCAGGTTTTGTCTAAAATACTTGCAGAGCTTGAGAAACAAGTTGAAAAAAATCATTTTTGAAAGATTTGACAATGTAAACATGAAACACTCGATTCAAATTGTAACATGGAACTTGTATGGTGTTCTATAAGAAACGTAGACGTATTCCTGCGGGAAAATGTCGTTGACGTGTATCTGATCACTGACACCCATCTGACAAAGAAAGCTTCAAACTTCACTAAGAGCCAGTTCACAATACGAAGCCAGTACGGAATTTGGTGTAGATTTTCGTTCAGGAGGTAAACTGACGTATTGCCCTCCGAAAAGCTAGAAACACCAGATTTCACAAAAAAAATTATCGCGAAATCGGTGGTTGAAAACACCATTAATGTTCAAGAAAGCTCTGATCTTTCTCCTGATCACTTACTAGTCAGCGCGTAAATTAAAAGGAACTTCGAATTGTTGACAGTGTATCACCCGCTCCTCGTCTATGATCGACTGTAAGCCTTTGGGTCTATACCATTGCTGGTCGTTTAAAGATTTTCCTGGCTTTAAATTCATTATAGCCTCAGCGACTTTCCATTGTTATGGAACATACAACAATCTGAGTAACGAATGTATAAAGTAGGGGAGTTTTGAAAGGTTGAACCTTAGGCAATTTTTTTTTATTTCTTGATGGTGAGCAGCCAGCGATAGACTTTGTACTTCAAATTTATCAGGAATCGGGGTCGTAGGACAAGATCGTCTATCAAGCTTGATTGTCAAATGGTTTGAAAGCTTTTTTTTAAATACTCGACAAATAGTTTCGTTTTTCTTTGCCATTGTGGCGCTTGCATTTTGGTTTTTTCATAGCTCTCCAGGCCTTAGGGTAGTTTCTTAAATCTCGAATGGATTTTTGGAGTTTCCTACATAGACAGTTTAACAGAGTTTTATGCACCGGAGCGCGGGATTGTTGGCATCCTTTTTGCTTATAAAAAGAGTCTTGTTCCAAGTGCACCTTGTGCACAATGATTCGATGAACTTCTTCTTCAAGTTCTCAAGGTGTTTTTAGAGACACTTTAAGTGCAAAATTTTTTCGTTGTTTTTTTCTAAAGATGTCGAGTTGTACTTATGTTAGTGAGGGACGCGCTTTTTTGCAGGTTCTATCTAGAGTTTTTCTTAACGACTTTGACAAACTATGGCTTACGTGTCAAACACGGAAACGAATCGGGCAGGAGTTCCACAGGGAAGCGTCCGATATTGTTGTAAACATATTTCTGAGATATTCCACAAAAAGAAGACACGGCTATATTGACAGGAATTAATTCAGCTAACAGGCTTCAAAGAGGTATCGATTAAATTTATGACTGAACTAAAAAGATAGATAACTGCAGACCACTTGGTACACTTTCTAGACTTAGCACACAGAATAATCTGCTTTTAAGCAAAAAAGTAAGTATTTGGCGTCTACAGTTTATATGAAACTTAGAGTCTAGCTTCTCCCTACCATTTCTGTTGCGCATATTGGAAGCGACTTATAGTTTAAAGCCAAATCTGGAAGGCGAATTAAGAAGCTTTCTGAGAGCTGTTATTAATTTCAATTAATATAGAGGTGAGGATATGAAAAAACTTTTTAGTGTTTTATGAAATTCGAACTTTGAACTTCCCCGCACCGTTTAACGTATCACCTGCATTAGTTTGCCAAGTTCTTGGACATTTGGTATAAATCAAAGCGTTTTGTTTTCGTTTTTTACTTGCTCTTAACATCAATTTATACCCTTGTCTCTAGTCTTGGCACCCACTATGGCAGGCTATGCATCTTTCCTTAAAACTAGTGAAATCCTATAATCAATCGCACACAGAGGTGATGTGGTAGAGTACGTGTCATACCAGTGCTATACAATTGGCACATGCTACACTTTTCGACGCTTGCCAATCGTATGTCTACTCATTTACATGTTTTGAGCTACACTCGGTACCATGGTACCAATACTACGTTCTATACCACATGTCTGTCACTGCAATACCACGTTAAAACCTAGTATACCATGAATAGAACCTAGTATTGAGATTCGCAAATTGTTGGTGGTATACCATCCTCTTATTGATTGCAGCGCTACTCTTTTTCTGTTGGTGGTTCTTCATAGCTTCTTTGACAATTCAAAAGAAAGCAATCACAGCGAAAAATTATAACTACACGTTTTGAAAATGGATTCAAGGAGGACAATTCTATCTGCATTGGAAATAAGTAATAGAAGCTTGGAGGAATTACATACTTCGGCGAGCTACGAGGAGCAAGACGACATATTAGAGTGTTGCAAAAAATGTGCAAGGAGCTGGAGGAGATATGTCAAAGTATAACACGTAATGCGAAAGTCAGCGTATACTACGAAAGGCAGTCTGTTAGGAGTTATGGTATTCACTGTACCATGATATCAGTACGAGCAGTATGTCTCTCACATGAGAGGAATGCAGCATATACTCCGCTGCGTCATTTCAGTGAGCGTTTTCTCATATAGTTTTATAGGTTTCAGGTGAAAATGCAAGCCAGATGCTACACCATGTCATATTCTTCAACTGAAGGGCTTCAGAATATAGGAAGATACTCTTACTTCCTCAGATAAATTACTCCACTACTGGGTGTACATATGCTGAATCAACGCGGCTTTTATTCAGCTCAGATTGGTCTATTTCTTTGGCCAATTATCGTCAAGTAAATGAATTGTTGGGTGGGCGCCTTGGCTAAACTGCTTAGTGCGTTGGATCGCTGAGCGGGAGTTTCGACGTTCGAATCCTAAAAGCACCAAAAAGTTTATTGGACCATATACGTACGTCTATTGAGCCAAGTAAGTATTTGTATTTTTTATTTTTTAAAGGAATTGCTAGAAATTTGATCACTGAGTTCGTATATCGTATTACTTCCTGGGGACGTCCTGTATGTAAGCTACATTTAAAATCACGTACGTAGTACTTATGTATATACGAACAAATTTTGCTAATATTTTAAAAACGTATTTGATAGAAGAGGTATGTAAATCCATTTTATACTAAACTTGTAGCAGTAACTTCAATACCAGCGTTTGTAATCCGCATTTTTCTTTTTGTTTTCATGATAAATTTAAATAAATAAACTCCTTGCTAATATTTTACATCACAAGCAAAATAAAAAAAGTATACAACTATTTTAAATCCAGGCTCCTGGATCCAACACCAGTAGAATTAATTACAAAATCAATTATATTTGAAAGGAATCCGGCGATAGGACCTACACACCAATGTTTATTTTTAATTTAATCTACGTGTATGTAGGTGCGGCACGAGAGGACTAAAATTGATTTACAACAAATAACACGTTCTCAACTAATTGATAATTACTGTGTTCTATTGAATCGTTTCAATATGTTTTTTTAATGTAAACAAAAAATAAATTATTGTGTGAATTTACAGATTTGAAAGTAAATCATCGAATTTTTGTTATCCTTTGATCCTGATTAGTATGGCTTGGCAAAAAGTTCATGAATTTGTATTTAAAATAATTTTTTACTACATCTGTAGCTTTTATAAACAAGTATTTGCGAATGAAAATAATTAAAAAATTAAAATTAATGGATTCTTCAAAAATTGTACAGAATTTATCAAAATGACCATTTCCGATAAAAGCTTAATGGAAACCGCTTTTGAAAGGCATACAAAAAGTGCATACAGAGGAAGTCTTAGAGTTTAAAATCGTTTACAAAGCGGTTGTCAAAAATATTATGAAATTGGAATTTTTGAAAGTGCCAAATGGATAGCGTTTTTCACTTTGAAAAACGGACTGTCACACAAAAATTGAATATGTCCTAGGCACTAGGTAGTCAAACGTTTCTGATTGGGCGAAAGGTTCAGTTTTGACTGTAAAGTAAGGCATTTTTTTTTGAGGTAGTGGACTGGATTTGAAGGTGAAAAAATTCTCCCTACATTTTAAGTCAATCTGCCAATTGTCAAAAACAGCTGATTCATTTGTATTTCTTTCACTGTTCGGCCGTTGTTTACAAATTACAAATAAAAAATTAAATTCCAAGTGAATTGTGACGGAGTGCTCTACGATTTGGACGAATCGGAGGAGACAATGAACAGGCTGAGGGGTAAAATGTTTGAGGCATTAATATGTAATAAATTAAGCAAATCTAAATTGATTTTCAGATCCAAATTTTGCTTTCAATTTTATTTACATGTATAAATAATATTATATTACTTACAGAGGATCTCATCTTCCATTTTTCGCACTTACGTATGTATATCTTTATTTATTTATTGATTTCTTTTGCACTGCAATTCACAATTTATAATTGATCTCAAGTAAAATCAGAAAGTAATTATGTCAAAAATGACACACGAACAGATGTGAAATGTCACCTACTTTTTCAGTCAGTTTGCCGTTCCATAAGTTAGGCCTTACCTCAGAAAGTAGGCCTAGAATCCGGAACGCGCCCAATTTAAAGTTCTCCAAATTCCTTTCAATGTGAGTGTCATTTTTAAAAGAAATTTTGGAAAGTTCTACGAAATTATTGAATGTACACAACATACATGCATTTGACTTTGCATTAAGTGATTGGAAATTGTTTCTGAGTGGAAGTACACTTCTTGGATTTAAAAAGCCTCTACAAAGCGGTTGTCAAAGTTATTCCAATTTTTGGAAATTAAATTGAAATTTTTCATGTGTTCAGCTCTGTCAAATGTAATGGTGGACGGCGTTTTTCACTTTGAATATCTCAAACAACGGTCGGTGGAACAAAAGTGTGTTTATGGTCGAAATTTGAAGTTTTCCAATTTCTAGCAGTTTTAAGAAAAAAATTTAAAAAATGTACTTAATTAGCGAATACCTAAATTTGTATGAATTTGTCATTAAGTGAATAAAAATCGTCTCTGAGGATAGTGCATCTTATTAGAGAAAGTGTTCAGATGAAAAGTCTAGGATAAGGTGGCTGTCAAATTTTTGATCATTTCTGGCTAAAACTTTTGCTCGAAGTTAATGAAAATTGTTTTGGGTGTTAAAAATTGCTTACCATGCAAGGACGTACTTCGTGTTAGATCTTGGGACTAGAACCAGGAGGGCGCATAATGTATCATAGAGCTCCAGTGTACCTATGTTCGTATACTCTTTATTCACTTAAATATTCGCTAAGTCAGTGAGGGGCAAATCTTAGGGGTTATCCATAGGTTTCTATTCTGTGTGATATCGGAATGTGTCCAGAAACCTTAAGAATGTGCTACACTGAGAGTGTGCTGTTTTCAAAAGAAAGCAAAAAGCGGACGCCTTAGCAAATCACGATTCAATCTCAGGACGTGATCAAGAAATGAACCGCAACTGAAACATGCAGACTAAAACTCCAAAGGGAACCGTTTGGATAAACTTTAAAATTTCTTTAGGCTAAGGAGCAAACAGATGCATACTATGCATGAATTGCAGTTGAAGCTCAGTCAGCTATTTCAGTTTCCATCAGTAATCTCGTACAACTGACGCGCTACATCTTTATTATTTTCGGGCATGAACATAACCACCCTAAACGTGTTCCTGGAACTGCATAGTATACGTACAGATTGTTCAATCTAGTCTCCCATAAGCATCAGTTTCCCAGCAAGTACTCAATTGACAGCCTAACAGACAGGTTAAGGCAGGAAAATGAATGAAACTCTCTATGGATACGGGGGAGTGCTACAGAGCTCGTGATGTTACATTACACACTCTTCTTTCGCGTGTTCAATTTAGTGGATGGGTCATGACACATGTCAAATGGATGGAAGGATTCAATAGCTGCACGAGATTTGGGTGTGCTCCCATCTCAGTGTAAAAGGAATGAATGATTCGAAGTTACACGACTCCGAGTAGTTTTCTGGCAAAGGACAAACATAATCTTCTTTTTATCGGAAAACGCTTTTCAAACTATGTCAATAAACCCGATAGAAGTCATTTAAAAGTGAAAAATAAAATTTTAACCAACCGCAGTGCGGCAAATATCCAAACACCACCCTTCCCGCCAGGCCATTCCCAGAATGTATCTTCGGGTAGTAACAACCATCAACACGTAGTCAAATTCGATCCGTACTACACGAAGCCATTAAAAGCATCCCATATCTCTTGGATATGACATCCCCAAAAATTTACATCGATAAAAGTTTTCATCGGACACAATCCGATCGATACTTACGAGTAACGTATCTATAGCCAGAGTCATAAAATGCAAAATTATAGTACTGACCGTCCGATTTGGATGTGTTTTATGAATGTGTTCGATGAGGTAGTCTTTGAATGACTTGTGCATGGATTTCGTTCCTGTTTTTGTGAACGGACATCCTTAATATTTTATGCTGATTTACGTGGCTATTGGTCGTAAATTTTGTCATAACCCAGTGGAAGTCGTTTGCAGCTGGAGAACGATTAAATTGATGACCGGTGCTGGGGAAAATTATGCAACAGAATTGAGAGTATTTAACGGAAATTGAATTTATGTCATTTACCAATCGGATCCTTAAATCAAATTTTCTATTTGTAATAGCCTGACGCAGTTAAGTGGAAGGTCTTTTAAAGCGTTGCTGGCTTCAGTGTACAATCAAGTTGCAATATTACTGACCGACTTGTGGGATATTAATAGGAAACAATTCAAGTCATAAATTGTTATCAATAAATAAACCGGTCAATTGGGACTACGCTCACGTTACAAGAAGATGATTGCCATTTATAATAATTTCTTTCGTACGATGCACGTTCTGTCGACGTATTTCCGTATAACTTTTGAGCTTTTCAATCGGTTTTCGGTGAGATTTTTATTAGAAGGTTAAGATGCCCTCAGATATCATTTTGCTGTTGGTCTTTTTTTCAGGAGTCATGGGGAAGCGTTAGATAGATAGATAGATTATGGGTGCAAGCGCACTGCGACCTTATAGATCTAATGTGCTCCCCTACTTTAGCTCCCGTGAGAGATATTCGACTTAGAGCACCTCCTCCAGTCCAATTTCCTTGATGAACTGGAGTATGTTGAGTGGATCTAGCGATGGTAGATCTTCTTCGGGTTTTTTAAAGGCATCCAGGTGTTTCCTTCTGTCGTGGGTCAATGCTTGTGAGGATGCGCGATCGATTCTTATTGATGTTCATGCAGACCCTACTTCTTTTCCGGTTATAATTCCAGAGAAGTTCTTTGGCCTGTCTCAGTTTTGGTGTTTCTTCCCAAAGTTTGATTCTTTTGCAATCCTCTTCCTTCTTTAGCTCCCTTTCTATCATGTGCAGTCCAAGCCCGCAGAATGGCTCCGAACCGGTAATGGTAGTCTGCGAGCCTTTTCTAGCTAGTTCATCAGCTACTTCATTTCCCTCTACTCCCACGTGAGCTGGTACCCGGTAGAGAGTGACTCTGTTGATTTCACTTAGTCGCTTTAGCTTGTTTAGGCACTCCCACACCAGTGTAGATCTGATTTCATGACTATCCGATAGTATCGCGATGTTTCGCCCCCGATACTTCTTATCGGGGTTGAATTGGGCGCATCTTTCAATGGCGTAGACCTCTGCTTGGAAGATACTGGGGAATGTTCCCATGGCTTCCGAGTACTTGGTTCTGGGCCCGTGTACACCTGCCACAGTACCTGTGGATGATTTGGATCCATCTGTGTACCACTTTATGGTATTGTGTTTTAGTTGGTACATTTCATAAAGCTGTTAACAACCTTACAACACTAGTTGTATGCGTAAGTTTTTAGCGTGTTTTTCAGAGGCATAATTTCGTGATGCAAGCGAAGGCAATGTATTCGCCTCGGCCCACTCTTTGATGCAGTTTTCGGGCTAGTGGAATGATTAGGCCGTACTTCTTTGAAAATATGACTGAAAGCACAGTTTGTATGATATCTGATTTCTTTTTGCAGAATTGTTTGATTTCGATATGGAACAGGCGCAGTCTGGCGTACTGAGCCCGAAATATTTAAGTTCTGCAAAAACAAATGTTCTGATCGTGTAATTTCAAGAAATGCGGACAAGAGTGACCACCAACACCATATGATCTGACACCATTCAACTTCTTTCTTTGGGATTTTTGAAATCGCCGTAGAGCCCTGATTCCTAGCGGTAGAAAAGCATTGTATTTAGACACAACTCAGTTTGAGTCCTGATTGGATTAGTAAGCATAATTTTCAGTAAGGCCCAGTACGCAGCTTTTCTGAACCTCGACGATATTAGCATACATTTCTATGAGTACAAAGTACACATTTAATGTTAGTTAGTGCGTTGGATTACTGAGTGGGAAGTTCGACAGCGTGAATCGCGACTTTGTCTGACATGCGTTTTACAGGGGATTATGTATGTACGCCTGAAAATATAACATTTAATATTTAGGCTATCTACGAAGGCACTGAGTGCGAAGTCTTGTCCAAAGCGGTGTACATCAGGGTTGCATACTCTCTTCACTTTTAATAGTGATGTTTACAAACTGCGCGCTAATATCTAACTTTAAACATTTGGATTAAAAAGGAGGATCCCTGACATGATGGCATTTAATTCCACCCCTAAAGCAAGTAGCGTTGGACAGCTATTCGAGAAAGCTGTCAATGATGTAGGAAAGTCAAAGCTGCTCGGGATGTTGTCTAGGATCTGGAAGAGCAATTTTTCGTTGACAGGAAATTACAGATGCGCCTTTTTGGTCAGTGGGTATCTTAGATATATTTAATGGCTAACTAAATCCCAGGCTACTCAGGTTTTACGGGTCAATGATACTACCAGGCATTACGTCCTTTTTTGATTTTCCTTTAATGGCTGCTCTTCCGACAGAGTTCAAACCTGTGGCGAACGAGTTTTTTGCAAATTCACGCATGCAAGTCAGTGGTCAGTGGCCAGTGGCTACCAAATTGGCTCCATCTATGATTAGCATTGTTAAGCGCATCGGCGTGGAAGAGGTACTCAGCATGTCATCGGTGCGTCAATATTGGTTAAAATAATGCTATTTGTACCAGAAGAGCCTTTTCTAGCCAATACGCCAGCCGCGCAATTCCCCGGGACGTCACAGTGATCTGGTACCCAGCAAAGGGTGAGGTTGTACTGTCTAGCAATCTCGTTAAGAGATGTGCGGCAGTTTTTCACTGCCTTAGATCTTGCAATGCTGGATATGAGGGTTTGATGGCTGCCTGGCTGTCGGTATAAACTACTATATCTTTCTGCGATATCTTTCACCGCCCGCCAGCCAGTCAGCGGCTTAGCGAATGGCAGTGACTTCGTCCTGAAAGACGCTGCAAAAGTTCAGAAGATTAAATGAAAGACGGATCCCTAAGTCCGTCCTGTGTCTTGGACTCATCCGTGACTTAAGACTTAGGTAAAAAAGGACTAAATCACAGATACAAATCATACTGCCTTGACATAAAAAAAAACATTTCCTTCTACCAATCCTCTATGCCAACAACTATGTGTCAGCATCCTATCTACTCAAAACCGCTGTGCTCATTTAAGTTCATAAATCCAATATTTTATTGAATGATCCACTGAATATCTATGAACTATGAACCAACAATTTTCAGGAAAACAATTACTTCTTAGTATTCTGTGACAATTACTTTATTTTGAAACTCATTCCCCCAGCATCTGTGTAACCCCCATGTGAATATCCGCAAGCAAACTGCAGGAAGGAAAATCGAGTGGAAAAACTGCAAATTACAGCCACGTTTCAGAATTAATTAACTCGACAGTCATTTTGCGTGTTAATTCCCACCACGACAGACACGTTTCTCATCTAATATGCGATAGCTTTTAAGTGCTCGAGTGCGCAAAAACGATGTTAAAAGGATTCATTCCGGCATAGATGATGTATTTACCCGCAAACAAGGAGCAAAGAATTTCCTATTATGGAACGCATAAGGTAGTAAAAAATCATAATGGATATTTAATATAACATTATGTGTATATTTAACCTTGGTTATGTCTACTCTTATTGGTATAGATACTCGTAATGGCGAATTATGCGTTTGTTGGGCAATAAAATGATTGACGTGATGGTTGTACTATTTCTGTGCACGTATTAAAGTCCATTAAAGTCTTAGTTTCCCTTAATTATTACCGAAAAAAAAAATAATTAAAGAAAGAGCCCTAAAATAATGTGTCATTTATAAAATTTGATAAGTCGTCCTTACCGTTTCTCACTAAACTAGCGCCTTAAGCCTATCGATTCAGCGCCATATTGATTAACTAATATCAGATCGAAAAAAGACTGAATTTTCATACAAAAACAAATCTTTAAATAGACCAACGAATTTCAAGGCGAAGACCTCCATTTACTTATCGACTTTAAGGCTGACTATGGTAGCATACATCGAAGGAAGTTGTATAAGGTCGTGATGGACTTCGGAATACTCCAACTGAGCTAACCTAAGTAACGCTGAAAAATACGCGGTGTGTCAAGTTCTTTTTTTTGTTAGAAAGTACTTGTCTGAGTCCCTTCCAACTAGTAACAGATTTTGCTAAGGACATGCGCTATTATGTGCCATTTTTAGATGATATGGACTTCATGAAGGTGGGCGCCGTGGCTCAAGTGGTTAGTGCGTTGGATCGCTGAGCGAGAGGTTCGACGTTCGAATCCCGGAGAACACCAAAAAATTTTTTCACGGCGCCACCTCTCGGGAATGTCTGACAAACGTCAGAGAGTAATAACTGTCAAGAGAAAGCTTCTCAATTTGCCTTTCGGATATGGCTCCAAACTGTCTAGTTCGCTGAACCGACGAGAGTAGAAGGTTGCTGTGTCCCAGTTGGCGATTCTGTATAGATCTGGAGCTTGTGGTAGGTGAGAAATTAAGTAAGGTACAGCACAATAGAGAAACGAATACACTCTGAGTTTCTCCAACTGCTACACCAAAAAGGTTTTGCTGTCTGGTAGTAGAATGGACCGCATACAGTCTGAGTGCTTCTAGGAAATATATGTGAACGAGTGGAAAATACTTACTTATTTATAGGTGGCCCTCCACTTACAAGGAAATCTAGTTCTCCACCAATAAGCCTCTACATTCAGCCCAAGCCAACTTTCTCCAGTGGCGCACTCCAAGTTGATTGAGGTCCCTTATGCTGTACTTATTCTCGCGACTTATCACGAGTTCTTCCCATACCGCGGTGGGCCCTCCGGGCTTGATTTGAAGGCTCTGCTCTATTGGGTGAACCTCAACATAGTCAGCCATCTCAGGCGTCCAATGCTCAGTTTTGACCAGGTCAACGTCGATTTGCAGTTCGTTTACTTTTTTGCTGATCAAGGACCTCGTCATAAACTTCTCCTGAATTCTCCGGGATGCCCTATACCTTACTACCCAGTAAGTCATTTCATAGTCCAATGCATTGTCCTCTGAGCCTCGATAGGGACAATCTTATTTGAGACTATCGTCTTAAACTCAAAAGAGCCGCATACATATATTCTTCTGACTTGCTTGCTGACGATGGAATGTAATTTTCACCCAAACCGTGAAAGGCAAGGGGCTGATACAAGACGGTATCGGATAAGACTACCATGCTTGGATTCTTGTCGTTTCACCCTTATTTTTCTGATGTAGTCTTTGGACAAATTCAGATATTATTCGTTTATCCGAATGTCCTACCAGTGGCCCTCTGTACGTCATCATGGGGCTTAGTGAAGTAATTGTACCTAGCCGGTACTTAAACCCTTCCATTAAAGAAGCCAGTACAACATCAACTATACCATAGCTCATGCCATATACACTTTCCAACACAATTTGCTTGAATCCTTACGCATTTTTTATATCGCGTCTTTAACGCTTTAGACAGATAGGATAAAGCAGCTTTAAATTAGAGAGAAAACCAAAGTAGCCACGCCACATGTACTCCTTTGTTGGACGAAAATCACTTGCCTTTCAGATCTCTCCTCTTCAGTGGAAGAGAATGTAACAGCTGCAGGCTATTTGTGTGGATTGTATTGGGTGGATGAGCACATGAAAGCTGCAATGCATTGTTGTATAGTAAAAGCACTCCACACCGGATGAGTCCATCGCTTCGAATAATTAGGAGCGCTTCGATGGCTTCGATAATTGGTGTTGAGAATTGTGCGCCTGTGCCTCCCAAGTAGACCATGTATTACACCTTTGCTGGCATGATTCCTGGGTATTTTTTGCCTATTACTCGATACTCGACGGTATCTTCCTCTTCTTCAAGAGTCTAACGACCGCATAATGCTCCAATTCTTACATTTTTAAAAATCCACTTGATTCAATGCACTGTATCTTTGGGTAGAAGTTTGGTCCCCGGTACCATTTCATCCAAAAGATGGAATTACTTGACTTGATACATCTCGATGTGAGGCTAAAAACTTTTCCACCTACCTTCGTTGTTTATTCTTGGTTCAATTTTGTCGTGAGATACGCTGCATACATGTACATAAGTAAACACTATTCTCTTCAGTCTGGTAAACATTATCAATACCTCATCCCATGCCTCCCAAATTAATCTACATACAAAAACATCTTCTCGCTATCGACTCCTGGTAAGGAGCTTATAAACTATATTCAATTAAGTTAATCCAAATGGACTATGCATCCAATAACAGATCAATCAATGGACCGCTTCTGCGAAGTTGAGATATGTAAACAAAGAAAATAACAAATCATTAAGAAACAGGAAATAATTAAGGACGTAATCAACGATAATGGGAAATGCAGAGTGTACTCGATAAGACTTAATTAGTCTCAAATGCTAGTGGTGTGATCCCACTCGAGACAAATACGAAGGACTAAAGTTGTCAGATAACCAGGTCGACATTTTTTTCTAAAATTAGCCAACAATGAGTAATTAAAATCGTGATACACGTGAATTTCACTAACGGTGGGCGGGTACTTACATATTTTAATCAAAACACGATACCAATTTCAATAGCGAATATCCTTACAACAGAGGGAACTGAATTAAAACCGCTCTACATGAGATTAGTGAGAGAATACGGAAAAAAAAAATTATTTTACGAAATAGCAGTTTAATCGATGATGTCCTGCGGTACAAAATAAACATGTTGAAGCTGCTCTGGGTATCAGCACAGTGTGTAGAGGTATTCAATTTTCCATTCTGTTTAAATTACACTGTTTGAAAGGGGTTGCATGGACATGACATGCATTATCCTCGTTAGCGAAATTGCGAAAACTAGTTTTGTAATACAACGGTGCAAGGCCAAAGTGGTGTACAGCGCATAATTAATTGCTTATTTTGATTGGTGCTCCTTTTTTTGGTTTCTCTTTGATAAAAAAACGGATTTTTGCTAGCTCTAGCTATAAATGCATCACTGCTTCACTGGGGCGCTTTTTGAACTCAAAGCAAGATTTAAAAAAATGATCAGGAACACAAGGTAAATTGGCCGCTAGCTCGACTTTCGAGATTCGCATGCAAAGTTGGTTGAATCCCCTTCCACTAGCCAGCGCTACCTGAGTCGCGGTCTTCCTCTACCGAGTGGTCCCTCGGACGTGGATCCGGAGATTTTCCGGACCAGAGCTTTGATGTTCATACCCTCTACATGACCCAGTCATCTCATTCGTTGGACCTTTACTGGCTAAGTCGATGCTAAGTGCAGCCCGTACATTTCGTCGTTGTATCTCCTCCTCTACTTACCTTTAACGCAGACGGGGCTGAAAATTACTCGAAAAATTTTCCTCCCGAACCAGCCAAAAGCAACCTCATCCACTTTTGACAAAGTCCATGCATCTGCACCTGCAGAGCAGAGCTGCATCTGCAGAGCAGAATTGGGATAATTAAGGTCCTATAAGGGGTCAATTTAGTTGTTCAAGAAAGGGCTACTCAACTGCCTTTTTAGCCCCAAGAAAAACGGTTGGCAAGAGGTATTCTTCGTCTGACTTTAGTGTCGGTTTGGTTGTCTGTATTAATAGGGGAGCTTAGGTATATAAAGTCTCCAATTACCGTGAGATTTTGTCCTAGACGTCGGTATATCAACATCCTTTCTTGTTGATAACATGTACTTGGTCATGCCATCCTTGACCGTTCATCCTCATCTCAATACTCATGAAAGTGCCCCGGACATAACGCTGCGTTCTTGGAATTATCTCAATATTGTTGGAGTATGTGAATAATTGGACGGACTTTTGAGAGATTCTACTCCTGGTTTTAGCGCATGAGTCTTGCACTATTCTTTCAAGAACTATGTTAAAGATGTCACATGTCACCGCGTTGCCTTGTCTAAATCCTTTTTTGACATTCCAAGTCTCGGTGAGTTTTTTCCCGATCTTGATGGAGCAGAGCGGATTCTCCATCGTAATCCTGCAAAATTGGACGAGTTTGGTAGGAATGCCAAGTAAATATTGCTCTGTAAAGCTCGTCTCCATAAATGCTGTCATACGCGGCCTTGAAATCGATGAAAACGTGGTGGGCATCAATTTGAAGGTCCTGGGGTTTTCCAAGATTTGCCGTATTGTGAACGACTTTAGGCATTCACACAGCATGACGGATAAAATCCTTCGAGTAGATGCAATGCTAAAAAGACTGATGCCTCTGTAGTTGGCGCAGTTTAGAGGGTCTTCTTTTTGAAGATCTGGCGAACAATGCTGGGGTTGCACTGAGGTTACAGATGAGTTGGTGCGTGCTCCTTCCCAAGTCAACGCCTGCTGATTTAAACCACTCGTCAGCTAGACCGATAGCTTCATCAGCTTTATTGGACTTAAGTTCAGATATAGCTATCTTCAATTCGTCCAAGACGGATGGACGAAACTGTTGGCCTACATCATCCAAGTTGAATGGTTCATTCTGCCTGACAGCGGGATTCGGTTCGTCGTCGCCGTTAAACAGTCTACAGAAATGGTTCTTCCATATCCTCGGCATCGACTGTGTTTCTACTACGATGTTCCTTTTATCGTCCGTGCAGGCTTCGGTTCAGGCTTTGTAGCCTTAACAAGACCTTTTTCTTGTTTTAATGAAAAGACATCCCAAACCTGTGCCACATAGCACATGATTGTCTTTCGGTTTCAGTTCTTGGGTCAGTTGAATCTTGTATGTATTCCAGGTCTTCCTTAAAACTTTAAATTCTTGTGAAGGATCATGAATTGGTGGGTTTCAGTAACATTTTTTCTAAACGTGGCTATCTTTTCTGGTGAACGTCTGGTACTAGAATGTATGGGTTACGTAGTGTTTGCAATCGAAACAGTTTCAGCACAGATTTTCAAAAACCTCGAATTAATGACTCATTTGGAGCATTATTTGGACCGAAAATTTCACGAAGTTTCCGAACTGTTTCAACAAAACTTTTCAAAACAATGATTACACGTAGCTCTCATCAATAAGAGATGTGTCATGCATGAAATTTTCAAGCTTACCAACCTTAAATCAAAATTGAGCGAAATTGTTGATCCGGCACTCTTATTGGAGAGCCTTTTAGTATCCGCGAAGGATATAAAAAAACACGCAGATGACAGACTTAAAAGCGCAACAGTTTGCAACTCTTTAAGTTGTTTAATCCAAATCGTTGTGGAGAATTATCAGATTCGACCTATATCCTCTCTCCTAAATGGAAATAAAGCCCGTCTGGTCTTATTCCATTTCAACAAAACGCGTGATAATTTTGGATATATCTGTCGAGAAGCACCCCAATCTTAAGAGTCAACACTAACATGCCATATCCTTGCAAATTTAACACAACCTACATAATAGCTACGATATTCCTCAAGTGATTAACATTAAGGATATTCCGAAACTCTTTCCAAGCACCTGTGGCATGAGGCGGTCGACTGAGATATTTTTACAAAGAGGCCGATTCCCCCTAAATATAAAGTTTACCCAAGATACAAAAGCCAAAGCCATTGTATGTAGGTGTACATCGTTTCCTTTGACGTAAGGTCAGGATATCATTGAGAAGACTTTTTCCGTTAGCATAACTAGGTCTTCACTGTACATGTCGACACATTACCAAATACGACAGGAAACACGTGGGCAGTGCCGGTAGTGTAATATGGCCTGGCACGTGCTAAAAGGCAAGTCCATTCAAATCTTTGTTGCAAATTGTCTTCTGTCCACAGGTGTTGACCTATCCAAACATTAGTCAGGATTTTTTCCTCTTTAATAACATTTTAAGGAACTTTCGAAACAAAATGACAAGAGATCCAAATCACAGGAGTTTTGCATACATTCCTCTGCCCAAAGTATGTAGGGCGTACCTACATTTTTGATTTGCCTTTCGGGCACCCACCCGCTGTGACCACCTGCTGCTGATTAAATTAGAATATCATGCTACCCCTGGGATGGAATTATATTTAAACGGCAAGGATGGAATAGAGTTTGATTAGTGCGCCCTGTTAGTAGTCTAGAAAGGAATTCGCCCAGGATGTTATTTTAAAGCGAATCAAGTTAATCGCGTTTTATTACATATTAGTCCTTAGATCAAAGGCCTCCCTAACTGACAAAGAAATAATGTTAAGAATTTTTTTTTCTAATTCTTTAGATACATACTCGTACATATGTATACCTGAAAGTATCTACGAATATAATATACACGTATAGGGACACAGTGGAGTTGAGGAACTTCCATTTTTCAATATTCGAAGAAAAATTCTGCACGAAACTCAAATGTCCTTGAATTGCTACATCGAACGAGTTCGGAAATTGTTTGAAAGTCATCCGAATTACATTCGAATCACTTCACGTTGAGTGTGGATGCCGTAGTCGAACTATCTCTTTACGCTGAGGGTCAAATGACTGAAGGACATGAACCGAATTCTGTATGCTTTAAGTTGGCTATAACCAATTTATTAGTTGGTACAGGATGAGTGCGAGGAATGTTAGGATATAGACATGTAAGTGTCGATGTTGTAAGTCCTTCAGCATCACATGAGAATTTTATTATCGCTACGCAATAGTTTTATTGGACGACTTCGCAATAAAGAAATATGTTTTCAAGGTCTTGAGCCTTAAGTATTTTATATGCTATGGTCGAGTGTCGTTTATTCATTTGTTGGCCAAGACGTATCATATTTTTGTAAAGCATGTGAATTAAGTGCCTCGATTCCAAGCCTACTGAGTCATCAAATAAAGTTTGTGACTGTGACGTACATTTGCATATACCTGCCCTTGCATATCTTCTGCGTCTTAGCAGCATATCTGCAAGTAAGAAACTCCAACTTTTAAGAAACTCTTTCGACAATAGTGGTGGGCAAATAATGATAGTAACCAAATTTTTTTTCGAATTAGGGCTCCAAAAACCACAGACTCCATGAAGACTAAAGTAAACCACTCCTCCATCCCTACAAACACTCACTTTATCCTTCGGTGTCTCCTTTCCTGATCGTGCGAATTTTTCGAACGTTGGCTTCGATTTTTTTTTTTTGTCGTGGATGGAACGATATTTTGCGTTACCCGGCAAGGAAGACCGAATGGGGATCTGGGGACAATTCCTGTAGTAAATATTGTAAATATTTTGGGTTGAACTTAACCCTACCCCCTGGCATGTAGTGGGATCTGAAAAAACTTTTTTTTCATGGGTACTATCACAAAGGATACGTACCACTTCCCTAATTAAGGTGAGCATGTCCTTAATGGATGCGTTTCTGAGCTGCCTGCAGAAGATACACACACGGCGTTCAAACCCAACCAGTACTGGATATTCACGGAGAAAGCACTCTCTCCCTAAGGACAGAATAAATTTGGTATCGTAAGGAACAGTGACTGACCTGGAAGAAAGATTCTTACTATTTACTGTAAAAATTTGTCGTTAGATTACGACTTGGTTGATTGGTTTAGGTGAAGTTGATGCTCGCAATTGTTAATCAAAGCTGTGAAAATCGCAAACATGACACTAAAGAAAGGACATGAGGCTAATGATGCTGTAAGCGAGTTAGTCACAGCCAATTCACTCGCAGTTCATCCATCAAACCTTGACTTTATTGTGCCTGACCAGGAGCATCAAAGTGAGACTTGGCCAACTTGTAGATGGACTATAACAAGATGGCTCACTTAAGGTGGTCACTCTTTCAGACCACGAACTCTCAATTTACCTGATATTTATAGATAGCCTGCAAAAATTATATTTCTACCACCTGGAGACGATATTTGAGTACTGAAAGGGTTTAAGAAAATTGAATATTTCAATAACCCTTGTCTCTGATTCCGACATTGAGAAATAATGTTGATACAGGTATGTACATACGTTCCTTTCTGAATGAATACTAGAATGCGATTGCCATGCTAGTTCTCCTGCTACTCAGTAATCAGGAACAACCACTTGGAGATCTTGCCTTTGTTTGATGCTTTTTGGTGATGACTTGTAAGGCATGACAGGCTTATCCTGCTGAAGAGCTCAGGATGTGGTACTAGGCTTATCAAGTGGTGCCTTAAGTTTCTGATTGACTTCAATATTTCAATTATTTTAAACTTTGCAATGAATAGTTCACCCTATTCACCCTTCCTTCTAGCCGACAGTTAACAACAAAGTGTTTTGTATTTTTAGGGGTATCAAGAGTATCATTCCCTGAGGAAACTTTTCCGACATGAAGGAGTAAGATTTTTGAACTTTGAGAAGACCTCGCGATACAGTCGAATAGCCAAGCCACAATTAATGCTCTAAGAACCTATCAAATCAGAGTGTGGGAGTGCCTTGCCAAAATATACCGACTAAGTGAACATAGTCACTCTCTACTGGGAACTAAATCACGTGGGAGTAGATGGAAATGGGGCAGCTGATAAACTAGCAAGAAAAGGATCAGGAACCGTATTTACCGACCCGGAACCATTTTGTGGGCTGGAGCTGCATATGATACGGAAAGAACTGAGGAACGAAAAAGACTGCAAAAGATCGAAACTTTGGGGGGAACTCGCTAGCCTAAGGCAGGCCAAAGAACTTCGAGAGACCCTTAACCGGAAAAGTAGTAAGGTCTGTGTAAACGTCAATAACAACCGGCTGCGCATCTACCATTGCTATGTCAGGTGGTAGGTGCTCTAAGTTGCGTATCTCATCGACTAAAGCTAATCGGGGGAACATAATAGATCTACGAAGGTCGCAGTACGCATAGTCCCCTTTGAGCAAACTAATCTTATCTAAGTTGAGCCAGATCCTTTTTCTACCAGTTCCTGTGAAATTACGTACACCGGGAGTGGAAAACAAGCATTTTTAAGTACTATGCAGAAATGTTTGTTTTCTGGAGCAGTTGCTCTTTATTGATCAAAATTTCAAGTCGCCTTGGAAATACAGGATGATTATTTGCACCAGATGGGTGTTAGATAAGACACGTGTCTTCGCAAGAAGCAAGCACCCGAAACATAACATTGGGACAAGACTGGACGATGTCTCAGTGGCCAGCAAGGTGAACCTCTGTTAGGTATCGGGCCACATGGTAACGTAAAGTTGGATGAATAACCAAGGCAGGGTCACATATGTATAAACGCCTCACAGGCCCTTCTCGCTTGGCACTGTGAATAGAAAAATAGACATTGAGTCCAATGAGGAAGCCAACAGGCATTGGTATCGATTAGATGCGATATAGCCAAATCATTATGAAAAAAAGGGATCCGCAGATCTCACAGATCTTGACAACATGCAGCTCCTTTCGAACAACCTCTTACGACGCGGCATGCGTAGTGGCTGGAATGGTGCCAATAGACCTCCTCGTTAAAGAAGCGGAGCGGAAATATCGTGCCAACAGGACAATGGTGTCAACAGCGACGGGTCGAAGTGACACTGAAGTATCACCAGAAGTAAGCCTCGAGGAATGGCAAGAGAAATGGATATCGTCTGACAGAGGCTGATGGACGCAAAGATTGATCCCCAACATAGACCCATGGATTAATAGGAAGCATGGAGAGCTCAACTTCTACCTGACACAGATGCTTACTGGTCATGGATGTTTCAAAGCTTATCTCCATAGATTTGGACACGAAGACAACCCTTATTGCCCAACGTCCACTGAAGCGGTCGAAGATGCGGAACACATTATGTTCCGCTGTGGACGACACCATGAAGAGCGTAACTGGCTGGCGAATAGACTGGGCGTGGACTTAATGGACTTAACACCAGAGAACATCACCAAACATATGCTGAGGACGCAAGAAGCTTGGGAAGCAGTAAGCGAAACTGTGGCTACCATCATGAGGGAGCAAAGAAGACAGGAGCGACAGCGAAACGTGGCGCAGCTTTAGAGCTAACCAGCCCCGCGAAGTAATACCTAACGGCAGTTCCGCGGGGATAGTGGTTGAAGTGTGCAGGGTGTGGGTTAGTACGTAGGCGTATTCAGGTTTGCGAATCGTGCATGCTAGTGACCCGGGTTACTGGTATCTTTAGAAGATTACACATCCTTTGGCGCAACCATATAAAAAAAAAAAAAAAAATCTCATGAAACTAAGTCCCAGTGATATTCGTATAGCTGTCGGCGTCATGAAGGGACACTGTGTAATAGGCAATCATGCGGCATGGCTAGTACTAGCCCATAAAGACTTCTGTAGGACCTGCAGGGACGAAGAGGAAATAGAATTCATTCGCCACCTGCTATGCGCTTGTCCAGCACTAGCCACCAAAAGGAAAAACATTCTTGGAAGTTATTTCTCTGCGGAGCTGGATGATCTAAGAGGCATTGAGCTGGACAAACTCCTGAGATTCATACGTATATCTGAGTGGTTCAATTCAGCCGTCAATAATAAAATCTAGGTTCTCAAGGGTCTTCTTATGGGCACAATGGAATCATTGTTAGTCTAAGTGAGCCGTTAACAGCCTCCTGACAAATAGAGCACCCGTATACCTAACCTAAGCTGCATTGGGATGTTCTTCGAACCTTACCACTCTTTTCCTAATACAGACCTACCATTGAAAATGTTTTTTTTTAAACAATTTGATGCACGTATACTATATTAAAAAAAAATTTCGAGTGAGAGCACCCTCACATAATTTTTCTTACTTTTTTCTACTCCCAACCGCTTCGGGATTTCTCTATTATCTTCTCAAAAAAAAGAGCCATGAAGGTGTATATCCCATCTTACCCAGTCGCTAAGCAAGACATAATAACCGTAAATTCTCTCCTCAGGTTAATGTCCTTGTTTTCTCATAGCTAATCCACTGCCAAACAGACATTTACGCAAAAGTTACTAAATGTGTATACGTCCCAGTGACCTATTTCACGTAAAAGAAATAAAACCCAAATGTACAAGGACATTCTGTAAACAAGAAAAAGGGTCATAAAAAAAAGCACACTCAGCTCCAAATACATACGGAATGACCAAGCATAAACCCTGTATTGATAGACTAAAGTCCTTGTTTTTCATGCTAGTCATTTTTCTTTCTGTTGACAAGCAACATAAGGACTGAGATTAGGTTTTGACATTATATACATATGTTAAGGATGAATCAACTCGAATAAGATTTCCCCCTAATGGACTTGATCCTGTCGGAAGGATATGCCGTATGCATAATTAATTTATGAATGCCTCTTGGGATCACAATGTCAGTAATTCGCCATAAATCAAACGGTTTGTGTAGTTTATGCATAAAATAATGTTTTAAGCTGGAAATGTATTATTTAAAGGAGAACAAGTAAGGTGTGACCATTCAGCTAGGACTGGAGATGAAATTGGAACTGGAAAACAAAAAAAATTGATTCATCTTAAGAGGTTTGTAAGATTTATTGGAATTTGAGATTTCTGCTTTAGATAATGCCCAACATCGGTTTCTCCAAAGATGTTTAGATACACAAACTGTTTTCGCTTTCTTCGGGAAAATATTGAGCTTTCCTTAAAAGTGGCAAAGGGAATGCCTAATTTGTTCAAAAGTACACAGTCTTTCATATGGACGTGGGCACTTACTTATTCAGTGGAGCATTAAATGGAACTCGATATCGAACGTTTTATTTACTTTGTTTGAACTTGAACAGACTTTGTTGGATGTTCCAGCCCCCGTTTATTGAACCGTAAAAGGGTTGCACGATTGTCTTGGAACTCTTTTAAAGTTATCGGACGCACTTTGAGAGTTCATTAATTATTCCTGCTCTACATCTTTCAATGATCTACCCGCACTCAGTATCCATTGAATTGTGTAAATTTCTAATTAGTATTCTGGGAAGGATACTGATGTGATGTAAGCTTTCCAAGTGCGCTCTTCACACATTTTTTCTACTTACACTCAGAACTGCTTTGGAAGAGAATTTGAATTCGAAGACTATATGTCCAAGTGGGACTTGGAAATAAGTGAATATATGCCCAACAGGACTCCATTATGGTGGTGCCCAATGGAGCAATTTTTCGCCTTGTCCCAATTGAGAGGTACTAGATGGGGTGGTGGGATAGTATACGATTCATATCCAGTACATCTACCGACGAGGCTGAAGACCGTGTCAAAAGGAATTCTCTGAGCTCCTGGATGGTGACTGTGGAGCCTGTTCGGGGTACGATGCCAAAATCGAATTCGGGTACCTCAATGTTAAGATCGGTAAGGAAGGCATCTTTGGAGGATTAGTTGGAAAGCACAGCCTTCACGGCACGACAGTGGATAATGAATCCCGTTTAATCGTCTTTGGAACAGCTCATAATATGTATAGTGAGAAGGAGCAATAGGCTCATAAAAATCCACACAGCAACCTGGCTATCTCGAGATGATCACACCGCCAACCATATTGACTATATGCTGATCGGTGCGAAACAAGCACCAAATAACCTTAATGTGCACACCTTCAGCTGGGCTTACTTCCAGATTTAGAACTCGCCTGTCCAACGAGAAGAAGCTGCGAATGGCCAAAGGGGACTGAACTCCAGATATGTATCTTAGGATGCCTCGAATCGCTAGAGGCTACAAAGAGCACCTAAGCGAGGGACTTTTCGGTACTTCTTCATCTTCGACTAAACTGAACCCAGTATCACAACATCGTCAAGTAGTCGAAAGCGCACTGGGATACCATCCACTCCCAAAACGGAGTCCGCGGTGTAATAATGTTTGTAATTTATAGAGAAAAGGTGACAGAAGAAGCACATCATTGAGCTCTGCAACGAAAAACAAAGGCAGAGAGGGAAGAGTACCGAGGTAGGAGAAGTGAGGACAGTAAAATCCTGCGTAGGAACAAGAGGGTACTCCGAGGCTGAGGGCAACTGGCAGCTGATTATAAAACCGGACGGCAAGCTCTTCGAAAAAGGTAAGGAACCTTAGGATTGTGGATGGATAAGCAGCACTTCCAGTAGCAGTCAATGAAGATGTCATTCCGTCCGACAGTAAGAGCTATTCATAAGCTGATAGATAACAAGCCCGTCAGTTAAGTTGCACCAGTGCGGCTACCAGTTGTAGGTAGGGGGTGTTTTGATAGGATGGATGCACTCAATAATCCATCAAGTATGGGTGGACGAAGGTATGCCCGATGTCTTCAAATGTCCCATTTACAAGAGGGGTAATCACACGCCCTACACCGATTTCGAGGCATGTATCTGCTTAATGTCTCATATAAGATCCGATCGAGGATAGACCAAATCATCACACCAAAACAAATTCTGGAAAAGACCACTGAATTTGGAGTCGAGACACACCATCTTCTATCGACTACAAACCCGCGTAGAGCCATTTATCATCTGCAGCTCTACAAGGGGATGGCTACATTCAGAACCAATTTGGCAAAAAGATGCGATGTGATGTTTCTTCAAGCTTGACTTGGAGAAGATAGTGAGTATGGCTGGAGTCAAAGGCTTGAACAAATCCATCCGCCTGCTGGGATACGCAGGCGATATGGACATAATTGGTCGACCCCAGCGTATCGTAGTAGCGTTTATTGGGGATTCGACTGACTCTTGGAAACCGACGATACTTCGAGTCGGCAAAACAAATAGAGTCAAAACTCCTTATTCGGAAGATAAAATGCATTCTGCATAGAATGTCAATCCTGCCAGTTCTGCTGTCCGACACCGAGTGCTGGCGATAAACAAGAAAGCAGACTAGATAGTGAGCCCTTTCGAGCGAAATATTCTTTGGCGATACAACGGCGTACCATACGAGGAGTTCCAGGATATGGATGTAGTCTAAAAGGTCAAGATACGTCGACTGCATTAGCTCAGCCACAGCGAAAAGGATTCCCTGTTTCCAGGCTCGAGGAATCATAAGAAAGCCGAACCTCAATGTAGCCTGGTGGCGGATCACAGGTGGCTTGATCTGGAAAACTGGAAGCAATGTGGAGGGCAGAGTCTCCGGGTTGCGAGCCTGTTGAGTATGTTAGTATTTTGAAATGAAAAATTCTCAAAATTCTCAAACAGTTCCCATATTGGGGCAAGAACATGTAAACCAATCGTTCAACCAATCATTCATTTATTTCCTGTTAATTTATTTCGCCTACCACAAGCGTAGTGTGAGGCTTGCTCGCTAATTTTTGACTTCAATCAAAGCATTCGCTTATCACCCACTTATTGACTTGAAGAGTATTAACTTAATTCCAAGGACCTCCTCAGGCACAACGTTTACTGGTAATCTACACTCAATAAAGTATAAACGATGTTATTTTATCTTAATCTCCTTTGAGCATTCGTCCTTGGCTTGTCTTACGCAATACCGAGTAAAAGAATTTTCTTATCACATGTCGACAATTTGTATAAAATTAATGAATTCCAGAGCCTTAAGTAGCTTCCCTGTGATCTCTGATTTCCACTGAGATTTACTTATCTGATTGAAGTTGGAATTACGCTTAATCCCCAGAGTTCCACTTGTATCCCATTTATGTTTGTGTTTTTGCAAAATGTTTTCCTGGAAAACAAAGTGTGTTATGGACTCATACGTAATGGTAACTAAGCAATTTTTTAAGTACATACATCCTAGTGATTTGCAGTTAAATTTAAAAAAAACACAGAAGTACTATACCCTAACTCAAGTCCAACAACGTCAGCAGTCGTAATTAACCATTATGTCCCGTTTTGTTTTTGGAAAACTTTTTTTTTCTATGGTTTCTTGTAGAAGAAGTTCGAAAACAAGTTCGAAGAAAAGTCCTTGTATTCAGGGAGGAATAGTAAAAGTTTTCGTAGCAATTTCACAAGTATGGGTCTTGCACAAGCAATTTAAAGAGTTCATTCAAGTGCAGAGTAACACAGGAACTTTCAAACTATGACACTTCAAGTTGGAAATATGGTGATACTCAACCAACATAGTACACGTATTGAAATTTAGCACGTGTTCCGAGAGGGGTTTGCACTTTTATTCAGAAGAGTGCGGTAGATTGTTAGGCTTCCAGCACTGGTGGCAATCGCAAGCAGGTGCACTAAGGAACTTTGCTTTGTAAGGATATTGCAGATACCTACAAAATGTTGCTTGTTATGAATTGCACTTTTGGCTTGTGTTTACCTGAAGATCACAAATTTTTCAAAGGACTATAACATCAGTAAGATCGAAATCGAATTTTAAGACCCTCTCCATAAATTTTAAGGTTTTGAACAAGAAAGTGTCCTACTGAGGTTGGTGATTTATTAATTCCTATGTTATGTATGGAATCAGGTGGTGCTAATTCAGTAGAAAAAAACGTTTACTTGGAGAGTATTTCAAGTCGATTTAAGCTGAGCCTAATTCTTTATTATGGTGCAGCTGATTTGATGAATGTTTTAGTGGGCTAACCTTCGGCGAACCCCACAGGCCGAACCAGTAGGGATGCAGTAAAGTAGAAGGGTTATGATCGCTATGATCCTGATCATAACCTCGACGAACAAAAAGGAAGAGGAAGAAGAGTGGGCTAACATTTGTTGAAAATAAGTCCACGGCTTTAAGAAGCATCCCTCCGATTTTTTTTAATCAACCTACATATGTACATGCATAAATAAATCGACGGGTCTTGAATTACTGTCCCTAAGAGAAATGACTAACAGAAGCTACTTACAATTATCACTTTCCGACAGACTTTTTTACTTCAAATAATCAGAAGACTCACTCCAGCCCAACATTTCCTGCTGTGTGATTTTTACATATGTCATCGAGTAGTCTTTGGCCCAATGAACTGAAACAAGGCACACTACCTCAAATACTCAAATACGAAGGGAAATTATGGTCATCATAGTGGTTATCTTATTTGCCGAAATAAATGTGGGCTGACATTGGAACTGTAGGCGGTCACAATCTTAGGACAGCCCATATCCGTTTTCATATACTGACTATAGTTTGTTCTAGGAGTACAATCTTGCCGGACAACGGCACCTTAGGTATTCCAATCGCTACTCGCAAACTTTAACTTAAGCTGGATGCTATCGAGAGTGCAAATCTTAGGTGGACAAGTGGTTCAACATGTCTAGCGACAAAACAGATTCGGCCAAAGCTGGATCTAAAACGGTCTAAGAATTTGATTTCTCTCAATAGATTGCATATCGGCACCACAATAGGTGTCATCACTGGACACTGTGTAATAGGCAAGCATGCTACAAGGCTGGGCCTCTTTGCGAACGACTTTTGTAGAAGCTGCAGTGATGGGGAGGAGAGGAGGAAACTTCTTTGTTTCTGCCCAGGTCTCTCCCGTAGAAGGAAACTCCACTTAGGGGTTCCCTATTATAACGATATAGGCGACCTGATGAATATTGACATCAAGAGCCTCCTACGCTTCATAAGAAGCTCTAATTGGTTTTAATACGAGTAGGTGGAGGAAGGATTCTCCCATGATCCACGTGGTATCACAACGGACCTCATTGGTCTAAGTGTGCTGGCGACTTTAGCTGGCAGCCACTTCAACCTAACCTAACCTAACAGTACTTACTTCAGTTCACTGATATCTTCGTCATCATCCTTATGATTTTCTAGCCGAACAACATATCAAACGAAGAGAATTAGAGTCAGGAACCTTAGACATCACAAGAAGGATAAGAAAAATGGCAGCGAATGATTTATATCCTGCGGCAAGAGAAACTCTCGAGATATTTAATGCATTTAAGCAAACAGGCATAAGAGTTGGTCGCTCCACGCACTCAACGACCGAAGAGGATTCAAAAACGTTGGGATTGATTCTGGAACCGAAACGGTTTCTATTTTAATGAGTGGAAGGTCGATTGCTTTGTACGTCTTTCTATTTATAAATTTTGCTCTCAAAATACGGTGAAAAATAATAGACTCACACCAAAGCGTTTGAAGGATTGAAGAACAAAATTTATTACCATGTTGAAAATAGTATCAAAAACGACTTTATGAGATGAATATCATCCATAACTGATTTAAATTTTTCTTCTTCTTCTTTTTTTTTTTTGCTAAATACCGCTTGTGCCGATGATTGCAAACTAAGCAGGACTCAAATGGTCAAACTAAAGAATTTTACCGTCTTTATTCACGTTCTTAGTAGAGTGCCACAGGGATCACAACTAGGGCGTTTACATTTCATCGCATTTGAAAATATTGTCGTCCAACAAGAATTTTAATCGCATTCAAAAATTTATTGAGATAGTCGTGAACGTATTCGCTGATTAATTCCATTAATTTGTAATAAACCCAAGTGAAGGTCTGCAACGAAGAACGAACTTGCTACTTACCGCGAGCATCAGGTCGATACTTACATATGTATGACATACCCATTAAGTGACCTGAAATCCACCCTGAATATTGAAGAAGAAACTCAACGTGTTTGCCAACTATGCATTTTCGGTAGGCATCACAAAATGCACTTAAAAACGGAGTTACTGTCTGAAATAGTTGGCAAAGTCTATGTCTCTTCGCCGTACAACTGAACTGGGATAGTCAGACTTTTGTATAGAATTCCTGGCCCAAAGAAACAGCGATTGGCATAGGTGAGTCTTTGCCTGATTTCTTCTCTGACGTTGGTTGCGGAGTTCAAAGACAAAGTGCCTGAAAACCTCAAGCTAGTACGATACTGGGAGTCCTTTTTGGTGAACAGCATACATTTTATATGCCAATTAATCACCGTCTAACCCATCTTTCCGCTAATGTTGGTTGGGAGGTACTTACAATCCTTTCCATTTTATATATTGAAGAAATAGCATTATAGTGTGTTACCTTGAGTATGACCTTTCTGGACATCAAATTTGAAGTCGATGAGTAGGCGGGGGCTATAGATTTTGTGCGCTTGGGTTTTCTCCAGTATCTGCCGTAATGTGAAAATGTGGTCAATGGTGGACTCGCCCCATAACTGGTTGTTGACCAGCAGTTCTAGGCATTCACCCAATATGTAGTTTGAATAAAATGCCTTGAGTGCAAAGCTAAGAAGAGTCATGCATCAATCGATAGCGGAACTTACAGAGTCGCCCATGATCAGGCAAACTATGTTCAGATTCAATTCATCTCCTTCAGTTTTGAAAAGTTTGGCGGCTAGCCCATCAGCTCACTCAGCTTTGTTGTACTTAAGCTTAGGTGTAGCTATCTTTACTTCATTTTGATCGAGTTGGTGGGACTCTAGACTACAATCTTCATTGTTTAATGGATCATACAAGAGAAGAAGATCATCATCGCCGTTTAACAGTCTGCAAAAATGTGCGCGTACAAGTACAGCGAATGCTTTATAATTCTCCCATTTTTACTGCCTTGCTACTGCACCGCTCATGGGGTTAGCTAAATGCTGGTTTTGTTTTGTGGAGACGTGTATGCGCTGTGTTCTTTATATTTCAATCGACGCTTCTTTTACCCCACCGGCGGTCTCCAGACGTGGGAACCGTCTTTGCGCATACAAGGTAGAGTAGTCTTGGACGGCGCAATGTCCCTCCCATATCGTCAGTACCAACCGCAAATCTACTACTACATCACCCTGTCTGTTCCTGCAAGTGTTTGTATAGTTTAAACAACAGTGTTCCTCTTTCTTCGCGATACGTGATTCACAAGTATTAAGCATGAATATCTTGCCTTTCGAAATTTTAGAATTTTAGGAGGAGGGTATGTCCTTTGAGGTACTATATAAAAAATAGATTCTTCTATAAAACATCTACGCCTACTTGCGGCACTAAAAACTCAACAGAAATAATGTCTGTAAAGAGTCAAGCGTAACCAGAGGACTCTGCATTATAGATAGACAAACACAAAGTTGGCGACATTGGGAGGAGAAAGAATCTACAGTGGGTTTCCTTTAAATGTTTTTTGAGTGAATTTCTATTCCCACTAAAATCTACAATTTCATCGGGATACATAAGCGATTCTTGGAGAAGCTGGGGTCTGCAATCACTCACGCTCCAAGGGAGTTCATTAAGGACCTCTTGGAACTAGCCCCCTCCCTCTCCTCACCACCTCAAATTTTTCCCAAAACAATGCTGTCACACGGTAGATATTGTCCTTAGTCCTCGCGCATAACATTTTTATTCAATCGACTACAATCTCCGCCTTTGGCACATAAATATATGAAGAAGGATTGCCACGGATAAATTCAGGAGAGCTGAAAAGTATCTCTTGAAGTCAAACACGATAAAGCATTGGTGTTGTTAATGCCCGACTTCCCATGAGAGGATGTAGCCATTGCGTCAATAGGACCTAGAAGCTGTATAAATTATTCTAAAAGAGCTTTTCGTTGCGTCCTTTTCTTTTAACGGAAATGATTGTATCGCTGAATTGAGCAATTTTCATGTTTTACGTTACCGTTCGTATAGCAATAAGGATTCTAGAATCTAATTTTAGATTCTTCGCCTAAGCAGTAGTTTTTTTTTTTCCTTTTTTTCCTTTTTAAACGGTTCATTGCTGATGTTTCCTGTTCTCGTAATGAAACACTTAAATCACAGCAGGATGCGCATTATTTCGTCTTACTACGCTCTACCTCAAGGATATCTTTTTTTTTTTCCTTTTTCAGGATGGAATTTAATGCCCCCTGGGGAGAATTATGTGTGACGAATGTATTCTGAAAATGAGATTCCAAAACTCATTAGGGAGCTAATCGTTATGGAGTGAGTGTTGTCTTTATTGTAACCGCGTGGTATTGAATGTCACCTCAAGTGGATGTATTGTAATCGAGGGCTTGGAAGGCGTTTTTAAAAGGTAGGATTGAAAGGAAATTTCACATGAGGTGAGAGCAATTTAAGTGGGATGACATCTTATTCAACCTTTAACTGGGTATGGGATGGATAAGTTAGGGACTGATTTCGCCTACATCTACGAATGTCATATGTGAACCCAGCAAATGACGTAAGAAAAGGGACCTTTCCCAAAAGGCGTGGGTCTGCACACCTCTTCTTATGAAAAATCTCACAAGTGGGGGGGTTAAATGTAGGCAGATGTGCATATCAAGGAAAAGTTCTCTAGAACTGTAGAACAATATTGCCGGTACCTCAGGGTGTTCAAAAATTCCAAAAGTGGACGGTATATGTACAAATTTTCTTCTATGAAAAGGATTTTTGTGAAACGTTATCTATTTGTATCTCGAGGACGTTGCGAAGAATGTTTGTCTCCCTAGAATATTCAATGAATATGCAATTGCATCAGTGAACAAATATCAATTTCGGATGCAATACCATTAGTTTCATCGTTTGGAGATGGTTCAACCAGGAGTAGACAAAAAAGGAAAATAATAAAATTTGAAATTTCCTTCAAACAATGTCGCTTGTCGAATTCATTGCTTTGTAATGGAAACGTCTTTGGTGGAAAGAAAAATTACATTTTTATTGCCAACGGAAATCGCATAAAAGTTGGCGCATCATATTTCCAATTGATTTATATTGAGTGGAGATGATTGTCTGAATTGCGTTTCCTTCGAGAAATGCTCTTAAATTTGTACTGGTACTGTACTTGGCAACAGGTGTTGCTTTTATGACATCCGAGTGAATTCAAATACAAATAAGGGTGTAGTATATCTGATAGGTAGCCACTTGGAAACGAAATATAAATTGATGATGATAGCTATGTCAATGTATCTGCACTCACATACAAGGCACCTGATGAAGGGGCCAGATTTGAATCAGTTGAGAGTCAATCAATCGTTCTGAAGGCTCATTAAAAAAAAATATTTTCTAAGGACTGGGGCAGATGGATCACACTACCACAGCAGTGGTCACACTACCATTGCAGACGAAAACTGATCACCAAACGCCATTTGAGGCAACAATCCTCTGAAGGGCAGTTTGTGCAGATAAAAGGGCTGTCAACTCGAAAAGTATTTATTTACATGGCGCTACTGCCCGTGGAGATCAGAAACTCTTCCACTAAGCATCTCCAGTCTTTTCATATCAACCTCCAGTTTTGCACACTTAACTAACTCCGTTTCCAACTGTGCGCTTCATCTAAGGCTGGGTCTTAGAATCGTCAGGCAGACGCGCTGGATTTCATGCTCTCTGGATTCATATATTTCGGGCTAAATCAATGTCATTTCAAAGCCGTGAAGTTCTTCATTGAATCTTCACATTCGTCATAAGTCTTATGTAGAGTCTTCAAAAGATTTATATCACAGTTGCCTTCTTATTCCAAAGAGTGGTTCATATCCATTCAACAGTCTGCAGGAATTTTAAAAACCAGAAGCACCATCTCTGATGGCCTTTTGGTCTTCCACATTTGCCTCTGGCGGCAAAGATTGATTGCTGGAGATTGAGTGATACTCGATTGGGAATTGCTCCGGCGATCTCTTGTTATTATAGCCATTCGGGATCTTCTCAATTCTCTGCAGCATCAATCAGTATTTAAAAATGCTCCATGATTGCGTTCTATTGCAGTATGGTTATGCTCAAACCAGTCTTACTTTTAGCCGTTAGAGAATTGTACGACTCTTTTAATGAACATTTCTGAAGACATCGGGCAGGCTTTGGAGAAGCACGATGTGACTTTCCACATTGGACTTATGACCTGTGGACTTATGGCCTGTGGACTTACGACCCTGCGCCTTCACACTCTGCTGGACTTTTCCGAAGTTTTTACACTGTCAACCAATTTTTTGCTAGAGTCAAATACATTTTCTTATCTTTTCTTTAAGTCGATTTCACTCCATAACATTTACCAGACATCTGATATCTGAGTTTATTCCTCTAAATAGAGACGTCACACAGGGTTCGATTTCTGTTCCATTACTTTTCACAATCTAGATAAAAATAATCCACTACTGCCAGTCTTATTTATTTTTGAATGAAAAGTTTTTGGCCTGGAATACAACAGCCTTCCAGTTCTCTATATCCAATGCCTAGTGTAGACGACTATTTAGAGTCAAAGTAGTCGTTGGGCTTTTGCATATTTTCTTCGAAAGAACCCAAAACTCGCTCAAATTATAGTAGGAACGCTGTCCAATGATCATTTTCCACTGTGGTTTCATTTGTGGAGTTTATATTTGCTCCGGAGCAGGTGAACTGTTTATGTAACTCCAAGTTGTAGCTGTGGACATTTTGTCATTTTGTGGGCTGCCTTTATCTTCCAAAAGGAGTTGTTGGAAATGTAGTTTTTGCTTACAAACAATATTGGTGTAAGCCAAGGACCTTCCAGCTCAATTGTAATTTTACCCGTCAAATAGTACTTAGCCCTGGTTTATTCAGGGGTTCGACTCCACCTCTCTCACAGAATTTATTTCTTTGGTCGGCATGTTAGTCACCATACCACAGAGTTGGTAGATATGCAAGGAACTCTATGTACATACACAAATCTATCTGTGACAGTTCAAACTCCACTTGTAGATGCACAACGTTCGTCCTAACACTGGAGAGAAAAACTATAACCTACACACTGGGGGGGAAACTTTACTTACCATCATTTAATCAACTCTATTGAACTTTCCCGCGCATGAAAATTGTTATCTCTAAGATACGATCTTCTTATTTTATTCGGTTGACCATGTAGATAAAAATGAAAATGTGTTTACTTCAGCTTTGACCTCATCTCAGTACAACCGATACCATTCATCTCAACTTTATTTCATTTCAAATCGGAATTACCCTAGGAAGCATACATATGTGCGTTTGTATACCCGCATGTAGGCAGAAAATGACAATTTTACGAGAGTGCTACAATAGATTTTCACGCTTTCAGATATCAAATATGAAGCAAATAATAAAACTCCACCAACAAAGGCCACTTTTACGAGAGGAGCTTTCATTTTTCCTGAATTCCTATCGCAGAATATTTAAAGGTGTCTCTTTATGCTTCCATTAAACCGCTACAATGATACCTTCATGAGTGTACCACCATAACCAGGTTAAGAATTACGAGGTAACATTTTATTTTACGAGATTTTTATTCGTAACAAAATTATTTGAGGTTAACAGGAGCTCCTAAAAAAAGCGAAGAGCCTTTTAAGGAATAATAACATTCGGGTGTGAATACTAATAATGAAAATAGGATGCAATGGTAAATTGTTAACAAAAGCTCGAAGAAGTAGTATCCCGCGGTAGATGTTGGTTTGCTAACTAAGGAAAAGAGCCAACGTTTTGAAGCTCTGGCAGTAAGGCGTATTCTCACGCATTGTCATCAAGACAGAAACTGCGAAAGGAAGAGGGCGAGTAGCCTACACATGTATATATATCTAGCGTAAAATAACAAATTAAGTGATGAAGGGCTTGTAACTCAGTAAGGAGTGAGTGAGGAGTGAATGCTTCGAAAAGCAACGAACTAGGTACAAAAGGTTGATGACTCCTGGCTATTTAAGTAAGATTACGATAGAATTCTGGAAGAAAATCCTGAAAACTCCAGATTCCTTCAATTTGTACGGGTACGGAACCGATATGTTGGCACTAAAAGGAACAAAATGCGTGGATGCTTCCTAATGCGCGTCGCCAACAAGAAATTATGTTTTCCTCGGGTAAATTTGGTATGGGCCTGTTGAGCACTCTAACGTTGCGTACAATATCCATTCGAATCCTTTTAGCGACCACATATTGTCGGCCAGATCGGACCAAGGCAACCACCGAAAGTTGTCCTACTTTTACTGTCCACGGCTCACCGAGGCAGGCAACGCAAACACAGTGCAGGAACATGTAGTGCTTACATGGCTTCGGTGACTGCAACGAAAAATACGTACCATAAGATCAGTTGGGCTGTATCTGGCAGGATGTGAATGTCCAACCAGATTGACCATTTGGCTATTAACTGACATTGTAGAAGTTGTCTTTAATACACCCGAAATAAGAGCCTCACCTTTTCGAAAATAGTGCGTATTCACAATCTTATGACAGTCATTTCGGTCTCTGTAATGCATCTGTGCCTATTTTACCGACAGGCTTTTGAGTTCCTTTACTGGGGTAGAGATCATCTTGCCGAAGAAGTTGAAATGATCAGTAACTGAGTTCACCCCAGTGTCGAAGATCACTGAGGAACTGTGATAGGTTAGGTTAGGTTATGGTGAAGTGGCTGCCAGCTAGGAGTCGCCAGCACATTTAGACCAATGGTAGGTCCATTGTGATAGCACGCGGACCATGGGAGAAAGCTTCCCTCTACCTACTCGTTAAAACTAATTTGAGCTTCTTATGAAGCGTAGGGGGCTCTTAATGTCAATATTCATCAGGTCGCTTGTATCGTAATAATAGGCAGCTCCTAAGTGAGGCTTCCTTCTACGGGAGAGAGCTGAGCAGTAACAAAGAAGATGAGGAATAGTTTAAGCCTCGTCGTTATCCATGCAGCCTCTACAAAGGGGCCTAGCCTTGTAGCATGCTTGCCTATTAGACAGTGTTCAGGGATGACACCTATTGTGGTGCCGATCTTTTGAGAGAAATCAAATTCTCAGAGCGTTTTAGATCCAGCTTCGGCCAAATCTGTTTAGTCGCTAGACATGTTGATCCACCTGTCCACCTAAGATTTGTACTCTCGACAGGATCCTGCTTAAGTTTAAATTTGCGAACAGCGATTGGAATACCTAAGGTGCCGTTGTCCGGCAAAATGGGTATAGCTGTTTCTATTCTGGCGAACTCTAGAGTCTAGAGTTACTAAAGAATTTATAGAGGTCGATTCCAGGGATTCGATTGCTGCTTGGCTATCTGAAAAGATGCGAATATCTCTGGCAGATATCACGTTTTTCTGAAGCCAAGATAGAGCTTCTTTAATCGCCATTATTTCCGCCTGGAACACGCTACAATGATTTGGAAGACGGAAAGAGAGCTTAAGATGAAGCATCTCAGAGGAAACGCCTGCACCAACTCCGTCTTTGGTGGAACTGTGATATGACAAGAGCAGCATGGCACATGGCTATATGCGGAGATGTAAAAACGAGTCGAAGGGTGTATGTAAATCACTAAAATCTAAATTAGAGCCGCCTCGGCGGTACAAGGAGGGGCAAGGAAGTACAGCAGAGAGTATGGTATGACAATCGTAACCTCAATACCCACTCTCCAGGCCTAATGGTAGTTCCATGGGGAGTGTAATTGGAGCGTGTAGAGCCGATGAAACTGCTGCACCAAGAAGGAGTTGTGTAAAGTCTCAGTGCTTCCGGGATTTGGTTGCTCTTTTACGAAAAAGAAAACATTGGCTGGTTTCTTCCTGATCAGAGATGAAGATCATCTCAGAAGATAAAAGGAGCATTACTTCAAATTCAACTGAACCATCGTAGCTCTCATGGCAACAAGTTCTTGAATACGCACTGGTCCTTCGAGAACTACAGAGATTTCAACCTTCAAGAAGTATAAAGCATGATGGTGGTCTTTTTGCTACCATATAGACTTTTTACAAACAAGGAACACATGGGAAATCGAAAGCTTCTTGGAATTAAACAAAATAAGCGGATGATCATTAACCTGAAGAAAGGATGTTCAAAAGAGTGTGGTAACTGGGCAGGGACTTGCGTGCTTCCTGTAGTATCGTGTGCATACTTGGTATCGAACAAACAGGCTTTCTGCTCTCCTCCTTTGAGCAGATGTACACATTGTGGAATATAATAGAGTAATACCTCGAGTACAGGTCCTCAATTCACATGCTTTTTATCCACTTCAATAAGGCTAGCGGGCACTGTACAGTAGTTAATTGGCTTGGATCACTGAGCGGAAAGTTCGAAGTTGGAGTCCTTGTTCATGGCCCAAAAGCTATGAGGTAAGTCCCTTCGATTTGTACGACAACGTAACACTCACAACACGAATGGCCGCAAGAAGCTATGCGCAGGACTATTACAACAAACGTTTAGTTTGTGTTGTGACTAAAAAAATGAGGTACTCCGCAATAACTAGAGTCCTTTCGATATTCTCCCTAATGTTCTTCAAGCTTAAGTTTTCCAGTGCACAGTCAAGCAGAACTTATTTGGGTCAATCCATATTTCACTACACCTCAATGCTTATGTTACCCTATTGATTCCTAATTGGGTAATCAGAGCCTTTCTTGCCGTTCCCCAGTAGTTCTGTGAAACTATGTTTAAGTCGATATAAATTGCATATTCCCACATAAAGTGCTCAATTTAAGGAGCAGCCTCTTCAAGTAGTATTTCAACCTCCTCCTACATATTCGAAATAAGCTCTCAGAATGCATTACACCATCCTTCACCATTGCCAGCAGCAGTTTCAAGTTTTCTGATTTTAAGGGAAACCAAGAAACTTCAAAGCTGCATTCTCCAACATCTACGTAAGGACACAGCTATCACTTGAAATTCACATGCAGTACAACAATGAGAACGATGAATTCCTAGAGTACGACATGCAAAGTAGACTAGGAATTGTGGAAAGTTAAGAAATCGGAAACTGTCGGGACATAAGTAGATACGTACACGAGTATGTGCGATAAAGGATGAAGCACATAAATTCAAACATGCGAATAAAATTCTCCATTTTATCATGCTAATGAAGCATTTCATTACTGCGCTACAGTGCGTGGGTGATACTTTTTGAAATGTTAGATAAACTGTTTGCAGATGATATTAAATGGAAGATGCAATAAGCGAATGATGTTTATTATTATATGACTTCATGGGAATGGATCTATCGGGAAATTTCGCATAGTCCTTGTGACATAAACCAATGTAGGGTAGGTAGGTAGGTAGAGGTGGCTGTTTCTTTAGATAGAAACACAATTAGCGCTAGAATGCGCCGTTTTGATGCAACAAAACTCATGTAACCTGGTTGTAGAGAAGTTGTTTTCGGTTGAGGCGAGAGATAACCTACACCCATCCTGTCCAGTTCAGGTAGAGGATGAGGGCTCCAATCCTTCTGTCAGATATCTCTCTCAGGTCGTCCAAGAAAGGTTTACCTAGAGTACGTTGTCGGGTTCTCGCCAGGGCCGGACACCTGCAAAGAAAGTTAGCATCTCTGCAGATGCAGCAGAAGGTGTGGTGGGGGATACCAAGCTTGGCTGCATGGTCAAGCAATGGCAATATCTGGTCTTGATCTGCCTAGTAGCTCATTTCATTAAGGTTTGCAATAGCTGGGCCATGTCTTTCTTGATATAGTACAGCTAGAAAGCGTGGTCCAACCTAGGTTGGCCAGCTTTAGGAAGTGATTGTGTCCTGGGACCCAGATGAGGGCGATATCTGATTGAGCACCAAGTTTGTTTAGCCCTTTCCGGCATTGATCTACCAGTTTTGAGGATGTGATAGCTGAATCAATTGCTTTGATAGCAGCTTGGCTATCAGTGAAGATAACAAGATTATGGCTCGATGTTAAGAGAGTGTTCAGTGATCGGCAGGCCTCACGAATCGCGAGAAGCTCTGCTTGAGAAACACGTTCACGAGACAAAACGCCTGAGAAAACGCCAGCGCCGACCCCACAGTCCATTTTCGATCCATCCGTATAGATAGTAGCATCAAAATCTTTGACTAATTTACCGCTCTTCCATTCCACTCTGGTTGGAAAGATGACAGAAAAACGTTTTCCGAAATCTAAAGTTGGGGTTTTATAAACGATCGAAGACGCAACCAGGTTGTTTGGTACCGTCTCCAGAGCTTTACTATCGCCGTAATGCATAGCAGTCCAGTACCCAGATTCTCTGAGCCGGACTGCGCAACATAAAGCTGTATCTCTAATGTGAAGTTCAAGAGGGAGCAGGTGAAGGATCACAGTAAGAGCATCTGTTGGACAGAGCACCCGTGGATCCTATGCATGCTGGTCTTTGAACTTGTTTTACTCTGTTGATATTGTACTTCTTGCTCAAGGCAGGCCACCATACGACAGCTCCGTAGGTGAGAATTGGACATACGACGGCTGTGTACATTCAGAGAGTCATTGTTGGCTAAAGACCTCATCTGTTTAATATTTAGCTTCCAACTAAGTTTAGAGTCGAGGATTGTGCCTAGATATATTGCACTAGAGGATAAGGAGAGTGGCCAGCAGTTCAGTTTGGGTGGGGTGGAATTGTGTATTTTGGTCTTAGTGGCAAATAGCATCAGATCAGTTTTATCAGGGTTTATACCAAGGCCACAGCTCGTGGCCTATGATAGTACTAAATGCAGAGTATGTATATACACTTCAAAAAGTTGTTAAACATTTTTTTCTTTGTGCTTTTTGGTGCTCGGTTTCCCCGATAAACCTATTTCACCCAATTTCAAGGATAATCAAAGTCACATGGACGATTCAATTAAGATTTATCGTTGAGTATTTGCATCGTTAAAATTTTCAGTTTCCATCCTATTTATCTCTTTCAAAGCTGACCTGATCGAGTGAATCCGGTCCGTGTTCTTCAGTGTCTGAATGTCAAAACGATAACAGGATCCACCATCTCTTAAAGAGATCACAACAAAGTGGACCCTAATAATGTTCGGTTGAATTGCCGATTAATTTTTTTTATGATTTTTATAGTCTCCCGCATTAGAAGGACACAAAATAATTTTTAAGCCAAGCAGGATGTGTCACTAATTAGAACGATGATGTGCTGAGTGTGGCAGTTCGCTCTATCCTGCCTGCACTGCATGTCATCAGGGCTTATATCCATCGCTTGAAGACACAAGGACTTTTCGGATAGAATCTCGTTTACCATCTCATAGCACCGGGGGTGGTATCAACTGAACGAAGTATAAAGCTTCAACAAAATTGTAGGAGCGGAAAAGAAATCCGAGACAACTGATCCACAGTATCAAAAGAAAAATGTCTTGTTTGTCCATTTTATTGGAATTTGCTCATCCATGTATGTAGGCAAATCAGTAATGAAAAGTTTACGATATCACCAGTCACCACATCAGCATCAAAGATCTTCCACCACCTGATAGGGGTGAAAGCTGGAAATTCGGTGAGAAAATGTTTTGCAGAATACCTAGTTACCCTCCCAAAGGCAGCGCAGATAGCTTATGCAATTAAGCCTTGTACATTGAGGGTCATACCGCATGGAATTTTGTTCTTATGCAGCTAACTTCAAAAGATACTCTGACTGAGGACACAGGAAAAATTCAGAGAAATTCTCTTCTGGGTCTTCCCTAGCAATTTCATTGAAGATCTCATATCTGTGGATCCCAGTGTGGACCCCTACAAAATCAAAAAGCTCATAACACTGACCGACCAAATTGGTGGATTTTTTGCATAGTAGATATGTCTGTCCTTACAGACTCAGATATGCCGACCACTCTGCCTATTTATTTCTTGCAATATTCATATTTTTGTAGTTTCTCCACTTGGAAGACAGACATATGTTTTCCTAATGAGGAGTATATTCTAATTTTATCGACTTCAATGTATACATCAGGACCACACCCTCGAGCTTAAATTTATGTAACAGCCAAAGTTCTCATGTCATTGCGTCAGCCGCCATATCCATGAGACCCGCAGATAGGTTAGGTAAATAGGTGCCCTTGTTCACAGGATTGTCAACGGCTCACGTAGACCACTAAGAGTCCATTGTGCCCAATATTTAAAAACCCTGGGAACCTAAATATTAATCTTCGACCGCTAAGTTAAACCACCCAGCTAAATGTATGAATCTCAGGAGTTTGCTTAGCTTCTTTTAGTGGCGCTGGAGAGTCACGAAGGATTAGACGAACGGATTCTGTTTCGCCTTGATCCCTGCAGGTGCCGCAGTAGTCATTGTGCGGTAATCCTAGCCGTGCTGCGTGCTTACTTATCACACAGTGCTCTGTCACAAAACCAACCGCTATTCGGATATCCCTTCGACTTAGTTCCATGAGGAGCTCTTAAGCGACCCTTCTCTGGCTAGTTCGTCCGCTTTTTCGTTACCGAAGATACCGGAGATAAAGCCGCAGATAAGTATCGAGCTAGTAGCTTTCTCGGTGAGTAGCCTCATGTCCTGCCGAAACCACCCTTGTATCGCCAGAAAACTGAGAACACTTGGGCTGTTTGCAGCTCAATATGATTTGACTAAAGGAGTTTCTTCCTCAAAATTCCTCCTGACAATGTAGGACAAGATCCTCATTATGGTAAAAAAAAAATTGTTTTGGATGACCATGTTGATGTTGATGCCAGAGCAAATAGGGTCGCCCATGGGTGTAAGGGAATCTCTGTGTGTATGGCTAGTGAAGTTCCATCCGGGTACAACAATTTGCCTTAGATTTTCCACGCCATTAGGAGTGACCTTCATTTCAATACTAAATCTGTGTGACGGAATTAAGCAGCTTTTAATAAAATTTACTACTACTATCGGTTTGTCGAATATTTCCCATTGGATGGACCTAGAAGAAAAAAGGTTCGGTGTTTGCTGAATCTAAAATCTTGTAGTCTGATGCCTTGGTACCGACTGATGTATGAATAAACTACGATATCTTAACGTCCTTCGATGATGGCCAGTTTTAAATGAAACACTTTCGACTCTGAGCTTTGACTATAGCATCCACTCATATCGTGGATGTGAGATTCCCCAAGTACTGCACATAGAACATAGCTTTTTAGCTCTCCGGACAGCGCAAGTGCCTTAATTTATTCGTGATTTTTTGAAACGTACTTTTTTACACTTCTTAATCGAAAATTGACAAAAATGGTCAGTAAGCAACGCCATGTCGGATACCCAGGTGACAATTTTGACGGAGCTATGTGTTCAGTCATTAGTAGACCCCAAATATAATGATGTTCACTTACTCTCCTATCTGTCTCCGCCCAGTTTTTTTTAATAATTTTTCGCTTCGCCCTTGAGCGCAAGGACACTACGACCAAAGAAGATCTGTTATACCATATGCCAATATGTTTTCAACAGCAATTCTACATTCCATTAGGAAGGCGAGAATTGCTGCTGCGGAGGAGTTCCTTAGATCACTTTGCAAAATGCTTCTCGTAATGTCGCACAGAGCCACACCCTCACATAGTATGTGTTTTGCGGTTTCATCCTGTTCTAGACAGGGGAGGCAGATGGTATCCTTAGCGATGTTCAATTTATCGAGGTGGTGATTGAGCTGACAGTGACTGGAAAGGTAGCTTACAAGAGTGCTTATGTCGTCTCCAAAATTTGACGATATGTCTTACTTTTTATAAAAGGGTCGGACGACACTTTTAGCCTGTCTAAGTCATTGCATGTTGCTCCAGTGGGATGTACACATACCGCTTTCCCATTTCATTCAGCTTATGAAAATGCCTAAAAATATAATTTTCTATGTATTGGTTAGATCTATCGAAAGGACATGGCACAATTTTTAAGGTCTACTCCCATTATTTCTCTACGTTACAAACATACCCTAGATGGATGGGATGTACAAACCAAACTCTGGACATAGGACGTACACATGAGTAAGTTGAATATTTAATCAAACTGTCAGCAGAATAAAATGAACTTGTGACTTCAGAAGAAGCTAAAGTTAAAGTTGATAATAGATAATAATAGAATAAAGAAAAGAAAAGACTCAGTACACGTATGCAGTACCGTGCGAAAGTTGCAGACTTATCCGTTGTCTCAAGCCATATGGAACATTAGCTCGCATGACATATTAAATTGAAAACTCGAAAGTTAAATTGCTTCTATGCTACACACAGCAGCTATTCCAGGTCATCTCCATGACTGCCATGATGACTTGATCATCTTTTCCCTCATTTATGGTCAAATTGGCTGAAAAGTTTTCCTTATGAATAAGAGTACCTATGTATGCTGGCTGTGAGTCTATTGTGGAACTAATTGTGTGCTTGTCATAACCTTATCATTGTGACCCTTTTCAAAAATTTAAGCGACATATGTTTGAATACTGGACAGAGGGGACGGTTGAGGGTTACGTTATCTTATGTTCATGCTTTAAGGATAAAAATGATTTGAAATGAAAATGTGAAACTGACAGTTTTTTTGGATTACATTTACGAAAGTACTTCGAAATGAATTATGGGAAAATGGTTAACAATATTTAAAAAATATTGTATATTGGCTGAGGAGAAGAAAGGCAGCCGCAAGAATTGCAATAGATATGGCATCGCACAAAGAGACCTACACGCGGAGTGATATCCCTGCGATGAGTACGAAGTCGTACAGAAGAAATATGGAGGCGGTCTATAGAACCAATGTCTTGAGAACATGCAGCGCCTTTCGAACAACCTCTTACGACGCGGCATGCGTAGTGGCTGGAATGGTGCCAATAGACCTCCACGTTAAAGAAGCGTAGCGGAAATATCGTGCCAACAGGACAATGGTGTCAGCAGCGACGGGTTGAAGTGACACTGAAGTATCACCAGAAGTAAGCCTCGAGGAATGGCAAGAGAAATGGATATCGTCTGACAGAGGCTGATGGACGCAAAGATTGATCCCCAACATAGACCCATGGATTAATAGGAAGCATGGAGAGCTCAACTTCTACCTGACACAGATGCTTACTGGTCATGGATGTTTCAAAGCTTATCTCCATAGATTTGGACACGAAGACAACCCTTATTGCCCAACGTCCACTGAAGCGGTCGAAGATGCGGAACACATTATGTTCCGCCGGGACGACACCATGAAGAGCGTAACTGGCTGGCGAATAGACTGGGCGTGGACTTAATGGACTTAACACCAGAGAACATCACCAAACATATGCTGAGGACGCAAGAAGCTTGGGAAGCAGTAAGCGAAACTGTGGCTACCATAATAAGGGAGCAAAGAAGACAAGAGCGACAGCGAAACGTGGCGCAGCTTTAGAGCTAACCAGCCCCGCGAAGTAATACCTAACGGCAGTTCCGCGGGGATAGTGGTTGAAGTGTGCAGGGTGTGGGTTAGTACGTAGGCGTATTCAGGTTTGCGAATCGTGCATGCTAGTGACCCGGGTTACTGGTATCTTTAGAAGATTACACATCATTTGGCGCAACCATAAAAAAAAAAAAAAAAAACGGAGTGATATCTCCAAGATCAACGCATACATCCACTGAAAAAAATTAGAGCTACACATCTATGTATTTAACTCAAGTCAGGAATGATGTAGGGTCTGTCTAAGCTAGTTAGTCCCGGAAAAGTGGATCATGCAATGTTCTCTTGCTGACTTTATGACAAAAAGAAGAACGACACCTGCTGGAGGAGAAACTGAGTATGAATGTATGTATATCTAGACAACATCATCATGCAGCAGAAGGACACTGCCGATAGGACCGACTACGAAATGCAGTGCAGATCACGATGACGATCACTGTTTCAAGCTCCCTTCATTTTCTAAAAAAAAAAAATACAAATACTTAGCGCATCAGACGTATATGGTCCGGGGCCTAGCTTCTCGCGACCATTCGTGTTCTGCGTGCTATATTTTTTCACACCAATGGAAGGATCCTACAGTTTAGGACCATGTCCGAAAGGAAAATTTAGAAGCTTTCTCATGGCAGTCATCACTCTCAGACGTTTGTCAGACATTCGCGAGAGGTGGGACCGTGAAAAACTTTTAGGTGTTCTCTGGGATTCGAACCTCCCGCTTAGCGATCCAACGCACTAACCACTTGAGCCACGGCGCCCTTCATTTGCTAGTTTACAAAAATTCGTTAAACTGGAATTCTAAGGGATAGCAAAAGCTATCAGGAAACAATTGCTGCTGTAAACCAAAATGATCGCTAAGACTTAAGAACCTTAACACTCGGAAAAGGATTTTGAAAGTTCAACTCACTCAAGAGCTTAAGTAAAATTACCATCGTTATCGAGATCCTGTGTGGGCCTCATATGAGTTACAAAATGATATAGATTTGGTTAACTATGTCCGGGCCTATGTCAACAAACGCAACTATAGAACTATAGAAAATCCACACGTAGTCAAAGAGAAGTCAATACATCCTCAAATAATGTTTGATCGTTTTGGAATAACAGCATCATTAGGCCCTACTTTTTTGAAAATTAATCTTGTAACAATAATCTGATCTTTTGTGCCCACAATTGAACGATCTGGACTTGGGTGGACTTTGGTTCTAGCAGTACCGGTCACAGTGCCAAGCAATCGATATTTTTTGACCAACGTTTGGTAATCATTTCACCAGCCAATTCGGAGGAGTTCCTTCGCCCCCACGAAGCTGGTATTTGACGTCGTTGGACTTTTTATGGGGAACTGTTAAGGTCAGTTGACTCTTCACAAACAATTCACACACTTAAGTAAAACATTTGTAGACGCGCCAAATTGAGCTAGAAGTAATCAATAATGTACTGTACTATTGGATGGACAGAACTACTTCCAGTGACAGGACTATTGCCAAGCCAACTGAGGCAGCCATTTGAATGAAACAGTTTTTATACTCGCAGAGCTACAATCATTGAAAAATATTGAAAAATATCGAGCGGTGTTGTTTTAATAGCAGTTTCAGAAAGAAACCGAATGGCCCATCCTTTCACTGTTCGGGATCCTTCGCCGTACTCACCTTTAGTTTAAATTCCAAGACTAACGCATAGGAGATACCATTCAGCACTAGTTAGCAAAAGCTGAATTCATCAGACTGTCATTTCAGTGAATAAATTTGCACCGCCATGTGTAGACATTTGATAAACAACATCAGACTAGGCAAATGGAAGGATTCCATAAGCCTGAAGGAGCCAACAAAGAGTTTCCACCAAATCTTCACAGTTTCTGTGCCTTTTTCAAGTGTTCTCTCAAAATTGTGTCCGTAACATAGTGCCATTCAACAATGAGCATTTGAATCCTTTCGGTCACCTATCAATACAAGCTGACGATTTTCATGCAGACCAAATGGTACTTCAGAATAGCTGTGGTACGGTACACACAAATAGAATGGTTGCCTAAGGAGTTTCGAGTTTTCCAAACTAGTTTCCGGTATTCCTTGTTAGCTGGTGTGGTGTGGTTTTGGTTTCCATTGTGTGTTCGTTGACGGGAACTTCAATTCAATGCCAGTTATTCGATTCGTTCGGATAGTACAAGTTGTATCAGACTTCCGTTTGCTCATTAATAACACATCAGATGAGTATGTGTGTGTACAGAATACATTTCTGGCTTTCGCAGCACTTGCTGTTATTAAAAGAATAACTGATGCATATGCATACTTTGAAAAAAAAAGAAACCTGAAAGAATGAGTTGAAAAATAGGGAATCGTCTCCTCATTGATGGTTAAAGGAAGTCACTCCTTTGAATTTAAATTTAATTAGAGAATTACAAATATTTTTGGGCTGGAATGGGGTATCTGCTAAGAGAGTCTCTTCCAGCCACAGCCATGCCATCCTTCAGTATGAACGTGACGGATGTATGTCTTAAGAAAAAATTAAAATTTTTCTTTCAGTGTTTAAGATCCGAGAACGCTGCCTAAATTAGTTTTTTTCAAATTTTGTTTAAAAAATTTTGACGGATCAGATCTTATTGGTGATCTACGTATTAGGGGTTTTTTTTTGGTTGCGCCAAGGGATGTGGTAATCTTCTAAAGATACTATTAGCCCGGGCTACTAGCATGCACGATTCGCAGACCCGAATAATAGATGCCAGGAATGCGCCTACGTACTAACCCACACCCTGAACACTTCTACGACTCTGGCCACGGGACTACCGATAGGTATTACTTCGCTATTCGTGCTGTTCACCTGCTTCTAAGATTTCTGCGGTTTCCGCGGCTTCTGATGTTCCGTTTCTTTGCCTTTTTATTCTCCGTAGCTCATTTTGTACAATTGTTACAAGAGCACTTATTTCCGTCCAATTCTCCTCCGACTCCAACAAATGCTCGAGGAGTAACGACGGAATGGGCAGCATTGTTATCCATGCCGTGAAAGCGTGGGCAATAAAGTACTGCGTGCTCCGCATCCTCATCTTCATTTGGGCCTTCGGGGCAAGATGGTGAGCTGTCGTATCCAAATCGTTGGAGATACTTGCGGTACCCGCCGTGGCCAGACAGGAACTGCGTAAGGTTGTAGTTGCAGTCTCCATGTTTACGACTTATCCAGTCTTGGATTGTCGATATGAGTTTGTGTGTCCATCTGACTTTCGTCGTATTATCCCAACGAGCTTGCCACATAGCTGCTGAGGCTGCCTTTTCCTCAATTTTGATCGTCTTGATGCCGTTAGCGTCGTGTTGGCTTAAGGTACTTCTGTTGTATATCCTCAAAATTTCATCTGGAAGAATGTCAATGGGGGCCATTCCAGCTATAACAAAGGCGGTCTCATCTGATATGGTCCGAAAACCGCTGACGATAGTTTCCTTCTGGTCTCCTTCGTCTTTAGTACATGCGCCCAGTCTGGGGCGGCATATAACAAAACTGATGTAACGACTCTAGAGAGTAGCGTATCCAGGTCCACCAATATTAGGCAGTATGCGCGAGAGAGCTCGATGCACTTGCGATGCTTTGTATTAGGGGTCAGAAGGAAGGTATGTACACAATGAAAAAAAAATTAGACGGGGGTGGGTCAAATCACCAGAAGAGTCAAGGCCTTAATACTGACAAATTACCTTCGGATTAAATGGGCTTTCGTCCCGTGAATTGTCTCTGCCTAGGACATTGTCGCCATCCCTGGCACGTTGTTTCCAGTTTCTCAGATCTTATTACAACTCGTAGAGTGCGTGGTCATATCTTCTCCTCCATTTACCATCCTAGTACTCAGGACCAAAAGTTCGACGAAATTTTCGCTCTAAGTCGCCTAATATCCGTTCTGCTATCTTGCGTCGCGCCGTGTAGCAGAACTGACAGAATTAGGGTTCTATACAGCATATACTCCGTCTTCCGATTAAAGAGTTTTTTTTCGTCAAAAAGAAGTTGCATCGGCTTCCAAGGGTCAGTCTTCGTCGAATATGGAGTTGACATTGACTCAAAGGTAGACAGACTCCTTAACTATTTGAAGTCAGACGTATCAACGATAACGCTTTGTCCTTGCTGCGGACAGATGGTATTCACTTCAAGTCAGGAGCCTCAAGCAATCACTAGACCTAATTCATGTTTGATAGATTCTAGATATCAACTTTCGATCGAAACCTTCTGCCACGTAGAACCCAAAAAAGTCGTTGAAAAACCATTTGAAGACTACCCACGCTTCGAACGATTATTCTCATCTTGTTCAAAAAAGAAAGAAAATCTTGCATGTCCTTGAACTTACATTCTGTCATCAGACATAGCTGCATAATGAAACTCTTCCGAAAACAGAAAACAAAGCAAATAAATTCAGCACCACCAATCCAAGAACAATTCCTTAATTTTTCCTAAACGTCGGAATACCCTTCAAGGAAATCGATGAAATTTAACACCATATTCCTTACATTTTAGGTCGACAAAATAAATCAAATCTATCCTGTCTGCCTATAATATCAGTTTACGTGAGTTGAATTATTCAACAGGTTGTTTACAAATTCAGTACATGCGCACCCCAGATATCCTTTGCAGAGATATTTCTGAGTTGTTTCGTTTCTTTCCGATTCATTCTATTGAGCGTATTTTCAATTTGTATCTCACTCAATTTCAAATACTTGTTTGAGGCATTAAAGGGAGTCAAACAAACCGTTTGGGCTCCTCGTTGGGCGCCACATTTACGACATGAATCAAATTAATGACAATTTAGTTCGATTCGGTTATTTTGTACAAATGGATGGCGCATTGGATGATTCTGTTGGTAGTTTAGTGCACCTTAAATTACTCATTTATCTACGTGAATAGCTGTTGAGATAGTAAGTAAGATTTGAAAGCGAAGGTAGGCGATGGATAAAAGGTGTTAAGTGCGAAAGTTCAATAGTGTCAATTGATTTTTATCTCCGATTTGTTAGTGAATGAAATGATTGCAGACTAACCTCCTTAATGGTAGGGGAAAACGGAAAAATTTAACAGCAACTATTCCTTGAATTATAAAACATTACCGTTCACATAATCGTAGTCCGGTGCCATGGTTGGGAGAGTATACTATTTTAAGTGCCTTGAGATTCTCACTACCAATTCCATTGCATCGACAGAGGCTGTCAGAATCCTTCACCGCAATTTTCCATAAAGAAACATCTCCAAGCTATTTTCCACGAGACCAAAGGTTTGAGATACATCTAGTAGGTAATTACGCTTCTTCCTCTAGGTCATATGAAAATGAACTGTCTATAGAGCAGGGTCCTTGCTAGTCTCACCGTTTATATTGTCCTCTTTTGTTTCATTTCGTCATCCTCATAAGTTACCCTGATTTCATTAGGTAACGTTGCTCCCTGTTTTGTGAGAACTTTTTTCTCGCTCCTGATCATTAATACCTGTACTTTCCTCATTCCTTTTAATCATTATGCCATTTCCACTTCCTTTTTTTCGCGTCATTCTTATTTCCACTGAATTGTAAATCAACAGAATAAGGCAGCAATAAAGGTTCGCCCGCGCTGGCTACGTACCTCAAACAATGCTGGGTGTGCTTATTAATTTTTAATGAAAGGACTACCGACTACCGACCCTTCTATTCTACTCCTCGGTCAATTCAAGTTGAAGTCAAAGAAATACACAAAGGACACGAAAAAATGACTTTTAAGTGATCCTTAGGGGGTGGAGTTCATGGGTAATTATTATAAAAAAAAGGATCCTCTTTGAACTTTTCAGCTCCGATGATAGAAATTGTACATTCCGTAAAGTATCTTAAATCGATAAAAAGGATTTGCACAGCCATTATCAATTGACCTCGAGTATTTTTTTTCCTCTCGCGTGTCTCATAATGGCGTGCAAAAAAACGGACGGAGAAAATGGGATTAAATATTATTCCATTGTACTCGTTACACGTCTGTGTTTTTGATTTAGTAGTATGCTTTATCTTCGTCCTTTTTTCGTTCGCTCTAATTAATTTTACGGTGTTTGGCATGCAACAAGAAGGAAACGTTGTAAAATTATGAGGACTAAACGATTTCATTTAGTGTGACAGGAGTGCTATGGGTTTTCATTTCAATGATTATGCTTATCTCTGTACTTAGGCGGACATTGTTACACCTGCACTAAATAGGATGAATTGAATTTAATGGCATGCAATGAAAATTTTGTGCTCCGTAATAAGATAGCAGTTGTTCTGCATGTTTTTTTTCTTTTGAATGAATGTTGAGTTCGAGAATCACCTGTTGAGGGTGAACCATATTGCTACCATTCGTGGACATACAGTGAGCTCGGGAAATCTGTGAGTGAGATTGCTAACGATGTGGGACGGTCAAGAAAATTGGTACTTAATGCCATAAAGTACTTTGAGAAACATAATACGTCCAACGCCATTCAAAGGAAATCGCCTCCAAGAAAGACAAGTGCTGCTGAAGACCGTGTCTATTCATGACTTTAGCGGAAGTTCGCTATGAAGCAAATCTAGATCATGGAATAGCCCTTAGCAGCAGAACTATCCGCCGAAGACTGAACGAAAGCAATTTGATTGGATACGTAGCGCAGCATAAGCCACTGGTGTTGAAAAAAAATATTGCAGCCAGGCTTGAGCTCGCTAAGATGTACGCAAGCAAGCCTTTATCATTTTGGAAGGACATTTTTGGAGTGACGTGTCAAAATTTAACCGGTTTGGCTCTGATGGAAAGCGCCATGTGTGGCGTCCACCAAAGCAAGAGCTTAATCCACACTGCACAGTAAAAGCGGTGAAGCATGGTGCTGGGTGTATTATGCTCTGGGCTGGCTTTTCATGGCACGGTATAGGCCCTATTGCGAAAATAGACTCCCGAATGGATCAGCAACAATATAGGAGTATAAGTACTGGAAAATCACATGGAGCCTTTTGCTGATGATGGGCATTCATGCATGATAACGATCCTAAATACCCTTCTCGGCTTGTGAAGCAGTGGATTAGTGATCGTCAAATCAATGTTTTGCCATGGCCTGCACAGAGTCCTGACCTTAATCCAATCGAGAATCTGTCGAACGATGTGGAGCACCAGATTGGATAAAGGAAACTCCATTTCTATCCATCGATGGCAACGCTTAGTGGAAAGTATTCCCCGGCGATTACAAGCAGTAATTAGGCAGAATGGGTTTCACACAAAATATTGACAAAAATATCGTTTTTCAATTCAGAAAAACTTTTGTGCTAATTCTGTGGCCATCACATGTGACGACCAACTTCATGTATTTTAGTCGATTTGTTTAGATGTGCTCTCTGTCCAACACTGTATGTGTATCCTATGGATTCGACCCTGGATGCATTTTTTCAGCTCCAATAAAATTTAAAGGAACACTTTATGATGCCGAAAGCATAGTTTTCCCCTAAAGTAAACACGTACTTGAGCCTCAATTAAATCGAAATGAAGTGTTCCAAATATGGAGACGCTACAAACAAACTATGCAATCTTTGGCCATCCAAATACACCAAATCGGACGATAACTTTCAGATTGCTTAAGAAACTTTAAGCAAATTGTCGAAATTCTACAAGATTCAACATCTCATCGCTTACAGCCACTAAATTAATTAACGGAGGAGCTCCAACAGATCTTTCTGAGTATATACAGATCGGTAAGTGTACCCTGAAAAACCGAGAAGGCTGCACCGATTTTGTGGAGTTGAGAATGGCTTTCGTGTGGATTCGTGAAATGACAAAATTTGTGACGCAGATAATCTTCTGATCCATGAGAATGACAAAGCAGTGCATCATCAACTAGTCACGATGCCAAAGAAATTTGTTACTGCAACCATGATACCTGAGTTTTTGTGGTTTCAACTGGTGGGTATCGCCTTCATGACTTGTCACATCACGCCAAAGAGGCAACATCAATTGGTAGAGAAAACCGGTCGATTTGACGTTGCGCTATTTGCTATTTTTAAGATTTTGTGGAATACAATCAATATCACGAGAAAGCTGCAAATGTTTGCTAATCTGAACCTACGCAACATTTTGAGGATTTTCTGACCCAGCTGTATCTTTAACGAACAGCTTTGCTAGAAAGGGATCAGGAATCACAGCCATCCAACGACCTAAACGACAGTGGATTGGTTGCACTCTCCGAAAAGGTGACACAGTTCCATACCTAACCATGCAGTGCAATGGAATCTTTTAACTCAGGATGGTAGAAGGCCTGGTGGACCGAGAAGAAAAAGGCGCAGAGCAATTGAGACAACTCTCAGATTGTTGCCAGGAATGTATTTCATCTCTTCCCACTGCCGTGCCTCGTTCTCAACTGTTCTGTGCCATTTTCTCCTCGGTCTACCTTTCTGGTAATGTATTTCATCTCTTCGCAACCAGTGCGCGTAGGCATAGTAGAGGCCCTAGAATCCACATGGGGATACATACACACATACATAAGTAAGCTACATAGTTTGCAATATGTTCATTTTGGTGATGTACGCTGATCTGAAGACTAGGAAGTCATTCTTGTGAATGTCGATTACTAACCCACAAAGGTGGCCTATGCCTTAAGCAGCATACCTCTCCAACTATATGGGACGTTGGCCACACGTTTCCTACTACGTATTCCAAGTTGGTTGAAGTCCTTCTCTTATATGCGCCACTATCCACAGGCCTTCCTCTAAGACGTACTCCCTCTGGGGTGGATTCGAAGACTTTCTGGGCTGAAGTGTTGATGTCTATCCACTGAATACGACCTAACCATGTAAGACGTTATAGCCGGACGACAGTCGATGTCGCTGTAGGTTAGGTTAGGTTAGGTTAGGTTAGGTTGAAGTGGCTGCCAGCTATGAGTCGCCAGCACACTTAGACCAATGATAGGTCCGTTGTGATACCACGTGGATCATGGGAGAAGTTTCTCTTTACCTACTCGTTTTAAAACCAATTAGAGCTTAGAGCTCTTAATGTCAATATTCATCAGATCGCCTATATCGTTATAATAGGGAGCTCCTAAGTGGAGTTTCCTTATACGGGAGAGAGCCGGGCAGAAACAAAGAAGGTGAGGAATAGTTTCCTCCTCTTTTCATCCATGCAAGCTTCTACAGAAATCGTTCGCGAAGAGGCCCAGCCTTGTAGCGTGCTTGCCTATTAGACAGTGTCCAGTGATGACACCTATTGTGGTACCGATATGCAATCTATTGAGAGAAATCAAATTCTTAGAGCATTTTAGATCCAGCTTCGGCCAAAGCTATTTTGTCGCTACAGATGTTGATCCATTTGTCGACCTAAGATTTGTACTCTCGACAGGATCCAGCTTGAGCAACGATTGGAATACCTAAGGTGCCTTTATCCGGCAAGAAGGGTATAGTTGTTCCTATTCTCGCGAATTCATCGGCCTTACAATTCCCTGAAATGTCTCTATGACCCGGCACCCAAAGCAAATGGCTCAGCCATCTCCACAAGAGACGACCGGCAGTCTAGAGCTACTAAAAGATTTAAAGAGGTCGATTCCAGAGATTTGTTTGCTGCCTGGCTATCAGAAAAGATGCGGACCTCTCTAGCAGATATCACGTTTTTCTTATGCCAATATAGGGCTTCTTTGATCGCCATTATTTCCGCCTGGAACACGCTACAATGATTTGGAAGACGGAAAGAGAGATTAAGATTAAGCCTATCAGAGAAAACACCTGCACCAACTCCGTCTTGTACAGCTCGTACATTGTGTCGTTGAATATTCTCCTCCAAAGCCCGTGAAAGTAAACGGAACTGTATATCTTAAGAAGAATCTTTTTTTTTTCTTAAGATCAACTTGAGATCAACGGACTTAATGGAGTGAGTATGTCAACCGATTGTCGCCAGGTAATCCAGCGATGTATATTTTCGTCCTCATCCTCCCCTTAGTTCTCATCGTTATCCATTCGTCATCATCGTCACATCCTTACCCTATTCTCATCGTTATCCACATCCTCACATCCACTCTACCAGCAAAATGTTCCCTCAAAAGCTTAAAATTTGATTGATGAACAAATGACTGTGAATCGATAACACCTACGATTGATTCCTTTCTGTTAAATAAATTTCCCAAATTAATTGACAGGAACTGTAATTGAAAACGAAAGAATTTTCAGGCGACATGAACCGAGAAATTGTCACACTCGAAATAATAATTGAATTGGTTCCAGATATCTCGTATCTTTCGCAATATTTAAGAGCGTATCTGATTCTACGAACGTATCGATTACGAGATTTGTTCACATTTTATCAGCCCACATATACAGCATCCACCCTTAAATGATGCCTATTCACCTTCGCGTCTATAGTACGAGTGTATTTATATCCCCATTAATGGCAAATACCGTACCAATATTTGACATTCGTAGGGGAACTCCTTACCCCAACGGAGGGCTTAGTGAAATGAGATTTTTATCTCTGTACGTCCAACGTTGACACCGGTAATTCGATGAAAATGACATCATGTCACCCACTTCCATTATCACCCGTCCCACTAATGAGTTTTCGGCGAACACATTCAAAAGATTTTCTCCGGATAATCGCACATTAACCCAATTCTATTGGAGCGTTTTGCTCTTGGCGTTCAATCGTTAAAACGTGGTGATGGGCCACAAACAGAGATGACTACATTTTGGTGAAAGGTAATCTGCCATCTAAACGTGATTTGAAATTTTCATTACTAGCTGGACGCCGACGGTGGAAATCGTAAGGATACACTCGCAGGTATAAAAAATACTTGTAGATGTAGGTTGTCTTCAGTTCCGTAACTTTGCCTTTTTTTCAACCTTTCAACGGAATGAAGAACCAGGAAATGACCTTTAGGGTAAGAAACGTCTCCATTTGTTCCGGTAAAAAGCAATATGTAGGGGTACATGCGTAGACACTTTTTTTACAAGAACGACGAGTATATGCCTTTGGAGCAAATTTGTTTAGATATGCATTGAATTTTTGAGAATTTTATTAACCAATTAATGGGTTACTAACTAACTTTGCTCACTCTTTGGAGCTTGACTTGGCACAGAGTCACAGAACGCCCATAAGAAGAATAAAATACATAGCTGCAACCATTTTAACAACATCCAAGGTCCTTACAGACAAACTGGAAACCAAAAGCTTCAAGATAGAACTGCGGTTGAACAGAAACTGGTAGAATTTCGAGGCATTTTGTTCTCGAGGACATCGAAACCGCGCTTCTCACAGTCAAGGCCGATAAGACCTCCAGACCAGATTTCTTGTTGCAAAGACGGGGACATAAACTTTAAGAATTAACTCGAATGTTTCTGCTTACATGTACCTAAAATCTAATGTAATATCCCTTATAACAGGAAACACTAAATAGTGTTATTCAGCCTTCTGTATAAGCCGTTCGCAGGACGATACATGAAAGAATTGAATCGATGCAGAAGTACCCATTGAGCAGGATGGATGCAAGTCTGGGCAAAACTGCTTGGCGGAAGTATTATGGCTAATGACTCTGATCGATCCCGGTATTCCATTTGCGGATAATTTTTAGGTTGGATACACATGATTGCGTTATTGTAGAATCGCAGTATAAAGCGTATGTGGAATGTTCGAACCTAGACTGCGATTTGGCAGATACACCAACTATCATACAGGACATCCAATGGAGTGTGTAAAAGAAGGATGAAAGTGTAGCATTAGAATGATGTGACTGCTAAAAAGGTAGAAGCAGCACTTATTTGGGTGCGAATTTTTTACATGTGGCTGACTTAGCCAAGAGATCGTAAGCTTTCGATGTGTATCCAAGGGAACGTCTTATTCTAATTCGTATCAACACTGAGAAGGAAAACGCGGTGCCACGAAAATATCTATCCACAAGCTACTCGACAAGACGTATGGGAAATGTCCATGCCAAGCCATGCATTGAACATCTATGGTGACTAGGGCATGTAGGGCGAATAGATACCAAAAACTATCTTAACGCAAAATAGGAAAGAACGTTGTAAAGTCATGCGTTAGTCTACAAGACACCATTACAAGGACTTACGATACTTGGTGGCATTTTCATTGACGAGCTTTAAGGAGAAGACGGATTTTAAAGGGTCCATCCATCAATTTCTTTTGAAATAGCTATTAAAACCACGACGTTCAATGTTTTTAACGACTGCTATTCGATTGAAGAGAATATGTCCTGCAATTATTTTTGAAAAATAACTTCTTTCCAACGGCTATCGTGGCTAGCTTAGTAGTAACCCATCATACGTAGGTATTGGATCCCATTAGACTGGAATCCAATTTTTTTCAAAATTGTACAAATGTGATGTTTTTTGCTTATGATACTTTATTTGTCTCTTGCGAAACCCAAAAAGGTTTGTTTAAGAGGTCAAGACTCTACACAGTAGGACATACGATATGGTTTAGCTGTGTCTCAAGTGGAAAGGTATGAGCTCTAGCTTACTCCGGCCTCTAAAATCTACGCCCCAAGTCCTGAGCCACAAATTCTAAGCCCTTAGTACTAAGTTCAAGGCCACGGTTACGGCCAAGGCTAAGTCCGAATAAGCTATCATTGTTGGATTCTATTGCGATACTTGTCCATTTTTTTTTTATTTTTAATCGCGGTTTTCAATTCAATCGTAAATTGTCATCATCACCAACAACATTATCATGAACCATTGGCGTGTTGTGTCAGTTGACCATGATATCTAACTGTCCGTCAACCTGGTTTACGTCAAGCCACGTAACTGTGAGGCAGGGAAAATCGATGTGGCTTCTACCGATTTCATTATTTTTGAAACTCAAAACTCTCGATTTTTAACGTGAGTTTGTCGCAAATAAATCAAATCCTATTTTCAAGAAGACCAATCTGAAGTTGTTTTTAGATCATTTGTATCTGAACCCTTTAAGGCGACCTCTAGTGTCCCTCAATACTACTGTTTTGATCCCTGATGTTCACTTCAAATATTCTCCTCTATCAATTTATCTGGATAACATTAAAATTTTCACGCACATCTCTACACCCGCTGAACCCGTGGACTGCAAAATGACTTGAACAGCTTTTCTACTTGGTGTAGTAGAGACTTTCTAGAGTTGCATGTCAACAAATACGAAACTTTAGCTCATGTCCAGAAGCGTCTTCCGAAAGCCCCTAGAACGTATAAGATCTGCGACAAGCCTATTAACACTGTCACTTCTCTGCGCGATTTCGGTGTAACATGTCAAAGTGAGCTTAATACTCGCAGCCGTTCAGTTTTGTGGAACGCTGGTCTAAGGAATTCAAATATCCTTGCGCCACGAAATCCCTGTACTTCATATTTGTAAGATCAATTCTGGAATATGTCAAACAACGCTGGTATCTCAATCACGATGCACATTCGTTTCAAATCGAGGGTGTGCAACAGACGTTTATCCGTTTTCGCCTACTCGGAGTCTCTTGGTCCGACAGATACATCCTGCCTTTTTTGGGAGCATTATCTGACTTCCCAGAAAAGTTGCCGTTAAATTATTTGCGCATCAGCTACTAACAGACAACATTGATTGTTCTGCGCTGCGCTTCGGCGTATTCTGTGGTCCGTACACCTCCTCCATGAATGAGCTTAAAACCTTGCGGGAAACAGTGCGCTAATGCTCACTAACTAAGGCCTCTTTCAGAAAAGCAGTATAGGACACTGCTCCATCTTAAATGAATTTATCAGTGGCAATTCTATAAAAACAGACGACATTACTCCCGTGTTCGACTTCGACACACCGTACGAGATCTCGTACCCAGGAAGGGAGTACTGGCGTGGGAATGCGATAACAAAACAAAAAGAAATCGCAATTTATACTGATGGATCAAAGACATCCGAAGGAACGGGCTCTGGAATATACTCTGGTCATTCGGACCTGAGTGTGTCTCTGAGACTGCCAAATACATGCAGTGTCTTCCAATCAGAAGTTCTAGATGTACTCAGGGCTGCGGAACTACTAGAGGTGAAATCAATATCCAATAAGGATATCGTCATTTATATCGATAGTCAGGCTGCACTCAAAGCGCTAGAATCAAACATCATAAAATCTGAGATAGTCAGGAACTGCCGCACAATGCTAAAAGTATTATGCACGCAGAACCGCGTAAAACTATGCTGGGTGCCAGGACATTGCGGTATAAAAGGGAATGAACTTGCTGATGAACTGGCAAGACATGGAGGAGAATTGCCAGTAGGCGAAGTCGTGGATATCAAACCACCTTCGTGCGAAGTTAAGGCTACCATTAAAGGCAAAGTATATAAAACAGCCAACCAAAGATGGTCAAGCGCAGCAGGTCACAGGGTATCCAAGGCCTTGTGGCCAGAATTCGACCGGAAAAGAACTAGGGAAATTCTGAATCTAAACAGAATTTAGCTAAGAACAGCATTAGGAATCTGGACCGCGCACTGCCTTCTGGGAAAGCACGCCAAGAGACTGGGCCTTACAGGCGCAGATATATGTAGATATAGTAACGACATATGCGTCGAAGAGGACATCACACATATACTATGTGAATGCCAGGGAATAGCTCGAAATCGTAGGAAATACCTAGGTGACTACTTTTTCAGCAACCTAGAAGACGTAGGTCCTATCAACCAAAACAGGCTATTTACATTTTGTAGGAAAATCAAGTGTTTCAGGGAAAGTGTTTAGGTTCCCTTCTGCTTTTTATGGAGGTTCCCCATTGATCGCGATGGGCCCATTCTGGTGCCTAGTGTTTTATGAGGTTTTTCCTCATAACCCTGTGGTAAGTAGTCTGTGGTAAGTACACCTCCTCCATCTCAAGCTTCATCGTATAATCTACTGGCGTAATGAGTTGAATTTAAGCTTTAACTTGTTACAATACCTGCAGGTGTTTATATCATGTAGCAATAGCATTGCATTATCGAAAAGTATTTAAAACTAAACAGAACTACCCTAGTGGATAACAGACTCGATTTTGTTCTCTTATTTTTCGTCAATATTCACCACCTAGACGGCTCCCAAAATATTGATTTTTGTTCATTCAACTTGCATCTGTTTGAAACACCAACACAATTTAAATCACTTAATAACTGCAAAACAATTGATAAGGCCGGTAGGAGCCCAACCCCCTTGGGGAGCAACCTGCGTTTTTTATCTGAAGCGGCAGCAAATTGAAATAACTTTTCAGTGGCAAAAGTTGTTTTTTTAACTGAAATTCTTAAATTGATTTAAAAAACTTTTGAATATTCAATGAAAAAAAGTTTACAATTTCAATATGATTTTGATACTCAAGGCACGTACCCGTAAACAATAAGAGTAAACTCAAAAGAAGATTTTTTGCATAAGCAAAACGGTGGAGCAAGGACACCGTGCAAGGACATTTCCTTTTCGCAATATTTCTGTGTAACTGCTCTCCATGCAGCGCAACAGGTTACAGCAGTATAATGAGAGCATATCTTTAACTTAAGGAGTACCTTCAAGGTTGGAATATCTATACGTCTTGAGAGAGAGCATAATAAATGAGAACTTTTGCGACTTGTGTATAATTTATGCGAGTGTATGCAAAGGACAATACCGAAACTAGATACGAGCAGCTTTAATGAAATTCCAACGTTTAGCGTGGATTTTATTAAATGCTTGAGAATAGATAAAATGGTTCCGAGGGGAGTTCCTGGCCACCAGTCTTGTATACGTAGACCATGGCAATGAGTAAACTTAAACAGCATTACGATTGTGCATATTTATTCACAAGTAAATTTCAGCTAATAAAGGTCTGTACCAAGCTTAAACGTCTAAAATATCTTCTGGATATCGAGCACACAAATGGTAGCTAGTGCAGCCACTGGCATTAAAACCATATCCCAGTGGTCAAGTCTTCGTACCGGACACTGCGCTATTTTCAATGATCTTGAATTGTCCCTGCCATAACAAAACTTAAAATTCCATAGTCTCCAGACTGTGGGCGCCGTGGCTCAGTGGTTAGTGCGTTCGACTACTGAGCGGAAGGTTCGAAGTTCGAGTCCCAGAAAATGACAAAAAGTTTTTTCACGGTTCTACTCCTCGCTAATGTGCTATACATTCGTGAGTAATAACTGTTATGAGAAAGATTCCCAATTTACCTTTCGGATATGACTTTAAACGGTCGGTCCTTCCATTTGTACAAAAAGACATAACACGTCCAAAAGGAATGGGCCTGGGCCACATACGGTCTGTAACGCCAAATATCTCAGGCTACAAAAGGGTTGGCTAATTTTATTACACATGGATGTAAGCCAGAAGAAGGTGGAGATGTCCTCACCAAGGGCTTAAATGTAAATATTTCCTTCACTGTGAACTGGTACCTAAGTAAAATGCGATCAACTTCACGGACCGTAGGCGGACAGATAACCTGCCTCATGCCCCATCACTAGGGTGATTTGTCCTAAGCTGGATCACAAATGCTCGAATTGCTTAATCAGCCTTAAATCATCGCTTACTAGTACAATTACTGGTGTCACAAAAGGACTGACACACCATTAGTCTCGGCCTCCTCTCAAATGACTTTTGCAGAGCTGTGTGGACCAAAAAGGGAAGGAAACGATACTTCACCCTCTATGTATGTGACAAGCTCTCTCTTTTTGAAAATAATACACTTTGGGGGCTACTCTTTCGTACTTTTACTTACTTAGGTCATCTGACCCCTCATAGGGAATAGGGCGTGAAAAGCCTACGCGCCATGATGTTCTGAGTTCTGCAACGCCGTTGAGCTCCGTCCAAGTCATCCCAAATGATCTCCACTGTCCTTTTCCATATCTGCCTATAGGGCGGCCTACTCGTCTGCCTGACTGGATAAGTGGATTCCATTGCATGGCGTACTTCGCAATGGAACTGTCTTTGTGGGGACCAATCCACTGCCAATTTCTCATCCGACTTCTTGGATGACCTTTGCATAAATATCAATTGCCTCAGAAGTTTGTAACAAGCTCAAAATGGTTCTGTGGGTATCTCTTTTGGAAATACCTAGATCCTTGTGGTATCTAAAAGGACCTACATATACTGGTCTAAATATGTCTGCTTCTAATATAGCCTGCCACTATAATCTAGTCTAACCTAAGACCATCCATCCGTCGTGTATTCTTAGAGCAAAAAAGAATCTTCTCACAAAGAGCCGTTCTCTCAAATTGAACAGCTTTAAGATACGAAAGGATTTAGTAAGTGAAATCTTCTTTCGTTAATCAGATATTTAGGCAGTCTGCTGCTGCACCTATCTACTACATCGTCCGGCAACTAAATGGGTGACTACGACTTTTGGCTTGACCGATAGTAATACAGCTTTGGAAGTATGTAGCTAGACGCTACAATTCTGGTATTCGAACCTCCCGTTCAGTAGTCCAGCGTACTAACCACTGAGTTCATAGTTGCTCCATGTAAAGAAGTGAATAATTTTCTCCTTCAATAGAATTCCCATAAATTTATTTGCAAAAAATACATGAAAGAATTCTGTGATCGGTCGATTCTGTAGCTAAGTTAAGGACTTCAGTCCTTTCCTCCCCGCCTACGTCAAAAAAGTTTTCAAGCAGATATCTTCGCCTGTCGACTCTTACCTTTTGCAGAGCCCAAGTGACAATCCATTACCTATTCCTGTAGGCACCACTCACTACCTAGAATTTATATCACACGACACCATCTGACATCCTTAGTTTCTTGAGTAAGTTATCTGGGTTATCTACTCAAGTATGTCAGCCAGGTTTAGTGATGTCCATATCAGGAGAATCGAAGCTGTGCATCGCAAGCTCATTCGCATTACGAAGGCTAGATTAGACGAATAAACACAACCTACCACCTTACCTTGATTGTGTGACACTAATTAACCTTCCCCCGTTGCTGAAACGTCGCGAAATTGCCGATCTTCTCTTTGTCCATCAGCAGGCTCGGAATGTTGACTACCCAGCTTTGTTTCATAAGATTTCACTCAATATAAAACGACGCAACCTAAGGCCTGTACTTCCTTTTAGTCTTGCTACCATGAGGCCACAACGAGAGTGTTGCGAAAATTAGCAGTTTCTTATCCTTTTCCGAACTGATTGGAACCAAACTTTTACCTATTCTCCTAACTATTTAGACTCTTAGTTCTTAGTTATCCTTTTCTCCATACTTTATAGTTTTTTTTAGCCTTAAGCTCCTTTGCTTGTACTTAGCTTAAAAGGTTATCGCTGGCACCATTAATAGTATCATACAAATACGACATTAATGGTATAATCCACTATATCTACTCCAGAAGCTACATTGAATCTGTCCGTTTGGTTCTGTGTATATTCCGGCAAAAGAATGAGGACTCTTCACAGAGAATTTTTATAAAACTGAACTGTAATCACAAAATGGGCCCAACTGAAGCTCTAGGTGACTAGTACGTACCGGCCTAAAAATATCCATCGTAAATTATTTAGTCACTTCCCATGAACTCTCCTCTTTTCACCAGGCAGGGAGTTGGAGTGTGATATGTTGGCCACGTTAAATAGCTCTGATCACACAATCACTTTACCATGTGACGAGTGAAACTTGTCAAAATCACAATTGAGCTCCAAGTATGTAGGTCGTTTTCACTTTCTGAAAAAATCAATCTCGTGAATCTCACTCCTTGTGTTGTAAAAAAAAAAATCTTTTCATATTAATTCCACAATTTAAGTCCTTCTCATGGGCTTTTGACTAAATTCTACACGATTTTCACTTACTATTAAGATTTTATTGGTATGTTCAAAACGCCAGGTGTTGAAAAAAAAAGTTGTTTCATGACACTTTTTCACTAGTCCCAAAAGTCGCACAGACTCAAATCATCCAAGGTATCTAAAACATTTTCTGAACCAATGTAAGCCAAAACCTACACATGTCCTAGCTTAAGGTAGTCCCTCTCGTCACATGTATCTATTGGTCAAACAACCCATTTAAATATAATCCACTCAAATGCAACCAAAATCGTTTTCTTGTTAGGATCAATGTCAAATAGAGATACATTTCCCATTAACGTTAAGTTTACGATAAAAAGCCCTTATCATAGCATTTAAATTCCTCTTCTTTTGAGGTAAAGTTTTAGATTCCCTTAGAAGGGATCTAAGGGTATGTATTTGTCTGAAAGGAGAATTTACTTACATAAATGATGAAAAACGGATCACAATGGATGCTGTGTGTAGGGTGTTGTTTTATTATCGACAGGATTTTCCTTCGAATTGTGTAATCTACTTTTCTCTTGGTCATCTCAGGATTGCAGATGTTACAAAAATCTTAGATTTAGGTCTTCCTTTGATGGATGGTAAAAAAATGTTTTTTTTTTTTCTCATAAAGATACATACGAGTATAGCAACTCAACAATATGTGGGATTATAGAATTTTCCGTTCTTCCTCGAGATCCCACGTTTTGTAGATACTCGTACTCGTGAGTGTAAATGTTGACATAACCATTCTGGTAGGTAATGCTCATTACAAACACTTGTGATGTTTGCACAGGTGACACCTTTTTGGGGTTTACAGTGGTTAAACAAAATAATTTCAAAAGCACATACATAGATGTGTGTGTATGTGTTTGGCTGTACTTTTAACAGGTACGTGAACCTTGTTTGCAGATTAATTTTATTTGTTTAATTTTTCTTTTTCTACTTTTTCGGTAAACACACTTTCATAATCCTCCAACGCAGGATATTTTTGTCCTGACCTTGTTACTGTAAGGGAGTGGATAAAAGTTAATTTTATATTTTTAGACATCAACAACTTGTTTAATGCATAGGTACATAAGCTTGTGTTTGAATATACACCCTTTTCCACTGCAGAACACAGCAGTGTAACGGACTGAGATAAATGAAATCCATTTACTGGTCGATTTTAGCGGCTATAAATCACTAATTTTGGGGTGCACATTCGTGTACACTGTACATTAGCCACATTAGTTAAATATTAAACGTTGTTGTATTGAGATAGGAGGTTTAATTGAACCTGAGTAAAACAAAGTTTATTTAGATTCAATTCATTCGTAACTTTGTCTCTAAAAGGGAGGGCTGTTTAAAATTACGGAGAGGGTGAGACACGAAGGTTAGGTTAGGAGACACGAATCTTTATATATCTCTGCTTGAGTTCTTCATTTAAATAATGCATACGAATTCCTTCATAATAACCAACGCCAAGTTCCAAATTGATTTTAAAGTAAATAGTTGCCAAGTAGTTGTATGTCGCCAATGGAGATACATCCCAAGCTGATAAAGGCTTACACGGAGACTGCTCCTTCAGTGAAAAAATGGGTGACTGCCAAGAGTCTTTCAAACTGTTGGCAAGTCAAATCCTACCAACAATAAGTAGAAAAGACCTTGGAAGACCTTATTGCCAGAAATCAATCAAGAACACTGGTGTGTCGAGTTTCTTTCGATCACCTCAAGGAAACCATTGGTTAACCGAGTGTGAAAATTTGTTCAGTTGCAGAATTCCTTGGCATAGAACCTCACAAATAATGACCTATCAACTTATTGACCGGCGGAGATAATTGGCACAGTTAAGTGGGTCTCCTTTCACAAGGATGCTATCTGCGATAAATTTGTACATATGTATGTATGTTAAGCGGTAACTGACGCCAAGCAAATATACATGAATCCTATCATCGAAAAGGAATTACCCGGACAAGGTGTTAAAATAGTCTACTACAATATAGACATTGGTAAGGACCTTAGCTATGTAGGCACCTATGTATGTAAAAATAACGCTAGCGCAGAGATTAAACGAATAATTAATTTTCTGGGTAAACAGAGCATTGAGAGGAAACTTTGTACAAGTCCTGCTTTATCCCAGTCTTGCTCTATTTCGCAGATAAACTATTTGCAAACAGATAATGGCATTCTATGCTGGTTGTAAAAAAAATGTTTTAAGACCCTTTAGCGTTAACAAAGATGTCAAAAATGAAGACAGATAGAGAAGGATCAAGCTGTCTGGAGAGGCTTTTTGAATGACGCCCAAATCCACCACCATAGTGCCAAGTGAAATTACAAATACAAATAACTGGTGCAACCAGTGGTCCAGGGCTTAGCTTCTCACGACTACTCATGTTGTGAGTGTTATATTTTTCACTCAAATGAAAGCAATCTACATTTTAGAGCCATATCAGATATCGCTGTACAGGCAATAGAGTTGGTCCTTACATCTTATTCTCAACTCACAGTGTACGCAGATGGACATTAATGAACCACTGTTATCGACGTAAGTAAGAAACTGCACAAACTTTTACACGATTATACCAATACTGCGGGTTCGAGTGTTCCGTCCAATCCCTTCAGGTATTATACTAAAAAAGTTACATGAAAAAGGTGTTATCCTGTCTAAGACCCTCTCTGACATCAAAAGGTTCAGTGATGAAGCTGCAGTAGCACTCCAGTGTCTTCCTACGTAGACGGGAGAGCTTGGCATGCATGTCGATACATGGGTCAGTATACATAGTTCATCTCTATGTACGTGATCATAAGCAACTTTGAAGTCGATGTACAGCTGGTGATTGATTTTCAAGACCTGCCATAGTATGAAAATTTATTCAGTTGCGGACTTCCATGACATATAACATCACAGATAATGATAATTGGCGCAGTTAAGTGGGTCTCCTTTTACCAGAATGGAAATATGCTATCTGCGATTAATTTACATATGTGTTAAGCGGTTACTGACCCTAAGACAATATACATTCCTGTAATCTAACAACATCCCAAAATCAGATACTCGGACCGAGTGTAGTAGACACATACAAGTTAGACGTAATTAAGGACTTTAGCTACCCAGCAACCGATGTAAGCAAATAACGCTAGCACAGAAATTAAGCGAATAATTAGTTTTCTGGGTAACTAAACCATTGAGAGCTAAAAACTTCTCAAGAATAACCAAAGAAACTTTGTATAAGTCCTGGTACATCCCAGTCTTGCTCTATTTCGACGTTTAACTATTTGCAAAGCAGATAATGGCATTCTAAGCTGCATGAAAAAAAAAGCTTTTAGTCCCTTTAGTGCTAATAAAGATGCCAAAAACGAAGGTATAGAAGATATAGAAGTGATCGGCCTATCTGGTGAAGCTTTTTGAATGACGTCCAGGTCCACCACCATGCCAAGTGAAGTTACAGAAACAAATACTTGGCGCATCAGACTTTATATGGCCCAGGGCCTAACTTCTTATGACTATTTATGTTGTGCATGTTATATTTTTCGCACGAATGGAAGGGACCTACAGTTTATAGCCATATCCGAAAGGCTTTGTGGTTTGATAAGCCAAAACATAAGCTCACTTCCAAAAATAAGAAGATCTTGAAAGTCCATAATACGCTTATGGGTTCCTGCTATAAGTGATACAGACAAGTAGAGTTCAGAGTCTGGTTGAGTTTTACATTCGTATTTTCGAAACGAGAATTGACAAAAAAAAAATTAAATTATAAAAGAGAGCACGAACTGCTGACAACCTTGAGGGACATCAACATTCATTCGGTTATTTGGTGGCTTGAAACCCTAGGAAATTTAGTGCTACTTGACAGCTGGTGAATAGTTTGTGATCCATTTACCAAACCTTACGAAATGCTTACAGATATGCATTTTCATCCAAAATTTACAAATGTGAGGCGGATGATCCATGTCAGCTCCTTCATGATGAAGTATGTAATCAAGTCATCATAGTAACATGAAGTAAGCGTAAGTACTCATAGCCTCGAGTAAAGGTGGGAAAAATTGTATTCAGTCACACAACAAGGACTTGCACCATCAATTTTCATTTAACAAAAAAATTCTTTTCTCTGCAGCACAAGAATTCAACTGAAACTACGAGTAATTCGAAACCACACTAAGTGGATAACGTGTATCACATGCACGTTATCCATTTAGTGTGAAACGACGTTCGCTAATTTTCTTGGATGCCAATGCCAGTCATACTCATATGTATGTATGTACATATGTGCATTTTCATATGAAACTTGAATTTAAAAAAAATCGTTGAATAGGTCCAAATTATATTCTAATTGAGAGCATGGAATGCTCCATGGGACAAATCCACTTCGCACTCGTACAGTCGCAAGAATACTAAAGATCTTACCGACCCATTGCACTTACGTCCCTTCTTCCAAAGTCATGGAAGCGCTGATACGTTGCAGCTTATCTTGAATCACGAAAACTTCTCAATGACCGACAATATGGTTTTCGTAGCAACAGGTCCACTGGTGATTTGATGGCATATCTCACCGAGAAGTAGAACCAATCTCTCCATCACTTCGACGAAACAAAGATGATTGCGCTTGATATTTCAAAGGCATTTGATAGAGTTAGGCATCCAGCTCTTTCGTCGAAAATACGTGCATTATATATCAATGAATATCTTCTTCAACGAATTAGAAATTACCTTTCGTACCGTTTAACCCAAGTTGCCTTGGACGGTTACAAGACTGCAATCCACCATATAAATGCTGGTATTCCCCAAGGCACCGTTTTGCCACCGACTCTCTTTTTTTATCTTCATTAATGATCCTTGTCTGGTCCTTCTAATCCAATACACTCCTTCGCTGATGACAGCACCCTTAGTTTCTCATATTCGTTGCCAGATTCACGTCCCTGCTCTTCGGTTATGGAACTGGAGCGGCAGCGTAAGTTAAGCTCATTAAATTCTGATCTTGACAGAATAATCAAATGGGGGCAAATAATAGAGTAGAATTTAATGCTTCCAAAACTCAATGCTGTCTTCTGTCATTAAAGCGAAATTTAAGCCTCCAGCCACTTGCATCCGCGAAACCGATAAACTAAGAATTCTCGGTGTGTGCGTTAGTGACAACCTACGTTGGAATGATCACATATTCGACGAAGCCAAGAACGCTGCTAAATATATAGGACTCCTTAAACAGTGCAAGAAATATTTCACTTTCCACTTTGCTCTGACTTCCATAAATAAGGCGTACATCCGTCCCAAGCTCAATATAACGCCACTGTCTGGTCCGGTGCACCTAAAACCGCATTGCATTGACAGAAACATCTACGTTTCTTGCCCCTCTATAGCTTTTTTCACAAAAAATGCTTCGGCAAAATAGCCAGATGCGTTCCACTCCTTTCAAGAGTTCTCTTGCAATACTCGTCACGCCATGAATGCTCATCAGTTTACCCTCAGGCTTATTTTCTGATGTACTATGAAATACAGAGATTCTAATCCTGAGCCATACAACACGCATGTGGAATGATTGGCCAAGCTCTACTTTTGCCTCTGATGATAGCTAGCAAGGATTTAAAAGCAATGTGCATCGGTACCGCCTTTTTTCTCTTCCTAATTTCCCCAACGTCCTTCAACTCATCGCACTAAGATACGAGTACTTGTTTCTAAATTCATCAACAAATTGAGTTTAATATCCAACAGCAAAATGATTGTTTCTCTGTGTCAAGTCTACGTCGCATCGTCCTGCAGATGAATATAAGAAATTTTGTGGATTTCCTCCACTTGCCATTCAAAGTTCATTCGATGTTCCCTCTACCAAACAAGTTTTCCTTAAATGCCACTAATAAGGTAGAAAAAATGTCCTCTTTGACTACTTTACTTTCACTTCATGTTCAGATTACGTGTTTGCAGCAACCTAATACCCGTGCGTCCCCAGTCAAACATCCGATAGTGCGATGTTCAAACTTTCGCTTACAACCTCACAAGTTCTGCAAGAAATCAATAAAAGCAAGAAACTCTGTTGTGAGTTCCATTCAACTACAGTTTCCAAAAATAACAACTTAGTGTTTACAAATAGCATCCTTTCCGCAGGATGAACACCGATTTTTTGTTTCTTTGTCTACACATCCGTAGCTACACTCGGAATCCTTCCATTTGCAAGTTTCAACAGCAGAAGTCTCTCCATTCGAGGACACACATTTCCCCTTGACGGGAGAAATGGATTGTTTTGATGAAATTAAATATGATTTGGGACCCAGGAAGGGTGTCAGGATGTGAATGTAAGAGGCGTACTTCTACTTGTATTTTGGAAATCAAAATGAGAGGAGAGAATGACCGAAACAAGATTTCGTTCTCCTTCGTTCTGTAACTATGTGTACTGACAAGTCAATTAGGCTGATGGAAGAGGCCGGTGAGGATTTTTTTTTTGTTTGTTTTGGGTACGGCATGTCCTTCAGTTTTGTTTGTTTTTATTGAGGTGAGGTGAAAATAACTTAGGTTATCTGAGTTGTTCTTGGAACGTCGAAGCTGTTAAGTGTGAGAACTACGTGATGGATAAGTTGGAATAAAGGATAAAGTTGTTCAAGATAAGTTATAAGGACATGATAAGGAAGAGTAATCGATATCGTAACAATGAAATCAATAAACTTTGACCATCGGAGCCTGATTTTCTTTATATTTATGCCGAAGAAGACTGAGTAATTGTTTTCACCAAGTAGAGAAGGGGAAAGGGATAATCAGCTTGACGTCGTGAAGGAGAGCAGCAAAAATCGTGAGTACGCTTAATTTGATGGGATTTTTGCATGACCACGATGTAGGAGATGTACATAGGTGGAAGTGTTTGCTGCTGTGGACTCCACTGAAGCTCAATTAGCACTTAAGATCCATTTGGAGTGCCACAGCTCACGTTACCTTTTTTGTTGAATGGAAAGGTTTCAAACCCATCTGGTTCCAATCAAGAAACTTCCTTCACGTTGTTGTAAAAGGGTTTACCTAAAATTCAATGTCAAATACAAATACAAATACATGGCGCAAGAGATCATATGTGGTCCGGCGCCTAGCTTCTTGCGAGCATTCATGTTGTGCGTGTGGAAGGGTTCTAGAGTTTATAGTCATATTCAGACGGTATTTTTAAGAAGATTTCTCATGGCAGGTATTACTCGCGGACATGAGACATTCGCGAGAGCTGAGACGGTCAAAAATCTTCTGGTGTTTTCGGGAATTCGAATTTCGAACCTCCCGCTCAGTTATCCAAGGCACTAACCACTGATCCACGGCACCCAATACGATGTCGAGCTCTACTTAAAGCCGGGCATCCTCAGAGGAGGTGACAGATAGCAGGAATTCTCGCTTATATTTCTAAAACTGTGGCAATGTGCATTCAAAGGAATGCCCAGTCTAGACGGATTCATCATACTAGCCAGTGTCCTATACGCATCGCTACAATTCTTGCAGCTGCTGCCCGAGTCATTTTCTCAAGTTCTGACGCTCTGCGCCGGTTGTACTTCGGCCTGATTTGCCAAGAAATGACAGAATTCCACAGTCTGTTACACCTTTTGTTTACCATTGATACATAGAATAAATTTTGCTCTTGACAGTTCCCGTTGGGACGACGACTGCCTCTGCGAGGGATCTGTTAACTAAAGACTCCTTCTCGGCAGATCGTCGGCTTGTTTACTCCCCGTATTTTGCTACAACCTGACACTAAGAGTAAATTGCTTTCAGTCCGACAACATACCGACTAGGGCTACTACCAACATGTGTTCATCCTCATGAGATGATGATATTGTGGAAATTATGGCTGCTACCAGCAGCCTAAATATCATAGAAAATAACGATATTATCAACGCGAGTACACTTGTGACTTATCATCCGACACGATTCGTGTATTGCCAGAACTTCCACCTGGAAGACACTGGGTGGTTCACGACGGGCAGGGAGTTTGCTGTGGTCCAATCGATACAGGTTGAGACTCCGCCAGGGAACAGCAACCAAGAGGCAGCGAAACAAATAAGGGAAATTAATAAAAGCTAAGTTCCCTCAACCAATACACCGAAAAGGGATTTAAGTCTGACATTATAATAGATGCCGACATTGAGTCTGCACGATTTTTCTCTAGGATTTTTCTTAAAAATGCCATATGAGAGAGTTTTAAGGCTTCAAGTTGAGAGTGTCTTGTAGTTTTAAGAATTCCACAGAAAGAGCATGGAAGCAAATATCCCATGCCGACGAAAACGAAAAAAAAACCTTCTTATACCTAGTGTTTTCCTTTCAAAAAATGTCCCATATCCTTGCAGTTTTGAGCGATTGGATACAAATCATCACAGATTTGGACATAACCTGATATAGAAAAAGGACGAATTTCTTGACAGGGTCCATCCATAAATCGACAGCTAAGGGTTATTGCACTATCTATAGTACGGCCATAGCTCGCTCCACACATACAAGGTGCCGCAAAATGAATCATCCTGCCGGAAAATGTTATAATTTTTGCAAATGGCGTCGTACGTCAATCATATTTGACATGTGTGAACTAGACAGCTGCAGAATACAAACATACAAGCAATGGAGCGCTATACTCCGCAAGAGCGTGGAATAATTGTGTCGATTATTTTGACCAATAATCGGTCGGTGGTGTTAGCGCAGCGTGAATTTTGACGTCGATTTCCTAATCGCATAGCGCCAACTGGTCAAACATTCCGGCGCTTAGCTACTCGACTCGAACAGACTGGAGGAGACAGGAGACCTTGCAGGGCGTGGCCGCCACCGGACTGGTTGTTCGGCCGAGAATATCGCGGCTGTGGCTGCCGATTTCGCTGAGAACGAAGAAACATCAACCAGACGACTGGCCACGCAATTGGGCACCACTAGACGGACCTTACAGTGAATTTTAGTGAAAGACTTACGCATGTTCCCGTACAAAGTGCAAACGGTGCATCAGTTAATGCCTCCTGATCGTCACTCGCGTGTGAATTACTTTCAAGCCATCCTCAATCTCAACAACGAAGAGGACGATTTTGTGTCGAAAATCATCATGAGCGAGGAGGCGCATTTCCACTTAAGCGGTTACGTCAATAAGCAAAATCTTTGTTTCTGGGGCACTGAAAATCCGCGTGATATGCACGAAGAGCCATTACATCCACTCAAAGCCACTGTGTGGTGCGGCGTTCACGCGGGAGGAGTGATTGGGCCGTATTCTTTTGAGGACGCCATCGGCAATATGGTCACTGTTACTGGCGAAAGCTACAGGACCATGATAAACGACTTTATACTGCCGGAATTGGATGAGCGGGGCTTGGTGAACATGTGGTTTCAACAAGACGGTGCAACCGCAAACACTGCACGTAATCTCCCGTTTTGGCGATTTGGCATGGCCAGCAAGATCGCCCGTTTAACCACCCCAGACTTCTTTCTTTGGAGCTACTTGAAGTCGCAGGTTTATGCCAACAAGCCTCAGACAATCGCAGCCCTTAAGGAGAATATTCGACAGGAATGCGAACAGTTATCACCGGAAATCTTGCGGAAAGTCATGAAAACATTTGTGCAATGTGTTTCAAAACTGGCGGCAGCCACTTGGCGGATATCATCTTTGAGATTTCCATCACTCAAAATAATTTTTTTTTATTTAATAAAAAAGTAATTCCAAAACAAAATTGGATGATTAATTTTGGGCCACCTTGTATATGTGCGCAAGAGCTGAGATACGACTTACCGGTACAAATTTATCTTCGAATCGGTTTTCATTTCGGCTACATACAGAAATCCTTTCCTGTTCCTTTCATTAATTTTTACTCCAGGATCCTATTTTTCTTCTCTGAAGAAACGAGCTACAACTGCTTTAAAAAGGGGTTTCAGGACATTGCTAAACTATCCGTAACTGCAGTTCTATTTCTCTTATAGTTTGATCTTAAGACCGACCCATATAAAGAATATCACATATTTAAGTGCATCCTTATGCAAATTAGTTTCCTTTAATTACGTTGCGAATTCCTATAGTCTTAATGTCATATACCAGAAAACTGTACCCGTGGGTAAAATTGGAGGAAATAAAGTTGAGAAGTTTCTGACCACCAGCTACTTTCGTACGTCAATTATTTATGGCACAGGTAATACCAAACATGCACCCATGGCCTTCAACCCTTACATGATATATATCCATTCGAATGTCAAAAACAAAGAACACATCAAGTGTAATATCACTATTTCACTGAAGTTGATCCTTTAAAAGAAGCGTACGCTCCCAAAGGATCCATTCAACCTGAATTGATTCTTTACTTTGCACATCTACCACACTAATGCCTATAAGTGGGTGTGTTCGTCATCATATTTATGCCTTTTTTTATGACTTCTGCAGGCCTCCTTCTATTTGTGGAACTTGATTCGATTTCAGAATGGGCAACAGCACATGCGGGCCATAAAAACTAAATAGTAACCATTAAATCGAATTGAAAGGAAATCGCTTTAAAGCATTTCACTTTCCAGCCGAATTTAATGCAGAGACAATTTTTTTCTGTTTTTGACTAGGTGAGGTAGGGTGTAAAGTGCTCATTTAGGTTCTTGCAAGTAATGGCTTGTACTCGGTTGAGTAGAAAGACTGGTTATAAGCCAACAGATACACTTGCGGATATACATAGATACAGGCAAGTAAAGTTGGTATCTCAAGCCCCGAACTGGCAGCAGAGTAAAAATTTGTTAGACAACAGATCCAATGAGAAAATACCTTCCTCCCAAAAAATATGGTTAATCCTTACTATATACATATGCACATCCATGTGCCAAGTCATGAACCGACCATCTAAGTGTCCATGGTCCTCGTAAGCTATCTCAAGTTATTAGGAGAACTTTTGCAATGTTGCATGAAATATGACTGCAATTCGCGGAATACTATCATAACATACGAGTTCCTGTGAAATAAAAGTCAGCAAAGGAAGCTGTTAAGGAGTATTTTCGCCATCGACAATGTTGCAGGTGAATGCCTTTTGGCAGAGAATGTAGAGCACTGACAAGTTCTGGTGTCTACTTATGTATATTGAAATACTTTCTTTCTGCATGAATGTGCCGGCTGGAGCTTGTATATGATTGGCTTTGAACATCATAAGGAAGTGCTATTCAGCTTCACAGGATACTCCATCAATTTGAGTGCTTCACCTTGAACAAATGATGCGCGTTAAGTGGACGAATAGAAAGTTTTTCAATTATAGTCCGTGATTATTGATTGTTTACTCAGAAGAAAGGAAATTAAACTTTTGAGGTTTCAGTGTTTACCGAATTGGCACAGTTTAGTGGTTGGCTGGAGAAGTTATTGGTGTCAACTAAAGGTCATGGGTTAGAAGGAGGAATGTAGGTACTAACATTCTTGAACTCAAGTGTTTACATTTCAAATTGAATTGAGTGGTGAATAAGTCAGAAAATCAATGAATGAGGAATGAAGCAGCTTTCCTCCCTTCATGTGCGTCTAAATTCTGTTGTAAGAACGGCAGCTGTATTATGATTTCCCTACCTTATCAGCTTTACTCAACCTTAAAGTTCCACCTGAAAACTTCACCCATCAGCAGAAGACTCACATCGAATGCTTGGTTTCCCAAAAACTAAAATAATCATCCAAAACGGTGTGGAAAAAGAATATTCATTCAGCCGCCTTTGGCAACCACTGGATTGCAATCCAAGCTATCAAACCATCATAAGTATCATGACCATGAGGCACAGATAGGTGCTTAAAGCGACACTTTAAAGCCAGAGAATCACACACCTATCTAGGGCAGTAAACTTGACCGTATCGGCAGTAAAAGGCTACCTCCAAGATGGCTCTCCATCACCCTCTTGTGATGACAGCATTCTACGCTAGAAATCTGCAGATATGGAGATGCTCTGATAATCTCGATTAGCTACTGATCAACCTGGGAGAGCTGAAGTTTTACGCAACGCAACTTCTCCTTAAGGTTCATCAGAATATTTCCCTGATATTGAAGAATGTAGCTCCATTGCGGTTGAACACCAGAGAATCACTTATGTATCACCTCAAAATGAATAAGCCTTGACCGTAGCTAATATCTTACGACAGATTCGCATCCGTGCAGTCTTTTGCGTGTGTGCACTTGGCGCAGCAGATCATTTGTGGCCTAGGGCCTGTGATTGCCTTATAATGCGCAGTTCTAGTTGAGCTACATATACTCAATACCGGACAGCAAAAAGCGAACGGAACGCACTGTTCATTACAACGAAGTATTCAATATTTACAGATAGATCCAAAACTAAAAAAGGAGTCGATGCCTGGTCTTTTCCGTAGACTAAAATATTCAACTCTTCTTTAACCTGCAGAGCTACTGCTGCATTTTCTAGACTAGAGTCATCGCTCTGTTGGCCAAGTTCCTACCTGTCTGGCACGTAGGACCGACACCAGCTCATATGTACATACATCAACAGTACGGCAACCATCACGCCCCTTATGCACATCTAGTGAAAGGCTACCATGCATCTCACAACAATTCTGTCCACTCTTGGTGGAACACAAACCTTTTGGAACTCTTGCTTAGCTCGAGGTCATCGAATAGACCTCTGGAAGGAAACATTAGGCCGCTTAAGCTTGATTCGCGAACATGAGCTCTAGTAGTAGCTTCTGAAGTGTGTCTTATGAGCAAAATGCTATCTGATACAAAAGCGATGACATCTTTTGTAAAGAAGCCCAACAGCAGCTGGACGGACTCAAAGGAATAGACGTTAGACATTTTAATGAGCACCTGTTTGTGCGGAAGTATCTGAGGACAGTATGTCTGGAGCGAATACAGCGTGGGAATTAATGCAGATACAATCGGCGTAATATACATCATAGCTAGGGTAATTTAATTTCAAAGCGCCTGGAAAGGACAATGTTCAACCTGCCATGTTGCAGAGGAGTAAGAAAATTGTTGTTCTCAGGCTCAAGCAGTTTTATTCAGGATGCTTTATACTTGGCCATGCTTTTGGACCCCAGAGGGGTCATTCGGTGGTCACAAAAGTGTTCTATCGTAAGTGATAGACAGTTTGACTGCAATGGATTATCTGAAATTGACACTAGATTTGAGAGGAGGTTCATCGTTAGAATTCCTGATAGAAGCAACTGGACAAATCAAACAGCGATGAGCTTTTTTTATTCACTAACGCACCCAAAGTGCATCTTGATCGGGCCTTGGAGTCTTCTGGAAGCATATGTGGTTTAAATGCTCATACAGTAAGGAATAAGACTTCAGTGTTCTGCTGCAAAACTAGTCAAGGGAAGGAACATAGTCCTGGCTAGTCTTCCTTTAAATTATTATATTCACGGAGAACATTTTTCACGTCGACCAAACGAGATCTCTTTAGGACTTCTTGACGTTAAACACTTTTTGTGTAACTGAACACTCATTAGCGAAAAAAGCTAGGAAAATTGCATAAAAATATTCACCAAGCGTGCGAAGTAGGCTACGTAGATTTCTGTTAGCTCTGAACTCGACGAATTTCATCCTGAACGATTGACTAGTACCAGAAATGTTGAATGCCTTTTTAACCCATTCGCATCCTTGATGTCTTTTATTTTCATCATCCTTACTTTCCATTATTGTTAAGCTACACGTTTGCTTGTTTGTTTTTTCAAAATTCACTTAAAACACATTACGACTTGACATTTTTCGATCGAGCTCATTTGACAGCCAATCGAGTCCTTCGTACAGTCCCTGGCCTTGCGTGGCACATGCCGCTTGAATATACCATCGCCTTTGACGAACTTGTTGCAGTTGTAGTTTATCCCTTAGCTCAGCAGCTGTCATTGCATTCGGTAGATCCTGTTTGTTAGCAAAAACCAATAGTAATGCATCACGTAATTCTTCCTCTTGCAGGATATTTTGTAATTCCTTGTCAGCTTCAATTATTCGGTCTCTATCACATGAATCGACCACAAATATAATTCCTTGTGTATTCTGGAAATAGTGACGCCATAATGGACGTATTTTCGCCTGTCCACCCACATCCCATACAGTGAAGCAAATGTTCTTATACTCCACAGTCTCAACATTGAAGCCAATTGTCGGAATGGTCGTAACGACGTCGCCGAGTTTAAGTTTGTATAGAATTGTTGTTTTGCCTGCAGCATCCAAACCGACCATCAGTATCCGCATTTGTTTTTTACCAAATAGGCGGCTTATTAGATTGGAGATTGTCAAGCCCATTAGTAGCGTGCGCTAATCACTAATAGAGGAGAAAATTCTGCAAATGTTGATCCTTTAGTCTCCTTAAATTTTGTTGCGGTAAATTTCGAGTAAAGCAACGAGATTTTACTCATTAATAAGAGGTTGACAGCAATTATTGAGCAGAAACTTCTTTCGAAATTGAAGAATCGTGACATGTCAGATAGCGAAAATATTTTTTTTTTGGCAGGAAATGCTATGGTTTCCAGTAAAACAATGAGATGCCTAAATGACTGCTAGGTGTGTATGGATTTTCAGCCTCCATTTTAATAATTAAAAGCGGATGTTATCAGATAGTTACGATATCGAGAAATGTCATTAAAACTACATTCGAAGCGTAGACAACCATTGAAATTATGAGGAAGATAACAGCTGGCAGGAGTTTCAAAGCTGACTGGGTTCCTTGGCGAGTTCCGATGACTATACAATGGTATTGCAACTGGGCTACTTGCACATATTAATAGCACAAGCAGCTCTTACATTCCTGAAGTGCCACTCCTCCTTCCTCTCACAACACTGCATCTGACACTTGCAACCGAAACCCTCTAGCCAATCCTTCTCCTTCTTTTCTCGACCCTCTTCTCCCACTCTCGTCTTCTCCACCCTGGTACAACAAGGAATTACGTTCCCTTCGTAACAATAGGAACAAACTGTGGCAATCATATCTTAAATCCAAATCTGACACCGATTTCTATAAGTACCTCTGTGCATATACCCAATTCTCTGAACTCTGTGAAAGGCTCTATCTTAAATACCTTGATATAATGCGATCAAACTTAATTGTCGATCCCAAGAGCTTTTTCCAATTAATAAATGTCAAACGAAAATCTGACGGCTATCCACCTACTCAGATTCTTCTTCCGCAGACCCTAAAGTAATTGCCAATCTCTTTGCCCACCTTTTCAGCCTGTCGTTTGCTAACCATGTAAGTGAATCTGATCTTGATTATTTCTGCTATTTGAACAACTCTCCACAAACCTCCGTACGTAGACGTAATCCCATATTACTTGCTGCGTATAGTGACCAATTATTTCATCAACAGGAAGTTGAGATACTATACAGATGAAGGGGTACGATATTACAATGTCACTGCGGGAGTTCCACAGGGATCGGTCTTAGGGCCGTTATTGTGGAACATTATGTATGACGGCGTCCTGAGATTAGCGTTACCTGGGGGGGTGACTGTAATTGGATTCGCCGATGACATTGCCGTCGTGACAGTAGCTAAACAGATTCGTGGAGTTGAATCTGCCACAAATGAAGCAATTGTCCAGATAAAGGATTGGCTGTCCACCGCCGGACTAGAACTTGCCGACCATAAAACAGACGCCGTCCTCATAACTAGTCGCAAAAGTGTAGAGTTTGCCAACTTCCAGGTTGGTAACCAAATTATCAGGTCCAAAGAAGCGGTTAAATACCTTGGAGTAATACTGGACAACAAACTGCAGTTCAAAACACACGTGGACTATATAACCAAGAAAGCATCGCAAATGCAGGGAGCTCTCTCGCGCATACTGCCTAACATTGGTGGACCTGGATACGCAAAACGGGTCCTACTCTCCAGAGTTGTTACATCAGTTTTGTTATATGCCGCCCCAGTTTGGGCGCATGTTTTAACGACGAAGGAGACCAGAAGGAAACTATCGTCAACATACAGACTCTGCGCGCTAAGAACAATCAGCGGTTTTCGGACCATATCAGATGAGGCCGCCTTTGTTATAGCCGGAATGGCCCCCATCGACATTCTTGCAGATGAAATGTTGAGGATATACAACAGAAGAGCCTTGAGCCAACATGACGCCAACGGAATCAAGAGGATCAAAATTGAGGAAAAGGCAGCGTCAGCAGCTATGTGGCAAGCTCGTTGGGATAATACAACGAAAGGCAGATGGACACACAAACTCATACCGACAATCCAAGACTGGATAAGTCGTAAACATGGAGACTGCAACTATAACCTTACGCAGTTCCTGTCTGGCCACGGCGGGTACCGCAAGTATCTCCACCGATTTGGACACGACAGCTCACCATCTTGCCCCGAATGCCCAAATGAAGATGAAGATACGGAGCACGCAGTATTTTATTGCCCACGCTTCACGGCATGGAGAACTACTCTGCCCAGTCCGTCGTTACTCCTCGAACACTTGTTGGAGTCGGAAGAGAATTGGACGGAAACAAGCGCTCTTGTAACAATTGTACAAAATGAGCTAAGGAGAATAGAAAGGCAAAGAAACAGAACATCGGAAGCCTCAGAAACCTCAGAAGCAGGTGAACAGCACGAATAGCTTGATATGCTAACCAGCCCCGCGAAGTAATACCTAACGGCAGTCCCGTGGGGAGAGTGGTAGAAGTGTGCAGGGTGTGGATTAGTACGTAGGCGCATTCCTGGCATCGATTATTCGGGTCTGCGAATCGTGCATGCTAGTAGCCCGGGCTACTAGTATCTTTAGAAGATTACCACATCCCTTGGCGCAACCAAAAAAAAAAAAAAAAAAAAAAAGACGTAATCCCATCAATGGTTGCTAATAAGATTAAACAACTGAAATAAGACTACTCCCCTGGTCCTGACGGTATCCCCGACATAGTATTAAAAAAATGCGCGAATCATCTTATAAACCCCCCAACTGTGCTTTTTAAACTTTCAATCTCTCAAGGCATTTTTCCTCAATTATGGAAGCACGTTTATATTACCCATATCCATGAAAAGGGTTGCAAGGGCTATGTTTCTAATTATCGCCCTATTGCTAAGCTCTCGTGCATACCTAAACTCTTCGAGAGCATCGTGTATGATGCAATGTCCTTTCATTGCAAGCCTGTCGTCTATACAAAGCAACACGGATTTCTTTAAGGGAGGTCGACAACAACCAACCTTACCCAATTTGTGTCTAGTACACTGAAAGCTTTGGAAGACGGTAATGCAGTAGACGTCATAGCCACTGATAAAAGTCTTTGATAAAATTCCTCACCAAATCATCCTTTTCAAACTTAAAGCTCTTGGATTGCAACAGTGATTCATCTTATGGATCAAATCATACTTGGTAGACCGTCAATACAAAGTCCGTTTCAGATCCGCAGTATCGGACCCTATTACAGCTGCATGGGCGTCCCTCAAGGCAGCCATCTCGGCCCACTGATCTTTATCCTTACAATAAATGATGCCGAGCGTATCATCCGGAACTCCGAACTTCTGGTCTATGCCGATGATATGAAAATTTTCAGACGTATTTCATCTCCCATTGATTCCCTCTTTCTGCATGATGATTTTAAGAATTTCTCCACCTGGTGCAGTAAAAACTTCGTAGAGCTAAATGTCATCAAATGTCATTCCATTACCCACTCCCGTAAGCGTCTCCCACTACATCCTAGGGTCTACTTCATTCATAATGAGCCTGTACCCTCAGTCACGTCAGCACGCGATTTGGGCGTCATCTGCGATAGAGAACTCAACGTTCGATCACACATCGACAATGTCATAAGTAGAGCCAACTCAGCTCTGGGCTTTGTGAAACGATGGTCAAAAGGGTTCTCTGATCCATACGCAACAAAATCCCTCTATCTTACCTTCGTAAGACCCCTCCTCGAGTATGCCAGCCAAGTATGGTCCCCGCATTATGCTGCCCGTACCACGAGAATTAAAGCTATGGAGCGTAGGTTCATTCGCTTTGCTTTACGCGGCCAGTCCTGGGCTGATAACCTGAACCTGCTACCCTATGTGAATCGACTTGGACTGACAGGTCTTCAGTCATTGGAAAAACGTAGTTATGTTGCCGACATACTTTTCATTCATCAGTTGTTATGCGGTAACATTGATTGCCCCGCCCTGCTTCAAGCTATTTCTCTTAATACCAATCCCCGCAGTCGAAGGTCTGTTCCTCTATTCCGTATATCTCTAGACTTTTACGTAAAAAAAAAGTTGTAGTTGTAAGCGATGTCAATGGCATCAAAATTGAAATGTTTAAAATGTATGCAGATAGTGCATTCGGGGTGCTACTTATTCAGCTGGTCCCCGATGAGGTACACTTGGATCAAAGGTTGCTTAAATGTGTTTTCGCTAAGAAGGAACGGGTGGGCCACACCGCCACCTTCTGTGAGGCATGGTCTCTTCTTTCTCCTGGTCTCTGCAGCACTGCCAGAAGCAAACATACTGTAGGACTGCGCTGACGTTTAGCAAATCTCCTAAAGCTGCACGGTTAGTAGCCTACTCTCATCCTAATATTCATGTCCACTTCTATTTCCATATCCATGTCCATGTCCAAATTCTTGTGCCTCTCCATGTCCAAATCCATGTCCACACCGACATCCATGTCCATATCCATAACCATGTCCGTATCCATATCCAATTGAAGAACAGGCGAAACGAGTCGGTCTTGATGTTAACGAGGACAAAACAAAGTACATGTTGTCAACAAACAAAGCAGCATCTGTCCACCGCCTAGGACGTCACTGTTGACAGCAGTAACTTCAAAGTAGTTGAGGAGTTTGCCTACCTCAGAGTAAACATCAATTCCACGAACGACACCTTAGTGGAGATCCGACGAAGACTAACCCAAGCAAACCGCTGCTACTTCGGTTTAGCGAAACAACTGGGTTCAAAACTCCTAACTCGGAGGACTCTACAAAACACTAATCCTGCCAGTTCTGCTCTACGGTACCGAGTGCTGGACGATAAGCAGGAAAGCAGAGCAGATTTTGAATACGTTCGAGAGAAAAATTTTTCGTCGAATATTCGGTCTCATATGCGAGGAGGGCGAATGGAGGAGAAGATATAACCGCGAACTGTATGAGGCGCATCAAGATGTGTATGTAGTCCGGAAAGCCAAAACACGTCGACTACACTGGCTCGGCCACATCGAGCGAATGGACAATAATGCTCTTGCTAGGAGGATCTTCGGCTCCCATCCCCCAGGTTCGAGACGACAAGGAAGACCAAACGTCCATTTTAAGGACCAAGCTATCGCGGATGCCAGAGCGCTTGGTATGGAAAACTGGAAGCAGCGTGCCCAGGATCGAAGAGGATGGAATGCTGCTGTGTCTCAGGCAGGGACCCGTTAAGTAAGTAGGTAAGTATCCATATCCATACTTATGTAAATATGGGTTTCCATGGCCATGGGGTACGAAGGTAGGTGGGAAGGCGGTCCGAATCAGCAGCAGGTGCCGTTTTGTTCTCATAATTTATGTTAGCCTGGCTGTTGCGGTGTGTTGATCACAAGTCTCTAAATCCAACCTGTGGAATTCAAGAAAGATAATAGATTCTGACCATTTTTCCCTGAGATATCCTTAAATGAGTTAAAGAGGGGTTTGCCTAAAACCCCTTATTTGGCCCTGGCTAGTGCTGGACAGCCGCATATATAGTGGATAAGGGTCTCTTATCGGTCGCGGCATTGCAACTGAGGCAGTGTGTATCATGTTAAATAGTACATAGTCTGGCTGCATGGCTTCCTGTGGCCGATCGGCCAGTGTCCCGTGCTGATCGCTGCTATTACAGTCATGTATTGACATGTTCTTTTCAAGAAGCCATTAGTCTCGATATAACACAGTTTGTCAGCCTAGTCCACCTGAAATTGGCTTTAATAAGAAAGTTGAGGAGTTTTGGCTTTGATCACATCCATACCTATATCCACGTCCATGTCCCTATCCACATGCATATCCAAATCCATAGCCGTATCCCTGTTCATGTATAAATTTGGTGATTTAAAATTGTTTATAGATAAAAAAAGTTTGTGTACATTTTATTTTTTTCGTTTTCTTCGTTGGAAATGGGAAAGGAAAAATATTATAAAACATAGAAAAAATTAACCTACAAAGAACAATAGAGGCTCAGTTTTACGATTATCGATTGTCCTTCGTGGTTGTCATTCATTTTATTGTGAGGCTTGATGAGAAAAAGTCTAGTGGTGGCCGGTGGGTAGGTAAAACTTTAATGATTTGTTGTTTCTCTTCTTTTTTTTGATACGCACATAAAAAGTTAAAGGGAAAACGAAGTAATAGATGTCATAAAGAGGAAGCCAGAGATAAGCATTTGAAGGCATTTTGATTTGATGTCTTTATCAAGGCGACTGGGTTAATTGTTTGATATTAGGCTGCTAGGACGAACATTCGTTGTATCATGCGTCACCAGATATTCGAGTATAATTGCAGTGAGTCCTAGCTCACTAAATGGCAAATGCAATACCTAAAAACAGCGTTTGACACAATAATATCCGTTTAACTTGACCAAAAGTGTGAACACAATGAGCTTCTATTCAAGTCCGCAAGAGGAGTTTAATACGGGCGTTAAACTGTACTCTGAATGTAAGTGAATTTTTTTTGAAAGTTTTTGCATTTAATTTTTTCGTTTTTATTTTGAAAAAAAATTTTAACACGACCAAAGATCTTATTTCAAGGCATAGCCTAGAGAAATGCATACACCTAGTTATAGAAAGTGTTCGAAAATTTTGACAGTCGAGAGAACTTGTAATTGATTTTCCTTGAACATGGGGAAATCGACGATAGCAAAAAGCTTTTAAATGAGAGCGATTACGCGCGTAGGATTTTGCATATCCTTTTTATGCCCAAATGAAGTTGTGCAATTCGAAAAATAAGGCTTTCCTCGAAGTTTCATCGGTGAAGATCAAAACGTTGCATCATGTAAGCGAGAACCGGATAAACGGACTTAAGGGCCATTCACACCTCAGCGACCAACGAACAAACCATTTTTAGTACATTTAAAGGCACACAATTGCCAGATTCAGTATTCCAAAAAAACATGGCTTAATTTATCTACCGATTAATATAAAAAAAGTTAATTTTTAATTAGTTTCTGCGAAGAAATTAATAATTCGCAGTTTTTTCCGCGAATAGGCGAATACTTCTAGCGAACTGTCAAATTTTATTCACATTCCACAGAAATGGAACGCAATCCACATTCGCGCGAACAAAATATTCGCGAGAGTTTAACCTCACAGTTCTTTTCTACATACAACGAATGACAGGAGAAATTCGCAGATTGCTGCGACTAAAAAAAGGGGCTGTGAATGAAATGTCAAAATTTGCGAATACTCGCTCGTTCGCATTCGCAGTTCGCTGAGCTGTGATAGGGCCTTTGGTGTAATAAGGGCAGCCGAACTCTTCAACAGCGAAAGAGATACCGAAAAATGGTGTAAGACAATGTATGGGAAATAGTAAGCCTGTGCCGTAAGTTGCGAGCAAGTATAAAGAGACTAATTTTGATCAATTTCTCCGGCGTATAGCACTTTACTTCAATCGCACACTGGATGAATAATTCCGCGTAAAATTGTGTATACATGAACCGATTTTCATTGTAGTGGCATTTCTATTGGATCTCGAAATTGACAACTTGTGTGTGTATTGGGTTCCCTCTATGTTAAACCACTTCATCGCTGGATGAAAATTTTGCCCCGTTCCTTTTCCCTTTTCTATGAACTGAGTTTCACCCCGGGGGAATTGATCCAGTGTGCGCTGGACCATTTGCCTTAGAAATATCCAGAAAGAAGGAGTTTCAAACTTTTGTTTTGAAAATTGTCGTCTTGGTTACGAAATCAGAAATTCTTTCAGTGAAGTCATCCTTCCGGCATGTATGACTACAGATTGATGGTTCTCAATAAAATGTTCGTCTAGCAACAGACGCATCTCACTAGCTAGGCAGTGGTGAACATGAAACACAAATATACTATCTTTCACCTACGCAAGAATGCAAAGTTTATTTAGGAGAATCGCTGAAACTTCACTGCAAAATAAAAGAAAATTTGGAACACCTCACTGCGAAAATCAGTTACAAGAAATTCAACAGTACCACCGAGGCACAGGCCTGTGTGGAATACTAACAATCCATAGGCAGCACCCTATTTGACGAAAACAATTTCTCGGAAAAATACGCAATTCAATGGAAACCACTAACTCAGCCCTTGGCATACATATGTACATACAAAGAACAGTTGAGGAAAAATCTCGTTCTTTGGGAATAGGCTGTAAGGAGCTCAAACGCGTTGCAGAACTCCGAACAAGAAAATGCAGTTGTTAAAGATCTGTATATGTCCATCTATGTGTGAAGGTAGATAAGTAAATTAAAAAAATTACAATGCAGTAAGGAGCTACAAAACAGATCTCGTGTGGATATTGCCAGTTTAACGGCAGTCTATTCAGGCTACCGACCACCAATCATGATCATAAAACAATTCTTTGTCTTTCCGATATGCGGTCCTAGTAAATCCAGGCATCAGGTCTGTTCCTTTACCTGAAAATTTGTACGAATTCGTACGATTTTGTACGAATTTTAGATTAACCCCGTTTCTTAACACAAAACAATCGTAAAAGAGAGGGGCAACGAGAGAGTAAAAATTTCCCCTCAGTAAAAAATCTTACGAATTCTTGCCCATCAAATTTCTGCCGGTGAGAAGTGTACTATCTGTCAAAGTCAGCTGTTTCTTTGGATGTTCTAATTCTTAACTTGCTGCAAAAACTGGAAAATGGAAAAAAAGGAGCGCAAATGAAAGTTGAATGTTCTCCTAAGGCATTCCAACAGGAAATTGGATATTTGCATTCAATAACAAGAAGAAGAATACTCGGATAACCCCACTCTGTTTACTTTTGCTTCCCATGTGATTATGACATTTCGTTTGTTGCAACTGTTGTGGTTGAAAGCGTTCCTTTACTTTTTCGCAATTTTGCCTCTCTCTGAGAGAATTTTACCCCCATTCCTTTAAATTTATTTACATGCTATTTTTGGAGCAGAAAGTAAAGGAACAGACCTATCGTAAATGTCGACACTTCTTCGATGACATTTCAAAAATGTCAGAAAAAAGAACTGGAGGCTCAATCAGAAGAACTATGAACCCCACTATGTGGATCTAATGACTTTTCTGCTCGATAAAGATGCCAATTATAATACGTGCATCAATAACCGGTACACTAATTGGGTTCATAAAGCGACCTACAAGCATCGAAACTATATTCACGTGAAATATTGTATCTCACAGCTTTCGAATGGGTGCACAACAATCAATACATTGTCGTATTCAATTGTAAGAAATGTACACAAAGGATCCACTCGAGGAGCATTTGAAAAACGATTCCTACCCCATCTTACCACAGCTCAGAGGCAGGAGTATTCATTATATTTTCGTAGGGTATATACTCGTACCTCTCCCAACTTCATGCATATTTACATCGCATGTAAGCATTGATTTCTCAACAATTACATAACACAGAGAGCATTGCCCCACTCATCGTGAAAGTCGCAGTATCTAAAAATAATAAAAAAAAAAAAATGTTCTTTTGAAGATTTACTTTCCTTGTGTATCTCAAAAACCAATAAAAAACGTTAAAAAGTTTAATTTAAATTTTATTTTCAGCGAGTTCGAAGTCAAGAATTTTCCATGTGTCTACCCTGAGGCAGTAAATTGAAGTTCACATCCTGCGACTCGTACATACTGATTTTGTTTTTTTTTTAAATAACAGAGAAGTTTTAAATTTTCCGTGTACTCCCCCAAGGCATTGTTTTGCATGAACTTTTGGGTTTGTTTGGGAGCAGCTGTGTGTGTGTAATGTAAGCGGGCGCCTCCATGGTGTGTCCTTATATTAAAATAGCCTCTAGACAATTTCACAGTAATGTCAGTAATTGGACTTGTCATTGAAATTCGTTAGACGTGTAGTTAAGTCAGCCTCTTATCAACCCTCTTCCGATTTAGTACACAATAACTGGTGACTTTAGGCCTACATGCCCTATCAAAGGTATAAATTCAATGAACAGTGACTAATTTTTCAACAAAATTATCGTTTTTATGATGATGCTCATCCTTAAAAGCTTAATGGCATACCGAAAACGGAGCTTCTGATAAACTGTTGATTCAGTGTTCTCAATGGCGAAACATTTTTATTGGACAATAAATTTAATTCTCTTTACATAGTTCGACGGGAGTTTTAATTAGCTTTGTCTTTTGAGAAGGAAAATTAAACTTTCCGCTTTTATTGATTACCTTAACCTCGAAACTCATCAAATAAAATCTGCGATAATTAGGGACTTTAATTACTTTTTTAATGCTCCTTGCGGTGTTGAGTGCGGCAGGAGTTTTAAAGTGGCTGCGTAGTTAATGGTATGTCTCTTAGATGTAAAATTTTAATTTATATTTTAACGGGTGTTAGAAATCTTATTAGAGTTCAGTGCCATCAACACAAGATTAAGTTTTAAGTTTAAGTCGGAGTTTTTTCAAAAAACATAGTTTTAGCGTTTTCGAGAAATAAATATCTAAAAAGTTATTTGCCAACTTGTCATTGTGTCAGTGTATCATTTGGTTGATTTGCTTTTAAAGTGTCTTCGATTCCGAAGTTGGCAACACTAGCGTGTTTGAAGTTCTGCAGATATGATAGGTCAAGCATTCACGGTACAAAATAAATCACTTCACTTGACACAACTCTGGAATATATTGAAAGGGAATCTTGTACAGCTTGAAAATAGATGTTTGATCTAAATGAAAGCCCTTTATCGAAGAGTGTAAGGAAATTCAAGGTTGCTAAGCTTATTCTGCTTATGCTGCATTGTGTCTAAAAATTGAGGAACCTCAACTTGTTACTGAGCTCAACAATACAACCCGAATCGCAGTTCTCTGAGAACCTCATAAAGACCTCGGAATGTTTACTTAAAATTTCCAACTCACTCAAGGGTCTAAGCAAAAAGACTGATAAAATTCGCTTCGTAATCATTCCCCGGGGTGGAATTGAGTTGGAAAATGACATCGTTTTTAGTCACAAATTTGTTTTTTCCGACGAAGCTCATTTTTATATCGGAGGCTTTATCAACAAGCTAGACTAGGATTTGAGGTTTCGAAAATCAAGGCGTAATCTTAGCGAAGCCAATACATTTTTAGCCGCAATTGGACGATTTTGACTCAAACGGGCTTTAATCCCAGCAAGGTGATGCAAAGTACAGCAACAGCAACCATCAAACAATCGAAGTTTTGCACATTAACTTCGGCAACCGTGTTATCAGCCATTTGGAAAACGCGCCTTGGTCACTCTGCAGCTGCGCTTTTACGCAGATGGATTTTTTTTATGGGATACCGCGGCAGCCATTTGAATGAAATTATTTACCATACATGAAGGCGTACTCTCTCCAATTCAGCAATAACCATTGAGAAATATTGAACTGTGTAGTTTCAAAAAACAAATAAGCAGCGCAACCGTATGTGGCTTAAGGCCCAGGCTCCCGCGACAATTCGTGTTGAGCGTGTTATATTTTTTTATGCAAATGGAAGGACATACAATTTAGAGCAATATCCGAAAGCCTTTTTTAGAAGCTCTCTCATGACAGTCATTACTCTCGGATGTTTGTCAGACATTTGCTAGTGGTAGAACTGTGAATTTGTTGGTGTTTTCTGGGATTCGAACCTCGAACATTCCACTCAGTAATCCAACGCACTAACAACTTAGTCATGACGCCCACCACGTAGTTTTAATAGCTTTTACAAAATATAACCAACTGATGGTCCAGCCTTTGGAACTTTCATTTCCATTAAGTTGGCTTCTTAGATAATTTAATTTACTTGACGTAATGAAACTACTTCTTTCGGCATTACAAACTCAAACACTTTCACGAACTTCTTAAACTTAACAGACTTCCAAGACATAAAGCGCAATTACTGATCAACTTATACGCTCATCATCCAGCACTCAGTGCCATAAAGCAAAACTGGTAGGATGACCATGCTGTAGAGCAGGACTTTTGTATATACTGAGAAGAGTTTTAATCCACTAACCGAAGAAGTATCTATTGCCAGCCTCACTCTTTGCCAAACTTCTACTAAAGTAGACTCCGAAGTAAATAAATTCCTTAATCGTCAAAGAAGAGAAACATATATGTACATACTTACATACTACATACTTAACCTATCAGAGAACAGCGCCGACTGCACATTTTATATCGGAAAAGACAATATAATCAAGGTATCCTAATTTCGGTACTTTTTCGAAAAATTGTTTGTATCCACCTTCTTGAACCACAGGGGTGCATAGCATCCAGTAGAGCAAGAAATTGTGCTATCTTTAAAAATAATACTTTCCTCTTTTTTTCCACAGAGGTAATTTAATAGGAATTCCATCCTTATACGGAGCTAACAACTCCAGGTAAATAATTTTAGCTCCAGCTAGATCTCAGGTGACCAACCCAACTGCTTTTCACACAGCACAGATGATATCTCTCAAACTAAACGACATGATATTAGAAACCAAAGTAAGGACGAAATCCTCGGAATGATGTCATTCACAATATATTTTCTCCGACGCTATGTTCAGTAATAGCATCGTCCAGACTATATTCTCAGATGACCACCGTAATACTAGTTAAAAACAAATTTATTTTCCATCCAATCACGTTTCGGGTCAATACACTTTTCTTTACCTGGTTTCTAAAGCCTTGGCACTAGTTTTAAAAAATATTTCTTCAGACTCCAGCTTTGATGTCTTCATTCGTTTATCCTTCCGAATGCTTTTTGGGTTGGGAAACACATAAGAATCACACAGAGCAAGATCGGGCAGATGTGGAAGATGTGACAGTAATTTAAGCCCACAATTATGGATTTGAGCATGGTTGGACACAGCGTTTTTTGACGTAGATTGTCCTGGTGAATCAAAACCAACTTTCCAACTCACCCTTACCTTGAGAAAATGTGAATTTACACAGCAAGGGAGGCGGTGTGATGGTATATTTTTTTGAGGTCCACATACAATATTTAACAAAAAATAGATGTATAGGGCATACCTCTTTTAAGGACATGTTATAAGCAATATGGATGTCCATCGAAAAGTTTCTTTCTATCGCAACCGCCGCACAATGCAATGTAAACTATTTTTCACATTATTCCACCCACTCTTGTCCAAAATCTAAAGCCAAAATCTTTTCAGTCTTTCCGCCCCAACAAGACACGGTACTCGTCCACTGGTCTAACACGTATGTGACCATTCGCCTTTTTCATCCCACGGCTTCCTTCATAAATTTTAAATTCCCCAAGATTGTGGAAAACATTTTGCAACCCATTAATCATTTCTTCCTCGTTGATAAATTCCTGTGGTTTTATCCTAAATTTAAAAAAACGACGAACACATAAGATAGAACCGACCACAAAAAGGAAAACTTTTTAACGTATTTAAGCCAATCCCTGAAAAGAATATCTCCAGTTTCACAACACATTTCCATTTAAAAAAAAGTGCCTAAAAGAAAAACGGTAACAGGAATACCTGTGAAGGACCAACCAACCAAAAAAAAAAGGCTATCCTCTCAAATCCATTATCTATCAGATTCTTGGATAACTAGAGGGACATTTTATCCCTATTTTCCGGAACACCTCGTTGAAAAAAGCAAATCGTCCATAACGACGGATATGTGTGTGGCATTCAGCTACAAATTGGAATGTCAGGTATATCTCTCTATTTGGACTCCAATTGGCTTTGAACTTGAGACATTGGTTTGTAGAAAATTGAATCCTTAACGGAAATTTCATGCAATGTGGTGAAATTCAGGCGAAATTGTTTTTTTCTACGAATATTCCAATGATGTGGTTGTAGGTACGATTAGCTGAAACTTCTTTAAAATAAAACTACAGTGTAGTCCTTCGTGATTTCATAATTTAAAAAAAAAGATCCCCTTGATATGATTATAGTCTTCGTGGGAACGTTAATTGCAAGTTCCGGAAGAGATTATCCTTTTAGCAGCTGCAGCAACTTGACCATTTCACCTTTTTTCTTGGCTTTTCATCTCCTTCCAATGTATCTCATGAAACTTGCTAAGTCTAGCAAACTCGGGGGTTAATTAGAAACCTGACGTTCGGAGGATAAAAATCCATTAATCCATTAATTCTTTTTTTTTTACATAAGAGGAGTAGAAGTGCTCGTAGATGAGTGGCATTTAATGCTTCATGCACTTCTAAATGGAGATACTGGAAGCAGTAGGTATTTTGAAACTAATTCTTAACCGCCATTGAAGTCTAAAGGAACGAAGTTTAAGGACCGCATCAACACAATCTTCTTTAATTCATCCTTGCATGCATTTTTCTTACTACGGCCCAAATTTTGAAAATAAAGGGTCTAGTGTCGTGTAGCAATGGACCGTTTATTATAGGCTCTTGCACTGGACAACAACAACTTTTGCAGAAATAAGTTTGCATTCCCATCAAAGGACATCGACACCACGCAGGCCAGACAAAGCATGACAACTTTAGGCGCGCTGCACCAACACTGTGTAAGCTGTCAAGACTTTGCCAGAGGCAATGTAGCTCTCTACCCCTGTAAAAAGCCTATAGGCAGGAGCTGGGCTATGAAACCTCAAATCACTCATTGGCTCTCCGTGTCCGTGTCCGTTATCAGGCCTATACTACTGTATGGCTTGATCGTATGGTGGCCTGCTCTTGATAGGGCTGTCCACCTCACTCAACTAGCTAGAGTGCAAACGATCTGCACGCATTTGCATCAGTGGTGCACTGAGAACTACTCCCTCAGCGGCACTGGATATCTTCGGTAAACAGATAGCTGCCTGTGCGGCGATCCGTCTGAAAGCCTCCTTTCAGTGGTCTAGTTATCACACTGGCCACCACTCCTCGATCCTATGATATTCAAATATGAAAATACGGACTACACCCCGCCGAAAATGAGATTTCACCGGAACTTCTGCTCGAGCATCCCTGAACGTGTTGAATGGAATAACTCTCCACCTACCGATGGCAGCTCGGTTTACATTTTTACGGACGGCTCAAAACCCGAAAGCGGGGTGGGTTGTGGTGTTTTCTCCGAAAAACTCAACCTAAGTATATCGTTCTGCCTCCCTGATCATTGTAGCGTTTTTCAGGCGGAAATCATGGCGATTAAGGTAGCCCTGTCCTGGCTGAAGAGTGATATACTATCTGTCAGGGATATTACCATTTGCACTGACAGCCAAGCGGCAATCAAGTCCCTGGAATTGTGCTTCTTTACCTAAAAGGCCACCTTCAGCCAGGACAGGGCCTTTGGCGATCTGGCTTCTTTAGGTGTCATATGTATCCATCGCTTTATCAAAAGCTCCGGTTGGTTTTGTTAGTGGGTGGCCAATTGGTTTGATCCACGGTATCACAAAGGACCTTTACTGATCTAAGTGTGTCTGCACTCTCGTGCGGACAGCCAACCTAACCTAACCCAACCTAACCTGACCTTGCCAGAGGCCTTGTATTGTGTCAGATTGTGGAGCTTACTTTTCTACTCTTAGTCGCGTAAACTTAATAGAGAAGGAAACCTTGCTATTGGGTATGCGGACGATGAGTGCAGCTTGAATCTAGCTTGCCAACTCTATTTGTCTTTACCTATGAAGTCTCTACTTAATATGGTCGTAGCTTGGTGCCATGAGCAGTCATTTTATGTCAATTCATCTGGGACACCCAGTTAACCTTAACCAGAAGTGTCCACCACATCAACGCGTTGCGGATCATCATTGAACAATGCGTCAAGTCAATGCGTCAAGGCCTTCGACAGTTAGAATCGAGATGCTATATGGCAAGCCTTGCACAGGAGAGGTATGCCAGAAAAACTCGTCGCTATTATAAAGGCTACCTATGATGGCAGTAAATGTCATGTCTTACACAGTGGTAAGGTGTTAGAGGAAGTCCCCAGCGGAGTACGACAAAGATGCATTCTTTCCCCACTTCTATTCCTTGGGGTAATCAGTGATGTGATCCGGGAAGCTATGACTGATATGGACTATGACATCGTATCTCAAACATCTTGGCTAGTCATCTACAATTTTACCAAGCTGAATTTCACTGTTTTGGTGGCCCATATAAACCGTAATTGGCAAGAATAATCCATAGATTGCATCTGATTCTATGCTAGCCATAGACTGTCCGCTTGATTCTTCCAATGCTTGCTACCATGATCCTGTCCAGCCTTGATCTGTTTAGTTATTGAACCTCGCTGCATTTTTTCATTTCCAGTTGGATGGATTATGTACTTTGTCATATTTTCAGTTGAAACTATCAGACCATCACCGACTGAGTTTCAAAACCTCGCCCATTACCCATGCTATCTTCCCTTCGTCCTAAGTAAACTTTTTGTATCTAATTGCATATTTTGTGTAATTTCTTGCTGTAAGAGATAAAATAACAAAGAACTCTAGAGATTTCAGAAATTTTCTCAAACAACGACTCTTAGAAAACCTACCGGCATCAAAAGGTTTCAGTTTCAAAAATTTCATTCCATCTCCCATAACAAAGCAGAGCAAGAATCCTTTCATCACCGCCGTTTAACTATGCAGTAACCAGATACCATAGAAACACAATACTATACCCTGATGTTAATTGCTCATTAACCTTTAAGCATCCAATAGCAAACTTTGCTTAAAATCCTTCTTAAATGACTGCCAAGGACTGTAATTAATCCACCTTAACTCTCAGTCATTCTGAGCACCATAAAAACAGTGTTTTAAAGGATAATTGTGTTGCTTAGACCAACTCAACAAAGAGACTGAATATTTCTGTAATGATTCTCACATTGGATTATAATTAGATTACAAAATCAATGAACAATTTAATAACATCCCTTTGTGGGCGACTATAAATGCCCTTTGCGGCTAGAGGAGATCGAAATTCATGCAATGGAATGAGGTCACCCCAGTCTGTGTTGTAAATTTAATATCCCCAGCGATTTCGCTTTAAGGGTTCACTTTCATGAACGAGTATGAGTACTGATACCTTCAGTCTGGACTACTGTGCTGAATTTTTAATTTTTTATCCACGGTTTGCATCCATTTGGTCCTTCAACTATTCGAGTGGAAGAAGCTTAGATAAATCATGTAAATTTTGAGCACGATTTTCACGAGTCATTCCCCACACCGACCGCGACGATGAGCAATTTATTATGAAGTCAGTAATTCACTTTCCAAAATGTCACTTCTTGAAATTTATATCTCATGCATACATTATGTCCTTGAGTCATATAAATGCGGATTGCATGTACGAGGACATGTCTCACATTTTCTTTGAACCCATTTACAAAGGGCACAGGAATCCATTCTGTGCCATTCCGTGGGATGACTTTCAAGAAATTTCTCGAAGAGAATGTTGTTCTTGAAATGCACTTTGAGGATAATATTTTAAGAAAGGAAAACTGTTAGAGTGCATTTTTCATTAAATCCCCTCGTTGAGGTAATGTACTGAGTCCGCAAGGATATAGGATAGACCTACTTACAGCTGCTAGCAAGGAAGCTACTTATAGTGAAGTGTTTTAAATTGTTGTCATGAGCATACCAGGTTCAGCACTTTGAAGAGGTATTCCAACACAAAGGATAAAAAAGAGAGCATGTATCTAAAATGGGATTCATGGACACGACCGAATCGCACGTATCAACGCCAACACGAATGGCGTTCGTTTGGAAATCTGGAGAAAATGGAGAGAAATATGTCTCTTCTATGAGAAAGTATGACACCTTGCGATGACCTTTCTTTCAAGGTCATACGACGCCATAATCAAGGCAATGACCACCTAAGCAGCATTAGTATGGTGGCCAAAACACTCTAAACTAAAACATAGCAGCAATCGAATGAATAACATCATCTAGCCTGCGTGGGTATCACAGGGTCAAAAAAAATATCTCACACCGTTACACTCCAAAAAGAATCTGTGCTAAATACTCTCAGGCTGCCTCAGATACTGGACCTCAGAGCCGGTGACATTATAGGTCACCGGAGAATACAAGAATACATGCTCAATAGATTTCGATTCTCCAGGGATTTCGAAGTTGTTATAGGATGGAAAAATTATGGTCTCATAAATCTGGTACACAGTTGGCTTCGAATTGGAAAATTGGAAAGTCGCCACAACAATATTTCTGGCAGAAGTACATGCTGTTGAACTACATATGTCCACAATAGTGCCTGCGAAGAAGAATAAAGGACTTCATGTCTTTTTGTACAGGAAAGCAGCCTAGTAGCCCTTAAATCCTACACGGAAGGGTCTAAGCTCAATCAATTTCTTCAAAAATCTTGCATCCATGAAAAATGATATAGTAGCAGGCATTCCTGGTCATGAATGTTTCGAGGAAAACGAACTGACTGATTAGCGGGCTAGAATATGTGTTTGTCACTCACTCGTTGATCCTTTTGGTACCACCTAACAATGCCCACTCCAAGATAACAGAATGGGAGATCGACAGATACCTTGACTACTACACGCTGACATTTGTGAGGGCCTAAGCTAAGAAGCCAAGTGAAAAAGTTAATCGATAAGGTACACTTAGACTAAGATAGGTTTATTATGCTGCCACTTGGTAGGAGCAGGTGGGTCACACTGTCCGCTCCTTAAACCAGTTGTTTTTTCCGATGAAGCTTATGTTAGCCGTGGAGGATGTAGTAAGACCATTAAACTGGTAATGACCTGTGTAGCCTTCCTAATGTGAAGAACTGTTTCTTCTTCCTCCTCGCCTCTGTAACTCCTATAGAAGTCGTTATAGGGGATACCCACCGTTTGAACATGCCTACCCAACATGCTGTGTTCAGTAATAAATTGGTTAGTGCTTTACAAGTTCGTAAGACATTCATTGGTCTTGGCATTGTCCAAGTTGGTGCTTGTAGGATGAAATACTTGGCGCATAAAATATCAGCGATATAATGCTATTAGCACCGGAGAATCCTCATATGGCCAATTCGTCATGCAGATCCCTGAGACGTCACAATGATCTGGTACCCAGCTAAAGGTAATGTTGTACTGTCCCGCTGCTTCGTTCTTAGATACGCGGCAGGTTTTCACTGCCATAGGTATTACCATGCTAGATATGATGAATTTTATAGCTGCCTGGCTATCGATATATATATATACACATATACATATCTAATTATGTCTTTCTGCGATATAGTATTTACCGTCAGCCAGTCAGCGGCTTGGCGAATCGCGGTGACTTCGGCCTAAAAGACACTGCAATAGTTCGGAAGGTTAAAGGGGAGATGATGCCTAAGTCTTCCGAGAGAACTCTGATGACGACACCGTCCTGGGTTTCGGATCCTTCCATAAATATTGACAGAGAACCGTTGTAAAGGACATCGCATTGCGTCTACTCTGATCTGTCCGCTATTAAGTGTTAAAAGCCTAAGGTGAAGTATATTTCAGTAGGCAAGTGGTCGGTGACCTCGAAGACATGACGAAGCATCCTAAGTAAGCTGACAGCTGACCAGTATCGTACACCTTCCATAGACGAGAGTTTCTCAGTGAACGAACAGAACTGGTAGTCATTTGCTTAGCGACGATGTCTATAGGGAGTTGGTGAAGTATGGTTTGAAGCTCCGCTGTTGGAGAGGTTCTTAGGTCACCCATGATGCTGAGGCATGCCACTGGTTGAGATTTCTCAATTTGTTTCAAGTTGGCAGTCCTCTCCAAGACGAAGTACACCACACTATTGTGTCGTACAAGAGAAGCGGCTTTACCACCAACATGTATGGCACGTGCATTACGTTGGGTTGTAGGCCCAGTGTGGGGTCCATCGCTCTTTTACACGATTACAGCGCAACCATTGCTTTTTTGACATGTTCTTTGACGTTTTCTCTCTAGTAGTACTTCCGGTCAAACTTTAATCCAAAATACATAGCTGTTGCTGTTTGAGAGACTGGAACCTCCCAGTGTAGGAGGCGAGAAACAGGGGACCCTAGAGACGTTGTCCATTTAGATACCAAAGATTACTTCTCCTGATATAGGACTACCTACATATATCAGTCGAGCAGAAATTCAGAACGTAGAACCTGGAAGCTAAGACTAAGACTAAGACCTTCAATATGTTTAAATTATTTTATAGGTCGCTGTGTACATCAAGTGTAAGTACATTATTAAAATCGTGCTGATTTAGGATAATTCAGAAAGCGGTGGTCATTAAATACGCCCAACTCTGTGTAACTCCTACATGGTGAGTAAGTGAACATGTATTCAATGACAAAGACCTGCAAAAACTTTTCAGTAGGTATCCTTGATCCCTAACCAATTCCCATAGTTGCAGTTTCACTGAAATCGTTCATTCAGAGCACCAAAAACGATTCAATATTTTCGAAAAGAAAATAAAACATTTTAATATTGAAAATCCCATTTTTTAACTACTCACAATGTACTGAAACAATTCCACACAAAATCCCCAGCCCTCTGATATGTGAGCATTGAATCAGAGAGTTAATCCAATCTGCTCCAATGAACTTAATGAAAATTCAAAATGAAATCTGTTATACGTAACTACATTCAAAAATATGTAGAAATGCAACTGTCTGACCTTTTTTTTGGAAACATGCCTCTAACATGAAAATAATTTGAAAAAAATAAATAAACAAATAATAAATTGGTACCGTGTACTGTATGATGTTTGCACAACGTGCGTGTCCTTAGGGAACTACAACACATGTTATAAAAAAAACGAAATCCTTATAATTTCAGGATACATTGTTGGAATATGTTTTCCGTCTCTCTTAGTTTTAAAATTGAAAAACTCGAAGGATATACGAGTGTGTACATATGTTCTTCTTTTGATTCCAAAACAGAACAAAGTGGAAATCGCATCATAAACCCTGAAATTGAAAATATCAAATGTCATGCACTATCGACATATCGAAAATTTGTTCTCTAGTAGTTCGACAGGTGCATGGAGGTGGATATGTGTGTGGTATGTATGTGTTCTAAGAAACTGGAAATTGTAATAGAAATTGAAAGTTTTGTCCTAAACAAGGAGTAGAAAACGGAAATTCAAGGAACAAGTTTCTCATTCTGGTGACGCAAAATGTAGGCAACCCTCCCAGAGGAGCAAAATCAAGTGGCGATAAGAAATAATCCCAGATCTAGTACACAGCTAAATTTAACTTAAACTTGTTACCAATGCAAAATTGTTCACCTTGGCCTAGGTATACCATATCTGAACTCAACGTTTCCTTTCAACATACATATGTATTCTTAAAGGTCAACTACCAGAGACATCCCTAAGTCCTCGTTGATTCTTCGTTGCCATGCGGTATAAAAATGTTGTTCCAACACTGAGCATCCTTCTTAGCCAGACTATAAATATTTTGTCACTGCCAAAGGTTTCAAGAATGACTCACACTTAGTTATGAAAAGAGATCGCAAATATGGATAGTCTTACAGTTTAGAAAACTGAGTATCTGCTCAGTATCACATAAGGCGTAGGACCTATCTTTCCGAAGAATAGAAGGGATCTTTGACAGCTAATATTCTCAGATATTTGTGAAACATTAACGAGAGATCGGGTGGTGAAATTTTTTGGTATTTTCCTTAATTTAAACGTCACACATCTCACTTAGTGGTCCAATGCCCAATGCATTAAGCTACAGTCATCGCCCTGAGCCACTTGCATCAACGTAAGAAAAATAGTGAAGGCTCAAACCAAAGCCACCTTCGTTGATGAATAGAAATTTTGCGTAGGTGTGGTGATGTTTCCCAAATCACTTGATCTATCCAACTCAGTCAGGTTTTTGGACAAAAACATGCTTTTCCAGGCGGGGGTCCTACTAGCCACTATAGCCGCCCGTGCTTGAGGTTTATAGTCTTGTCTAAGGCAGTCCACCAGACAAACATGCCGTATGTTAGGATTGGTATTATGACCGAGATGTGGAGAAGTTGTAGGCCTCATTTATTTCCTAAAGTGCCACGGTGGTCTTCTTAACTCTTTCTTATTCGTTAGGCTTTTGGCTTATAGCGTATCCAAAATTAGACCCAATAAGAGAAGACCCTACAGTCACGAATCAGAGGTTCAATGACCAGAAACCCTAAAAGTATAAAATCTGTCGTTCAGGACGATAATCTTATCAGCGTTTCATGCGATTAACTTAGCACTTGAGTCACACAAGCAGTCTTGACACAATAGTTTTCCGAATATCTGAATGGTCTTCACAAATTTACGATATTACGATATTTTTTGAATACAACTTGATTATCTGCTTCATTATGCTTATGCGATGAGGGAGAATGTCATCATTAAGAGTTGAATGGGTTCCAATGGCAATATTCTTAGCTAAGCTATTTTATTTCTTAGTGAAGTCCTTGTATGGATACGCTGACAACGTAAAAGACTGCTTAGCTTATCATACTGAATTCACCCCCAACGTCTTCATAAAGTCATTAAAATTTTATTTTTGAATCGAGATACCAGATTTCACCGCGTGGAGGTGAGAGTAAAGGTTTCGAGATGCCTGCAGATGTGTGTGAACACTTACTTACTTAGGTGGCGCTACAGTTCGGGGTGAACCTGAGTCTCAACCAACAAGTCTCTCCAGTTAGCCCGGTCCTTAGCTAACTGCCTCCAATTGCGCACTCCAAGTTGGTTGAGGTCCCCTTCTACTTGTGTGTACCGCCACCTTGGACGAGGTCTTCCTCTACCGCGTTGTCCCTCGGGGTTAGATTCGAAGACCCTACGGGCCGGAGCATTGGTGTCCATTCGCTCTACATGTCCTAGCCATCTTAGCCGACTGATGTGCAGTCGACTAGGTCGATGTCGCTGTACAGTTCGTAAATTTCGTCGTTGAATCTTCTCCTCCAAAGCCTGTCAACGCAAACGAGACCGTATATCTAACGAAGAATTTTTCTCTCGAAACGACCAAGGATATCTTCATCCGTTAAACTGGACTGGGATGATAGAGGTCTTATAAAGAGTCTCCTTAGTCTTTCGAGATAGGGCCTTACTACTCAATTGCCTTCTCAGCCCAAAAAAACAGCGATTGGCAAGGGTTATTCTTCGATAAGTTTCCACCGAGATGCTGTTGCCGTGATGTGTGCGAATTCTCTTGGAAAACTCTCGATGGTACAAGGTAACAAGTGTCTGACAGAGACTAAGAAACAAATTCTTAATTGAATCCGTAAATTTTCCTATTTACCAGTCAAGTCCAGGTTGTGAACAGTTGCCGCCATTATAGACAATTTTTTTTTTTTACTAACCAGTGATTGCCTGCGTAATTGTGTAGAACTAATATTGCGGCCCTTGAACTTCAAGAAGTCTTTCGATGCCATAAATCACATGAAATTGCATACAGAATCCCACGGTGAGCTTGTGATGATAAATTCCTTTCCTTTAACGCCTTTTCCTTATTTTACACGAAAACAACATCCACTTGACAGGATTCAGTAAGTGAACGCTTCTACACTTATAAATCAAAACCGTTTTTGATTACCCGCCCTAAAGTTCATCCATTCATGGCAAATGTGACAACAATGAAAATTTCATTTCGAATTCAATGTAAACAGGAAGCAAATTCCAAGTATGCTGTACACGGTATCCAAAGCAAAATAAAATTGCGTCCTTTTATCCTTTTGAAATGATATCACGAAAGGAAATCAACTGAAGCGACAGACTCAAGTTTGCTATCATGACGGCGTTGGTGTATTTTTAAATTTCACTTATCCTGATTAAATTAAAAAAAAAAATTACTGCTGTGTGAAGAAAGAACGAATGTTAATGAGGAGAATTTTAATAATCGGTAATCGATATTCGACAAGCACACCTTCTGTGTTGGTATTCCATAATTAAAGCTCCCGTGCAAATATGTGGTGAATATGTAACCAGCAAGGACACTGTGAGCATCAAACCGTCGCTGAGTTGCCATAAACTATTAAATGTTACAGCACTAGGAAACTGTAACTTGAGTTCATTTACGTTCATGTGGGTGTGCATTGAATATCCTTTAAATCCGCTATCGTTATCGCCAGCAAGTAGTTACAAATTTGCTCACTAATTTCTGCAGGGATTAAAGGCAAATATACGAGTTTATGTGACAGAACCATGCTAAACGCTTTGACATAAACTACCCTTACGATTGTCATTGTCGTAACCATTGGACCCTTTTCAAAATTTAATAATTTTCATTGTAGCTTCATCTCCATGCCATTGAGATGGGCGAATTCAATGTGAGAAGATTTTGTCTATGACCTTCTGCATAAATAAGGGACAGAATACGTGCGAATGACAGCCAGGAAAAGGGTGTTTTTTTCCCCTTTTTGTCAGTTCTCATACTTGATGTGGAAGGATGAACAGAACTTTGTACATGGGAAAGTATACGGAGTCAGGGAAATCGTAGTTTAGATCAAAAGTTCAGTGTGTGGCCTTGCGTGGGGTTATGTTCTATTCATAGTCATGGAACGACTTTTTCAGGCGTACTAGACTTTTGGAAAATAAAACCCATGGGTGTGGGTACAGACGGGACTGCAGAGTATTGGAAATATTTTGAGAGGTCACCAAGGAAAATATTTAATTAAGTTTACTTTTGGCTGTTATTTTGACATGTTCATTTGCTTCTTACTATTTTAAATAAAGGTCAGTGTGGCACTGCTTTTTGTTACCACAAAATATGATGCAGCCATTGGGGAACTGGTAGCAATAATTATGAAATCGGTGAAGTAAAACTCTGTAGTATTGAGTGGGTAAATCAGAGCTCAAATTAATTCGATGGTAGACAATATCGAGTTCATACCAAACTATAAAGTGAGCAGCACGTGTATTGTATGTTGTTAAGAAAAATGGACACAGCATTGACAAAGTCACCATAGAATGTGTGGGCGCCATGGCTGGTTAGTGCGTTGGCTTACTGAGCGGGAGGTTCGAAGTTCGAATCCCAGAAAACACCAAGCAGATTTCTTCACAGTTTCACCTTTCACGAGTGTCTGAGAGTAATAACTGTCATGAGCAAGCTTCTCAATTGGCATTTCGGGTATGATTTCCAAAAGTGTGATTAAATATAATCCACAGAGTAATTGTAAGTGGTTGCGAGAAGGTTCAGAACCTAGGACCACGTACGCTCTGTTGTGCCAAATATTTGCATTTTTTAACATCTCAGTATTAGATGGAATGTTGAAGAAAGAACAAAGAAAGGATTGAACGCTCTTTATGCCTGTAAGAGAACCTTTGGAAGAAGATGGGGATTGCAACCGCGCATCATACATTGGATGTACAAAGCAATCATTAGACTATCATCTCCTACGGGTCCCTAGTCTGGTGGACAGCAAGAGGAACAAAGAGCTACATAAGGGAACAAAGGCTAGCAAAGGCTTGCATCGCTTTGTACCACGGGAGTTGTGAGAAACGCACCGCAAGCAGGGCTGGATATGATTTTACATCTCCTGTCCCTGGACCTGTTCATCAAAGGCTCTGCGACAAAAGGAGCTCTTAGACTAAGAGAATCCAACTTGTGGAATCAGGCCACAATAAGGAGAATGGGTGAGAAAATTAACTCTGAAAGCTTCACAGCCACATCAGACTACATAACCCCCTATAATGACTTCAACACCGACATCCCTATCATAATTCCAGGCGAGAAGATTGGGAGTCAAAAAGTGTAGACCAAAATCAGGAGGCCACGATCTCCGCTGATGGCTCCAAGATGGGTATTGGTACGGGTGCAGGCTTTAACTCGAAGGCTCTGCAAAAACAGGAGTCTTTCAGACTACCAGGAGCATGCGGCGTTTTCCAGGCTGAAACCTTGGTAATAGAAAAGGCCGCCATATGTATAGAAAATAGTCACCTCACTCCTTCGGATATAACTATTTTCGTTGACAGTCATGCAGCCCTTAAATCGAATACAATCAAATCAAAGGCGGCTAAGAAATGTCGCGATGCACTGATCAACATAAGGCACCATTCGATCAAGCTCTGCTGGGTTCCTGTACATAGTAATATAGACGGGAACGAACAAGCCGACACCTTGGCAAGAAGGGGGTCAGAAATGAACATCAGTGTAGCTGACACATCCATACTGCCACCTATTGGTAGACTGTATAATATCATTGACGACATAATAGAGAAAGAGGCTAACTCCTTCTGGTTATCCAAAGAGGACTGTGCCACCTCTCGTACATTATGGCCGAAATTAAATAAAACGAAAACAGAGCCTTTTCTCATTGGGAAGGCATGCGTCTGTCTTTCAGACAGAGGTGTATGCCATCCTAATGGCTGCGGACGATATTGTGAGAAACAGGTGTAAGGAGCGAAATATCTGCATATGTAGCGATAATCAGGCTGCCTTTAATGCACTTTAACCTTCTCCAAAATAGTTCGTGAATGCAAAACCTCCTTGAATTCGGTCGGAAGGTTGAATTCATTGAATCTCGTCTGGGCCCAGGACCCAACGGGACAACAGGGAATAAGATCTCCGATGAACTTCAGAAGAGGCTTTCTCAGGACCTGAACCCACGTTGGGTCTGCCAGCATCTTTGGTCAGGGCTTCCATCGACGACTGGGTTTTTCATGAGCACAATCGAAGGTGGCATAGCTCTCCAGGATGTAGGCAGACTAAACGAATGGTCCCTGAGGTCTATAGGAAATCGGCGGCTTTCTTGCTATCCCTTAGCAGGAAGGACTGTAGGCAACTTACTGGCGTTCTTACGGGCCACTACACCTTTGCCAAACACCTTAGTGTGCTGGGTTTAAGTGATACCCATATCTGCGACGCCTGTGGAGATGGCAACGACATGGCGGAACATTTTCTATGTGATTATCCAGGTGGCGGATTTTCGGTGCTGATGTGGTGAGTGCTGATGATGTAAGCTCCTCATCACTGAAGCTCCTTCTACGAAAAACGAAAAAACTATAGATTAAAATAGGGTTCTCTACCTGGTATTACAATGGACCAGTTTTTGAGTCCGAGTGCTCCAGTAGGGTATGCCCGCCGCTGAATCTTCGCTTATGAAAGTCCTGATTTGAGCAATCTTTTTCGATCTCTCAAGATGTGCATTCAATCTAAAGCCCATTAGTACCCAATGAAACAAATTAAATGAATAATTTTTTTTTGGTATTGAAACACAAAAAACTTGCTAATTATCCTTCGGTTCTCCGAACTCACTAACACTGAATAAAACTCCTTACCGGAAGGTGTCCTCTCTCTTCCCTTTCGCATATTAGTAGGAACTTTATAAAGCCGGCCCATCCTTTATGCAGATTGCCTTGTATTAGCATCCTAATTAAATTCATCGGCGAAATAAAAAAAAAAAAAACTTTTCTCTTAAAAAATTGAAATCATTATTTAAAAAGTTGGCTAATTATCTCAAAGGAAGCATTTTTAGGATTACTTATTTAATTTAAGTTGATTTTCCAGTGAAAATTAATTTACTTTGAGATCTGTTTCTCGTAATTGGTTTCCCTTGAATTTCCTACAAATTTAGAAAGAATTAAGAGTGAATCTCAATGTGATGAGATTATTGCTAATACACATCCTATTTGAGTCTTAAGGAAGCCTCTAGAGAATTGTATCTGAAGTACAAGTCTTAAAAAAAGATGCGCATGAATTTATTAGCCTAAAACTGTGCTACCAAATTTTCGTTAGCATATTTTTTCAATATTTACCTTGAGACAGAGGCAGGGTTCAAAAGCTAAAAACCACCCTAATCAATCTACCAGTCTACGTTTCAACAAAGTGATGAAATTACAGTTATTTTTATATTGATTGGTAGTGTAAAACTCGAAGCGATATATGTTTTATTTCAGGCAACTGTCACCGTTAAATTTATTTATATTTTGACGTTCCTTTGGCGTGTAACACCAATCATGTCTGGCTGACACTAGACCCACACTTACACGCTTGATTTCTGAATAATTCAGTACCGGAAAATGTTTGAATGAACGTAATTCTATTGGGACTCCTCAGTTGTAGTCAAGATAAGTAACAACGATTACAATCAGTTTTTGAGATTCAAATTAGTCTCATGACAAATGTTGGGAAAAGCACGTTTGATCAATAATTTGAATTTAGCAGAGTACTAATTTACAGAAATTCGCTTCAAAAATGTTGTAAAAGATAAGGTGGATGCCATCATTAAGGATTTGAAGTAGGCTAGGTTAGGTTATGTAAGCGGGCTGGCAGAGGTAAAAAAGACTCCTGCCGCACTCAGGTCACTGTTGACCCATTGTGCTACCCATGGGGGGTACTCTAACTACGAAGTATTTACCAAGGAATTTGTTTCTGGAATGTTGGAGTCCAAGACAATGGCAATGGAGGTGAGTGGTGTCCTCAAAAACTCCCTCGTCGCTACAGCCTCTGCAAAGTTCTTCTTCCGTCCGGTGTAGTTTCTTCATATGCCCCGGAATGATACCCACGAGGATAGAAAGAGATCATCTGTCCTTTCGTATAAGTCTCTCGGTCCCTGTTCTCTCGAGGGACGGCCATAGTTCCACGTTTCCATGGTGGACTTCCATCTTAGGTTCGCCTCTCTTGTGGCTAAATTCCATGCTACAAGCTTGAACATGCAAGGCGGGATGCTTACAGAAAGATCAGGTAGTTCTAGTAAATCTGTTGAACCTTTCCTAGCTAGTTCAACAGCTTTTTCATTGCCTGGGATACCCTCATGTCCAGGATCCCAGCAGAGCGATACCTTGTGCTGTATTCCAAGAGCCTTAAGCTTTTATAGCTGCCTGGCTGTCGATAAAGACGGTGATACCATCCTGTGGTATTGCCCTTACGGCAGACTCACGGGCGGCTGCTGTAAATGCCAAGTCCCAAGCTTGGAACACACTACTGTGGTCTGGTAATTTAATGAATCTCGATATCCGTAGCGATTCAGAGAAGATGCCGGACCCTACACCCGTGTTAACTTTCGATCCGTCAGTATATATTGTTACGGATCTGGTATTCCGTTTCCGTTTTTCCATTTTTCTCTGTTAGGGTAGACTGCAGTAAAAGGCATTTAAAAGTCCAGGTATGGCGTGATGGGTCCATTTTGTGCAGCCAAAAAATTCATGAAGGATGGTCGGATGCCCTGCTGCATTCGACTTCCAATTCGCTGACTGACTGATTCTCAGGGCACTAATGGCTCCTGATGTTCTTGTAAATAAGTCTAGCGGAAGCAGGTTCTGAATAGCCTCAAGGCCTGCGGTTGGAACTGTTGTCATTGCACTGGTGGCACCAATGCACGCTAGTCTCAGAACTTTGGCGAGTGCCATGAGATAGGATTTGAAGTAACTAAATCTAGCAGGGATATTACGTCCAATATATTATGTTTGGAAGATGTGATGTACTTCAACAAAATGAAGAGTCTTTTCTGGAGAACAAGGGTTGCAAATAATACAAAACTAGCGATGTCGTCAAATATTCCCTTAAAATAAGATTAATCACGTCTCAGAAATTGTTGAAATTGGAAGTTACAGCATGAAAACGGTTGTAATAACAATCATATATCCTTAATTGGAGTTCATGGGTGGTACATTCCGTTTCTTGAGTTTTGGTAACAAAGCGGTTTGTGACTCGTGTTGTTCAATCTTGACACATTGAAGCTGAGCTCAATACCGAAGCTCATGAATATATCTGTACCTCCAGTGGAACGATTTCTGACAGAATCAAGTTTAAAGTTACTATTTACGTACGTGATGCCTCGGCTACTACTACTTTGGTTAATTTTTCCAGTTCCCTGAACCAAGCCGTCTAGTATCGCTTGGTCTTTTAAACTGATTTTTAGTCTTCCTAGACATCTTGAGCCTCGAGACTGGAAATCAAAGATCCATTATCCACTCGCTAGATGTGATCTAGGGAATGTAGCCGTTGGTCTTAATTTTTGTTTGCTTTACCCGCACCTTAGTATAGGCTTCAGATGTTACTGTTGTATCTTTTGCTATATTCCATTCACACACGACGAAAAAGCCTTAAATTTGCTTAGTCCTTCCGCTTATAATCTGGCACTGCATAATATGACAGAAGGGATCAATGTCTTGTTGTCCATTAATGAATTCTTCGATTTATGAATTTTGAGCCCAGCTGTTTTGTTACGTTTTTGAGGGGCACTCGGTGTCAGATTTCCACATGAGTGCCGTTTATGGAGTATGTGTTTACTTTGAGATGTAATTGTTCAATATTATAAGCCAGGCACTTTGGATGCCGCGATTACATATGCTCAACCAAACACATAGAAAATGTCAAGAAAAATGTCCGAAGGGCATTAAAGTCGTTTTAAAAATGACAGCTAATTTCGCGTATCGATTCATTACGGCAGATGAAACTTGGTATACACCCCAAAGGTCCCGAAATCAAAATGCAGCTAAAACAGTGAACAAAAAACTGACAGTGGGCATAGTCTTTGCGATAAAAATGAGCTTCATCCGAGCAGATAATTTTGACACCAATATCGACTGCTTTTTCCAAACTATTTTCAGGTCCGCACTGAGCAACAATAGCGAATCGGATGGTGATTTTGCTTTAACTCTTGAGTCTACGACGAAATGAGGCCCACGAACAATTTCGTCGAAGCGGCAATTCCAACAAACGAGAAAGTGGATAGCTTTCTGACTTTGGAAATATTTTGTGCATATTTAAAACGAAGGACAATCCACCCAAGGTGGATATGATGCGTATGATGCATATAACCTTTCCTAATTCAAGGAAACCGGTCAGTCAGCATGTGTACCACACAATACCGCCTCATCTGACACGGTTCTATAGCCACAAACAAGAAAAATATTATCATCGGGTAATTGACTTAGCGTTGTCCTTAGCATATCTCATTACCATGCCATCGACTTAGTAGTACTGAGCTTACTACTTTGGACAATAAGTTTTTACAACTGTACCTGAGTCCACCGAAGTTTTTTCGAACATCCTAGGATAGATGCCTTTTCCTTTCATACTCCCGATCAGGCAACAAAATCCCAGAAACACTCAGACTCTATACGGTCCGCTACACTACCAGGCAGCAACTCCTTTTTTGGTGAAGTAGGTGGAGAAACTCTGTCGTGTTTCGTGGCTGTGATTGCTGTTCCCCTAATGGGGTTTGAGCTTAACCGGCCAGGTCACAAGCAAACACACTACATACTACCCCATGGCAACCACTAGGCTTAAAGGCTAACCTTATATCTGTCCTTACAACTAGATAATGCGAACCTTAGTATATTCTACAGCCCTGCGGCTGGTGATAAGACCCTTTTCTATCTTTTGTTCCGTGGAGGCTTGGCACTGCATAGGTATACTCCTGCTTCAATATTTCAAATGCGTTTTAGTGTAGCCAATGTTGAAATAGCATGCACTCCTAACAATCTGATGACGCACCGTTTACAAACAAGAGTCAGCCTTATATATTTGCGAATAATCTATGACTGATGTATCGCAACAGAGCAAAAATACCTACAACATCCAGGGTCCTTATCTAAATATCTACGGATTGTTTATGCCAATATCAGTGTAAAATACACCTTGTCGTATGGTGGGCAAGTAAAAATGTATCTTTCGAGACTATATCCACCAGAAATGTATAAAAACATTTGAGATGTGCTTCGTATTGTTTTCCAATTACACCTTAAGAGAATCCAAATTACTCCCAAGCTTTCACAATTCGTTACAGTGAGTTCGTATCTTGAAACCCTACTCCCAATGAACTTCGTATTGCGTGATATAAATTGGACCATGACTGAGAATATTAAGCAGATGCCAATTGTATTGTGTTTGACACGCCAGCAACGTCTCCCTCATGACTAGTCATATCTAAAAATGGAAACAAATCAGGTACTTCTACTGGAAATGAATTAGTATTCTCATTCAACTTCAAATTGCAGAGCAAAAGAGGGTTCTGATATTTGTTTTACAGATACAAACCATGAAAGTATCTTTCTACTTTCAGTGGAACAATACGATTGCCATAGCACAGAGAAATACAAAAGAAGTATCTGCTTAATTCTCAAACTCATGCAAAAGATACTTCATGGAACCTCTGCCAATGCACAATAATTTGGGGAGAAAATCCAACAGGAACTACTGCACAATTCAAGAGTCGGCAATTGTTCCTTCCAATAGTACACCATAGAGGTACATATGTACTCGTGTTGTGTAGGAAACAAATTATATAGAATTCTATTGAGTAGAGATATCCCAAGTCAAATTGTTCCAGAATGCAATCTTAACTTCACCGCACCACTCGTAAGATTCAACGACTCTTTTCATTGCATCCTGCCAATTTTATATTGCAAATGGGGCCAGGAGTGCAGCTGTCCTCAAAGCAACTTACTGAAGACGATTTATTCACCCCCGTCAGGACTAACATGGAAAGAAACTCGACATTTTCATCGAAATGTCCTGTGAAAATATGTGTATGCTCATAGGTGTGAACGATGAATACAGGACATGAACCTTCAACGTTGCTTAAGTGACAACCAAGTGTAACGATAGGTCTTTAGTGTTGAACCTAATATCTTCGGATTCTACCTTGTCTCGGTGCTGTTAATTTATCAATGTGACACGAGACATTATTCGAATTGCCATCACCATTAATTTGATGGCTTCTTATGTACGTTCGATCGGAATAAGACGGAAGAACAAATCGAGACTGAGTCTCTTGACATGTCGTTTACATAGTCAAATCGATTTTTGGAGGATTGAACAGAAATTCCTTTAATTTTAAATAAATTTTAAAGCGAACTTTTTTTGCGATTTTTTTGCTCTCCCCATTTTAAAGGTAAATATTAATTTTTAGTTCGTGTTTGTTCGCTGATTGCATGTTTGCATTTGTAACATCGAGTTGCGTTAAAACAATTAAAAAGTTCGACACGATTGAGAGGAAAATAAATGGAGAGCATTCCAGCTTTACTAGTGGAACTCTATGTAAAAGTACAAGGTGTCGCAAAAGTCGGCACCCTGTCGGAAAAATGCACTAATGTATGCCACTGTTACCTCACATCAATTGTGCTTATTTTACCTCCACGTGGTCGCCATTGGATACTGGTTGGTGTCCACCGAAACTCAACTTGCTAAACTTATAAGCGAGAGTTGACCAGGAGACAAAAATAGCAGCACTCAAGGCACAAGAGTGGACGAATGTCCCAGATGAAATCAACGGTGGCGTGATTAACTTCCGGAGTGAATATAACACCTTGTCCGGGCTTCTTCGTTAAAGATTTTCAGCCTCGGATGCGAACGGATTTACTGATGACGAACCATACAAACGAAACAAGGACAACAAACTTCGGATATGTACGTTGAATATTGGGACCATGAACAATTAGCGAAAGCCCTAGACTACTGCAAAGCAGATATTACCGCCACCCGGTAAGTGTGATGAGATAGGCAGGACAATAAGGATGAAAACCTGCAACTTTTACTACGGCGATTGCCATCGGTTTGATGTCGGACGGCTACAATCGCCAAATCCTTTTCCGATCGAGTCTCCTTTAATATCTTAAAACATTCTTTGCCGCCAGAATCAAGTTTTGAAGGACATTGGTAACATTACCAAGAAGCTATCAGAGATGTCGCCTCTGGCATGCTGTGTGTCACTCGACCACCACAACGAAGTTCGTGGTTTGACAACAAATGCTGGCAAGCACATGCAGCAAAACAAGAGGCATACAAAACAGCACTGCATCGAAGGACTAGAGCTGCCCGCAAACTCTACGAGCATACGAGGAGAGATAAGCAACCGCTTCTCATGAAAAAAGGAAGGAAAAGATGTGCGCCATCGAGAAAATAGAGAGATGCTACTGCAGGAATGAGGTTTGGAAGTTTTACCAAAGGATAAAAAGAGTTTATCAAAGGTATATTGCCTGAGCTGAAGACTGCAAGGACGATCAAGAAAACATCGTTATAGAAAGTCGGTCGGCTTCTGTAGCTGCCTGTGTCCATGAGGACCCTCAAGTATCAATCAAACAATGGGCAACGCAATGGGCATCAATAAACGCTCTTTACAGCGAGTTTTGGTACATGACTTGAAAATGTACCCGCACCAAGTGCAAACAGTGCATCAACTATTACGAGGCGCATTTCCACTTATGCGAATGCGTGAATAAGCAAAATGATCACTTCTGGGGCGGTGTAGGGCCATTTCATCCTTTCAAAGTTATTGTTTGAAGTTTGAATTTTTCTAGGTCGGCAACGGGAATACTGCTGTTGTAACTTTTGAGTGCTACAGAACCATGATCAAGGACTCCTTGCTGCCACAAATAGCATATGGCCCCAAAATGACAGTGCACGAGCGATAGTGAACAATTCTGCAACAAGCATTTTTCAGCCACTTAATTCCTCGTTTTGGCGACTTGCAATGACCCGCTAGATTGGCCCATTTGAACGTTTCAGACTCCTTCTTTTGGTTCTTTGAAGGCACGGGTATATACGATCAAGCCATAGACCTTGACGGTTATGAATGGGAACATCTGGCAAGAAGTGAAGAATTGCTCACCTAAGTTGTGGGAAAAGTCATGAAAAATGCTCTGGGATGAGCCCGAATGTGCATCAATCCTGGCAACCGCCACTTGGCCGGTATAAACTCCGGGACTAAATAGAATAATTTAAACCTTCGTAAGACCTAAACAAACAGAACCAATTCTTTTTATTTACAAACAAAGTTACTGCTTCGGGTGACAATTTTTGCGTCACCCTGTACATATATGCACTTGTGTTTCTCTACAAACATGATGACGCCACACATTTAGAAGGAGTTCCACACCAAGAAAGGATTTGTTTCCATTTAAGGATATGAATTATCCACGATAAAAAAGTAACATGTCGCACTGCAGGTGTTCTGTGAATATTCCTAGGCATGCCATAATTCTCATCACGCAATCCATTGCATGAGCTGGGAAAACCATGAAAATTTAAATTCAAATTGTAACTCTAAAACAATAAAATGCTGATATAACACCACTCAGGAGCACTTGAGTTTGAAAATTTGAGTATTTTTTGAAACGCAATGAATAGCGGTATTTTGTGACCTCGAATTCATAAAAGAACCAAAATTATTGGTCTTACAGGCGATTTATCCACACATAGAAAAAATTGAGAAAGTCACTAAATCCTTTAAGGTAGTTGAAGCCTTCTGTAGAACATAAAGAAAACATTTAAATCGGTCATCTTGGTTGGTATCCCTCGTTTGAACACCAACACCAGTAGAATCAAAACTGAGCTGATGATTAAAGTAGGTGGCCACAATATGATGACATCAAAATAGAAGACTCGACAGCTATGAATGATGCTTAGGTTATGTTAGGCAAATGGGTGCCATTGTTGACAGGACTATCAACGACTCACTTCGACCACTAAGAGTCCATTGCGCCCAATATTTTAAGATACTGGGCCAGCGCTGGACAGTCACAAAGGACGTGACGAACGGATTCTATTTCCTCTTCGTCCCTGCAACTGCTGCAGTAGTCGTTGTAGCCGTGCCTCGTGATTACCTATCACACAGTGTCCCTTCGACTTAGTTCCATAAGCTTGATAGATCTCTTTTCTTCGTAGATTGGCCATAATGATTTGGCTGTTGCGCACGTATCTAATCGGTACCAGTGTTTATTATCCTCCTCAAAGGCCTCGATTTCTATCTCCATTTGCAGTGTGCTGAATAGTATACTGGCCACAGAGAGGACCTGTGAGGGGTTCATAAGCAACCCTTCTCTGGCTAGTTCGTCTGCTTTTTCGTTGCCGGATTTATCCGTGTAGCCAGGTACCAAGCACAGGGTCACCGTATTGGCCGCTGAGATCTCATCCAGTCGCTTTTTGTAGATTTTTACGAGCTTGGATCCTATCGACGTGGACTGCGAAGCCTTAATGGCTGCTTGACTGTCGACGTAGACGCTGATTATTTTTTCGGAAATATTTTCCTCAATAATCATATCCGCAGCTTGTTTTATTACAGCAACTTCAGCTTGGAGAACACTGCACCTGTCCTCAAGTTTTAACGAACAAATGTGTATGAATGATGCTTGTCAGCAGAATCAATTTCATAGAACATGTAGACCTCCAGGGCCTGACCTATTAAGGATAATGGCCAGCATCGGACGTCCCAAAATATGTTAAAAGTTGTTCATATCGAGCTATCGAGTTGTTCACAGCAATACGGGCGAGAGTCCTGCTTAAGTGATGCCATTGAATGCTATCCAGCAGTTCTTCCTCTCTCTGCTGAGGCAATTTTAACCTCCATCAAAAAAACCTTCAAAGCCAGCAAAAATTAGGAGCTCAACGGTCGAGCACTGTTTTAAAGTTCACCGACATAAAATCCATCAGCTTTGATGTAAGGTACACACTTCCCCTTAAAAAAAGTTCCTCATCAAACAGGTGGAATAATTAGATAACATGACTCCCTTCCATCGATACTCATTAAGTATGTATAGGCACTCTTGCCAGCACCCTAGTTTTTATCCGTTTTACAGGCAGCGATCACTAATACCATGAATGGAAATGGCAACTTGTTGAGCTCTAAATTCAATCACTTTTGGTCCTGAAATACTCTGCTGATGGCACTCCATACAGTCCTATGCTCTAATGCACCGTCAATTATTTTCATTTATCCACGCAAGCATCGTTGGTAGAAAAAAAATAGAAAAAGGAACGCTATCCCCACAAGCATTAGTTTCGCTTACAATTGACAGCAGAACAGACAAGTTAAAGCAGAGGAAATAATGAATAGAATCGACGATGAATAAAAAGCAGAAAATAAAAACTCCTGCAGGGGACCGGACAATGTCCTTTTTTCCAATACAATACCCATGCCAATGCGAGATACATATTGCCTTCACTTGCTGATACCCGCACAATAGAAGGAAATTTATGTTTTTTTTTTCTATGGTCACCAAAGGAAAAGTAGTATGACAGACGGATAAAAGGTCGAGAAAATCCAGGGAGCAACAATATCTTGGCAATAATGAAAAAAACGTACTTTCTGCGCCCCAAGGAAAAGTGTAAAAAAAGTTTAATTGCCATTGGACTGCAAGGCATTTTCAAAGATGTCCTGCTCCATCTCAACTCGAGATTCAGTAGAATTAGAAGGACTGCTTACTTCAGTGTGTGCTATAGTATGAGGTGGTTGCCTCCACTCTGCGTTAACAGAAGCGGAACAAGGCACAAAGGACTTTTCCAAAGCAGCCAAGATTGCTTTCATTTAGAATTGTTGATGCTTTAGTGCGATGGCTTACTTTTAAGGATTGACAAAGTCCTTAACTACGTTAAATTTCTAGCTGCCACGCTTAACACCCCGTGGGCGCCGTGGCTCAAGTGGTTAGTTCGTTGGATCGCTGAGCGTGAGGTTCGAGGTTCGAGTCCCAGAGAACACCAAAAAGCTTTTTCACGGTCCCACCTCTCGCGAATGTCTGACTAACGTCCGAGAGTAATAACTGTCAAGAGAAAGCTCCTTAATTTGCCTTTCGGATATGGCTCTAAACTGTAGGTCCCTTCCATTTGTGTGAAAATTATAACACGCACAACACGAATGGTCGCAAGAAGCTAGGCCCTGGACCACATACGGTTCGTTGCGCCAAGAATTTGTATTTTGTTTAAGCTTAACCCCCCATGTGTTAAATTTAACAACTCTGAAGGGAATCCTCACTAAGATATAAGTAAGAAGGAAGGCATTCTTGATGAAAAGTTTGGAGATACTAGTCGAAAGTCACAGCGCAAGCTTGCACTGAAGATGCACCCTCTATCTGAAATGCAACACTTATATTAGCAGGGAAAATCCTGTGAAACTGCGCTTCAAAACTCTTCACCGACATAGAAGGCGTTTTCGACAATGCGACCTTTGACTGCATGTATGATTCTACTAGACAACAAGGGGTGAATGAGACATTGCGGATTGAGGCAATACTGATGAACAGAACTTTGGTTGTAGATGCAGACTGTGGCCCCTGTGTTATGGTGGGTGTAAGCACAGGCTGCTCGCAAGGGGTGTTCTGTCTCCACTGCTATGATGCATGGTGGTTGACCCTTTGCTACACACTCAATAGTTCAAACGCCTACTCTCAAGCATACGCGGATGATGTTGCTGTACTTTCTGTCTAGAGACTATCTGTGTCAATACTAAAAACTGAAGTGATTCCCTTTACGAGGAGGAGCAAATTGACTCAGCCAGTGCTAAAGGGCGTCACTATCCAAATGTGGTTAGATGTAGTTAAATATCTAAGAGTGACCCTACATAGAAAACTTCTTCGGGAAAAGCATGTCAAGTCGAAGACGTCCAAGGCGCCCTCAGTCTTTTGGCAGCGTAAGGATACTTTTGGCAAAACGTGGGTTCTCTGGATCTATACAGCTATGCTAAGAAATTTTCTAGCTTATGCGTCGGTTGTTCACTGGAGACGGCTCTCGTGTAAGTATGTGATTGCCTTCTGTACTAAGCTTCAAAGAACGGTCTGTCTAGGCTGCACGGGAGCTTTCCCGAGTATGCCTGGCTCTGCTCTAGATGCTCTGCTTAATTTACCTCCCCTTGATATGTATATCACGGGTTATACTATCAAAGCAACCTACTGTCTCTGTCTCATTTGCACTCGAGTTTCGATGACCTTGGGCGACACTAATCCTATGACCCTGGTTCCGTCGATACACCGTCCGATGCAAGGACACCGGAACTTCGGCTGCTGTGCGAATTAAGAGTCGACTTTCTTGGCGTTCAGGCTTTAGCTAGAGTCTGAATCTGCACTGAGCAGTAGTCGAATCTTCCAAAACTTGTCAAAGGTCTGGTGTGAGTATTTGCGCCTGTGGTGACAGTCACACTTCCGTTCCAAAGTAGTTCGAGAATGCAAGGATTCTTTGAATTTGGTCGCAAGACTGAACTCTTTTACTCTTGTCTGCGTCCGAGAAATCTCCGATGGCATTGTTAAGCAAGGCACATGACCTGAACCTGAACCTGAGCCTCGATTGATGATTGGCTTTCTCATGGATACAATTGTGTGTGGCATGGCTCTCACCAAATGATGATGATGTACAGGTGGACTAAATGAATGCTCCCAAAAGTTTGTAAAAAATCAGCGGCATTCTTGCGACAGACAACTTATGGGCGTTCTCATGGAACATTTTCCTTTTGCCAAGTATTCAATCATGTCAGTCTTAAAAGACACCACCGACCGCGACGCTTGTGCAGAGGGTGGCGATACTTCGGATTACTTTCATGGTTATTGTCCTGCCTTTGCCTAGATCAGGTGGGGGACTTTCAGTGCTGATACTGTAAGCTTCACTGAAATGCCTTGAACAATGAACCAGTTGCGTCTGAGTGTTTCAGTGAATGTTTCCTAACCCGATAAAAAAAAGCACCTAATATTGGTTGTGCTTCTATGTTGAACCCATATGTGTACCCTTTTTTGGCCTCCTATACCGTGTAGATACAGATACCGAAACATCTCCTTTTTAGCAGTCATCTTAGCCAAAGCGACTCTCTGGCTTCCTCCATAGATTCAGCATGACTTACATAGATCCCTTGAATGAACACATGAATGTTGGCTGAAAAGTTATCTGGTCGATCATATGGTTTTCCAGCCAGTGATAGCCCAAGATCGCTCTTCTTCTGCTAGCTAAGGCCGGATATTAGCATAGTATGCATATGTTTATTCAGATATAGCCTGCTTGGGAGAAGTGTTCCTCGATTTACCTTGCGGATATGGTTTTGAACAGTAGGGTCCTTCCTTTAATGTGAAAAAATGTAGCACGCACAACATAAATCTAGGCCCTGGACGACACACGAACTGTTACCCTAAGCATTTATTTATTTTTCGAATCAGGTCACCGACTTTTAATCATTTTCACAACTTTAAGGACGTTTTCTTTATAAACATGGTTTGGTGATCTATAAATTATATTTCAACCGCAGCTCTGTTTAAGGAATATATTTTTAAAGGATAAACCTGTCTTCAAACCATTCTGTCTTCAACCCTTCATATAATCCAAGAATCAACGTCAGAATGTGTCTAAATTTTTATAGATTACTCGAAATTTCTAAAAACATTGTGACACATTTTCTAGGAACTACTCAATGTCAACTTCATTACAGCAATGAGCTAATCTCATGCTTTTACAGAATACTTTCCTATAATTCCACAAAGACATCTTAAACAGAATATACTAAAGCATATCCTCAGAATATCCCTTTGAATGTGCAATAACTTCCAGACTGCAAAGTTAATTACAAATTAAATTTAACAGTCTGCGAATGTACATAAACCAAGTTCCATTAACGTTGTACTTGTAACACGATTTTAATTACAAATAAAATACAAACGAAAGTCCTTCTGTGTCCTCTGCTGTACTAAATAACAAACTGCTTGCCAGCAAATCGTTGGCAAATTTAATTAAATCATGGAATGACGCAAAACCCTCTTTAATGGCTTTAGAACTGAAAGAGTTATGATTTCTTCGAATTTAGATGGTGTCCTTTGGAAATATAAACAGTTGCAGTGCAAAACTGATCGAAAAGGGGGAGCAAATGTATTTCTTTCAAGAAAATCGGAAATTCTGGAAGTGAAGTGAAGTTTAGAAATAATTGATTTAAAATACCCTCTGCACTCGTCAACGCATATACAAGGTGGCGCAAAATTAATCATCCAATTTTGCTTGTGAATTACTATTTTATTAAATAAAAAAAAATGATTTTGAGTGATGGAAATCTGGAAAAGATGATATCCGCCAAGTGGCTGCCGCCAGTGTTGATGCACATTTGTGCCCGTTTTATCGCATTTTCCATGACTTTCCGCAAGATTTCCGGTGAAAACTGTTCGCATTCCTGTCGAATATTCTCCTTAAGGGCTGCGATTGTCTGAGGCTTGCTGGCATAAAGCCGCGACTTCAAGTAGCCCCAAAGAAAGAAGTCTGGAATGGTTAAATCCGGCGACCTTGCTGGCCATGCCAAATCGCCAAAACGGGAGATTACGCGACCAGGAAACGCTTCCTTCACAATATCCATTGTGGCTCATGCTGCGTGTGCGGTTGCACCGTTGTTGAAACCACATGTTCACCAAGCCCCGCTCAACCAACTCCGGCAGTAGGAAGTCGTTTATCATGGCCCTGTAGCGTTCGCCAGTAACAGTGACCGTATTGCCCATGGCGTCCTCAAAAAAATTCGGCCCAATCACTCCTCCCGCGTGAACGCCGCACCACACAGTGGCTTTGAGTGGATGTAATGGCTCTTCGTGCATCACACGCAGATTTTCAGCTTCGATTTTCAGAAACGAAGATTTTGCTTATTGACGTAACTGCTTAAGTGGAAATGCGCCTCGTCGCTCATGATGATTTTCGGCACAAAATCTTCCTCTTCGTTGTTGAGATTGTTGAGATTGAAAGGATTGAGTATAGCGTTCCATTGCCTATCTGTTTGTACGACCTCTTAAGCAAAGTTGTTCACAACTGCCTTGAGGGTTGCGGCATCAATTATTTGCGAATTGATTGCTTAAAATCATCTAAATTTGTCGGTTTCAAATTGTAAGCCTCTTGCTTACAATAACCTCTCAATAAGGTCAGGTGATCTTAGGAGACAATGAAATGTATGGTTCCGCGGGATTGTTTTGTTTGACAGTTTCGCTGCAATTCTGCCACTACGTCCCTGGAGATGAGAGAAATTACACCATCTTTTCGAAACTGCGCAGAGCTACCTAAGACGTATTCATTTGCACCATAGCTCTAAGCAAAAAATCTATGACAGCGTTTAAGATGGTCATCTCCATTGACCGTTACAGTTCTTCCTTAAAATAAGGTCCGATAATGCACCTTTATGAAGCTGCACACCACACAGTGACTCAATCTGGATGCAGTTTGGTCTCATAGAGCATTCCTGGATTACTGCCACCCCATATTCGGCAAATTTTTTTGATTGACATTCCCGCCTCGTCAGACATACATAAATATGCTCCTCCAAATCAACAACAGCAAGTCTGTAGGGCTCAGTTTGGTTGAAATTTGAATGTTGTATAAAAAAAAGGAATCTGCGTGACGGTATGGTAATATTTATTAGCGACAATCCTCCGATCTGCAGGATTTTAATGATAAGGCTTTGTCTCATTTTTGTTTCGCGCCCGATAAAGGCATTAACCACCCTAGTTATGGTCCATCTGCTCAAAGCAGTGCTGCCAAACTCGCGTATAAACTCTTATTGGATGGAAACTACATATGAAATTTAAGCTAAGATAGTGGCACAGTGTCCAAATTCTGCATTTTTAAGGTATCTCAAGACCAATCTGTAAAACAAATAAAAAAATGCAATCAAGCATACCACAGAAAAAAGTAAGTACGATTCATTTGCCACCCTATATTTTTCAAGGTGCTGTATAGCACGGAACCAACATTTTACTACTCGAAGTCCTTAATTGTTTTCCGCTATAAAAACGACCGAAAAATCCAATAGAAACATCTGTTTCCTACCAGAATTTCTATCTGTTAAGTCATTAATCATAATTCTCTGCTAGCAACATCACAATTACCTGAAGCAAGGACATTTGTATTAAGTCAGAGGGAATTTGACACCCCATGTCAAATTTATTGCATATTGTCACGCAATGCTTTTGGTGAAATGTTTTCATTGTCCACAACAATTTGCGGCGTGGTCTTATTTGAAAAGGATATCACTGTCTCAGGGTGCACACATCTGTACATATGTATTTATATGGCGTTCTTAATCGTCCATGGCAAACCACAAATTGACTATATCGGAAGTCAATTCAAAAAGTAATCAGCCTTTTCAAAGAGAGCTAACTACTCATCCATTCTGCCCGCAAAACCCCAAATACAATGTATTTTATGGTCGCTCCGAGGGGGACAATGGCACCGAAATAAATTCGCAAGCAAATCAACCCGATGAAGAGAAATGGAGACACGTTTCAGTAATTATCGATTGTGTGTGGTCATTTTATATGAAACGATAACCATAGGAGCTGTGGTGAATATTAAGCAGGGAAATGGGTAAAGTGTGGATGCTATTTCAGAATTAATTCGGTGAAATGATTTGGTTGGGTGTGGTAACAAACTGATATCTTAATCAGTTGCAGGATCTTGGCCGAGAAGGATAACGATTTATGTGTAGATTTAGTGCAAGTGACATTAATTTGTCCGTACTAAAGATAATTTTCCTTAAATCAGTATTCTGGGCTGTAACTTAGTATACTAGAAAATGTTATGGAAGTTTTAAGAATCATCAGGAGGAATCCATTTCCTTGCAACTTAGTTGGAGAGAACTGAAATGCATTGGGGAATCGTGAACACGATGACATTTGTGCTCTGTTTGCGTTCAAAGCGCCGTGAGGGTCACAAGATCTTAAGAAATGATGACAAAACATTTTTGAGGAATGCCAATTTCCATGAATTCAATCTAGAGCATTAAGCTCGAAAACCCATTCAATTTGGAACTTGGCTTCAGGAGGGTCTTTTATTGACGTCACCAAAAGTAGGTTGCCAAGTACAGATCCGGTGACACTTATATTCGCGTAGACCAACCAGGCTCCTTGGAATTCCTTTTAGTGAAAATGAAGAGAGAAAGAAAGAAAAGACAATGGAGATGCTCTATAGATGTAAGTTTTCGCTTGAAAGACGCTACAGAGAAGAAGGACGTATGGATTTGGAAATACCCAACTTTACACCTGCGCCAGTCCCTTGCTCAGTTTTCTATGTATTCGATTGCATTGAAACTTCTGAGCTAAAGAACACTATTGATGCATCTTCCACACTTTTCTGGGAATTCAAATTAAGATACCTTGGTTAGCCAATAATTATTTGGTTCTTTCATTTCATCGTGTCCTGATGCCATAAATATCGTTTTTTTTTTTGGGACCACAATTAAAATCTTAAAGACCATTTTCTCTACTCGCCCACAATGAATGCGAACAATTTTTTGGATCGATGGGTTACTGTATATTTTTTTCCGAGGGTTGCTGAAAGTTTTCCATACACACTATGAGAATAGGCAGCTCGTTCTCACAGTAGTGTCAGATTCATACTGACCAACAACACCACACTTCGATATACATTTTTTGGCAGGTAACTCCCCACTGAAAGATCCTGCTTGTTCCACAATCTACACGCGGTTAATTCTTATCTCGCCAAGTCGAAAGGTTTCGTCCTTTATAGTCGACGCAATAAATTGTTCTCATCCAAAATTTGTGGGACTGTATTGCTGACATGCCCGGTTAGTCAGTTTCTATGCTTTCTCGCGGTGCTTCCAATTTCAGCTCCGATTGTCGGAACTCCGAGATCCCTGTGGACATCGTCGTTTCTAGTATACCACGGTGCTTGGACACACAATTTCTCACACCGGCTTTCACAATTGCTTGCATAAAAGCAGTTTGTTCTCAGTACTGAGCTGGGAATATTTCCGAGTAATTAGTTGATTTCGAGTGCTTTCCGTTTCATTTTCACGTGCGAGTTCTATTTCAGTCTTGCGTCGAGTGTCATTCCCAGGAATTTGGCCGCGTTTGCAAAAGGTATTCGGGCCAACTTTAGAAAATTGGCAAGTCATTAGTTTTCTTTAAAGTGAAATTCACGTGAACCGATTTAGATTCGTTGAGGGCGATCCGCCAGTCCCTCGTCCATTCATTTACTTTATTCAGTGCGTTTTGCATTCGTTTCTTCGATTGTTTGACCTACTGCTAGGATAGCGGTGTCAGCGGCAAACGTAGCAAGGATAGTGCCATCTTCTTTCTGTATATCACGAGTATATAACAGGTAGAGCAGCGGCCCAAGAACGCTTCCTTGCGGTACGCTGGCCGAAATGTTTTTGAGCTCCGAATATCGTAATTTGCATTTCAAGCCATCATGGCTCAAAGGCTTGCGAGACGTCAAAAAATACGCTTGAGCATTTTTATTTGTTTTTCAAGGGTTTCTGTATATGAAAATGGATACCGAACAAGAATGTCATCACAAAGTGGGCTGAAATGAAATCTATTCTGATGATTCCATAGCTTGGAAGGCTTAGTGAATGCTATAAATTTGTTCTGTCAAAGCAGCTCCCAGCGCCTATATAAATAAATAAGCATGCGTAGTTCGTCGCCGTACTCGAGATGTTTGAGTTGAAATGTAAGAGTCCAGTCGAACTCCTCCTTTTTCCATCGTCAAATCACATTGCTTATGACTAAATGGAAGTAATATTGGTGAAGGAATACAATCTTGTGGTATACCACTTTGAATCTCGAATTCTTTTGACAGCCTTCCTCTAAACCAAATGGAAAACTTTGACTCATCATGAGTTGCATTTATATAAGGTGTTGGTTTCTTCCATTTAAGTGAGCCTAAGGGCACCGTTTCTAGCTCAGCATCTTCTCTGTAAGAAAAGCAATGAAATATGGAAACCCTTGTCCATGGCTGCCCTGGGAATTATGTATAACGCGGCTTTGATAAGTCTTCCATCCGTTGTGTTGGTACCATTTATGTATTTTCTGGAGCTCAGTTTTCGCTGTTCTTAACTCTATACGACCGGGAAGTCGTACCATCTTCAAAAATATGGAGTGTTACTAACGAGCCTCATCTCATTTATCATAAGCAAAATTAACTCCATTTTTCTCTAATTTCTGTACTTGATTAGCATGAACATCTGCTACAGCAGGCCGTAGGGGACCTTGGAATATTGCACTCATTTCATTAAAGCACATATTATATTGTAACGACTTCAAGCCTCATGCAAACGCGACTTTAACATCGGCCTGCGTTACCGACCCGATATAGTGGATGGAGCTGTCAATTTCTGGACTGTTGGGGAAAAATTGGACAGAAGAAAAAAGGCGGTTCACGTCACGACCACGTTCTATGTTTTTGGGTTAACCTTTCTGTATATAAAGATAAAATAAAGAAAACACAAAATAACAGTTCCTGGCTTTTTGTTTAATAATTAGCCGGCCTAAATTGCAATAATATTACAATTTTTTATTATGTCGAAATAGTGCAGTGGGAAGCCATCTTATGGCAATTATTATCCTTGAGCATTAATCCGACTTTTACACAAAGTGGGAGCGTGAAAACTCTATTTTCTTGCCTTTGAATCCTGAACCTCATCCTCAGTAGTCCAATACACTATGCACGCAAGGACTTTCAACTGGCTATTGCTACTTTATATTGAAAACAATTAACCCTTAAACTGACGTCTTTTTGTTGGAAACAAATTTGATTGCAATTTGCTCAAATGTATATAAGTTTATGACGCAATGGGGTGATAATTATATACCCATGCTCCTATTACATTCCTTTCACTCAAAACCTTCACTTGTATTGTGTAAGTATCATTACACTTCAGTTCTCCATTATTGTGCCAATATGAAAGGATATATTAAAGATAAGAATATAATCCGAAACTCAATAAAGATAGTAACAATATTGAATTGAATCGCACAAAGGATATTTTGCACCACGTGCGGGCCATACAAAGTCTCAATCCATTTTTTTTTTTGCTTAGATTGAAAAAGCAACAAATAAGATAAATCCAGGAAAAAACTGCCTTTGCTGACAGAGTCCTTTCAACAGCAATATAAGCTGACATGCCCATACATAGTAATACAAAAAAAAAAAGAATCTTAAAAAGTTTTGTAAGCATATACCTAAGTGGTAACAATTGGTGGTGACAATTATGAAGTTTTCCTTACAATTTATTGATATTTAGAAACATTGCCGCTTAGGGTGTTCCCTTAAGTTCGAATGCTCGTTTGGTAACTTTAATGGGTTTCCAAATAGATTTAAATGTCCATGTGTGTCTTGAACATACATATCAGTCATGACAGGCAATCATTGAAGTTCAGTAAATGTTTCAGATATTATTCATATCCTATTTGATGTGAATGATAAGACCGACTAGGTCCAAATATGTATTCAAATAAATTCAATCCCTGGCATGTACACCTCACAGTATTGGATATTGAGTATCATCAATTCCTAGAATCCTCACTGTGGATTTATAAATGTTGGGTAAAATATTCAACAGTGCCATCATTCTGTATTCATTTCCTAAAATATCCCTGGATTAATAAGAATTAAATTACCTGTTTCAGGACATGGCAGAGCCGTCAGCCTGGATGAGAAATTACACGCAAATAATAAATTTAATTGTAGAAAAACGTTTAGTTTTTAAATCAAAAATTTCAATATCCAAGCTTACATATGTATGTAAACTCCGCTGCTTGTGTAGAGTAAGTTGATAAGTTGAAGAGCTATGTTACGATGTCATAACTTATATTCTAGAACTTCTAAGTTACTTAAAGGACATAAGATTGAGAGAGATAGCAAGGTTTTAACCGCTCTCATCAAGCGCTGAAGATAATAAGTACTAACTCCACTTCATTTGATTAAAGCAATCTTTATTCCAGCTGCCTTTAGTACCTCCTGTGCACTGAGGCTTTGGCCTGATTTTCAAAACTCGTTTTTAATCGTACTGTCAACCTCGTTAATCATAAGGAATATTTGCCACTCGACGGTATTATTTACGTTGAGGTCCTTGTTAATATAACACCTCTTCATTCATTGTTCACAAGAAAAACAAAAATGCTCGAAGAGAAATCTATCTCACGATGCAAGATTTAGCATCATCATGTCTCCAAGGATGTAATCGAAATTGACTTTTAATACCTGCATGAGCAACGGCGGCGAACTCGCCTTCAGAACCAGCGTGTACACACATAGAATTTTAGGGCTTTAACCAGGCCCTCGAAAATACTTTTTGACTCTCCAGATGTGCATGGCATAAAACCGACTTTGCTGTGATTGCAAATACGTGAGCATTTTTCTAAGTGGGATATAAAGAGACAGGTACAATCCATATTTCAAACTTAATTTTCCAAAATAATCTGCTTGCATACACTTCTTAGATCTATAATAAGATTTGTATAAGCCTTCACAAAAATAATTTTCCGACTTACCTTAAAAATGTTCTTTTGTGACTACTTGTAGTGGCCACGGAGTAGTAGGTAGTATGTTTGCTTCTGACCTGACCAGTGTAAGTTGAAGACTCGCCAGGGGACCAGCAATCGCAGCCATCAAGCACAACAGTGAGACGAATAAAATCTCAGTTTCTCCGACTACGACGCCGAAAAGGAGTTGGAGCCTAAGTGCTTCTGGAATTTGGTTGCTATTTTCATTTATTTATACAAAAAAAACTTGTAATGACTCATGATCATCAAAAAACTTCACACGTGAGTCTTTATTAAAATATCGTTCTGTGATGCTGGAACTTTTTGGTTTATAATCTAAGGAAAGGATTCCTGAGTCTCGAGGATTCCAGCCGATGGTACGACCTTAAGCTTCTTGCGAATGGATGATCTTCTTTGTGTCACTGCGTAGACTCCAGCCTTAACTCAAAATCATAAGAAAGAACTAAGGTTTCATCTCCAGCAACAATTTTTTTATGAATTTCTGCTGAATTGCCACCAAATAGCTCCAAAAACCACTAACACATAAAGGAGGTGTAGAATTATCATAGATCTTTACTTGTTCCTTTGACTTCAGCAAGTGAACTAATTGGCAACAGAAAACTGGACACGATTACGCAACGACGAGTAAATGTTTCCAACCTCACGCTTTTCTGCCTTCACCACTATGCTACGGACTAGAAAAACCCTTCGCATGTAGTGCATATTTTCCAAAAAATATGGACTCAAGTCCAGAAATTTTGCAGGAATTCATCTATCATTGAGATAAAATTGTACATTAAATTTTTATTTTATAAATATACCAAGCTGCTTATACCACTAAAACTAATGCCATGGGTCATCCTTCAAAAGTTCGTTCTTCAACCGTACCTTCCAAAATTCATTTGAAATACCATAGCGTCTGATTTACTTAGCTTCACTGATAGATTCCAAGTTCTACTTAAGAGAAATTGAGGGCCCTACGAACTAAGTCCCAAATAAAACTAACTCCCACCAAATATGCAGTGGGATTCAGATCATAAGTTTGGGACTGAGTTCATTTGGAAGCAGTTCATTATGAATTAATTCCAAATGAACTAAGTCCCAATGTAGGAAAAGTGGGAGTTTATGCAGTTTCTTTAAATCATTGAGAAACATGGATGCAAAGTTTCATTACATCCATGCTTCGCATCCACTGTTTGTTATTCAAATAACTTGGGAGTAAGTTCATTTGGGACTTGGTTCATAAAGAATGGTTTGTGTATTATTTTGTTGGCTAAATGTGGATCAAAATCTCAAAATCTCAAAATCTATATAATTCTGGTCCTCGAAGGAATATTTAAAGACAAAATAAGGCTTAATATGCAATGTTCCCTTGAGGCACCAGAACTAATAAGAGTGTCAAATAACTTGAAATTAGTATAAACGTTTTGCTTTCTTGGAAGGACTTTTTTCCACCCACTTTAGCACTCAGAAATTGCCGGACATTTAAATCTTATGAAACATCTGAAAAACATTTTTTTAAACTATTTTTTGTTCCAACAGCTGGTCTTAAACTAGCGTAAGCCAAGTCACAAGCACACTCTAGCTACTACACAGTGGCCACTTCTCACCTTCACACTTGTGCACAGTAGAACCTAGAAGAGTGTAAAAGGCATCGAAATCCTTTGAAATATCTCAATACATGTACATGCTTGTTGCCATTACGAATACGGCTATATGAACAATGCTGGCATATAGAATTAGCTCAAATTAGGCTTAAGTGTAGTCTGTGAGAATCAAAAAGTAGGAACACACCACATCATGTATGAGAATCGAAAAAACTATAAGAAAAATTTGTTTCGATTTGCATATACCCATTATTTCGGACTTCTCATCCCCTACCACTGTGCATTATGCCGCTGAATAGTGTCTTGTGTTATAGGGAATGAAAAAGTCTATAAGACGACCTTCTGCCGTGGATAAGACAGCAAATTTTTAAAAAGCAAACTTCACCATTTCAGGATTCAACAAAGAAGTACAAGGTGGCGCAAAATTAATCATCCTATCGGAAGATGTTATAATTTTTACAAATGCCGTCGTACGTCAATTATATTTGACATTTGTGAACTAGACAGCTGCAGTATACAAACAGACAAGCAATGGAGCGCTATACTCCGCAAGAGCGTGGAATAATTGTGTCGATTTTTTTGACCAATAATCGGTCGGTGGTGTTAGCGCAGCGTGAATTTCGACGTCGATTTCCTAATCGTGTCCCGCCAACTGGTGCTTAGCTACTCGACTCGAGAACGAAGAAACATCAACCAGACGACGGGCCACGCAATTGGGCTTCACCAGACGGACCCTACAGCGAATTTTAGTGAAAGACTTACACATGTTCCCGTACAAAGCGCAAACAGTGCATCAGTTAATGCCTCCTGACCGTCACTCGCGAGTGAATTACCGTCAAGCCATCCTCAATCTCAACAACGAAGGGGACGATTTTGTGTCGAAAATCATCATGAGCGACGAGGCGCATTTCCATTTAAGCGGTTACGTCAGTAAGCAAAATCTTCGTTTCTGGAGCACTGAAAATCCGCGTGTGATGCACGAAGAGCCATTACATCCACTCAAAGACACTACGTGCTGCGGCGTTCACGCGGGAGGAGTGATTGGGCCTATTTTTTTTTTTTTTGAGGGCGCCATCAGCAATACGGTCACTGTTACTACTGGCGAACGCTACAGGGCCATAATAAACGACTTCTCACTGCCGAAATTGGATGAGCGGGGCGATATTGTGAAGGAAGCGTTTCCTGGTCGCGTAATCTAACGTTTTGGCGATTTGGCATGGCCAGCAAGATCGCCCGATTTAAACATCCCAGACTTCTTTCTTTGGGGCTACTTGAAGTCGCGGGTTTATGCCAACAAGCCTCAGACAATCGCAGCCCTTAAGGAGAATATATGACAGGAATGCGAACAGTTGTCACCGGAAATCTTGGGGCAAGTCATGGAAAATGCGATAAAATGGGCACAAATGTGTATCAACACTGGCGGCAACCACTTGGCGGATATCATCTTTTCCACTTAACAGAAAAAATTTTAAAGGTCCAAGTAAAGATTTCCATCACTCAAAATCTTTTTTTTTATGTAGTAAAAAAGTAATTCAAAAACAAAATTGGATGATTAATTTTGCTCCACCTTGTTTAAGTTTAACTACATTAAGAGTACAGACAGACTCTTCTAAGCCAATCAGAGCGTGATTCCCCTTTCCACACAGCTGAACTCGTATATTTGTTGACTATTCGTAGCCAATTTTTAAGCGATTCATCAAAAGCTAATACACATAGCCTTCACTTAAAGATTGCATTTAGCGAAATGCTTGAGAGATATTCCAAGAATAAAAGAAATATATTCACCACCCGCAGATATTCGTACATTTATTAATAAATACATAACTTGACGTCTGAAGGAATATGTGTGTATTCATATACCTATATTCCAAATAAATTGATGAGTTCTAAGTACTGACGTCTACAGTAGATACCACGCAATGAGTATGATACCTAAATACTCGTATAAGGATTATTAAATAACTTTTGAATCTCATTTATATTCTGCGCGTGGGACACCTTGAGACTGTTTTATATTCCTACCGAGAAAATATAATTTATAGAGAACAGTTTAATATGAGACGAGACTTGTTTTAATCCCATAACGAAGCCCTGAGAGAGACATTTGTGATACGATCAGGGACACGTGTATTTATCTAACCTGAGATGCACATTATTTTATTACCCTAGTGCATAATCGGAAAAAATTTTTACATAAAAAAAACATTAAGATAAAAGCATACATAACTCTACTCATCGACGGAACACAAAGCCATGAATGTCAGTGATTAAGAAAGCCATAAAATCTTCAAGGACTTTCTACGCTGATGCTTGAATAGCGTCTTAGAAAAATGTCTACAGTGAACTGAGAATACTGAAACTCATAACTATTTTCCGGATGCAGAAAAGCTAAAGAGCAAAATGATAATCCATTAAAAAATCCTCACTCGTAATAACAACACCACAGTGTTCTACCACAGGATTAAATAATGGCTGGCATCCTATTTCTCCTTTTCGCAATTAACATAAATCAGATGGAGATTATTGAATATTTTTCCAGAAAATAGACGCCATAATATTTTAAATTTAGGACGGCGCTGAAGTGAGGTGATGTCTAGGTTATATGCAACTGAATGTACTCTCATGAGTTGAGGGTGCATCTACTCCGTGAATTATCCTTGTTAAGTTAGGTTAGGTCTACGGGTGCACTAGTTGACAAGGCGGCGATGGTTCACTTAGACTAACAATGAGTCCATTGTGCCCATGAATAGACCCTTAAGAACCTGAATTTCATTATACACGGCTGAATCGAACCACCCAGACATATGTATGTATGATTTTCAGGAGTTTATTCAGCTCAATGTTTCTTAGGAACATTTCTAGCTCCGTAGGGAACACTCGCAAGAGTGTTTTTGCTTTTAGTGGCTAATGCTGGACAATCGCATAGCAAGTGGCGAATGAATTCTATTTCCTCTTCGTCCCTGCAGTTCCTACAGAAGTCGATGTGGGATACTCCTAGCCACGCTGCATACTTGCCTATCGCACAGTGTTCCGTCACGACGCCGACAGCTATTCAAATACCCCTGCGACTGAGTTTCATGAGATCTATCTGCGGATCACTTTTTGTCAAAGACTGGCCATAATGATTTGGCCATGGTACATGTACATATCTTATCAATACCAATGCCTGTTAGCTTCCTCGTTGGACTCAATGTCTATTTTTCTGTTAAAGGTGCTGGGTGATGTGCTAGGCACTTAGATGTGATCCTGCCCTGGCTAGTTTATCCACCCTTAAGTTACCTGGTATAAGCATGTGGCCCGGTACCCAATAGAGATTAACCATGTTGCCCTTTGACATATCGTCCAGTCTTTTATGCACATTTTTACGAGCTTGGAGCTTACCGATGTTGACTGTAACGCTTCGATGCCTTCTTGACTGTCAACATAACTGCTCATTGTTTTTCCAGAGATATTACCCTCGATAATCATGTCCAAGTCGGCAGTAACTTCGACTTGAAGAACACTGCAATCTTCCCCAAGCCTGAAAGAGCAGGATGTGTTTCGAGACCCTTAGTAGACACCAGAACCAGTACCTGGATGCATCCATGTTGGATCTGTATAACCAGCTCATTAACCTAGTTATGAATGCAGCCTTCAATGATAAATATTTTAGTGGCTGACAAATTTGAAAGTGGCAGTGTAGTTGACATCGTACGACTCGTAATGTGGCGTCGTAATTTCAAAATCACCACTGGAAGCGCCAACGATCTAATACAGTGGATCCTTCAATGAGATCGCAGAATGATGCGAGCTTCTTCTATGTTGGGTCATAATACCTATGGACATTCTAAGCAATTGTAAAGGACACGCTAGCAAAAGAGGGTGCCCGTATGGACATCGCTGAAGACATTGAAGCTCCAGCTGACCCCATTGACGTGATTAAATTCTATTCGAAAACCAGAGCGATAAAAATTCCTAATAATCAGGCTAGACCTTAATATCAAGATGTTTCTCAGTATAGGCAGATATGCCAGTATACTGGGTGTACTCTCCAATCCTCCTCGTTCGGTAACAACTTCTATTCCCTGAGTTGAACTTTGACCTTACGAAGCACGGAAAGTTCAAGGAATTCAAAGGTTCGAGTTCCACATAGACCTTTCTTTGATGAACAGGATGATTTCGATGTTTTGATTTGGTCGCAAGCTGGTAGAAGTCCTTCGCTCGTTATGGAGTATGTTTCTTCGTCTTTTCTCTCGTCTAACACTAGGAGGTGCATCAGTGGTTGAAAAGCTTTGCAGAAGTGTCTACCTTCAAATGACTTCCTCTAGAGTTGAATTGATCATACGCAAGTCGAGCATGTACCCAATTCTACTAGAAAGGCTCTTTTTTGCCCTACAAATGCTAGTAGCCTTGATGGTGATGATTATCAACTGATGAATGCTTTGTGCCTTTCAACTTAAGACACGATATTGTGTAGCATCCTGTACACCAATCTGCCTCTACCCCTCTAACATACGAATCATCCTAAAGAGTTCATTAAGAAGTGCTACGGATTAGTAGGCCTGTGGCTTACATTTCAAGTGACTGGCCAAATCCCTCAAACCCTGGGGCCAAAGCACAGCCATCCCGTGTGGGTTCTCCTGGGCTAAGGAATACCAATTTCCTCCGATTCTCAAAGCATTTCAAGTTCGACAAAAGCATCTTTCAACCTAAAATACAGAATTTCCCAAAATTTCATAGCACATGCTTAAGTGGGCGTAATAACTTCCGAAAACGAAAAACTTTCAAATACCTACAGGCAAAAGCAAAATCGATTCGTGCCTCAATGCCTGAAAGGAGAACGAATCTAAATTTTACCAAGGAAATCAAATTAACTACAAGGACATACTCGTACTTATTGTTCGTTCCAAATTCATTTGACTCAACGCTTATTAAAGGCCTTCCGGTAAATTGTTAAGTTCTATAAAATTCCCACACTTCATCAAAAGCAGATTTAATTGTAAGGACTATAGTCGTACATTAATCAATTTCTCAGACTCTCACCAGCACCCACTTACAAAGTAACCACTTCTCGTCCTTTTACAAGAATTTAATTACAACCTTCTTGTTTACAGTCCCACGAGTCATTTACCTGAATATCAAAAGATATTTAATGACTCCCGCGATTCGCCCATCATGAATTGATTGAAGTGGCTAATTGAGTAGATAGAAGAGAATTGCGTTGGAAAGATTTCACAGTCCTTAAAGTGGAAATCGCTCCTCTGGAGGATATTCTATTTAATGTATTATTTAAGGACTATTGCCATTTATTGAGAGTTTTTAACACTGATTTTTATGCACATTTTTAACTCTATTTAAACAAAAAAAAATAAAGAATCGCAGAAGGCTATGACGGGGTATTTTTGTTTGTTCTTAAAAAAGGGATACTACAATCGCACATAGATACATACGTCACCTAAGGCGGTATCCCACGGAAGTTCATTTTATGAATGAATCAGATGACATGGTGACATAATGTCGTCAGCAAAGGCTTTTTCCAAATTTAGCTTCTCCCTTTTCCAGGCAAAACGGAAACATGAATGAAAATTATAGTCAAGGCCTTGCGAGGTGGACCTTCTTACATACAAACAGAAAGAGTTCAGGAAGGAATCAATAGAATCCCAACCTTTATGGACAGGGTGGAAGGGAGCTGTAATAAACCATCCCTTAGCCTTCCCATTGACCATTCTCTGCAATTATGAAACTCTCTGTCAATATTAGCCTCATCAATATGTATATCTGTCTTCGCATACCGAACAAAAAAAAAGTATAGATACGCCTACCTACCGATATCGATTAAGATGCGAGTATCTCGCAAAGAGATTAACCCAAGAACCTTTCTAATTATTTGCTACCATTAGTATTAATTAAGACATACGACATAATTAAGTTAGAATTACTTCCTAACTAAAATATGACACTAGGACATGCCTTTGCTTCGTGCCAAGGAAGGACGAGAGAGACTGCTTAATATGCCGTGGCATTGATTTAGTCATTTGGGCGTCTCATCACGATTTTGTAATAATTTTTAACGTGAAACGATTTTTCATGTCTCATTAAAAACCTATTTTCTGCCGAGAATCCTAGGATTCAAGGATTTTTTTTTATTTTTTTTGATGTTATTATGCATCGCTTAAGACAAGGTGAGGAGCAGAATGAAATTTTCAAATCACGTTTTTGTCAAATTTACCTTGAAAGTGGGGAAGGATAACATCAACAAGAAATTATGGTAAAGCAGTGTTAATGGGTATATGAGTGCCGTCGGATGTGATTTCTTTTGCAATATAATCCAGATGTCGCAAGTGTAGTAATATGTCAATCACCGTTGTTATGCTAGGAAATATATCTAAATGTACTGCGATGAAGTGAGTTTCATGAAGTTAAGCCATAATATCCTGACGGGGAATACTTGCATTGAACCAAGCCACGAATGCATCGAATCTCATATCAGGTGGACATACCAGGTTTAGTGGAACATTATGCCACAGACAACAATAGCCATGAAAATGCCTAAACAGATATACACAGATGTACATTTGTATACTAGAGATCTTTGAAGGACCTTTACATTTGAACTCTGCTTTCAGATGATCAGAGTTATGTACGATCCATAGCATATTTGACCCGAGTACTTACTGAAGTTCATCTATACGTACTTTGACTAGCTCAACTATCTGTAGTGGATCTCGCGATGATAGATCTCCATATCGTAGTTCGTTACAGTTCCTCCTTCTATGCGTCCGTGCTAATAGCTTGCGCTTCCCACAAAATCAGTAATCCCCGCTTTCCCCTACATCTGAGATTATCCTTAATTCGCTCATTCTGAAGTCTACCAAAATGTGAAGACCACTTTTTATCTATCCGGATATTAATTTTTTTCTGCTTGTTATTAGGTACTAAGATCCTTTTCCGTCTGACTCCACTAAGAGAGTCCGTGCCAAGACTTACCTCTTTGCACTCCGCTTCCTTCCTTGGAACAGCCAGCATTTTGTGCATACTCAGGTCGCAAACCATTTCAATCTTGGTTTTTTGACTAGCTTACCAGCAGATTCCCGCATGGATTATTTATATTGAGTGATGGTGACTTCTTAGCTTTTTTGTGTTGGCACTTCCAAAGCAATTCGATTGGGTTGTGTTCAGAAAGATGTACATTACATCGGTCAGACATTACATCACTTCCAATCGAAGAGCGTGTTGTTCACTATGAATATCTAGTTGCTGTGCATCAGAAAATTCTGGAGATGCCAAGTTGTATGGTTTTCTAAAGCAGCTCTGCTATCCTTTTTAAGAATCTAAAACCCAATGCCACCCCCAATCGTGTAAAATCCGGAAGAGGCATAATAGACAGCAAATCGTCCTGAAAAAGCGACTGGCAAAATATTTCTATCTGACGAATTCTCAGTCCCTTACTAACCTCAGCGTAAAAGCCTTTCATTCTCATCAATCCGAGGCACGCTGCTTCCAGTTGTTAAGTCCGAACGCTGTAGCGTGCGAAGGCTCTGTTTCCCTGCATGTCTCGAACCTTGGGGCTAGGATTCGAAGATTATCTATGAGGTCGATGTAACTCAACCTTTTAGACTACATCCACATCCTAGGACATGACGAACCACGAACTTCCATTCTATATCTTCCCTGCTATCCTACTTGTCGTCCAGCACTCGGCGTCGTACAGTTGAAGTACAAGCATTCGCATTACATAAAATATATTTTTGCCTTCAATATAAAAATTTCAACCCGATTTATTTCACCGAACCGAAATAGCACCGGTTTCCAAGGGTCAGACTTTGCCGAACCCCTTCACAGAGGTATCATTTGTGGAATAATTGTTGACTCCGAGGTTGGTGAAGTCCTGAGCTAGCTCGAAGTTAAGGCCATCAAGACGGGAGTTTTATTCTAGGCGTTCGACAGATGTTGTTTTGTCCGTCGATAGCATATACTTGGTTCTGCCGTCGTTCACTTTAAGACAAATCGTTTCGCCAGTTCATCAATTGTCACGAAAGCCTCAACTTCTGCACACTAGGGGCAATCAATATCGTCAGACAGTGCCTTCTGTGTTCACATCTGCCCAACGCACTGCCTGCTCCAACACAATGTCGAAGTTATCACATGGTAGCATACCACCTTGTCAAAATCCGGTTCACATTCGGAATAATTCAGGAGAGCTACTTCCAACACATTACATCGCATATTCTCCAGCGTTACTTGGCGCAGTTGGTTTATTCTTAGCGGATCTCAAGAGTCTAGATCTACGCGATAAGTGCTGTCATATGTGGCTTTGAATTCAATGAAGAGATCTTTCCCAGATTTTCGCATTGAATTCCCTCCTGAATCTGCGTCAATATTCGGGATGCAATTTTACTGCAACAGGACCAAGTTCTGCTCACAAACCTGCATGTCAAGAAGAACGGTTCTTTACAGAATGGAGGCTGAAGGCGAAAGATAATCTCCATCTGACAAAAATTTGCCTTAAAATATCGAACCGATTTCGACAACACAATAGGAGTCAAACGGTTCTAGTTGCAAGAAAATATTCAAAGGCATGCAAAGAACAATCCTTCACATTTTCAAGGTACGCTCTGCAAGATTAATTTTCAACTCTAGCGTCCATGGGAAATTCACAAAAGCCCTTGTCGTCGAATAGGCAATAAGGAATCATATTCCATCTCACTGTCTGAATCGAAGCAATTTAACTTTAAGTCTTAGAAGCTTAACTTAACTTATGACGAAAGTATATGTATTTTTTTATAGAAAAGCCTTAAGAAACATTTTTTTGAATCTGTATGTCATTAAAGCTTTTGTTCCTGAATTCCACTGAATTCTTGCATTAGGTTAATGTTTCCTTTTTCAAGGATAAATGCAAGTATCAGGACAATTGCTCTGCTTACAAATACAATCAAATAACCGCCCTAAATAAGATAAAGTCTACTTTAAACTTAAGTGTCTCCTAATCGACCTTCCCACCAACCCCAGAAAGGCTTAACGGACTTCCTCCACTTACCATACCCATCACTAAGCTCTTTTCCTTGAATTTTTTCTCCATCATTTCTAATTCCTTTTAACTTAAACCAGAAAAAAAGTGGATCACCACCGCACAGCTTAGCAACAAGTGACCGGAAAGTTTCCCAAACAAAAAAAAAAAACTGATTTTCTCATACCGCGTATAGTATCCAACTTCCTTATCGTTACTCCTGCATGTAAATAGGAACCTAAATTATGTACACTATCCCGAACAGTTTGATTCATGGAAAATGTGATCCTTGAAGCAATGTAAATTAATTATGCACACATCGTGATCCCTTGGGGTGCCAACCACTCCAGTGATAGTCTAACTACAGAAACTTTATTCCCTGTGAACTTTTTGCCAGCATATGTAAGTAGGTTATGTCAGGACCTAATCCCGTACAACGTATGTTTCTTGTCTTCCAAAAAACAAAAAGGATACAGATTTAATTTCTCTTTTGTCAATGAAATATGTATGTTTCTCTGCCGGTCATTTAGGGACTTCTTCTATTTTCCTCCTTCTGCCAGACACACATGTCACACAAAGGATTTCGATGTTCCATCATCATTCGAAAGAGTATTGTTCTTATTAATGTTTGCTTGGATGAGTGATAGTAAACATCTTTATCATTCGTAAGGACATTTCGGATATTTTTATACCAATTATAGGCATCGAAAGGGAAAAAGTTGCTTGAACGTCTTGATGTTGGGTGGAATAGGAAAGCTGCTAAAATTTGTTAAATTCTTTAAGGATTTCTGGTATAAATATGTGTGCAATCTCAGCTTTTCTAAAAATAGGAACTGTTGAGAGAATAGTGTCGAAATGACATCCGCTTCTGTAGGTCAGGTATAAGAACAAAACTGATGAGAAATGTGTCCATGCACTGAATACAATCCCAGAACGCTTAACTAAATGTAATTCCCACGAACCTGCTTCTGGAGTAGTCGTGTAATGCATTGGATTATCAGTGAAACTATTGAGACTGAAAAATAGTCGTTATAGTGGAATACGGTCAAATTACAGTCATTATCAGCTAAAGGAATGGAGGGTATTTAAAATGGATGCACTTGTTGAATGTCCTGTAACTTCCCCCCTGTACACAGCAGAGGTTAATTATTTTAATTAATTGAATTTAGTCGCCGGAGGAACATACTATAAGGACCATAGTTGTCCTGACATATTGAATCATCTGGATCATATTGAACTACATCTCCTAGCCTTAAGACACGAGTATTGCGCATATTGTTTTACTCCCAAACCGTCATTTATTCGGACGTATCGAATGGACCTATTTCTAGAGCAGCTGTTGTGGTAGTTCTGAGAAATGATGTTCCACTTGCCATCCTTAGATCTCTACAGTAAACAAGTGGCAGGGTTTGCACTCGCATGGAGGCCATATCTCAGTAGTCCAGAAGTACTGGACACTCCTTCTCTGTGCTCAACGATCTGGAATTTCTTCCGCAAAGCACGGACTACAATCTTCCACAACTTTTGTTCGACAAACGCTTTGAAAACCGAATACCGTCTAGACAAGACTGGTAAGCGGATCTTGGGTTACAAAAGGAATCCATGTGTTTCTATACAGATGGATCTAAAACAGAATAGGGACTGTGTGATGGTGTCTTCTCCAATGATCATAACCTAAAAATTTCTTTCCGCCTTCCTATTCGTTGTAACGTCTTCCAGGCGGAGATCATGGGGTAAAAAGAAACCTTGCCGCGCATAAAGTACAACATGATATCTAGGCGGGATACCATACATTTTTACTGACAGCCAAACCGCGATTAAATGTCTAGAATCTGTCACACTTAACTCACGAGCTGTAGTTGTATTCGAGTTTCGGATTAATATAAGCTCTATAGATAGTAGTCATGTCTGCAGGACTGGGAAAACGTTCACACATTAGTATCCTGCTCCAGAGACAAGAGACTGCACTGGATTTTTGACGAATTGAACTCAACTTGGTTTTTCGCACCCCAATTGATGATTGCATCAACATCGAGGCTAAAATAGGTAGATATTCGCTGCCATTGAGACTCCACAGCTTGGGGTTTAAGCCGTGGAGTCGTTAATAAGTCAACAGTGCTGTAATCCGCAAAGGAATGGATTGGATTGCGAGTGACAGAGTGAATATCGTTAATGAATATTAAAACCAGGGTTGGAGAGAGGACTGAGCCCTGAGGTACACCAGCATTGTTTGAGAATGAGGTAGATGTATATCCGTCCAAGAGAACTTTTATCGACCGATTACCTAAAAGGCTTGCAATTCATGATGAGAAGATACTACCGTCACCGTAAGCTTGGATTTTACTTAAGAGGGCATAGTGCCACACTCTATCTAAGGCTTTGGAGATATCCACAGCAATTACTCGGCCTTCACCGTGATAGTGTATACTATAGGGTACTCTGTGGAACGCTGGTGACGGAAACCGTACTGACGGTCATTTAGAAGATGGTTTCTTTCAAGATATCTTATGAGATGGAAATTTACAATGCTTTCCATGACCTTAAAGAGCACTGATGTAAGGACAATGGGTCAGTAGTTTGAAGGGGAGGTTTTACTGCCCTTTTTGGGGGTCAACTAGACGTGTGCGAGTTTCTATCTATTTAGAAAGATGCCTGTAGAGTATAACAGGTGGTTTCTGTTTTTCAAAGTCTTGCTCCTACGAAACATTGCGGTAATACCCTTTCAGACAGCTGAAATGCGAGGCAGTACCGTGATATACTCGTAGTATGTGAATAACTTGAAATACTAAACTTCAAAAACTTTTCTCATTTCAAATGTTTACTCGATGTTTGACGCCCAAAGTTTGAAATATCGAAGTCTTCGTTCATTACGTACCTACAGTAAAAAAAAAACTCTTATCAGTGCTGCAATACCCTGATATCCTTCGCAATATAAATTCTACTTAATAATAATTAAAACTTTACAAAGTCCAAAAGCCTATTTCTTGGTTAAGAATGGGAAATAATGAGTCCTTTAAAACGTTTAATGGCAATGATGGACGATTCGTCTTTGATTTATCTGAATCGATTTGTCTACCAGAAAATTTGGGAGACAAAAAATCCCTGGCAATTCAAAAAAATAATTTTACAAATAATTCTCCTGAGATATTGAAAAATAACCAAAAAAAAAGCAACAATGATCAAAATGTCCCCCAAGGATGCGTCTCTTTTCAACCTTCCAACTCAATTACGGTTGAATCGCCTAACGGCTGAATCATTCGCTGCCATTGCAGAATATCACTTCCAGGCGAATTCACTTCTACAGAGGAATATTTCAAAAATCAGGATACGTCAGGAAACCAATGCAATGCCAGAGGCAGGCGACAAAAAAATTTTCATCTCTACATGCCACTGTCTGTAGTGCGGACGATTCCATTACGCTTTACATTCTTCCATTTTCCAACTTTTATACTATTATTGATCTCCACCAAGCGGCATCCATCGGATACGGTTTTTCGATTTCACGTACCAATAAAACGCATCGCCCGTTTTTGACAATTGTCGTATGCCAAAAAAGTTTGGCAGGAAAGTGCTGGTACAGAGGATGACCGACATTTCCTTATTTCTTGTTGAAAACACACTCGGTATCTAGAAGTTTTTGGATTCGAATCCGCCCAGGATATCCGTTTTTTTTTTGCGATTTTTCGGAAAAGTTTTATGTCCGGTTTGTGCTTGATTTCCTTTCACTTCGTTCTACTCTTTGTTATCATTTCACATACTTCAGCCTTCGGCCAGATAAATCAATTAATCCTTTGACAGAATTTTGTCCATTATAACACAATTGATTTAAATCAAAAAGGACTCTCTCAATGCCATCTAAAATCAAGTTAACAAAGTTTCGTGTTGGATCCCATATCAACTGTCAAACATACATACATACGTGTGACTGTCAAATGTGATTATTGTCAAAGCGAAACCTGGAGAACGCATTAGTCAAAGTTCCATAATGAGCCATAGCATACATAGTATATGACCAACTTCAACAGCAACTCGAGTGTCCTTGTTTTACCCACTCGAATTGGTTTATCCAGCAGAGGTTAAATGAGTATGAAAACCATCAGAATAGTTGCCACAAATGGATATTGACATCAACCAGAAGGTAGATGTGTATCTAGGGGTTGAATCTAAAATTGGGGGACAATTATTGTCGGTCTCTATGGTTGAGTGCGACGATAATAGAATTACGAAAAGTGCGAAGTGGGTAAAGGTAATCATTTGAATGTGACAAATAGCCAGACGGACTAGAAGAAAGGACGATGGAAAATGACAAGTGATGAGGGTTTTGTGATAGGTCATGATACGGGGGATCATTGTTCACACGACTGCTTTGTAAATAGGGAGGACTATGTCAGATTGAGTCATGGAAAAACGTTGGAGCTTTTTCAGTTACAACTAATCATTGGTGGACTCTCACGTGGTATGAGGAGCAATTCAAATGAAATTGAGCTGCCTCTTGAGGTTTCGAAATTTGTTTTTTTTTCCTTTTGTAAAAGGCTGTACCGACTTTATAATTCTAATAAATCTTCTGATCAAGCAGAGGAGATCTTCCACCCTGATCATGTCTCTACGTAGTAAGCTCTCCCGTTTATCATAATCGTTAGGCAGGATAGGAACCAACTTACACATGTCAATTCCCAAAAAGGTGGTAAAACTGTCGTTGTAAACGCCGTGGCTCAGTAGTTAGTGCGTCGAACCAGCGGAGGTCATAATTGTGGCTCAGTTTATTTGCAGTTGATTCGCCCATAGTGTGACAAGTTGTGACACCTTGTGGTACCACTTCAGGGCTAAAATCGAAAGAACGGTCCAATTCCTCCAAATGACCTCTTTACAGCATTATTTCGACCGAAAATGCCACAAAGTTCGAGAACTATTTCACCAAAACTTTCTCTTTTTTCAACAGCAACAACGAAGCTTTGTAAATGCCTTCGATATCTCGAAGCCTTTTGACGTAATGTGGTTTAATGCCTTCATAAACTGTCTTAAAACTATGGTGCTGCTCATATTGTCTCAAAATAGTTTGCGATCTGTTTAACCTATCGATGTACATAATGCCATGTACTCCAATGCTGGAGTATATCAGACTTTTCTGATCAGATGGTAAACTACTGGAACATTTCGCCTCAGTGCTAAATAATTTAGACGACAGCGTCATGGTCACAATTTCCAACGATCGTGCTGCAACAAAGGATTCCCGAATTCGAGCCAGGCCTCTCAGCAACACAGTAATAGTATACCGATAGTAACCGCCATCAGATTCCTTAAAAGAAATAAAACGGTAGGCATTGATGGTATCTCTGGCAAGCCTTTCCAAGCGCACCAACTACATTGGCAAAACTATTCCATCCGCCGTGAAAATGAGCAATTCCTGGAGGAGTGGAAAAGGGGGATGGTCATCAAGTTGCCAAAGAAGGGCGATTTGACGGAATTTGGAAACTAGAGAGGAATATGTCTTCTTCCATCCGTAGCCAAGATAATAGCTAGGACAGTTCTGGAGCGGTTAAGAGGCCATCTAGACTCAACACTCGATGTCGAATAAACAGGCCTTCAGGCTGGATCATCCTGGTTAGATCACATCAACACCTTGTGGATTATCATACAGCAATGCGTCGAGTTCAGGTCTCTGCTTCATCTAATGTTCACCGACTTTGAAGGGCTTTCGACAGTTTGAATAGACATGGTATCTGGACAGCCTTGCGTAGGAGACGTGTAGCGGAAAAGCGCATACCTAGCTATCATTAAGGCTACATACGAGTATGGTAAGTGTACATTTACCACACTTGTATGTAGGAAAACTAAAGCTGCTGAGAATTTGAAAAAAACGATGTTTTCAGTACCAAACCCAAACTGAGACTATTCATGTCAATACTACTATGCTTGGGAGGTTATCGTTGTCACTCGAAGGCTGCAAGCCTTAGTAAATAGATGTCCACGTCCACTACGTCCACTATGTCTACAATGATATTTTATGCCTCCATCGAGCAGCTTTATTTGAGAACGGGTCAAGAACCTATAGACGTCATCAACGGCAATGGATTGGTCAAACCTTACAACGTGAAAACAGCTCCATTGCGAAATATGCCATGCAACAGAATACACTCACCCAGTCAGACAGAAGATTGAGGCTGTCTATGCAAACATTGCGAGGACGAATCGAGGTTACTGCGGAAGAGCTGTAGGGAGCTAAGACACATTACAGAAATCCGAACACGATGGCGCCCAGGCGTCGTTGACATCCTACTCGAGATGTGACAGGATCTAAGTAAGTAAATATTAGTCCATCGCAGACATCTTTTGAAAACACGGTGGCATACAAGAGACCTTGAAAATCGGTCGTAGTTGGCTACTTCTACCACTTTTTTAAAAACAAATGTTTTTTTGGTATGATAAATGTCAACAGCAGGAATCGATCTGGCTTTGTCTACAAGCTTTGTGGCGTTTCAGGTTTCTAACGTTAAATTTATTATTTCTATTCTTTTCAAAAACTCCTGTCGTAGACTGGTATTCCGTGCCCTCCAAGAATATGTCGAAATCATACAGCGTTCACAGACCATACAGACTATATTTCTTTTCTTAGAATTTTTGAGAAATTAAAGCAATTTGTACCGCAATTTAACTGATGGCACAAAATACCCCTGTAATAATACCGTTGGATGTTCACTTTGACTAATAATTTAAAATTCATTGATTCAAGAAAAATCTGCTGCCTGTAAGCAATAAGAAATGCAAATGATTTTATTTTCTTCCGCGCTCCATCATGCTTTTCATCCCTTAGAGGCAGCATCCGGTTTGTCATCCCTCTTCATATGAAAATTGAAAAGAAAAAAAAAATCAATAAACCCAAGTCCTTTCTCTCAACAGTATTACAAATCAACTGATGCGATAAATTGGAATATAATATCAGACATTTCCATTTTGTCAATTGAAATTCAAAAATTTTCAATAATTGTAATTTAATAGCGGGATGATTTGTTTAAATTCAAATTTACGTCTTGATTTTTATTTAATGAATATTTTTATTTTTTTTTTATTTCTGTATTTTTTAAATAATATCGCAACACAATGTCGTCCTTAACACATGTCTCACGGTCCTGACTCATGTGAATGGAAACCTTTTTTTAAAATGAAAATTCTCATCCTGACAAGGTCAAATCATATCGATCACGTGTTTGTATGTAGAAGTCATAAAAGGAGATGTTATTGACAGCCGATTTGCATGTAAATGTTCTGGCTATGCTGTTATTATTTTCAATGTGTCACGGGGTGTATTTCCAGGGGCTTAGCGAAGGATAAGCAAAGTAGCGACTGAACGAGTTTGGCGTCTGCCAGAGATTGAAATTGAGCAATACCTATGCGGTGAGATTGAATTTAAGGGTGAAGTTTAATCAGATACTTCCAATTCTTGTAAGGGGTATTTTTGGATAGGGAGGTTTTTAGAAATAATTTTGACGGAGCATAAAGTGACATAAGGCCCTCAACGTTTAAAGACAGGGTAATGGTGGATAACAAATATTTTTTTTTTACTTGGCATACATTCAGGAGGGAGTTGTCAATGCTATTTGGCGACATAGACCTAATTCTGATGGGAAAATAAATATCCAATGTTGAGTTAAATAGAGCAGACAAATGTAAAACATATTATGAATCCATTCAAAAGGAAATATCAGAGGAAGCATATGTCATTTTCGAGGACCACAGTGTTTTCTCCCATAGCGAAAAATCAAAATATGCTTTCTTACCCATACATATTTTTACTACAGAAATATAATCATGAAGTGTGGACTCATATTAAAACGGTTTTATTTTGAAGACACTCTCATCTATGTACATAAACTTCGCTCTGGAACATGACCACAAAGGGGAATGAGAGAAATCTTAAAGGTTTAATGCTAATGTTTGGACTTGGAGAGTATTTATTTCACATTATATCAAGTTTTCTTGTTAAATATTAAATTGCGTGATTTAATTGGGTCTAGTTATTCAAAAAATAATATTTTATAAAAATATGGGTGAGTTATCAATTAATATTTGGGTCAACCTCAAAAAATAAGTTAAACTGGGATTCAAACTTGATTTTAAAAAAAATATTTCATATAATATTGATAATTTTTTTATATTCCATTGCCTTAAGTCTAATTTTGATGTTGACAAAGTTTGATCTGCATTTGTTTGCCTATGGGTGAGGTATTTCTTTTTGCTTGCAGCTGGTCAGCAACTCAAAAACTATTCTTGTTTTGATTAGTGGCTTCAGGACCAGAAAAACAAAAAATCCTGCTGTTTATAGTCTTGTTTTACATGAATATAAATTACATGATGCTCCTGATGTTATTAAAAGTAGTGTCAAAAAATCAGTACATTTATTTACGTTGAATATTTTCAATTATTGGAGGTCATCTAATAGGACAGCAAGCGTATTTAGAAAAAAATATTCTGTCGCATTAAGGTTGACTCAAGATGTTTCTTGTACAACAGAGAACATGTAGAAGTATCAGAAATACACAGTTCCAAACGAGGCAGGCCTTGCAAACATTTTGAAGATCTTAGATCTGAGAGTGGAGGAATTATTGCAAAATAGAGATCCCCATGTAATGAAGCCTGCTGCCACTGCATCAAGTCAACGTCACGGTAGATTAGATAAAAAATGCATGTCATCCTTAGAGGCTTTAGCCTTATCGACTTCGATCTATCTTATAGAAAATACTTCTACGAACGAGGCAATATCGCGCGTACATTTTTTCGACAGTCTGAGTTCTAAAATTAAATGTGTAAGCGAAGATTTGATTGTAAATTTCTATAAGATTAATAGAACTTTGTCCAGTGGCATAAAAATCAATTTAGACAAATTCAGAGAGACTAAAACTTTATACTTAAATTCCTACTCTTGGTATTATATGCCAATGTCTCTCCATAATGTTCTAATACATGGCGCAGATGCCTTTGCCTATTGGCCAATTATCCGAAGATGCTTTAGAGGGTAGACATAAGGATTTGAGGGATTTAAGGGAACACCATACCAGAACATCTTCTAGAGTCAATACGAACACTGATTTAATGAATATGATGCTTTTAACATCAGATCCTTTAAAATCAGGTATTCGTAACAAGTTGATAATATTTAGAAAATTGATAACAAAGCATATAGAACAGCGTAATGTACAATAAAATAAAAAAAAATCAAAGCAATGTTTTCAATAATTTCACCGCGAGTATTTTTGATCAACTTTTGTATGGGCTCGAAACACTGCGGGACGTAAGCAAATTATTTTTGCGATTGTAAGTTAGAAAGGCTCTTAGCTTAAAAGCATCTGCTGACTCGGCATAAAGGAGGAGGACTTTGCGGAAAGGAGGTACAATTTGTGGTCAAAGTTTAAAAACAAAATTTAAGAATTGGTTACACCAGTAAAAACTATTTAAGGGAAGCTTTTCTCGCTGGCAATGGATAAATAAAGTTATTACGACGAAACATGCATTTATGGGAAAATACTAAAGTTAAGCATTTACCTTGAAATCTGAAATACTTGCAAACAATTCGTGGTAGTCTGCGGAACTAAGTACTCTGAAGATCGAGTTCATACGGACCCCTAATGATGCCATGATAAAGAGAAGAACCCAATACTTGAGGTGGCTAGAAACCCAAAAGGAAGGAGTTAAAGAGCTCTAATACGACTCAAAACGAAGATGCAGAAGAGAAGTCCTTCTCTAGTATGAAGCCCAGTTATGAAGAGTACACATAGATATCTGAAGTCAGTAGATCTTAAAAGCTAGTCATATCAGTTTTGCTTAGTGGAGGAGGAGCTTCCATAGCAGAAATGGAATAGATGGTATAATATGAGAGAAGTGCACTTTACAGGGTCCTTGAATGGGTTCCTTTTGTCCATTGCGATTCCCTCTATACTGTGGTGCCGGCTCCGCCTTTGTTGTCTATCGGTCTTAAAACACACCGACTCGTACTGTTGTCAAAACACATCATGTTCCAGAATGAAACGTGCACCAGATCCCATTGATATATGGAAAAGAGCCAGAGGCGCCCTTCCTCCTTACCATACGGTTTGGTACTTGAACCGTTTGCCATAGTAGTACTCATTCCTTATTAATGTCCCAATAAAAAGTATGTATCAGCGGCATACATATATGCATTAACCCAAAGTGTGTGCTAAAAAAATTCACACCATAATTTATCCCCCTTCAACGAATTTGTTTTTATAATAACCTACGTGGTTGGCGATAACATTTTTAATAGTAAACAAAAAAAAAATTCATACGCAATGGAAAATTGATTTTACACATGTGCTCATAAAGAAACCTTAAAACACCTCCAACAGTACCATTTAATTATACGTTAAACTTAATACTCCATGCGTTATACACAGAAATAACTTTTGCAACTGTTTCTTTTTTCTGCACAAAGTTTCATCCTGCAAAGGGCTAGAACGACGGTTGTCACATTCCACAACAAATAAGCAATATAATCTGATAAAAGTGTTCGTTGTGGTTGGAGATATGGTTTTTTCGTGTTGGAAAAGTCAGCGAAGTTAATTAATTTTTAAGACTTTGGTGCCATTTTCACATTTTCTTTCTCCACTTTGAAAGCAGAAACCGTAGAGAATATAATTCTTCCAAGGAACTTACCTTGCAAAGGAGTAATTACACAAGACAAGGGAAATACCATTAGTCTCACCTTATATTAAGCAGACTTTTTAACGTCCTTGTAATTGAATAAATTGCTGACATAAAAGATTTTCTTAAATAGAAATGGTACGTATACGCCAGAGTTTGGGATTATTGTGGTCTAAAATGACTTACATTCTGTGGATTCATTGCAAAAATTAACGAATCAGAAGCTACATTTATAAGAAACACAGAATGACATCACTGACATTTAACAGCGACTAAGTGCAAATTTTGGACTACAAGTGTTTAAAATTGTAAAAAAGTAGAATCAATTGAATCATCACGATTTATGATTATACAGGGAAAGAAAAGTTAGATTTAAGGGCAAACAACCTACATCTGCATGGAGAAGTCTACATCGAAATTGAATCCTCCCAGAATGCCGTCAAACTAAATAACGTTCTGTTCAACGTGCATGCACCTCTGAAGCTATTCGAAAAATTTGGTAAAATGTGTGTACATCCATCGGCATTCACTTCTCAGAATGTCGCATGTCCAGAGTATCACGAATGAACTGCATTACTAACGGAAAGGAAAGATAACTAGCCTATGAACTTCTCCTCTTCATGGAAAGAAGTTGTTGTGAGCCAGGATGAGGCCACGGGGGCAACTTCGGTGTAGGTGAGGAGGGCGGCGGCATGCTCGCGGTTGTTCAGCTCAGCTCGTCGGACGGGGTGGTTCTTGTCATACCCCACCATACACCACCTGCTCAGCACACAAAATCTGGTGTCTTTTATCAAAAGAAAAAAAAATCAAAAAAGAAAGAGGAAAGCGACTCTACGTTGACTTCGGACGGACTTTGCGAACTAACCTAACTTGCCTAAACTATACCTAAACTAACCTAAAAAATTAAGCTATGCCCTAACCTAAACCTAAAGTAACTTAAACTTAACCCAGCTTACACCCTAATCGCGGTTACACCTTCCAAGTGTCTCTCCTTTCAATAGGTTCGTCAAGAACCCGAGGCATGCCAGATGTTAATATCAAAGGTTGGCCAGCCCACCCTTCGTGTCTTGTGACACAAACCAAATAATTGTGAATTTATTATGAATTTTTATGAAATAAAATTTAAGCTAAAACAAATCCTTAATCAAAAAAAAATTGTACCTTTCTGGCCGGAATTTATGAAAGATAGCCCCTAAAATATCCTTTCAGCCACAACTTAGTGCGTAGTGGAACGTCAGTCGGTCTTACAGTCAGGTAGTCATTGTATGTGTTGCCCTGTTACGTCCTCCTCACCTACACCGAAGTTGCCCCCATGGCCTCATCCTGGCTCACAACAAAGTTAGACGCATATTCATACCCAAACAAGGAAGCCACTCAACTTCGAAGGACTACTTGAGAGTCAAATCGGTAAAAGCCGACACGAGGTGGGAACAATAAATAAGAACTCACTTCAACGTCTCAGTTTTCCTAGAAATTGAGGAGTACTTTTAATAAAACAGAAATAAATGCTATCGCAGAAGCTGTAGACTCTTATAAAATATATCTATCAATCCAGGACTGGGTGGAGTGCAAGTTCAGAATAAGAAACATCACCCCAGAGCCAATAAAATGCCGAGTTCGGTGCCTTCAGAGGTACTTCCAAAGAAGGTAGCTTATCTCCACAACTATTGTACCGCAAATGACATTTTACTCAAACGAGTTGGAAATAGGCAAGCTTCTGCACAATTGGCTCTACATTAAATGTCAAACTTGAAAGGCGCACACCGTTGTGCGAATACTAATTGGAACAAGAACACTAAAGATGGCACACGTACATATATGTGACGATTCAGCAAACGAATATTCGGCAGGCAACCATAGACATCATTCCAACATTTTTAACAGGAACACCGGTACAGAAGCGCAGCGTTAAGCATCGCACATTCCGACAGTGTGCAAGCGAACGAATTTGACTGCCAATAGCCTATTCATGGATCGGTTAGCATACTTGCCACTGAACACAATCATACACGTTACAGGATTGAAGTAAAGTGTGATAAGCCGGGGGACTTGATCCAGTGTGCGCTGGCCCATTTACATCTTTCGAGAAATCCTTGGAATCAACACGAATTTTCGGGACTTCAAATGATGAGTCTGCGAATCTCAGAAATAAGTACACATGCTTTGATCTGCAGTGGGCGATGGTAAGGTATTCATAAAGAATATGTACTTAAGCCGTTCTGTCTTTGAGATTAATATGTAGCACATATTTTCATGATGGCAGTTAAGAGACCGACGACTTTTAAGAGAGTCTTTTAAAACTGTCAAGTTGATTAAGGCTCCTATCTATTCCTTCCTTTTCTGCTAACAGAACTCAGGTCCATTTTCCCTCCATGTATGCATTCTGTTTTTCTACTTGCACTTGCCGGCAGTCTTTATAAAAATAGACGTTCTGTGTTGTCGTCTTTGGGAAACCAGTACATCAGAAGCGATATATCTCATAACTCGCTGGTAACGCTCCCACTGGCCTTCTACACCTTATATTGGTGTTAAAGGACTGCTCGGGAGCCTACACAATATCCAAGAAATCTGCATTTAAAACCTTGATACAGATACGTAGATATTTCATATTTCATATTTCATAGTAGTCCGAATTTATGTTGGCTTCTCAGAATGTCTGAATATCTAGAAAACAAATGGAATACCTTCCTTCGATTAATGAGGCCAATTTGTGGAGCCCGCCAAGTCCACTAGTAAATAAAGAGGTGGGAAATCATGTGCTTAGTACATTTTTTTATTTTAAAGCCAATTATCCTATGTCTATTCTGAGATCTGATGTCGATAAGGTTTAGTTTTCGTATCGAAGACGTTCCCTTTTCCTATATTTTCGCTTAAATCGCCGAGAACAATTTTAGCGTCGTAACTAGGATATTGCTCATACTAGCATCTCTTGCCGAAGAGCTAGTAGAAATAATCCACTTTTATCAATCTTTTTCCTTTGTGGGGGCTTTGGCGGAAATAAGGATTATGTATATATATTTTGCTCCAACACTAGTTGTTTGCTCACATGCTTAAAGCTCAAGACTTTTTTCTTACGTCTGTCGCTGCTATCGCTGATGACGGATCCGCATGCTCTGCAAGTCCTCAACGAACTTCTTCAATACGTCAGTCACTCACGTCCTTTCTGATCAATGGCTAATGTAATAAGAAACCATTTTAATCAGTCCTCCTTCCCACATTTAAGGTCGAATTACTAGCCACATCAGTGAGAAAGAAAGAAAGAAGCAGATCCTTTCTTTAAGCTATTTTTAAGCAATTGGACATTAGATATAGCGTAAGTAGGCTTCAGACCTATGCTTAAACTACACATACTACCACGGTAGATGCCCATAAGAACTTAATGGAGTGATCGCCAGTAATACGAAAATTTTGATCAGGGCAGGCTGCCTGGCAACCGAGCGAACCTCTACCAAAACTCATTTTGATACAGATAGAGTGAGTTTGACAATTCACCGATAGACACATACATCCAGAAGATTTTGATTTTAAATCCCAGCAGTTCAAAGCAGAACCCACAGGCATCGGCAGACTTCGTTTGCAGCTTCGGCCATCCCGAGAGAAAATTACAAGAAAGCTGTGCTGTCTGAGGAAAATAGAATTCATTCCTTTCTCCTCTCTCTTTGCATAGAGTAAGTTAACATATCTCTCCTTGACAAGGACCTCAATGAACTGATTTGCTATACTTCCACCTTATATACCTACACACCTCGCACGCTTATGCGACGTTTAACTTACCAAATGTCAAACCGAAAATGCTGACATTTAGCAATGCTTTCACATACCCTTCCCACTCTGTTTAGATTGGCAACATTTATAGATCAACTGTTGCCACATAATTTATGTCCACAACATATTTAAAAAGGCGTTTCTACAAGCTTAGATCTAGTGTAAGCCTACGTAAAAAACAAATTAGACTTAACCTAGTGTGCATTTTCTTAAATTGAAAATGTATACCCGGTATCCTTAAGAAATGATTTTAATCTACTCAGCCAACAGTTTTATTTTTCTTTTTTCCTCCGCCTAGATAAAATCCTATAATCCTCCGCAAGCACTTAATGACAAAACATTTTTAGCTCCTTTCAAAAACTCGAAGGATTACCTATTTCACCTAAAAACCCGCCCGGAACATATTTAATTCACCAAAATACCTTTCAAATCAACCTTTAACCATTTGTGGCATACAACACGCAAATTACTTGACTCCAAGAGAGTTTTAACCGAAATATTGAAAAAAAAAAGCTAGAAACGAACACCAAATTAATTCCGTACTCGGAAATCCCGCCGAGAGTACGAGCCAAAGAGTTACAGGAGGCGGATTACCAGGAGGGTTGTTGTTTTTGAATAATTAATTAAATGATTAAATCATACAATCTATGGCTTAATAAAAGACCGGTTCGTGTTGTTCATGGTGCTTAAAGTTGAATAAAATGTCACCTTCTCATTTTGGGTGGGGTAAATCCTTCAGCTGTAGCTATTCTTGTAAAGAATTTTGTCAAGGTTTTGCTTAAATGCGCATATCCTTATGGTATGCTTATAGCCAGACTCTTATAGAAGATATACTGGTAGCGATTTTACGGCGTAGTGGGAACGTCATATTGATTTTGTTTAAAAAACAATTTTGACGCAGTTGGAAGCGTTTTATTAATTTTCTTTTTTAGTTTATTACTTCAAAAAGGACACAAGTGGTGGAAAACAAATGTTGCCGGTTCTGATACACAAAAAAGTGAGACTATGTAGTGTAATAGCAGATTGATTATGCTATGCAAGTTGGTTGATAGCTAAGTGATTTACGATGGGGGCTTTCTTTTGCAAGGATTCGCAATAACTGCTTTTAAATTGAGTTGGCTTCCTTAATTCAGACAGAAACTGACGGCGAATATTGATTTTATCCTCCGTAAAATCTATGTGGGCAGAGCAAGTGTTTGCAAACTATTCTCAGACGAGTTCTTATAAATAGATTGCATGGAGGTGAGGGGTTACAGTATAGCTTGTCAATATTTTTACCCACTTCGGTATGTACGCACCTGCATATGTATGTTAGCCTCTCATGAGTTAAACGTTTGGTGGACGCCCTTGGAGAAGGCCGTTCACCGCAACCATTTGGTCCGAGTGCAAATGTCGGCATTAGTAGAACTCTAAGAACCTCCCCAACAGGTGCTTCAGAAATACCATTCCCCTTGCCATTAGATCTCCACAGTTAACATGAAAAATAGCCTCAGAGTATGGCCTACATCTCCAACAATACCATTTTCAGCAAAGAGCCAGATAGGCTATCGCATCATCACTAGACAAATTTCAGCCTGAGCCTTCAAGCAAACGTTTCCACGACGAGATTAAAATCCTTGGTTAAAACCACAACGTCACACTTTATTGGGTTCTGATATAAAGGGGTATCTCCGACAACGATAAGGCTAATGAGCGAGCAAAAAGGTGCATTGCTCAGTCCTGACATCAATGCACCTTCTGGTATCCAACGTACCTCAAATTTCCACAGTTTGTGATCTCGTTATGCGTACATTCAAACAAATCTGTATGCGTACTAAAACGAAAGCCCTCCTTGCTCATAGCACACCTGACAGATAATACAACAGGGAGGTCCCTAATGCAGCTCTACTTAGTGCCTGTGCAAAGTAGATGGAGACGAGGATGCAACCAACATCCAATTCTTAATATAACCCGGCATATAGCCATATGGGAGAATCTTCTCTTATAAATTTTGATTGTTCAAAGAGGCCACTTTCGGCTAAAACTAATTATCTTTAAGCGAAAAATAGATCCATAAAGTTCCGAGTAAGGCTGCTGTTAAGGTAACCCCTAGGCAGAAATATGAAGCACTGATCCACAAAGATGGAAACACTTGGATGCCTACCAACTATAGGAAGAAGATTTATCATTGTTATGAAGTGGATCTTCAGATACTCCGAATCATCAAGGAAATTGGACTGGAGGAGGTGCTCCAAGTCGAGTATATTATCGAGCTCCAAGTCGGGGTAGTACAATAGATCTACAAAAGTCACAGTGCGCCTACACCCCTATACCCTATAGTCTAATCGAAGCGTGCGCAAAATATATACGTAGGTAGCTGACATTTTTCACTTCTACACTGACGAGTCAAAGACCAAAGACGGAGTTGATGCAGGTGTCTAAGCTGATAGGCTCAATCTTAAGCTCTCTTCCGTCTTTCAAATCATTGTAGCGTGTTCCAGGCGGAAATAATGGCGATCAAAGAAGCCCTGTCTTGGCTTAGGAAAAACGTGATATCTGTTAGAGATATCCGCATCTTTTCAGACAGCCAAGCAGCAATCACATCCCTGGAATCGACCTCTATAAATTCTTTAGTAGCTCTAGACTGCCGTTCCGCTCTTGTGGAGATGGCTGAGCAGTTCAATATTCACCTGTGTTGGGTGCCGGGGCATAGAGACATTCCAGGGAATTGTAAGGCCGATGAACTCGCCAGAATAGGAACAACTATACCCATCTTGCCGGACAATGGCACCTTAGGTATTCCAATCGCTACTCGCAAACTTAAACTTAAGCTGGATGCAAATCTTAGGTGGACAAATGGATCTACATGTCTAGCTACAAAACAGATTTGGCCGAAGCTGGATCTAAAATGCTCTAAGAATTTGATTTCTCTCAATAGATTGCATTCGGCACCACAATAGGTGTCATCACTGGACACTGTCTAATAGGCAAGCATGCTACAAGGCTAGGCCTCCTTGCGAACGACTTTTGTAGAAGCTGCATGAATGAAGAAGAGGAGGAAACTATTCCTTACCTTCTTTGTTTCTTCCCAGCTCTCTCCCGTAGAAGGAAGGGAATAATTCAGGATACAGAAAGTCTACGCCTTAGGACTATTTAACTGCAGCATGCGTTTTTTCAATTATTTTGAGTTGAATGACCAAAAATGTGTGCATTTCACAAGCCTAACAGTTTAACACATTTCCTCTTAGAAGGGATCAACTGGATGTGGCAAAGCAGCAAGATTCTCGGCTTTGTAGACTAAGATTTTTGCCCCAGACCATTTGTCTGTTAAATAAAGTTCACCAGAAAAATACCTTTACTGACTCTACTGTCCATGGTGGATCCCTTCGCGTTGATAGTTATGTGCCCTCATTTAATACTTAGTGTCTAGCGAAACTTTTCTGGGAGTATATTCAGGTCATATATCTTTGTTTCGCTTTTCATAAGGTTTTAAGTCTTCGTATGGTCAAAATGAAGTTTTGTGAGTGCTGCTACATGCTTTAATGAATAAGTCCAGCGTACCATTCTGCGTATACTAGTAAGTATCACCTATTCAATTTTTGATGTTGAGTGATATCATCATACCTAGATGCCTGAGATAGACGTCTATATCCAGAAAGCATTGCTCCTCTCGTTCTCTTAGTAAATGACCACAAAGTACAACTGTCAACGTTTGGATCGTTCTCCTCAGAATAAAATTTCTTCTTCTCTGCCAACGTACTCCTTAATCCTTTGCTGGGGTCTTTTTTCATTACTCCCTGCTTTGTTCATGTAGCTCTGTAGACGACAAAGGTCGCAGTTGTAACTGATTAAACTTCTGTTTGATTACTTCCAGTTTTACTTACAATTCTATTACTGAAGCTGAACAAGTTCGTTGGTCCCTCCTCTTCTACAGTTCAATGCGATCCGTTCTGTTAACTCAATTATTGACTGAATTTACTAATCGCATGCAAAGACTTGGCTAAGGTTCGTCCCTGTTTCTTCCTCTTTTACTTCAGCAATTTATTTACTCTGTGTTCCAAGTTCGCATTTGAATCATCTAGTACAGATATCGCAGTGTCATTTGACATATTTGTATATTGCTATTGTGCATATCCGTCGCCATAGTTAATTAGCTGACTAAATTCTTCGATTACCATATCTTGATCGTTTAGTGTTATCTAATACCTTCAAAACCTCTTCGCCTGAATTAAGGTGAAACTAAAAAGAGCGGACTAAGCTGACCATGAAGATATGCAAAGCGGTCCAGTTTTCAAATGACTATGCAATTCATTAGTACTGATTCTGGTTAATCAAACCAGATTTATACGCTGCCCACTATCCCATAGATCACGTCCAACATATTTATAGCTGAACTTAAGTCACCTACAAATCCAACTGCTACAAGCAGGTAAAAAGTTCTGAACAAATAAACTGCAATTCACGTAAATTTTTATGTATGGTGCACCCATTCAATCATTTCCATTCGCATGACTATTTAAGATCCTCGTTTTCGATATTTCGTCATCTCTATGGACGTGGAGTTGAGAACAGCCAAATTGTTAAAAGTCTCCCCCAAAGGGAATAGCAGCATCAAGAAAAAATGAAGTAGACGTAGAAAGATGGAAAGTAAAACAAATTCGCTGTCACACAAAAAAAACCTTTCCCGAGAGATTTAATTGTAAAGCATTTATTTTTCGCTTTGCAGCTATGGCCATCCTCTACAACAGCTGGTCCAGTTCGATTCCTTTTCAACCAAATCCTCAAGGGCTTTTTTCCCATGCAACTAGAGAATTTAAATCCACTTGTCCGGATAAAAGTACTTTAAATTTTCAGAATACGACTGCCATCATTCTCCTTCTCTTTGCAAGTTCAACAACGAAATACATTTTAAAGGGTCAACTGTCGCAAGAGAAATGAAACAATTCTTCGTCACGTCCAAAAGAATCGCACGAGCAAAGGATACAGCGAACTTTTTTTTATCATCACTGACCACTACCACAAAAAGGTGATTTCAAATTTGTGTCGATTTCATATGGTTGATTGTTGGGCGCCATTCATTTTAGTCATGGCATGGGAGCATACTATGTATGTATTTGGAAAACACTGCTGACTGCTGACAAACTGAAAGACGTCGTAGCAAAACTTTGACATTTTCTAATGCGAAAGTTTTTTATTTGAAAAGTGAATTACTATCACAGTCCTTCATAGAAATAGCTTCTCAATTGACCACTGTAAGCGAACATAGCTTTACCACCTTTAGTTTCATGTCTTCTAACGAATGGCGACATTCAGCACCAAAAAACAATGTCTTCTTCTTCTTCTTATTCCTTTTGTTCGGCGAGGTTATGATCAGAATTATAGGGATCATAACCATCCCACTTTACTGCATCCCTACTGGTCCGCCTGTGGGGTTCGCCGATTCGACCTCAGAAAATATCTGCAGGCCTCCCGGTTTCGGATCACTTCGTCACTGAGGCCGATCAGATGCTGCTGTTTTTTCATTTGGGTGATCCAGGAGTTTTTTGGCCTGCCTCTCTTCCGCACTTCTGTAGGAACGTTGATTAACATTGCCCGTTTGACAGGGTTCTTAGGACCCCTCCTTTGAATATGGCAATACCAACGACCGATCGTGCTCTAAAAAAATAATGTCAATCGTTAAAATTGGATGTGTGCTTGTAAGTATATTTAAGGGTATAAGTTTAACTTCCCTGAGACGATTCTCGTCGCATCCGAGGTAAAGTCCCAAAAACTCAAAATTCTTCCAACTTGAACGCAAAAATCTTCTCTTACTCTACTTTGAAATGTCAGCTGCCAGCAATCGGACACCGATGTAGAACAGTTGCTAACTCCTAAGTCCGGTGAAAACCACAGATCTTAGACACCTTTTAGTGCCACAATTTTGACTTTTAGACTTCAGGATGGAATAAGAACACTTTCACTTCAACAGTAATATAAAAAGGCACAACTGTTGTAGTCAAGTCATATTGCTGGAGGATTTCAGTCTCAAAGTATTCAAATTTGCTGTCTTATCAACGAAAGCACGATGTTTGACCATAAGACCTACCACGAGATCAAATCAAATTTGTCCAATAGGAAGCATAACAAAAGGTTTAGTATCGGTGATAACCGAACCCTATATCATACAAAATGCTATCGATATACGCGGAGAATGTTTCTGTGAATCAGCCTTGCCATTCAGCGCGAAAAATCCATTATCTCAAATGTGCTATGACGTCGAATACATTTGCCACCTTGAGTAGAAGAGCAGGCATAGCTCATAACAATTACAGACTCAGAATAAAGCGGAGCTACCCGAACGTTGTAGAATTTCAAGTAGGATAGGACGCTGGCAATATTGATGCTCTATGCCGCAGGAGGAGTAAGTACCAACCAGATGACTACGAATTTCTTTATTCACTTGCGTTAGATGCCTTGGCAATAGATACTCTATGCAGATACGGTTTATGAAGGCCACCAGTATGGCAAAACCTTTTGTGCTCTACCGCTAAAGGAAAATAAAAGCATACCTCCCACTGCATGCACTCGTAAATTGTTCCCCAAGATTGACTAAGCGAGTTAAGTAGAATAAGTAGCAGCACGCCCTAGCTCTATGTTATGATCCAAGCTGAATCCGAAAAGGTTTTGGCCCAGCAGTCTGCAAGTCCAAATATTAGGTGTACCAGATCAAAAGAAGAACAGAGCGTAGCTTCTTGTGAACATTCCTGTTGTAAGTGTTAAACATTTTCGCATAAATGAAAGGGATCCACTGCGAAAGGCGAACTAAGAAGCTTTCTAATTCGCGAGAGGTGAGACCATGAAAAACTTATTGATGCTTATCTGTCGTCGAACCTTCCACGCAGAAATCCAATGCACCAACCGCTGAACAACGCCACCACCTTCTGGAAGTTTAGTCTTCTTGAAAAGGTTTCACGTCAGCAGTGGATCCTACCTCATTCGTCGAATTCTCAAACGACTTAGCTGACTTTCTTTTGCTATAAGTAGGAGGGAGAATAAGTAGAAAGTGACTCTTTACATTTTCCCTCGGTGTCCAGTCCTCCCCATTAAAATAACAAAGTATCCTTGCCCTGCCAAGAACGAGGGAAGAGCTTCATCTATAAAATATGTGTATTCAGTGAACTAGATTCCACCTTTTGATGTACAAAATACTTCAGAACCAGGAATTCACCAACAAAGTTCGTGTATATTTATTGCCTTTGTATAACTTTACAAAAAACGCAAATTACACAGCAAAAGAAAAAAAAACTTTGAATTATTCAACAGGTTGTCCATAAAAATGAAGCGTGCGCACATCCACATCTCTTCCTCTTTGCAGAAATACTGTTTTCGAACTCAGCTCAAACACTTGCATTCGTTCTATTCCATTCATTTCATTCCATAAAACAGTCACTCACATCTCACTCAATTCTATGTTTGACACTCAGAACAAACTGCGCGTTATGAAGTTCCATTCAGACACGCTGTACGGTGGCCAGCGTTGGGCGCCACCCTAAGAAACATCTTCGCCAGCAATCAGTTCAACTCGGTTACTTAAAACAATCGGATGGATACGCGGCCAACTATGCGATATCGTCAGCCAATTTCATAATTAAAATGTGTGCTTCCACCAGTGATAGTCAATAAGTGTGTGTTATAATAGCAGTAATTGGTTGCAAGGAAAACCCAGCTTCCCCCACTAGCAGTGCAGTTCTTCTCTTGTGTCGAAAATATTTTTTAAAAAAGTATGCAAAGAGTGTTGAAGTAAAAATGTTAAAAAAAAAAAATCATTTATGTTAATAGAAAATTGGTGCCAGAGGAAGGAATAACAGTTCATTGTGGTCTGTGGATATCCATAAATTTATGATAATGAATTGCAAGGATTAATGTGCATGTCTCACAAGGAAGTGTCTTTCGATGAAATCATTCCAAGACATGAAAATTATAATTTTTTTTTTCTGCTCTCATTGCGGTGGTAAATTGCTCTTTGATTACATTAGCTAACGATGTTGATTGTACCCGCACCATTCAGTGTGATTATTTATTTATCATCCATAAGTACCTAGTATGCCTTCAGTCATTCTTCATTTACCTAATCATTATGCGCTGTATCGTGCTCTATATAGCTATGAATGTCTTTGTGTTCTTTTTTTCTTTTATTTGTCATTTTATTTTCTTGTTTTCGTCTTTTTAAATTAAATGATAGAATTTTTTGTGGGTCGTATTCATCGTTTTATCTGCCCAGAGGGGCAATGGACCAGAAATTTGGCGCGCGGAGGCTTATTCATATTTTTTTTCATTTCTCTTTTTTTTTTTTTTTTGTAATGAAGGAGCAAACTCTAATTATCCGTGATTTCATTTCCATCTGCCCAGTTTTGTGTACCTTTGTTGTAATTTCTATTTCTTGAAAATTAATTAGCCCAAGGAAAATTCTCAAGAAAATTCTTGTAGACGGTGGGTGTCCTGAGCAGTCCTTCTAATTTTGGGTGAATGCCACGTGAAATGTAACATTTCTATTATTTACTTTATGGAAATTCAATTAGAAGGAAGTAGCTATATATTTATACTTTAATGAGAACCTCCTAGGTTGTATTTTTCAGCGGTTTATATTTTTTGCTATACACATGTACAGCTTGTAAATTCCTGTACCAATTGTAGAATTTCTCAAGAATCCTGACAATAGAGCAGGATACCTAAAAAGTTCGTCCCCAAAAGTATGTGGGTAGAGGGAACAATGTAGTGATTTGAATGGCTTTCTGAAAATAAATTCACCTATAGGCGATGCCGATTGTACGATGTGAGATACTTAAGTACAAATGATAAACTACACCAAATTGTTTTTATTGCGGCATGTGGTGGGTAGGGAAAAATGTGGAGATTCAGTAGAATGTTAGATATCGGCCTGTCCTTAGGAAGTTTTCGGTGGATCAGAATTAGAATTTGCATGAAAATGTTCCCTGTTGTTTTTCATTCACGAAAAAATCTGCAAAAACTAACTTTTTCTACAAATTCCTGTTGAAATTGATCGATTCTAATGACAATTCCATCGGTAGATTGGTTCCTGCATCCTTTTTGTTCTTTCTTAGAATATCGTATTCAAAAACACACCAATTTTAACAATTTCGACAATGTATTCGAAAAACACTAACTTTTGTGACTGATTTCCTCATACGTACACTTAAGTTCCCACTAACTTCTTCCAAAATTCACTACCTACATATGTATGTATGTATATTCCACATACAGATCTGAACGTGTCGTTGTCCTTTTTTCGTTTTGCACCGTTTGAGTCTTTCGGTTGTTTCGTTGCACTTTCTGTTGCATGATGGGAAATTTACCCTGCGCAAAGCATGAGGACGGATAATTCGGTTCTTTTTGGCCTGGAATCCAAATGTGTCCAAGTGTCTCATGTTAGGTGTTTACTAAGTAGTTCGGCGTAAATAGATCTGTGGAGGACACCGTTGACTCCGTCTAAAGAAATTCCTACGCTGCCCTTCAGGTACGAATAGTGCCTGAGGTGGAAATACCTTGCAGTTGAATTAGTTACAACACACTACTTCACTTGGATCTGTCAACTTTAAGTGGTCCTTCTACAAAAACAAGTTCTGCGATCGCTTTGTTCTAGGTTTCATTGAATAAGCCTTACAAAGCTAACCCTATTGAGGGTTCCAAAATGCATTGAAAAACCATATTGCAAAAAAATTCTTCCACATAGCGCATTGTGTACCGAAATCTACCGAAATTTGGCAAATTAAATTTTTTTTTGAAATTTTTCTTATAACACAAAAATGATGTATGGATTGTGAGTACTCATCTAAAGAGGAATGAAAGTAAATTAAATTAAAATAAAAAGCAAACTTTTTACTGAAAAAAAAAATTTATTTTAAGGCGCTTTTTACAGGTAGGCTGCTGCTTAAGTTTTACCGATAATATAGGAAGCCTCAACTTTTAGATTTTTTTTTTAATTAATTAAAAATATTTTCCTCATTGCTGCACCCAACCAGTTCTGAAAGCACTAAAGCCACCCTTTAAGCTGCCAAGAAAGCAGGACTTTCCTAGCCTTCCATCGCTTCTACACTCGTATGTTATATTTAAGGCCGCTCATTTTGTCTTTTACAAAAAGGGAAAAAAATCCCTAGGTGTTAAGTCTAGAATGTTAGACGTTTTTTCTAGATATGGTATGTGATAGTTATGGTGACGAATTTGCCCTCTTCGACATGTTCGCACTTTTTAAAACCACCCGGCAAACAAAAAATGATGTGATATTCAGCATCGACCTTCCGATGATCCAGTGAAACACTAGCAAGCAGGATCCCCCATACGCCCGAAGAATGTAGCAATATTTTCGCTGCCACAGTTTTGTGTACGCTTCGCTTGTATCGTCTTATTGTCGCCTAGAAACATTCATATCTGCAGCTTCCGCTACCTTTTAAAATGCTAAACACTTTTTTTGATCGCGCTTGGTTGCATTTTTTTATCACTTTCTTGTTCTGGTCAATTCACGCTTTCTTTTGGGCCGCAGCAAAGTGTGGCCGGATGATCATATAGAATCGCTTTAATTACAAATACTTCGCGCAACAGACCATATTTGGTTCAGGGCCTAGCTTCTTGCGACCATTCGTGTTGTGCGTGTTATATTTTTCACCCAAATGGAAGGGACCTGCAGCCTAGAGCCCTATCCGAAAGGCAAAGTGAGAAGCTTTCTCGTGACAGTTATTACTCTCGGAAGTTTGTCGGACATTTGCAAGATGTGGGACCATGAAAAATCGTTTGGTGTTCTCTGGAATTCGGACCTCGAACCTCCCGCTCGGCGATCCAATGCACTAACCACTTGAGCCATGGCGCCCACCTCTTAGTTGGGGTCATGAATATACCCAAAAATTACTCGATATCACCGTAGGTGCATCAGTTACCATCAACCAGAATGTTCTGGACGACACCTATAATTTCTAAGACGTTCACAGCTGCTGGACGTCGCTCTTATGAGTCGTCTTTGAGCAAACTGCACCACCGATCTATCTTTATATTCGTAAAAAATCGTGAATGAAAAATGTTCACGAGATAGATAATTTTTTTTTACGAAATCACCTTCCCTAGCTACGTAGATAGTGACAAAGAAAGGCAAAGATTCAGAAAGAAAGAAAGAAAGAAAGAAAGACACATTTAAAAAAGACCATGACTCGTGAGCAGGCCAGGCCTCATTTTTGTAGCGACAATAGCACCAAACGGTGCACTTTTTTGAATGTAATAGGGTCTCTTCTAGATGAAGTCTCACTTTATGTGGGATAATTATATTTATTGACAAACTCCTGCGCCAAATTAGAGGGAGAATAGCACAAATGATGGTAGCTTTAATCCCCGCAGAAGCTCGATCACCAGGCCAACACGCTGGACGATTGTGTTCGACTTAGAAATCGCATAACCGTCTAAAAGTTTCGTATATTTCCCTACATACGAGCCCTATAATAGATCGCAAATCACTTTTCGGTATGTTAGGCAGAAACCTGGCTCTGCCCGCACTAAGTCTGTTCATCCACATCGTCCTTGCCGGCATATACCAAGACTTCGCCAGTCGTCGAAACGCTGTATAAGTAGCAGCTCAGCCATTGCTTGCAAGCCGAACAAGCCATAATCGGGTGTCGGAGAAAATCTAATTAGCTCTACCCCTTACCTCCTTTTTTAAGGCTATGTGAGCTGCACTTGAAAAGATTGTTTTATATGTGCCTATTAGAATAGCCTCATTGGCACTCGTTTCCTCCAAATAGATGCCTGCTCCTGACAGTCCATCAATCAGAGACCCATCTGTTAAAAAGACACTACTAGCTGATTCAAACATGCTTATGCATTTCTAAGCACTCAAAATCAACACCAACAACAAGCATTGGACTCCTTTTGAAAAGCTGACAGTTTTATATTCAGTAGCTCAAATGCTTCAATGTACTACTTACCTTTGGCCTTTCTTTTTCATTAGACTGCGTGCGTTATTAGTAGTGTACCATCCTTTTCCTATTCAATCAATCGGAAGTGTCCTTCAACAACTGACACATTTCCAAGAAAGCACATCAAATGAACTCAATTATTGATTCTATTGAAAAGGATTTCATTCAAATACCTGAACCCATCAGTGGCTGAATACTCCCGTATGTTCTTATTTCGAAAGGATATTTTCCATGTGAATGAAACAGATTACGTATCCTTAAATGCTTTCGAGATAAAAATAAAAAAAACAAATACAATTCGTACCAAAATTATTTATTTTTTCAGATGTTCTTGAAAATATGAATTCTTTTATAATTAAATGGAATTTTAAATTAATTTATGTTAACTCAAAATATTTACCTTTCTGTGAAAATGTTAAACAAAAAAGCAACCAACCACTGATGACTAAAAATGCTCGTTCATGTTTTTTTGTCTGGCTGGGAGGAAAAGGCTCCTGAACAAACAGACATTTTCCGTCGAGTGAGCATTAAAATGGATTAACTTAGAGGGACTGGGTTGGGTATTCTAAGAATATCTGTTTAGAGCATCCGACGAGTTCCAAGGGAATTATTTTAAAAATTATTATAAAATTGCAGGCTGTGGTGGGACTTGAAATAATATTTAAATTATATTAAATGGTTTGCTTGCATGTATATCGCAGTCCCTTGGTAGGTGACTCGTACTTTTACACTCGAAAGGTTGAAGTTATTTCTTTTTTTTTATGTAAAAAAAGGACCTTGGCAACATACATCAAGGGAATCGGAGTACGGTTTATGGTTTTTCATGGAGCAATCCGCTTTAAAGATGGTTTCTTGGCTTAAAGTTTAACGTTTAATGTGGGGATGTAAATTAATTTTTTTTGTAGCAATTAAGTAGCACAGCTAAACAAGGTTTTTTCAATCGTTGGAAGGTGGAAATCTACTAAGGAAATGATTTCAACACCATGGCGAAATTCCAACAACTAAATCCACTTTCCACGGCCACCCCATTCCTTCCAGTATTGCCCTTTAGTACTCCATCGCGAGTGGGTTTTCCCCTATGCTACTTATTCCTGTTCTAAGTTTCTCCTAATATCCCAATTGGTCTCTTTTCTTTGCCTTTTTAGGGCTCTCAGGCACGTGCATTGTACCCTCAGTGAGTGAATTCTGTGCCTCTTAGCTTTAAAAGTATTTACGAACGATGTTTTCTGGTACTGGTTTTCTCCACATTTCGCGGCAGAATTTTTGACGTTGAAACAAGTCCTGTTCGGCATTTTCTGTCATCATGTTTGTACTTTTGTAGGTACGAGCGGAAACATCCATGATTTCCACTGGATTAAATGGAAATCCAATTCCTCGTGACATCTTTCAATCCATGGCTGGATTTATGATATAAGCCGGTGTGTTCACATACCTTTCTTCGAGGCATTACAATGCTCTTACCATTCGCTTACCCTACCTATTCTTTCAGATACTGCTTCTAGTGTCCGACGTTAGCCAGTGCTGTATACTTATGGTCGCATCGCTAATCTGTTCCACATCTTCCAGGCGATTAGCAATGAGGACGATAGTGATATTATTAGCGAAATCTAAACTGTTTGTACCTTCGGGGATTTGGAGCCATTGCATGCTACCATATGTTATTTTCCACAGTAATGGACCAAGTACAGAGCCTTGCGGTACGCCTCCGGTAAGCTTATATTCCTTCAGGCTGCCGTCTGTATTATAGGTATAGCATTTTTTTTTTTTGTTTTTTCCTCTTGTACAACCCTTGCCCACATGGCATCGACACTGCGACCTAAAAGATCTATTGTATCGAGGAGTTGGAGTTAATCCAAGAGACGTACTACCTCCCTTATGAAGGCAAGTACATCCTTGGTAGCGGATCCCTTGAGTTCCACTGAAGTAAGTATCTCCCTGTGGAGAGTACGTATCCTTAACCAATGTAGTGCCGGGCATTCGCAAAGAATGTGTTCGGATGTCTCATCTTCCTCGAGGCAGAATCGACAATCCTTGTCCTGGCAAATATCCATTTTGTTAAGGTGGTATCTCAGGCCGCAGTGGCCAGTTAGGAAGCCCGTCAGCTTCCTAATGCTTTCCTTATCTAGGTTAAGGATTTCCTTGTAGGAGTAAGGCTTAATTAAACGTTTGGATTGTCTCAGACCAGGGACATTTTCCTAGTGGTTTAGACGAAGTTGATGTTCCCAGTCGTTTAATTGACCTAAGGCAGAAGCCCAGTTGACTCTGCAAAACGGTTCTGGTCCTAAGAACACGGATTCTAATCCAGCCCTTGCTAGTTCATCCGCCGATTCGTTGCCTGCAATACCCTGGTGACCAGGTACCCATCCAAGTTTGACCTTGTTGTATCTGGCTAGGGCCTGTAAGGCATCGTGGCAGCATTTAACTGTCATAGAGTCCATCATGTTGGAAGACAGTGCTTGTAATGCTGCTTGGCTATCCGAAAGGATAATAATTCTGTCGCCTTTAATACCTTTTCTGGATATTAAGTCGCGCAGATCTCAATGGCATGTACTTCTGCCTGGAATACCGAGGGACACCTTCCCATGGGTATCGACAGTTTGGTGTTGGGTCCAAAGACACCAGCTCCAACTCCAGATTCCATTTTTGATCCATCAGTGTACCAGATCAGACTTCTAGGGTCCCGTGCCAGAGCCCCATTGGCCCATTTAGCACGGTCTGGAATTATAGGTATAGCATAGGATGCATGAAGTAGTTCGTCACAGCCTTGATGGTAAAAACTAGTGCGCACATATTTCTCAATGCTTGTAGGATACGCTTTCAGTTGGCTGAGTTTAACCCTTTTTGATATTGAGGGCACTAAGTAAGCAGTATTTCTTAGCATCGCTTAGAGTCATTTTGCTCTATGGCTACTGGTACGAAGTTGTGCGAGTTCCTCATTTCACCAGTGGTTTAGAGTATGATACCTTTGGGTTTTATTCTTATTACTGAGGCATCCCGTGACCTCGTCGAGTTCTTTATGGTTTGTATGCCCTCATCTACCCCTCGTCTAGGATTAAGGAGAGCAATTCTTCAGCGGAAAACTTTATTTTCTATCATTGTTTCTGTGTTTCACTTGCTGGTATTTTTCGTTGACAAGTTGCCTACTGCTATAGGCCGAAATGTTTATTTCACTAAGCGATAGTTTTTTAATGATCAAAACAACCAAAGCCCACTTTTTCGTCCTTCGAATATACATTTTCAGGCAAGTATTGAAGAACTATTTTTTATACAGTTATATCTCTAAAATATCAGCACACACTATATGTATGTACATATACATAATACATATATGTACCTCCCCCACTTTTATCATTTACCAACCACTGCGAGAGACACTACTTGAATTTTTCATCAATGAAAAGCTTCCGAGACTACTCCCCATGGAGAGATAGATTGGCGAATAATTTCTATGCCGTTCATCGATAGAAATAATTTTCTACCTCATGTTGATATTTATCATACAATCGTGTGTACTTTTTGATTACCGCTATATATTCTAATATTAGCATTGGCAAGCTCAACTACTCCCTTGAGTTGAATTACACTTAATCGAAACATTATTTAAGGAGAATGGAGGGCGAAAAAGTTTATTACAGTTTTGTACTATCAAAGGGATTTTTACGAAAAATGGCAACGAAGGACATTACTCGTACACTCTGCGTGTTATGATTAAGGCCTTCTTTTTTAGAAAATGTCCTCTGTCAGTGGACTATACTTTGCTTGTAGAACCGTTTACTTTGGAATATCGAGAAGGAATACTTGAATGGGTGTAACTAGCGAAATAAAAATTTAAATTACAACCATCAGTGCAATAACATTTCTTAATTTTTTCACTTAACCTTAAGGTAAGCTAAGAAGGTATTGCTTAGTTGATGGATCGATAGAAGATGTAGATACCAAGTTGTGGCCTATAATCAATTAATACTAAGCGCTAAGGGAAATGTAGGCTCTAAAATATTTGATCAAAATCAGAAACTTTGATCAACAAATCAGTACAAAATATGTGCAAGCTACCGATAAATACAATAACAAGTTCAGTAGATTGAGCTGAGCTCTCTGACTAATGTCTGGGTCATAGGTAACACCGGAATTGTGAGAAATGAGATCTCCGATGAGACTGCTACGCAAAGCTCAGAGAACCTGATTCTGCGTTGGGTGTTCCCGCGTCCTCGGTCAGAGCTTCCATAGACGATTGGGTTTCTCATAAACACAATTGCATGTGGTGCAGGTCCCCAGGATGCAGGCGGACTAAAAGAGTGCTCCCGAACGTTTGTAAGAAATCAGCAGCGTTCTTGCTGTCTCTCAGCAGAAAAGACTGCAAACAACTAATTGTCATTCTCACAGGACATTTTCCTTTTGCTAGGCATCTTAGCCTACCAGGCTTAAGAGACAACACTATCTACAACGTTTTTGGAGAGGATGATGATACTTTGGATCAGTTCCTTTGTTATTGTTCTGCCTTTCCTTGGATCAGGTGGCAGATCTCTGGCGCTGATGTTGTGAGTATTGCTCTACATCACTGAAGTGCCTACTCACGTTTCTCTGAAAGTCGAAAGAATTCCAGTAAAATGGGTTAATCACGTGTCTGGCTTCATTGTAGTACTAATGGATCAGTTGCATCGGAGTGCTTTAGTTTATTTTTTTTTTTTATTTAATAAGAGAGCAGCCATGTCCCAGTGGCACTCAGACTCTATACGGTCCATTGAACTACCAGGCAGCGACTCCCTTTCTGATGTAATAGTTGGGGAAAATCCGATTTGATGCGTTTCTCTCTTGTAATTATTGGCAATAATTGGTGTTTCCCTAGCAGGGTTTGTACTTACACCAGCCAGGTCATAAGCAAATACCTTCTACCTACTACTGCTCCAGTGGAGTGTTTCCGTCTATTGCGCGAATATTTGGAGCTTACTCAAAATATCTCTAGACTAGGAATCTAGAAACCAACTTTTCTACCAAGTGGTTACTAATAAAAGAATTGCTTTCTTCGCGACAAAAGCCGGAAGGCACCTATTCTGGTTAACCAGAATTAGGCTCTGAGGGGCCTTCTGCCTATCTCTGGGAAGACGAGATAAGCACTGCGACCTAAAAGATCTTTTCTGCTATCCCTAGATTCACCTAGTAAAGGAGAGAATATTTATCCCAAGTAAAGGTTAAGGTCGTGAAGGAACCTTTGCGGGTGACTGGTTGACTATGTTTGTGGAACTGATCTCCCTTTCAAAGTATCTTTGCCTGCTTCGAGCCATGGCGGGACAATCGCACAGGTTATGCTCGGCAGTCTCTTGATTTTCCAGATAAAATCGGCACATGTCCGTAGGACTTATGCCCATCTTGTTTTTATATGGCTGGTGGGTAAGCTGCAAAACAGAGACGGGCCAATGAATGAAGATTGCGATCCTAGTCTGGCTAGCTCATCAGCAATTTCATTGCCCTCTATTCCCTCATGTCCTGGAACCCAATGAATTGTGATTCGATACCTAGTGGTTAAGCCAAATTGAGATGAGGTGAGATGAGGTCGACAGACCTGGATTCTTTCATTTTGTTGTATATTCAAAAACGTTTTCGTATTCTATGCAAATGAGTTCACATTTTTTATGAAGGAATTCCTTCGGTGACATTTCTATTTATTTTTATTTAAGACTCCAAACCCTTAAAAAAAACTTCCTTCTTCCAAAACAAAACAAACTTCTTGTCAATTACTCCTTCAACAAAAAGGAGGAAAAAAACACGTTCGCCTTAAAGCACGTATGTACTTTCAATAAAACCCTGCGCAAGGAATTGGCCAAGACCTACGCACACATTCAACTACTATCGTAAAAATGCCCACACGTTTATCCTTTATTCTGACCATACTGACAATCGGGGATGTTCACACCAGAGATGCTTTTTACTGCTTGTCATACACCCTTTATTGACAACTTCAATTGGCTTGTCCTCGTATCTGTGTGTAGCTTATTACCGCCAATGACTCACGAATGTTGGTGCGTAAATGCGAAATCCTTTCTGCTCAGAGGCCTTAAAGAGACCGTTTTTTTTATAATTAACTCTTAACTCGCATCCAATTAAAATCCGTCGCATCCTCCTTCCACTCGTATATTATTTAACAAAGAACGAAACCACATTTCCAGAGAATGTATTACAGAAAAACTTATTTAAAACTCATAGCAATTAGGATCCACCGAGAACTTTTCCAATACTCAACTCAGTGTACACCACATTGTTATCCCAAACAAATGTTCAATTTGACCTGAACCCTAAATATCCCATAAAGGAATTTTGAAAAGACCCAAGAACATTCGAGACCACCACCAAATGACCAAATATGCAAATAGCACCACTCTTGAATGAAAATCTCTTCTTACAATCACTCCCGCAGTCCCGCAGTCCCGCCATACCTCAAGCCGACAGTCAGTGTGGCATTATTTTGAAAAATTCATCCTTAAAAAGTTATCCTGTTTTCTAAGATGCCAATCCATATGCAAATATAAACGAGGGAGAGGGCTCGACAGCAATTTGCCAGGACTTATTTCAATCTTTGTTGTTGGATACACATAGGGAGACGTGTCGTTAACTGAAATTAAATGAATTTTCCTTATATTTTGGGGTTTTCTTGTGATTTGTTTAGGCATCGTTGGGAGGATGGGTAAAATGGATCGGTGTTCCCCAGTTGGTTCTTAATTACTTTCATTGAAAACTGTTTTGTTTACAAATAGAAGTCATTCATTAGAAAGGAAATGAAGTTTAGTAAGTTGTTTGTGAAATTTTTTTTGCTTTTCCGGTTTCAACTGTTATAAGAGACTTTGTGTTAATTATGACGGAGAGGTTAATTTTTTGTTCGGGGGATTCTAGGAAATACAAGCAACGGGGATAGTACTTCTGTGGGAGTGTTGTTTGCACTAACACTGGATAGATAAGTGGGAGGTATTGGTATTGCTTGAATGAAGGGGAACAAAAGTATGAAGCCATTTGTGGTGTGACTGGCGTCTATTTTAATATTATCTTTCCAAGAATTTCCATTTATGCAAAGGTGAGGAGAAATGTACAGAAAAACTACAGCCTGTCTGAAGTGGATCACTTGTTTGCACAAAGACCAATAAATGGAGCGAAGTCACGACATATTTTTGATTCAAATATCGTGGGCTACCTACAGACACCCACTTATTCACATTTATTGAATACGCAGCAACGTACGTATGTTAGATAGTTTTTGTTCTAAAAATAAATGTTATTTGCGGTAGGATTCATCTGATATTCAGCTGGTGCTGAATATTGCCTCAAAATGCTTCCATGTAATTCTTTCCTCAAATTTGTGATTTTGATGCTTTTTGGTTTCTAATATCCTTTGTGATCCTTTGTGAGTCCCAAAACACTTACTAGCCTTCGTATATGATACGGATACGACCTTAAACTTCTTGGAAGCTGGGTCACAACTTGTACGACACTGCATGGGCATGGATTCCTGCATTAACTCACGATAATTTTTTTTTTAAGGAGCAAAATCCCAGAAGTTATCAGACTCTATATGGTCCATTGTGCTACCAGGCAGGAACTCCGTTTTTGGTACTTGGAAAAACTTAGATTTTATTCGTTTGTCTGTTATGCCAATAGCCATTCCATAGCGGAGATCGGCCAGGTCACAGTGCTTACTACTTGTGGACACCATTAAATCCAAGGTAACGTGTGATAAACTGATGGATTAAAAATTGATTTTAGTGTTGATGGTGGGGTATACGGACTCAATCGAAACCACTCGGGTAGAGTGTTATAGAGGTTAAGCCTTAATCTATAAAATTTACACTGACATCAATCTGAACTCGGGCAATAAAGGTGCCTCCATCCTACGAAACAAAGAAAAGCTTTGGTGGGTACCGGACCGCATAGGTATTGTAGGCGACGAATCTACAGATCTGCTAGCCAGGCAGGGGTCCTCTAATCCGTTTATTGGACCGGGATCTCTTTTTGGGATCTCTGATACAGCTTTCAAATACAAGCTACTCATATCGAAAAGCAATATGTCCTTATCCCACTGGAACAGCATTCAAGTACTCAGCCATGCTAAAATAGCCATCAAATGCTTTCATAAAAAAGCAAGAGTTATCCTCAAATTTTGCAGAGACGACTAAAGAAGGGTTATGAGCTCTCTTTCCAGTCACTGTCATTCCACATTCATAAAATGAGTACCACTGAGGATACCATCTACTGCGGCTGTCTAGAAGGGGATACAACCGCAGAACACATTCTATGTGAGTGTGTAGCTCTGTGTACCACTAGAGAAAACATTTTTCAAAGAGAAATAATCTCTCAAATTGATCTGAGAAACTCCTCCGCAGCACCAATTATCGCCTTCATTAGGAAAGTGAAGTTGCTGTTGGAATAATATTGGCACGTGGTACAATAGATCTTCCTTTGTCGTAATGCCTCTATGCTCATGGGCGTAGCTAAAAATAATTAAATAAATCCTTCAACGCAAAGCTTTTCCTTACAATACAAGAAGAACTTAAATAGAAAAATCTTAAGTGCTGCAAGAAGTTTGTTTTTCAAAATGAGCAGACGTTGCATGGCATAGAATTTTTAGAATCATTCCATCCATAATCGACTTCGAATAAAGTTCAGTAGAATAAAGACACCGATCAGGATGGCTTCCTATTTTAATTTTCACTTCAACCTAGATTTTTAGAAAGCCAAACTTTTCCTTTAACTAGCGTTACAGTTCGGGATAGACCTTGGCCTCAAATAACTAATAAATCTTTCCAACCAGCTCGATCCTTTATTAGCAATGTCCAGCTGCTTATGCTTAGTTGATTTGCTGCAGATTGTCCATAGTTTGTAGATCTGTTTTCATTAAGTGCGACAATTGTGTATGGATCTTTAACAGTTCCTCATAATAAAGTCCTTCTGCGTTATATCGCAGCTTATAACATGGTTATCCGACTTAGTGTGCAAAAGATCAATGGTTTAATCGCTTTTGTGGAAGCAAAGCCTATCTAAGTAAGTCCATATCGTTCAATTGCAGCCACAAAAAAATTGGTTTCTTGGCTCTGTAGCGCGCTTGCTTCAGTTGCCAGCTCCATTTTCATAAAATGAGATTCAGATGCATTCAACATGAGGTTTATGCGACCAAAATATGCATAATGTTCACACACAGAGGAGCGACAACGAATCAGAAGGCAATTTTACTGCAACTCTTGAGTGAGTTGGATCCTGTAAAGAAATTCTTGGAGATATTTACCCAATATTGTACTTACCAAAGTGTGACTGATGTTCAGTTGTTGAGCCATGTGAAGATTTGAAGATCTTGAGTCTCCGTACACACTCTGAGCAACAACAGCAATTCTAGCCTTACCGGACGTTCAAAGGGATATTTTTAGATATACATAAGCATGCCAGTTTTACGAATTTTTTCTATAACTTTTCTTACCAGTCGTTGAAGGGCCTTCATTTCGAAAAAAAATAAAAAAATCCATTTCTAACCGTGAAAGCTGGGCACTACACTCAATATTTCAAGCGCATTAGTTGTTCCAGCATCTACATAGAACGTATGTATCTAAAGAAGAAGCGATAGAAGAACAGATAGCGCACCCTCTAGAAATGATTAGCTTGGTTTTTTATCTTCTTTTCTGTGGTGGTATGACGATTTTAATGGAAAAACCATTCCATGTTAAAACATATTTTCTATAGCAAAAACTGTTTCTCAATTAAATACAAATACTTGGCGCAACAGACCGTATGTGGTCCAGGGCTTAGCTTCTCGCGATTATTCGTGTGGTGCGTGTTATATTTTTCACACAAATGGAAGGGACCTAGAATTTAAAGCCATATCCGAAAGGCAAAGTGAGAAGTTTTCTCATGACAGTTATTACTCTCGGACGTTTGTCAGACACTCGCGAGAGGTGGGACCGTGAAAAAACTTTTGGGTGTTCTCTCGGATTCGAACGTCGAACCTCCCGCTCGGCGATCCAACGCAATAACCACTTGAGCCATGGCGCCCACTTTTCATTGTTTCTTATCTTTCTAAAAAAAAATTGCACCTGTAAGCCTTATTTCATTTAATTTTCTTTTATGACCTTTCAAAAAATGCGACTGAATCTAGCCATCAGTCAACACTTTAGCTTCTCTATCCTTCACGGTATTGACAAATCTGTGTCAAAAATCCTCTGGTTTGCTTTAAATTTTCAATAAAACCCTCATCGCAACTGTAAAGAGTATCTGTCGACTTATGTAAACAGAATTTCCTCAGAGCTCAGCAACAAGGCGAATATCTACTTCGAGGCTTCATTCCTATTCAACAACACTCCCTGTATTGTTTATGGATACGCAGTGAAAAGTTTACTTTTTTTCCCCCACCTTATCAAGGACTTGTTCCTCGATGTTTGTCTTGTTTTCTTTATTTCACAACAATAGGCCGTCCTGGAATACCTATTTGTTCCACCTTATGCACATGGTTTTTATGGTGCTGTAGTCAAGTTGCTTTAAATGTATACACACGTACAGACAGGCAATAAAATTATTTTTGCATTTCAACAGTTTATGGCGTTTGTCTTGGGGGGTTTATAACGAAATTATTTGCATCATAAATATATTCCGGTAGCCTTTTTATGACTGCACGCATAATTGAATAAATTTTGTATCCTTTTGTTGCCTGGAATGCGATTTACATTTATTTTCTTAAGACTAAAATTTTCACAATCAATTCTCTCCTTTGAAACCGCATATCGCGAGTTACTCTTGATGTCCTTTAATCACGCGCATGTATGTTATGTGCATTTTGATAAACCATCAACCTTATACTCACCAATAAATCACTCATCATTAAGAAGTCATCCCAGGAGGCGGGTGTTAAGATACTCTGTCAAAGGATCACTAAAACATAAATTATCCTTTCATGAAATATGTTCTTTGGATGGTGGTTGGCAAAGTTTGCGACAGTAATTAGGATTTAATTCTGAAAATCTGAAAATTTATTATTTATCATTTTTTTTAAGTGGGTAATCAATGGAAGGACTTGTAAGGATGCAGAGATATTTTTGTTTTATGTCATCCATAAAAATTGTTGGGATTTTGAAAAGTTTTTGTTGATACTAAACGTGGATAAATCATTGTCACTCATTATAATGAATCAACCGATACCATTTCTCTGTAAGGTGGAACAGGACTAGATGAGAGCAAATACCCGTGAATCTATTACACATCCTTTCGAAAATATGCATACTGTATAATTGACAGGAGGGTTTCGGTGCTTTTAAAAAGTAGACAATTAGTTTTCCATTCAAACACCATTGCTCCACATTCTCCTCACTTGTCGAAGTTTGTCCTCGCTATTGACTACTAACACAATCAACCAAATTGATGACGTCCTTGTCGTACAGTGAATAGAAAATGAGGAATACTGAACCCGAAATTCCATTGCGTTCAATGCCTTGACGTCATTTCGAACCGTATTTCATGCTATCACATAATATTTCACAAACTTTTGAACATACCAGGCAGGTCCTTGACATGTTCATATATCCGTGAAAAAGTCAGAAAAAAAAACGTAAACCAAGGGAAAAATAAAAATTAAATTCACAGTTGAATAGACACTTGTGGCTTGATAACATCTCGCATCGATTTTTCCATTTAAAATTAATTTATCAACTTAATTGACAAAACACAAAAAAAAAAAAAAAATCAAACCGAAGAATTTCTGAAAATCGAAAGTAAAGGCTTTTTGTAGGTGACATGAGGCATGTAATCGCTGCGTCACAGGAAATAATTGGAGTGCTCTTTGTTGTTTTCCAATTACCGGATAGGCTGAGCCCTGAAAATCGATTAAACGAATTTTCACACGAAGTACTCCTTCGAAAGGTACGTTACAAGGATATATGTAGACATTTTTACAGAGCTCTGTGGTGGAAAGTAGATTAATTTTAGAGCTCTATAGAAGGCCCCTTCAGACTTCAGTGGGTGGTGACATATTGAATATTTCATATTGAATATTAAAAATTAATTAATTTTTTTAAATACTTACTTTGTTTTATTAAATGTTTCCGATAGTGCAATTCGATGTTCGCGAAACTCGATTTGTGCGACAAGAAGGACATCATTTTAGGGATCCGAATTGCACATACCACGAAATGCATTTGCATGTGATTTTGTAGTCACTAACCTTCTAGACGTATCTGTCGCTCGCTAGAGTTCGCCTTGTATCGAAATTCATCTCAGAATTGTGTTCGAAAATTATTTACTCTGGCCAAGCCTTGGTAAGAGATGTCTACCGTTTGTCTATAAGGACGCATATGAACAAGTCATCTGCAGTCGATTCTCCTGAAAAACAGAAAAAAATCAGCTATCCGACACTTGGTTTGGCTGCATCCACCAGAGCTATGCCACCAACCATTGTGTCCACGAGAATTCCAGACGTCCAATCACAGATGCAGGCAAATACTAAAGAAACTTCTTCTGAGCCTTGTCTTGCAAGTTCGTCGGACATCTCGTTTCGCTGGATTCCAGAAAGACCTGCCACCCAGACAAGACCAGTTTCAAATAAATCTTGAGTTCGTATACGAAATGGTGAGCGGGTTAAGCAGAGCCATGAGTCCAACTAGGGTATCGCTGCAGACGTGTATGCCCCTTCATATCCACTTTTTCTTCGCAATAAAGTTCTTGGTCATTAGGATTGCGTAGATCTTCACTTGGAAAACAGACACATATTGACCTAAAGGAGAGTGGAATCTTAAGTGGAATCGGATCCCTATCTAGTTTTGAAATCATCCGTGAAGATAGGTTAGGCTAGGTACATATGTGGGCAGGAGAAGTTGAAGTAATTCACCACGCCACACTCAGGTCAATACAGACCCTTAGGGGAAATATGTCTGCCCCTTGCTCATTGAATAACTTTATTGTATGCCACGGTTCAACTTCTTACAAGAAGGTATTATGTCCCGTGTTGACTCCCACTAGAGCAGAAAGAGATCTCCTATCCTTTTGCATAAGCCTGTCGGTCCTTGTTTAGACAAAGTAAAGTCAAATGCTTCTTGTGGTTTTGTGTTCAGGGAAGACCATCTGTTGTTTGGCTCGCTTAAGACCCCTTCTTCAAGCTTAAGTAAGCAAGGCGCGAAGTTCACTGATAATTCTATATGATCCGGTCGAAATTCCGAGCCTCTTCTAGCCAATTCGTCCGCTATCTCATTACCTGGTATGCCCTCACGTCCAGGGACCCAATAGTGCATAGCCTTATGCTGTGTTCCAAGAACCTTAAGTTTTTCTCGACAGTACTTCACAAGCTTGGATTTGATATCCATAGCTACTCCAGCGCCAGCGAAAAGTCCAGTAGTCGATCATTGCACCGCATATCCATCAGACTAGGATAGTAGAATATTTCTCGTACAGGGTCATCGTAGTTCCAGTTTGAACAGCGCAAGAAACTGCCTTTCATTTTAGGTAGACCTAAGTCTTTCAGCTTTCAGATTGCAGCCCTGATATAATTATCAAGGGTGGAGGCACAGCAGCAAGAAACTACCAATCGCAGATGCAGGCGACGTTGTTGCCTATTAGGTTCAACCATGTCGAATGGGTTGTAAGTTACCATTCTTAAAAGGAATAGAAAAATACTTAACAAGCCTAAGGATTGATCTAGCTTCAGTAAGCCTTTCTGATTGTGCACATTACAGTCTTCAAATAAATAAAAAGGAGCTAGAATTTATTGCCGTATCCCAAAGGTGAAATAATTTCCGGGCATTTTCTGGGATTCGTATCTAAGTCCACTACGTATATTGCCCGCGGGACCCATCTAGTGGCACTTGCGGAAGAAATTATCGGGAACTTGGCATCTGTCTATGGTTACTTATTTGATGTCCATACTTCTAGTCACTGACACACGCAATTAAGTGGAAGTTCACGAGAGAACACATCAGACAGACAGACAGTGTGGGTAAATCTTAAATAAAATTAAATATCCCGGAAGATCAATAAATCTAAACTGCTTTGGCAGGTATGTGTTTCATTTTATCACGCCTGCAACTTGATAGGATACCCTTACCTCATCCATTATCACCTGTCTCACTAATGAGTTCTGAAATTTCATTCCTTCGTTGCCCTCCTAAAATAGACGATCCATTAACCCTGTACACTGTAGTGGTCACTCTCTGAGTTACATATAGTTTAATATGTAGTACTCACTCTCTGAGTCATACGTTTACAGACATTTTAATCATCTCGTAAATCATCGCCTAAATGATCTCGTAATTTATCTCTCTACACACGTCCACCTACTACCAAAGAGTTGGTTGCTCGGGCGGCAGTCGATGATGAGTGGTCTGATCGCTAACACCACAAATTTTAACTTATATTTAGTAATTTAAGTTTTGTGTAAAATATAGTAAATAAATTGATTTTCTTTTGTATGAAGTATCTAAAGACACCTGTTTTATTCGCGATCCTTCATTTTGGTGACCCCGAAAAGTGCACGCAGAGAAAAAAAACAACTGTTTAATTGTGAATGTGCTACAAATCTAAACTTCCACAGCCAAATGGCTAAAAAAAAAGAATATAAAAAAGTAATAAATATTAAAAACGTATCATCCTAAAAACTTATCATCATCAATAAACAATTTAATAAAAAGTGCATACATGTGAAAAGCTGGTTTTTCGGACCATTCAGAACTACATATGTACCATCATCGGCTCAAGCATCATTGTCCTAACACTACAATCATTTTACCGCAACACAATAACAGCAAAATCAGACGATACTGTAGTGAACCTTATGTGTTACAGAGTAAATGAAGTTCAAATGATCATTTGAAGCTCACACCATAAAGTACTTCCTTCGAAACATCGGAATCGGAACGAGAACACGACAGCAAGTGTACGATCACCATATATTCGCAATCTCGCAGCATAAGGAAGAACATCATCCGATATCATCATCTTCAACAAGCGGATCAATAAGCGCAAGTAAACGACCGGCAATTGACATCAAACGCAGTATTTTAAATAAGTATAATAGTAATCGATTTTTTTATTAAAATTTTTTTTATTTTAAAAATTGTTTCTTTTTCTGAATTCGAAATCAATTCCAAATCATAAATTGAATTTTTCCTAAAAAAATTTTAATAAGTTTATCTTATTCTTTTGTTTCATTTATCAATTAGTTATAAGACATATGTATGTATTTAGTGTTACCTTGCATAGCGATACGTAGATTCATCATCGATAGAACGCGTTCGGTTGCATGCGTATCGTGCAGAAAAGCTTTGCTCGTTTGAAAAATCAAAGTATACGTTTTTTTTTATTCTTTCGCGGCAAATACAATATTAATCTAATAATATTTCAAAATGCCAAATGATTGTCAAGACGATTCAAAGAGTGATCCACCTACTGCTTCTGGTTCTAATGCTGATATTGTTAATGACGATAGTGTTAACTCAGTTTCGGTTAAGTTACAGCCATTTTGGCCAAAGTCTCCAGCTGTTTGGTTTATTCAGGCAGAAGCGCAGTTTTCAATCGCAAAAATCAAAAGAGACATAACAAAATATAATCATGTTCTGGGAGCCTTGCCTCAAGACGTGCTCGAAACAGTTCTCGATTGCATTCAATCCCCTCCGACAGATAACATTTATGAAAGGTTTAAAGAAACGCTTATCCAACGTCACTCGCTTAGTGAAGAGCGACGTATAGAGAAGATTTTATCGAGCGAACAATTAGGTGACAGAAAGCCATCAGAGTTTTTAAGAGTCTTAAAACAACTGGCAGGTGTAACAGGTATAATCAGCGACGATTTAATTAAGAAACTGTGGCTTCGACGACTGCCTCAAGTGATAAACATTGCTCTTATTTCTCAAGAGGGCAAGTCGGAAGCTGAACTAACTTGTCTGGCAGATAAAATTTGGGAAGCTTCGGGTGCAGTAGCAGGAATTTGTGAAATACGTTCTAACACGCGGCATACTTTCAACTTTTCTGAGGAACAAGCTCAACTGCGTTCTGAAGTAAATGAACTGAAATCTATGGTACAGCAAATAACAAGTAGATTTAGTAGGCAAAGGTTACGTTCACAGGAACGAAATGTAAATAGAAGCAATTCTAAGAGGAGGCATAAGTCGCGCAGTAGATCAGATATCTGCTGGTTTCATTCAAGATTTGGATCTAATGCGCGAAATTGTTCCAGTCCTTGCAACTTTAATAAAAACGTTTCCTCAAGCAATGAAGTCAAAAACAAAAAAAACTAAGTAACCCAGCTGTTTCGACGGCGCACAGCTCGGTTTGTTTTCCACCAAGCCGTCTTTTCATTCGTGATCCCGATAATAATCTCACATTTCTTATTGACACTGGCGCAGATTTGTCAGTTCTTCCTAGCAAGCTTTTTCACACTAAACAAACGAACCCCTCTTTCTGTCTTTGTGCAGCTAATGGTACATCCATTAGCACGTTTGGCACAAAGCTAATGAAGATCAATCTTGGGCTTCGAAGACAGTTCGTTCATGAGTTCACAGTAGCAGCAGTAAACCGTCCATTAATAGGAGCCGACTTCCTTAACAAATTCGGACTTTTAGTCGATATCAAGAATCGCCGCCTTATCGATTCAGTAACTAAATTTCATATAAGCGCTGTTAAAGCTTTAGTGGATACTCCGTCTCCGAAACATCCTTCTATCAACAACGCTTACGGAGAAATTTTAAGAGAGTTTCCTTCTCTCACTGCTTCTCCTGACTTTAATAAGCCAGTTTTACATACTGTTCAACACCATATTATTACAAAAGGTCGACTACCTTTTGCAAAACCACGCCGCCTAAATGTGAAACAACATAAAGCAGCGCTATTAGAGTTTCAAAACATGATGAGCCTAGGTATTTGCAGACCATCATCATCACCTGTTTCGTCACCGCTCCATATGGTAGCTAAGAAAGGCAGCGAGAGTTTAAGAGCATGTGGAGATTATAGAGGTTTAAATAACGTCACTGAACCTGACCGACATCCTATAAATCATATACACAACTTCTCGTTGAACCTCGACGGTTGTAAGGTATTTTCATGTATTGACTTAGTAAGGGCATATCACCAGATACCTGTTGCTCCTGAGGACGTACATAAAACCGCAATCACTACACCGTTCGGTTTATTTGAGTTCACCAGAATGCCTTTCGGACTCCGAAATGCCAGTCAGACATTTCAAAGATTTATAAACTCAATAGTGCAGGATCTAGACTTTGTATTCGCATATATAGACGATCTCCTCATAGGTAGCAGGGACGAAGAAGAGCACAAACGCCATCTTAGGATTCTCTTCCAGCGACTTTCTCACTATGGCTTAAGTCTGAACCCTTCAAAATGTATTTTCGGAGCATCAAAGCTAAATTTCCTGAGCCACACTATTTCTGAGAATGGAATCGCTCCATCTCAAGAACGAGTTGAGGCAATTATTAGGTTGCCGCCTCCAACTTCGATTCGACAGATCCAACAATTCGTCGGAATGGTTAATTATTATAATCGATTCATTCCAAAGCTTGCAGAAATGTTGTCTCCGATTCACACGCATTTAGCCAATCTGCAGAAAATAAAGAAAAATAAATCTCATTTTAATTGGCCCGCGGAGTGTGATTCTGCGTTCAGAAAAACAAAGCAAGTCCTATCCGATGTCACGTTGTTGGTACATCCAACAGAAAACGCTTTTCTGAGCATTACCACTGATGCGTCGAACACAGCTGTAGGAGCTGTTTTGCAACAGCAGAACAAAGACAGAGCATGGCAGCCTCTTGCCTTCTTCTCAAAAAAACTTTCGCCTACAGAGCAAAAGTACTCCGCGTTCGACCGCGAATTGTTAGCTGTTTACCTAGCAATCAAACATTTTCGTTGTTTCGTTGAAGGCAGAGAATTTGTAATCTTCACAGATCACAAGCCCTTAACAAACGCTTTGTTTTCCAAATCCGAGCGTAGTCCACGCCAAACTCGACACATGGACTATATATCGCAATTTACCAGTGATATTCGTCACATCCGGGGTAAGGAGAACGTGGTAGCTGACCTCCTTTCACGTAGCGGAAATGATACCTCTGAGATTAATTCTGTAACCTTCGATATCAAACAAATTTCAAAGTTGCAGAAAGATGATGAAGAGTTAAAATCTTTGCTCTCTGGCAACGCCAGACCTGCTTCTAACGTTAAATTAGATGTCGTTAAGATGCCTATTACTAACGAACAGATTTGGTGTGAAACAAGCACTGGCATCAATCGCCCATTTGTACCTCAAAATCTACGCAGGCCCATTTTTGACTCTTTACACAATCTTTTGCATGAAGGTATTCGGGCCACGCGAAAAAGAGTAACATCGAAATATTTCTGGCCCGCTATAAATAAAGATTGCAACCTATGGGCAAAAACGTGCGTTTCTTGCCAGCGATCAAAAGTACATAGACACACAAAATCAAAATTCGATACATTCAAAGTACCAACAGGACGTTTTGAACATATCCATATGGATATTGTTGGTCCACTTCCACCATCTAATGGACACTCATATGTACTCAGCATAGTTGATCGTTTTACACGGTGGCCGGAGGCGTATGCTATTGCTGACATGTGCGCATCCACCATTGCCAAGACCTTTGTCCAAGAATACGTTTGCCGATTCGGAGTTCCAGGTCAAATTACAACCGATAGAGGAACACAATTTGAATCCAAATTGTTTTCAGCTATCACAAGCTTATTAGGTTCTCATCGGATCCGAACTTCGTCTTACCATCCCCAAGCCAATGGAATGGTGGAAAGACTGCATCGACAGCTAAAAGCTTCCATTATAGCGCGAGGAAATACTCGAAATTGGAGTGATGAACTCCCACTCGTATTACTTGGTATAAGAACAGCCGTCAAAGAGGATTTGGGTTGTTCTGCAGCAGAGCTGGTATACGGTCAGGCGCTAAAAGTTCCAGGGGAATATTTCATCGCGAAAACCTCGGAGAATATGGATCCTGCTAATCTGGTGAATCAGATTAGGCAAACAATGCAAACTGCGATTCCCACGGATACTAGGAAATCTATACAGTCCAACGTGAATGTACCCAAGTCTCTCAATAGCTCCGAGTATGTATTCATAAGAGTTGATAGAGTCCGGCCTGGCTTAACAGCTCCATATGAAGGCCCTTATAAAGTAGTGCGCAGGCTCCGTAAACAATTCATAATTGACATAAATAACAAAAATATATCTGTCTCAATTGACCGATTGAAACCTGCGCATGTTATCGCAAAGGAATCAAGCGCCTTGTCTCAAAGAAAAAAAGTAACGTTTGCGTAAAGTGGTATTATTAAAAGTCACATCTCATAGAAGTTATTCAATAATTTATCTAAGCGGTTTTAAGATATTTTAATCTGGGTACGCTTACAGCTGGAAGGGGAGTATGTAGTGGTCACTCTCTGAGTTACATATAGTTTAATATGTAGTACTCACTCTCTGAGTCATACGTTTACAGACATTTTAATCATCTCGTAAATCATCGCCTAAATGATCTCGTAATTTATCTCTCTACACACGTCCACCTACTACCAAAGAGTTGGTTGCTCGGGCGGCAGTCGATGATGAGTGGTCTGATCGCTAACACCACAAATTTTAACTTATATTTAGTAATTTAAGTTTTGTGTAAAATATAGTAAATAAATTGATTTTCTTTTGTATGAAGTATCTAAAGACACCTGTTTTATTCGCGATCCTTCAACACCATAGTAACACCCTTCAGATAGCCAGCAATACCACACAGAGAAAGTGATGTCCTTGGAAACAAGGAATTTTTTTTCCATTCAAACGTGATTTGAAAATCTTATTCGTCTCGTAGTTGCTATTAAGATATCTGAGATAAGAACTCTATATCCTTGATCAGGATTGTGTATTCAAATCCCTTTGTTACTGTAACGTCATATGACGTAATTGTTTTGGAGCACTCCATTCCAGCTTTGGTGGAGTACGTTAAATATTCACTAAAAAAACGAAGTCATTCCATAACACTTATCGCGAAATCGTGATGAGAATGTAAACTGATAACAATAAACTGTCATTACGTGTGGTCATTTGAGGCAGATCCTTAAACGTTTTTTTTTTCAACGGGGAAAGAAAATCATTAAAAGTGTATAACACCCACATTCTGTGATCATTATTAAGGCGCCGTAGTCTATTTTTAAAAGAAATTCATTCAAATTATCTTCCGATATCCTTTGGAATAATAATCATCTTTGTTTAACGTGAATTTAGTCGTCTTTGTAGCTCATATGAGGTCGTCTTTTGTTTATGCGAAAATATTTACCATGCAGGAGATACTAATTTTATTAAATTACGTATTTTTGCTTTGAGAAGAAAATCAAAACAAAAACAAAAGATTCACCTTGTTAAAACTTTTACACATCCTGTACGCGGAAAATGTTCACTTTTTTTTTTGTCTGTTTTTCAAAAACAACAACAGGTGAATCAGGATAAGAATGGTGGGAGTACGTGTACTTGAACGTGAGTCATGAGAGGAGAATAAGATATTGACAAAGGGATGAACATTTTTGCGTGCAAACGTTGCCATGAATATTTTTTTACGAAATTAGATACAAGCTAGGATGTTACAGTTTTTTTTTTTTTTCAAAAATATTTACATGTTTATTAAAGCGGAAGGAAGAACGCATAATATTGCACATTAGCATAATAAATTAGGTGTATGCTAGAGCTAGACTTCTTTGTTTTGGGGGACATTTTTAAGGCGCTGTTTATTAAGTTCATGTTATCAGATCACTTTTATTGCTGGAATGACTTATATTGCTAGCTAAAAATACAAGGAAATAAACTATATTTTCTTAAAGGAAGAAGGAGAGAAACGCTTGCGTTAGATGTGGACTTAAAAACCGTCAGCGTAAAATAAAGAAGCTTACAGGTTAACTGTATATATAAAATACAAATACAAATTCTTGCCGCAACGGACCGTGTGTGCTCCAGGGCCAAGCTTCTCGCGACCATTCGTGTTGTGCGTGTTATATTCTTCACACAAATGGAAGGGACCTACAGTTTAGAGCCATATCCGAAAGGCAAATTGAGAAGCTTTCTCTTAGCAGTTATTACTCTCGGACGTTTGTCAGACATTCGCGAGAGGTGCGACCGTGAAAAACTTTATGATGTTCTCTGGGACTCGAACCTCGAACCTCACGCTCAGCGATCCAATGCACTAACCACTTGAGCCACGGCGCCCACTGTATATAAGGAGCATAAAAATGCAGCTCAACAAACAATTTAGTTTAGACAACGTTGTTTGGTTTTGCTTTCAAGTATTTTTAAGGTCGGAGTGGATTGCGGTCTCTAGAAGTCCCATCAAAGTGCTGTGACCTTAGGACTAATCTGTTATACTATCCCTAATGGAAAACATTTGGGTTAGTTGTGTCCAAGCTTAAATCAAATTCCCGAAGCTTAGAATGGTTTGAGCTGAGGAGGAGATTTTACCAGTAATTTTGGTGAACCTTTTGTGATAACATTTCAGTCTACTACGACCCATGGCAGGATTTTCGCACGTAATATGCTTGGCAGTGTCAATGTCCTCAAGACATAGTCTGCAAGTGTCCGATTGGCTAATGCCCACTTTCTTAAGGCGGTATTTGAGAGAACAGTGACCAGAAGTAAGTCAAAAACATTGCTGGAATCCCTTTTGATCTTTTGCTAGATCAAACCATAAATTTCTGTGCTTTTTATGTTACTTCCCACGAATCTACGAGTATATCTTTATCTGGCTGAGAGGTAAGCAACAAAAGGACTTAGGGCCTATGGCTACTGTGTACTTAAAATCAGCTTTCTCAAACTACATATTTCAGTAGTGAATATTGCATTTTGGCAACGAGATACCCTGCCATGTAGAACCTCTTGTTGAAACAAGCTACACACATAGGTACATATTTAGGTGTCAATTAAAATTCAAGCTGTCGTCCTTGAGGTAAGGAAATATAAAACCATATGTACATAAAGATTTATGCTTTCAACAAAATTCTCTGGAACGATTTGTGACTCTCAATAGTTTAGGCCAGAATCAGCCACAAGCAGTTGTCAGTGACACCCTTCTAGGTCGTAAAAAGTTCAGTTTAACAAACAACTTTCAACACATTGTATTCAATTAAAAAAAAATTAGACGTCTAAAATGTAAAAGTGAGAGCAGGTTTTTGGATCTGCTTTAGACATGTATCACGAGAATCAGAAATATCCTAAAACCGAGCAGGTAAGAGCTATGATTAGTCAGCAATCCTATCGCTCACTCTTACCGAAGCATGGCTGGGTATTACATACTCGGCTGAAAGGTTCTTAAGAGGAATTGGCGCATAAATGTATATATACTAAGGTCTGAGTAGCTGAGACCAGATAGGTAGACTAGATTATTTAAAAGTAATGCTCGTAAGTTTTTCCAAGAAAATTGTACAGAAATTGAATAGGTTGTGCAAGGATCTAGTTTTTTTGAGTATCTTAGCTTACTGTCTAATCTTAGCTTACAGTAAAATACAGCAACCTGTTGGTCGAACTTCCCTTCACTCCCAGATAACCATTATGATTGAGTATCAAAATCGGTCCTGATAGTTACTAAGCTTGCTTCAAGTTGGACAGTAGTGTCGGGTTCTTACTGACTAAACCTTACGTCCTCTAGCTCAGTTCCTCGCCCCTCTGAACTATCGTCTGAACTATTACTTCGCGAGGCAGGTTTTCCGTTTTACACGGCCGTACTTGTCAGAGCCCTTCTCTGAGTTTCTTCTTGTCTGAGTTCGATTTGAATTTTAGGAATATGCTAACCGCGTCCCAATTGCTTTCCCTTTTCATCATCTTTTCTATTTCATTTGGAGCATTGAGTGTAGTATCTCTCTTTCCAATCTTCGTTTCTCCTCAAGGAACCTTGAGTCGATAAAAACGACGTGTCATACATAAGGCATGATGGGTATCCGGGCAAGCCGTCAAATCTAAAGCGATGTAGATATCGGTGATATCCACTGTCGCCCGGTGGAAATTGCGTCAATTGCTAGTTCACTTCCCCATGTCTTCTACTTACCCAGGGTTCTATCCTAGAGAATAGTTTAGATGTCCATCTAACCTTATGTGAGGCATCTCATCGCTGCTGCCACGTTCTCAGTGATATTGTTCTCCCCTTATTTCTGTAGCTGCTTCTTTTTCAGGTCTTCTATTCTGAATTATTTTTGCTTCATCAGCTAGGATTTGTATGGAAATCATGCCAGCCATGATGTACACTGTCTCATCCAAAATTGTCCTAAACGCCGATATAGCTCTAAAAGCATATAAACACTGTTCCCCGCCGTAGATTATTCTTTACTTTTAACGCTTCCGCCCAAATCGAAGATACATGGAGCTCACGGCTCTAGCCAGAGAGAAGTATTTTGACCAATTATTACTAGTCTAATGTATGATTCAGGTAGGCGTCAGATAAATGTGATATGTATGTAGGTCAGCTCTCAATGGCTTCAACCCATGATCATCGAAACCTACAAGAGCACGATTGTTGACACATCTGGAAGACTATTGCGCCGATTCAAATGACCTCAATTAAAATACTTTTGAATCCCTTTTCTTGGCCTATTCCTTACAAATGAAATCAAGTGTTTTGCCTTCCCAGGAACAAAAACACAGGTGAGAGCATAAGATAACGATACAAAATACCTCCTTTGCATAGAATTCGCACATTAAAAAACGACTCCTTTCAAAATAATGTCCATAACCCCACCCTTCTTCAACCTCAGAGTCTTGCAATGCCATTGCTGGTGCTGTTGACCTTATATTTCAATACAGGATAATCTCTCGTAATCGAATTTGAAAATAAAAGTTGACATTATCCTTACACAAATCCCAACCCGAAAATTCGGAATAATATTAAAAAAATAAAAGCAAATATCTGCAAGAATAAATCATCATCAGGCCATAACTGTGACCAATTTTCTGTTTATGTTTGCGAATTTTTTTTTTATTTTTTTGAGAATGAACGAGATAGAAAATACGATTATGTTGATACGTTAAGGGAATTAAATTGCGTAAATCTGCCCACAATGGTATATTCGAGTAGAGCCATCGACTGTGATCTATCTCTCCCACTTGAATTGCCCTCGGATATGGAATGGAAATCCGCCTTCAGACACTTATATGTGTATGCCCTTCAAAGAAATTGAAACCTCACCTCTATAAAAGTTCTCTGACTGCCAGGATATTGGATATTTTTATCGTGAAATTGCTTTAATGTGTAATGGGTGGACTGGGAAATGTACCCAATATTTGACAGTTGCACTGGTGTGGAATGATATTCGTATCTATTTACCCAGGCTTGTGTGCGGGCCCAAGTTTTGGTATTCTGTGCTGTGTTGACCTAGTTTTTTTTGTTGCCAAATATACGAGTCTATCCGTGTATCTATAGTGATTTACAGGGAAAATTTTTGTGTATCGGTGTGCAAATGTCGTATTCCTTGGGCGTCTGTTTAAGGATAAATATTCTGCTTGGCGATGGAGGGCAACAAAACTACGCGTGGGCAAGATGAGGATAAGTGTTGTATAAATAAATATTTTGTTTATTTGCATTTACATCGAGGTCAGCAGCCTCTTGTAGTGCAGGCAAAGTTCCAACGGCAAGGAGGACTTTTTCGATCGATATGACGAAAGTTTAATTTGAGGGTCAACATGACATTAAGACAAAGAGCTCGGGGATTAAGGCTAAGATGGACAATGTGGATAGAGGTTGATTGATTAATTTTCTAAGCAAACCCAACAATATGCTAACAAAAGTGGTGTTGAATTGAATGAATTATGAGGTTTAAGGGAAGTGTTTCGTGCAGTGGGGTTTATCCTAGATAAATAATAGAAAATGAGTGGAACCTTACTCTAGGTTGTCCTCCTCCCGACTAGAATTTCCATACGCAAAATACTAACTAAATGAAGCCACAAGGTACCCTTTTAACTTTTTTCTTTATGTACATTGTGTAAACCTGTGTAGTAAGTAACAACTTCAAACTAAAAGTTCCTTCAAAAACCACTTATACACACCTAATCTGATACTTCGTTATACGAGCATTAAAGAACGCCCTGTGTATGCAAGAGGATACCATTAAAACTACGAACTTGTGAGGACAAAGTTATTTTGGAATAATTATAAATAATTCCAGACGAAACTAAACACCCTACTTTCGGTTATAATGAATACCTTAACTTGTTATTGTGATGCTCAGTCAGGCGAACTAGATATGCCCTGAGAAAGTTTTAACAGAACCAGCACATGTGTGATTTTAAGCCTTGTTGTGGTATGATGTGGCACTTCTTTGTAATAGCATATGACGCCATTTGAATTCGTGCACACGAATATTACTTTCAAGACTGTTTGTTCCTGTAGATTATATTTACTTTTACTTTGGTACAAATTATGCACATACTCGTGGCAGTTCCTAGAAATTTAGCATTAGGTTATCCTTGAAGAATACTCGCGTAAAAATTCAGATCGAAATTGAATTTTAGGTCTAACTAATCTTGCTTTCCAGTTTCTGGGATTTCGGTGAATATTTTTAATTCCTAAGAAGTCATACAAAAAGTGTGTACAAATAAGTCAAGCGCGTAAAAAAGAATAAGATGTACTTCAAATGTATTTGTGTTATCCACGGGATGAAGCATCTCTCGAAATTTCAAACTTACTTACGTTAAGTAGGTACCTAAGGTTCAAAAACCAAAGACGGAGTTGGTGCCTCGGATAGGCTTAATCTTAAGCCCTCTTTCCAAATCAGTGTAGCGTGTTCCAGGTGGAAATAATGGCGATCAAAGAAGCCCTATCTTGGCTTAAGAAAAACGTGATATCAGTTGGGGATATCCGCATCTCTTCAGACAGCCAAGCAGCAATCAAATCTCTGGAATCGATCTCTATAAATTCTTTAGTAGCTCTAGGCTGCCGTTCGTCTCTTGTGGGGATGGCTGAGCAGTTCAATAGTCACCTATGTTGGGTGCCGGGGCATAGAGGCATTCCAGGGAATTGTAAGGCCGATGAACTCACAAGAATAGGAACAACTATACCCATTTTGCCGGACAAAGGCATCTTAGGTATTCCAATCGCTGCTCGCAAAATTAAACTTAAGCTGGATGCTGTTGAGAGTACAAATCTTAGGTGGACAAGTGGATCAACATCTGTAGCGACTAAACAGATTTGGTTTCTCTCAATAGATCGGCACCACAATAGGTGTCATCACTGGATACTGTCTAATAGACAAGCATGCTGCAAGTCTAGGCCCCTTTGTAGAGGCTGTATGGATGAAGAAGAGGCCGAAACTATTCCTCATCTTCTTTGTTTCTGCCCAGCTCTCCCCCGTAGAAGAAAGTTTCACTTAGGAGCTCCCCATTACAACGATTTAGGCAACCTGATGAATATTTCCATTAAGAGCCTCCTACGCTTCATAAGAAGCTCAAATTGTTTAGCGAGTAGGTAGAGAAAAACTTTCTCCCATGATCCACGTGGTATCACAATGGACCTACCATTGGTCTAAGTGTGTTGGCGACTCCTAGCTGGCAGCCACATCAACCTAACCTAGCCTAACCTGCGTTAAGTTATGTGGATAAACGATATTCGATTATAGATAGACACTAGAGTTCACTTCTCGCTAAGCAAATACGCAGCCATCTTTCAAGCGAAGACATATACCTATGCTTTTCGAATTTCTATTAACCTGTTAGTTTCCTTTTGAAGTAAATGTTACTTTGACGTCAGTAACACCAACGCCCTTGAAATATTTACAGATATGAAGTGTCAAACTTCTGTGGTTTATTTCATGCTTCAATATTCCCGAAAAATATTGAAAATTTGAGTACTGAATTGCAGAAACTGTGAGGAGTTCGAAAATAATTTCAAGTCGAAATTAAACCACTTTACCTGCTGGTGTAAGGAAATTGTACTTACCTAAGGTGGCGCTAAAGTTCAGGGTGAACCTGGGCCTCAACCAACAAGAGCCTCCAGTTAGCTCGATCTTGAACTAACCGAATTCAGTTTCACACGCGAAGTTCGTTGAGGACTCCTTCCACTTGTGTGCCCCACCTGAGTCGCGGTCTTTCTCATCCTCAGGGGTGAATTCGAAGATTCTTCAGGCTGGCGCATCCTCTATATTATCCAGCCACCTCAGTCGATGGACCTTCACTCTTCTAGCTAAGTCAATGTCGCTGTACAGTTGTATCTCCTCCTTCACTCACCGTTTATGCAAATGGGACCAAAAATCACTGGAAGAATTTTCTTCTCGAAATAACCTCATCCACTTTCGACAAAGCCCATCAAGAAGTTTGTGCCATGAAGAAAGACTGTGATGATTAAGGTCTTATAAAGGGACACTTTAGTTATTCGAAAAAGGGATTTGGAAACTCAATTGCCTTCTTTGCCATAGAAACAGCGGTTGACAAGATTTATTCTCCGTTAGATGTCAGTACTGGTGTCGTTGTCTGAACTAATAGCGGCTCATAGGTAGACAAACTCCCTAAGGGAATTTTAGAAGATCGTAAAACTGGCATGATCACGAATAACTAAAGCTATTCGCGAAGTCTTGGAATGCGTACAGACTTAAGAATTACTGCTGTTTGTAACATACACCACGGAATATTACTCTTGGACGTTTGTCAGACATTCGCGAGAGGTGGCACTGTAGACAAACGATTTGGTGGGATTCGAACCTCGAAGTTGCCGCTCAGTAATCCAACGCACTAACCACTGAGCCACGGTGCCCAAATTTTGTGGGTTGCCAATTGAATTGAAATACTTTCAGTCGTCTCGTAGTTAAAATGCGTTCTAGAATGTATTTAGTGAATGCTTAGTTCACCACAATTTTCCAGAACCACTTTTTTCGTAATATGCGCCCTTTTTTCGAAGTTAATTTAAATTGTGTTTGAATTTTATCAAAATAGTGCACAAGACGAAAACGAAATATTTTGGTATGAATTTTAGGTTTTGATGGTTTTCGAAAATGTTTATTTTTTCCGAAGCTAATGAAAATAGTTTTTGAATGAGTACAGACATAGTAGTAAATAAAATACAATTTTGCTCGAATTTTAAGTTCCTCTTAGGATAATGTACGTAATTTTCGAAAATGTCTGTCTTTTGACAGGCGTGAATGCAGATCCTTTTTCCTAGATGACTAAGTGAAAAACTGTAATTTCTTATAAACTAACTTCGGAAGCAGTTTCAGACAGCCAGCCCTCTTCATTTAGGAGCGAATAATATAAAATATTTCATGTACGCTTCCACTCATTCCCTGCCCATGTAGTCATTGTAAATAATGAAATAATAAATTGACACAATATAACACTTATGGATTTGGGTTTTTTGCAGTAGGATAGATTATATTGTGTAGCGTTATAAGAAAATCATAAGCACTAGGTACCATCGTGGGCCCATCGCGATCAGTATGGAACCTAAACCATTTCTAGAATGCAATTCATTTTCCTAAAGAATTTAAATAAGCCATTATCTTAGATCAAAAACTAAGCCTCTTCTAAACCATGAATGAAGTAACTTCCAATGTTCATTTACAAAGGGAAATGGTGGTATGTGGTATGTCTTTTGAAAAGTGTAGGTTACTGCAATATGTACCTGCATATATCCGCATTCAATAAACCTAATTTCATTGCGTGTTTCCTCATTGCTATTCTTAACCTCGATCTACCTACTTTTAAAATGTCCCAAGATTTGTTTCGATCCAACCAACCCTCCAACCCCCCGCAGATTTTGTTATGTAGGACTCTAGCGCCTTAAACGCAACCTGACTTTCGATGCAGATGACGATTGGATATTGATTCCATCTCCAGTAATTTTTAAGCTATAAACACAGCTAGTTCCAAGCAGAGTGGAACACACTATATGTCTTCAAAAGTCTCAGGGCCAACTGTAGGTTTATATCCCTGGAGTATATACCTGAAGCCACATTCTCCCTGATTTTGAAACCACCCTTTTAGACCGCAATTTCATTTCGGAAAGGAGCTGCTTGCCTTTCCAGTTCTCCCTATCATTTATTCGTATGGTGTGCCGATGTGATATGTGCATATATGATATCTTGCATTATCATTAACTCAATTAGATTACATTCACATATATAAATAGGTAAACATTTGCTGTTATTGCATGTAGCCGCAGATAATTTGTGTACCCACTGTCCCGAGGAAGAATAAATTGTGGAACAGACAAGGAAAACAAGAATAGTTCACAAAAAAAGGATACATTGAGAAAAAATTAAAAAAAGGATAAAGTATAATACAAAAAAAAATACGACGGAAAGAGTGCAATAATCTACGTCGCAAATAAAGCATGTACGAGAAAAATGTTCATCTTAGAAAATTAAGCTTATTGCGATTTCCCACAAAAGAAAAATTGTGGCTTTGATTACGCTTCCTCAAAGCTGCACCACTGCCATCTTTTCAGCACCCGTCCTTGGCGGCAAGTGCTATAATAATTTGTGTTTGTTGTTCGTTCTCTGAATTTCACTTACGTGTGTGCCCGCGCTGCTGTATTGTTTTGATATCCTTTGAGGGAAATTTTTTTATATTTGTTCTAATTCTAGCAGAAAAAACAATTATTCCACTTTGGCCCACATCTATCCTTAACATTTCTACGGTCCTTGGTCCTGTTGCATACACAAACGACTTCTTTGAGATATCATCTATACAATTCGCTCCTGCCACGGGATCTCTTATTCGGTTGGACATAGTTATGTGAGTTTATACTTTGAGAGATATGATCCCCTGTATTTGAATTCTTAATCTGAAAATATGATCCTTGTCCTTAAATTCTAAACCGAAAATGCCACTTGCCATTTTTTTAAAGCTGCCTTTTTAACCACCACCACCGCCAGTAATTAGATTTTTCAAAAGATTAAATAACACTCCTCTTCTGTAAGGAATACCATTGAAATCCAATCTGCACAGGACAAAGTTATTTTTGAATAATTACACGTATTTTGAAAAGGAAACCAAACACCGCCTTTTGTCTATAATGAGTGCGTTAACTTGTTGCTACGGATGTTTATCCAACCGAATTTGATATGCCTAACAAAAAGAAAAGTTCTAACCAAGGCGACATGTGTCATTTTAAGCGTTAATTGTGGTATCATGTGCGGGTTTCCACAAGCCTTAAAGCACATATGACACCGCATGACACTTTGTAAGGGTTCGTAATGAGTATTCATTTGGTACATATGTAGTCTGCTCATTTTCCGTAAGATTCTAGGAGTATTTGATGTGACAACCACTTGTGGTCATGGGTGGTGAGTTTTTTCTATTTTTAGCCATCTCATGCTTGTTTTAAGTTTCAATGTTTGCCAATCGTGTTTTACTAGTGGGGATGTGGAGATAAATTCTAATTAAGACCTTATGAAGGATTTTACAAACGGTGCACTAGGAACCTCTCAAAGCAGTGCCACTCTTAACCATTTGAGCCATTTTTCAATCGACATTGTCGGTGAACAAACGGCTACGAAAGACTTCAAGCAATGCGAGGAACAGCTCCCAAAGTATAACAGCATCTTATTGATGCATCGTCATCTTCAAGCTGTTAATGACTCCCTGCCCTCTGAACACGTCTTTGATTTGGGCCACAAATTCTCAACACCGGGCAAGAAAGAGTACCTCTTGCTAGCTAACTTATTCACACCAATGCTGTAGATAAGGTCAACTAGATGGAAGCATTTGGTCCAGGGTTAGTAGTAAACCAGACAAGGTGTAACGGACACATGAGCGGACTAATCTCAAAACTCACCAACGTTATAAAAAATATTTCCCGTAAAGACTTCTGCAAAAATAAGGAAGAATTTGAGAACATATCCCACCTCCTGTGCAAATTCCCTACAGTCACTAATATTTTAAAGGCTTCTGTAGGTAGGTCTAAACTATCTTAACAACGCTTGCACGGCTAGTATTGTAAAATTGATGCTGAAAAGCTTAAGGAAGTGGTTCCAGAAGTAGGCGGCTTAACTCATACGTTTCTACCCTGTTGACAGCACTATTAAAATGCTTGAGATCTAAGCGTACATTGGCGAGGGCCACTCCAAGCTAACCAACCCATTTTGTCAGTTAAGGCCGATCTAAATATGGTCTCATGTGACTGATAATCTGGTGATTTTGTGTCTGATTTATTGTTATACACGTAAGTTGTATAACAATTATAAAAAAACACATAATTTAAGACGAGTAAAGATGATAGAAAAAATGTCCTGTGTCTGTGGCCCAGGACCTAGGCTGCGCATCCATTCGTGTCGTAGTCATTATTTCGCACAAATGAAAGGGACCATGTCCGAAAGGCAAATTGAAAAGCTGTCGCATGACAGACAGTTATTATGTACTTTCGGACGTTTTTAGGGATTCGCAAGAGGTGGAATTGGGAAAAATATTTTTTGGCGTTTTCTAGCATTCGAACTTCGAGTATTCATTTGGTACCACAGTACTATTCAGCTATAAATATGCAAACTTATTACCAAGCTTACTGGCTCGGAAGATGTGTTGTGGAGTTCGAAGAGGGCTCCATGAAAAGAGCAAATGAAGCACTGAGTTCAAATGTAGTTTAGCTAGTAAGCTTTACGATCCTAGATACTACAGATTGCTGCACACTACCTAGAGATCCAGTTTGCATACCTACCGTCGGGTGTTCTTATGAAGTTTTATATGGATCATCAGTTTGAAACTGGTGACGTCTTAGAGTAAAGCAGCCTTCAAAAGACCGATAGACCCGGTGAGAGTTTCATGTGGATTTGAGTCAAGCAAATGAGTCTTTAAGCTTATGAGCTAATATGCCAATGACCCACTAAATGGAATGAGAGTTTCTAAGCCTATGCTTTCGACTGCAATATTTTTTCAAAATATTCAGACTCAAAATAATTGTAAATTCCATTGACTTCTAGATAAGCTCAGAACTGTTCCATGATTCTACATAAAAAAAAATTTAAATCCAATAAACCTAAACTTAAGTTTGGGACAAAGTCAAACGTTGTGGAAGATTTTGTACAACATTAAAAATATACCGGTGGAACGGGAATAAATAACTAAACACAAATTACTATTTGGAATGCTCCTTATGCTCTCTTCTACTGTTACTTATTTCGTAACTTAAACGCTGCGAATTTTCAGCTAATTTGCTGGAGTAACCTGGAGTAAAGGACGATCTCAATATTTTTTAACTTCAAGTGGTGAACCATCGTTAATAATTTTTTCTTGACTATCTTAAGCTTGATAGGAACCTACACATTTTTCTTTAGATTGGCCTCCGATGGCTGTGATAACAAATTCATGGTTAGGACGCTTTTCAGTGCCTATATAGTCTCTGTGGTGCTTTATATCTTCACCTCCTTGAATTTGTCAATTCCAATTTCCTGCCCCGTAGAGTTTTTCTATAGACTTCAACATTGGCTCTGCATTTAGAGTTCCCTAAAGGAGATCACACGTCAAAATCCTTGGATTGATAAACACACATAAAAGTGAACTTTTGCATGATGGATAAAAGCATGTTCTGCAACTTTTTCTGACCAAATCATACTCACCATCAATGTCGAGAATGTCCTTCTGAGCGAAAGTCGTTTTTGAATGTGTTTTTTCACCAAGAAGTGGCTACTTTAGACTACTTTCTCCTAGTTACTCTCCAGTAGTATTAAAGGATACATTGGTACCTCAAGTCCAGAGTTTTTTTCTAGCTTGCGTCAGCTTAAGTTTCGCATTGTGCTCAAATACTTCAAGGATCATTTTGTCTTGCCGTTTTGATCCTCTGCCTGATTCATAATCCACGTTCTCAATTCCTTCGCCATTTTGATATGAATTTGTATTTGGTTTCCATGTCGTTTGCTGCTTTTGTTCTATGTACTCCATTTCGGTCCCTTGGCTATGGTGTGTTGGAAGGAAAGCCTCGAATTGCTTGCTATTATAACCTGCTTAACTGACGCTATGAATAAAAATGACTTAAACTCAGGACTCGAAGTTCTTTTTACGTGCAGTCCTGCCTAGAACTTAAAAGGAATATCCAGGCATTATTTCAAGTCAAATTTCTAAGTCCAATAGCTAGGAGGTATGGTGTTAAATTTCATAACAGAGTTCCACCTTTTTTATGGACTAGCACAGCAAACGCTTTCGAAACATGCTTCGTTACCATTTGTTTGAAAATGCTACTCAAAAACTCCACAATTATGTTGCGCTTTTTAATGAGGAAATGTTGGTGCTCCTCCTTGATTTTTCTGCTTTTCATCAACTGTTGATCCTTCACAGGATTAACATATTTTTGATGTTCACTTAACACATAAACAAGATTTTCAGTAAATATTGACAAACAAACTTCAGGACTTACTTTGCTCACTACCCTTGCTGTGCATGTATTCACTCACAACTGTCACTTTCTATGCCGCTCACGGTGTTTACTCAAAAACAATTCCCAACGAACATACAACTTTGTTCATATATGTCTGTACGTGTGGTTGTATCTATGTAATCTGTATACTCATAATCCCTAGTCAACTCGTACTTTTGTTTGTCAAATCAACACCCCGAGAGAAAACGTTTTCAAAATAAATTTATCCATAACAACCAAAGATTTCGGAAGCAAAAAAGTTCTATCATCCTCTGGCAACATCCTCTGGCAACAAAATGAAAAAATAAATAAATAAAATCTATAGCGATACTTCAAAGGAGTCCTTTCCTGAGTCCTGCCTGTCATAAGGGAATAGAAAATAATTTTTTGTACATTTTTCATTTCAGGAAGCCACAGTGGCAGGACCGGGTGAGATAAACGCAACCCATTTAGCAGCCGATGAACTTGATGCCATCAATCAGAGTGTAGAGCTACAGTGCCTCGTTCAGGAACACGTTGAGTTTTCATTGTACGGTAATTCGAGTGAATTTTGTTCGACATCATTTGATTCGATTCTGTGCTGGCCTCGGACACCACCGGGGACATTAGCAGCATTGCCCTGTCTAAATGAGTTTCAGGGGATTCAATATGATAGTACACGTAAGTATAGGAATAAACAAGGATAATTGTCTTTTAATAGAAAAGGAAAGCACCCTGGGGAAGTGAAAAGCAATTTGAAAATTATTATTTCATAGTGTTGGGGAAATGTCCTCGTGATACTCAGTGTCAGTCGGTCTCTTGCTAGATTTTATGGCCTGAAAACTGTGTCAAATGTCCTTTGGGGGCTCTAAGCTAACTTTCAAGGGGCAAACGCCAGCCATTGTCTCAAAGTTGTGTATTGCGTGTCAACTTTCTTCAGCTCTATATCCTCCTGGCGGACTTTTCTTAATTTAAACCACTAGTTTGCCTGATGAATGAATGCAGTCTATTGCATGTGAATCTTTCTATGAAAGACGTTCCTAGAAAGATTGGGAGCAACTGGATGTTGCTGTGTATTCTGAGGGGTGGTTCGCAGTGCCATAGACCAACCTATAATTTTCTTCCTTAAGGAGCTCACCAATCGTCCTTCACCATTTCAAAGAAAATGTAAAATGAAGTGCTGCGTGGGGCTTGGATAAAGGCACAAATCTTCGACCAAAGAGGCTCTTTCTCGTGCCGCTATCTGTCGGAAAGTGCCATTTCTACAACGCCTAATGCCTGTCATTGTCATTTAAATTTGAACCAAAGTAGAAAGGATACTTAGAGTGATTTCATTTGCAACTGCCAATGCCAACTAAAGGTACTAAACCTGCAGTACAAAACACAAAAAAAATCTATAAACAATCAATTACGGCCACACCCCCAGACATGTCAACAAAGTGAAGGCCAATGTCTCTCTATCAAACAAATCTTTTACTTAATCAAGGTCAAAGTAGTTGGTATGCTCGTAAAAGGAAATAACCGAAAGCCCTTTTCAATTAGGCTAATTGAGTTGTTACCAAAATGAACTTGAAATCGTATCCCCTACTTGTTATAGTACTTCGCAGTAAGCTTCGTTCTCGTATCCTTCTCTCGGATAGTAAACATTTTATTACATCAAGACAATTTTTTCCTTGTCAGGATCTCCATACTCCATGCATATTCTAAAGGAGAAGTGAATTGTTGTTTCTGGTGATGGATTAGAAAGCTTTCTGCTTTGAAAACCATGAATGGATCAAACCGTGCATCATCTTTCCAATTTTAGACAACTATAACATGACAGGAATAAATTACAAAAGAGGGTTATAACGTGCTCCAGCTAAGAACAAAAGGTTAAATGCTCAAAAATAAGAACACATGAAAACATATTTCGAAGCCGGAAATGCATTTTCTGTGTTAACCGAAGGATTAGAGCTAAATCATAAGCTGCATCAGCTTTCAGTTCACCGAAATTTGTAATCCTTTAACGATAACCAGTAGTATGAGATTTATGAAGTTTCATGAAGTTTAGGCAGCTGCAACGAATGGACTAAAACAAGGAAATTATTGGCTTTTTTTTGGCAGTCTGAATTTTTCCTGAAATTCAATTGAATTCGTTAAGACAAGTTCTTATGTGCAGTTCACATGTTCAATAGTTTTCAACAGCACAAGTTTAGTGCTCAAGGAGTCCATACATATCTGTCCATCGTCGTAAAACTGAAGCTATTTGCTTTACGAGAAGGAGGCTATGTTAGTCTGTGCTAACGCGCTGACAGCTCTAGATATGATCATTGAATGGTGCAGTAGGAACAAGGCTTTCAATCTACCTTCTAAAAACTAAGGTTGTTCTCCTTACGGTAAGGAAAAGTGTGACCGGCCTGACTCAGCCAGAGCTGAAGGGCGTCTCTATACATATCTCCTTACTTACTTACTTAGATGGCGCTTCAGTTCGGGGTGAACCTGGGCCTTAACCAATTAGCCTCTCCAGTTAGCCCGGTCCTTAGCTAACTGCCTCCAGTTGCGCCCTCCAAGTTGGTTGAGGTCCCCTTCTACTTGTGTGCGCCACCTTGGACGAGGTCTTCTTCTACCGCGTTGTCCCTCGGGGTTAGATTCGAAGACCCTGCGGGCCGGAGCATTGGTGTCCATTCGCTCTACATGTCCTAGCCATCTTAGCCGACTGATGCGCAGTTTTTTGACTAGGTCGATGTCGCTGTACAGCTCGTAAATTTCGTTGTTGAATCTTCTCCTCCAAATACCGTCAACGCAAACTGGACCGTATATCTTCCGAAGAATTTTTCTCTCGAAGCGACCAAGGATATCTTCATCCGTTGATGTTGTCAGAATTAATAGCAAACCCAAGATAGACAAAGTTCCTTATTACCTCGAAGTTATAGCTATCGACTGTGACGTTCTGTCCATACATATCTCCGATGAAGTTAAATATCTATGAGTGATCCTAGATAGGAGACTTCTTTGGGAAAGAATGTCAAGTTCAAGAGACCAGTATTTAGTCCGAAAGTTGTAGTGAAGTTTCTCTTTTACCGAAAGAATAGGGGCGGCATAGTGAGATTCGAGTTCATTCCCTGAAATGAGTAGGATATGTAACCCGGGAGTCTGCTCTACTCTGGAGACAAAGCCGTCTCCTCAAGTTACGAACCGCACCTGAGACTTCCTTTGAGATTATGTTATTGGCTGTCTGACATGTGCAATATGAATGACACCAACATGCACAATGGAAGTGATCCTAGGCATTCTTCCGCTAGACTCATTTCTGTATTAAGAAAACAGCGGCATAGATGGCAATGACCATCTATGGACATAGGAACATCCTGGATCTTGTGTAAAATGGAATTAGGGAGCGGAATATGGCCATGGACGGAATAAAGAGACTGCGTGTTACCGGCACAAAACACTTATCGAGGATGGAACACTCCGGTAGGGACTGAATGCAATGAAAAAGTGGACTCTCCAGCAAAACAAGGGTCAACCTCGGAGCTTTCTGGTCCGGAACCATTTGCTGCAATTGGCAGAGGAATGGTAGAGCGTCTGATTAACAACTGGGCCTTGGAGGTTTGTAGGCATGTTAAAATGGCTATTAAAATGCCGACTGGCACCATTCATAGGGAAGTTCTATGCTTCGAGCGAAGACCACTAAAATGGGTGGTAGTGTTGTCTACACTCTCGTGGAAATTTCGGGTATCACATAAAGATGATTGGTCTTCTGGAGGATGACAACTGTGAAGAATGCCTGGAGGAATTCGAGACGGCGGCAGATATATTGTGTCAATGTGCGGCATTAGCTAACAGAAGAAGGGAGGTCTTCGGGCACCACTGTAAGATGGACCAAATTTTAGTTAAACAGATGCTAGGATTGACACGAGGAATCAAAGCCAGAGAAGAACTGCGGATAAATCCAGAGAGTCTCTCGGCTTAGATGGGTCACTGTGGTCTGGTTGAAAATCTCTCGTAATAATTTATATAAATATTATGGGATAGTGGAATGTATTCAGAGCTAGAAAATTGCCGACGAAAGTCCCAAACACACTATTTCAACAACTGCTTCTGACAATAGCCACATGAATTCGTCGGAAGAAGCTGATCCCTCAATGAAGTCTGGCATTACTTCAGAAAAAAGGATGGATTAATGGATCAATTTTAGTCTATCGAAATAGCAGATATTTCTTAGTGTCAATCCTTAGGGGAACTGCGCGAAAGTACTGTCTGTCGAATTGACGATAACTTCGTCCTGGTGAGACCACCTTCTCTGTACGCCGCTACCACTCCACCAACTAAGAAGTCTCATTGCAGCGCTTCTCGTTGTCGAAATATGATGTTAAGTTACAATAAACCATTTCCAAGCTGCACAGTGCACATTGGTCTGGGGGCGCCATTGAATGCTTACTCACCAGAGCTTTATCAATCGAGCATAGGATTCCCAGATCAGCCACCATTTTGTAGAATTCTGGACGATTAATGGCGAGGAACCTGAACTCAGCATTAATAAAAATCTTATGCGTTTTGACATGGAGTCTTAAACTTTTTTCGGGATTTGATTGAGTGTAAGTATGTTGTCTATCATCGACGTGCCCCATATCCACTTACAGACAAATGAGATGCAGAGGAGTTAAGGCTCTGATATCCGACATTTAGCAGCGATAAAACTGCGTATATTTAGGATCACCTTCCTTGGTCATTGGTCGAGTTTTCATCCACCCACAATTCTTTGATTACGCTCTGAAACCATCTGACGATGAGAAGAAAAGTTCCTTCTGTTCCTTGCTTATCCGTGACGCACTTTTCATGTTTATTTCAATGACCCTGGGCTCCAGGCTTAAAGTCAGTTGTAATCTACTTGATATTCTTGTTAGGTATCCGGATCTGTCGCATAACAATAGTTTCTTGAGCTGGCCAACTACGTGTTCTATTTTCATGACGCAGGACTTTTACTCTTTCCTTATTTTGATGGAATAATCCTCTCTTGTTCCGGTTTTGCTGTCGAAGCTTCTTTTCATTTTATACTCGGGGTCTAAGCCTAGAAATAGTCTGACTTTGCATTTGCCTCTCTGTAAAGCAAATCAACTAGCACATGGTCGAACGAAGGCTTAAGTAGTGTCCCTTCCAACAGGAATGTCGTGTATTCCACTTATTCTTCTGCGAAAGCATATCTACCTACTCAAACTTCTTGGTGTTCGGTTTTCAACCTGGAAAAGAGGACAAAGTGAGTCTATGTCCTCGCAAACTTCGAACACTGACAAAAAGTTTTCCGTCTTATATTGGTTTTCGAAACAGAATACTGGACTCCTAAGCAAAATTTTTAACTTTTCAGAAACACATGTAACGCAATTTTTTAGTGTATATTTTAAATAACATCAAAACCTACTAAAATGTATCTATTTCCAGAGAACGCAACCCGCTACTGCTATCCCAACGGAACGTGGGAAAGATACACAAATTACGATCTCTGTCTGCATCTGCCTGCCCCATCTACAGTACCAGAATTCGAGCCAATCATCGAGTTACCTACAATCATCTATTACGTAGGATACACCCTTAGCCTTGTGTCACTTACACTGGCAGTTTTAGTTTTTATCTACTTTAAGTAAGTTCAATCAAAAAGTTCAAAATTCTTCCTTGGTTATAAATACTTTCCGAAATCTCTACCTAACCGCCCCTGCCACCGTCGCCAGAATAAATATCAAAGTTTTTTTCTCGTATCTTTACAGGGAATTACGCTGTCTGCGAAACTCCATTCATGCGAATTTATTCTTCACATACATCATGTCAGGTCTGCTATGGATCCTTACGCTATCTGTACAGGTGAGTAAGAGCCCGCCACCTCTCTGGCAGTAAAATAAAAAAAAACAAAACAAACACACGGTGGTAGCGTGGCTACGGAGGATTTGTTTTCCTCAATAAAATATTTACACTGGTCACCATGTGTCCGTTTGCTGGCGCGCCAGTCCTTCGAGTTATTTATAACCCAAGCGACTTCATTCATTTATTTGCTTACGAGTACATTCCCACTTTCAGATTTCGATGCGAACGGGCCTGGGTGGATGCATTGTCCTGGTGACAGTGTTTCATTTTTTCACGTTGACAAATTTCTTTTGGATGCTTGTTGAGGGTAAGTCCCTGACATTGGAGTATAACAATAAAAACCCAATCGTACTCACAGTTGGTCGGGTGGTTTTCATCTCCCAAAGGATCCATTCGACATTATTTTTATGTGAATCCTTTGGTTTTCAAATCAACCACCACTACCACACTGTGATACGCTTATAAGTGGGTGTATTCGCCATCAAATGAATCGTCTTTATGTCTATTGTTATTGCAGGACTCTATTTGTATATGCTTGTGGTGAAGACCTTTTCGGGTGATAACATTCGATTTAATATATACGCACTGATTGGTTGGGGTAAGTCCGGATCCTGTAGTTACAATCAGCATTCACTTCAATCGGATGAAGATTGAACGGAAATTGCTTTAAAGCATTTCCGTAATTTCAAAGTTCATTTTTCGAAATCAATTTGAGTCCTTTTTTGACTGGTTCTTGTGTTTTGGCAGGTGGCCCAGCGGTGTTCGTCGCCATTTGGTCAATTGCGAAAGGTGTTACAACGTCGTTCGCAAGTGCGAAGGTAATTATTTGTGTTGAAGTGAAATAATGTTTGCGTTTGAGAAGGATGTAGTGCTGAACCTTTTTTGTTGGTGAATCGTTTATTTTTTGTTTGTCTCGGTATTTACAGATCGATATTGGATGCCCGTGGATGCATGAAACAGCCGTGGATTGGATATTCCAGGGCCCAGTCTGTGTGGTGCTGATAATGAATTTAATATTTTTGCTGCGAATAATGTGGGTAAGTTTTTATTTTGTCGATAAATGATTTAATTTGGGAATATTTGCTTCGCTGTGGAATGTGGTGCTTTGTTTACACCGGAAATTAAACTTCAGTAGTTGTTGCCCTTTATCCTTGTTTTGAAGAGGTATAAATTGATTTCAAAACTCACAACTCTAACTGCTTTGACATTTTGTTGGCATTCGAAAAAATAAATCTACGCTGACATGTCATGTCATTCTGTCACATCATGACATTTGAGGTCGTTATGCCAAGCAATCACAGAAAGTTACAATCTGTTTGCAACAGATCGTGAGATGTCCTTTATACAACTGCGAAAGTGGAAATGAAAATTTAAAGTTAAAGTGCAAGGAATGTAAAAAGATTTTTGTTGAAAAAAGAAATGGGCGTAACTGCATTATTTCTTACCTAAATTCAAAGATTTTGATCAGACTTTAAAATAAGGCGTTTTCAGCACCGCCAAAGCTTTGGGAAAGAGAAATCTTCCTAGTTAAAGAAATGCCCCCAAAAAGTAGGCGTTGTTCTATAGAATGTGCCGGTGAATACTAGAGAAAGGTACTGCCTTGGAATCGGATTCACGTATGCCAAATATTTAGGTTTCTCATATTGTGTCTGGTAAGAAGGATCTTTCAAATTTTAGTAACTCTCTACTACAAATGGCGGAAGCTCAAAAATTAATATTAAGTTCTTTTCCGAAGCACTTGGGCCCCCTTTTTATTTGCCCCGTCTAATCTGCTCAGTTATTGTAAAAATGCAGAATTTATCCCCTCATTCAGAGGAAAATTACTGAAAATGTTGGACTTACTTTATATTGCTATCAAGAAGCCTTACAATTATTTAATTCCTCGATTCGATGAAAAATTTTGAGATTAATGAGACATCAAAACTCCTGAGTTCTTCCCAATGATCGTTCCTTTAAAACAAAAAAATCAGTGGCTAGTTGTCTGTTTGTGAATTAAGGCTATCTGATAGCTACGGGCTGGAACTAATTTCAAGAGATCGATTCTGCTGCTCCTTCTTAGCAAGGACGAAATGTAATGCGTGGGTAGCATTAGTGTCAGTATTTGTTTCCTGAGGATTTCGTTAAAGAGACCCAAATACCCCGGTCTATTTTTCTGAATTAAGTCCGATTTGTTTACCTTTTTAATGAAATGTTCAGTCTTCGAAAGAAGGGCTGTCATACTTAAAATGGTCTTACAAGAGAAACTTAGGAGGAACAATAACTGGCTACAGCTCCAGCAAGTTAATGCCTTCCTTCAGTCTGCTCTTCTTTTATCGTAGGCATGACATTCTATAATTAATGAGCTGGATGGTCTTTATGACAAGATGCGCATGTGGCCAAATGTTTGAAATTTCTCAATAAGAAGAGCTCATGCATGATTTCTTCTTTGTGGGTATCTTCCCAGTAAATTCAGAGAAATTTAATCTGAAAACAAGTTAGTTTAGGTTAGGTTGGTAGGATGTGTGATGGATATAACTCATCACATCCACTCGGAGACCTAAAGGTCCATTGTGAATACCCTTGAATGTTGGTGGGAGGTAACCCGTGGTTGAAAATCTGAAAACAAAGTACCTTTTTCTACACCAAAAAAATCGGAGGTACAAATTTAGAGGCCAATGTGGAGACTCTTGTAATGCCTAAGATGACAAGCCCTTGACCACTTGCTTCAATCATAATAAAAACTATCCATTCAATCGATTTCTTCTTTGAGAATAAGATAAGATTGAAGGATAAGATGATGAAACCTTCTTTGCAAAAAATCTTATAAAAACGTAAACATCTCACAGTATGCTGGGAGCAGTCGATGACACCAATATCGTCTACGAATCCCAAAATGCCCTCTTTTCCAACTGCTTTCGATATCCCTTTGTATTGAAAAATTTTCGAAATCTGTTTTCGAACTACGCGGGGTCAGAATATGTGACATATATCATCGTTATGTGACATAATTGTCAAAGCAATTTTTTATATCATAAGCAGCGCTGAATTAGATAAAAATGTAGAGAATCACGATTTGGTTTCATTCGTCGATCTCTCAAGATGTGTTTTATATTTGACTGTAGGCCTAAAGCCGTTCAATGTTCCACAAAAGGGACTTGTATAGGAAATTGAGTAGTGATATGCCACGAGATGTTTCGACGGGCAAGCTTTTGTCTTCCCGTTTTTGTTTACGTCTTGCTGATTTGACGCATGTACCTTACCTTGTCCTTATCTCCGTTTTCCACTCAAAGCCAGAAACTTTATTATTTTTCAGCTTCTTGATTGCTAAAGCAACTTATTCTAAGCTTCTGGTGTGGTAGTGCCTTTACAAAATAAACTGTCTAAGTGGGAACAACAGGGACACCCTCTACTGGGTACTAGGCCAGCAGACTGCACAGGAGCGAAACTTTGGGAGGAACTCCCTTTACTAAGACAGGCAATAAAAAAATCTAGAGAAATATAACCGAAGAAGTAGTAAGGTCTGTATAAACACCAACAATAAACAGCTGCGCATCCTTACAGGCTCCTTAAAGCTTCTCAATTAAAAGACAAAAAGGAAAGCCTTTCGAGTGTGTCTCTAAGCTGTGGATTCCTTCCATTTATGTGAAAAAATATAACACGCACAACAGGAATTGTAGCAAGAACCCAGGCGCTAGACCACATGCGGACAGTTGCGCTAAATATTTGTATTTGTTATTTTTTAAAAATAGTTTCAAAAATTCGTTGCAAGAATTAAGTTAAGGATTCTGCCGACGCGATTTGTGAAAAAAGAAACACTACACCACTTACAATTACTTTCGTGGAAATTCTTATTAATCCATCGTTGAATTTTGAACCAAAAAAATTACATTGCCTTGTAACACTGTACTACTCAACCGTCAGCAACGTACCGTGCTTACCATATCTCAACACCCTGTTAAGCCTTATGAATGGGATTAAATATATTAAAGCGTGGGTTGCATCTTCACTTATTCTGCGTGACACACGTCACCCCCACTCCATCAGCGTCTTCCATAATCTTATAAAGTCATCATGTTACTAGCAACATACTCGTGTGCACTTATTTCACTCATTCATCATGTAAGCACGGTGACATTGAAGCTAACAGTTTCATTATCTAAATAGAAACTTGACGTTGCCTGCAACTGTTGAATTCTTGCACGAGGAAGCGCATCCATCTTGAATTTCTTAGTACATCCGTACATATAAGCTCGGTGTAATACACGCACATTAAGAAAATCCCCTGTCGGAAAGTAATTCCAATCTTAGATAAAACAAACTGAAGCCAAAAGTATTTCGTAGATTATAACGCTTGAGAAAATTGTTGTTAATTGGACCGACATCCTTTCAAGTCCTTTGGGGTGTAGAAATGTACACTACAGAGGGTGAATGTTATACACTATCCACACAAGCTACATACTCGTATGTATGTGTATCAGCGACCGAAAAGATAATACGTTGCTTTGTTGGCATAGAATAAGCAATCAATATGCACATACAAAGTATCTATTGGATGCTGGTAATAATAAGATATGAAAGCTCTTGTCATGCATGCCTCTACATCGGTTATGTTTGGTCTGCTATGGAGATTTTTGGCAATAAACAGAATTTAGTTACTATCGGATGAAAGGTGAAACTAGAAAACAAGTGTCCTCGAAGCGTATTATATTGGTGTTGTGAATGTCAACAGACTCTTGACTGTAAAAGATACAACATTTGGCTTGAGTGTACTTCAAATGTATGTACATGAACCCAGATAACCTTTTCATAAACATGCTTGGCCTACAGGTACAGCCAGCTCATTGAGCTACTTGCGGAAGCAATAGACGGTAAGGTCAATAGCCTACCTCTGCATTTGATCCAAAAGTGATTCAAGTTAAATAGCGAATGTATTAGGGTGGTTGTCTAAGACCAGAACAGGTGCTTTGTGATACATTTTATAAAACCACCTGAGATTTTAACAAAGCAGAGGATGCTCTTACCGTCGAAGGACGTCAGATCGCTGACGACATTAAAGAAAAGTTTCTAAATAGAGCAGTCTACTCTGGGACAGGGCTTGACAGGCGCATAGGAAGTGACAGATAATTTCCTCTTCCTCTTCATCGCTGACCGACCGACACTACGTTTCTGATCCAGCTTAGGCCAGATCCGCCTAGATATAAGACGCGTCAAACTATTTTCCCCTATACGACTGGTCCTGCTGAAAGAGTCCATCTGAAGTAGATTTTTACATGTAGGGAGGGGCATACCCGGGTTTTGTTATTTATGCAGAATCCTAAGACTGACACTCTTTCTGGTGAGCTTGTCAGTCTTACAGTTTCTTCCCGGAATGCCTCCGAATATTGAACTGTTCCGAGGGATATAAATATTTGATGCAAATAGTCCACATAGAGCCTAAAGCCTCAGACAGACGTGCAGCAAAATTATAGAACACGGCTTTATATGTAAGAGGACACATGTGTTTGCTGCACTACCATGCGTTGCTGCAAGACCTCTCTATTTCTAATTTTGATGCAAACCCCCAGTAGTAGAACAGCAAAGTATTACAATTTAGTTCAATTTTGTGATATGACGTTTTATGTAACCATTTGAGGTCCACTGCCAAAAGGACGAAGGAAGAAGCGTCCGAAAACTAATGCGTTCAAAAGACAACAATTTGCTGCACGTCTGTCTCGCGTGCGTTGCTACATGCAGCACTGCAAGCAACTTTGTTGCACGTCTGTCTTAGGCTTAGCCTAAGCCATTCGTGTTGTGCGTTTCATATTTTTCGCAGAATGGAAGGGACCTACAGTTTAGAGCCATATCCGAAAGGCAAATTGAGAAGCTTCCTCTTGGCAGTTATTACTCTCGGACATTTGTCAGACATTCGCGAGAGGTGGAACCGTGAAAAACTTTTTGGTGTTCTCTGTTATTCGAACCTCGAACCTCACGCTAAGCGTTCCAACGTACTAACCACTTGAGCCACGGCGCCCATAATGCCTTAAAAGAAAGACAAAATTGAGTAGCTTTTCATGACTCTCGCAAAAGATGGGACCGTGAAAAACGGATTAATTTTTTCTGGGATTCAGAGTTCGAACTGTCCGAACTAACGCACTTTTGTCGTCCACTAACCACTAGACCACGGTGCATCTGTCTATTAATCTATCGAAATTTTTCAGAACAAGATCTACCGGCCTAAAATATTTCGTTGCCTAGCACCAACTGCTTTGGATTTAATGGCATCCGTCCTCTAATGAAGCTACGTTAAAACATCGTCAGTCTAGATGGAACTGCCTATTGCAAAGTGCAAAGTAGCGGAGTATAGAGCAACCACCACTCTCTTTATTTTAAGGCTTGTAAGCAGTCCTTGCAAATTACAGCTTCTTTTCCAAATTTTTTCATGATTTTAACTCAGTTTTAGAACTTTTTATGGACGTTCTTGCACTCTTTAAAAACTACATTTCCATACCTCTTTGTCTCCTCCCATCATCGTAAAATTTTATTTCAATTCCTCACCCTTGGTACTGCATAATTTGCACACACCACACATCCTTGCTCGGCTCCTGTTGCCGTCGAATTAAAATTTCCATTAAGAAAATCTAAATCAGCAATCTCAAAACACATGCTATCTGCAATTTCGAAAGCCATATCTCACCCAAATACTAAATTAGAAAAATATCTTCCACCTCTGGCACCTCAGCCCCTACAAACGAAACATAAAACTTCTGTCTGTCTAAGCATAAAGCACGCCAGTACCTAACGAGCAATTAATCTGGATTAACACTTTTGAGTGAACAGGCCATAAAATATAAATCAGTATCTGTAATTTGCCTCTTTTTCAGGTGCTCATAACGAAGCTAAGATCTGCAAATACGGTCGAGACACGGCAATACCGAAAGGCGGCAAAGGCTCTGCTCGTCCTAATTCCCCTGTTTGGCATAACGTATCTGGTTGTGCTTGCAGGACCCAATGAAGGTGGTGTTGTTAGCAATATTTTTGCTGTTATCCGTGCTGTACTCCTCAGTACACAGGTAAGTTATGAGCGTGCAATTCGTTTTAATTTCTGCCAAGCATAATGCATCATTAATATTAACTTGAACTTTGTTGTTGTATTCTTTCTTGTTTTACATGACTGGTATGGGATGGACATAAAATTATGAATATGACGCAGGGATTCTCGGTTTCGTTATTTTATTGTTTCTTAAATTCAGAAGTTCGGAATGCCTTGCGCCATTATATATCCAGGTGGCAGGACGAACGAAATATTCGATTAGGACAACTAAGGCAGAGTCGAAGGTAAGTTTTTAGCGAGTTTATCATGCACTTTATGTTCTTATTTTGTTCTAAGCTTTTGTGCATTTAAAGTGGCTTTAGTAGGACATCTCTAGGAGCATGATTTTCGTTTTTATTTTGAAGCGGTTTAACGAAGACCTCTTTTCTTTAATTCTACTACTGTTTCGGTAATTTAAATAAGCGAGTTACTATGACATCACTTGCTGTAGAATAAATTAGTATTGTACTAGATTTTTCAGTTCACTTTTCAAATGTCAGTCTCGCGTAACTTACAAAGTTGAAGGCGACTTCAACAAAACTTTTAAGCCGTTCGTAAACGTTCAATTCTTTCAGAGCTGAATACTGGAGATTCCTTCAAGTCAAGCTACGAAATCATTGTTTCTCGAAAGAAAAAAAATTTAGGGTTAGAAGGATGGGTTGACTTTAAAGCTAGGTGTACCCTCCTCCATCTTGGAAGGCGCCTTGAATAAAGGCTTTAAATAAAGTAATCAAGGGGGAGCCTGTTTTTTTCTTAGTGTCAGTAAGAGTGAGCTGATGCCAACATAGCTAATATATACATTCCAATCGAACGAACCAATTATCTTTCAGTGATGGGTATTGGGGCACTTATGTACTTCCATACAGAGCTCAGAATGATACCAACAGGAGAACACCGCATCAGAAGTGCATCTAAGCACATTGACATGCTATAATCCAATTGATTCTTATGGGTTCACCGACATTAAAATAAAGTATAAAATCTGAATAAACTAAAAGGATTCAAATATTGAAGCCTGGTGTCGTCCAGTAAATTCCGTAAGTGTGATTGTAGAAACATTAAAATGAGTTCTTACAGACGGACTCAAGAACTTTCTGGACTTGTTTATCGAGGAGCTAATAGACTAAGTTAAGCTCCAAGACAGATTGAAGGTACAATCTAGATTGTAAGCAAAGTATCCTGTTGGTGTAATAAAGTTAAGGTAACCTTTCTCTGCCCTAATGAAGCTCACCTTCAATTTCTAGTTTTCAACAATTTTAATTGAATTCCAGGTCTGAGATATCTTAATTCAGAACTGAAAGAAATTTGAGCTTTCTTATTTTAAGTATTACTCCCGAATGTTTACTACACTTGACCTTAGAGCTGTGGCCTTAAAAACGTGTTTTCGGTTGTAATCTGTTGTATTTGACTTTCAACGTTTCAGCTCATTAGTCCATGGTACCAAACACTGTGCCACGAAGTCCCCAATCAAATGCATGAAAAAGAATTGGAGAGATGATTCCTGCAATCCATTTCCAATTTACTAATGGTTTTCTGGAAACACTATCGAAAAATTAAACTTATCAACCGGCTCACGTGTAGGTAGGTAGGTAGGTAGGTAGATGGGTGCCTTGTGACATAAAGTCACTGCTCACTTAGACCAGGTCGGTCCATTGTGCCCAATCATTTAACAATGGAAAAATTGTGGATCCGCTGTTAGAACCACCCAGATAATGATATGAATCTTAGGAGGTCCTCCAATTCCGAAAAGAAGTAACTTCCGAGAGTCCTCATTCTTATGACGTATAGGGCAGGACAATCACACAGCAGATGACGAACAGATTCAATTTCTTCTTCGTCCCTGCAACTTCTGCAAAGTCATGTCGCCCACCGAGTCGTTCTGCGTGAACGCCGATAGCACAGTGTCCAGTATTTATGCCAGAAACAACACGCGCGTTATAACGACTAAGTTTTACCAGAGAGGTTGATCTCTTCTTGCTGAAGGCCGGCCATAGCGCCCTGGCCGTTGCGCATGTTTCCAGATGAACCCAACGTCTGTTTGGTCGACCGTTGGCTTCATCTTCTATCTTTTTCCGTAAGGAACTGATTGGGGTTACTACAAAGGGAGGGCCAGCGATAAGTGCAGCGCCGATCCTTTCCTAGCAAGCTCATCAGCCTTTTCATTTCCGTCGATATCCATATGCCCTGGTACCCAGCAGAGGGTCACCACATTGGTTCTAGATATCTCGTTTAGGAGTGACTTGCAGATTCTCACAAGCCTCGACCTGATTACCGCGGAGTCCAGAGCCTTAATGGCTGCCTGGCTGTCCATATAGAAAGTGATCGTTTTGCCAACGATAGTACTCTCGCGAATAATTTCAGCAGCTTGTATGATGGCTGTGACTTCGGCCTGAAAGACGCTGCAGTTGCCGTGAAATCTAAAGGAGTGGTTTATTCCTAGGGCTTTACAATAAACTCCGGCTCCCGTGCCAATGTCCATCTTAGAACCATCGGTATAGAATGCCAGCTCCTTTTCCATGCTCCTACGGTTCTTCCAGTACGCCCTGTCAGGAATTCTTGTAGCGAAGCTCCTTTCAAAAGCTAATATGTATTTCTGTGCATGCACGTTTGTGTTACAGAATGAGTGCACCTTCCATGCTATCACACAAGATTATAGCGCTCCATCTAATTATAATTTTTCACTACTCAAGATCAAGATGTCAGTCTGTTCTGGGTGTTATGCAGTGCCTTCCCTCGATACTTAATCAGCTGGCAAGCCACTGTGATCTAAAAACGAGCAAAGCTTTTTGCTTAGTACTCGTACCAAGTTACGATTTAATTTCTATGTCAAAAGACGGCCTTTTTACTGCCTGACTATTAATAAAAAAGTCGGTATTATCATCGCGTGGTATTGCCCTCATTTCAATTTTCTGAACTGCTATTGTCACTGCCATAACATCTAATTAGAAAGCACTGCTGTTGCCTTGAAGTTCGATTGATTTAGATAAGCCAAACACTTCGACAAATATCCCTGCACTCATCCTGGCATCCATCTTGGACCCATATATGTAAACGAAGTAACAGTTTAGCTTTCAACGCTTTACTACGAAAAGCTATGGAGAACGGTCTATGGAAGTTTAAGTAGGATATCGTCGAGTTCATGCTTACAATGGCACCATTGTACCTACTCCGAATCCTCTGCTACTCGGTGTTGTACCTTCGGAGTTCAACTTTTGCTGGTAAATACATATGTTGCACATCTAGAGGTATCAGACTAAAAATAGTCTCAAAGCATGTTATAGATGTGGTTCCTATTTATGTATCATACCTACAAGACTACAAGACTAAACTGTAATAAATTAGCGACTAACAACCCGCGTTTTACCAAATAGCATAATCCAAGTTGAGATACCTATGATAGCTTTTGCACTAAGTCTCTTATCAGCCGCGGGTATTTGGGGTTATCCGAAATTATAAGGCGGACCCCTCAATCGATGCAATTCGGAATTGCTTACATACAGTACTAACTCCTTTTTCAGTGCATTAAACGAAGTCTCACAGCATCTGCTGAATTTGCTGACTGCCTTTAGGGCACCTTCAAGTTAGTCGCCGATAGTTGGAAGGTATTTTTGTGTTGCTAGCAGCCCTACATCGTCTTTGCATGTCGATGTCTATTTGGAATCCATTGGTGTGGCAAGCCAGAACTTCTGTTCTTGTTTCAGTATTATAAAAACCGAGCAATGGAATTTTATTGCCCTCATATCAGCCTTTGCAGACTGATTGGAATGAGGGCAAGATCCAAAATAGAATTCAAGATTGGCGAACCGCTCATCGTTGCCTATCCTTGCAGATGGAAAAGTGTGTACCTTTCAAAATTTTTATTTAATGCCAACGATTGTTTTATGTGGGAGACAGACTGCTGGTATTGATACCATGGTATGAATACCATCGTATAATGAATACTATAATCCCTGACAGACTGCACTTCGTAGTATACGTTGACCTTTGCGTTATGTGGTATACTTTGACATTTGTGTTGCGCCTCCTCCAGCTCCGTACACATTTTTTGCAACACTTGAACCTCGTAGCTCGCCGATATAATTCCTCTAAACTTCTCTTACTTCATTGCTTCCAATGAAGATAAAATTGTCCTCCTTAATCCATTTTCAAAACATTTTTCGCTGTGATTGCTTGCTTTCGAATTGTCAAAGAAGCTATGAAGAACCACCAACAGAAAGAAAGTGGCGCTGCAAGCAGCAAGATGGTGGTATACCACCAAAAATTTGCGAATCTCAATACTAGGTTCTACTCATGGTATATTACGTTTTAACGTGGTATTGCAGTGACAGACATGTGGTATAGAACGTAGTATTGCTATACCATGGTATCAATACCAGTAGTCTGTCTCCCACGTTAGTAGAAAACGTCAACGGTACCTTAAACAGGACTTGAACCTTAGATGAAAGTCATCAGTTTTAGACTATGGTATCACTTTTGACATAATTTTTTCACTGTGAATAGAATCCTCTTTTTAGGATCCCCGCATTTGTGTTCTTTGAAGTGAAACTATTGATGGCCACCTCCTTAGTAGGGGCTTCAATTTATCCTTAAATGGGGCAAGAAACACTGCAGTGTTTGAATTAGAATATGATGCATGATTTCTGATTCAAAAACCAAAAAAATTTCTAAACAGGAAGTCTGTTGTCGTTTGTACTTGATATCGTAAGCGCGGAAACATTGCCTGGATTATTCGTCCATACTCTTTTGGAAGTCAAACAAGGCCACGCTTCTTGCGTTGATATCCACAAAGGATGACCTGCATTAGGATCACAACCCAAGTAACTCCCTCCTATAGAGGTAAATGTATAAAAGACTGACCTGAGGGAGTTACCATATATGAAGCTCTAGAAACACTTTTGTTATTTCTTCTTTTTTGTCGACCAACTTCTATGAGACTTTCGTTCGGGGTTTGACACTACATTAACCTCCAAATGCGATTTCTTTTTTTTCTTTGTTCGGTTGTTTGTTCTCGAATGTTTTATTCTACGAAAGATACAGATTGCAGTCTAGTATAAGTCTCTTTTTCTTTGAATGAGTATGCAGTTCTATCATGCCTTGACCTCTGCAGTGGGTAGACATAACATGGCCACCACATAGAGTAGATGTCCAGTCCACATTATTAAATTGCAAATTTATTTTTTTTTCGCATCGCTAACTTAGTGTTCATGCTTCTTTTTTTTGTACCATAATGCTTTATCACTTAAAAAATGTTATAAAGTCATTTTCCATGTTTATGTGAGAAATATTTAAAATTCAGATTAACAGCTTCAATCAAATAAAAAACAAAATCAAAAATCAATCTTTGTAGGTTAAAAATCTAATGAGGAAATCCACTAAAATCGTACGTAAGGAACTCACTCTTTCTGCTTACAGTTTGCCATAAAAATATATACAATACGGCATTGAGTGTTAAATAAATAAAATATCAGCATATTTAGCTTTTGTTTGTATATAAATTGTATGTACGCACATAATGGCCAATCTTTAGTTTATGTATTATTTTTTTTTAAGTTTGTAAGCTAAATTTTCTAGCAGTTCTTGTCCTTTGAAGCATATGCGTGGGTGGATTGAAAAGTTCTCCAGTTGGTACTTGGACTTCCAGAAGCATTCAGACCCTATACGGCACATTATACTACCAGGCAGGAACTCCTTTATTGGTGTAGTAGCTGGAGGAACTCAGATTCTATTCGTTTCTCTATTGTGTTTCGTACTTATGATTGCATACCTTTACCTACTATTCCGTGGCTACCACAAGCCAATGAAGCAGTCGAATGACGATGTCCGGGGGTTCTTGAAGCTGTTTCAATCCGACCCAATAAATTTCGTGCCCAGATTATTGACAAAAAATGTGTCATCGGTTCACCACTATAGCTTTCGAGACAGCAATCAATAGAATGGAAAACATGTGAAGCTGCGAAGGAAGCTAATGTTCAATTATCGTCCCATAAGGTAATGGTATCGTAACTCAGATGGAATCACCATGCTTCATCACCTTTCCAGCCATCGATCAATAAACTCTGATTACTCCTTCAGTCCTTTTATGGATTCTTGCATTCTTTACAATGTTTCGAAATCTGAAACAGATTACCACAGGGTTGCATTTTATCACCGCTACTATTCCTACTATTTATTCCTACTATTCCCTTAGCAATATAGAAAGGAATCAATTGAACTGAATGGACATTGACATCGTTTCTAGATTACGCTAACCCTTCAGCTTTCACATAGAGTTATGCATGCCAAGGTATATAAAATGGTCAACAATCTAAGTGGCCGATACAGTAGACCAAAGCCCCTAACCTCTCAAACTCGTTCACACAACATTGCTGCACAGGCTACCGAGCAATTTGATAGTATTCTTTTTCTAGGAAGCATAGTCTCTACTGATGGTGGGATCAGACTTGATGTTGGCAGCAGAATCGGAAAGAAAAACGCTGCGTTCGTTATGCTGCCCAAGGTCTGAAAAAGCAACGCATGCAGCACTAAGACCAAGCTGCGATCATTTCGCTTTAATATTGAGTTGAGTCAGATCTACTATATGGGTGTATAGTTAGTACTTGGAAAGTGCCCGTATATAGATATCATCGCATCGTATTTTAAACGAACAGATCTATACAAAAACAGTTCAGAAGGTAATAGACATCACTATATCGCGAAGGAAGTGTAAGTGGATCGATCGGACTTTATGGCGTGTAGACAACTCCATTGCAAAGTACGCCATGCAACGAAATACGGCCCCCAAGTCCGTCAGAAGAGCGGGTGGCCCTAAGCCAATTTGTAGCGCAGGATAGTTGAGAATGAATCAAGGTCACTTGGGTGGAGTTTTAGAGAGCTGACAAGCATTGTAAAACTCCGAACAAGATAGCGCGTAGGCTTAGTTTACGCCCTGTGTCCCAGAAGGGGTAACCGGAAGTAGTTAGAAAAATGTGCACTAAAAAACGTTGCGTGAAGCCGTGGCTGAAATTCTTAGCCGCGGGTTTGAATTACTACTGCAACCTTCCTATTCTATTCACCTGATCTGGCACCATGTGACTTTTATCTTTTCCCTAACCTAAAAATCAAAATATTTGGGATGGCAGATCGCAGCTGTCTTACATTTATATTCTGAAAGTATATTCATCCAAATGAACAACATTTCCTGAGACCAGATTCAAATGCAATGCATGTACTTTTTGGTTCAGTTTCTTTGGTAGAAATTTCTAATTAATCTCTCCCTCACCTCTGTGACTGAACTTAATTGCATCACTTCATAGAAACTCTTGTGGTCACTGTCTCACCTGATATCCTGCTGGTGCAGGATTCTCCATCAATTCATCATGCTTCTACACCAGTAATTGCCTACAACTATGGTTAGACGTATGTGAGTGACTTTGTGGTTGCAATTCCTTTGTGTGCGAATGATGATGAATTATTCAGGATACAACTATGTACAAATCTTTGGGGTTAAACATGATAAAAATTTCCAATTTTTACTCAGACATGCATATATTCATGCATAGCCGATGAGGAGGTGCGATATAGATTTATGCGTTGTTCAGTTGGTGGTTGCCGAATTTTATGAATTCGGCTTGTAGCCATAAAGGTTGGATTTATTATTAATTAAAATTTGCATACAATCACTGGCAAATTATTTCTGCTATAAATGGGAAACGATGCAAAAGGTAAAATAAAAAAATTATTTTGTTTCAGATCGGATACACAGCTTCTGATTTAGAATTCACAATTAAAAGTACCTTGCACGCAATGAGGCTTTTGAATGTTGATACTATCTGCACTCAGACTCATTGTTTTCATGTATTTTTTTTTAAATTTCGAAGCAGACCAGCAGACCAGTATTGAGGAGTTTCGGCGGTCAGCACTCACCACTTCTACTCTAAGGTTATGTCACCTGACAATTACAGAGAACATTTTCGGCTGCATCACAGTCTTTTTCACACGCAACACCGTTGCATTGCTTAAAGCCAACACATTGAGGTACTTGGCAAACGCTAATTGGTCTGTGAAGAAAATTTGATTTAAAGTCCTGAAAGATTGGAAATATCCTGTATTTGTAGACTGTAGACAACCAAAATCCCTCATTTCGTGTTTGATTGAAGCCACTGGACAGAAAGGTCATACTCATCTGTAGGATACCTGCACACGAAGTGTATTGAATTTTGAACAAAAAAGAGAAAAAAACTTTTAGATTGGAGAAAAAGCAACCCCACAAACTATCAGTCTTCCAAAATGAATTGAAAAAAAAATAACATTTTCATTGCTGCCATTTTATCTTCCGTAGGAGGAAAGAGGATTTTAGCCGACTAAAAAACCTTGGGCGCCGTGGCTCGAGTGGTTTATGGGTTCAGTCGGTGAGCGGGAGGTTCGACGTTCGAATCCCAGAAACACCAAAAAGCTTTTCACGGTGCAACCTCTCGCGAATGTCCGACAAACGTTTGAGAGCAATAACTGTCAAGAGAAGGTTTTTTAAATTCCCTTTCGGATATGGCTCTCAACTGTAGGTTTCTTCCATTCATGTGAAAAATGGCCACGAGAAGGTAGGCCCTGGACCACATATGGTTCGTTGCACCAAGTATTTGTATTGTTTTTGTTTTTTTGTATTTGTAAAAAATCCTTCTTATTCGACCTTTGCGTAATGTGTAATCACCGCGGATGCTCTTCTATGTGCAAGTCTCCATAAACATCTTGGCGACGGAGCTCAAGAATGCTCTTAGCCACGGAGCTTACTGCATCCTACCAGTTGTTGTACTACGTGGACACTTAAAGCAAACTTTTTTCGCTCTCTTTGACACTTTTGTTTGCTACTTTGTAATATATGTATGTAGGTCCTATTATCCTGAGTAAATCTCTGAAGATATTCGCGGAAGAAATTTTGCTCGTCTGTTCTGGCTTTGATAACGAAACTGCAGATGTCTGATAAAGGACTGCGAGATAACAAAGACCGACAAATCCTCGGTGGTTAAGTGACCGCTCATGCTGGAATTTAGTTCCTTGGTGTTGAGTTAAGAGTACAGAGAAATAGGTTCTGAATTTTGTCTTAATTTGGCGGTAATTATAAGCCTTTAAGTTACCACTAATTTCTTGGATTTAAATTCATTGCATTGCATCACATAATGCAAAAGCATTTATAGTTCCTGCTCTAAATTTCATGTACGAAGTGCTAATGCTTTATATTTCTTGTAACTGGTGCAATTCATAATTGATCCTTCCATCAAATCTTCTTCTGAATTGTGAGTATAGCGTTTGTGCAGGTACGAAATATTGTCTTTTCGCAAACGTACTTAAGTTTGGCGGTTGGTCTTCGGTTAGAAGCTATATGTCTGGCCCTATCGAAAACTTAAAAGAAACTTCGACGTAACTTTCTTACGTATCTATCCAGATAGATATAGAAAAGCTGGATCAGAAACGTAATGCCAGGTTAACTATGCTAAAGCGATCACAGATCACTCACTTTATCAATTTCTTCACTATCGGATAGGCCAACAAGCTAAGAGGTTTGGCCCTTTTTTCAAATGACTTCTGTAACAACTGCAGGCTCAAAGAAGAGAATGAAACCATTCTACACCTTCTGTTTCACACCCAGCAACCATAGTCCCAAAGAAGACTGCTCCATTAAGATGATCTTTCCTTCAATGAACACAGAGCATTGGCGTTCTTAGATGTTTTGAGTATCCTCTGGTTTGTTAAAGATTCTGTTGATTTTTTGCTTGCATTACAAATGAATTTTCTGGTCTAATTGTGCCTGTATCTTGGAGCAAGCAGTTACAGTCCCTAAATCGTAAAATCCCCTACACTTTTCTAACCATCTATCGGCCTTAAATGTTGTACACTGAGCAGAACTTTAACCAACTATCCCTTTCCAACTGAACTCTAGAGCTATCGCCATCGAAATAAATCCATAAATTGTATTAAAATTATATAAAAAAAAAAAAACCTCTAAAGAACTTTATTGCTCCTCAAAATATTTTTTTCAAGACATCACAAGTAATTGACTCATTTAAGTCTCAATTCAAATCAAAATATTATGCATACGCCAAAGGGACTTACTGCTATGAAAAGGACTTTCAAAATGATACCCATAAGTACTATAAATGTTTGCATCTAAATATAATATCAATGCAAACAGAATTGAAGTCCTTTAGACTTGCCATCATTCAAAAACACTACAAAACCCATTCAAAGTGGGTGAAAATCACCATATCCTCTCACTTTTCAATTCGAAGAAAATTCATATTTTTCCATCCAACTTTGAATAGCATTTTTCTATAAATAAAAACCGTTGTATTTTTGCTGAAATCGAAGGGTCATGAATAACAAAGTGGCAGTCAATGAATATTAAGGAACCCGAAATGGACGAGAGATATTTTCGAATATATGTATCTCCTATATTACCCTAGTGTTCGTCCAAATCACTTTAGCTTCATATCGTCTATAGATAGATAGTACGGATATATGTATGTTTATGTGCTTCCAATATTTAGCAACACAAAAAGAAATCAAAGGGGGGCGTCCTTTGAATTATCCAATCTTAATCAATGTTTCTAAGCATTTTTTTCTTTCTTTTTTTCATTACGAAAACGGATATAGTTTTACGACAACGACTATAAACCATAAAACCGATATAAGAGAGGCTGTTATAACGAAAGCGTTATCTATAAAAAATCTTTCGATAACAGAAGCAATTTATTGCGACTTAATAAAAAGGAAATCACTTGTAAGTGCGCGCGTGAAAATCATTCTTTTTTCGCAGATTAGTTTCCTTTTTGCATATTTATCCCAAGGCTTGCACAATGTTATTATTCGTTCAGTTTTTTTTTTTTTTATTATTATTATTATTGTCGTTTTCCAATACAGAGATAAGGAGCGTTAAATTTAATTGAAATATAAAAAAAAAAAAAAAACAAAACAAATCCTTTGCAGATTTACAACGAAAAGTAATAGTCATTCGAAGGACTATTCTCCAAGAACTAGAACTGAAAGCATTAGTATTAGGTAAGTTGTTTTACTTGGAATCGATGTTTTTTTCTGTGATGCACAATTTCGGCACAAAAATTCGATTTGAAAATGCACTTTCAAAATTCAGTTCAATTGGGAAAATTTGATGTTTTTTTTTTTTTGTTAATAATTGTTGTTATTTGCACGAAAGAATTTTTATAAATGTTTCATGTTTTCTATTCAGAATTTTTTGTTATTTTATTCTGAATGTTTGGAGATTTGTTCCATGTCAATTCGTCGAGTAAAATTTGTATCTATTCTCAAACAAAACTTCACGTTTGCAAGCCGGTGTAAAGTATCTTACGAAAATGATTAGATGCTTGCATGATAGAGCGTAGCAAATTTTAGGCTTTCGACTTTTGCTGACTCTGCAAAAAGGGTACTGGGATAAAAAATGGTACAGAGTCACGTTTTTTCATTGTATGACTAGCTTCGATCAAAGGTTTCGAGAGCAGAGTGACTGTCTAAAAATATGAAAATTAGTTTGCTAAAATTGCTGTTTTAGAATCTCTGAAACGGTATTTTCGAAGCTGCCGCGGACGATAATTGTTTTGATATTCCCATGGACAGTAACTTTAATGTCCTGACTGTTTAAATACTAAACTCTTAATGAGATAATTGGCCAATCAAAGGGTGAGAATATGGACCTCTGGAGGTAGCCTCATCATCGATCAGAAAGCCAGTCCTGAAGGCACTGGTCTCACCATTCTAAAGCAACCTCTGTAAATAAATGTAATTTCGTGACGAAAGAGTACCGTCCACCTTAGCAGTTGTTCGCGCTCTTCTTGGAAAACATCCGACGAAAGTTTTCTCGCGACCGATGACAATTTTTGAACACTTCTTTTGATCGGCCTCGATTGTATTTCTCAAGCATTTTCTTGCCTCAGTCAACTTGCGTTTTCTTTCAACTCAAATCTCTCTGACATCTGGATGATAACAACTTGCTTTAACGTTGGTTACGAATGTGTCCAAGGATAACTCCATATCCCTGCAGGTGCATCAACCATCCTCTACAAGTATGTTCCCAACGATTTCGTTGATTTCTTTTACAACGACTGTGGCAGGAAGTAGCTCTCGTGGCTCATCCTTGTGCGAAGTACAACCATATTAACAAGACACCTTATTTTTATCTGCCAAAAGTGCTATAACATAAAAAAAAAAGACAAAAAAGAATCAGAAAACAATAGCTTGGTCATTAAGAGGGTATACCTTGCTGGAAGACGTGTTGAGATTCTCTCGCAGGACCTAAAAAGCATTTTGCTATACATGCATATCAGCCATTCTTTTTTTCGCTTAGGACATGAAACAGGCTAAATACGTGGACTGAAAACTTTTGTCTTCGAACGGATTTCAGTATCTAGTAAGAATGTGCAGTCAACACATGGCAATCGGCTAGTTTCTACAGGTTGTGTCACATTGGCGCATGGCAAAATATTTACGAGGTTCAAACTTCTTTTGTCGAATAATTTTTTTTTTTTAAATTCTAATGAAGCTTAACTTCTATAGTACATTACAAGCACCTTATATTGGACCGCAATATTAACCGTCTTTAGGGCTATTGCTTAAATTACATTTTGCGGGACATACACCATCATTGCTTGGCTCATCCGACGTAACCGGCTTACCTTGGTCATGCTTAAAACTACATAGATGGAAAATAATTTAAAAAGTGTGACTTTTAGGAAACTTGCTCGGAAAAAAAATTTAAAAAGTTAACCATTAACTGTGGGGTGGTTTTATACTTTTCCCTCTCGAACGTCTCATTCTTCTGTAAAATCGCTAAGGACAGAAATATTTATCAGGATTTTAATTTTCTAATAAACTTCAGAGGAAACTAATATGAATGGGAGGACTTAGGAAGGCAGGTAGAAGTGGATGTATCAGCGCAAAAAGCGCTGTTTAAGTACCACAACTCAAGTGACTTGTCAGATGTAAAAGCAGACGTAAACTAATAGGGACATCTGCCTAGACACCCCCTGCCATCCACAATCAGCGTTTAATAGATAGTGCGCAAAGATTCTACCCCTGAGGACCCCTAATGGGACGTTTACCAAGGAAACCGTCAAGGGCAGATGCCCGCCTCGCTAGTTCATCAGCTCTCTCATTTCCCTCGATGTTGCTATGACCCGGCACCCAAAGGAAACTGATCCTGAACCGATGACCTAGCGAGGCGAGTTCCTCCTTGCACTGTTCTACTAGCTTCGAGGATATAGTGCCAGATACAATAGCCATGATAGCGGCCTGGCTGTCGATGAGGATGGTTATGGTGTTTAGAGTTGTAGAGGGGCGAGGGACCTTTCTAAATTTAAATTTGCATCGACTAGGACGTTAAACCGTTTAACTTACTGACACAGCTCTAAAGAAAGTCGCACAAGCCAGGATTTGCACTTTTTTGTATTTTTCTCGTTACATTCAGTCTGACTCTCTTAACCCCAGTTGTAGGCGAGAATTTTACCACTTTTTACCTTTAACTGGTGTCATTTAAACCAAGGGGACCTCACTTCTTCTGAAAGAGAAGACTTTTTGTAGAATATTTTCACACTGTTCTACAGACACCATTTCTTGATTTTGTTTTTGAAATGAATAAGGGACCATATCTCTGCATTTACACAACACAACTCACCAGCGATATTTACCGAACATAGTGCATCCAAAACGTGATCCTTTTGATTACCACCGGAGTGTTCAATAAGCTTTAAGCTTATGCATCCATTTCGTTTGGTACGCCAACAGCTTGGGGTGTTCATAGTTACTTGACAATATGCAGACAGTTGGAGGATTAATTGTATCCACTTAGTTATGACAAATGTGCAATAATTTGTCGCCGCATATAGGTAGATTTCGATGACCTGGAGCTTGCCATGCTGCTAATTCACCCATAAATTGCTGCCTAAGGCTATTGTTTTAAGATAATGCATGGATTAACCGAGTTATAATCATAGATATCTTATTTACTTAAACCTTACATTAATCAAATTCATAATTCTCTCTGAGCCACCGCAGCAGAGACTCTTAAATTCAATTATGCAAATGTCGTATCCTTTGAAGCATGCAAACACTACATCGATTCTGTTAAGCCTTTTGAATTTTCCACGGTTGGATTAATTAAATTTCAATCAGTAGCCTCTGTTGTAAATATATATTCCACTTGTGGCTTGTTGAAAATAAAAATAAAAAAATGTTACGTATACGCCCTAGTAACTGAAACAATTCGTTCACCGCTGTTTGAATGCAATAGTTGTCGTTGTTTTTTTTTTAATTTTAATTACACAATTTATTCATTTATGTTTTTTTTTACCACTCAGACCACTCACATCGTATTATGGCAAAGGAAAAAGAGAATCATGCGTCTCATCGGCAACGACAACAACACTATTGGGTCAACATCCTCCAATGTCCCTACAACGAGGCTCCAATGGGGCTCTACATATGCTTCCAACGCCCCGAGCAATTAGTCCACTAATGAAGGTATGTATGTGAATGTCACATGTGGTATCCAATGGATATTCCGCTGGATTTTTTTTTTCCTATTCAATCACAAAAGAAAGAAGCTTTTTGTCCATTGTCCCTTAACCCTATTAATGATACAACGCTTTTTTTCTTCCATGCATTCGTGTGGGATAACAGCAAGGACTGGATGAAAATGCTGTGTAACAAAATTCACAAAGGATTTCTCGGAATAATTTTATCTGTAATTATTGACTGTAAATGTTCGTACGTAAGAATTAAAAAATTAAAAAAAAAAATTAAATAAGAAAATCATTGTAAAATAAAAGACAAAAAAAAAATTGAAATAAAGATTTAATCTGAAATAAAAGCAAGTGAATTTCAATTTGTCGGGAATGAGTAAGCTCCGATACCAGAAGGCTGTAGCCTTCGACGAACGATTTAAAAGTTATTTCGCTGAAAATATGTTTTTTTTTTTTGTTTAAGTAGCGCTTCATGTCATTTACATTTTACGAGGATGGAAATGAAATAAATTATGCACTTGAGAGTGAAATTTCGTTTAATGATATTTATGACATGGAATTCAATTTTAAAGCCAATTTTTTGAGGTTCACTTTAAAAAGAGGAATAAAAATAAAAGGACAGCTTGATGGGTTGATGGGTTTTCACTTGAACTCATGAGTCATGAGCAGCATAAAATGTCTGTTCTTCCGAGAAGACCGACACCAGCTTTGTGGATTATAGAACAGTATTGCATTTATCACAGCCATTGACCCAATTATCGTCCGGGAAGTAATGGTGTATAGGCCGAATCAATCTCCCAATCTCCGCTAGAGACCAGACCAGGGATGTGGCTTTACTTTGGCAGCAGGAAAGTTTCTATCATAACTATTCGATTCATACCAAAATGCACATTATCATAAATTTTATCCTAACGAAGTGGATGCTGGTCCTTACAATTTGCTACAATCCTATCGTTATCCAGGTAGCCTAATGGAGTGCGGAAACTGGAGAGGTATCTGTGTGCAGCCTGCTGTAAGTAAGATAATAGCTAAAATCATCCTGGAGCGAATCAAACAACATCTCGAAGAAACACTCGATGCTGAACAAGCAGGTTTCCGCTCTGGATCCTCCTGTGTCGACCACATCAACACCCTGCGGATTATCATCGAACAGTGCGTTGAATATCGATTGCCACTTCTCCTGCTGTTCATCGATTTTGAGAAGGCGTTCGATAGTGTTAATAGGGAGTTTATCTGGCGTGCCTTACGCAGGAGAGGTATTCCTGATAAACTAATTGCTATTGTCAAGGCTACATATGAAGGGTCCAAATGACACGTTCTGCACAGAGGAAGGGTGTCTGAGGAATTTGAGATCCGAAGTGGGGTAAGACAAGGCTGCATTCTTTCACCAATACTATTCCTATTTGGTGATTAGCGATGTGCTTCATGCAGCTTTGTCGACGGGAAACGGAGGAATTCGATGGACTCTTACATCCCAACTTAAACACCTTGACTACGCTGACGACGTATGCTTACTCTCTCATAGAATTATGGACCTCCACCAAATGACAGCAGATGTGGAGAGGGAAGCTAGCGTCGTCGGGCTGAAAATTAATACCGCTAATACTAAAATTATCAGTCTTGGAACGAACTCATCGGCTCAAATATGCATTGCTGGACAACCGGTAGAGAGAGTAGAGGACTTCCAGTATCTTGGGAGTATTGTCTCGACCGATGGTGGAACCGAACTGGATATAATCAACAGAATCGCCAAAGCAAAGTCCGCGTTCGGGATGTTGTCCAAAATATGGCGAAGCAATGCAATCAGTTTGAACACCAAGCTAAGACTGTTCCGCTCCAACGTTGAATCTGTGCTGTTATATGGATGCAGCATGTGGAGAGTGACCACTGCTATCAACAGAAAGCTGCAAACGTTCGTTAATAGGTGCCTGCGCAACATCTTAAGAATTTTCTGGCCCAATCGTATCTCTAACGAGCACCTTTACGAGAGAACGGGTCAGGAACCAATAGGCACAACCATCCAACGACGGAAGTGGCAGTGGATTGGTTACGCTCCGAAAGGGTGACAGCGAGTCATGCTATGCAATAGAACCCCTTCACTCAGGATGGCAGAAGACCTGGTGGTCCAAGGAGAACATGGCGCAAAACAGTCGAGAAGGAAGCACGGCAGTTGGGGAAAAGTTGGGGAGAGCTGAGACACATTGCCAGAAACCGTACACGATGGCCCGTAGGCGTAGTAGAGGCCCTAGGACCCACAAGGGGATACAGGACATAAGTAAGTATCTTTCCCAAAACTCCCTACAGAGGCGAACTATTAGTATTGGAGCAACATCCAAGTTACCCTCAGATGAACCCGACAGCATTAAGTTCTGGTTAGATATGTATCTGCTAGCAATGAATTCCATAGTTTACTTATTCTATAAGAATTTTGACAGAGAAATGTTTCACGTTTGTCGTAAAGGTAATGGGTCCTAGCAGCTAGTCTCATGGGACGACGAAAGGGCTCATTTCTAGACATCATTCTATTCTTCCAAGCTCCAAACGTAAAAACAAAAGCTAAGCTCTGGACTTACTCTAAATTGGTCGCATCTACCGATGATGTAGTGAATTTGCATTACCGGACGTGACGTTTAGGCTAAATAATAGCATTCAGCTGTCATAGACAAAACTAAAAATCTTTTCGGGACGTAGCCTATGGATATGGACAAGAAACAGAGTGGGTAACAAATAGAACCCTTACTTACTCAGAAAGATACTCCATCCATCGATCACAATTTGCATTGTTCTGTTTTCACGAAATTGTCCATCTAATCGCCAACTATTCTGATAGTCATAGGAAGGTGGCTTGCACAGTAGTTATCTATGCTACAAGAAAATGCATTTGCCTGGCTTTTTCTCTTGCGACTAGTATCTCTTCAATTTTCCTTAGAAAATTCAATTCAGGATAGATTAGGCTGAAGAATATCCAGAAAGATGTGCTGAAAGGGGTACCACGCTTGACTCGCATATTCAAGGAAAGGGCGGACAAAGGTAATGTAGAGGGATCTAGTCACATAAGGGTCGGAGAATTCCTTGGACCACCGTTTGATAAAGCCAAGTGAGGAGTTAGCTTTAAAAATTATCTCATCAATATGGGAACGGAAATTTAATTCCCTATCGCACAATATTCCAAGGTCACGTAGAGATTGAACGATGGATATAGGCTGACCAAGAAGAAATTAAAGGCGGACAGGGGACACGTGGTGTTTCCGTGATAAAGTAATAGATTGGCATTTGGTGATATTGAGCTCTAAGCAAATTTTTAGAGCACCAGTTCCAGAAACTGTCCAGGTCTTGTTGGAGGAGACAGTAGTCCTGTGGGGAGGAGATGGCTTTAAAAATTTGGTATCATCCGCATAGAGAGAAAGGGAGGAGTGTTTTATGATCCTATCAACGTCGTTAATAGTTAGAATGAAGAAGAGAGGACCAAGATGGCTGCCTTGTGGAACACCAGAAGGGACCAAGAAAGGGGCTGATAGGACAGATCTAAAGCGAACACAATAAAAACGATTTTCAAGGTAGGATGATATCCACTTTAACAATATGAGTTCGAAACCGAGGGCAGACAATTTGAAATGAATTAGGTTATGAGATATCATATCAAAAGTTTTGCTAAAATCAGTTGCAATAACGTCGACTTCTTTGCCATTCTCTAAGGCTGTGAGGGCAAAAGACACGAATTCGACGAGATTTTTCGTAGTTGATCTACCTTTCAGAAAACCATGTGGATTAGGGGAAATGAGAGATTTGCACTGAAAGCTTAAGGCTTCGTACAAAATTCTTTCAAAGAGTTTAGGTATATGAGAAAGTTTAGCAATGGGGCGATAATTTGTTACTTCGCTCTTCGGTCTTCCAGATCTGCGGAAATTCTCCTTGTGAAAGAGATAGGCGAAAGAGGTGAGAGAGAGGGAGGGAGAGATTGGATGAACCATCTGGGGCCAGGCAAGAATTCATCATTAAGACTTAGCAATTTGTTTTCGATAAGAGCAACGATTTACTAAGTAAACGCCCAAAATTGCCAGAATAACAGCGATCACCACGGGACACTGGGCTATTGAAGTTCCCGCGCCCAGACTAGGTATTCCATACATACATATGTGTATGCAACTATCCGGCACTAGGTATGGCCAGACAATGAACTCTAGGAAAACCATTTTTAAACTCACTTGAGAAGCCGCATGTTGGATGTAAGAACTCTTCACCAACACACATCAATATCCAGGTTAAAGCAGCACCTTGGTGCTAATTAGGTTCCTCGGTTTAGGAAAGCACCAAACCCATCATAATTTTTCAAAAAGTAAGAACAACCGTTTTTGACTGTTTGGTTCGACTTGGATGCCATCACCGACATAGACAGAAAAAGACGAACTCAAAATAAAAAGCATATTTCCAAAAGATGGCGTCCAAACACACACAGCTCATGACATAAACAGTATCTGAAGTGCATTTTCCCAGGAAGTCTAATCTCACGTTCGGTCGGTGTATTGTGGCCTACGCAATCGAGTGAGGACACTTGATGTCTTTTGTGTGATTTAAAAAAGGGTAAAATTTATGCTAACAATTCTTTGGCTCTCATGTATCCCAAGGAGTATGCAGCTTCGACGCTCGATATGTTGGAAAAAATGTGTGCACAAGGACATAAAAGGAACAATTCCACCCAATTGTGAACCAGCTATACACCAATAGACACAACAAAATGTTTAACTTATGATGTTATAGATCTCCAAGGAAACAAATAGAAAAACAGTTTTTTTTTGACTTAGTTAAAAGTTGTTAGCAAGCTGGACTTCATTTAAGCTTACACCGTGCTTGTCAACCATAGTGCCTTCTGTACGTACTGCTTTAGATTCCGCCTATTGTCGATCCACCGTGTCGAATGCCACATTTGTCAAATAAAAAGGCTCCAGGCATTCAAAATTGTATTAAATAGGATCTTGATTCTTGCATTTAATAAGGATTTCACTCCGTAGTTCTGTCAAGACATCGCCATACCTGATATATACCTGATGTAAGTAAATACGGTCTACGAAAACGTTAGCTTCATAACGACCATGGAAAACCCTCAACCCCTACAAAAGTCTTTATTAGTCGGACATTTTTCATATAAGTAGTTCCTCAGAGTATTATGCTTGTGATCACTCCTCAAGAGTAGTGGATTTCCTCTCCTTTTGTATAAGTCTGCTTTAAGTGAAGAGGGGTCAAGATTTATTCAAGTAATTTTGAGGCCGCGAGGTCTAGTTCTTCTCTAAAAACGCCGATATTTTGACTAGTGATTCGAACTACTCTTAGAAATCCGACCATGGTCATGTTTTCATTTTCAGTGATGGAAGCAATTTTGGAAACTTTAATCTGATTCTGCCCACCGCCGACTTCAATCATCTTTTGATTTCAGTGTCATATTGCGTGTTCACAGACATCCTAGGAATACAACGAGAAAAGAAAGTCTGCACCTACAGAGTCGCCACGCAGTTGTAAAGATTTTTACTCTGAAAAAGCAACCAATTTATCAAAAAGACATTACGTCCACGGTGCACACATTTCATTCCTCTACACCATTCAATTCCCGGAACCTTGACTTGAGATTTTTGTTCCTGATCCGTAGACGGTACCAAATAACGCGACCATCCCCTTCAAGTCAACGCGAACACGTTCCAAAATTATGAGGCTAGACGATAAGCGACATTTTTTTTGCATTTTTCAATCCATTTTTCTGTCACTCCTTATCACAAATGTACCCCTTTGCTAGACAAATGAAACGAAGGAACAAAAAATTACACCCATCAAACAAATCGAATAAAAAAAGTGCTTATTTATAGCCCGAGAAAAAAAAACAACCCTCACATGCTTAGCACCAGGAGATATTCAATTTATATCCTTTTTCTTTCACTGCTCAGCTATCCATGAAAAATATGTTTCAATGTTCTTTAAAAACAAAAACGTAACCCACGGCAATTGTTCACTGTCGTCACCTCTAGCTTAGGTATAATCCACGAACCTGCAACGTTTAAAATAATTTTCCAGGAATTTATCTGCCACATAAGCGGAGAGAGAAGCCTACCGCACAATATTAAGTGCAAACATCAACGCAAACAGGAAAATAATAAATAAGCACACATCCATGTGGTTTTGCCAAAGGATTCCATTATTCATTCACACTTTTGTGGGATATCCGCTTCAACTGCGAGACAGAGAGTCCTTACCACCCACCTCTAGCTGGTGGCTGTGTATTGTCCTCGTTTCTAAATACCTAACAAAAAGGAGTGATTGGGATCTTTAATCGGAATTTCAAATGTGTTTTCAAACAGATACTGACACTATTTCTGGATTTTTTTTTTTAAGTTAAAATTGCAGCTGTCAATGCTGTAGATTGAATTCTCCCAACTATAAAATAGATACGAGTATGAGAAAAGTTAGAATATCTTTCAGTTTTATTAACGTTTCCTGATTGCATGTGAAAAAGGATATGTGTTGAAATTGATTTAAAAAGTTTTGATGAATTTTTTTGTTCATCTTGTTGGTCTAAATGTTTCAACACCGTTCTTGGAAATAAGAAATAGTTTCACAACAATTCGAAAAGGGGAAAGTTTTTCGTTTTTTTAATATTTTTGTCCTTCTTTGTGAAAATTACCCACGCACTTCAACTAAAGAATCACCAACACTACTCATTTCCGGTATTTGTTTGCACTCATGCTAGTTTAAGATTGCATGTGAAAGAGGTAGGCTTCCACTTCATGAGAGAAAAAATTCTAGGGAAATGAAACAAAAAGATTTTCCACGCTAGGATCCCTATATATCCTGCAATACACAGTTGGTGGTGCTAGACAATTGCTACCAGACAATTTCATTTCACTCACGTGCATGTGTGGTTTCTCTGCAGCATGATTTAAAGGAGAATTGTTTGTTAAGAAGGCTAATTGTTCTATTCAACTCACTGTCCTTTTAAACAATAAGGGAGGGAACAAAATTCACTACCGGGTAGCACGAAAATGCAGTGAATTTGCATAAATAATCTGCACAATATATTTCGCATAGAGCAAGCCTTGTCGAGTGTATTCAGGCATTTTAAAGAAATCCCCTACACCAACCAAGGTGATTTGTGAAAAGGACTCTCTAGTCTGTTTATTTCTAAACATGTCACAACTAAACATATGTATGTCAGACGAAGCCTCGTTATTAGATCATCAACCGAGTCTGCAAGGCATCTCGACGATGCCAGCTATCCGATGTGCCCTCCTTAACACACCAATTCGGTCTCTTAGACGAGTGCGTCTATATGTAAGATTGCCTGATAGATTTACAAGCTAGTCTAAGTCTATATTTGTCTTTGACTCTACTGCGCAGTATTTTTCACCGATGACATGGCCCTGCTAGCCATAGAGTTATAATCCTCTCCCAAAGTGCGACCAATCCACTACCTCTTTCGCATCTATGAACTGCTGACTCGATTTCTCATAAAGTTTTTCGTTTGAAAAACGGGTCGGTCATAGCTCTTGCAATATCTTTAGTCCCACCGAGTTTGCTTGGCTATCGAAAGCCTTCTTAGATAGAATGTGAAGCGAAGATTCATACCCGATGCAATGCAAATGATCAGTAAGATCAGATATGGTCAATGCACGACGTGCCAGAATTGAAACTTGATTCCTCAATATTCCAGATTCCTCCCCAGTTTTCACACACCATCAGCATAAAATATTTTAAATACTGGACAATCTTACTTACTTACTTAGGTGGCGCTACAGTTCGGGGTGAACCTGGGCCTCAACCAACAAGCCTCTCCAGCTAGCCCGGTCCTTAGCTAACTGCCTCCAGTTGCGCACTCCAAGTTGGTTGAGGTCCCCTTCTACTTGTGCGTGCCACCTTAGCGAGGTCTTCCTCTACTGCGTTGTCCCTCCGGGTTAGTTTCGAAGACTCTGCGGGCCGGAGCATTGGTGCCCATTCGCTCTACATATCCTAGCCATCTTAGGCGACTGATGCGCAGTTTTTTGACTAGGTTGATGTCGCTGTACAGCTCGTAAATTTCGTCGTTGAATCTTCTCCTCCAAAGCCCGTCAACACAAACGGGACCGTATATCTTCCGAAGAATTTTTCTCTCAAAGCGACCAAGGATATCTTCATCCGCTTTCGACAAAGTCCAGGATGATCAAGGTCTTGCACAGAGTCTCCTTAGTCATTCGAGATAGTGCCTTACTACTCAATTGCCTTATCAGCCCAAAGAAACAGCGATTGGCAAGAGTTATTCTTCGATTACTTTCCGCTGAGATGTTGTTGTTAGAATTAATAGCAGAGCCAAGGTACACAAAGTCCCTTACTACCTTGAAGTTATATACTGGACAATCATTCACTTCATTAACACGTCTATTCTGCTAGCTCAAACCTTTTCTATAAGTGAGAGTAGAAGGTCTGTACTTGTTTGAATTTTGTAGAGGTCCAAAGCTATATAGCATGTTTTACCACCATTTTCATGTCCGCCCTTGCTCGGAGATAAGATATGTATCGGATAAGCCATTCCTACTTTAGGGGGATCCCACAATGAGAATGACGTTTAACGTGGTGAATTCTGTATTTTACCCTCATCCAAAACCAGTGGCGAGCCACACAAATTTAGTACTGAATGTTGGCGTGGACTTGGAATTCTCATCCAAACCCTGGTGGCTCAGTATATGATTCTATTCCACTTTTCCAATAACGGACTTCTTTTATGTGCATGTGGTGATGGAACTGAAGTTTGCTTCTACCCAAACGTGTGTTGTGTCAATGTTGTGAAATGCAGGCACAATAATGGATCGCAAAAGCTATCCGCATACTTGTCTGATGGAAAGGTTGAACCTGTTCCTCAGTGTGCGTGAGAACCCCAGATCCTCAAGTCGCTACAGAGCTTAGCACGGGAATATCAGTCATACTTCTCTGAGCAAATGTTGCACAAAGATGAAATTAGCTTGAGAGGAGATCTACTGTTAGATATTTTCCCTAAATAAGACTGGCCAACAAGATTTCTACTGCTCACGGACTAAAAAGTTATTGTCTGACTCTAGAGCCCATGCAGATAGTTTATAGAATGTAACGGTGGTAGAATCTCCAGCTCAGACAAAATTAAATGGACTCCTTCGAACCAAATAAAGGCCCGGTAAAAGTTTTAGATTTCGTCCACTCTTTCAAAAATGAGTAAAGTTGATCCTGCAACTGCAGGCTACTGGCCTGGAATTTGCATACTGGAAAGTGACAAACTAAGTTCGATGCAAGAATAATACAAATCGGACTAGCTCCAGAATAGAGTTGTAGAAAGGCGAATGCCTCATTAGAGTATATCCTGATTCTCCAACAGTTCTTACACGCTTCTTATTAACCCTTCTTCATCATCAATCTTACCGTCAAACAAATCATCGTTCAAATCAATAAAATCCCATCCAAAGGACATTGACATTGAAATCTCTACCGCACGCGTTGAACTTCACGAAGCCCAGACAAAATAATTATGAACAACGTGACCATTCCAAAACCAAAAACATTGTAATTTTAGCTTAAAATTTAATTTTCAAAAATCTGCTAGTATAAAATAAAGTTCCTTTTATTTGCACATTATTTGGTCCTTAAAAAGGTTTAGTGCCTCTCGTGTTAAGTATGAAATTATTACACTATGTTCTGCTGGCATTATCTCACTGTAATAAAAAATATAAACGGAAATAAAACAACCCACGCGAATGTTCAGCTTACTAACTACACCCAAAAAGTTTCCGTGTCCTGTACAATTCCATGGCATCGTTGCCGGAGGCACAAAATTCAAATAAGACAAGTTATGGCGTCAAAATTGCTATAAAAAATGTTGAATATTATTTGTCGACATATTATAAGTATGATTATTTTTTTTTTATGATTTTAAAGAGTGTAGTTTGCATTTGTTTTACATCCTTTATTTCGACGTGGAATAATAATTTAAATCACAAAAAGTTTTAGTGTCCATCAGGACGACCGTTACTTTAAGACATTCGATTTTATGGCTGCTTAAGTGATCTTAGAATGTGAACATCTACTAGGATACTCTTTTCGAAAAGAAAGTTCTTAGGTTGTCAAGACATAAAAATTTAAAATGATTCTGTCAACAATTTCATTAACACGATTTTTATAAAGAAATTTTAATTAAGAATCAGACTTTTATTTTTTAAGCTTCGCACATAAAACTTTGTTTTTTTAATCTATGCCAAAATGGTTGCGGTCACTTAGCTCCTGAGGATTGTGCCTGGATATGCGGAACAAGATAGTCAGCTTTCTGCTAACGGATGTAGTAGAGAAACGAACAAAGTTACTGAGTATCGTAACTTTTAAAGAGCCGGTTAAATTTAGTTAGAATTGACTTTATGGGTATTTCCCCATTGCTTCCCCTGAATGCAAACTATAAGTTAATATTAACATATCGAAGGGAAAATAAGGACTAGGGTTCTGCAGTCTGTTTACACTCAAATTTCAAGTTTACTCCACACAACCGATGACACACTTCATTTCCTTTTTGGAGTTACACTTACATCGATTTATGAAATTTCTCCTTCCCCCAAAAATTAAATAAAATAAATTCAATATCCTCATGGGATAAAACATTTATTTACATAACAATTCAAAAAGCATCCTCTTTTATCACAGTTGAGGAAGTGAAATCTACATCAGAACACGAAGTAAAGAATATCCTTTCCAATTCACTTGCATTGCAAACACTTCAAATTTCACTGAAGTATTCTATTCTAAGTGGGGGTTTGTTGATTTTCTCTTATAACACGAACGGATAACGATAGAACAATAGTAAAAAGGATCTTCAAGTATAAAAAAAAAAAATGCTGGAAGTCGATCAAATGGAAATGATTTTTTTTTTTCTATTGAGTTGCCTTTGATCCTTTGCATAGAACATGTAAAAAATTGTACAGAATATATTAAACGAAATTTTCATTTTTATTGCGACAAATCCTTTAAGCTGTCACCATCGTTTGCAAACATAGTAGTTGAGTAGTTGAGTAGCTTTAGTTATTGGTTATGGTTGGTATGAGTGCGCTCCGTGATACTCAAAGTACTATCCTTGCTGGCCCAGCGATGAATGAGGAATGTTCTCATCCTCGTAGCATAACATTATTAGAGTTGCCACTCGTGATTCCTTAAGGGTTTTGTAAATCTTTCTCAATTTCTAGTTTGGATGACATTCATCGTAGATAGATTTTCCTTCTAATTTCTAAGAATTTTTAGATGCAACAAATGTTTGATACTTATGTCAAAAGGCAAAAAAAAAAACATGCACGAGCAAAAGACTTATTGATACCTCATTGAAGATTCACAGTGGTGCTGAAAATGTATAGACTTTTGAACCATGATACCGGCCATGGCTGAAACACCATGGGAAACCACCATCTTCAGCAAACTGGAGTTAATTCAAGACTATTGGGTCTAATGGCCGAGTAACTTAACTTTTTCAAGACGCAGGATGACTTTTTGTACGGGGCTTCCATCTATTTTCATCATCAAAATATTAAAACGCAAGCGTACACAGCCATAGGTACACTTCTGGAAAATATCAAAGCAAGGTCTCACTTTATGAATCTTGGTAAACCCATAGACCTAAGCTGAGGAACCTTCCATTTAAATACCATTCCCAAAGCGAATTTCAGCGCCATCTAGGGTGTGATTGGTATGGTATGAGGGTGCACTTTTGAAGGTACCTTTTAGTCCATTGTGATTCCCTAACCACCTCTGTGGTTGTCTATCGGTTGGACTTAGAACAAACCAACTTTTGCTCTTAATGAAACATACCGTACATTATCTCAGTAAGCCACCAATAACTTTTTTTTAAATGTATAAATGGTAACCCTACCATTACTAATGATGGATGGTCCTTTCTCACTTCATGAAATCGTGCCGGGCAATTTTTAAAACTAAAAAGGAGAACTTGACATCAACCACAAATGTTCGTAGTTCGAAAGGATAATGGCGTGGGATACGAAGTGCACCAAAGTCTTTGTTGTGCTGCTTAAGCGGTTAACCAAGAATGCGTCTGAGTTTGAAGGTTTCGTGAACATAAAATCCTTATAAGGTCAATGAGCAAGACGCCATTTAATTGAAGTTATACAAAATTAAATCAATATTTGAAGATAAATTAGAGTTTAAAAACTAACGAAGTGCGAAGTAAATGAAGGTTGTGATTTTGTTCTATAATGCGATGGAAGCACATAGTTCTGCTGCCCTTATAGTGTAAGTACATATGCTTGGCCGTGTATTGGTTTCTTGGTTTCTTTTTAAAGTGCATGGCATTTCTATACTGGCAACACTAACGCACTTGAAATATTCACAGATATATGGATACATATGTATGTAGAGTCAGGCCTGGAATACAACGCCCACATCTGGTGGTGCACCCAAGACCGTTTTGCACATTCTAGATAGAGTCCTGAACCGCGCGATAAAACTTCTAAGTGATAGAGACATTGTGAGCTCCATAGTCTCACTAAAACATCGCCTAAATGTTTCGTGTCCTTCCATATTTTATCGCTTTTTCCATAAAAAATACTCGAACAGAATAGCCATTTGCATTCCTCCCGTTCAAAATTTCACCCGCAATACACGTCACGCTCCGAAAGTAGATCAGTTCACCCTCGAGACCATCTTCGGACGTACTGTCAAATACAGGGATTCGTTCATAAGCCTAACGGCACGTTTGTGGAATGATCTTTCACGCTCTGTATTCCCTCATCGTTACAACATTAAAAGCCAAAGTGCACCGGTACCTCCTCTGTTCCTCTTCCCCCTTTTTTCAAGAGCCCGTGCGCTGAAAAATCAACATAAGGGTATTCCTTTGATGCGCGATAATAATGCTGGTGCCAAAGTCGCAGAGCTCAATATCTGAACATCATTTGCACTTCTCTGAGGAGAATTCTACATGAAGACCCTGAATTAACTTACAAGGTCCAACTCATTCAAAATTTGAAGCAAAATCATCATCCGTTTCGGAGTCGTTTCTCTGTGTAGGCTTTGATTGAGTTGGAAAATGGTGTCATTTTTGTTGACATAACTCGTCTCAAGGTTTCCACCCAAATTTTCACTGAAAAAAAAAACTCAGCAGACTCAAATATGAGGCCCTACATATCGTTAACTTTATAAATACTTATTGTTGTTCTGTATTTGCTAATCAGATGCATAGAATCGGAAAACCTGGACCTGAATTTGGTGGTGCCTTGATTTGGAAGAACCATTGATGTCACATCTATCCAGGACGACAATTTTCTTTCAACTTAAAAAAGCAATCTGATTTAGGGATAACTTCCATCATTAGGATATTGACGAATCAAATCGTATCTCTTCTCTTACGAGCATACTATTGGACGTAGGTTAGTGTTTATAAACCATAATCGGATTTAAACACAGAAATGCAGTCCAAAGACTTTTCTTAATCATTCTTGAAGACAAATTTTATGTTTGAAATGATTGGAGAATAATTCATGCAAATATAGATAGATTGTCAACCCATCGGACAAGACCCATGGGTCAAGAAATTTAAAGCCAGCCAGGTCATGCAATAAAACTCAGAAACCCAAGATGAAAAAAAAGTGGCAGAAAAAGTTTGAAAAGCAGTTAGGGTGAACGCAGAGAAAGAAGTAAAGCAGAATGCATCCGTTCTCAATTTCAAATTCTTTGAGTCGGCCACTACATCCTTTATGAATAAACAACCCGATTAAACAAAAAAAAAAAAACAAGATTCAATCATCCAATCCACCACTGCTAGTAAAGAAAAGCACAAAAACACGCGAATAATGTCATTTTGTCACCATATGACCAGTACCCACATTAGAGTCCTGATTTAATGCATAACATTAAATTTCCACTTACCCAATCAAAGCCTGTTTTGCGATTCAATGTATCCGCCATTTTAATCAAAAGCAATTATTCTCTTCCCTACAACATCGAATGCAATAACAGAATCACTAGCAACGATCCACGAGCTCTTCTCTTATCCTGATCATTTGCGATGCACATGTGTGCAAGGACATCCCCCTGTTGATTGCATTTTTTAACGGCATGTACCGTACAAGTGATGCATTAACATTATATTCATTTCACGGATGGCGGAAAATACATCCGCTGTTGGTGGTACTACCGACTTTATAATGGCTTGCTTGTTGGCTCGTTACAAAGCAATTCACTTCATGAATTTTTAATACTCTCATAGAAAAACTTCGATGCACAGTTTGAAGGGGAAATGCGAAAAAGTTGTTGGCAATTTTATTTTGATTTTCTTGGAGGACTTCTACACGAGATTTCTTATCGCTTTGTTAGTGCATGTTGTCATGGGTTATTTAAAATTGAAAGCGTTAAACTGGAAAAGGAATAAAAAATAAGTGTACAATGGGATAGAAAGGACTTACTGATAATGCTATTATTTGTAAATTGTAGTCTGAAATTCAAGAAAGGACTCAAATCAGTCATATAAATTTTTTAATTTTTCTCACAGTTGATTGTTTACTGTAGTGAAGTACCGATTTGATTTTTTTTTACCAATTATTATTTTTATATATAAAATATTTATCTACCAATAAATTAACGTAAATTCAACTTTTTGGAACTAACATTCGGCACCTCCTGTTCATCTTTTACCCGCAGTAATTGATTCAATCGGGCCCAAATACTGATGATTCTCATAAACCGATTTCTCAATTTCTTTTATAAATTTGACTGCGCTAAAAATACATTTCAACATTGCGGACGCTACATGAAAGAACAATGAGTTGTTGCTGTTAGAATTCTTTATGAAAATTTGAAAAGTTTGTGGAATTTTCGGTCGAAATAATGGTCCAAGTGAGCCTTCAATTCAAAATTTAATTAAAGTTCTCTGAGGAAACTAGTTCGATTGTGAACAGTAAGCCACCCATACGTCCTCGTAACTCTCATTCACTCAAACACGTCGGCGCATTTCAACAGAAACACCTGGAATATCAAATTATGTATGTTCACAATAATTCGACTTTTTTAGAAGCACCTTGCAGCGAATAAGAACTCAAACCAGAAGACCAATTTAAAGAAAAAGAATTTGTTACTTAGTTGAGGAAACATCAGAGAGTGAACGACAATTTTTCTAAGAAAATCATCCTTAGCATTGAGGCATATTTTCAACATAAGTAAGCATAAGCAAACAATTTTTTTTTAAATTTCGTACAGAAATCCTGTTGAACAAGCCAATAGAAAAGTTAAAAAATCCACTGCAATCCATTAACGGCAAAATTTGGTCGACACCTGGAAGCATGTCATCAAATTCATCGACTGCAGAATAAAAAAGAAAGAACATTGCATACTCATTGATGGTAAGATATTATTCACACCTGCAAGTTTCTCCTCGAAACCATTGCCATTGATTAGGACAGCGCAGCGTCTTGCAAACCTGAAAACTTAAAAAGAAATTAGTTTTGCGTTCAGGTACGACCCATTTGCTTTATACATATGTATGAATGAAATCGCTGATAATAGCAAACCATCCTTGCATTTCAAGAAATACAATTATCGCCCCACTTATGACTGAAATCTCTGATAGAACGGATGGTTTACAAAACCACGTAAATGATGGAGTTGGATGTCATGCAAAGAATATTTATTTGGATCTGAGCCAGAAATGTAAAAGGAATGTAATCTGCCTTTAGTTCGTAATTTTGCAGAGCTAGGAAATAATGAGCATTGGAATTGTACTTCCTCGATGAGATCTAAGAAAATATACTTTTATAAAAACAGGCCGGTATCAAGGGTGCAAGGCCTAGTTTCCTAATTAAGAAGCTTCTCATGACAATTGTTACACTCGGACGATTGTCAGACATTCGCGAGAGGTGAAACCGTGGAAAAACTTGTTGGTGCTTTCCCGGATTCAAAGTTTGAACATCCTGCTCAGTAGTTCAAAGCAATAACCACTGAGCCACGCGCTTAAAATATGTTTATTGTCACCGCAGCAATCCATTGGAGGAACAAAGGGAATCAATTCCGCCCTGTTATATAAGAGCACTGAAATTCTGTGAAACAGAGAAGTCGGTTCTTGTTGCAAGCACGCACTTGCAACAACTTTTGCAAGTATTGAAACAGAAGATGCAAAAATGGGTTTGGCTGCAACAGGAGACAAACGAATGTATGTCTATGCTATCTACAAACCATCATCAACGAACCCAACATCAACGAATAAAACAAAGGCAACTACATATGACTTCAAATCTGTTAGGTATCTTGTCTTTCTAGCCCTCGCAGGTAATTCTAACATAACACCCCTGAGATCATGTGAAGATTTACTTTTGTCAACCGCTATCCTGCAGAATCAGTTTGTTCCGAAAGGAAAAGGCTCCTTCGTGTAGAGGAGAAGATGCAATCATGAATGCATTTTATCAAACTCTTTAGATGCCTATAACATGTCAAGCTTATGGATACCAACACGCCATCCCGAAGTTCTTCCAGTTTAAGCCAGTAAAGCAACTCAGTGGAGGAAGATCCGACCATAGTTGGGATTCATCTTCTTTTATAAACATATTCGAACTCCAGATTTTAATCAATCCAACTATATTAGTACCACATTAATATAGTCGGTCTCATAATTCTGCGCGTCTGCCACTGTACATAACCCGACTCTAGATAGCTTTTTTTCTCATCTTCGTCCGTGCATCTACTACCCCAGTTATTAAAGAAAACTATTTTGGAAATGAAAAAAATATAATTTATTAAAGAGTTAATCCAAGATACAAGAAATTAATAATTTTATTCAGTTTCCTTGTCAATCTTCTCTCGTTCAGTTGGTTTCTCTACTTTCTCGTCCTTTCCAACATCAGTTGCAGTACTTTCCAAAGTTTTAACTGCTTTATCCCCTCCACTGTTTCTCCGCTTTCCGTCTCGGACTCGTCCGGAACGCCTCTCTGAATACCGGCTAACTTTGCGGGCAGTGTTCGGGCGTTCTTCTTTTTTCAAACTTTCAGTATCCGAAGTTGGATTGCTTTTGGCGTCAGTACCCGGCTGCCCATCTTCCGCCGAACGTAATCTGGTCTTTCCGGGTTGATAAATAGCAATTGATGGACGATCCTTAAAAGTTGCAAACCTTGCAGTTAATTGCAGAATTTATTCAAACATTATCTTACCTTATTACGAATACGTCTATCGATGCGTTCTTCGCTCTTTCCATCGTTGGCATATCCACCACTTGAACTTGAATTGCGCTGCGAACGTTGACCTCTTTCAGATTTATTTTCAGCTAGATCTTCTTCCTTTTCCGGTGATGGAGTTTTCTTATTACCACTATCCAGCAGCGATATCTTCTCCAATTTCTCCTTTACTTCCTCCATGTCTATTGCTGTGGGAGCAGGCTTCACATCAGCCTTTTCTTCGCATTTAGCAGCAGCTTCCTGTTTATGTTTCGGTACGAACTCTTTAACATTCGAGAGATTCTTCATGAAGTTCATCATGGCGCTGTCTTCTTTAACAGGTGGCTTCTCATCGTCCGCTACTGTATCACCACTTTTGCCAGTCTTTCCAGATTCACCGTCAGCAGCTGCTGTGGAGCTATGTGAATTTTTGTGGCGATTCCTTTCCCTCCTCTCGCTGTACTTTCTAACTTCCTTTCGTTTGTGATCTCCTTCTGATGGCTTAGCGATGGTAACGGGTTTTTCTTGGTCCTTGGCAGTCTGCTGGGTTGACGCCTGTAGAGCTTTTTGCTCATTTTCAGCAGCACGTTCTTTTTCCTTCTCTTTGCGGCGCTGCTCGTGTTCTTCACGGCGACGCTGATCACGTTCAGCGCGACGTTTAGCTCGAGAATTCTTCTTCTCTTCGGGGTTGCCTACAGTTCCTTCAGGCTTTGGTTTCCCGTCCTTGGATGCAGTACCCTCCTCTTGGATAGAACTGGGTATACCTTTGGATATTCTATTTCTACGCTTTTGCTTCTCTTCCTCCCGCTTCCGACGATTGTCTTCGGTGCGTTTCTTTTGTTCCTCACGTCGCTCCATTTTTTTATTCATGAGAAATTGCAACAACGGAGTGGATGTCATTTTCTTGTCATCCTTTGGCTGCAGCGAGAACTCCAATTTGCACTCACTTTTACAGGCCTCTCTGTCCTCTTCCAATTTCTGGAGAAAACTAATATAATGCTGTTCGCTCTCAATGCTGTTAACCTTTGGATCAATCTTGCGAGCCTTGTTCTTGGGCAACCCTTGGAACGGTGCAAACTCCACAACAGCTGGATATTCTTCACCTTTTGTGTCCACGAAAACATAGCCATCGAAGCGGTCTCGAAACAGAAAAACATCCTCGTGGTTTCGAAAGGTTATATATGCTCGGCAAGTGGCATCGAAACCGAGAGACCAATCAGCTGCAGCGTAATAATAAAAATCATGTTCAGGCAGGGGATCTATTTGCTTGAGGAACTCCTCTTCAGTCATTGTGGGTGGAAGGCGACGAATAATCACCTAGAGGAGTTAAGGATGCGCTTTAAGAACAGAATAAATCCGATTTTAAGGAAATCCTTACCTTTGTGAGTGGTTTCGGCTTATCCTTCTTCTGGTGACGGTCGCGAGCGCCTCGAGTTTTAATCTGTTCGGAGGACTTAGTTGCCGGCTTTTCTTCCTTCGTCATCTTGGAAGAAAGTTTTTCTTAGCTGTATTTATATTTTTGTTATTTTGCGTAGCAGCGGCGATTAGACGTGTTTTGTGTGAAGTGTCACTTTCACTTATGTACGTAGTTTGAAAGCTGTCAAAGGTGAATACAGGGTGCATACGAATATACGAAAGTATCATGAACATACTGTTTGCCCAATTGGCAATGTAAATTTTATTGAATTTTGGAAATCTATGTTCCAATTAAATATCTCTAACCAAAATAAATAATCCAAACTCATAAAAACACTTTTCTTTATTTAACAAATTTTTTTCAATATAAACTAAGTCCAACTCTACTCTACAGCTATCTTCCCCGGTGTACTTCTCGCTGGCGACGAGATCAATCCAATTAGTTGGCAATCAGCCTCCAATATGGTCAAATCTTTAGCAGAACCCAAGAACTTTGTTGACAACTCCAAATCTTTAACCCTCAAGCGCACCCTAGATCCTCTAACATAGTCACTAAAAGTACATGCCAAGACTTAACAATGTTGTTTCACAAATTACAAAAGATGACAACCTTCCATTTTTCTGAGGCCTTGGACAAACACAATGGAACTTCCATCCGAAATCGATGTACAAATCATCTTCGACCACATGGAAGATTTTACCTGTAACAACTTTGCCTTCTGGATTTCCTAGCTGTTAAGAGGATTACCGTTAATTAATTTTCAATTCATATTTAATTAAAACTTACATCGATGAATTTCGAGTTTCGTAACAGAGAAGCAAATGTTTGATTGTCTACTGGTTTCGGCTCAACCACAGGTGAAGTGTGCCTTTCAAAGGCGGTAGCGAAACCACCCTTTTTTTGAGTGGTCTCCTCGTTGATTGGAGTGCAAAGTGTTCGAGAACTTTGAAGATGAACTTTCTTAATTGCACTTGGCAGATTTTTTAGCGAAGTTTTGTTTATTTTAATTAGAAAAGACATTTTTCCGTGATTTAAAATAAATGAGGAAGAAAATTTCCTTGGAGAAATGTCAAAGAGATTTCTGTTTGACAGCCGATACTGGGTGTGTTGACAGAGATTCACTTTATTTCTGCTAAGGGACGCGTTGCATTTTGTTGAATACATACGATTTTGCTTAAAGCTGAAACACTTTAGAGTAGCTCTTTCAATGCCATATCCGAAAGCCGTAATTAAGAAGTTTGTCACAACAATTGCCTATACCTATGTAGCTCTCGGGAATTTGTTTTCCTGGATTCCAACGCTAAAACTTCCGTACCTCCACGTTGATTTTTTGGTTTAAATGTTGATGTTTCTTTCCTAGACGAAAAATAATGCCTAGTCTCAAAAAAAGATGACGTTTCCTCTCTGGGAAGGCAAAACTAAATTACTTGAATAGTGCTCCGACATACTAGCAGATGTTTCTGACAGATACATTATTTTCTTCAAGAAAATTTCTGGCACAATTGTTTAAGAGTTAACTGTCATACATAGGTGGGTTACATAAATCAAGAGGTCTCAATTGGAATGGCGGCTGTAAAACAAAAGCCGCTGGTAGAATAATAGTGCATCCATGGCTTAAGATAGCTTGTACCGAAAGTCTAATAGGCTGAAGTTTTCATCATCCATTCCTTTCCGGTATTTTAGAAGTTTACTAAATGTGAGATATTTTTCAACACGTTGACAGTTTTCTGTGTGTGTCCATAAAGACAAGTTTACCAGAATATAAATGGGTTCTAGCGCAATCTTATCTTGAGGAATATGTAAATGTTGCCCAGCGGATTTTTTTGTACTCTGTCTGCACTTTCTATGTAGCCGGCGACTCCAATTACAGATCTATTGGATGTCTAATTGTCTGAAAAAAAATTTTACTTAAGATCCGCTTTTTCTTGGTAGGACGAAGCTAGCACTCCTTCACTAATGGAAGCAAGAAAAAATGGCAGCAGTTCCTGCTTATTACTTGCCATTAAGCCAGGAGCCACTAAGCCATAAAAAATATTTCTCGGTTACTCTGTCTATTTTTTGTTAAGTTGATTTATTTTTCAGTTTGAGACTGACAAGCCTTTTCTGGTTACTTTAAAAGCCGAAACAACCATAGTGTTCTGAGGATTAGTGCACTTTATCTGCGATATTTTCTCTTCCTTACGTTCGTTAGAAAATATTCCTTTGCAAGTGCAACTCTAGTTTCTTTTTGAAACCCCTGGGCACTAAAACTGGAAAATCCTTTCAACATTTCCAGTAGCACAATAGACTTAATTTATAGTATATGAATACGCACAACTATGGAACTTTTTAATTACCTAACACTGGCTTGAAAGACACTCCTACTCACAGAATTGTCAAGTTCGTTCGTTTCTATTCGGACTAAGCCCTCATATTAGTCATCAGTTGCTGAAATACTTCCCTGAAACCTTTCACGCTTACAAAGTCGAAAAGAATAAAATTTAATAATTTTATTTAATTAGTACTGGCCCTCTGTGGACCCACCCTTACAACGTCATCTTCCACTTTCAAGTTGCATTTCTTAAGATACTTTACAAATTTCCTATCAAACCTATTTTGTTGCTTTTCCGTGAACGCAGTCATTTCTCTCTTGGAAAGGTACATCCTCTGTACTTTCCTCTTGAGCTTGTCTAACTTCATACTATCGCCATACTTTTGAACCGTGTACAGCATCACCAAACCCCACTGGAATTCATCTGGGGTCGTTGTACTAATGGTAGGTTCCTGCTCTGCATTCACTTCCACTTGCTTTGCTGCGGAATCATCCTTCTTTTTGTGCTTCTTTTTGCTAGGTTCGCGAAAAACTGCAGCACCCACTTGATCCTTTTCCACCGTTTCTGTTACCTTTTGCATTATTTCCTTCTCTTCGTCTTGTTCAATGGTGTTCTGAATTTCCTTGTCCACTTTGCGTTTTTTTGACCTTTTCACCCGTCTCGTCTCTGTCTGCTCTTCGGAGATATTTTCAGTTTTATGTTCCGATTTGCCATCTAGTTGTTTACCGAGGGTTTCACCATTTACCACGTCTTTTGACTCTCCATTTGCTTGCGATGCCATCGCCTTGGCTGATTTCATTTTTTCCAATTCTTTTTCAAGGATACTCCAAACTTCTTCGGCTTGATCGTGACGCATTCGCATACAATTCGCTACAAAGTTCTGGAATTTTGCCTTCTTTCGTGGGACATTGTCCACCGTCTGGAGCTTTTGGAATGTTGCTCTCGCTTGGTTACTCAAATTGTATTCTTTGGTATCCAGTATCGAACGTATAATATCCATCCAACTTTCTTGCTTCTTTTGTCCAGAATTCTTTGGCTCTTTCGCAACGAAATCTTTGCCAGAATATTTCTCCGCTTCTGAGATGCACCGCGTGTGAGCGGCATAATCTTCACCATGAAAATCCTTCTGGCAATCCATGCAAGAAACGTTCTTCGGCGCTCCGCGACACTTGAAATTGTAGTGCTTCTCGACGGCGGGCTTCTTTACGGATTCACCGCAATGGTTACAGGTGAAAAATACCATTCTTTTATTTTATAGTATACACAGTTTGTGGATAATTTTTGTGTATACTTTGAGATTGAAAAATTTCGTTTACAATGCGCAGCGCACGTGTAGTATGCAGACTTCTTCTCCAACAGAGAAATGTCAAAATTGAAGGATGGCAAAATTGCACAGCAGATGGCAGCAGAAACATTAAGCGGTGATTTCTGAACGGGTAACAATAATCTGATGAAGGAAATTAGTTTTTTTGTTAAATAACGTTTAAAAAAATAAGAGCGTATCTTAGGACAGCTACAGAAACAGATCACACGGCAGTCATGGAAAGTAAACGCAAACTTAAAATGGCAATAGCAGCAGGCAGTATGATAATATATTAAACCTCATATAAGTCATACCGCACGATAACAAAGTGAATCCAATAGATCAGCGAAGTAATTTCATGAAAAAAAAATATTTACTAATGTTTCTTTAAACAGAATAAAACACATTAGCACCGGAGCAGCAAATTCAACGGTAGGCCTAAGTTCTAAATTCTATGAACTTTGCTTGCAGCCAACTTTGCGCCGACAATTTTTTTAGTCTTAGCAACCTGAAAATAGAAAATATCTGCATGAAATCATACCACACACGAATTTTTATTTCTACTTGTTTTGTGTAAATAATATTCCCACAATATCAAATATCGCTATATGCTTTTACTGTGTCAATATATTTCATATCACAGCAGCTGGTTATCGAAGTTTCTGTGTAAAATTGTTTCAAATATAAAAGTAAGACGGGCAATATCGAAGAAAACTGCTTGTTGTCACATGTTAAATTGCCTACTAAATAGTTAATATGTATATTTTGTAAAAAAAATTACTTACTTGGATGCAGAAGACGTCAAACGAACGCAACAATTCTTCTTTGAGCCAAAACCAAAAACGGTTTAGAGAAAGCATAGACAGTCAAAAGATCTCTGAAATATTGCAGTACACTGGAGAAATATTTCGGACACAAATCAAATGTGTTTTGCGTGTTATCATGCAGAGATGAATTTGATAATGGTTTGAACTTAGTTAACTTCAGTTGAAAAATTTGTGATAGATCCCCAAAATGGGGTCATTTTTAGATTCAAGAACCTGAAATCACATTCCTCATTTTCGTGGGGTAAAACGTAAAAGCAATGAAATAAGCCCACTGGCTATCTGCCTAAATTGTATCAGCCGATAGATATAGAATACAAAAGCTTCAAACTTTCGCAAATAACCTTGGACATAACTATGTGATTCTTTAACATTTGCACCTTATATGGTTGACAATTCGATGCATCAGTCCATTTGGTAGACTCCACGAATAGATTCTCAATATTTCTACTATTTCTAAGTAAAATACATATTACGTTTTAAAGATTAATACATATGTAAACATTTTATTTAATAAATGCATAAACGAATTTATAAAATCCTTATAAAGTTACTGTGAATGTATCATAGCTATCCCTGATGTTTCAAAATTCATTTCATCCTGTCAAACAAAGACCGTTATTTTTTATTCAGGGTCGACGCGTTTTTGTTTGTTTTGTGATTTTTTTTTCTTCTCTATTTTTTTTTTACAAAAGTAACATTTTATTTTTATAATTTTTTTTAAGGTGAGTTGATTTTTCCTCTAGTAAATTTCCATAGAATTTTCAAACAGCTTAGCCAAATCCTCCCGACTTTGTTCCCTTGGTGCCAATTTTGTTATTCTCTCTTGCGGCAGTGTTCCCTCGACCAATGCTGGAATATCTCCAGTACCGAATCCTAATCCGTTTAGACCGTTTTCAATCTTAGCTTTCAGCATAAACTCTCGCACAACATCGCCAAGTATTTTTCCAGCATCGGCTAACTTTGCATTGGAAATGTCTCGACCAAGAATTTCTGCTGCCTCTAAATGTCTCTCTGGACAAGCCGGTGCGGTGAACTCAAAAACAGCGGGTGCACTGATAACAACAGAGAGTCCGTGGGGGATAATTGCATGATCTTTGTCATATCCTTGTGGGAGGAATGATCGAACGTTTCCAGAAATTGGGTATGAAAGTCCATGACAGAGATGAACTCCTGCGTTGCCGAACCCAACACCAGCCATCGTCGATGCTAAGTGCATTTGGGAACGGGCTTTTATATTTCCTGGCTGATAGATAGCCTCTAAAAAGTTATCACGAATCGTATGCAATGCATATCTGGCCCATACATCTGAAATTGGATTCCGTCCTTGGTATGGGGGACGCAAGTTGGGACTGGCAGGTGCTGGTCCACGTTCGGTATACTCAACAGCAGTAAAGCTCTCTAGAGCATGGCAAAATACATCGAATCCTGAGTAGGCAGTCACTCGTTCTGGTAGTGAAAGTGTGTGAAGTGGATCGATAAGACCTGTGGGAGAGAGCATATTGAAAATTTAAAATCAAATTTTAACTGATATGAAACCATGGAGTCAGATTATCTCGTCCGTGACCAGCTCGTCACGTAAGTGTGCATCGTGGCAGTGACTTTGAAAGATAACTAAGATTAATGTAATAATAAACTGGAAGTACACAGAATAGTCGATGGCACCGTCCATATGATTTGACTGAATAGGGTTAATGTCCGTTCATAAACGTACGAGATTAATTTTTTGCTTTGGGGAATACTGTATTGCCTTTTTGTTACACAGTTCTGTTTTAGGAATGATTCGTTTTAAATGACGGTTACGGTTCGAAAATTTTAGATTTGATTCCCACTCATACATTTATTTGAACTTGTGTTTGTTCTGCCACTTATTATTTATTGTACACTGAAGTTAACAGAGAGATCCAATAAATCGCGGACAGGCACCGTTTGCTGCCGAGACGCTCGGCGTTCTTTTAATGTCGATAGTTATTTGTTTGATATTTTAAAATATAAAATTAGATTGAATGCTAAATAAGTCCCAACGTGAAAAAGTCCCAACGGTTCAATACGGGGGATTAAGATGTCCAATGGTGCTAATACAAATAGTAATCAAGGCGTACCAACTTGGGAACCCCAACATGATAGTATTTCAGTGGCGGTATGCTACTTCAAAAATTATCGCTTTGCGGTAAATATACACCAATGGATCTATAAAAGTGAACCGAACCACGAACCTACGAACCACCCATCGTGGACATCATAACTGCAAAGGCCAACATAAAAAAGCCGAGTATATAACGAAAGACTAATTCAGTAGATATATGCCCCGCAAATGTCATTAAAGCACATTGCATAAAAAAGATCCTCACCCAATTGTGGTTTCAATAATTTGCTTGAGATCCCAGTCTTGGCATGCAGCTTCTTGTAGTCGAAAATTGCCACTCCTGTGGTTTCAGAACCAGTTCCAGAAGTTGTTGGAACTGCAATCATGGGCTTCAATTTTACTGCAATCTTAAAACATTAACAAGCATTTCAGTTTTGCTTCAAATCTGTGAAAAACTATGATTCCCACCTCCTTTCCATTGCCAATCGGTTTGTTTACGTAATCCAAAAATTCTGCTTCTGGATCGCTGGCATACAAATTCGCCGCCTTACAAGTGTCAATCGCTGAACCACCTCCAATCGCAACAAATGCATCAAAATTACGGCTTTTCGCGAAATTAGCCGCATCCCAGAGACTTCCATCGGTTGGTTCGACTCTTGTCTGGTCGAAAACCTCAAATTTCACCCCATTAGCAGTCAACGAGTCGAAAGCACTCTTCACACTTTGTAACTTTATCACATTCGGATCTGTGACAACACAAATGTTTTTCGCTCCTATATTCTTTAAATCAGCTCCTAATTCACTTGTGACTCCCGGTCCAAAGCGCACCGTAGATGAAGACATCTGCCAAAAGTCAAATCTATTATCAAATTTGCTCTGAAAAGTCCAAAGTGCAAAGGGGGGCGTACCTCAAATGCGTATTCCTTCTTGCGGGCGAGTACAGTGGATCCATAATGCTGGGAATGCGCCGGACACTTGCATCTACAATTGCAAATGTGAAACTAACACTAAGCTCTCGTGTTACAGTCGATTATACTTACGAATTGCCAACAATTGTTGACATCAGATTTACAACGTTCTTGCGCGCTTGCATTGTGATGCTTTTCGTTCTATGTCTGGAAAATTACTGATTAGATTAGAATGCGTAGACAGAAATCAAATTTAGTTAAAGAATTTACTCGAGATGTCACTTGTCTCAGCTGTTTGTTGTGGTTCTCTTAAGAAGGTGGAAACTCTTTTAGTTGATTCTCTTTCGCTAACAATTTCTTTTTTTCAGATTTTTATTTGATAACATGTCGGATGCGAAGGAAACTGTTTCGATTCCCTATAGCACGTACGATCCGGAATTTAATGAGATCTGGGAGGACATGGGACAAGCCTTGAAGGCCAACGAACAAGATGAAGAGTTGCAGAAATTGTTCTCTAATCAATTGCGTCTAAGTTCTGTTGAAGAAAGAGAGAAGTACTTAGCAGATAAGGATGTGCTTTTTTGATAATTTAACTTTTAGTCGACTTAAAAAAACAATTGGTTCTATATAATTTTGCTTTCGTTGTGTCGTATGTTTAACTGTCGCTAGAGATCAACTCTTTTAATTTTTATTTTGTAAGTTTAATTCTTTTTATGTAATTATGATTTTCTTCGGATTTTATTAGTTTATGTTTTATGGTTTGTTAAGTTTTTATTTTATTTTGTTTTCTTTTATAATTTTATTTATACATTGTGTACTTTTTTAAATATTGGTGATAAATGATTTTCTGTTTGTAGAATCCTTTTCGGTTTTCTATTCCAAAATCTTCACTTTCATCAAACTAATTTATTATTTTTTATACGCTTTATGTGCATTTTTCATGCTTTAGGTCTAAGTTCAAATTCGAAGTTAAGAATTTCGCAGATATTGGAGCGTTGCATTTTTCTCGTATTCACAGTGTTTTGGTGCTTTTACTGTTGTAGTAGATTCATTGTAGTGATATTACTTTTTGTCATACCACATTTAAAATTTAAAAAAAAAAACGGAATTGTTGTTTATTTTATCGTTATTATTAAGCAAAAACTTGAGCTATCAGCGCCCCAAGAAGTCTCATTTTGTTTTTTTTCTGTAGAAGGGGAGTAATATTCTTAAAACTAAAGTGATCGATTAGATTGTCCATAAATTAAATTGCTTGTCTTTAATTCATGTCTCACACAGCCCTCTTCCCCCTAATACGCGTGAGTAATCTATACTTCACATACGTACTCTAAAGCCCTGGACAGTCTTTTATGTTTGAAAGTTTTACCTTTCGTATAATTACATATATGCTAAGTAAATGCTGTTAACATGGCCACCATATGTAGCATCTTCTGCAGCCTTTTACTTAATAAATGTTGTCAATGTGCATTGCTCTTTTGTACAATTCTATAAAACTGCAACCATTTGCCAGAAAATGCTGATTTTTCTTGTATCATGCTGTTGTTGGCTACTTTTCCTTCACTAAGTATTTTAAAATTGAAAAATCAGACCAAGAACTTTAAACTATATGTGTACCACTTTGTCAAAGTTGGAATTTGTTTGAGGCAAATTAACAGTGGACTTCAAGTCTAAGGATCGTGATGCCTAAAAAAAACTTATCAAAGTTTTCATCGATAAAGCGTCAGATAGGGCTCGAAAGGATTCCCATGAGCACAGTTGAAGCTATCAAAGGTCCCAGAGATGTACGTATGTACCTATATCCGATTTACCCAAAATTTTTATGAGGACGTAAAAAACGACAGATGCACACCATCAACACCCTTACTCTTTCACTGTTTAACGTTGTTTAAGATTACATTTCGAAATATGATTTGAATTATCCTTGGCTTCGGCTAGAATGCGATGCAGGACCGAGCAGAACAATAGCCAGCCCAATAAGCAGAACATGTTTAATGCTATAAACATTTTTAATGTTTCGCGTAGTGTGCTTTTATATCATAAACCTGAACAGTAGCCAGTTAACTAGGTACATATAAGCAAAATTTTGGTGAAATAGAAAAATCATACACAAGGTTAAACATCAAACCTTCCTTATGGGTGACAGACTCAGTAGAATCTTATGAAAATCCGATACTTCCAAAAAATTTGTACAGGATCTATGCAGCTCCTGTCAAAACCGAGTACAATAATCAAATCTAGAATCTGCGAGCCCGACAACAGGACAAGAAACAATTCTGTACATACTACAAGTATTATGGGAGCTGTTACGGAAAGCGCCGTTCGCGTTAAAACAGCAAACTGCTAAAAATCTAATATGGCCACAGTTTAATACTTTATTCAGTAGCATAAGAGTATGTCGGCGAAAAGAAGGATTTAGGGAATGTTCTATAAAAATGTAAGTCGCAGTTACTTGACAAGGATACCCAGGAGGAAAGAATGGGCGTAATATTTGATTCTTAAATAGTGATTTATCAAATGGATCTACTAAAAAAAAACACCATATCCACGTCTATGAGACTTTCTTACTTGTGCAACGTATTCTGAGCCGAAACCGTAGCTGCACTTGACACTGGCTTGAGGGCATGTAAGTGTACTACAATTACAATTACAATTAAATTTAATCGCTTCAATGACGACGAGCTTACGATCTCAGAGAGTGCTTACGTTTATTTTGAAGGCGGTTAACAGATTGAGCAAGGCCTTCAGCGCAGCTTGACTGCCACTGTAGATGCAGACACTAAGGCCCACCCCCATATTTCTTACAATATAGGTTATGGCTATTAGGAATGCATGTCTCCGCACGAAAAGTGGAATCTAATGGTGCCGTCTTCCACGAAGACAACAGTGTCAGACTTTTCACTGGTTTTAAAGCCATCCGTGACAATTCAACTACATTCTTGGTTCGGATTCTGACCAAAGAGAACAAGGAAAGTCCACCTAAAATTGTCCCAACAGTCGAAGTTCTGGTCATATGTGCATCGTAAATATATCAGTTGATTGATTGGTATAGCCTTCGCTTGAAGTTTAAAATAGGCTACTGTTAGGCAGTACTTGTTAGTAACTTATAATTGCTGGCACAATAACTCTTCAAGGACCAACACTGTTAATAGTTTTAAAATTTCAGTCCAAATTCAGTATTATCCGCCGTGATTGTTCGTATCATTCGTCATCTGAACTAAATCTCCGTTGCGTTTAAATGCCTTTTCAAATCAGAACATTCTAAGAAAAACTCCAATAAAATTAAACAACCACATGTTAGTGTCTACTGGAAGCCAAATGTTTATTTAAAAAAATAATTTCTCAATACCTCCGCTTTTTTTACATTGTAAATACAAATATTAATGTATTTTTGAAATTAGTGTGGTGTACATATCTGTAACTTGGCCCTTTGCTGCTACACACGCTTTCTTTTTTTGACTTTTTTTTTTCTTCTTCAAAATATATAACAAATGTTTATAAATACATATTTATATATTTTATTGTTTACACTATGCTTAAGGGCCATGGCACTTAACTAATTTGAAAATGACAAACGACAAATAAGAAAAAGGTTATAAAATTCACCCCGTTAAAGAGTTTCTCCATCAATCATCAAATTTTCACTCTCGCTCTCTCAAATGTTTTTTTTTTCAGTGTTTTTTTTTTTAAGTAAAATTGCAAAGTATCAATTTATTCATGTTCTTGTGTTCATTTTATTATATCTATATGTAAAATATATAGTTTTTATTTATATCTTAAAAATAATTAAAAAATATAATTTTCAACAGACGATGACTTTGTTGTTAATGGTTTTAAAGAAAAGAAAAAATCGAATCGTTCTGTTTATTTTTCTGGTTTTGGGAATGTCTTTCTTTAATTTCTTTTTATTTATTTTTCAAAACGTTTATGTCAGAGAGGGAGGGCTTATAGATTAAGTACAGAAATCAAAACGGATAAATTGAACGCCTTCTCTTTTTGGCCCTGTGTTCACTATTTTATTTTAAAACTTCATTTTTAAAGGCTGCCGTGCCGAATTGAAAAAAGCTGCCTTAAACAAAAAAAACTAAAGAAAAAAATTAAATAAAACAAAATAATAATAAAACATTTCTTATCATACAGCGTCTAAACTAATGAAGAATAAGTAAAAACTCATAAAAATGTTTTCTTGTTGCGCTTAAAACATCATCATCATCTTTCTTAGCTTAAGCTCCCGGCTGCTTAGACTTGATTAATAGGGGAATACCTATGCACTTTCGGTTGTTTGCATGGATTTGGTTTCACGATTTCCTCCGAGAGTTTCTGATAAACAATGGAGTTCTTCGATGCAAGTAAAGCCATACGATAGCGTTCACCACGTTTCCTCATCATAAGTGAGATAACTTTGCCGATGGCCAACAGGAGGACTATCACACAAGTAACAATGATGAGAGCTGGAATAAAGAATTGGTAGCCACTGTAGTAGACGTGTCCACGTTCGATAATGATCTCTTCGTCATCGTCGTCGTTGTCATCATCATCGTCTTCATTGTCGCCGTCAAGAAGAAGTTTATCTGAAAAAAAGAAGGTATGAATATTTTTGTCGATAATCACAAAATACGCGCGAAAGAGCCTTAACCAAAGAGTGTTATGTTTAACAGTTGGCTGTAGATAGTTTATACAAGGGCAGCAAGTGTACTAGTGAGCAAAAACGCCGATCCCCAGAGTTACTGGCGTTTTACTTAAGTCCCTAACCTATGAAACAGGTTGAATTCCAGATTCATTCTAGTAAAGTCGGGATTTAATCTTTACAAAGATTGTAGTTTTGAAGGATAAATGGTATGAATGTTTCATACAAGTATGGGATGTCATAGGATTAATAAACTTTATTTGTTGTAGAAAATACTTCTCTTATATGTATATATTACTAAGGCGCTAATGCGTCAACAGCGATGGAAAAACTGGAACGAATTTTGCAGTTGAAACGTTAAGTCAACTCTGGACATTAACCATTTGATTATGGTGGAATGTGACAATTCAGCAGGAATTATAAAGCGACTCAAGGAAGTCGAAGAAGTATGTAATCAACCCTACCAAATATGTGCAGATAATTTATCGGCTTGCAAAATCAAAGAGAAAGCTTTGTGGTAAAGATACAATTAGTGTAGACCATGTTTTATATCAGTCATGTGTATCTGCATAGAGTGAACGGTGGCTGGTAATAGCTTCACTTCGTGGTCAGTAGGTTAAGAACTGTCTGCTAGATACATTTTAAGCTGCAGCGCCATCTAACTTAAAAATATGATTACAAAAAGAAAACTTACTCAACAAGAACTTATCCTTGGTCTCCTTGGATAAATCAACTTCCTTTCCATCGAATCCAATGTCATGGACAACTGGCTTATTCAAATCAGTTTCATTTTCCTTCTCCTCATCGTCGTCGTAAATATCATCCTCATCGCTGTCGCCATCTAAATTATCGGAATCTGCATCTTCATTCATGCTAGTATCCTCGGCCAAGTCTATTTTCTTTTCTTCCTCCAATTTCTTCTTCTTTTCCTCTTCTACCTTTTGTTCTTTAGCGAATTGTTCATTTCTCTCTTGTTCTTGGTAGAACAATTTCTGAATCATATTATCATCACCCTTCAGAATATCCTTCTTGATCTCCTCCATTGTTTGTTCTTTTGGTTTGAATGCATCCATATTGTGTTTGCACACTTCATGCGCAAGCTCATCCCAACCTTGCACCGGTCGGACATTTTCAGTGAAGGTGGTAGCATCAATATTAGCCATAGTTGGTACCTTACCAGGAAGGATATTCTTCATTGTCGCATAAACAATCATACCCTTAAGCTCCTCGTTACACTTCAATGGATTATAATTGAGATCCAAAGTACGCAGATTTTTGAAGGACTTGATGTCATCGGTGGAGATCTTCCTGATTTGATTTGAGGATGCATTGAATGAGCGCAGGGTCTCGAAGAATTTATATTGACGGCTCATTCCATTGCTATTATCATTCAACAGTGAATGTAGATCACATTCGCTTACATCGAGCTCCCTCAGAGTGGCAAATGGCATGAAGAGACGAGTTGGGAGTTTCCTAATCGGATTACCGGCCAAGTTCAACTTGGTGATATCATAGTTATTCATGAAGATTAAATCATCTAATTTGTCGATTAGATTATTGCTCAAATCCAGTTCGGTGAGTTTTTTCAGAGCGGCAAAGGTATCCCTTCCAAGATTGTTGATGTTGTTCCAAGCTAGTTTTAAAGTGGCCAAATGTGGCATGGTGGAGAAAGTCTTATGCCCCAAAGCTCCGATGGCGCAGTTGGAAACATCGAGCAGATAGACGGTGAAATAACCATTATAGCTCTGGAATCCATCTGTTGGCAATTGGCTTAGACGAGGATTGTCATTCAAACGGATCACATCCAATTCAGAGTTCTTGTAGAACAACAGTGAAGACACTTGATCTAACTCGTTAATGGACAGATCAATGTGGCGAAGATTCTTAAGGTGTAAGAAGGAGTCCGGTTGGATTTTCGTTATACCATTACCTTTAAGATAGAGGTTAGTGAGTTCTCCCATTTGATCGAACATTCCATGATGGATTTCCTTAATCGAGCAGAAACTCAAATCCAGCTGTTCTAGTTCGCTGGCTCCAAAATTAAGATCACCACTGATTTCGTTGTATTTCAAATGTAAGATAGCAAGAGCGGTACGGTTGAAAACTCCTGGTGGCAGTACCTTCAATGAATTGAATGATAGATCAATTTCTTCGATGGTCTCCACTTCGTCGAAAAGGCCTGGTGGTAGCTCCCTGAGGTTATTTTGGGCCAAATTAATGTAAACAATGTTTGTGAGATGACTGAAGGCAGATGGTTTCAGTTCGATTAGATTGTTGCGAGATAGATCTAATTCTTCAATTCTGTCCGACTGTCAATGAAAAAGATTTATGTAAACGTGTTTAGATTCTCTACCAATCTACTTACCTTCAACAGATAGTTCACGTTGGACATAACACTAAGGTCATTTCCAGAAATGGTCAACATACGGAGTTTCTTATTTTCCACAAAAGTGTTTGGATTGATGATGGTCAGACCGACATTAGTCAAATTGACGGCGTACAATTCATCCAGACCATGGAAAGCATTCTCGTGCATATACTCAATGGTACAGTTGGAGATCTTGATAGAGGAAACGTCTTTCAAGCCAATCTTTACGAAAAATTCTGGTCCAAGGAGAATTGGATACTTCGGACCTACATCGGCCACAATCAAATCAGTAATGTCCGAGCCAAATTTCTGCTTGTCCAAATCAAGCCTAGAATTTAGAAGAAATGTTTGAAAACATTCTCCATGGAGAGGGTTTTTTTCTCATTAATACCTGCTACAAGTGGCAAACAAGTAGCTGTTGATGTTTCTAGCACACACACAATCTCTGGGACATGGAACATTTTCATTGAAATTAATTTCTTCTTCATCAGCGATGTCATCATCGTCATCGTATTCCTTGTCATCATCATTATCGTCGTCAGTATCTTCATCAGCGTCATCATTGTCTGTGTCTTCGGTAGCATCATCGGCTGATTCGGTGTTTAGCATAGGAGGAATCTGCAATTAAAAACGTACATTAGAAAAACCTTGTCCATACGGAGCAGATTATCAGTTGATAATAATTTAATATCGAACGTAAGCCGCAAGATTATGGTTGACGTTCAGGGATTGAGCTTAAGACCCATTTCAAAATTAAGCTACTGTTTGGATCAATGGGTATGTTAATTAGAAAAATTGCCGCATGTCAAGCGAGATTAATTCTAAGATCATTCAGTAGAGTCCATTACATGCAATCCATTCATCGGACCTTATTTCCCTTGAAATGTAGCTGGATAGCACCTTACGGTCAATGGCGCAAGTTGCAGAATGATGATCACTCGTTATTTGTTTCTGCATTTGAAAGAAATTATTCTCGAAGGCGTGTGCTTTCAACAGAATAACGCTAGGTGTCGCTCTGCGACCCAAACAGTCAAGTTATGGAAATACAAATTTGGACCTAACGCTATTCCATGAAATTGACGTGTGAAATGGCCTCACCTAGCTTGTTTGGATTATTTTCTTAAGTGATACGGTAGGTTCCTGGATTATGTTGATACCTATGCTTCATTGAAAGCAAACATATGTAGTTCGTGTCATTAAAAAATAAGACCACACTGTCTTGAAAGAGTGACCAAAAATTGTATTGGCACAGAAGTATTCTCTACAATTGGCATGCTCCTAGATTTTCTCAATGTCTATCCATGTTCTGCTTCTAGGTCGTTTTTATGGTACATAGAACCACGGTCGTATAACATTTTCAAGCTTATTCACACTTGGTCAACACAGTATACCCATTTCTGTAAATTGATAAGCAATTTGTACTCCTTAAGTGTACTCACCTTTTCGTCTCCTTTAATCGGTTTCAATTTCGGAATCGCATCCACTTTTTTAACTGCAGCTGCTGGCACTTCAGTACTTGTGGTTGACGATTTACTTTCATCTTCTGTAGCGGTGCTTACCGTTGTTGTCTTATTCTCTGAACTTCCCTCATCATATGAATAATCATCATAATCGTAGTAATAATCATCGTCGTCCTTATCTGTTGTGTTCGATGACACATCGTTCAGATGGTCAACAGATTCAGGTAGCATCTTATTATACCTAAATCCCACACCAAGGCGGAAGTACACAACAAATTATGACCAAAGTGTGGGGGTGCATACCAAAAAGGGGATGAAAAAAAAAAGAAAAGAAAAATACATGAATTTATGGCATTTGAAAGTTGTATACTATACAATACAATACCTCAGATCGGAGGCGAGGGGAATTTTTTTAGACACATCATCGTCTTCCAATTTTGGACGTGTTATGGTATTTTGGACGGTGGCATTAATTGGTTTCTTTATTTTTAGTGTGGAGAGTTTTACAGTTTTTGGAACTTCCGATGAAACGTCAATGTGATTGTCACCTTCATTTATTGATTTAAGTGCTGATTCTTCTGTGGTTGACCCCAGAGTTGTGGTGCATATCGCCACAACGAGTACCACCAGCCACAACTGGCGACTCATATTTGTCCTGAAAGTAGAAAAAAAACGAAGAATGTTAGAGAATGTTTCTTAGCTTGAAGTGAAAATTTAGCATAAGAACATAAGGAACGACTTCAATCAGTCTGCAACGACTGATTGTGTAATAATCTTTCGAGTTGTGGAAAAAGAGTTCTTTACTTATACTTCCGATTTAGTTTGTGGTTGATGTTATTGCTTTAAAAATTCTCCAACAAAAATAAAATGCATCACGATCAGCATTGAAAGTTTTAGTGATTTACGAGTATACAGCCTGTCCGCACAACTTAAGTTCGACAACATTAGAGGTCGAACCACTGCATACATATGTGATCTGTTTTTCTATCTGCTTCTCTACATTTCAGTTATTATACACCCCCGAAGTCGAATGAAAATATTAGGTTTAGGGTCGCCTAGATCCTGATCCTTTTAAGACGAAGAATGTTGTTCACTTTGCTTTACAATGAATACTTTTTGGCGGCACGCCGAAAGGCAGTGATAAGTGAAAGAACAAATTGCATGTACATGCATTTAATTTTTTTTAGCACATGCTCTGATTTCCTAAGCGATTGGCTTCTGCTGGCTTATGTATGCATGGCACAGTTTAAATGCCACCAAAATTAAAATATTCAAAATGTTGACTTAGCAGAGAAGAAATGTATGAGTTCGGTAATAAGGAATATTTAAGGATTGGCAAGACCAATAAGGAAATCACAGGACCATATCTCTACATATTTTTTATCTTATTGTTATACATATGTATATGTATGTACATACATTATTAAAATAACGTCTAAAATAGTGAGACTTAATCGAGCACAGCTTAAAGTACTGATCAGACAGAATAGTGTCCAAATTATATCATGGCTAGACTGGGGTCGAGCAACTATTAATCACAGTCAAGACCCCTCTGCCAAATGTTAAACTAACGATTACGTGGTGCTGGATAAATACTACAAAAATAGGTGGGAAAAAAACATAGGTGCTTACAGAAACACGAAAGTCCTGCACCCAATAATCAATTACAGCAAATTAAAAAAGACTATTACGTAGGACCTTCAATAAGGGCGTTAGATCCTTAAAATTGAATAAAAGACGTGTATGTAAGATATAGCCTAAATCCTTGAATAAAAATATTTAAAATCTACACTAAACAGTTAGTATTTCTGGATGCTAAGGAAGCTCCTGAAACTGTTCTGCTTTTAAATCATCCTAGTTCCTATCATTTTGATTAATTGCGCTATGTCGCTTAAAATAATTTCTTTATCCAAAATTGGGATCCGTTTCCAACTGCTCAAGAGACAAAGCCCCAGTCAGCCAAAGTCCAAAGGACGCTCTGGTCTTGTGGCTTTAGTTCTTGAGTCAATTTAATCTTGTATGGATATAGACTCAATCAGATCTAATAGAAAACATCTAAAGGAAAACATGTTTCGGTTCTCACGCACACTTTCAGAAACAACCGTATTTGCCACTTTGTAGCTGAACCGGTCTCCTCAAAAATCGCGATATTTAACGAATTGAGCTCAGGACTGGACGTTAATACCGACCATGTATTCATGTATTCGTGCATCGTTTGGTGAGTTGAGCAAGAATGTTTACGATAACTTCACAATTTCAATACGTTGATGAAGGGTTTCGATACCCTGTATTTACCTTAAAAACGCTTTCATATCGATAGTCAGAAAAGTGATAAGATGACACAACTTGTTCTTCTTTTGCCTAAATTTGTACAACTAACGGTCACCACATGTTCAGCGTGTTATGGTTCAGTTTGTTTTTACTTACAACCTTAAGGCTATGAATTTTATAAGATTGTCAAAATAATTACGTTTCCAAAGTGGAAGTCGTTCCGAACAAATACAAGGCAGTCACCAAGCGTAAAATAATTAATACCCCATCTGGAGCTGGAGATGTGCGATTCAGTCGTAAATATGGCAGCGGCTATAATGTAAGAACAAATAGACAATAGTTGACAAACATCCACCGGAATGCAAGCCAGCAATAGCTGAATGAGGAAAAGCAAATGCGAGTCGTTTCTCATTTAGAAATAAGGTGGTCCTACTGGAGACAGGAAAACCGCGCTTACCAAGCTTAATGTGCAACCAACGTAGACCTATTTTTTTCAGTTTTTCGAAGGCGTTAACGTCTTTCGGTCACCAAATATGTCAATTTTGAGCACTTCAGTTCTATAATTGGTATCGTAACAATAAACTTTATACCATAGAGTTGACATGATTATGTGCAAAATTTGTACGTTCAAAATAGTAACAAATGACGTTATTTACGAACATGACTTCATTCGAATTGCGCAACGTCTTTAGGGTCTTTTCATTATAAAATGTTTTATTGGGTTGACTGTTTTCGTTTGGTAGTTAATGACTCAAACTTTCGATTACCTCCTCCAGCATAATTTATGCAACAAAGAACATTTCTTTTCCTGGGTTCATTATTTATTTTATAGGTTTGTTTATTGATTTATTTTATTTATTTTTTTGCAATGTCAGAAGCCTCGTTCAAAAATAGAATTTACGTCTACCAATTTGAATGTGTTAAAGTTCTTTTTTCATTATTAGCTGCCAATAGATATATGTAAATATTGACGTTCAATAAAATATCTTAGATATACATACATAAACAAACACTTTTTAAAATAAATATTACTTAAAAAAAGGAGAAACTTGCAAATTGTTATAAACATTTTTTTGTCACGATCATAATAATATGTTACAATCCGCAATGCCATTTGCAGATCAGCATCCATTGAACTTTACGATTGGTTACACTTGAAATACTTACACTACAAATACTTACATACGTACATATGTATGAATATATGTAAGTACGTTCTCGTACACATACGCTACAGTGTGCGGATATACCATGAATATCATGACTCATTTTTTCTGATTTTGGCCAAGTTAAGCAACAATACAAGTAAATGTTCAAATGTGAGTATATTTTATTTTATTTTCGTGAATAATATTTTTCTTTTTTGTAGAATTTCAAAATTATCTCTATCAAGCGGATCAGTGAACATCGTGGGTTATACATACACCTTTGGTACGGTGGATCTCCCAAAAATGGAAAATCACTGCGATTTTTTTTTTAAGAAATTGGTGTAGGCGACAAACAAATGCGTTAAATGTGTCCGAAAAGTATTATTGAATTTTCAAGAAAATTTATGATTTGCAAAGCCAGAAGCCAACGCACGTTGAGTTGAAAACGATAAGATTAACCGCTGATAGAAGCACTCATCACATCGTATTCAATCGATGAGCCAAACATTTTACTGTCGAAACTTGAGATCATCGTTAGTCACATCGAATTATTCACAGTGAGTGTGAATTTAATTGTAAATTGTTTAGGTAAATATTTGATTTGAACTATAATACCCGAACAACAAAAAATAGATTTAAACCTTAGCATGTAGTAGGTATACTCTTTAAAGACACGAGTCTCAACAGACGAAACCTGATTAAAACTTGAAGCTCAAACTTGTTGAATCAAAGACGAATTTAAGTGTAGACCGACTGACCATTAAGGTGTTTCGTCGCAACTTATATTCACAATCCTATGTGAAATTCATATGATGTGACTGCTTGCTTTGATAAATCGCAATAGTCGATTCTAACTCAAATTTATGATTAATTATTAGCTACCAAACTCTCATCCCCTTATCCACTTGGCAATCAAAAAAATTGGTAATCATACGTTGGGAGAACCCTTTAGGTCAGATATTTATTTAGCTGCTTAAATCTTGTCTTCCCCTGAGGCCCTTGAGGGACATAGGGTTGGTTTCAACAAATCCCAGGCGTAGTCTTGTTCGGTCTTTTGCAATGCATTTAAACTCCCCAAGTCATTCCCAAAAACAATTGTTTTTTTTGTATAGTCGATTCCGCTATATGGAACATTTCGTAATGCAGTGTGGCCGATCATTGTCCTTTTTTCCACTGCATAGTCTAAAAGAACATATTCTTGATCGATTTTTGATAAAGCTTTTCATTTAAGATACAACTTGACCAAAAAACCATTAAAATGGCGCGAAATTTCGTAGCTTAGTACTTTACTGAAAAATAATATTTCATGCTAAGTTAAAGCGAAATAGTTCTTGTACTTTTTCAGTATTTGATAACATTCCGAACACAGCTATAGTGCCACCGTCATCAGACTCACTACGCTTTCTAGGTGAGGGATGTTGTCAAATCTCTCCATTTGTTATAAGTAGGCTTTTATTATCGACGTATTTACAACTTTGTTTGTCCACATTTCTTATTTGTGGACATTTACTTCAAAGTCTAAAAGTAGCTAAACAACATCAGCGAATCCCTTTCCTTACCTAATGCTATCTGAAATACATTACTGCCGAAAACTAAGAACAATTTTGATAAGAGCATGCAACCTTGGAGAACCCTGTTTTGGAATTTAAAGTGCGAAATGCTGCCGTGGTGTACATTTGCGTTTAAGTAAGGTTAACCAAATAGATCTGCAGTTTAAGCTGCCAAAGACCTTCCCGAAGTCGACGAATAGAGGATGTAGAAGCAGAAGCTCGAAACTCGAAGCATTCGGTACAGAAACCAGCTTGTTGTCGAAAGTTGAATGTACACGTTATTTTATTCTATTCTAAGTCTTTCTTAACACAGTAACGCATGTTTGGTCGCAATGTTAAAGTTACTAATCACTTCTTTTCCACTCTTCCAGGATCGTATGAGCAGCAATTCTGCTTATGCACACATTAACCAACACTTAAAAAAGTTTATCAGAATACCATCAACGCGGTGACTATCGCTGTGTTCTTTAGAGTTTCTTTAAATATTCAGAAATTTGTTGCTTGAGAATGCTCTTTGGAATCTGAAAACTTAACACTGCAGCGAATTCCTTTATCCATCTCCTGACTGATTTTTTATCCAAAATTACCGTCTAAACTCTTCACTAGGTGACGTGAAGGTATGGCGGTAAAGTGAACCAGTTGTCAAGACAGATCTCCAGTGGATAGGTTATTTTTTGGACTTAAAACTACCAAGTGCTTCGTGCTGTAGACTTTTCTGCTATACCTAATCCTTAGCCCTTGTAATATGTAAATTTATGTGAATACACTTGTCACACCTCACACAAGGAATTAGTTGAGTCAAGAACTTCTTATTGTTATAGGTCTAGTTTTATTTTAATAAATCAATACTACAGAGTCTAAGAAACAAGCACGTGTCTTATACAGAATGTGAATATTTTTACAATTAACTGTCTTAATTAATTGTGTATATATGTATTTCAATTCAAGAACATTATCTAATTAAAATAAAAGCATTAAATATTGATGTACTCAAATAAAATGCGCATAAATTAAAGACTGGTTTAGCAATTCCAAAGCTAGACAAATTGGCATAAAAACTATATTTAAAGAAAAACCAAAAGTAAATAAATAATTAAATAAAAAAGTGAATGTATATTTATAGGTCAGCAGACTGAACGTTTTAACTAGTTATTAGGGGCAAAAAAGGCGAGGCAAGTCGAGAGGCTAGAATTAATTATATTCTGTTGAATTGGGTGTCAAAAATACTGTATGCTGTTGCATTTACTGCAGGACCGGATTTGGCCACACCATTGGGAAAGGTCCAATGATTTTTTTTTGTAAACATTCCTGTCGGTCTCAGTTTCAACAAAATTTGAAATTCAATTTTTTTTCTACATTTTTACTCTTGGCTGTCTTCCATTTTTAATTAGACAAACAGGAGGTTAAATAAAGAAGATGTTAATTACAAGTTTGAAAGCAGAACGCTGTTATTAAGGAGACTACTCACCTGGCAAATAATATAGGGTTCAGCTGGGAAAAAGTCTTAAAAGAAAATGTTACAATGTCGGCTATTAGAGAGAGCTTAAAAACAAGATGAAGAAAAAACTCAAATGGTTCCTTGCAATGCCCTTGATCTTATTGACCTTGGTAATCACTGCCGTTCTACCTGTGATGTGGTTATAGTACGTACATCAGTTAGAAGACGAAGTTTTTGTTACAATTTTCCTGGTCCCACAGTAGGACTTATTTTTAGAGGACCTGTTATGTTGTGAGGCAGGTCGTTCTTTTCAGTTTAGTTGTGAAATGGTGTACTACTGCGAAATTTATTCTCAATTATGGTAGAAAGGACAGCAGAACTGTGATTGGGGTAACTTTAGGGCACAATGCATGTATCCACCACGTAATTTAAAGTCAACATGGGAATCTTTGAAGACCTAACAAGTGCATCCTCTCTTGAATGCGATGATATAACACAACAGTTTCTCTGTCAGTGTCCTACTTTTGCGGAACCGAGATTGTGAACTATATGGGCTTCAAAATGATAGGACTTCTAGACATGGTTCTAACTACAGCTTTATAAAACCAGTGGATAATTTTCTGGGACAAACCATATCTGCTTTGAAGCAGGTGTTTTTTGCACTTTTTCTTAAAGGTTTAGATTTCAATTGAATTTATTGTCAAAGATCACCAGCAAATGAAGAGAAAGAACAGAGTTCTCAAATCAAGCAGCGATGGAGGGAAGTGTTGGTTTTTTTACCAATTCACTTCGAGACCACATGCTCCTACCCACTCTTTGAAGCCTTTTAGAGCCGCTTGCAGAATTTCGATACTTTAAAATCAAAGTTCCCGACCACTATTAGGGCTTTGTCAGTCGCGTATGCAACTAGTTCTGATCAAGACAAACAAGTAAGTCAATTAAAGAATCGCTAAGCTAATCCACAGTTTCCGGTTTGCAGGTACTTGAGCCTATTTTGAGTACAATGACTATCGTGTAAATCAAACGACCATGACCCCAAAACTAGGCACTCAAATAAGTCATATTTTACATGAATGCAAATAGTGCAACTAAATTTCCAACACTACTGGCCCAATTGAATGAGTAGATATGCACAATGCGCTCATTTAGAACTGTAAAGCATTTAACCAGAATGTTTCAACGTTCCATAGAGAACAAGCCAAACAACTTTCCGTATATACCCATTTTCTAAACAATAAACTGAAACCTGATTTTACTTTAAGTTTGCTTACTCCGTTCAGCTGATGAACAAAAAAAACAAAAAGAGAAGAAACCTACACATCGTCTAATACAGTTGATGGCATCTTCTCTAAGATGCCAACGAGGTGTATCATTTGCTTTAATGTTCATCTCAGGCAAATTGAAGATTAATTTAAAACACATCTAAAAGCCATGAAGTAGGCCTTATTACCATAAAACGTGTTTTGTTTTCCCCCTTACAAAAAAAAAAAGGAAAAAAAAATTGTAAGTCGACGATCTTCTATTTACGGTCGTCTGCCTTAAGTTTTCTTTTTCATGTTAATATTTTCGGCCTAGTAAACGAATTTCATTGTAATTTTGTTAATTTATGTTCTTGTATGTGTCACATAATTCAAGAATTGACTGACATTACAATGTAACTTCTCTGTCACTTTCCTAAGCTTGTATCCTCGATAAATCAGCTGGTTTGAAGTGAACCTAGCTACTTACTGACTATCGACTTATCATCTGCTTAGTAATTATGATTAATATTTCAAGGATGACTGGCTAAAGCTTATGAGTTAGCAACCAAACCATATCGTATATATTCTGAAGTGTAGTTAATAAAATCAAATAAAATGACATAAAGCTGACGTAAAAAAACATACGAATTTCAATGAGCTTTTTTCCCCCCAAAATCGTGTCATTTTGGCCTTCTACAAAAGAAGCTACTTATATGACGTAGACTTATTTAAATTTACCTCTTAATTCAATTCAATTCTGCCAGGTGGCCAAGTTTTATGAAAGTCCATAGTACGTCATTGGAAAAACGTGGATCTTTCTAGATTCAGAAAAGATCTTCATGAACTTATAGAACCATTGGGGAATGCAAATGTTCAAAGTGCGACTTTATTAACTACGGGCAGCTTATAGGAGTGAGAGTCTTAAAGAGCGATAAAAAAAATCCACAGATTCTTGAAGAATAAACTGAAGTCTGAAGAAGCTTCCAGATATATAGCCAAAGTTTAATGTTTTTAGCGATTTGTTGATTTAAGGTTGTTCAAAGAGCTGACCGTCAAAAGCTGAATATTTGCGCATAGCTCTGAACTTTGATACATAAAAGAAATGACAGTTGAGCCCTGATGTGAATCAGCTTTAATGTCACAAGTTGTATGACAGGTGTGAACAAAAAGGGAATGGGAATTAATTATGGAGCGATACCACCAACGTCCAGTTATTGCGAAAATTTATATCTATAAAAAAAATTATCTTTAGTGCTGACGCAGCGCTAGTTCAACAGAATAAACTGCTGTCCAGATTTGAAGACAATTCAGCGTGCAGCTGTAGGCTGAATCGGATAACATTTCACGCGTCACGAACAATAAGACGCTATGAAATCTGAGCTTCTCACTGGTTTCTGCGGAAAATTTTGAACTGCATGTCCTGCATATGCTTTCTAATAAAGAATGAGTGACTTGTCAGGTACTGTCTAGAAGCCAGCAACAGAAATAACAGTATGACTTGGCCATCTTAAGCCTCAACGAAGAAATTCTTAGTTTTAGCCGTCTCATCATGAGCGACAAATCTCATTTTGATGTCATTTGATGAGTCTAGAGGCTCTACATCCTCAAAGACTGACTGTTGGGTGGAGAGCAAATTGTTGAATTCTCCTCTACAATTTTGGGTTACTCTATAAGATGGATTTTCATGTTAAGTGCGGTTTTAAAAAAAATATAAATTTTAAGAGTAGGTGCCGTTACTCTGTGATTGAGTTTCGAGTCACAGAAAATACTAAAAAGTAGTCCCACCTCTCGCGAATGATACGCCTACCAGATACGGCAATAAACTGCCAACAAATATAGCATGCAAGACACGAAAGTCTATAAGAAGCTCTAAATAGGCTGCTTGCGCCAAATATTTAAATATTTTCAAGATTCCACATCAAATTTAAAAGGGAAGAGACAAACACGCGCCTTGTCTCATAATTGGATATCCGTTCAATCCAAATTAAGCCGAATGCGCTTAGGCTGTTATAATAATGAATGTTAACTCCTAAATGTACTCGTACTTAATGCATGGTTAGAATTTCATTTTCCAAAGAACTGACGAATTCATCATTCACCGTCAAGCGTGTTTATATTTTGCATTCAAAGCTTTAAATGGCATCAAATTATTGAAGCCTACTTTGGCATAAACGGCAGCAATTTGTCATTCAATTATCCATTGTCTTGCAAATTTTGAATTATTTATCTACATAGCTAAACACTTGCTTTTGGGCGCCATAGAGGCTAACAATCTGTATTCCTTAGGCGGTTCCAATTACAATATTGGTAAAGAATGAATGCTAAGACAGAGTGTCAAATTTCACTTGGTTTTGTTTAGCTTCATCGCTCTAAGCATGAAATGCAATTAAAAGGAAATTAAATACAGCGACTGAATAGAATTTTAATTATTTACTTAAATTTCAGTCTTATAATTCTCATCGCAACCTTAACCTTACTACAAAAACAAATCTGACCTCAGCTTAAGGTTCAACTTAAAAACTATTTATTATTCCATAAAGCTTTCATGTTTACGCAGTATCTCCGCAGTGTTGCGTCAGATGGCTCAGATATTCCGTCGACAAATTACTGAAAGAATGCATCGTGATTTTCTTAATAAATCATTAAGTATTTTATGTAATTACTGTCGCCTGTTTAATTGTTGAATTCTCTGTTAAACGAACTTAAAAACAACAATAATTCAGCTTTGCAACTAAAGGCAGCTAATATGACCTCGATACAACTGGCACTTGAAGACAGCTGATTGAGCAAAATTGTATGCAAGGTGTTGGTATACGTATACCCAAACCCGTAATTATTAGTCACAATCGAAAAGTGCTAATTAAAATGCAAAATTAACAATCTGCATCGATTGTTAAAAGTTGATCAATGTGGTTTTTCACTGTTTTTTTGTTGCTGTTGGCAATTCAAGAGGTTTTTGTTTTTTGGCTTGACATACTCTAGCAGGTTCAGGAGCCTTAAGTCAGATGGAAAGTACGTGCTTTCTATATCGTTGGCAAGTTAGTCGTAGGCCATGCGAAGCTGTTACCATTTCGGACATATGTGGAATTTAATGACCATTTTTTGTACTATTTGTGAATTTATCATGATTGGTATTTTTTCAATGATGCCAATTGATTGAATGGTATTTCTTCAATGATGTTAATCATGATTTGATATGAGAGATAAATTAAGAGGAAATGAGCCTTGAAATGGTTTTACGATCGTAGCTGTGTTTCTGTGGAAATGAGTGCAAAAGACCCAATTCTCTAGGGATTATATACCATTTATAAGCCTTAAATATATACTTTTTTACAATCCCTAGAGAGTTGGACCTTTTGCACTGGGTGCTACTTAAGAGATTCAATGAAATCACCCAAAAAATTAAAGTAGACTTTAGCTCTTGTCGCCTGTCTGACAGTTGTTGACATACGCTTAACGGAGCAACGAAGTCGTCTGAGCGGCTGAATCCCCCGGAAAGTGGAGTTTATTAAATAACTGTTCGCTGTATGGTTAATTCACGGTAGAGGTATTTAATTTTGCAATAGAGGAACCAAAGAATCGATTGCAAACAGTTTTATGTCCACCAACAATGGGTAAATGCCTCGTTGCGCACAATTAATTTAATAAATTTCAGTTTTCGGCGGGGTTTAGCCGCTCACGCGACTTCGTCGCTCCAAAAAAGATATGTCAACAACTGTGAGGCAGGTGCCTATATCAATTGAAGTCTATATCAAAGGGTGGAACTATTCCTTTCCAGCACCTACATATGTCTACATATATTATTATAAGATACTCAGAAATCCATAACATACTAAATATTTAAGAAAATCGGGGAGTGGCTCCTTTTCTAAACGTTTACCATAAAAATATTTTCAGAGATGGGACATACTTTTGCTTCAAAGGGTATGTGAGAAAATAGAACTGTTGCATTTGAGGCACCAAAAATCAAGTACAGTCCAGCTCATGATCAGTTCTCTGTCTGGGGGCATTCTTGGCCCTATTTTCTTAATAAAAAGTCGCCTAAGGGTTATGCTAAGGACAAGGTTCACGCCAATACACCACAAACAATATTTATTATACTGAAGGACAACACAAGAGCTATTATCTACTATAAGTAGAGCTGCAATTGTGTCAATATTTTATGAAGAATTTGGTAAAAAGGTAAAAAATTTGCAAACAAAGTCAAAGGGGGCATTTATCCAATATCTCTCCACATTTAATCGTTAAGTCTACACTTCATTTTTAACTAAAGCATTACCTCTTTCCCAAGAAAAAAAAAATTTGTTTAGTGATTTGAAATATTGACAGTCTATATTTTGAGTGTTTTTTTAGCAATGAAACTAAAGCAAGAGACGTTTTATAAATAATGAATTCTAAACAAAAACCTTAGTAATTTTGCAACTAAAATACCAAGCCAGATATTTACTTAGAATTGATAAAAAAATCTTTGTGCCTTCTTTATAAACTTGACTAAGAACTGGAACTAAACAAAAGTGCGTCATAACCTAAGAAAAGAAAACCTCTTCCGATACGAGTTAGTAGTACAGTCGCCGTCGTAAGATACATGGAGACTTTCGTCATCACAGCTTTATAATACTATCACTAAAAGTCTTAAATTTTTTTAATTTATTTATATATGCTTAATAAATACCAATAATGTTTTTTAAAATCTGCTTGCAAATCAGTTTTGTATCTGAAATTTATGTTCGGAGGACACAAAACGAGTTAAATTCAGTCTTAACTAATTTGATGGATACGGTAGCGCACGGTCTAGCAAAAACAGCAAGATTCAAAATGCTAATCATCGCAAATTAATAAAACAATTTAATTAATAACAGCTAAGCTAATCGCGTGAATAAGATTGGTAGTAAAAAAAAAAACTCACATTCTTTTGGTGGGGACTGTAAATATTTTAAGTATCATTTCGATATGAACTTCAGCGTAATCTTTATCCAAACAAACTATTTTTCAATGTTTTTTTTTTTTTTTTTTTGGGGGGTTTTGTTTTCTTTAAATATGGTTTAGGAGTATAGCCTTACCGGCTATATGATCTAATATTTACTTTGTGCTAACCACTCAGATGAGAAAATAATAGAATTTTGTTGGATTTTGTTTACTACCACCGCACGAGTTGCAGATACATTTTTATTTTTAGTGAGATGATTAAAACCAGATTTCTCTCGTTTGAAGTTAAGAGATGCTATAAAATGATTAGATTAATAAATTTAATATGAATAGATACAGTATCGACGAGGTATTAATTGCTTACGTCAAAAAATAATTCTGCGCGGATTTGCAAATAAGTTTCATCTTGTAGACACTACCGTACGGAGTACGTTCTAGGAACACTTAAAGTATACCCGCTGTAATGGACGAGAAAGTTTTTTTTTTTTTTTTTTTTAAAGCCGCTTTGTGTCAATTGAAAAAGTCAACAATCAAAAGTCTTAGTGTCAATATTCTCGAACGAGTTATAATCCTCCTGATTACCACAATTCAATGCACGCATCTACGCTTTCTTTTCGTCGTTTTTTTTTTCTTTATGGATACATGGAAATATTATTTTCTAAACAAATACAGTGGAGCGTTGAGATGCATACATACATAGTTACATACATATGTACATACAAATATTCGGAGATACATTTAGCAGTGATGGAAAAGACATGTCGCTCAAAATGCATATTTAATGCGTTTTAATCAAAGCAAAACGCCGCGATGACAGCCAACAGGGAAGTTTGTTTACGTCGATACAAATTCGAGACGACATTGTTGTAGATTATGCGCGTGGCTCATTTTAAAGTTAAATTTAAAATTAGGAAAGAGAAACGCTTTAAATGATTACATTGAACTTGCTATTAAAAATAACCCGAACAAAAAAAAAAAATAAAAATAAATGTCATCAAGTATTTTTGAAGGCACCTCGATTGAACTCTGCGACAACAAAGTTCGACAATAACAAACCCAGTTTAATAATAGTTTTTAGAGGGTTAAAGGACTGAACTTATCATGACCTGAACATGATTGAAGTCGTTTGATATTACATAAATAAAGCGTGAATCGTATTTGGATGTCAACGGCAGTGATAAGCATTTGCTTTCAGGCATTTTTTGTCGTTTGGGTATACGGGAGGGTAGTATATGAAACACCCTCAGCCTAATTGATCACTTATCTACCAGAAACCTTTGACCCAATATGCTCCCCAAGGAACACTGCCTGAACAAGGACGGCGAAGGAAGAATACTGAGTCAGAAGAAGGAGGGAAAACAAAAATTCTGCGTCCGAGGAGGGGGGCATACATAGTCTTCCACCTCAAAGGAATTGAACAGTCGCATCAGGAACAACATCCTGCAGCTGTACAGGAAAGTTCAGGGAATTGACTATGGAACACAGGCTTTTCAAGACTACCAACAGCTACTTAGAGTCAACGAGTCCTCCCCAGTAAAGATGATGTTGATGCAGCTACTCACAAGTCCGCCGGCTCTGATAGCTTACCAACGTAGCTGTTCATATACGGAGGTGATGTTTTGGTAGGGTGTATGCACCAAATCAGAAAAGTGTAGATGGAAGATATTATGACTGGAATATCAGCTCCATATGCCCCATCTAAAAGAAGCCCGATATTATGTCTTGCAAAAACTATCGAGTAGGTCTTAAAGTGGTCCTGAATGAGGGCGAGAATACTTCTTCAACAAACAAAGCACCATCTGTGCACCGCCTAGGACAAAACGTCGATGTCAATGGCTTTAGCTTAAAAGAAGCTAAGGACTTCTTTACCTCGGAGTCAATATCAACTCCATAAATGACATCTGAGTGGAGATGCGACGAAGACTGGCCCTTGGAAACCGGTGCTACTTCACTGAAAATTGCTGTGTTTCATTTAATTCTAGGCAATTGTCAGTAGTTCTATCTGATAGGCACTCAACGAGTCTGATAGGACGGTAAGGCCTTAATATTTGATGTTTCTAAAAAAATCGGTCCGGTCCGGTGTAAATTTTTGATTCAAATTGCTGTTTCACTTCACCTCCATCTCAGAAAATATATGATGTAGTCACTTTTTCCAATGCTTTAACCCATAGTCATCGAATCCAATCTGGAGAGACAACGCAGTAGAGTAAGGCATAGTGTTCACAAGTAGAAGGGTCAACCGACTTTAAAGTGTGCAACGAAAAGCAGTCCACCACGAACTGTAGCGCCACCTAAGTAAGTCCATAAGTCACTCTTTGCCGGATCCTCATAACTAGAACGTTCAAAATGTTGCTATGAGTTTCGTAGGCAACAGTATAATTCTTTGCACCCAACTGCGCTGTGTTATATTATTATGACGATCAAGTGGTAGATGGATCTTCGGACGATCTTGACCACTTGTAGTGGCTACAGCTGACCTTACTTAATTGTTTTATGTTGCAGTCTTTACTCAAAGTGAACCATCAAACTAGTGACTTATACATATGTAGGTGCGAACAGAAAGCATTGTTGCGGAGTACATCCAAAAGACCATCTTTGGTTCAAGTCTCCATTTCTTAACAAAAGTTTTGATGCAATATAAGAGGCAAGTTTGTGCGATGAAATCTTAGAACGATAGCCGATCACAGCACATGAATACGTGAAAACGATAATCGACTCAATAAAATACTGTTACTGTTTCATTCTCATGCGGAAGGGTGGTTTTATAGGGTCACACTGGTTTTCTGATAGGGTTGCTGAAGAAAGCAGACAGAGTTTAACTTTTCCAACAGAAGTTTGTCCGCCCACAGAATCTTGCTGTATAGTCACGGAAATTGGGGCGGTCCTTACCTACAAAAGTGGAAACCCCGATGTGTACTAAAAACTATCTCGTACTCCACATCCCGCAGAACGGCATATCATCATCCCAAGCTAAGGTGTAGGTGCGTATGTTATAGCACATCTGTTGCCAAAAAGAAGGCAGTTAATTGTCGTTGGTTCATTAAGGTTTTCTATCTTAAAAAAAAAATAAACCATCGAGATACCAATTCTTTATCGATTTCCTCTCCCATTGTTAAACTATCCTACAGAAAGTCTTAAGACCCCTCCCCACTTTCTATGCATGCTAACTGGTATTAATCACCTCCCGTGTTATGAAAACCGAGATTTCACGTGATCACGAGCGCAAACTTGTATTTAGCACCTCATTCCAAATGACTTACTCTACTGTTTTATTAGACACAAGATAAGATGTGTGTACCCCCGTTCGCAAGATACGAGTAAATATCCACAACTTCAAGTCTCATTTCAAGCTTTCATTTCATTCCAATCCGAAGGCGGATTATACTACCACGTTAACGAGCAAATATTTCGAAACCATCGATACCAGCATCATCCACCACAACAGCCAACATTCGTGTACCTACCTACTCTATAGTCGATAAACAAAACAAAGTAAACTGCATCTGTGCTTCGGAGTCTGCCTCCAACCAAGATGCATTGTCTCAGGCAATCAGTCAGCGTTCCATTCAGTGCTATCGTGAGTGGGTGTTTATATGGAAATTGAAAAGTAATTAAATTTTTGAATTGATTACTGGTATCTGCATCATAAACTTAACGGTACACCGGATGACATCGATAGGTGCTCACTTTCATATGAGAATATGGAAATCCTCTCACGATATGTATATTTGTCGATTTCGAGCAACAGGAAACGGGTACTGCGTATTATTGTCAAGTCGTCAAAGGAATGCCATCCATCGATCATCAATCAATCAAGTCGTACGGGCATTCTATTTGCTTTCATAGATTTTGTACATATGTCGCGTATGCATACCTGTAGGTTAATTTTACGTGACAACAAAGTGAAATTAACTCATTCGCTATATACACATGTATCTCGTCGTTATGTCGTCAAATTGTGCGCACACGGTTGGACACCAGAGTGTGACTTTAGTCGAATAAAAAAAAAACACTAAATTGCGCGTCTATTTGTCGAACAATGTCAACAAAAGTTCAGTTGAAGTGCAAAGTTTTACATTTGTGAGTGCACTTCGGCGAGAAAATTCCACTGTGTGTGGTTTATGTGGTTTTGTATTTGTCTCAGGAGCCATGAGGGAGTTACTGGTTTCACCGTTTGTCTAGAAACCACAAGGAGTGTGAGCATTCATAATGGCGGGACAAGTTTTACAGGAAGCAACTGGGGGTCTGTAAGGGGAAATACCTGGCGAAATCGTTGGTCCATGAGAGAGGTTGCTGACTTGCGTGAATATTTTCTCTACTGTATTAGTGCTACATTGTTAAACGGGACGCCCACGTTAAAGTGAGCTGTCGTTAAATATTGATGGGTTTTTTGAAAAATGCATTTTTTCAGCATAAAGATGGAGTCAAACGGTAATGGTGGCTTAAGACCGTTTGTGACATAAAAGACAGTGATTTGGTGTCCACTGTCACTAACCACTAGGAGATATTCGTATTTTAATGGTATTCAGCTCACAAATGTTTGACACAAACTGCTCATATAGGACAAGGTGCATGTAAGGGGCCTTAAGTTCCATTGCCGAATCCAAGCGGCAAAATTGAGAAGCTTTCATTTGAGATATACATATGACTGCGAAATAATTTATTTTCTGGCTTTCTTGAGTTCGAAGGTGAGCCCTTAAGTCAGTAGTGCAATGCACAGACCACTTCGGGTCGAAAGCGCTTCCTAACATAAAATCTAGGGCACAGTGAAGAATTTGGTCGACTAGTGTGTTTGAATTAGGTAAGGTGTAGGGACGACTAGATTAAATGGGCGTTTTATAAATATTATCAGACAAGATTACAAACACATAAGAGCCAAAAGAGTTCTAAGTATACACACACAGAAGACGGAATCTCATACCTATCATTTACTAGATTTCCGTGGAATTAGCAGGCCGATTTGAATGTACGCCTGCCTAGTCTGATGACCATTTAATAAGAGAGCCAGGAACCTAGATCACTTACAAAGTTCAAGGCTGAATATGCCTTATACTCGAAACAGAACTTGCAGATCTGTAAATAGTTGTAATTCCCTCTTCATATATCAGCAAAAATGTATTTACGCACTTCTGTGGGCTGTGCGTTGGGCGCCAGATAAGAAAAAACTTTCAATAAAGCGATAAACCATTATCAAATTTCTAAAAATTACTTAAAATTCAACTCCCGAGTCCCTGGCATATCTACTATGTGACGAGGAAATAAAAACAAACGAAAACATGATGAACACTGTTTTTTTTTTTCTCGTGTTTCTCGAATCGCGCCATGAGTCGAATAAAGTATCATCTTCAAGGAAAATGAATCCGAAGATACAGAATATTCCTACGAATTTCTGTGGCATCGTCAACACAATAATAAACACAATTCGTATGCAAATCATCCCAACGCCAGCGACGACGACAACGACGACAACGCTGTTTGAGATTTCATCAAAATAAAAGTACTAAAGTTCCCCCCACTCCGCCCAGCATGTGCCTTGTATGTCATATGTCGAAATCCATTTACACTTTACAAAAGCACGGTGGATTGCTGCTAATTTATTTCGCCTTGAGTTGGAGACGCCAGGTATACACATGTCGCCGTGCCGACACAATTATCTACCATTGTGCGATTTTCCAATTTTTATGGCAACAAAAATTCGAATATCAACGCTGTATCACCTCCGATCACTGATCTTACAACGAAACTCACACACAGATACACAGCTGAAGTGCATTGTCAGATTGCAACAGTAACAGACACATCATGCAAATGAGTGACAATTTTTCGCAAAGCACTGAATTCGTAAAAATAATTCGAAACAATAAGAGACTTCAGAAAAAACGCACAAGACCAGTGTTAATTTTTTATAGGCCTGTCTGTCAGCACTCTGAGGCACAAATTCCAGAGACGGAGGCTCGCGAAAAGATTTGTGGCAACGTTTATTATGAATACATGCACTTTGTGGAATTTTGCTTTATGGTCTCGTCCTCAGGTAAGTTGACTTGCCAATGAGTGTCATTATCCCGTGAGACTATCAGACAGGCAGACAGTCATAGATGCGGTCGTAAAGACAGACAGTCATGGTGTCGAATGGAGAAAAAAGGCTTGCAAGACAATGGGAATATACATATGTACCAAGTGTGCATGTGAGTGCATACTGCATACTTATTGCTGTCAATCAGTACTGCAGAACATTGTCATAGCAATTAGGAACGAAACTGTGGCGATAATTAAGTCGGGGGCGGTGTCTGGCATTTTAATTTTGAATGACTGGCGTGGTGTTGAATTATTGAGGTTTTGTAATTTTTATTTTTTTGTAGACTACCCGAACAAGCTCAGCTCATTTAAATGTTATTTTATTGTTTGGGTTTTTCACAGGAAAACATTAAATTCGTGGAGCGTGATACTGGGTTAAAACGATGCTAAAAACATTGTGACTTAAGATAGCGACGAAAAGTTGCATTTAAAATTCCTGTAAAGGTGTGAAAACTTCAGCAGGTACAAATGAAAAAAAACAGGAGAAAGCTACCTCATTCGATAAAGAAAAGTTGGTGCAAATTGGTTTTCAAACTTCTGTAAGTCAGAGTGGATGATTTGCATTGCAGATGACAGCCAAGTTAAACTTCCTTCAACACCTTGACAAACTTTAAGGAGTAATGCTTACATTATACGACCGGGCTTCATTTGTTATTTACTGACTTTTGCAAGGTATTGGACAGTGTCTTCTATGTGTAGAAATCCATGAGTGTCCTAATTGGAGGCCTAGATGGACAGCCATGTTACATTGAATGAAGTGAACTTTTATTTGCTTAAGACCTCGCAAGGGCAAAGAAAATTTGGTTGTAAAACATTTAATGCAATCGACAGAGAAAGACAGACCTTAAGCAAATGTCCCGCAAAATAGAACAACCTTACCGACTGGTGCAGTTCAAAGAGCCATCGTTGAACAACACAAGAAAAGTCGTTCGATACACCCCGTGGACTACATAAATCTGATCAGTTCTCCGTCTTCTTTTCTCTGACTTTTCTGCGAGGTCGTCGAAGAAGGGTTTGTATAGTGTGAGATGTCTGATCCTAGCCGGTTCCGGGCATCCGTGGAGGACAAGGAAACAGTTTCCTTGCGGCAGTGTGTATTAAAAAGAATGTCCAATCTGACCACATGAGTCGCTGTGCTCTGCGCAGCAAGCCATGGCAGAATTTGCAGGAAATCTACATCTTTTCAAGTATCACAGGGATCATTAGGACATGACACAGCTAGCTAGGCAGATCTGGCTTTAATAGTTTTTTTTAACAGAGAAAGCAAGACTATGACGAGTCCCAGCGGAGGGTAAGACTTCTTCGTAAATCAGCCAATTCATCGTTCCGCTTATGGCCCTCAGTAGAGTCAAAATTAAGTTCCAATACTTCGGGATTTGAAATCTCTTTGAAAAATAAAAAAACTGTTGATTGGGAAACCAACAAATCAGCATTCAATAAGCTAGAGATCCAAAAACCAATGCTCAGATCGCTGGTAATCGTTCGGGCGAAGTCCCAAACCCAAACCAAAAACAAACCAATGAATCTGTTCTACTTAGGAAAATCCTGTTAAAATCTGATTCAGTTCCAAGCTGCACAAAAAAAACGCTTCATGGATCGCCTTGAGTAGATTAATGCCAGAAAAATGTTTGATTTGAAAATTTTGTCGTTTGCTCCAACTATTTCAACTTAAGTTCAAATATTTCCTAGCATCCTTCGAAGAAAATGTAAGTGTTGATCCACAGAATATGGAATAAAAAAATCGATTCCATAAATTAGTTCTACATTCCGTGATCTTGTTGAAAAATCAAATTTTTTTAGGTTCCCACAACAAATGTATCCAATCCAACGGAGGGTAGTCTGAAAGCGTCATGGTGATTCAGAAGATACCTTTCTTATCCAGATATGTGTATATCTGGACTATCCCATCTCAGCTTTTGACAGCCAATGACATTGGTATCAGAATCTTATGAAACCTTGAAATTTTTTAAATCCCCTGCTATTGTAGTTGGCACTGGATTAAAATATTTTAAAGGTTATACACCCTCTTAAATATCTAAGCCTCAAGTTACAAGTTAATACCCCCTCATCACAAATTATTATGCGAGCAGATCATAAAATTCATAAGACTCTAATAAACTTACTTTTTGATTGTTGCTATCAGCACAATAAATCGATGTCTCCCGGCTGAAAAGAAGAAAAAGAAAAATTTAAGTTAGCAACTCTTTCCAAAGCCATCGTCACGTAAATCTAATAAGTTCTTTCAAAAGTAGCACGTATCATACAAGGACTTAGAGAACAATACCGCTGATTGACGTCTACTAACCTAAGCTAGTAAATTATTATTATTATCTTAATGCCACACTTCAGTCAATTTGAAGTGTCCCCCAAACCTTCGATAAAGACTACTTTAACAACCACAGTCTTAGGGAAATCGCCGATAACAATTTGCTAAAAAAACTGTCAAAATACGACAGCATAGCAACAAGAGAATCCTTTCACTTTAATCGAGACCCCACGTTTAATGTTGCGTCGTTAGAACCGTCGCGTCGGCTGAAAAAAAAAAAGAGTCACACGACACCAAGAAACGAAGGAATTAAACGATCGTCACTTTAATCGGTCAACGAAATCATCAAACAAAAAAAAAAAAACGATCCTCAGAGGTCAAATTCTTCACTGAAAGATAGAGGACGGTGCAGAAGGTGGAGGAGATCTGACACAAGGCCCTGTGAGAGAATGTCGTCATCGCTCCACTGAATCCACGCATCATGATCGGTGATCATGTCATGCCTAAGCCAGGTGCAAAATAAAATTTTCAAAAAAGGGAGTCTTCTCTTAACGACAGACCTAAGAGGGGAATATCTTTTCGAGTATTTGGGGAACGTCAGTGGAACGAAAGAAGCACAAAGAAAGCAAAAAAAAAACTGCAACATGTGCAGATGCAGAAGTAAACTGCTTAAGAGTCGTATTTCTTATGCGCAGATCCTGTCCACGCCATATGTCGTGTGCGGAACTTCTTTTTTACTTTTTTTTTTTAATTCTGAAATTTTACCAAAGAGAAAACAAAGAAAACGGGGGGAAAAATGAGTGATGAACCCATTGGCCATCCATTTCAGACATGGGGCACGATAGCCGGAGTGTGCAGTGCCAACGATGACGATGACGACAGTTGTCGAACTTTAAGCGTCGACAGCATGCTGCCTCAGCAATTATTGCCGAGTTAAATTGGAAATAATAAAGTTTTACATATACCCATCCATCAATCAATGAGTTGCTCCACATAAAACAGATCGGTCTACAGCGGAGAGAGACTGCGTGGCTGGAAAGATATGCCCTCTGTTCTAATCGAAGTGAAAACAAAGCAAAAATAAATCCATTTCCTGTTATCGCGACCAGGAAAAGTCCGATAAATGACTTCAAATCCCAGCTGAAACTCCTGAAACCCCCGCAGAAAAATAAGTAAAAAAAAGGCAAACAAAGGTCTTGACTTGATCTGAGAATGAACTGGGTACTGGTATACGTACAGCATTGGAGATAATGAAACGCAAAGTTTTTTCACCTCGCTCCTTGTGCAATGCCATGTGTGTGTATCTCATCGAATCCAGGTTTCCACTCTACCTACGCATGCGATTTGTTATGCTTTACTTAGTGTGACTCTTGGCTCTGGTCGAGATTCCAGCTTTGAGACTCTAAACTGTTGAGTTTTAGTAGAGATACTTTTGTAGATACTTTTTTTTTCTTTGTCATTTTCTATTTTCTTCACAGAGAAAGAGATTTCTTTGTAGTACACTGTTTGGTTGCTGGTGTAGATAACACGGTCGGGGAGGAAAAGTGGGTGTATGCTATGGTGGAACACAAACACCTCTCGTGGTAATCGAAAAGATTGTCGTTGAACGACTTTACGACGCGGTGGCAATAGCAACGACAACGACAACGACGATGGGGGCTTATGCGCCGCTTCAGGTTAGATGAACACATTTCTGTTTTTCTTATTTCCATTTGAAATAACGAGTGACAGTGGCACTAGGGAATTTCCATAATGCAGTGAAGTGCCCTTTGGTGTTTATTTAGACAGACACTGCTGATCCGGTTGATATCTATTTAAGTTTTTTTGGTAAAGCAACTTTCAAACGATCGGTGGGTAGATATGGGCCTAGACACGAGAAAAAAAACATAAAAAAGAGAGAAGACGTAGAAAGGTATACTTTTTTTCTTTACGATAGAAAGGTTAATGGTGGTATTGCATAGAGGTGAATAGGTTTAGTTTTACTATTGAGAATAGCGGTGGTTCTAAAGATTTATGTACCCTACAAAATTTATTGTGTTTTCCTATTAAGACGAAATGTTTGGGTGACAGTTTTTGACTTTTCAGGTAAATCTCGCTTCAACTGGTAATTTTCTAATTTATTTTTTATTTCATGAGAATATGCGGAGACTGTGTAGATGGCATGGATTTTGTTCGGACTTTTAACTCTCCATTGGATGTACGTAGTTTTCTGAAGTCCAAATGGCAAGTAGAAGTAAAATCCAAAAAAGTCGTCAGATCGATCAAAAGATTGTCAATTTTTCACTACTTTATGATCATCTTAAGACAGTTCCTTCCATTTGTGTGTAAAAATATAACACGTACAACACAAATGGCAATACTCATAGCTCTACCGCTAGGTTTCCAAGTGTCCAGTCCTTCGTTAAGTTTTTGCTTGACTGATTTCTATTGCGAAATGGGGGAAAAACCAAATTTTAATTAAAAGCTGTTGGCGATTTGGATGGATACAATTTTTACGAAAGTGAAATATGATGCGCTCATCGAAAAATTCGGGACTTTTGGCATATGTTGTTCAGTTCTGTTAACTAAGCCTATTTGCAAATGCAGTAGTGCTTCAATTATCTGGGGTGGAATCGGCTAAGGTGATTTGTGATAATTAAAAGCGATTAGAAAAATTGGTTGCTCTGTGCATATTGGTCACCAAAAAATTTCGAGGAGCTGGCAGCACTTGGCTTTTCCAAACGTCAAAATATCCTCTCTTCATAAAGTTTGAACTTATTTTGTGGAAATAAAGAGTCTTCAGGAGACCAAAATCTGACCTTTTATTATCTCAATTTGAATTCCTTTTGTGTAAAGTCCTCCTTTCTCTGTTAAATCATCCGTATTATGCGGAATAGTCCAAGTTAGCCCAGAGAAGCGACTTCCCACTATTCGTATAAATTTCTAGGCTTATAATCTGCTAGACTAAGAACAAAATCATTGTTTGTCTGCATTGGAGTAATGGGACCTTCATACATGACACAGTCGACAATTTTAAGAATTGAAGGATCTTTAAATCTTGTTCAGAAGACTGATAACTTGAATATGGATATTTTACCTCACAAAAAGATATCCTTTTTCGTGCCTTAAATTATGTATGTTACTGCAAATACAAGTTTTATTTAAGTCATTTACTTTAGTTATAAGGTAATTCTGTCGCACTTAATAATTTATCGTTTGAAATCTACAATTTATCGATCGATGTACATGTACTTTAAATTTTCACCGAACCAATTAAACACGCGACCGTGAGACAAACACGTTAGGCGGCTGCAACAAACTAGTACAGTATGGACCAAGTATCTAGATAAAATAATTCATATGTATTCGATCGAAGTTGCTAATATTTAAACCACCATAATAATTTTGCACACGAGTTTTTATTTGTGTCCATTATATTTAATGGCTACCGGGATTTTTTTTTTTTCAAGTTTAGTGTGATATTTCGAATCACAGATTATTAAAGCATCATTATCTGGTTATCTGGTGAAATTACGTTTAATTTTATTCAGTTCTCCTTTATGATAATCTAAATTTATCTTTTGTATACAATTTTCTTATTATCTTTTATTTACTTAGAGATGTTATACCGCAGATACATTATATGCATGTATTTTGGCTGGAAATTCCGTGACAGAGGAAGTTTTAAGAAATGTTGTACTTCTCTGATAAGAAATAAAAGTCAACATGTTCAGTACAATGATTCTACCTTTTCTTCTTCAGATGGCGCTACCGTCATCAGGAGGACATTCAACGAAAGTTTTTCTGCGGACTTTATAAAATCGGACTATTTTAGACCATTATATGTATTGCAAAAAATAACTCTTCCTTCGCATTTACCATTCCAACAATCTTATCTCAAAAAAGTTTAGTATTACCACTCTGGCACATAGGGTTTAAAGACATCATTTGGGTAAGATTTTTGGAACAATCTGACACAGAGACCGTAGAATACATAAGCCCTTCTCTTCTGCTTAGATGTAAGGACTACTAGACCACTGCGTGTGCTGTCTCCAGCGAGGTACTCACATCTTTCTGTATCTTTCTTGGCACGACCAAAAATCTGGTGTATCAGGGCCTCAATGATTCTAAGAATTAAACCTCAGAATGGCGCCTATTTCAATAAAGTGGAAGGACATTCTTAAAGCATATGATGCACTGGCAGAATATTATCAAACAAACTGCACTGCCAGACACCCAACTATAAATGTCTACTATAAAAGCTGTTTGAAAATCTTTAGACCATAAGACGTCACTATTCGACGGCAAGTTATTTTTTATTAACGAAGCCATAAATATGATTTTATATTCTAATATTTTCCAGATAAAGGTGTGATAAAATTCATAATCCAATAAAATTTCACATAACAATAAAATGATGAAAAATATTTTATAAACATAGACCACACGCCACACCTATAACATAGGTTTTCAAGAATATTTTACGAGTATCAACAAAGCCATAACCTGATCGGTATACTGCATCGTATATAGTGAGCTGAATCGATCGGTGCCACACACAAAGATTACCAAGTTGACATTCGATACACTTTTTCCACAGCATCTCAGAGGTTTACTCGAATATCGTTTACCTTTCTTTTGTTCGGAATTCGGGGTTCCTGCTGACTTACGCCCCTGTGACATCGAAACTGATCATGAGATGATCTCGGAATTTCCTTGCAATAAACAAATTATTCCGATTCCTGGAAAAACCGGTCAACTATTTATGTTGAAAATGCAGGAAAGACTGGAAAACAAAGTCGTAGAAGGGGTTCACCTATTTTCATTTCTATCTCTTTCTGAAGGTCATACCGGAAAGTCCAACCGACCGATGAAAACATTACAATCATTTTAACGTGACTTAACATGGTTGCAAAAATGAAAAAAAAAAAATGCGAAAATGATAGATAATCATTTGATACTATAAACAGCACCATTGAGTGCCATCATAAGCCGACAAAGCAGCAGCGCAGTCGTCATCGTTCAGCACGGAAAAGATCGGAAACAGGTTTTGAATACAAGCTTCTGTCATTTCTCCAACCGCCGCCATGTTTCGCTTCCATTTTAATTAATCTCCAACTTGATTTTTTTTCGTTTTTTTTTTTTTGCGATAATTTAATACGTTTGTATGAGTGACACGTAATGTCATTTGGAAAATTTTTTGGCACATAAACCCCCAAGGAAGTTAGGTGGGAGAAACTTTCGTCAAGAAGATCGTTTATAGGTTTTTAGTATTTTGCTGAGACGACAATCGATGAAAGCATAAGTAGCTCTAGTGAGGTGGTGTATACGTACCTCTCCTATATCTGAACTGAATAGTTGTGATTACACAGTTTTGTTATTCTTATGTCATTTTAATGGCATTCGTGACACCACGTTAGTGTCTGGGGTATGGTTGTGTGTAGATTTTTTTCTAGGTGAGGCTTGAATTCGCTTCGGATAAATATTTGCATAGTTGATATTGGCCAGCAGGCAAATAAAGATAGAGATACACAAATGATGAAGCTGCTGCTGTTTTCATTTAATTAATTTTCTTTTTCTTTCTCGTTTTTTATTCAGCCTGCAACCTAAGGCTAACCGCATATACATATGTAGGTACAAACATAATGTGAATTGCATTCGAAGAACAGTTCATTGGAATTGGTAATTAAGGAATTATTACCAAAGAGTTTACGATTTTAATTTAATGTGTAAGCAGAGATTCAGTTTTAAAAAATAATTGATTTATAACGTCGTTAATATGTTTAGATATGGTGAACTAGCTAGGCTCAAGACGTTGGAAAGTTTCGCTTGGCAGCGAATTTTCTGTGTTAATGGTGAGTCAATGTTTTTTAAAATTAAAATTAAAATTCTTTTGAGGTCATGAAATTGATTGCTATACTTGGATTCTAGGAGAAGATCAGATGGCACAGGTGCAAATCGAATGGATTTGATCAAGATGGTGGATTTCGTGGTAGAAGAAATTAAACAGCCAGAACTGATGGAAACCATTACTCAAGCCTAATTGGTTGTTGATATGGCTGTGATAATAGCGGAAAGTTTTCTTATTAGAGAAACACGTCATTTAAATTCCCCGGTAGAATTGATGCAAATAAAAAATTTGTTAAAGTATCGCAGATTGGTTGTGCAGATTTGTGGTCATTCAAATGTCACGTATAAATGAAGTTCGCTTATTATGTACCTCTTGCGAAGTATAACAAACAAACGAACAAACTCTCATCACATAATGACAGCTATGCGTTCACAGATGACAGCACCTAAAAATTTGTACAGTGAGCACATTCAACATTTTTCTACGTGCGAGTACTTGCTAGTCAGTAGTGTCTGATTGGTCGAAATTTAAGTCAGATCTACAAATCCCAAGAATATCGCTAGATAAACGACTTTCGTTAATGATTCCTTTTGGATGTTTAAAAATGATCAATATCAATCAAATTTATGTTTCAAAATTGGCTTTCTTTTAATTATGTTGATAGCGGATATGTACATTTATGAACACAATTTCAGTGCACAATTTATTATTAGGATAAATTGAAAATAATTGATAATTATAAAGTCAAATTGGCGTTTAGTCACAGTATGCTGAATCCCTGCTTACACTTAGGCTTTGGTAAATGTGTTAGTGTGGATGAGTGAGAGGTAGGGGTACGATTTCTAGAAAACACCAAAAATTCTTGTTGGTTCTGGTCAAAATAAATTCAATCGGACTCAACTGCCTTAAAGCTATGTTCGTTTAATTTTAACTGCATTTGTCTCGACTAGACGTAAAGTCGTTCATTCAAAATTTTCTTGGCCGACCTTAATCTATGAATTTCTTGACCAAATTTGTAGTCTGCATGAGAAATTTTAAATGCGTGACAGAATTTGTTTATATGGCCGCACTTATGACGAACGTCTCTTGGGCTGATAATAAATAACCATGCTATCGACGCAGCGAAGGTAGTCGTAGATTGGCAGTGCTAGACATATTTGATGAAATTAGTAAAGGCGGCGCTGGTCCTAAGCCTTTTATTCCACTTAAAGGTTTGCACGAAAGCTTACATTAATTTTAGATTTCCTGCGAATCAGCTTGGGTAATGCACTCTTTGGATATTAGTAGACAGCAAGACAACCGCATTACATTTTCTAATCATGACAAATAGTGTTCCATAAGGATGTGTTTTCGGACCCGTTCTTTTTTTTCTATGTGAATGAACTTCTCGCTGATATGCAATTAATTGTAATTTGAATGACAAATGAATGCCAATCGGACATATGCAGCTACGATGCCTTCAGCGATAGAACTGTTGAGTAATTGGAGATTCATTCTGATCGTGGTATATATTTGGCAAAACTTCCATATTTCGGAAGAATCCGAAAAAAATACTCTGTGGTGTAAATTTCAGTCTAGAAGAGCCATTGGCCTGTTTTTCTTCTACAATGAAGAAGGCGGGGCGCTAAATATCGACGGAGTAACAACATGGTCTTTCAACAAGTTATCTCTACATACCTCATACCATGTGAGGCTTTGAACTATTGACATACAAAAGTTACCATTCAGATGGCGCAACTTGAGACATTTACACTTTTTCTTGTTGGGCTATGCTAAATGTAACGTCCAAGCTAGTCATACTAAACCAAGGACAATTGAAGAAAAAGGATAACATAATTTGTGAAATAGGCGCTATACCAAAATGTCATCGAAAATTTGGGCCTTTCGTATGCCTGTAACTCAACGAAACCCTTAAATGCCATTTGACCAATTCCGTATACCATTCATAATGCCATCAAATGTACTCTAAATGTTAGCAAAAATCCACAAGGATACCACAAACAATTTTTCATTTTTGAAGATCTGCATACCTCATTGTCCTTGTTACTTTAACTAATCCCTTTGGATAACGAATAGAACACGCTACCGACCAGCTGAATACAAAATTTATGACCTAACATTTTAATTCACTCTATTAAACCCAAACCTAAACGCGTTCGCATGAGGTCTACCTATCTGGACAATAAACTTTTTCTTTGAATGAATGGATACCGGTTTTATTGTATATTGAAGATAAAGCATCCGGAAATCCCCATGAAATACTTTCAAAATCTATATAAACTTATCGGGAATACCCGCTTCAGAGATCTGAGTAACAGTTCCATAACAGTTCCCCATGAAATACTTTCAAAATCTATATAAACTTATCGGGAATACCCGCTTCAGAGATCTGAGTAACAGTTCCATATTATTTTGCAATTAAGGTTATCCCAGATCACAAGACTACCAATGTTTTCTCCTTTGTTCTTGATTCTTATACTCGTATGCATTCCAGGAATCTTTGTTTCAGTTTGAGTATCTCATGGCTTCGTTCAAACAAATCTGATCATCTCAGGATAAGAAAACGATTTCAAAAGCAGTTCGAATTCAAATAAAGTATTTCTTTGCGGATCATTTCCTAACAACATATCTCAACTAATAAGACAAACCTATCACTTCCATTCAATCTGTTATATAAATCTATACAAAGTCCAGGCACATTCTCGACACAGGTAATCAACCGATTATTATAATCGCTTTGCACATCTAGAATCATTTTGAAGTGTGATTTGTATCGATTGCACATTTCCTATCTCGTTTTGACATACTGCCTAACATGTGTATCTGTGTGTATAAATTAAGTGCTAAGACCCATTCGGTTGGTTTTATTTAGAAGTAGTGTCATGGTACTTGAGATAAACAGTACGTGCGATCGGCCGATCAGCAGTACGTGCAAATCTTTTGTTCTTACAGTAATCCTAAATTTTTTTTTATTATTTTGTGTTTTTTTTTTTTTTTGATTAATTTATCAGAAGGCGTTTATCATTGTTTGATATATGAAAATGTGATGTTTAATAAAAAAAATGTTTTTTTGCATAAAGACCTGTCATGGGTCTTAGTAGACATTTGCATTGTCCCAGTGCGAAGCCCGATTATTTTCAGCTCAAACAACAAAGATAATCACGGAGCGTTCAACTTTAAATGACTTCATTACTTCGTCTATTATTATTCATGACTTTTTCCGTATTATGCCTCATGCAGAACAAAGAATAGATTATGGGTTCAGGTTTTCCCATTCTTAGATGCATACGAACCCATAAAATTGTAATCAACATTGTGACATATTTTTACAGAGTATCTGATCCAAGAAGTGCGCATCTTTCATTTGAAAACTAATCGGATGAGGCAAGATTTTGGATTTCTTTTGACTACCTTTATGTCTGGCTTGATATTTGTATTCAATTAGTGACATTCGTATCGTTGAGGTATCTTTTCCTTTTTTTTTGATTCTTTATTTAAAAAAAAGGGTCGGAATGTTTTCTTTTATGCGTGGGCTTATCATGATCCCACAACTGCGGGAAGCTTATTTGTCCCCAGTAATGTGAACGGAATTGGGCAACCATTTCTTTGGAGTTTAAAGTTATGTGTGTACAGACAGGGTGACACTAAATTTGTATCGCCATACTTTCTGGTTACTGGATAGAAAGGCGTGTTTCACTGAAGGATCCCTCGGAGACCTCTGATAGATTTTATGGTCTTTGTATCTCAACTGAGAAATCGGAGATGTTTTAGTAAGATTTTGGAGACTAAATTTGATGGGATTTTGACAATTTATTTCCTTTCATCGAAGAATGCCGCTTAGCTTAGAAAATATCATACACTGAGGAAACGCAGGAAAATCTCCGCAAATGGAATACATCTAATAACAGCGAACTCTAGTCTTGCAATCTGATAGACACAATGATGATCGTAAAATGATAAATAGGGATCATTGAGATTTAATAAGCACTAAGAAGGGACCATTTTCAAACGAAGAGTACAAGGAGAGCCTGCGTCGGGATGACAACAACACCCATAACCACACCCAAGCATGGTGTAGTAAAATCGTGGTTCATTAGCACACTACAGTCACAGTTTTACCCTGCCGTAATATGTACTCAACCATCGATTTCAGATTTCTTCAAAATATTTCAGATTCTCTGAGCTAATGCCCAAATATTTTCCTTCCTCACATCGACATCTCTAGTTTTGGTCAGATTTGGTGCAAAATATAGGAATTCGCTTTTAATTGGATTTTGACTCCTTCTCTAGAAGACCTGTTTGTTTGAATCAGAAAGACCGATATCTTGCGAAATAAAGACTATGTATTTCTCACATTTTCAAACAGTTTTCCAGAAATGCTTTCCCTGACGCCGATCGTGCCAAAAAAGATGAGGAACTTTGGTTACAATGTGTTGATCATCAGTTCTTCTCTGCTTTCTTTGGTCCAGAATTCTGTAAGGATAGACCATTGGTGAAATGAAAATGTTTGCTGAAAGAGTGACCCCTTTTTAGCCATCAAAAGTGCTTAGGTGACATCGCTGATTAACTTCAGGAACAGAAGTGGTGATAGTATGCAACCTTGTCAGATTTCACTACAGCAAATATTTGTTTCTTTTTTCTTCCTGGTGACACTTCTCTTGAATATGTGCTCTTCAATAGAACTCTGATGAATATCTAAGAGAAACCAGGACGTAGATTCAATGTCGGTTGTGTGCTCATATATTGCTAAATACTGGCAAGTATTTTGGGTTATAACAGACGTTTTCCAGTACTACGATGGCAAAAACTCCAACTTCATACTTTATTTTCCCTTGTAACCACCACTAGATTTGAAGACCTTTTAATCTCAAAGACACTACCATCATTTTCTTTGAGTTTTATATTGTGAAACTTTAGTCTCTTCGGTAAAATGTTAATCTTGACCCAATTTCTTTTACCTTCCAGGCACCGATGATTGCGTCAGCCCATTATTATTCGAATGTGCCCTTTCAACTTTAAATCCTACCGACTAACAATAAACATGTCAAGCATCCTCACACGCTTTGAATCTTAAATATTTTTATCGAATTATACATTTCTAATTAGCAAAGCCTAGTTTATTGGCAAAATAAATACTAAATCTGACACCAGGACCGCAAACAAAAGGCAGAATCACAATTCCACATCTGACCGTATCTAACAAAATTCATCTTTGAATCAAAACTTTGATGAGGTCACGATGTATTATGTCAAGCACCCAAAAAGAAAACCTAACAAAAAAGGTTTTATCCCAACAAAAAACCAAAAGAAAAAGAAACACCAAGCCCCAAGCTACTTCAGGCTCAAAGTACACACAATTTATACACGAAAAATTCAAATCACGACAGACATTCGCCAATATTGTCACAATGACAGCCACGAATATAAAACACGAGCTTAGTAGATATACGACTACATCTCTACACAATACCCTTAAAGACTTACAAGTGTCTTGTTGGCTCTTAAAACAAGGGGAAAAAGAAGCTTTATTCTGATCACCAACTATCAAGTATACATCCGATGTTTGCCTTTAGAATTATAACACGAGCTTGTGTAAAATATAATTTACGTACTACTTGTTGAAAAGATACTCGTATAGATATTGTAAGTTATCGACTTAAAATGAGGCTGGAATTTTAAAATCTTGCATTAACAACTTATCCTCCTTTTTGCTGTGAAATAAACTAGTTAGAGTAATGCAAAAGCTTAAGTCAGGCGGTCTTGATCTCTGAGTATTTCACAAGACCAAGAAATGATGGCTAGCTATCTGCAGAATAACATCAGTTTTGTGGTCTTTTTAAGGCAGGAAATGGCTATAAAATACTGAAAAAATGTACTCGTACCTCCATTTCGTGGAAGAAGACTTACAACACGAGTTAGTGATGTCATTGACATAACTATGACAGATGTGAATGGCAAGTTCGGTGATCTAGGCTTTCGAAATGAATTTGCACATTATCTTGAAAGAAAGAACCTGTCATTACCCACAAGACGGCATAAGCATATTGTTAAGACCAAGAACATGATTTCAACAGACAAACAGGTGTTAGGCAATTAAAAATTAATGAATGAGTAAAGAAACGTTAAAGTGAGTAAACGACGAGTAAAGAATGACATGTACTCGCACACACTGACTCTGCTCGATCCAAAAACCTTGAACAGCAGTGCGTAATTGTGAAATTTTACTTAATATTTGCGAGTAAATAAACTCATAGTTTACTTAAAGTCTTACTGTCAAATTGCGATACCAGAATGACGATTTTGAGAACATTTTGATAATTTTAATCCGCGTTGACGATTTTACGATTTCTATATGCGATTTCAGACGTCTTGGTGATTTTCGAAGACAAAGAAATTACGAAAACATATTTTAGCTTCATGCTTCTATTGATAGCAAAAAAAATCGGAAGGATCAATATAAGAATACGCGAATGCACGTGTCAAGTTTTTCTGATGAAGTAGCTTCCCTAGAAGAAATTTCTCCAAAAATCGAAAACTCGTCTTCCGGAGTTCTTTACTTAAGCCATATTTTTTATAAAATTTTTATTCAACGAAAACGTTCATATTCGTATTCCTTGTGTTATCAGCTTTTATATGATATGCCTCATGATGGGAGGCTACGATATTGTTTTTCACGCTTTGTGAACCTTTTTCAGAGTTCATCACATTCTATATTTATGGCAAATGTCAGCTTTTCAGCTCAGAAAGTTCCAGGCATGTGACAAATATTAATGCATATGTATATGTACAGATAGACGAGATACAGACACCATTTTTAGGTACTTGGGTCATTCGCTTTTATTAGATATGCCACATGGAAGGGGGCACGGATATTATTTTTTGCGGAGTCCACCTTTTCCATTGCGATTCTATATTGTGTCAAATTTCAGCTTCCAAGTTTAAAGTTGCAAGCGTCTGACATACCTATGGACAGACAAACAGAGAGAAAGACAAGGTATTGAAACCATAAGTGTTCCCTTTTACAATTTGGGTATGGATCACTAAGAAGAATAATTTTCAAGATCTCTGCCAGAAGCCTAGAGACATTACGCCAATTTCTCAAAAAGTCTTACTTAACTTTGGGCTCCGTGTAGACAAGAAGCTTCGATACGAAGGGAAGATGGCTCCAGCTTCGCCTGCATTAGTAGAGAAACTTTGTGATTACTGAAGGGCTTAGTTTGTCAATCTCAGACGAAAAGAAGGCCATCAGTCTATGCAAGTTTCTTAGTTTTAACAAGGACAAGGAACGTAAGTCAACAACATCGCATCGACTGCGGAAATCTAAATCGAATGATAGATGAATTCGTGGCAGCTTTTTGTTACCGGTAATTAAGGACAAATTTTGTGAGTGGTACGTTCGACTATGAAAATGATAGCCACCTTCATGGAGCCGTAAAGGAAGTGTACACCAACTTATTTCGAAGAACTGGTTAAATGAGTGTATGCCTAATGAATGGAATCTTAGTGTGATTTGTCCGTCCTTGTGAAAGGAGGCCCCTTCAACAGCACCAGTTACAGATGCATAATATGCCTCCTCAACATCCCGTATAAGATCTCATCTGTCATATTGTGTTAACACCTGAGACCTTTCGTCAACAACCTGATAATAGAGGCCTATTAGTGCAGTTTTAGACCAGGAAAGTCCATAACCGAACAAATATTTACACGCCGACAGATCATGGAGAAAACTATGGGGCTATGTCTAAATCGATACTCACCATCTTCTTATAGATTTTAAGGCCGCATACGATAGGATTTATAGAGACGAGCTGTACAAAGCCATGCATAGTTTTGGCATCCCGGCCAAAATCGTCTGTCGTGTATGTAAGATGACAATGGGCAACGTTCTGTAATGATTTCCGTGAAACCTTTGATGTCGAAAAAGGATTTAGGCAAGGTGACGCACTGACATTTATCTCCTTCAACATCATCCTCGAAAAGATTGCTCGAACTTCAACTGCAACTGAAAATTTATCCCTATTCCGAACAACTAAGACATTCACTCCCGCTTGCGTTGATTGGTTATGGAGAAGTAGATTTAACGACGAGTTGTACAAGCTGTACAGAGTCTTCAACTTGATCAGTATATTGCACATTAAAATGTTTAAGATGGCTACGACATATGGAGCGAATGGATACCAGTGCTCCGGAGAGTTCGAATTTAGGCTTGAGGAACAACGCAGAAGAGGAAGGCCCCCGCCTTATAAGGTGCGAACAAATAGAAAAGGATCTCAAGCAACTTGGAGTGCGCAATAAGCAGACCGGGCTAAATGCAGAAGCTTGTTCGTTGAGGCATGGGCTCAACCCGAACTATAGCGCTACCTAAACAAAAGTGAGTTTACACGGTTGCCGTCGTCCCTCCTTAGTCTCGTTATAAAATTTGACGAAAATCGTTGTGCCATTCCATGAATCGTTGCAGATCACTTCGAACGAAAATACCCATTCTCAGGGGTGATACTCTTTAGATAAGATATAAGTACAATCTGGAATTCCGCATGTACATATGTATTTCACAATATTACCCAAATGACACTGGGCCTCCAAACATTTCCGCTGTTGTTCATCAGAAACAAAGAGAAGGTACATACAAACGTACTTGGGGAAACGCTTATCATTTGTTGCCATTCTTTCCGCCAAATTTCCTACAATCTATTTGTTTTCAATCGGCAACATCGCATTATTAACTGTGACAACAAAAAGAATCCATCGAATTAGTATCTTATGAAAATTTAATACCGCTAAGCTCAGTAGCTCATTGTGATCAGTTGGTGATATTTTTGGCCGCTGACGCATAGTTGGCACGCTACCATTGTCCTAACTCAATCAAAACAAAAACTGATTCCAGTTTAATTGCAAGCCTCTCAGCCCCCATTTGGGTGAATTTAAATAAAATTATTACTCTGGCATCACTGCAAAAGCTGTGGGGAGTATAAAATACGGTGACTGGGCACGTTATTCCGTGCGCCCGTAATGGCTGCAACTATGACTGTCAGATCCCTCGTGATCGCGAATATTGTGTGGGCTGCTTTGGCGTCATGATCATTGATTGTTTTCTGAATAAAGTTGGCACAAATGGGAGAATTACTGCTGTTACTTTATTTCTTAATTAAGCAGTGTATATAACTTGTAATTATGAAACGTTTTATAGTCGCTCAATTTATTTACCGTCTAACTATTGTACTAATCATCGATCGATTGAGTGATGCTTATTATTGTTTGACATCTTGTTTGAGGTTGACAGCTTAGATGTTTTTTTTTCGAATAAAATGCATGGACTTCCCCTAGGTTCAATATCTTAATAATTTCTGTTCAAGTGATTATATCCTTCACATGAGTGTAAGGTAATTCATAACACTATTTGGACAGCAATACATAGAGGCACACATGAGTTGAAAGACAGTGATTCCATTTGTAAAAATTGCGGATACTAACCTGGCTAAGTTACTTTGTACTCTTTATCATTATAATCGTCGCTAACATCGATTTCCACTTATTGATATTATCTAGAGTGGCTAGACTCTATATACTCATATGTACGCACAAACAGAGGTAGGTAATCAATAATTGTTGTATCGGGGGCTAATTGACAGCTCTTGACAAGGTCAACCGATAAAGTTGACCATATTACTGTGTCTTCTATTAATGCAATTTATTTAATTAATGCAGTTTAATGTTAATTTAAATTCTAGGAGGAAATAGGATGGAAGTAGATGAAGGAATGCCAGTCTTAGCAGCTTTGTATTGCATTCTACAAACGGTTGTATTTGTTTTTCACAACGTTTCTGATGTGTGTAGGCAGGCTGGAAGTTTGTAACCTCACTTAGACCAATAAGGTCAATTGTGTTACCACAGGACGAGCTAGTTATGAAGCGCTGAAGGCTGCTAATGCTAGTATTAGCCAGTTCGGCAAGGTCGTTGAAGAAGTAGGCCCCTAAATGCAGTTTATAACGAGCGGAGAGGGCTTTAAATGTACAAAGAAAACGTAGAATGGTTTCTTCCTCCTCTTCATTCATGAAGCTTCTACAGAAGTCGTAGATAATGTAGTCGTGCCTTCCGATAATGTAATCCCCTGTAAGACACCTACTTTGCTGGAGATGAGCTCCCTTCTCTGTCTTATAATACACTTGGAGCGTTTGAGATCCTGTTAAGGCCAAATCTGTCCAGTGATTAAATAGATCTGTTTGTGTGTTTAATTTTACAATCTCTTCAATACTTAAACACTTCGACATTCCAGAAAATAGTATAGCAGGCGAACTGACAAGACAAGGCTTACTGGGCACAGGCAGCAAAAATGTAGGAAACATAAGCCCGCCTACGTCCCATGAAAATTATATGACCCTTAACGGACGGCCCATTAAGGTTAATCATAAATACAGGCATCCTGATCACAGCAACATTGATAACACAAGTCTAAGAAGCTGCTACAAATAAGAGATAACGTCTCAAAAGTGTCACGTTCAGAGGTATACTTGTAGTATGCAACGACTCTGTAGGAGCTGAAGACACGAGGATTTAGAAAGGGTCTATTGGACACGTCATCTGAAAGTGGACGATTTGAACAACGCTAGCATTGAACTCAAGAAATCTAAGTGGTTCTAGGGTATGGAGTGCACAATCCTTGCTGCGCAGTTGTATCAAGGATAATTTGAAACTATTTATAAAAAAATTATGACTCTAAGGCGACATTCCATAAATGTTCCAGGTAAAGGAGAACTAAGTACTACTGATCGAGGATTGGACAATTACTCCGAATCTATGCTAAGTGAAGTTTAATGCGATACTAATCTACTGTCTCATAAGCACATTCAATAAATGAAAACGAGTCACTGACAAGAAGGTTAGGATCTCTATTGTACTCTCTGTCAATGAATCAGCCTCGAGAGTGACATTCATCGTGATCTTTTCGAATGCACTAGTTCATCGCAGAGAATTACTTTGTTCAGTACATTTTTCGGCATACGCCTTTCGTCGATCAGGTATTGCTTAGGTGACGCTAGCGTTCGGGGGCCTCAACCAACAAGCCTCTCCAGTTAGGGCGGTCCTTAGCTAACTGCCTCCAGTTGCGCACTCCAAGTTGGCTGAGGTCCCCCGATCAGGTATTGACGTTCTGAAAATATAGATTCTCGCAGTATTATCGCAGATATTATTCTACCGATCCTGGTATATATGAATGAGAATATCTATTGCTAGTTTCAATTTCCCTAGAAGTCCTGCGACTGAATAGACGAATCCCTAAGAATTTTGAATAAAATTTCCAGACTTCTTCTGTCAGCTGTTGATGAGTCACTACTGCCATCTGTTGCCATATTCAAGTATACCGACTGTACAATGAAACAGATCGTGATGTAGTTTCTTATAACCGGTTTCTAACACCGGAATTTAATTTATGCTTGAATACCTTATTACAAACGTCACAATATAAAATCTAAAAAAAAAAAAACTATCTACACACAGCTCAGCAATTGTTTCTTTCTTTCGTGTGCCGCCAAAATGTCTATTCTCAAGATCATTGCCAATGTCGTTCATTGCAATAAGCTCCGCGCGGCACAAACAATCAAAAATACATATCCAACTAATTTTTATTTTTCTATTAAAAATAATTAAGAAAATCAATGAAGCACGAGAGAGCAATACTTAGGCTATGGATCGACCTTGATTGAGTTTTTCTACCGCGCATTCAAGGCGGTCACACACAATGCTTTTGTTTTTGTTTTCATAAAAAAAAAATTCAATGATGTGTACATCCCACACACAGACAAGGTCAGTATCTGCTTGTAAAGTAGCCATTAAGCGATTAACCAAAAAGGATGTTTAGCTCACCGCATAACCCTCTGTTGCCATAATTTAAGTTCGGGTTTAAGTTTGCATTTTTCCGGTTGAATGGTTGAAAACTTCCTGATTGAAAAGTGTGCCCGCTAAGCGGATTACTTGACATAAAAGACACAAATTCAGAAACCCAATGCAGTGGAAGTTATTTTAATCGGTCTCTCTGGGGCAACAAAAAGCGGTCTCCAAGCAATTAGTTCCATACATTGTAGAACGACAACACCAAAATACGACAGAGAAAAAAAGATGTTAAACGAGGAGGGAGAAAGACCTTTATTTACTGAGTGTAATGTTCCGTTGTGAATACCTTAAGTATTTACACCTCATAAGCACTTAACAATGGCCTGTGGCCGAATGTAGGTACATATGTCCGGGTGTTGCCACAAGTCGGCTTTTGAAGCAACAAATCTTGTGCATAATAATAAAGGGTACACCTCATAGAGAGGTGCAAAAACTGTCAGGTGATTGACCGCTCAAATGGGCCAAAGTAATTGGAAGTTTCGCTGTTAATGACCCAACAATGTTTTGTTTTAGATTCCTAGTCACGTCATGCTGTGAAGGTGAGAGAATGCCCTCCTTAGTACAATTAAGCAGCCTAGACGGCGGGAATGCTTTATGTACCACACATGGACTGGTAATTATGTTTCCAACGTAATTTTATGCGCCTATCTGCGCATAGAGCAGATTTTAAGCAAGCCTACAAAAAGGAACGGAGAAGGGGAGGTTTAATGAACGGCAGTTGAATGGGATGAGTCAGCGGCACCATCCACCCACACTAGTCCCGAGTTTTATATGCATTTTCATGGAACAAAATGATAATGACACAGCAATTGACTGCATCATTTATTATTTTATGTATCTACGGTTCCTTCTAGATACAAAAGCCGACAGATCCGTAGTGAGATGCGAACTCCAGCTGAAAGCTGAAGTGGTGCTCTTAAATAACAACAGCTACGTATAGCATGCATTTAATGTCGCGAAATTGCGTTTTGATTAAACTTGAATTTCAACTTCACCTTGAGAGAGGATTCATTATGATACTGTTGGGTGCATGCACACGATGGCTTAATGTCGCGCCTTGGGGTGTTTAAAATTGCCCATTAGGCCTTTTATTTCCCAGATAAAACGGGCGTATGAATTTAAAAACGAAATACACTTGAAATGAGTTACCTTCTAAGCCGATCTCATCGGTGGAGCTATCAAATTCGCAGGTGTTGGCTAATGCGATGCTACATACATGTGTGCTTTAAAATTAATGACGCTCTATATAGTCCGCTGAATATTTCAACAAGGCTTAGATACGGATAATGGAAGGAAGTATTTCCTGTTTCACACAGGATGACAAACGTTTCACATGGGCCTCTTAGAAGTAGCATCTTTTGATAGATGTTGGTTCGGAAAGACCACTTTAGCCAATCACATCGAAAGCTTTGTTGACGGTGGTATGGAGGTTATTTCTTTAGAAATTCCAGAGAGAAGAGGACGAATGACAAGCTTTGAGATGTGATTAAACAGATTTCGTTTCGGTTTGGCTTGATGTTATCCATCAAATCAAGTCGTGTGGGCAAGTCGTGTCTAACTAACCTTAGCTTTGGATGTTTAGCAGAACCTTACTTTACGTTCATCTCTGAAAATGAAGCTAGAAAGGCTCCACATAAATGCAATGCCTTCTTGGCGGACCAATGTAAGTGAGAATCCTAGGTGTGGTAGAATAGAAGCTTTTCTCAGTAACATGCCGAAGCGGGAAGAAGAACTTGCCTTCATGTGGTCTAAATAGCATTTTGGTGGATGTTTCTCGGGTCTTTTTTCAGATCGATTGGAATGGAGCAGCGAGGAGTGATTGGCTTTAAGCTAGGTGACAGGATCATATATTCCTTACTGATGGTTTTTCTGAAAGATAAAGGAAGATGCGGGCCAAATAACCAATAGGATTAAGAGGCAACTCAGTGACGCTTACTTGAGTTCCTAGCTATGTATATTTAGAAAGATCTCTTTCATCTTTCTTGGATGGAAAGGTTCAGCAAACGCCTTTGTTATGCCATAACATTTTATAGTCACTTGTTCCTTAAGCCTTTACGTCTGTTCAGATAGCCAAGTCGCTATCAAAACCTGTTCTACTCTTAGATCGTAGAGTAGGCTATGAAAAAGTTAAAGCGGTTCCTAAAGCTGGTCTGGGTTGCTGATTATGCATTTATTTGATGCTCAGCAATCCCCTTTGTTGTCCCATAACCTTCTAAAGGGTGCAACTCGTTGGTTCACAATTGTGAATGGCAGACCTCCTATGCCTCCAGCACTACGAATGCTGGCATTGACCGAGCTCATGCTCACTTTCGTAGAAGCTGTCAAATGGACTAGAAGAGAGAAGTGCTGCTCAGAGTGAAATGCTAAGACTTAATAACCTTAGTACGTCTCGACATTGGCTTTGGCCCTTTAATGGAGCATCTTCAAACCATTGGTATAAGGTCCGGTCTATTTCATACGTGAATGCCAGGCTTTTACTTGAATTGGACCTTAGGCAAACATTCCTTTACTTTGAGATGCTTTGGCCAGCTGGCTAGCGGAACCGTTGAATGCGAATCTGAGGTAAGCACACGACTTATGTGGATAAAAATGAACCGAAACGTAACTATTTTACAAGGATTCTAGATTTCTTTCTTATGTGTTAGTTATCACTATTTAGCCCACCTGAAGTGAACTTTAAGGAAAAGTCGAATTTTAAACAAATAAATTGAATCTTTTTTTTTTTGGTCAGGAGTTACGGGCCACCGATAAAATTACACAAGTATTTCTAGTTTATATGTACACAATGCATTCATAGCAACATACATTTTTTCAAGGTAATTTAACACCATTACTTATCACATTTTCAAGTGTTTTTGATTCATGAAAAAACCTTATCTAACCAATTTAAAATTTAACCGCAAACATTGTTGGTAATATGCCGCCTCACATATCACCACAAGTAATAGATATTTTCGAAAATACAAATACCACTTACTATCATCGACCAAGAGACGCCCTCTGTAACACAATACGACTTTGTTATCGCTAAAAAAAGGGTATTCACTCCGTTATTTCACTTCAAAACGGTATAAGCTTAATCACTTTATTAAGAGTACGATCCCACTTAAATACTGCATGTAACACCGCTTATTTAAATGCAACCGAATCTAAGCAAATTCAACTGGATTTTCTCTCTCTCTTCCCCCGCTGGATATGTTTTTATGTATTTAAGTATCTAACACTTTCGATGGAGGATGGAATTAATGTTTAATTTAATAGAATATCACACTACTCCTTGTACTCTTTTCGACTGTCCGCGTTCAGGTAGTTAGCTGAAGTATGTCTAGCGCGAAAACACAATAAAATCAATCCGTGAATTTAAGCGGAAATTTACGAAACGATCGGTTATTTGGCTGTGCGCTGCGCACGTTAAAGAATTCAAATTGTATTTAGATATCCAGCAGTGATCGTCACAAAATGGAAATAATTATTTATCTATTCCAAGAGACAGAAAGAGTGAACACAAAAAAATGTGATTTTCCATTTTTGTGTACGGGTTATTGCGTCGCAGAAACTTATTTAACAATTGTGGGTTGATGAAAACACTTTGAATGTGTTGACCGCATTTCCCCTTACGAACTAGATAAGGAAAAAAATAAAAAATTATATGAGACATACGAGCATGGAGCACTACATACATACATAGCACAGACAGCATGCTCCAGGGTAGGGTTTTCCTTTCTTCGTCGGTTGACATGTGTAAACTTTTCTCAGAAAAGGTGTCTACGATAAGGCAGTTAACTTAGTCATTTCTAAATAAACAAAATAAGTCGCCCATTTCGCTGTTTATATTTATGTATATCATCATTCAAGTGAAGCAGAAAACTATTAATAATTATGGGCATTAGCAAGGCGACTTGAAAAGTCGGTAGATTTAGAAATAAATGCGACAAAGCTAGACTATGGTTTCTATTTCCGAGCTTTTTTATGGAAATATTTTTGGAATCAGTAGTGGTTTAGAATTATAAAATTAAACTTCTTATTATCCCCTCGACTTGCACTTAACGCTCAAGGGTCATCAATGGTCCTTGAGTTCGATTTTTATATCATGACTACAAATATTTATTTTTATGGTTGTTCCTCTTCCACAGCGTGTTGTGTAGATTGGATACAAAGGGATGCGGGTGATCAGCTACTGAGAAATTTATATGGGGCTCAGGTCTCATACCTTGGAAACTCTTCAGCGACGGAATGTTCATGATCAAATTTAGGATCGGATATGAAGACTATCATCATTTACCGAAGGAACTAGATGGCATACTTAAAGGAGCACTTATGTACACTAGAAAGGTACGCCTTGAAGGATAGGGTAGTCCCAAAGTGTTCAAAACTACTAGGCAATAGGGACAACTTCGCAAACCGGGGGAACATTGCAGTCTGCGAGTAATTTGAAATCAGAGTCCTACTGCGAAGTACTGACGACAGGGTACAGACGTCAGGACAGATCTCAAATCTAATGACTTGGCAGTTGGTGCATTGAACTATATGGATCAGGGTCTTCATATTCAAGTCCCAAGCAAAGCACCAACATGTTTTTAAAGGTCCCACCTTACGCGAATGGCTGACAAAGCTCCGAGATGAATAATTGTCCAAAGAATCTTCTCAATTTCAGCATTTGGTTTCGACAACGAATTTTAAGGTCCCTTTTGTTTGCATTAAAAATATGACGTGTACGACTAGCTAGGCTAGGCTAACCTAGGCCTAAGCCCATGCAGGCACTTTATTGTAATGATTTTTTTTTTTTTTTTTTGACTTTCGGAGAATGACGAGATCAGCACTCATCACGTCGGTGAAGATCTGCCACCTGGTGCGAGCAAATGCCGGACAAAAACAGAGGAAATGTTCCGCTGCATCATCGGTTTTCTCCCAAGCTGTGTAAATATTCATGTCGCATAAATTCAACAAGTTGAGGTGCTCGCGAAAAGCGAAGTAAAAATACGCCTACAAGCCTTTTTGAGGGACAGATATCCGGCCGTATACACTTGGTTTCTCTGCATGCAGCAGAGTCATGCTACCGACTATTGTCTTTACGAGAAACTCCATCGTCCGTGGAACTACTAATTGCTGATGTAGGCAAACAAAGCGTTCAGTCTTCCGACCAAATTCAAAGAGATCTTGATTTCCCATGCTTTCTTGAAAGTGGTAAAATGGGTAAGTAGCGCCTTGAGTGTAGTTTGGCTGCAGACCCCACTTTCTGATTTTCTGAACTTGACAAGGGAGTGTTGTTGTTGAATCAACCAGCAAACGCTTTTATAAATATCAGTTAAATTTGGCCTCACTGAGGTACCTGAAATGCACTCATTCCAGCGGTTTTTATTGGTAGTCTTAGGCAGTTTCATTACAGGGAAGTTGGCATTGTATTGATATTGCGTTAACGAGTTTCGCTGCGTATATCTAACTTAGTTGCTGAAGAGATTACGTTCAGGATTATCACATGCATTTCTTCGGGATGCGAACTTTTCTGCTGTAAAACCGCAAAGAGGTATAATATACTTCCTAGCTAAGGATAAATTGCGCCCAGGTCCACCCCAGAGTGTAGCGTTAAGTGAGGATGAATAGTGGACAGTAGTGGGTTTGTTTCCTAAATGCATATGTGTATGAGAGAATCTTTTAACAACGTGAACTGCGTACTTTAAAAAAAAAAAAAAAACAGGTATTGTAAGATCTTTAAAATGTAACAATAAAGGCTGCTCCGCTAAACGGATACTACAGGAAACCACGTGGCTAGTATCAGATTTCAGAATTTCTATTCACTTCGTAAAAATTTAATGTGTACTCACGTCACCTTTATGAAATTTCGATTCCATGCATTTTTTGGTAAACAAAGTAAAAGTCACGTCTGTCAGAAACGTGTACAAATACTTCTCAATGAATTCCAACAAGAACAAGTACCTGCATGCGAGTACCTACATATTTACACTTTTGGCGGTGACTTCAAATACTGATCCAATTTCATCATCATTCGGCATTTTATTATTGTTTCACTTAAGAATACATGACTCAACAGACTAACATCCGTAGCTTGTACATGCATACATACATATGTATGTAGGTCTATTTAGAAAAAAAAAAGTAACCACATGATAATGCAAAAACTAGTTTGGTTAATCCGTGCATCTGCGTGCTGATTACTCATGATTCACAAGTAATTGAATCTTTCAAGTTAATTCGATATACTCGTAGATATACATACATACAGTTGTAGGTCCTTAACTCCTATACAATGCATTATATGCTATTCTTCTTGTTTACAGACTTCTTCGTGTTGCCACTGCTTGCTGCTGGCAAAATCAAAAAAAAAAAGAAAAATCGCAAGCCTGAAAATCTGAAACTGGATTTGAGTGCGCAACACCAACAATATCGCTGTCACTAGTGTATCAAGCTTTGTGCCGAGAAATGGAGACAGAAAAACAATTTCATTTCAAGTTGCGATACAATATCTACGATTATGTATGTCATTTAATATCTATAGATAATCATTGGAAATTGATTAAACATTTTTCAATTTTCAATAAAAGTGAATTCATTTTGCGGGGGGGCGATCGTGCGCATTATTGCACCAGAGATAAACCCTCTCATATTCACTATCTCTTTCTCGTGTATAGTTGAAATGTCAAAACTCACCACACTCAAGATATTTACTCCCCTGGTGGTGGTTTACAGAGAGATATTTGGAATTTTTATGGTGAATTCCGATTTTAGAAGTTAAAATGTCAAAGTGGTGGCAACTTTGTCACACAACTACTACAAGCGAGATGAAAATTTCCGCACTGCTGTTGATTTAACCAATATCTACGTAAACGCAGAGCGTAGGTAGAGAGATAAGTATCTACAGGTTGGTTTACCATTACCATTCTCCTCCACACCACACCAGGTAACTCGAAACCTTTTTTTCTCTTTCTTTCGTCTTATTTTCTCGTTGTTTTCTTTCACGTTTTTGCGATCGAGGTAAAATGAATTTCTTTCAAGTTTTTTTTTTTTTTCTTTAATAAAATTACTTAAAAATTTTATCTAGATACTTACTTTGGGTTGTATATTTTCGATTGTTTTTATGTTAATCCTTAAAGTGAGGTTAGTTATATTTTTCTATATATTCTTTCCTATATCCGTGAATCCTCTGCAAACACAAAAAGAAAACACTAAATATCTTTGAACACAGATACTCTATCTAGATAGCTGAAGTAGCATATCTATCCTTTACGAAAAAAAATAATTATTTTTCCTTATCACGGTAGATACAGTTCTCAGCAACGTACAATTTTTTTTTTCTATATATTTATAACAATTAATCATTCACCTGGAACAAGAAACGAACGAAACTTCTGTGAGATAAAACGTCAGAAAAAAGAGAGAACAAATAAAATGAAACAAAAAAAATAAAATAATAAAATGTCCAATGTTAGTACGAAACGATACGCGAGGAATAAAACTGCACACGATTGTAACACCTGTTGATGTTGAACTCGACTGAGGGCTATGGAGGAATCTTGAAAGCAAATAAGGTGGTTCGGCGACACAATTCACTGGAAGTGCTGCTGGATTGGTGTTAGTGATGGAACTATCTGTGCTGGTACAATCGTGTATCTTCTTTGATTCGATTTACGCGAGGTAGATACGTGAAGTTGATGGTATTGGTGTACACTGCATGGAGTCCACCCACTCGGTGATATCAGTAGGAAGAAGCACAAAAGACGAACGCAGGTAGAAAGGAGAATTGGATGGAGTGGATGTGATCGATTGTATTGGAATCCACACAGGAGACACAGATTGTTGAATGGTTTGTGAATTTGGTAAATTCCGTCATTACTGAAAAACTTCTGCACAAACCGGAAAAACGAATGGTTTTTTTCTAGCGCATAAAAGTATGAACTGAAATTTAATGGCGTGGTTTGGAAAATATTTACTGCATAGTTTGCCTTTGGTGTGGGACAGGGTGCATCTTATGAAACTTTGTTACAGCTCATGGTTAAAAATAAATAGGAATTTAGGGAAACTGCATTTCTATGTAGAATGCCTACTTATGTACGTCGCCCATGTTAAAAGAATGCTCTTATGGAAAGACGCCGCGGTTAAAATACTTAAAACTATGTCTCTTAGTGGTTGAAAATGGAAAAAAAATTCAAACATTTGATGCAACAGGTCTTAAAGGGAATGAGGTCAAGCTCTAAACGTTGTATTTTTCGCATAAATAGAATGAACTTTTTAAGCAAGACAATTATGTATAAGATATATGGGGAGATAAACATATTGGGAAATCATATCGAGATTACAGTAAAAATATGTTTATAATTAAAATATTGGCAGAAGCTACAAATATAAATATCTAGCGCAACAGATCGTGTTGTCTTACGTTCTCGCGACAATCCGTGATGCGCGTCCTATATTTTTTCGCACAAATGGGAGGGACCTACAATTTGAAGTCGTATCACAAAGGCTTTTGAATAACTTTCTCTTCGCAGATATCCCTCTCGGACGTTTGTCAGACATTCCAGAAAAGTGGGACTTATTGGTGTTTTTCGGGATTCGAACTTTGAACCTCCCGCTCAGTAGTCCAATGCATTAACCACTGAGTCATGGCGCTCAATGCCAGATGCTAAAACTACAAAATTTAGGAGCTGACATTCAGGAAACAGCTGCGCCTTACAGCTACGTGGCTGTATGTGTTGGCTTGCGAAGTTAGGTTTGGAACAGTTTTTGTTCACCGTTACCATTTGAGCCTATAAGGGACCTCTGTTGTGTGACCGCCTTATGGTTCTTGAAGTATGTTTACATTCCTAACGCGTAAACTTCTACAGAAGGTGTTTCAGGTAAGTTACAAGACTCGATTCCATTCCACCATTTAGCACTGTCGAGGCGCTTCGAAGAACGTCGCTGATCATCATAAAGATAAAATTAATATTAGCCTTGTCGGATCCCGCTATAAATGTTAAACTCAGTAACAGCTTTATTTTAATTCACGTCTTAGACACTTGCCTTGATAGGAGTCACCAATTTGGAGGTGCGTTCCTTCTGGGATCTTAGAAATTATTTCCTTCCTCCACTTGTAGTAATTCTAATAATACTATCCGTAGATGGAGATTCCCGTAGATGGGAATATAATCGTCTACTCCCTTCTCTGTATAGGCCTTTGTTTGGCATCCCTGATAAATTAATCCACCTGGCAGGACAGCGATAAGAAATGCGCTGCTCAATAATGTCATGTGGCTTTTATAACATTAAACGTGAACGGGTTGTATGGAACGAATCTCACAAGCTACGAACAAATGCACAATCCTTAATAGGCCTGCGTTAGTAGTTGCCTATGCAGCTGGCAGTATGAACCAGGCTGTCACCGATCTTAGAAACAGGAGAGGTAAGCAATCAGTGTGTCAAGACCCAGAGTTGGCATGAGATGATTATAAAAGTCGTATAGAAGCAGTACAGGACAAGTGTCATTTAGGGAAATTGCCTCATTGACCGGAAAGCTTAAAAAAAATGTCCTTTGTTCAAATGATTTATGCGGGAATATGTGAAATCATCAGAAGAGATCCTCATTTGGATGAATTTTTTCTTCGATAACCTCATGTCGTCATCTTGGTGACAACGAAGACAGATCAATTCGAAGCTCTGTAAACGGTTCTAGTTGGATCTACGTGAAAGTCTGGAGAGTCTCTAGAACTTTGTGGGATCACAATTGCTCTATTTCTGCAATTTCTCCAACCATGCAGTCACTCGAACCTTAAGATAGTCCCATAGTCCGTATGGCCCATACGACCATTAACTAAGGATCATTAAATTGTTGTCATTCATAATTCGTTTTCTGTTGTCAATATTGGGGTTAGTATTTTATCTCAGGCCTTGTGCGGGTTCCATCAGCCTTTAATTCCCCTTTCATGATTGGCTAGAGTGACTTACGCACTTAAAGGATCAGTTTTCAAGCCGTTTAATTGCATAACTCAAACTTTGGTCTTAGTAGGTACGGTTCTTACCTTTTGTAGGAAGAAATGCGGTGCATTAGTGCAGGTGGTAAATAGATTGTTCCTTTACATATTCATTAGCCTTTACAATGAATCACACAACTATCTACACCTAGTTGTTGGTGCCTACCAGAATCCTTAAAGATTCATAACTTATTTTAGCTGCTCATTACGATGCTTCGTTCGCTTTGAATCGTTTTTACGTATCATTCAAAAGGTGTTTGTTTCCACATAATTGCGTCTTATCCTTCGGGGACTACTAGAACTTCATTATTTTTATTCTCTCATTTTCCTTAGTAATAAACGAACGTCATAAGTAAATTAAAATGGTATCATCCCATATAAATCTGAAAAAGTATCTCAAAAGGGCAGAAATAAAGGGATTCTATTCATTTGTAGCACGCAAGTACACTTAAGAATTATTGCTGCGACTCAAATAGGAGAACGTAAAGTGCAGACTTAGCATAGCATGTGATGCACATTTCTAAATTGAATTGTGCTCAAAGCGAGCAGGTAAGCTTATTTCACTGGCGGGGTTATACTTTATCTGCAGACTATCTCTCAAGCGTAAACAGGTCGCAGACAAAATATGAACTGGTCAGTGAAGTAACTGCTCCAGGTGTTGTACATTTTCCTTGATAATTGGATGTTCTGTGGTTTCCGAGGCGCTCTTGATGAAGTTTTAAATTATTAAACATCTGTTCCTCAACCCTTTCAATGTTATCTACATTTTTGACCTTCTGACGGTGATTAGTAAGCTCGTCAGCATTAAAGTGCTAGTCTTTCAATGCACCTGCGCAGGGTTATCCTGTCATCTCCTTTCATTGTCCCGCTGTCGCAGTTCTTAAGGATTTTTCGAAGAGAAAAACAGTCTACTGGTGGTGTGTAGAGTCCTACAGAGGTTTACCTATAGCTATTACCAACCAAGAATAGTTTTCATGCCGTTGTTAAGCCATGACTTGGGCGGACTGCACATCACTTACTGCCATGATTTCAGCTTAAACGTGTCCCACTTTCTGTACCGGTTAGTCTAGAAAAGAGGAGTAAATGTGAAAGTGGCTAAATTTGGATATGAATGACTGATTAGAGTATCATGACTGTCAAGTAAGAACCCACCTTTCCACCTCTGACATGGGCTGGATTCAAGAGAAATCGCAATCCCATACGCCCATTAAACAGTAGTTACTAAGGCCCTCCAAGCATAAACAAGTCAACAATTTAAAATAACAAAACTCCCATATGTACGCTCGTAGCAAAATAAACAATTCGCCAAAGACTGTTCCCAGCACATTTCCCTTATCCTCAGTATTGTTGCGAAATTCTAATTCCAATACAACCACGTAAACCAAACAAAAACAAACCTCAACCCAAACAGAACCGAAGACAGCAATATCCACAACAAACTCAAAGAATTCCATCCGACTTCCCTATTCGTGTGTGCATCTTCCCTTATTTAGAGAACTCCTATACCTTATTCGCGCTCCCGTATTCCATCCGATCTGCCTCAGAATCACCATCAACTCATCCGCTTAATATAGTAGACATGCGATGCACTCTGTGCATGTACACTTCCCAGTCGAACAGTAATAAAAAAAAAAGAGTCAAATGAAACATCACCAAGAAGCATTCCCCATACTTTAGGGCCAAGACCGCAGTCATAAAATACAATCCACGCCGACAAGAAGCGCGTCGGTCTCCAAAACATCCCCAACGACGACCCTGCGACTAAAATCGCACCGCGTATCCGCGTGCAGCACCACATGCAAGTGAATTTTTTTTTTTCTCTTATTCCTCGCAGACAACACTAACTGTCGGCTTCTGGCGTACGGGCAATAATCCGAAACCTAATTACCAATTGTCCATCTGCCCAGGCAGATTCAATGGACACAATTGTGCTTTGAGTATGAAATTGCGACACGACCCGCTGTGAACGCATAAATCTGCCGGCAGGAGTTCGCCGAAATAAACACTACGGTCAGGCCACACGGAGCCTAAACTCGCATCGCGTAGATACGAGTATCTCCGGCGCAGTCGGTATACAGACAATTGAATCCAAGTGAAAACACCAAACACCGCTGTTGTCGTTGGATCACGCGAGAATTTGCCTTTCCTTAACCCTGAAAGGAGAGGAGATGCTGTAGCTGTACAAAAAAAAATCCATTCACCCGAAAAAAGACAATCCAACCTCCTGGCTGAGGTGACCAAAACCAAAACGAAAAAAAAAAGAAGAAAACATCGCAAACCAGTTAGACAAGTTCGCATTCGCACATGTGCAGACGGCAATTCTGCTACTGCTTCACGAAATTTTCGGTTAAGCTATCACATCCTTCAGCTAAACGTAGCCGGAGGAGAAGTATCTGTGTATCTGTATCTCTGTGGTACTCGTATTATTGCCAAACTTCACATGATGTCGTTGTACTGTTGTTTTTGTTGATCTTTGTGCCGCATAGTATAGCGTTGTTGCGCGCGCGTTTTCGTCTACCTTTTAGGAGGAAAAACGGAAAATTCCTATCTATGAATAGATTAGGTCTATTAATACCCGTTTTTGGAGTGAAAAGTTGATGTGCTTGTGAGTTCCGGAAAACGTAAAAGATACAAATGAATAATTTCGGTCAAATGTGTGCTGTTGAATGGAAAATATCTGCGAATTGCTTGAGGAGTACGAGTATCTAACGTGTATCGCCAGTAAGATTTCGCCAATTTGATTTCAGGAACGTGAATAGTCCGCATGACCTTGCAGTTTGAATCGGTGTCACATTTTCTAATACAATACTGTGAGTATCGTTACTTGTATCTATAGATTTGCAGAGTATTGTTGATCACGCGATTGATCGCAGATAGGGTTAAGGAAGGCGTTGGGAATTAAGATGCATTTTCGTGTTTTTAAAATTGTAGGGACTGCGCAACAAAACACGGGACACTCTACTAAAGTCCAAACCTTCAATAATTAGTTAACCGAAAAACTGTTAAAGTAGTTAACCACGAATAGAACTTAAAAGTGGAAATTGTGTCCTGTAATCTGTTATTTGGTGAGCCTCTTTTATGGCTTATTTTCCGAGAACCACGGATTTTTCCACTTCTTTTTCACTTTGTACCACTTTAGGAGTTCTGAGCTCGCATGAGATATACGTATTGTCTCGTCAAAATCAGTTAAGCAGTTTTCGGTTTGTATTTATATCTAGCGGTCAGAAAGCGAAGTTTTGAAAATCTACTATTTTTTCACGTTTAAAAATGACGTTGACAATTTTCCACAAACTTGGCATTCTATATCCTTACGTAGTATGTAATCAAGTTAAAAAAAAAAAATACAAATATTGAATGGACTACTGAGCGAGAAGTTCGAAGTTCGAATCCCAGAAAATCCAAAAAAGAAAATTCACACTCCTACCTCTCACGAATGTCTCACAAACATCCGAGAGCAATAGCTGTCATGAAAAAGATTCGACATTCGAATACGATTTGAACTGCAGGTCCCCTCTGCATGAAAGGTCATGAGAAGGTAGGTCCTGGACCTCATTCAATCTGGCGCTAATTTTTCTTTTTGCTTAGAAGACTGATGCTTTTGCAATTTCCGCTTTTCAGAGTATTTTAATTTTGGTAGGGGGCTACAGCCTCCATTTATTTGGCTTAATACAAGCTACAACTAGCTTAAAAACTATGACTTAAATATAAGGATAATGGTTGAGGAGATCAGGTTTGAGGCTGGGAGTGCTGCGACTGAAATCGAAATGGGTGAGGTTTGAGTTAACCTTCCGCAGAATACGGGAAATTGGTTCATTGGAGCCATATAAGGTACGAGGGGCTGGTAGATAGAACAGCCGAGGGCATCGTAAGTTACGTGGGTTAGTATTGAAGAAAATTGAGTTATAAACAGATTGGCAATCGATAGAGCCAGAGAGAAGTCGATGAATAAAAAGAATGTCTGCAACAACGGTTTTGATAGGGAGGCAGGATAAGTGGGCCGTTCCAAGAAAGACCTCGAAAGGCAAAATGAAGAAAACGACGTTGAATGTTTTCGATTCTAGACACATGCACTTGTGAAAGGGGTACCACGCTTGACTCGCATATTCAAGGAGAGGGCAGACAAAGGTAATGTAGAGGGATCTAGTCACATAAGGGTCGGAGAATTCCTTGGACCACCGTTTGATAAAGCCAAGTGAGGAGTTAGCTTTAAAAATTATCTCATCAATATGGGAACGGAAATTTAATTCCCTATCGCACAATATTCCAAGGTCACGTAGAGATTGAACGATGGATATAGGCTGACCATGAAGAAAATAAAGGCGGAAAGGGGACACGTGGTGTTTCCGTGATAAAGTAATAGATTGGCATTTGGTGATATTGAGCTCTAAGCAAATTTTTAGAGCACCAGTTCCAGAAACTGTCCAGGTCTTGATGGAGGAGACAGTAGTCCTGTGGTGAGGAGATGGCTTTGAAAAATTTGGTATCATCAGCATAGAGAGAAAGGGAGGAGTGTTTTATAATCCTATCAACGTCGGTAATAGCTAGAATGAAGAAGAGAGGACCAAGATGACTGCCTTGTGGAACACCAGAAGTGACCAAGAAAGGGGCTGATAGGACAGATCTAAAGCGAACACTATAAAAACGATTTTCAAGGTAGGATGATATCCACTTTAACAATATGAGTTCGAAACCGAGGGCAGACAATTTGAAATGAATTAGGTTATGAGATATCTTATCAAAAGCTTTGCTAAAATCAGTTGCAATAACGTCGACTTCTTTGCCATTTTCTAAGGCTGTGAGGGCAAAAGACACAAATTCGACGAGATTTGTCGTAGTTGATCTATCTTTCAGAAGCCATTTTGATTAGGAAAAATGAGAGAGGCTTCGTACAAAATACTTTCAAAGAGTTTAGGTATATGAGTATATGTCCACTTTGATAGATTGGGCATAGCATGTTCAAATTAGGTTAGGTTAGGTAGATGGGTGCCCTAGTTGACAGGAGATTGTGTCCAATAGTATACCCCTGAGAAGGGCCTGCGAGGCACTTAGATGTGACCCTGCCCTGGCTAGGTTATCCCCCTTTACGTTACCTGGTATATCCATGTGGTTCGGTACTCAACAGAGGTTCACCTTGTTGTCCACTGAGATATACCCCAGTCTATTATTGAACGTTTCTACGAGCTTGGATCTCACCGTTGTTGACTGACTGTAACATCCATACATACATCCATATTTTCGGATGAGCATGGTCCTTATCAAGTCATCTTCCACTGCTGCAAGCAGCTTTTATTTTCCTTTTTTTTTTTTGGCATGTTTTTCATCCTCTCATTTGTTTGCATTCAGTTACGTCTAAGGGTCAACTTTTTTCATATAACTGTGCAATAAGGCGATGGATGCGACGTGGGTTGGAAAAGAATAGAAGAGACAAGAACGATAGGTCTTCCTAACACCCTAAGAGTCACGGTCCGGTCGTAACCAGGTCCGTATTTAAATGGTAAAACGAAATTTTTATGGTTTCAATACGGGGTTCAACTGTCTGTCTGTCCATGAGTGATCACATTTTTATAACTCTTAAGCCGTTTGGGCTAGAGAGCATGCAGTAAACCTCATATAATACGGGAAAATAAGAGGAGCAAATTTGGCAACGTTTCTAAAATAATTCTGAAGCAAATGGGAAACAATCGGGTAGCATTACAGAATCATTGCTTAAGAAATGTTTCTAGAATGTTTCGGTCGGTCTGGATGTACCTTCACATTTATATGTAAATACGCCAAAAAGTCACCCCCATATCTAAGCTAAAAAATTTCTCTGTTGGAGTGGTGGCTGTGACTGCTGTTCCCATAGCTTACACCGGCCAGGTTACAAGCAAACTCACTACCTATTAGTACGTGGCCACCCTCTACATCGCATCTTTTTTTTTTTTTTTTTTTATAATTTACCCGCACTCAAGGGGTTATGAATACCCTTTTACATGTTATTCACATGGTGCGGGCGTCGGAAATGTAGATAGAGAGAGAGAAAGAGATTGGTGCAGTGGTTTGAAACTCAGATGTGTTAGGTTTCACATTAGCTCCAGGGGTGGTGTCCAGAATAACTGGGGAGATTTGATGCTGTCATGTATTTTTTTGCCTTCGCTTCGGATTCACAGTATTTTTTTTTCCCGATCCACCTGATGTCATAAGCATATCAATTATCAACAGAGCGATCAATTTCTCCAGCCATATGACAAACCTACTGCCAGTGTTATGCCTTCGCAGTAGTGTTGTCACAAACTTTCGCAATTGATCGGACTGCCTCTTATCATATAATGCTTACTGACATCAGGGATTGAACCGTGAACCATCAGCTCGTCGAACGATGACGCTACCACTACACCATTGCCACCCTTACTCTTACCCCATCAGATTTTGATAATTTTCGAACCGATGTGTAGGTGCAGGTAAGGTACATCAGGCCAAATACAAAAAAATAATAAGGGGAGGAATGTAAATGGCTATTTCGCTGGAACAATTTTCTGTGGAAAAAGTGGTAAAATACGGAAATACACGAGACATTTCTGCGATGTTCAAGTGAAACTATGAGGCTTACAATGTCTTTATCACCTTTAAGTTTTAACGCGCGGTTCTGAATCCTATCTAGAATGTGCGAAACGGTCGTGGGTGCATCAGACCAGGTGTGGGCGTTGCATTCCAGCTTTGGGTAGATGAATGCCTTATAAATTGAAGCCAGACCAGACGGTGCTAGGATTCCTAGATATCTTGCAGCATTCTTGGCGACCTCGAATATACCGAGAATGGCAAGTCTTTCGGTTTGCAAGTACCATTCATGGATAATTGTTGAGGGTCTCGGTTTCGCTTGAGAGACAGAGACAGCACTGCGCTTTGGATGCATTAAATTCCACTCTGTTGGTTGAACACCATTTGATTATGCTGACAAGGTCGGAATCTAATGAGTTTAACATACGTTGCCATTGCTCTTCTACGGCCGAAGAGCAGGGACGTCAGTTAGGGAACGAACATAAAAAACTGAGAGTACTGTCATGATTTGTTCGACTAAAGTCAACAAAAAGTTGGAAATGAAAGGTGACATTTTTGATATACCCTCCCACTCCCTCCCCCGATCGATTAGCCTTAGTCCGTTGTCCTGCAGGCTGTGCCTTCGTCGTACTTCAAAATATGGCTTTGGGGTCAAGGACGATTTTGGCTTAACACTTCTGATACCATTCGTATGTCGTTGTTATGTGGATGCGTGAATACAAATCAGTGTGATGTCTTTAAGTGTATAAGACACTGAATAAAAAGTGAGTGTGACGCCGTGAAGCGCAAAGATGACGTTGATGTTTTCGATCGGATGTTAAAATTGCTTCAGATCCACCCATAATCGTTCTTTATAGGGAACAAGAATGCATGTTGCTTCTAAGATTTTGGTGAGTCAATATCACGATGCATTGCCATGCAATAAATATTTTCTGCACGCCTTTGGAAAACCAGGTACACTCACTCCCTGGACCCTCAGACAACTCACAGCATTTCAATGCAATAGTCATGATATCATTAGAAAGTGATTGATCATCTGGAACACCGTCACTGCCGGCTAAATATAGGCAGGCGACTTTGAGTCGGATTAGTATTCTACTGATCAGGTTTGTGTGACAAAAAATACACTATACATCGAGTGAAGATGTTTGTTGCTATTTTTTTTTTTTTTTTTGTGAATATTCAACCGGCCGGCCTACTGATTAGGATACCCTGTTATGGGTATAGCAACATTCGAGTCACCAACGCTGCCACCAGAAATCCAATTGATCGAAATGGTCATGATGATCAATTAACTGGCATTGTGCATTTACCTCTGGATCTGATCGAGATACGAGTGGTAGCTTCTCCGAATCCATCTCCCATCCAGGTGATGAGAAATAATATTACAAGACCCCATCACGGTGTACATTGATTTATCATTTATGAAAGTAATTTCAGTGATTGTTGGCGCTTTTTTCAACCGTTCATGTATCTTTCATGCGAGTATCTGAAACTTTGGTCGTTTTGTTATCACACTTTCCTTGATGCCAGCCGGTCTTTTGGCATCCCAAGTACAGTCATTTAAAATTATAATTTGTCGGCTAAGGAGGCAACTTAGCCATGGCATTTATGTCTCTCTTTCTCTTGGACACTTTGCCATTTTTGGGCGGTAAAACGTTGACATTTTTTTGTAATAGTTTTTTTTTTTTTTATTTTTATGGAATAAAATTTTAGTGTGTCATGTGTGTTTGGATGGTATGGTGGCATTTGTGGTATTTTGCTCATTGGCCTCATAAGTAACTTTCTTCGGATAGAGGAGGATTGCTTAATGAATTCCGCAATTCGTTGCGGAAAATTGTGTGTACTAATATGAAGAGATACTGGTTGATGAGTATGCTACTAGACTGTGCAGTTACAGGTGGTATGTACTTTACTAACTTAGGTCCTCTGACTCCTCGTGGGGCATGGGATGTCAACAACTCCTGCGCGCCATCGTGTTCGGAGTTCTGCAACACGCTTGAGCTCCCACCAAGTCATCACCAATGATCTAGATTTCAACACGTCTGTCCTTCTCTGCCTCTGTCTGTCTGATTGGGTTAGTCGATTCCATTGCATGGCGTTAATGAAAATATCCTCGCGCAGGTGGGTGTGACCAATCCACTGCCACTTTCTCCACCGTATTTTGCCGTCTATTGATTCCTCGCTTGTAGTTGGTCGTTCGATATAAGGTTCGGCCAGATGGTCCTTAGGATGTTGCAAAGACATCTACTAATGAAGGTTTGCAGCTTCCTTGTGACGGTGTTGGCCACTTTCCAGGTACTACACCCACAAAGTAGCAGTGCTTCCACGTGTGATTGGAACAGTCTCCGCTTGAATGTTGTGCTGAAAACATTGCTTTTCCATATTTTAGGCAGCGTACCGAACGCAGCGTTTGCTTTACGAATCCTGCTGTTTATGTACATCCAGTTCGGTACCACTGTCTTCCGAGACCATACTTCCTAAATATACAAGGTGGCGCATCATCCAATTTTGTTTTTGAATTACTTTTTTACTAAATAAATAAAAATGATTTTGAGTGATGGAAATCTTTATTTGGGCCTTTAAAATTTTTGAAAACGGAGATTACGCGACCAGGAAACGCTTCTTTCACAATATCCATTGTGGCTCGTGCTGTTGCGGTTGCACCGTCTTGTTGAAACCACATGTTCACCAAGCCCCGCCCATCCAATTCCGGCAGTAGGAAGTCGTTTATCATGGTCCTGTAGCGTTCGCCAGGAGCAGTGACCGTAATGCCGATGGCGTCCTCAAAAAAATACGGCCCAATGACCCGTCCCGCGTGAACGCCGCACCACACAGTGGCTTTGAGTGGATGTAATGGCCCTTGGTGCATCACACGCGGATTTTCAGTGCTTATTGCTTATTGACGTAACCGCTTAAGTGGAAATGCGCCTCGTCGCTCATGATAATTTCGACACAAAATCGGCCTCTTCGTTGTTGAGATTGAGGATGGCTTGACAGTAATTCACACGCGACTGACGGTCAGGAGGCATTAACTGATGCATTGTTTGCACTTTGTACGGGAACATGTGTAAGTCTTTCTGGGCTAACACCACCGACCGATTATTGGTCAAAAAATCGGCACAATTATTCCACGCTCTTGCGGAGTATAGCGCGCCATTGCTTGTCTGTTTGTATACTGCAGCTGTCTAGTTCACACATGTCAAATATAATTGACGTACGACGCCATTTGCTGTACGGCAATGTTGAGTTGAGCGGCGCTGCTGTTTTCCTGAGAAATTGAAGTGCTTAGGGGCTTTTGCTTTTGCCGGGTTTATTTTAAGCCCTACCTTGTTCGCCTCTGATTCCAGATTATGGGCCATGCAGGTCTATTATCCCGTGTAAGATCGTCGTCAGCGTAGTCAAGATGTTTGAGATATGATGACGTCAGGTATGTAAAGGAATCGACTTTTCGGCTTGACCGCCAAAAGCTTATTTCTATGACCATTTAGGCAAAAACCAAAGCTCCTAATGCACTCAGCACAATTTTGGTATCATAACATGAGATCGTCGCTCGACTGTCTTTTTTCTAACCCCTTCCTACAAACAATTTCAAACGGGTACTTAATGTGCTGAAAACAAAATGTATCTATCCAGCTAATCGTTCAGAGATCTTTTCCAAGATCACCATCTTTAATTGCACTTCCACAGTATATTGCGATGAAAATATATTTTTTTTTTTTGCTTTTAATTTTTCCATTACAGAGGCGAGGCCACTTTTTTGCTTTTGAAGGGCAAGTACGGAACATTCTTGAAGACGCTCGGAGGAAAACAATTCCGGAAATTAAAGTGCGCACTGTCGTCGTCTTGTTATGTATATTCCCACTGGAGAAATTGTATCACATCATTTTATCAAACAGACGCTGTGTGTAATTAAGTTGAGTTGTCTTAATTAAATAACGCACATGAGTGTGTGATTTTCCCCCCCTTTTTTTCTCTGTGAAGACAGTGTTGTTGCGGTCCCTTTGGGAATTTGGCGTTTGCGGTATCAGATTTTATGAAAAAAAAAAAGAAAATTTTGAATGAGATTCTTTAATTTATGTGTAAACAAATATTTTTTGATCATTGTCGGATCAGGACGTGGTTTTATGAATTCCCTGGGGGAAACGACCCCGAGGGTATCACAAATACTTTGGATGTCGAAATAAATTAGGTTTCTGTCATTGGAACGATTATTCATTAACTAATTGGCTTTCGAAGTATGTTGTTGGATTGAGCTGACCGTTCTGCTGGGCTTAATTTAATGGCATTCTGGCTGTGTTGAGCCTTGTACATAGTTTTAATGTGTAAAGGAAGAGCCGACGCATCTTACGATGGACTAGATTTACTGCCAAAGCGAGGAAGGTGTAGGAGGAGTTGGAAACACGCAAGGTGGTTCCTATCTTGGATTTAAATTTTGTGGCACAGGAAGATGGAAACCTTTCCTACTGCGTTTGTCAGGGGTTTGATGACTTCTGTGTTTAGCACTCCCTCATGAAATTTATGACAAAATGCTGCTGGTCTGTCACATCTTCAAAGTATTTTGCTAATGCTTTCGTTTCTGGTGACATCGCTTAGTAATGCATCTCAGATTTTCAACAAGAATTTCGTCCTTTAGTAACCACACGACCACCTGCAATTGCAGATTCTTCCTTCGTTTGTTTCAGTGTTCTGAGATGTTCCTCTTCACTGTTTTTTCTACTTGTCTTCCTTATGTTGGTTTAACAACGTAAGCACTGACGCGATCCTGGGCAGTCTACACAGAACTCATCTTAACCTTTCGACGACAACTGGGGTTACCCATAACCCCACTACTTCTGCTATTCACGTAGAAAAAAAAAAGCCTTGCCATCGGAAGGTTAACACCCGCCTCTGAATTGCATTGCACAAATCCTTCAATCAAGAGTAATATATTCAACGCAAGGAGATATAACCGCCCGGAGAAGGGTCTGCAGAGGAACCCCCCAAGGCGGAGTTCTGTCTCCCCTTATATGGCTTCTTGTAGTGGATGAGATCTTGGTAATATTGAAGAAAAACGGCTTCAACATGACGGCCTATGCCGATGATGTGGTCATCCTGGGTTCAGGAAAATTTCCTCCAGTCCTAAGTGAAAGACTCAATTTCGCACTACAACTAGTGGATAAGTGGGTCGGCAGCAAAGAGCGGGGAGTGAACCCCTCAAAGACGGAGGTAGTCCTTATCACTAAGAAGATATCAATCCTTACTTTCAGACCCCGCAATATTGGTGGTACTGAACTAAGTCTCTCAAGTTCAGCTCGATACCAGGGCGTAATACTGGATTCCAAACTACATGAGTTGAAAGGATAACATTACCGAACGCATCAAAAAAGCAAGCGTAGCCTTCTATGCTTGCAAGAAGGCGTTCAGTAACACGTGGGGTTTTAAACCAGCTGTGGTGTACTGGATATTCAAGGCGGTTGTAAGACCCATTCTTACATATGGTTCATTAGTATCGGATCAATGAGAACAACACCGACAGCGGCAATGGAAACCATGCTTAGTTTCAATCCGCTTGATCTATACTGTAGCAGTCTGGCGGCCAAAACCGCGTTAAGACTGAAAGAAGGTCGATACGGCCATGCCTCCATTTTGTCTCGATGGGAGACTACCAGTAGATCGACAGAAACTGATCTCTTGTTGGCAAGAAAATCACTGTCTATATAGACACCCAGGCAGCCGTTAAGGCTCTGGACTCCGCGGTAGTCAGGTCGAGGCTTGTGAGAACCTGCAAGTCACTCTTAAACGAGATATCTGGAACCAATGCGGTGACCCTCTGCTGGGTACCAGGACATATGGATATCGAAGGAAATGAAAACGCTGATGAGCTAGGAAAGGGTCGGCGCTGCACTTATCGCGGGCCCTCCCTTTTGTAGTAACCCCAATCAGTTCCTTACGGAAAAAGATAGAAGATGAAGCCATCGGTCGAGCAAACTGACGCTGGGTTCACCTGGAAACATTCCCAAACGCCAGGGCGATATGGCCGGCCTTCAGCAAGAACAGATCAACCTCTCTGGTAAAACTCAGTCGTTATAACGCGCGTGTTGTTTCCGGCATAATTACTGGACACTGTGCTATCGGCGTTCACGCAGAACGACTCGGTGTGCTACATAACGACTTTTGCAGAAGTTGCAGGGACGAAGAAGAAATTGAATCTGTTCGTCATCTGCTGTGTGATTGTCCTGCCATGTCTGTCATAAGAATGAGGACTCTCGAAAGTTACTTCTTTTCGGAATTGGAGGACCTCCTGAGATTCATATCTGGTTCGTTCTAACAGCGGATTCACAATGTTTCCAGGGTTAAATGATTGGGCACAATGGACCTACTTGGTCTAAGTGAGCAAGGACTCTAATGTCACAAGGCACCCATCTACGTAACCTAACCTAACCTATTATGTTGGTGATATCGACTTGGATTCTGAGTTTCTTCCGGCTATCGAATGCTTACTTTTTTTTTGATTACATTCACCCGTAGGAGGTTCACTTTTCAGAGTGAGACCTTGAACTGCGAAACAGGAGACATTTTTTTGAGGTCCTCTTGGTCATATAAAGACTTTTTAACCATGGTGTGAAACGGTAGGTACAGCTTTAATTTTTTGTGTCAGCGTCCTATTCTCAGAAGATATCTTTTCGTTAGCTTTTCATTTTGCATTGTATCTTAAGATTCAGCGCTAACTCAGAATGAAATGACCTTAACCTCCAATCACAATCAATACAATCGAGTTCAAAAGTTACTTAAAATAATCACCGCCATTCAGCTCAAGGATATCCATTTTAAATTTATTCCATTAAAGCGCCTTTAAAAGTCATCGATCTCCCAGTCAGTTTACATCACCGTCATCGATGGACTTCCGGTTTTCGATACCAAAAAACCTTTTTTCTTGTACGAATCGATAAATGATTCCAAAATAAATTTGCATTTTCCAAACAAGTGCTGATTGTTTGATTGATTTGCTTCCCAGATGAAGATACACTCTTACAGTCGATAAAACGGAAATTCATCCAAGATGCAAATATTCAAATTCTGAGGATCTATTCAAGTGTCAACAGAACCCCGAGGCAAGAGTTGATTTCATAAATAATGCAACGAGAATCTGTCAGAATAATAAACTGACAACGAACGGTCATTTGTCCCTTAATCCATTAATCTCCGTAAACCAAGCAAATAAATTGTGGTGTGGTGCCATCTATATGTTATGCCTTTCGATCCTCTTTCCATGGCCATTTGAAGGAGGTACTCGAGAAGTTCCTCAACTTGTCTATCAATTGCCTGCTATTGTCATGAATTGCCCAGAGGAAATGCCATAACAAAGTGTCAGCAATCAGTTGCTTCTACTGGTCTTTGCCACTGGTGATGGTAGTGCTGCTCCTCGTGCTGCTGATGATGATGATGATCTTGGTGATCGTGCAGAAGATCATAATGATTTTAGCGATGACGACCTTATGTCTGCCAACGCACGCTAAAGGGAAACTCGCTTAACAAATAGCTTTAGTACCCCTAACCTCGCCCACAGCCAGTGGTACATCTGCACATACTCGTATCTGCGTTGCATTTAATATCTCCTTTCTACAGCAAGTATCTGGTTAGAAACTGGTCATCTAACGGTGGTATAAGTCAAGTACCACTAAAGTGCACATAAATAGTGACATTAATGCGCTCCTTGAGGATGACCATTAAAATGTCTAATGCACATTTCACTTTGAGCCAAATGGACCACCTGCAAGTGGAACCAGCAACAACAAGCATCCAACAACATGGAACACCGCCTCAGACAGCCTTAGCTGATGGCCATCTAGTGCGCATCTATGGAATTTCGCTCGTGCTCACTCAGCAGGAACACGCAGGGGTTTTTTTGTGTGCTGTGGTGCCTTGTGTGCGAACAAGACCCGGTGGTTCTCCAAATGTAAATCTGTTTATGGTCTGACAGAGGCAATCGGCAACGTATTGGATGCCTTGGACAGGAGAATGCCATCCTCAATCCTCTAATCGGATCGAATAGATTATTTATACTTTGGCAGTCGATGCGATGTGGTGATGTAAGAAATCTGAGACTGGGTCTGTTTTTAGAGGACAAACAACCGTCAAATTGGACATGAAACTGTTCGACAGCGAGCGACGTTGCCATTGGGTCAGTTGGTGTGCAATGTATTACCTTGAATAAACAAAAGAGTTTTTGGCAGACAATCTTCTTTAACTTTAATGTTAGTGAGAAGAACTGTGGCAAAAAAAGTGTAAGTCTTCCTAAAGAAGCTCGAAAACTTGTTAAAGCATCTCTGTTAAAAAAATTTAAACGCTTTCTTGTTTATCTCCACTCCCAGGTGGAGGCACCTTTCTGTATTGTGTTGAATCACTTAGAAAAAAAAAGAAGATTTTACTACAAATTCCTATGAGCTGTTCGTACAACAATGAAATCGCTATCAAAGCACTTAAGTAAGGTAAAGAGTTTTGCTTCACGGTATTTTCGCCGATCAAGTGGCGTTAAATGTATCGGCAGAGGTCGTGCAACCTCTCAGAGGATCCAGAATAAACATTAAGCTTTCGGGGAAATGTAGTTAACAGAGTGCGTTTACTAGATAGGTACAGTTTTAGAAGTATCTAAAATCACACAGGATCGCAGCAAAGAACACTTTCAACTCGCAATTTTCGGTAAGCACGCTAATCTGCATTCACGTCATGAACGCCTTGCGTATCATCTTTGAGCAATGAGCCTAGTAGAGGGCTCCGCTTCACATACTTTTTATACAATTCAAGAATACTTCCGACAGCGTGAATTGCGATATTTTCTGGCATGTCTTACGCAGGAAAATACAATACATATGAGTGTGTTACCAGGTCTTAAGCAGAGGTCGCGTGTCATGGCTTTGAAGTTCAAAGTGCGTTGGAATTCCGCATTCTCTCCTCTCTTATTTTTGGTGGTCATTAGCGTTGTTTTACATGCTGCCCTCATTGGGAACAACGTAGGCATATGCATAATGGAATCTTACCTACCTTACGACTCTTGAGTACTTTCATGCAGAATAATTTCATCCAAAATTTAGAAGAAGCAAATTAGTGCCGGAAATTAAGACCGCAAAAGTAAGCGGGTCGAAAAACTTAACAGATACGACCTTTACGTATTGTCTTGGACAACGGGATCAACAAGCCAAAGCTGTACCCGATATGTGTCTATGATCTAGAAGAGCAGTGTACTACAGATGTAGAGAAGTTTATCGACATTGTCATTCTCAAGCCGCAAATGTTCATTAAAATACATCTCGCAATACTCCTAGGATCTGACCTTATCCATCTTAAGCGAGGAGCTGTATACGAAAACGGATTGAGAACGTACATACATAAAATTACGATGAAGAAAAAGGCTGCGGATTGAACTCTCCCTGCAACGGGAGGAGTTAAGAGGTACTAAATAGTGCTAGAAATGCGTCAAAGAAAATTAAAGTCCGTTGCACCAAATAGTATGCATGCGTTGTTGACACTCTATGACCTAGCATGGACTTAAGTAAGTTTATTCATTCAAAAAGCATAAGTAGAAGATTGAAAACAATTGGAATCGATTAACTCGCGTAACCCAACTCAAAAGCATCTGGCAAAGTTGAAAGACTCATAGTTAAGCCTCCCTGATCATTGTAGCGTTTTTCAGCCGGCAATCATGGCGATTAAGGAAGCCCTGTCCTGGCTGAAGTGTAATGTACTATCTGTCAGGGATATTACCATTCTCACTGACAGCCAAGCGGCAATCAAGTCTCTGGAATCGTGCTCGTTTACTTCAAAGACCGCTCTCAACTGCCGTTTATCTCTTATGGAGATGACAGAGCAGTTCAATATTCACCTATGCTGGGTGCCAGGCCATAGAGACATTCCCGGAAACTGCAGGGCAGACGAATTCGCCAGACAAGGTACTGCTCTAAGGATTCTGTCTGATAGGCAATCCCTGGGTATGCCCCTAGCTACATGTAAGCATCTACTAAAGCTGAATGCTATTAGCAAGACCAACCTCAGATGGGAAAACGTGTCAACGTGTTTCATGCCGAGACAGATCTGACCCAGGCTGGATCATAAACGCAGTGCCGAGTTGGTCAAACTAAAGCTGCGTTGTTGGTGTTCTCACTGGACACTGTCTTATAGGCCAACGTGCCAAAAGACTTGGCCTCTTTTCAAACGACTTCTGCAGAAGCTGTAGAGACGAGGAGGAGGAGGAAAGTATCCCTCACCTCCTATGTAACTGCCCAGCTCTGTCGCATTAAAAAATGGTCCATTTAGGGGCCCCCTTCCTTGAAGTCCTTGGTGACAAAGCGTCCTTAGACGTCATGCGCATCTATCGCTTTATCAAAAGCTCCGGTTGGTTCTGTTAGTCCCTGAGTAGCGAATTGGTTTTTGATCCATGGTATCACAAAGGACCTTTATTGGTCTAAGTGTGTTTGTACTCCCGTGCGGACAGCCAAGCCAAACTAGCAAGTTCACTGTTTCCATATCAATACTGAAATAAACTATGCCTTCGAAAAAGTTTTACAATAAGGGCACTATATCTTCAAAATTAAATAAAATGAGCATGTAAAGGTACGGTCAAATGTGCATTCAATATGACTTTGTTTTAAAAATAAGATCATTCAAATGGCCTCGATGGCTTCATTCGCAGACTCTTCCACGGACGTTCTTCTCCAACTTTAGAGCTTGCAGGCCCAGATGCTGTAGGAAAGTTATCGGTTCGCGTCTGGGGAGAGAAGGATTTGCTTATGAAAATGTAGAACGTGTTTCAATTTTCGCAAAAGACTACAGTATCGACAGTCACTACAAATATTCACTTGAGTTTTTTTTAAACAAAAAACAATGAAACATCAATCGGATTGTTTTCACAAATTTACAACTTCCACGGTATTATCTATCGATGCTGTTAATGCGCTTCCCCCTAAAATTATTCACGTGACTTCGTGAAAACATCCCTCACTGTATCCAATTCGTACACAGACGATTTTTGTTGTTGTTTTAATTCCCGACACATATCTACAGCACATTATCTTCATTTGAATTCGCATAAAACAAAATGCCTGGCACAACTTTCCAATTCTTTGTCGCGACTCTGGACATTTGCACTTTCTAAGATTTATATCTCCTCCTGGTGAGTTTCCGTTTTTTTTTTTTATCCTGCGAAAATGCTTTTTTTTGGCCAATGCACGCTTTGAAATATTGACAAACGATTGTGCGCGGACTCATTAGACGGGACGATGCAAAAGATTCCGGTTTTGAGAATGTTCATTTCATCCAGAAACTTTCAAGTGCATGTAACCGTCGATACAATCATCACCTTTGCAAGCTATAATTGACTACGTGCAGTGTATCTGTATCATAAACGTTCTGCTTTGGAATTTATGGTGATATTTAATTGCTCATCGGATAATAATTACTCAGAGAAAATTGCTCCCACATGATAGTCTTGGATGGTGAATGGTGCCGGCTCCTGGATAATTGGGGTGAGTCGATAGTGAGTGGTGGAATCTCAGCTTAGCGATAAATCAAATTAAAGTCACTGCTAGCGATGCACTTAGAGATGGGAATTGGAGTGAGTAGTATTTGATTGATGCTAGTAAGTGGGACACATTCGATTAAAATAGTTCGAATTTAATTGTGGTTACGATGACGAATTGATTGATTTGCAATAAGAATTACAAGTGGCTGTAGATAGTTTTCATATAACGTATGTCGTTAGGTGAAGAATTATACTTTGTGGGAATTTCCGTTGTGACACTTAGATGGCGCCTCAAAAGGTGGGGTTTTGAATTTATTATTGTGCAAAACAATGTAACAGTTTTTAATAAAAAATGAAGTATCTGTAAAGGTAATGCCTTATGGAGTGTTGGCAAATTTAAGAACAGTCTTTGGGTGACTTGATGGTATCAGTTGCCTTTTGCTGCGCTTTATCAACTTCCGGTACTATGAAGTGCTAAGGTCCTCTCTATTTCGTGAAATTACCTTTTGCTACCAGGAAGCGTTTTATATTTAATCAGGAGAAATTAATTTTAACGTGGAGTACTTGCAGCATAAGCGAAAACACTCCGATTTTTAAGCGGAAGCATTTGCTGTTCCATATGTAGAGCACAGCTGCCTAGCAACCTCGTGTTGATCAAGCTGAAATGACCTTTGGGAGCCTTTCTCATTAACGCATCTATCCGAAGTAATTTTTTACTTTTATTATATTGCAGTCCTCATTACATTTCTGTAGATTAGGGTGGCAATGGTGTAGTGGTAGCGTCATCGTTTTTCGAGCTGATGGTTCACAGTTCAATCCCTGATGTCAGCAAGTATTATATGATAAGAGGCAGTCCGATCAATTGCGAAAGTTTGTGACAACACTACTGCGAAGGCATAACACTGGCAGTAGGTTTGTTATATGGCTGGAGAAATTAATCGCTCTGTTGATAATTGATATGCTCATGACATCAGGTGGATCGGGAAAAAAAATACTGTGAATCAGAAGCGAAGGCAAAAAATACATGACAGCATCAAATCTCCCCAGTTATTCTGGACACCAACCCCTGGAGCTAATGTGAAACCTAATACAGCTGAGTTTCAAACCACTACACCAATCTCTTTCTCTCTATCTATCTTTCCAACGCCCACACTATGTGAAAACATGTAAAAGGGTATTCATAACCCCTTCAGTGCGGGTAAATTATAAAAAAAAAAAAAAAAGATAACTCGGTTTCGTTTCATTTTTATCTTGAAAACCGGAAACTGTTGGAATAGTTGGAGTATGAGCTGTTGCTGCTTTGAAACAGGGTTCTTCCTAGTGATTTTTTTAGGAAGACTTCCCCGTGCGTGGGTGCTTTTGTACTTTTTTACTCTGACTCTGTACATAGAAGCAGGGCACAAACGAAACGAGAGTCTTCATAGAGTGTCCACCAGGCAAAAACCATTGCAATATAACGGTAAAATCTGTTAAAAAAATGAACTTTCCCACATCGGAAAGTACAATTCATTCAAAGCAGTTAAGAAAAGTGACCATTAGCCACCACAAAGTCAAACTGTACTGAGTTCCCTCACATGCACATGTAGCACTATACTCGTAAAAGGGAACGAAATACCAGACGAACTAACGAGGCCTCACAAGGAGCACAGACTTCTTGTCAAGTTAGTAAGATATAATGATAGGTTTCCAAAGTATAGATGCATCACGATCGACCTAAGCCTTTAACATTGGTGGTGATCTATTTACCCAGCACCCACTCTTCCTAATTCAACTCAAAACTGCATCGATAAAGGACTGACATACTGTCGCCGATTGTAGTTTTTTGGGTTGATTATCTGGCTTATCTTCTGTCAAGAGGAAGCATCGGATCGTTATTTCAAAAAGGGCATGTAGAGTACTAAAAAGCAGGGGACCTTAACTTCTGCCCTGAGGAACACTAACTGGGTATTCCGCGATTATCCCCACCGTGCATCTTACGTTATATACTGCTCCTCCCGTACTCTTTGTCTTTATGCTTTTAATGCTCTCAGATCTCATGAGTCTCGTGAGTCTTTATCAAAGGCTGCTGACCAGGATGTTCTACGTTAGAGTCGCAGAAGTTGGGGAAACTCTAAGGTGCCTTCTAGAGGATTGTGGAGCACTGATCCACAAAAGAAGAAAACACCTGGATGCCTACTAACTATGAAAAGAAGATCTACAATTTTTAGATCCACTCCAAAAACTCCAACTCATCAAGGAAATCGGATTCGGGGAGGTGCTCTAAGTCGAGTATCTCATCGACTAGAGCTCCAAGTCGGGATGCGCCTACACCCCTCTAACCAATCTACAATCCAGAGTCCCAGAAAATATCAACAACCGTCATGAGAAGCTTTTAACTACACTATTCGGATGCAGTATACACCTATAAGTTTTTATTATTCAGGAGACTAGGCCGTAAAAGGACCGTTTTTGCTAATTTTTTATTTTTTTCGAGCGTGGAGTTAGAGATTAGAATAGAGTGAGGAGCTGCCTAAAACGTAGCAAGATCCAGAAATTTGATGAATGACCAGAAATGGCTTTATTCCTTTTTGACTGTAGCTACGATCGTGGTGTAATGGCTAAGTACTTAGTGCGTCTCTATAGCACTGGACAATCAATCAGTGATTAGACGCATAGAGCAAACAGATATCTATCACAGTAATGTGTTCATAACCTTAAATAGGGTTCATCTCGAAATAAGATGACGCTGCTCTGAGTAAGCACGTAATGACTGAGGGCATAGAAAAGGCGGACTCTCTAGCAATGCAAGGGTGAACCTCGAAGTTCTCTGGTTCGGAACAATTTCCTGCAATTGGCAGAGGAATGGTGGATCACCTGGTTAACGACTAGGCCGCGGCGAAACACCAGAGAAGGTGGTCAACTGTGATAGGTTATAGGCAGGCTGAAATGGCTAAAGAATGCCGACTGGCACCAATCATGTGGAAGTTCTAAGCTTGGAACGAAGAGCACTGAAATGGGTGTCAATGTACGACATTAGCTAGCAGAAGAAGGAAGGTCTTGGAGTGCCACTAGAAAGAAACCCAGATGAACCAGATTTCGGTTAAAGAGATGCTAGCGTTGACACGAGGAATCTAAGCCAGAGATGAACTGTGAAGAAATCCAGAGAGTCTATCGGGCTAAGATGGGTCGTGGGAGAAAGACGAAAAGGGACCCATCACTGTAGTCTTGTTCGAAATATATATATGTAAATACTTAGTGCGTAAGACTACTGAGCGGGAGGTTCGAGGTTCGAATCCTAGAAAACACTAAAAGAAAACCTTCATGGTCGCACCTCTGGCAAACGATGGAGAGTAATAACCGTCATGAGAGAGCTTCTCAATTAATAAAAGAAAGTCTTTCGGATTTGGCTCCACTCTGTAGGTCCCTTCCATTTGTGCCAAAATATATAACACGCACAACACAAATGATCGCGAGAAGCTAGACTTTAGACCACATACGGTCTGTTGCGCGAAATATTTTATTTCTCTAGCTGCGATGCGATCGTATCTTCAAAGCTATAAATTTTCGATTTTTCGATGTCCCTCTTAAGCCGGACGGCGAAGGCTTTCATCCATAAAACTGATTTCCCCAGTATTAACCGACAACTTCAGAAATGGGCGCAACAAGCCCCGACTGATTACCAAGAAATTTCAAGTTTATAAAACGTGAATCAGTGTTACGTTATCCGCATTTACGAGTGCTCCAAGGACAATCAAAGCAATTTATTTTTGCAAATGACATAACCTCCTCTGGCCACAAATATACAAACAAAGCGAACTCAATCTCCACTTCCTCTCCAAGTAAAATTGCATAAATTGGAATTTCCCACATCCATTCTTCTAATTACCTCCTCGATGTGTATCTTAATATCCTATGACATAATAAAATTGCACTACTCAAGGTCATTAATATTTCTCATGAAATAATCAAAATAAAAAAATATTTTAACATGTGTCATAAACAACACCAGCAAACAAGCGAACAGTTTCAGAAAAAAAAAAAAAAAAAATGCTCACGATTTACCCACAAGTATCCAATTATCGTCATTTCCTCTGAAATCGCCAAAAACAACAAAGCACGCCATCCATCGGCCAATGCGATAAATTATTCCGAAGGAGCCACAAACTGATTCGAACAATTTTGTTGGTCTTGGCCCAATGATGGTCTCGTGATTTCACTCCGACAACGTTGGTGACGAAGCTTGACACACACGTCAATGCGCATTATCCGCCAGAGGACATTAAAACTGAAAATGTAAGCAAAAGATACTGAAGTACAAGTACAATTGGGGAACTTTTAAAATCGCAAAATTGGTATCGAATTACTGCACAAGTGACTCCTAAAAAAGGCAGAGACCTCTTTTCTTGACCAGGTTCGATGGTCGTTTTTTGAAATAAAATTTAAAAAAAAAAAAAACCCTTATTCGAGCCAAGACTTAAGTGCAAGAGTTTTACGCCGTTTTTGCTTACCTCAATCGTACGATTCGTGACCCACATGCAGTTTCTTACCTCGAGCTATTTAAATCGATTGAAATGAGGGAATCGATGAGTTTTTTTTTTTTTATGTGTCAATAAAATAAGAATGCTTACCAAGCAATTGAAGATAAAAAAAAAAAAAAACAATGCTTTCCATTTTAAGGCGTTGATTCCGTCAGACTTGATTCCATTTGAGTGAGTGTCAATTATTCACTTCAATATTGAATGCAATTTATGAGAAACGAATAAACAGAATTATTGATCGTGAAATGGAAAGTTTTCCTCGTCGGGAACACTATACACTTTTGAAAAGTATCTTTCGTTATCATGTTTGCGAAATGAGTTACTTGCTTACTTGCAGAAGTGGCGCTTCAGTTTTCCTGGGCGTCAACCTATTAAGCTAAGTGCCTCCAGTTGTGCATTCCAACTCGATTACGCTTCCTTTTTCCTTCAGCGCAGTAACAAAGGCGAGACATTCCCCTTTTCCATTTGTCCTAGGTGCAGTAGTACATCTCGTATAACTTGGCGTTGAATTTTGAATGTAAATCAGACCGAGTATCTTGCGGACTACTTTCTGACTTCATCTGCCTTAGGTACAGTCCATTTTTCAGCGGCGGATAATAGAACCGGGATGATTAGGTCTTATACGAGTATACATAGAGTCTCATAAGCTCAGTGGAACAGGGACCAAAGAAACAGCGATTGGCATGAGTTATCCTTCGTTTGATTTTCGCAATTATGTTGCAGTTACCTGTAAAACAGGAGGTAAGGTAGTCCCTTACTACCTCGAGGTTACAGCTGTCTACTGTACTGAAGTGGATGTCCGCTAGGAGTCGCCAGCACACTTAGACCAATGGTAGGTCCATTGCGATACCACGTGGATCTTGGGAGAAAGTTCCTCTCTACCTACTCGTTTAAAACCAATTAGAGCTTCTTATGAAGCGTAGGAGGCTCTTAATGTCAATATTCATCAGGTCGCCTCCTAAGTGGGAGAGCTGGGAAGACACAAAGAAGTTGAGGAATAGTTTCCTCCTCTTCTTCATCCATGCAGCTTCAACAAAAGTCGTTCGCAAAGAGGCCTAGCCTTGTAGCATGCTTGCCTATTAGACAGTGTCCAGTGACCACAATAGAGATGTTGATCCACTTGTCCGCCTAAGGCTTGTACTCCCGACAGCATCCGGCTTAAGTTTAAGTTTGCGAGTAGCGATTGGAATACCTAAGGTGCCATTGTCCGGCAAGATGGGTATAGTTGTTCCTATTCAGGCGAGTTCATCGGCCTTACAATTCCCTGGAATGCCTCTATGCCCCGGCACCCAACACACGTGAATATTGAACTGCTTAGCCATCTCCACAAGAGCGGAACGGCAGTCTAGAGCTACTAAAGATCTTATAGAGGTCGATTCCAGAGATTTGATTGCTGCTTGGGTGTCTGAAAAGATGCGAATATCTCTAGCGGATATCACGTCTTCCTTAAGCCAAGATAGGGCTTCTTTGATCGCCATTATTTCCACCTGGAATACGAAACAATGATTTGGAAGACGGAAAGAGAGCTTAAGGTTATCAGAGAAACACCTGCACCAACTCTGTCTTTGGTGGTCTACTGTAACCTTCTATCCGATTCGTCGATGTATTGTATTCGATAGGGCTGTCCATCATTGAACAGCAGCACGTAGTCCCTGAGTGACCAGGCCGCCCCATGCGTGACAGTAGCAATATTCTCTTTGTGGTTTGTATTGCCCGCAACCTAAACCTGCCAGTTCGCAACAGATTAGCAAGTTTGATAGTAAACAGGTCCTCATACTTGAGGATGAAATTGCCCATGGTAAAGTGCCTGATTTGTGCAAAAGCAGGACAGTCACACAGAAAGTGTGTGGCGGTTTCCTCCCCTTCCAAGCACGTCTTACAAAGGCCCGAACTTCTAAGTCATATGGTAGTCGTTACTTTTGGGTAGGTTAAGCAGAAACCTGGTTCTGCCCGCAGTGGGTGCGTTGAACCACATTTTCGTCTGCCGACATTTACCAAGACGTCGTAGTAGTCGAGGTAATGTTTCAATAGCAGCTCAGCCATTGTTTGCCCAAAGATATAAAAATAGCTGCAGCCTAGCTACGTCAGTAGCTGAACAGCCCATACAGTTCGGTTTCTGATCCTCCTCTATCCAGTTTGTCAGCTGCTTCGTTTCCCTCTACTCCCACGTGACCTGGTACCCAGTAGAGGGTGACTCTGCTGTTATCACTTACTCAGCTAATTTTTCCATACCAGTGTAGACCTGATTTCATTGGGTGCATCTTTCAATTGCGTTCCCATGGCTTCCGTGTAATTGATTCTGTGCCGGTGTACACCTGCTCCGGTTCCTATGGATGTTTTCGATCCGTCTGTGTACCATTTTATGCTGTTGGTACATCCCGGCTTCACTACTCCATTCTCGCTTCTCAGCTTCCAGTTGAATTTCCTCCCTAAGCAGTATCTCTTGACCATATCATCTCTGGGCCAGTTCAGAAGGAGGACTGATTTGGAAAGTGTTCCTCGCTGCCTGTGTGTGATGCATTTCCTTTCCCGCCGTCTTCTTTGATTATTCTCAGTATGGTTGGCTTGACAATTCTGTCTAACACTAAATGTAAGCGGGTAAGTCCCAATATCACCTCGGGTGCTGATATGGGACAGGTTCTCGTAGCTCCTGTTATGGAAATGCAAGCTGGCCTCTGTACTTTTTCAAGGGTTTTCCTTGTTGTACCATAACGCGTACAAAAAAAATACAAATTCTTGGCGCAACATACGGTCCATGTAGTCCAGGTCCTAGCTTCTCACGACCATTCGTGTTGTGCGTGTTATATTTTTCACACAAATGGAAGGGACCTACACTTTAGAGCCCTTGCCAAAAGGCAAATTGAGAAGCTTTCTCTTGAGAGTTATTACTTTCGGACGTTTGTCAGACATTCGCGAGAGGTGGGACCGTGAAAAACTTTTTGGTGTTCTCTCGGATCCGAACCTCGAACCTCACGCTCAGCGATCCAACGCACTAACCACTTGAACCACGGCGCCCACACCATAACACGTTCTCGATATTAAAATTCATGACAACCACCTCATGTTCTTCCAGATAGCAAACAAATTAAGCTGAACTACTCATGGATCATCATCCAGGAATCTAAAATATTTCAATCTCTCGTCCAATTAAAACCAAAAAAAAAAAACTAAACTCGAACGCGATTGTATTTCAATGCAAAGCAATGTTGGTCAATGGCACCGCATCGAGCCTTTCAAAATTATAATGCGCACTTAATAGTATAATCACAAGCCTCTCGTAAATTCCTGCACATTCTGCCAGGGGCTAACGGACGCATCCACCGGGAATCAACTGCCATAGCAATGCATTTTCGTTGCACATTAATATGCCTAAGCCGTCGGTTTTCCTTTACTTTGTCTGAAAATTATGATATTTCCTTTGAATTTCTAAGTGTTCTTCTGACGCTAAACGGATTTCAATTTCTTTTTGGTATTTAATTATTTTAATGCAAAAGGGATACGAAAAAAAATTCAAATTCTGAGAAAATCAATTTTTATTGTTGAATGGTGTCAATGACAGCTCACTGTGTTGCGTAGATGGGGGTACTCCATCATCAGTTGCATCATTTGCTTGACATAATCTGAATATCAAAATGCAGTCACCCTGTATATGTGAATAAGGGATGTGTGATGAATAGATGAGCTTGAGATGAGATGGTTTCTTTATTACGAATCTTTTAGACAATGACCGGCTTTATTGACTGATGAAGCAAACCTTACCAAACACACACCTCAATCAACCTCATTCCAGACCCTTAGCCAGATGCACATAAATGCAACGTACTTCCTACAATTGACTGTCGTTTCTGGTTCAATAGAAACCAATCGAAGCGGAAGCTTACAATTAGAAGCTACATCATGCATAACTGCGAGTTTCCTGCATCTATCCATAGCGATGATGGTTATGGCCTGGCATCAGCACACTAAATAAGATGCTTAGATGCTAAACTCAATAGCTGGCTGATTGTTGTCATTATAAGTGGCTGGTCTCTCGGATTGCTACATCGCACACACTACGAATGAGTTAAGAAACTCTAAAGTGGGTCCGGTTCCACATTCAAATTGTTCCGAGATCTTTTGTCCCGATATTGAAGTGCTGAAAACGCTGTTAATTTAACTGTGGCCGGTTCCATCCGACAAATACTAGCAAAAAAAAAAAAAAAAAAAAAAATTGCCATCTCCTCCGTCATCTGTTCAGTTCATAAGTAGTTCATTGATCACGTCTGTAGGCGAGCTCTCCTCGGATGGAATCAGACAATCAACCGCCGCGGCCAACAACGAGCTAAACGCGTTCGTTTCGATGGAACGGACTACCATGTGTGGCGGTACGACGACGACACGGTATCTTAAATTGAATCTTTAATTGGAAATTTATTAACCAAACAATGCGTGTCGACTATGATGACGACGATGGAATACGACGACAATGACAACCGGACGAATGTGACTTCTGATAAAGGGTCCGTCGCAGATACTAATGAATCGAAGAGGGATTTTTTTTTTTTGGAGGAAAATCATTTCTTGAAAGGGAACTACGGGTTAAGGCATTTACATGGTTACGGGAAATTAGGCATATCACCTTTTGTGGATGGAAACGGTTTGAGGACTTTCAAATTCTGGCGCCGGCCGCACGAAGTGGGTCAACGCCCGGAAGCAAAACTACTTACAACGATACATCCGATTAATGAGTCGGAGTAATGTAGCCCTTTCCGGGCTATTGGGCTTCCACGTAACACTGACATATATGGTGTGTAAAAATTTGGCTAGGGGAATAAATTACGTTTTATGATTGTGTTCAAATTTAATGGGACTGATGTACTGAGATATGCCTGCAGTACGTGAGTAGTTGAATGCAATGTCTGAGGCATGACACGACCACCCAGAAAGGTATTTTTATATGCAAATCATGAAGGTTTCGACGAGGTGAGCTGAGGTGAGACCCGACTTCCCTTTGGCTGTGCTGATCATTGCATCTGTCGGTTAGGTGGGGGCGGTAAATTGTCTGCATTTTTCGGGATACAATCCTTCAAATGTAAGGCGACTGATATGAGTTGGCATGGACTGACATGCGTTTTCAATCGCTACTTTTATGGCAGAAGAGTCATTTTCACGTTCACTTTCGCGAAGCTTGAGACTTTATTTTTATTTTGCGATATACCTACTTCCGTCATCCAGTCGGCGATTACTAACAAAGTGCTATCCTCTGACCAAGAGCAAAACATGTTTAAGGCACAAGGACCACCAACTAATGAAAATCCTGCGGGAAATTAAGAATCTCTGATATGGAATTCGGCAACGAAAGGCATCCACGGGAGGATGGAGACTATTCGCAAATAACAGGCGAAGAGCAAGTACGCTTATGAGTGGTCTATCGAGATGTTCACTTACAATGAGGACGTAATACTCAAGAAAAGAATCTGACTTGCAATCAGAAATTAATGAAGACATTTTCATGAACACATCTTATTCATCTCTGCGTTGCATAACCAGGGAATCAATGCAAATCGTTTCCATTATCACACGAGTAGACGCTGGGCACTTTCGCCAGCTTTAACTTCCACAGTTGCCTGCAGTCTTCTACCTACGCACCTACGAGTTGTTCAACCTAAGCTTATCTACACAAGAGATAGATGCGTTCTTATCGCTTTCCTTAAAGCAGTGTACACAGCAGAATGACCAATACAACTTTCAGATTTGACTCAGGAGTCTAGGAATCTAGGAGTCTTTCACGATGTCTAGAGACCCCTAGCTCCAACGACGTCTTTGGAAGTTTGCGCAGTTTTTCTACCTCGCTTTGGTTTGATATGAGCTGAAAAGTACCTCAGGATGGCATTCCCTCCCTACTGTTATCTATGGTTTTCTCCTACTGGATATGTTGTAACACTTGGGCCTCTTGGATTGGCGAGGCATAAAATATAATGAGTCTATCTATTATGGTTCGTTGACTGGTCTTTCATCCATCAGAACTTTGTGTCCGGTGCTGAACATAGGTCCCTAACTGCTTGGTATAACACGTACATAAAAAGAGAGCACTCGCATTTGCTGACTACAAGATGGAACCTAAAATACAGTCTGGCATCTAGTACAACTATTTGGACTGCCGACTTGATAGTTTCCATACTTTGAGCACCACTACAGCCTGCATTGAGCAACTGTCCGATGATATCTATGGTGTTATTGTCCATTTGCTCTCTCTCTACCGATAGTTAGGCAAAAATCGTTATGGAAAAACTGAGAGCTATAAAACAGCATCCTAAGACCGTTTTGCTATTCTGAGAGGCTTCCCCATTCCGACGCTGCTTTAAGTCTATTGCAGATAGTGCGCTCTCTCCCTTCCGTATCTAGAATGTACAGTGGCCGATATAATGTGGTCTCGTTCAGTGGCTTGTTATTCCTCTGGGAAAGGGTCACCCATCTTCGCCATTCTCATTGTTTTATGAAACTTCTCTCCCCCACGAGTCATGCATATGTATTTAAATACCGATTAACACTGTGTGTATACTTCGATTACTGTCTTTCTATCTCGAGGCACAGCTTCTACATAGTTGTGTAAAGAGCTCTCTGCCATCTATTCAACTTTGTGTAAGGCTCCATCCCACGGACCATGCGTTAGAATCTCCGCGAATGATTAATATTTTTCAGCTAATTATCGGGAAAGATACTATTCAAGTTCCTCTATCGTTGGTGATGCCTAATAGCCCTACATATGAATGTACATACCTACGAGTGTGTCGAACATTTTCACTTTGACAAAAGCAGTTTGAGGTCTAGTATGGTAGGCTTATGTGTAAAGTACTTTTGGGCCGTTCGCTAGGAATAGTACGTAAGACATTTCTCCTCATATAGTGTAAAATATCCTACGCCTATGTACACTTTATCTCTAAACCAGATTCATTATAAAATTCCTCGGAATTCAAACTATTTTTTTTTGAACGTCTAGTTTCTCATTTGAGGTTAAAGCCGATGTGAGGGACCCTGTAGTTTTAACATCGAATTCCTGCAGACCATAAGCTATCAGTGGCTAAGTTTAGTGATTCCTCTTGTACAACCCTTACCCGCATGGCAACGACACTGCGACCTAAAAGATCTATTGTATCGAAAGTTTAGTGATGGCCAGTTATGAGAATCCCTTTCTTGCCTTCGCAGGAGAAGTATGTAGCAAGTAACACCTTCTTCGAACGAGTCCTATAAGAAGAACGACTGAAATGGTTTTCATTAAAGCGTTGCTTAGGTCGAATGGTATGCAGATACCACTCGCAGATACCATATGTGACTGTAAGACAAGGGTTGTTACTTTTCACAACCATTGGTGTTATTTTGTTGTACGAATGAAAGTGACCTAAATCTTGAAGCCATATGGTTTCATAGGTTGAATAGGCTCAACTTGATGGAGAAGATACCTACTGCCTACTTCAAAGTCCATCTTGGGTCTGTCAGTGTGGATAGTTATAGACTCATCCTTCTGCAGAATATAAATCAAAGAAAGTTCATAGGAATTGTAGGCAGTACCTTTATCTATTAGTAGCAGTAGTTACATGTATATTTTGAGCACTTTTTGACGCAACGTCCTCTAATAAAGCTGTTCTACTAGAAGCAAGATGACAATGATCTCGAGCGCAGCTATAGATTAGGTCCTTTCTGCACTGGTATCCTTAATGCACGTCAGTTTTTTATTTATATGATCGAGTTTTCTTAACTTTCTTGTATCTTGCACTAGATAACTGTGAGATAACTTTGAGCGAATTGAAAGATTATCATGGCTAAGCTGTTTCTCGAATTCAGCTCCCAAATCAAGCACAAGGCAAGCAAATAATTAGAGGGAACTTATTGCATAATCTGCGGCTTGTATTCGGATGTATCTGTAGTCCGTCTAGGCTTTCAACTTATCGGCGTATAACTTCATCCTACGGCGTGCGTTAAGAGGCGTATTTACGTTGATGTGCCTTTCTCCTAGCATGTTCAGAGCCCAGTTGATGGTGGTCTGATTCCCATTAAGGGCTACCTAAGATCTGTGTATGGCATCTAACTAACAGTGCCTGCTTATACCCACATCCCTTCTAATACTGATCTTGTTTGTAGGACCACCCATCTAATTTCTTATTGCAATTGCAACCTTAATCCGTGCAACCATGCCTGCATCTCAGTTATCAACCCATACAAGCACAATCACTGTCTACAATTATTAGGTCAATAAAACCTTGAATTCTAAGGCAAATCAATCAAAACTAACAATCAGACGCACAATTCAATCAAACTTCGTTAAAAATGCACAAACAGCCCTCCACTGGTCTTATCAGCTAAGGCAAATGCGCCTGCGAATAAGCTGCTGTAAGCACATCACCCTTGAACGCCAATAAATCAAATTGTTTAACGCACACAAACACCCAGACATATGCAAATATGTAAATCACGGTCGGATCGATTTTAAATCAGATCATATTTCACATCGATTGCAAGATACGAGTAAGTGCAGCAAAAAGTATCTGAATACAATGAACTCCCTCATCGAGACAAATCAATTGAGTTCAATTCGCCGTGCGATCGTGTCAGATGCATTCTTCGATCCGATTTTTATTGCCGTTTACCGATTCCTATGATACAGTGGTTGTCGGAATTTGTATTCACAAGACATCGCCCTCCAAAATTTTGCACCAAAATGTGTGTATCTTTCCATCTATCTAGTATCGAAATACGAGTATCCTCCACGCAAAAGAGACTACAAAATTGAAATTAAAATTTTGCTCAATAAATCTCACCTGTATGAGGCAACGAGACCCAAAAATCGTGACCGGAATTGAAAATAAATCCGTTTATGTCTAATTTATCCACGAGCTGGGTATATCTGCTTGTCTTCATTGCTTTATACAGTAATCTGAGCATAATTTTGGACAGCCACGGCCGTACAACGGAAAGAATTTGAGAATGAAATTAAAAAAAAAAAAAAAAAACAAAAAAAGATATAAATTTACGCGTATAACATTGCATATCCGGTGGATATGTGTGTGACATGGGACGTCAAACTCGTCGCATTGTAATCATATCAAAGTTGCTGTCTGAGGCCCGGCTGAATATGTTTAGTCAGCTCGGGAGGCAGGCGCGTTGCCATTGACCCTTTCGTGGTTGAAGTACGGCAAATATTGGAAATACATCGTGAATGTAAAAAGATACTATGCAGCGCACGGAGGGTGCAGCAGTAGTGTGGCATTGTGAAGAGTGTTGCGACAGTTGGTGCAACAGAAATGAATTTAAAATGTCGTTTCCGCATTTTTTAATTGTTGTCGTTTAAATTTATTATATACGGGATGAGGTGCACGCTTATTGTTGCCACACACGGTATAATGAAGTTGTTGCATACTCGCATTATGTTAATGAGAATGTATGAGTTCAAAGGCGGACCTGATGTCCATGCCTGGGGCTGTTTGTAATGCTGGGGATTGGTGGGAACATGGGAACAGGTTCTGAATGGGTTATGGTGGAAGATTTTTTCTTTAATCTTCTGCGTAAATGCTGAGCTCTTAAAGTTGAAAAAATGCTAATTTTAACCTATAAAAGCCGCTTTAAAGTTTTTGCGTTCGAGAAGAAGTTTTATATGTTTGTATATAAAAAATGAAATTCCTACTCGTAAAAATTATTTCCCAGCCTTAAATTTAAGGTCCAAGAGATGATAGCAAATGAGAAGACAAGTAGGCTAACTGACTAACTTACGAATTACCTAGTCGAAGTCGGCGATGATCGATGTATTATATAAGAGGCGTATCTCCATCAAACCCGTTTGACTATCTAGGCTACCTGGTTGGATGATTAAATCATTCGCTATAAACAATACTAGCTCGTGCTTCCATATTAAGATCCTCCAGCTCTGAACATCGAGATATTATAAGTCAGTGGTCAAAGGATTGACGCTTCCCTGGTTGGTTGCACCTCCGGGGCTTATGATAGTCACCTCCGGTTGTGTTTAATTTTGCGTTTGCTCATCGTACGATTTTATAAGATCATGGCTCAGTGATTAGTGCGTTAGAATACTGTGTGGGGGTTCAAGGTTCGAATCCCAAAAAAGATGTTCGCCAAACACTCGCGAATGTCTGAGAAACTTCCGACCCAATGAGTCCAAATTTGTCAGGATACTTAGTTTCAAAAAGTAACACATTGACGAGTACTTTCAATGTCTTTCCTCCATCGACCCCCCACGCTACTTCACTGTTTAAGGCGCTACAGTTTGGTGTGAACCAGGGATTTATTCAACAATCCTTTCCAGCCAACTTGATACCTAGCCAGCTGTCCTCAGTTGCGTAGGCCAAGTTGTTTGAGGTAACGCTCCATATCTACTATCGAAGATGAGGTCGTCCTCTTCTGCATAGTACCCCAGTCAAAGTCAATGATTTTCAGGCTGGAACGTTGATGTTCCTCCACTCTACATGACCTAGCCACGTAAGGCATGGGATACGTGCTTTTTGACTGGGCTGACGACGATTTACTGTTCTTATATCTCCTTTACAAGTATCGACAATGCAAACGGGACCACAGTTCGAACGGATTACATGTAGACTTTCACCTGATTTTGATAACGTTCATACTTTTGTGGCTAAAGTAGGGCGGGGACGATAAAAGCGTCTTATACAGCGCTTCCCCTGATCTTATTGATTGAGCCTTGCTGCAAATTTGTCACCAAATGTAAGCGATTAGCGAGTATTAGCCCACTTTTCGCACGAATGGAAGAACCTATGGCTTAAAGCCGTATCCAAAATGCAACACGAGATCGGGAAAAACGTTTTTGATGATACATATCTGGGACTTAGAAGACGACACAGGGCCCTGAAATACCAAAACTGACCTCCATTCATTTCCTTTTTGTTGTCGTCTATCCAGACATTATTTACTTACTTATGTAGGTGCCGCTACAGTTCGGGGTGAACCTGGGCCTCAACCAACAAATTTCTTCAGTTAGCCCGGTCCATAGCTAACTGCCTCCAGTTGATTGTGGTCCACTTCTACTTAGGCGAGGTCGTCCTCTATTGCGTTGTCCCTCTGGGTTAGATTCGAAGACTCTGCAGCCGAATCATTGGTGTCCATGCGCTATACATGTCTTAGCCATCTTAAGCGACTAGAGCGCAGTTTTTTGACTTGGTCCATGTCGCTGTACAGCTCGTAAATTTCATCGTTGAATCTTCTCCTCCAAAGCTCGTCAACGCAAACGGGAGCGAATATTTTGCGAAGAATTTTTCTCTCGAAACGGCCGAGGATATCTTCATCCGCTTTCGAAAGAGTCCATGCTTCAGCACCATAAAGCAGGACTGGGATGATTGAGGTCTTATAAAGAGTCTCCTAAATCCTTCGAGATAGGGCCTTACTACTCAATTGCCTTCTCAGCCCAAAGAAACAGCGATTGGCAAGAGTCATTCTTCGTTTGATTTCTGCTGAGGTGTTATTGTCAGAATTAATAGCAAAGCCAAGGTAGACGAGGTCCCTTACTATCTACTCGTATGACGTTCAGTCCAATTCGCCGATGTGTGTCCCTTCTTGTTGACACCATATACTCGATTTCGCCCTCATTTACAGCTAAACCCATTTTGGACGCTTTAGTTTCAATACTAGCAAACGCACCAGTGACATACCGCTGTGTTCTGCCAATTATGTCGTTGTCATCCGCGTAAGCTAGTAGTTGCACAGACTTTTGAAAGATTGTGCCTCCAGTGTTGGCTTGGGAATTTCGCACAATTTATTTTTGATGCTAAAGAAGTCACATGACAGCGCATCACCTTGTCTAAATTCTTTTTTGACATCGAAGGTCCCGATGAGGTCGTTTCCAACTTTGCTGGAGCAGCGACTGTTTTCCATCGGCACTTTGTACAGACGGACAAGTTTGGCAGGAATGTCAAAACTGGACGTGGATCTGCATAGCTCGTTTCTATGGGTGGTGGGTTTTTCCAGGATCTGTCGGAGTGTGAAAATTGTGCACTTTCCTGGCCTGAAACCGCACTGATAGGAGCCAATCAGGTTGTTGACGAGGGGTTTCAGGCTTTCACACAATGTGGCAGTTAAGATCTTGTACGCGATGTTGATTAGACTGATGCCTATGTAATTGGCGCAGTTGAGGGGTTCTCAGTTGAGGGAGTCTAAGTCATTTCCAGTTGCCTTGAATAATTTGGACGGTAGGCAGGTGCAGCAGCTTTCTTGGATTGTTGGATAGCTCCAACAAAGGTATCCATACAAACGTACTCTTATTTTTTAGGTCCATGTTCGTTGAGTTTAAACTTTTTTCAAATTAGCGCGTGTATGTCGGCTTGTTATTAACTCGTGACTAAGACTACTAAGTCTAGAAGACTAGATTAAGTTCTTATGAAAAGATATCAGCTCCGGTTCGACCACCCATCATGGAGATCTCTGTAAAGATAGTCATTTCGCTCATTTTCTTATCCGTACATCAGTTTTCAACCGGCTGGACTAAATCGGCTGATATTTGTATCCTATTTGCACCCTTGTATTCGCCTTTTCCAATGCTTCAACTGCAAAGAAGAGCGTTTCCTCAAGTCTGTCTAAAAGATAGCCAATAGTAGTGGTTCGCAAAATAGGTCATAGGCCTCCACGTTGTGGCCAACTACTACAAACTGCAGCTTCAATGTTAATTCCTTGTGCGTATCTGCAATAATTTCCGACTTCAGTGCAAAGGGACTGAAGCATTTTTTTTAACATATCTTCCGTTCGGAAAACCAGTTTAATGAATAAATACACACCTTATGGCTTGCACAACACTTGCTTCATATAGAAGAATAAAAGCCCACCTCTGCCACCTATTCCCATAAAATGACTTATAAGGCAGTCAGCCAAACAAATGCAAAACTTGCACAAGTTGTACATAAATATTTATTGAATGTTGTAAACATTTAAACTAAGTAACAGATCGTGCAGTGTAGTCCACATGACTTTTCAGATACTCGCGCACAGTGTACTTGGTGTTAATTTCCCAAGGAAATTTGCAAACAATCGTCTCGCACATGAAATCGATTTCGACATGTGCGATGTTTCCAAATACTTTTTCACGCCCGCAAAACAATCGCACAGAGATCTAGTTTTTTGTTACATACTTTTGAGGTATGCGATTTGTGTCGGTCTATAGATACATTTGTATTCACAAAATACTTGCGTTTTAATGTATTCACCGAGTACAGTGCGGTTTGGCTTTAGTAATAGTAGCGGCATCGAGATTCTACTGATCATTCGGTCGCATTAGACTCGTGGTTCTTGCGGTGATGTTGAGATGCAAAAGTATCTCACAATTTCTAATTAACTTCGACATCCACTCAAGATTTCATTATCAATTAGAGAAGTGGGTTGTGTAAGATCTCAGGGCGCCACTTTACAAGTTCACTGAACCGTAAACGAATTGAACCCTAAATCGTCATGTGACCCACATCAAATGCGTCTGTCATCAACCACGATGACCTGCTAATTTACATGCCAGCCGTGTGCGTTGTCGCCGATCGTCGGTCGTTGGTCGTTGTCGGTCCCCTTCACTTTAATTGCAGACGCGATTCGTTCGGCTACTGTCCATTCATTTTGAGATTTTTCTGAATGAAAGTCCGACGCAGTGCGAGTGCTGCACACTTTTAATTTCTAATTAATCCATTTAGCGGGCCAACTAGTTATGGCGGACCGGTCCTATTCGTTAAAGCGGGCTGGTTTTCTTTATTAGCTGATACCAGGCGGGTTGTGTGTGTGTGTGTGTGTGTGTGAGTATGTGGAAAGCCCTCGAGATGAAGAGCAGTTTCATCTCGTTGATGTTGCCGCTAGCTGGGCCGCTAGCTGGGCCGCCTACTTATGCGTTGCGTCAATCATAGATTTATTACTCATACTATGGTTCCTGCAGACAATGCTCTACAGCTGGGTTGTTTCCTTTCACTATCCCGGTGGGGGGGTTGTCAATCAAACGTGAAAGTAAGTGCAGTCATTTGATTGTTTTTTGTTTGCTTTTATAGCACTCGAGTACTGCACTGTCGTCTTGACCTTTAGTCATGAACGTCGAGTCGTGCAAAGCCAGACAGCAGATAGAAAAAAAAACTGCAAACTGACATAACGTGTACGAGTGTATGTAGGCGAAGTTCCACTTCCACTCGACTGATTGACTATGAACTTGAACTAATTTTGTGCTGTTGCCTGAAAAAGCGTGGTGTGGTGCTGGAGTTGTAAATTGGTTGTGACAGCTCCATGAAACATATGTATCATGTGACTGTGTTTTAGGCCCACACGTTCCATGTGTGGCATAATTGCCGCAAAACGTAGCGGAAACTCTTACAGATTACCCGCCGGACAGGAACTTGTGAGTAACATTTCAATTGGTTGCTAATGGTTTCTTTCTTTGCCGACAGCCGAGGAAAACAAATTTAATTTTTGTTGAAGGAAGTCAATTGCGCCGCGCTACTGTTTCATGGGATTTACATCGCATGCGGAACTAGCAAATGATAGGAGGAGAGCTGCAAATACTTCAAATTGGGGGTTTCCTTGGTCTTATCAGTTTTCCAAGTAAAATCTGTTGAACTTGATAAGCTTTTCCATTTGAAAACCCGTACTGTTGCAGTTTCAATGAAAGATGAGTTGCGTTGATGAGAAACTCTTTAGAAGCAAAAAAGTGTATTTTAACCTCAAAGGATTTGTCAACAAGCTGATCACATGCTTCTGGTAAACTTGGAATTTTACTTACTAACTTAGGTGGCCCTACAGGGGTCAACCTGGGTCTTAACCAAAAGCCTCTCCCGTTAGCCCGCTCCTTAGCTAACTGCCTCCAGTTGCGCACTCCAAGTTGGTTGATGCCCTCTTTCTCTTCAATTCACGATGTCCTGTCAATCGTGAATTCATTTTGAATAGTTCGTGTTGGCGTTTAAGGTGGAGGTCTTCGCTATTCTCAATGGTTTGGTACAACCACCAGTTGTCGATATCGAATATACCTACAACCTGTAGGGCCAAATGAACTCAAAGTTGTTAAAGCAATGCAGAAAGAAACTCAAAGCCCAGTCATCCATGAGGTCAACCTGCTCTGAGCAGCGGGTCATTTTGGCCAGAAGAGCTGCAGTAGACTTAAGACCCATGCAGTCACCACTACAAAGGTTAATATGGCAAAAGCTGCATGTATCTCGGGCACTATTCCATCGTTACAGGCTCGTATCTTTTGCAAGAAGTTTGTACTAAAATGAATTACAGTTGAACGAGCTGCAAATTTGTACAGTTGCCAAAGCCAAGAGCGCTCTAGCTTTCAGCAAGTTACTAAGACGCTTGCTGTCGGTAGATGACAATTGAAAATACAGCGGACAGAAGAACGTCGGCAGACTGGGACTGGTGACGACTAGCACTTAATGTTCTTTCTCTGGCTAGTAGACGCTACGTCGAACCGAATACTCCATGTGGTCAGCGCTTCGCCTGTGAAAAGCTTTGTTCTAAATTTTTCAAGATTATATATTCTAGATTCTACAGAAATGTTGTTTTCTCAAAAACCTCCAGTCACATAAAATCTCAGAATTCAACTTCATTTTGTATTTTTCCAGTGAACTTGGCAGAAAGTTGCGCTGCGTTCTACTCCTCTTATCTGAGTTTCGCTCTCCGATAAGATAATATCAAACAAATGTGTAAATATTTGACATATGATACGACAACGAAATAAGAGAAACACAGTCTCAATAAAAAAAAAAAATCCTCTTCACATGGTTCTGTTAAAACCTACAAGACTACGAGCATATGTACATATGTAGGTATGCATATCGAATTTCATTCAATAGCAACCGTCGCAGCGCTTTTCTGAATGCAAGCCCCACCCACACGAAAGTATCTAACAAATCTAAAATCAAAAATGCTGTCATCAACTTGATTGCGAAACAATATTTCGGTTGTACGCACCTCGATATCTCTTGTATTTTGTTGTTTTTGTAACAAGAAATGAGTAATGCAGCCTGAGGCTTGGAGTGTTGCTTTTGGCAGAGAACCTTACACAGTCAGTCGCTTAAACCTTATCTTATCGTGATTTTTTTTCCTTGTCTTTATGCAAAAGTCTTTCTCCTTTTCCTTTAGTTGTTTTTGTTATTGTATTTCATGTTCGGTTCGTAAATATTTACAAGAAGCGATAAGAAACAATCTGTTGGACAGATATTGGGTGTTCACTGGTTAGGTATGTACATTCTGATAAGAATTGCCCAACAAGTTGTGGTGCAAATTATGACATCATCTCCCACTAGGAATTGTCCAGAAAATTTCATAAATACATATGTATTCATAAACTTGGCCCACTTCACACTTGAAAAAAAAACCTCCATCAATTGATGGAAAAAAAAAAATTAAGAATGCCATGGCAATCAATTAATTTCCTTAATTTCTCGAGAATTTTATGTTCTCCTCGGCGTTTTATTTGATTAAGACCATAAGACCATAAGACCACTAAAGGCCAGCACTAATTACAAAATGAATTAATTGATGTCAGGCACTCACTCTTACCACACCCAAAGCAATAATCTCATCCAAAAAAATGCATTTCATCGAATTTTGGTCACTCAATTGGGCAGATAGCATAGCTGCCTGCGCCTACGCATCGAGGGTGAATTTTGTTGTGTGTTTTCCAAACGTAACGACACTTAAATGAGGAAAATAACATCTCGAAACGGCTTTGGAACAACATAACACTTGTCTGTCTGTTTGTTTGTATGTTTGCCGCCGACAACGACAGACCACAACGGCTAGCCTTCTTCTCGGTCTAGGTCATCTGCTTGTTCTGGTTACATAACACCAAACAATCATTCGGACGAAAAAAAAAACAATTTTTCCAGATTTGGATGTTTGTTTACTTTTACGGTTCCGTGTTCGGGTGAGACTCACTCTCTGGATAGATACTTTTCCGAACTTAACAGGTTGAAGTGGGGTGCAATCAACCTCAACGCTTTCGGTTTTATCGCCTTCTAAATGACGGAAGAATAATAATCAGTATAATCGTGCAACTTCAAGACATGCTGTGTGTCTGGATATGGTTGTTAGAACAAGATGCTCGGGTGGAAAATTTCAATAAAGTGATGAAAATTTACTGCTGGTTAATAAAACTGTCACGAGGTTCGAGGGAATAAATAAATAAATTTGAGTGGAGGAACAATTTAGTTAGCAGATTGTAGTTAAAATTGTATTTTATGCTAAAGATCAGCACGGAACAGAGAGATATATCTCTGATTATATGAATAATGGAAATGTGGTAGGAATCGGCTATCGACTATCTTTAAGTCCTGAAAAAATCACCTTCAACTCGATGGGATTGCGGGTATGGCTCTAAGCTGTATGTCACTTCCATTTGTGTGGACAAATTTGATACGCACAAAATGAAAGGTCGTGAGAAACAAGGCCCTGGACCACACGGTACAGAAGCATCTTAAATGGGTTAAAGGCAAAACAAAGTCTTGCTGTCAGTAAGAAAGGACAACTTCGACGAGTTAGACACGGGTTCACACTGCTCAGCTATAAATCTGATGTAGTAAGGGACTTTGTCTACCTTTATCCCTCTATAACGTATGACAACAGTTCAGAAATCAAACGGAAAATAACTCTTGACAATCGCTGTTTCTTCCGGCTATGAAGACAATCGGGTAGTAAGGCCCTGTTTCGAATTACTTAGAAGACTCTATGTATACTCCTACTCTACGGCGTGGAAATATGAAGTTTATCGAAGGCGGATATCGATGTCCTTTTGGTTGTTTCTTCGTAAGATAGTCCCGTTTGCGTTGACGGACTTTGGAGGAGAATATTCAACGCCGAGTTAGACGAGCTGTACAGCAACATTGACCTAGGCAAGCAACTGCACATTGAACTCTTAAATGACACCAACTATCCGCTCTGGAGAGTCTTCGGATCCAATCCGGAGGGACACTGCAATAAAGGACGGTGACGTATTCAAAGGTGTGCGCACAAGTAGGAAGGGATCTCAGCCTATTTATCATAGTCGATCATCGCACCACCGTAGTACCACCTTAGTAAGTAGGTTAGGTTAGGTATGTGGGCTGGCGGGGAGAAGTTCCCCACGCCACACTCAGGTGTTGCCCGTTTGGGGTAAAATAAATCGTCCCTTACTATGACCCTACGTCTATACATTTATACACAACCTAATTACTAAATTACCTGTTTTGTGGTCCTTCACATACAAACCATCTTGTCGATTTGATGAATTTCATTAGAGTTCCTCTATGTTATAAAAAAGTGTCTTCCCAGGAACTTGTATCTAGAATGTTTGAGGCCGGGGCAGTGGCATAGGAAGTGGGTTGTGTCCTCAATCGCTTCCTCATCGCCACAGCCTCTGCAGAGCTCCTCTTCTGTCGAACGTAGTTTTTTCATATGATACCGTAGAGTGTTGTGCTCACGAGGGTGGAAATGGATTTCCGGTCTTTTCGAACAAGTCTCACGGTTCTAGCTTTGTCAAAAGTGGGCCATAGTTTCCCTATGATAACGCAGGTTTCTATGGAGTTCCACCTGTAGTTTGCCTCCCTCGTGGCTTTTTCCCCTGCTTCAAGCTTAAGTGTACACAGCGGGATTCTCACGGATGGGTCTGTCAATTCGGTGGTCAATGCAGAGCCACTGCTTGCTAGCTCGTCAGCCTTCTCGTTGCCTGGTATTCCTTCGTGTCCAGGACCTTATGCTGCGTGCCAAGACCCTTGAGTTCTTCGCGACAGCACATCACCAGCTTCGATTTTATTTCAACGGCAGTAATTGCTTTAATAGCAGCCTGGCTGTCAGTAAAAAAGTTGATACCTTCAGGAGGTATTGCCTTTACCGCAGACTCACGGACTGCTGTTGTCACTGCCAGGACCTCCGGCTATAAAACGCTGCTCTGGTTTGGGAGTCGGATTGATCGTGCTATTCCCAGCGGTTCGGAGAAAATGCCAGAACCAACGCCAGTGTCCATTTTGGAGCCGTCTGTGTACACAGATATGGATTGCGAATGTGGTAAGTGGTAATTTTTCCATTCTTCTCTGCTGGGGTAGGTGCAAAAAAAAGGTCTCGTGAAGTCTAAATATGGCGTGATGTAGTCCGTAATAGGTACTTGGCCAATGTTTGTAGTATCGTTGAGTGACCCACAAGACCTGCCGTTGGTGTTGTTCTCATTTCACTGGTGGTGCCGATGCACGTTAGTCTTTGTACCTTCGTGAGGGCTTTTATGTTAGTGGGTTTTCCGACTGCCTGTCACCACACTAGACTGCCATAAGCCTGTATTGGTCTAACAATAGCTGCATACATCCACAGTATAATTTTGGGAGAGGGGAGTAAGTAAGTTGGCTATCGATTTTCTTTTTTATGATAAGAGGGGTGATAGGCTGGAAAAGATCCTTACAAAGCACTGCAACGAGATCTTCTCTGCAGCCCCTTGGGTGATGCCTTGTATTTGTTTTGCTTCATAGCTAAAGTCAAGCTTATTAAGGACTCTTTTGACTTTTTTGTGATCAGAAAGAGCTGACGTCAAATACAGCGGTAAACTCTGTCTTGTTCTTGTTCTTATTTTGCCCCAGGACATTCGGATAAGATTGCCACACCGATCGTTTCGGTGTCCTAAAAACATAGCCGTCACGTTTCACATTGACTTATTCCTATTTTTTGAGGAGATACATATTTAAGAAAACAGTGGCCAGTTAGAAAATTTTGCGTCAGGTTTGTTCATTGAAGGAATCTCTGTGGACCTTTGTTTGAGAAATTCTTAACACGTGGAAGATGTGTATGTGAGTTCCAGAAGGAGATCTTTTCTTTTTGTTCCCAGAGATTTTGCTCTATTTTATTTGGCCAGTAATCAGGCCCCACTAAGGCGTTAGGTACAATAAAGTGGAATTGGGACCACCATCTGATCAATTCATTCACAATATCGTGCCTAGTGATATGACCAGGAGTCCCAAATAATGAAGTTAGTTGTGACCAGTGAACTGCGAGTGCTATTGTGGGCAGTTCCAAATAAGCTTAGATTTAGAGTAAATGATTTCGAGCCTAAGGGATTAAGGTTGATTTTTTTAAGGCTCGATAAAAATTTAAATTTTAAAAAATAACTCAAAAAACTGTCTTTAATCAAAAAACAATTTCATTTCGATAAATCAAGTTTTGAAAATGATTTCGGTCACATAGGCAATAGTGCTGTTCTTGACGAGGCGCACCCCTTCGTCAGATTTTACTTTTTCGAGCAATAGTGGCCTAATTTCTTGTACCAAGAACAGTGTTGGATTCTAATTGCTTCCTGCACACTTCCGTTTACAACGGCGATAGTTTCTTCACGTTCCTTTGACTCGTTAGTATTATTCAATTATTTAGAGTGCAAGTATGTGGTGTGAAATCTGTCCTCAGTTCCACGTATGTCTCGCTCAGATGGACGATTGATTACCAAGTCGTGTATAAGTTTCGGAAATCGACGACCGATTTTTGAAGTAAATTCGGATAATTTCGGTATTATTTGGCGTTATTCAAACGTGAGTCTTCTATGGGGATTTGTCAGAATGATAGCTTGCTCGGACAGCTATACTTATCGTAAGTTCTATCGGAGGTTTCTTCTGATTCAATCGCCAGGGCAGAGGTCGATGGAATAGAGATTGGCTTCAAAGATGGAAGTGGTGCATTCCAGTGCCAATTTAAAGTTGGGAACGACTATGTCAGTACTCACTCCATTTGCCATTTTTCAAGGATTTGAGGGTTAGAAATGCCAATAGACACGATTCGGGATGATAACCCTAAGGAAAGTTTTCAATTTATTCCCTTGGGTGTGATGCAAGAAAGCCATACTGCTGCGGTCAATACCAGTGGAGTTCAATTTACGAACTACAGAGCGTCAATTGAAGTAATTCAAAGGAACTACTTTCAAATTGTCGTTAATCCGTTGTCCTACTACTGAGCGAGTGGTTCAATTTTTCTCGATCCTACCTCTCGCAAATGTCTGACCACTCCATTCGCAAGTAATAACTGTCAGGAGAAGTTTCTCAGTTGTGTCCTTTAGATATGGAATTGTACTGCTGATCCCTCAAAACATAACACACACAACGGGGATGTCTGTGAAAACCTAGAACCTAGGCTATCTGCATCAAATATTCATTTACTTTTGCCTCCAGACATTGCATTGTGTACTTATGAGCCTTACCCGACATGACTAGGACCGTTTAGGTGATAACTCCAGAATTGAAAGTGGTATGTCATAGCTTGACTTCTACTCTTTTTATCAGGATTTGCTTCAGTGCGAAGATTTTGTATATCACCGTCCTGCCGATGTGTGCGTTGCAGAAACGCTTCAGACGTTTATGCAGAACATTGCGAAGGAACTTATATGTGACCTTTAGCAGGGATATGACTAGATAGACATATGATCTCCTTTTTTGTAGTTTAGGGTACATGCAGCTACTATCCCCACATTTTGTATATTTTCTCTACACATACTTGGCCTATGATTTAGTGAATGCATTCTTTGGAAACATGATCCCTGCATATCTTCACTGGTAGGCCATCAGAGCTCATTCAGCAGCTGGATAAATACATCTACAATTCTCAAAATCCATTCATAAATTTATATTCACCGTGAGGCAACCTAAAGACGACATGCTCTTCTACTTTTCACCGATCCAAGATCTCTAAGTCTGCTCGTACCGTTCGCAAAGAAAAGTATCAAATTTGAACCTAATCCGCTAGTCCTCCTGAGAGAAGTATCACCGAATATTTACAAACATTCAAAAATAAAATAAGAAACATTCGTCCTCTTCTAAACAGCATTCACATTGACCAGAACTTTTTATAGCAATGGTTCTGAGATGTTCGTTTGAGACAGTGACTAGACCTACTAAAGGTCTCAATTCACGTCTGCTCTATTCGAGTAGATACTTGGCAAAAGTGAGCTTTCTGTCTAGCAAGCATTCCAAACAAACGTCCGCAGAACTGGAGATGTGGCAGCTCACTCATTTAACGGGATGTGAATTGACGAGCAGTAGCCCATAGAAGGTTGTCTGATAGCAAAAGCTTTAAAACACTTCCTTGAAAGATCATAAGCTTAAATATCTACGAAGTCAGTGATCCCGGCTAGTTTGGTAGTTTTAATTGGCTTTAAAGGTAATCTTTACAACAGAACCAGCGGTTTAGCTATTTGAGCAGATTTTTAAGGTTTTTCTTAAAAGGCTGTTCACTGCATTGGCGAATGCAAAGATCTCTGCAAGAAAAACAGTTAGTTATTCTACTCAAGGATGTGGGTTAATCATCCCGAGAATGCCTATGGTGAACTGCGATTCAGATTAATTGTCAACATAGGAACCCTGTTGGGAACCTTACTGGCTTCACATTCAATGGCAGCAATGGGAGTTTCTCACCTTTTTAACTTTTAATACGTGGACTCTCGGTCAGCAAACAATAGCCAAATATGTAGGTTACATCCAGTCTGTTAGCTTGGAACATAGATTAAGATTCTTCTGAACGTCCAGAGGGTATAGAGTCTCTAAGGCTATAAAAATTCTCTGACAATAAGGATAGCTCGCTATCGTTCCAGAAGGAGGCGTAAATACACAGCTTCACTGGATAGGATTAGGTGGTCATCCTATGCTTTTAATCTCACGCAATAAGGAAAGGAAAGGATTAATAGGTTTCACGATGTCGTAGAGGGCATTCTTTCAAGCATAGGTGGCTCTTTCCAAACAGGAATGTAGGGTTTTTTGAAAGCCACTGCTAGACTATTAAGAAAGAAATTGATGCCTTGCTATGAAAAACTCTTGAATTCTTTTTACTGGATTATGTAGGGAACGACGATAGACTTGTCTCTTTGATAGACGATGAGTCCTTTGTCAAGGATTGCATTACAGAACCGAATCTCAAAAAGCACTCCACGTTGAGCCATTAATTGTTTGGTGATGCAGCAGTGAGGGGGTTATCTTGTGTATCTTCTCAGCCTGCGGTGTACGTCAATATCTAACTTACGTCTTTATTTAGAGCTTGCGCCAGCGCGTGTACACATGAACGTATGTATCTTATATAACTCAACAGTTTTTTAACTTTTGAATTATTTTACGAAACTCTCATATAGGGATTTCCCCTACAACCCTGTCACAGTAATCTATTGTCAACAGGCTGTATATCTACGCCGTGTTCTTATCACCAACCAATGTCGACAATCTCATTGAAAGGTAATTTCCAATCAAGCAATGCTTTTCGCACCAAGCAGCTCTCACATTTCCAAACAAATTATTTACATATAAACGTACCCATAAGCCACCTCCTGATTAATGCACAATCAATCCCAATCCAATCCATGCACGAGGAAGCATAAAGATTACCTAATCAATTAAAATTTTGCCACTTCGACCGAAGGGAAGTTCGTAGGTATCTACAAATCAAAAAAAAAAAACTATCATTTTCATTCTTCGTAAGACCAACCGAACCGCATCGACGCAGTTAACTGTTAACAAATAAACACACAAAAAGGTATCACTCATCATCTAGATACCCGCGTATCTCGTTTAAAGTTTACAAGCCATTTACCAATAAAAGCGAAAACAAACCCTGAAAAGATACTCGTAGTTCAAAAAAACGGAACTCTACTATGGAAGAGTGTAAAATAGAGATGCGTGCCACTGCCCATTACAGCCTACATAGTCGTACCTTTAACATCAGACTGTATTTGGGTGAGCGCATCTAGAACAATGAACATTCCCGAGCATTGTGTGCTAGTGATGAGTATCTACAGAAATTCTGTATAAAATAGAAGCGACTACATAACATTAATTAGATACCAGGCGGCCTGGTAATTTAGGTGAATATCAGCAGAAGCACCGGAGACAAACGAGTTCCAAAGTGCCTAGCTGCAGAGTGTTCCCATTTATTGGGACGCGATGCGATGTTTGTATCTTTTTATAGCTGTGGCGGGTGGAATTTTATTTTATTTGTTTCATAAATTATTTAAATCGTGCGCGGGGAGAATCTTAGCACCTAGATTCTGATAACACATAGAGCAACGCGAAATACTGACCCTGGGCCCCGACATAAAAGATCGCATGATGATCGATCGTTGCAGATAGTAAATTATAATTTATCTAGGTCTATGAATGATCACACGATAAGGAATCGGTTGGCCACACGTCACATGGGGTGAATAGTTATGCTGCTGGTTGTTGTATCTCGATACAGTAACTCACTGACTATACGTGTAAATCGTCGTGTGTGAGAAGAGAGAGAGCGAGCTAGAGAGAATGAATAAAGTCTCCACTAAATAGTCACGAAGAGGAATCGGAGATTGTAGGCAAAAGGTGCATGTATGCGAGTCGAACTTGTTCGGTTCGATGGAAGCTTTTTTTTATTAGAAAATAAAACAGATTCCGTGTGTAGTCACAACCGGCAAATTGATAAGAAAGTTCACATTTAAACCTATTAGGTGGCTAATGAAATTGTTTTGTGGAAGGAAACTTGCGGATTTTTATTTTATTTTTTAAGTTGATTTTGTTCAACTGAAAAACACGAAAACATTAACTGTTGACAGTCTTATAAACAATTTTGTTTTTTCTGTTTTTATTACAAGTGTGAGTACATTGCTTCCCGCATATCTAGTGTGTTATAGTGTCTGTAGGACTTAGACGGGTTTAATTTAGGGTGTGTCTGCTTTTTTCAGAATATGTACTTAATTTTGGGGTGCCAGGTGCAACACTGATAGGGTTTTCGTGAAAGCTTATCTAGAATAGGAAACAACAAATTACATTCAGCATGACTATTGACCAAGAAAAAGTGCTTATCAAATACCGAGTACAGTAGAGGGTATGCCATGGTCAGTGCCATGGTTAAGTGTTTGCCTTGGGAGGCACTTAGAAAACTATTGGTAGTTGCATCTGATCACCAGTCCTTTTTTTCTGAAATATTCTCGCTCTTTAGCATGGATTTCATGGATTAAAGACTAAAACCTGAATCAAACTGGATTAAGCAGCTCTTGATCTGCTAACTTTAGAGAGATAACGTGCTCTCTCCAACAATTGTAAGGGAGTCCAAAATCTCCTTCAAGGGCCACTAGAAAAGTATCGGCTTTGAGTAGCAGTCGAAGCTTGGTATTTTGAAAGAATTCTATTAAAACACCTCAAGGTAGACAAAACCACCTCAAGGTAGACTAAAAAATCCTCGAAGCATCCAAAAGAACGAATTCCAGGTAGCACTAGAGAAGATATAAAGCCAGTCAGAGAGAATTAAAAAAGGTGACACTGAGAGGCAAGCACTACTCATGGTAATGCCCGATGAAGCACGGTGTCTGCTACACTAATCCTCTCTAAAGAACTCATGGCCTTGTGATCTTTCAAGGATTCCAAAGGGAACTGAACTGAGTCTTGCTAAGAACCCCGAAGACTTCTGTTGGAGAGTATTTCATATTAAATTAATGGAACGACAGGATTATGGAGTCGGAATATTATTCGCTATCTTTAAGAATTCGGGATTAGGTGGAAGATTTATGTTCCAAATCCCGAAAAGCAAGGCATGTACATTGAATCAGACAACTTCGTGGAGATTGAAGCCCCTCAACCCGTTCGAGGACTCTTTGAATTTGGTCACAAGATTGAACTCTCTGACTCTTATCTGGATCCCAGGTAACACTAGGATTGCGAGAAATGAGATAAGCAAGGCTCAGAGGATGTTTTCTGAGGGTCTAAACATGCGTTGGGTCATCCCACGTCCTCGGTCAGGCCTTCATTGACGGTTGAGTTTTTCATGAACACAATTGCGGGTGGCACGGCTCTCCATGCAGGTGAACTAAACGAAAGCTACCGAACGTTTGTAAGAAATCACCGGCATTCATGCTGTCTTTCAGCAAAAAAATGATTAGGCAATTAGGGTCAGCGGAAATTTTCCTTTTGCTAAGCATTTCAGAATGCTAGGCTAAGGAGACACCTCCATCTGCGATGCTTGTAGAGAGGGCGACGATCCTTCGGATCACTTTCTTTGTTATTGTAGTGCATTTGTTCGGATCAGGACAATCGGACAATCTTTTCAGCAGTGCATTTCTTAGTGCCTTACTTATCACAAATCTCCGGTTTAACGTTGGCACATCTTTGGAAGAAATCTCGTTTGTCAACTGAGTTTCATTTCATTTTCAGCTAATGCCAGACGATTGGATTGTATCATCTACACATCTCAAAGTCCCTATCTCTTCTTTTATACGCATTGTCGGCAAGCATCATCCTCCTGAAGACGCATCTTCTTCAGATTATGCCTGTACATGCCTGTTGTTCTAACTTTTTGTGGACATCGCGATTAAATATTTGATTGTTCCTCGCTTTTGTTTCGTAGAGCCCTCAGTACAGTACAAGAAATCGTTCCGGAGCGTAATGCGTCCGCCTTTTCTTTCCAGTGACCTCTACGTGGTCCCTTGACTAGAGCGAATTGTCAAATTGACATGTAATTGCAAATGTCTGCATATACTTCAAATTTCAACACATTGTTGACATGCTCCATGCATCTGATTGTCCAGGGCTTTTCTCTCTAGTCATCTGACACTTCTGTAAGCGATCCAGTGCAGGCAACAGAGCGAGCTTCTCGGCTTGGTATACTGACGTAATTGCCGCCACAGTCACATGACAGAATAGATGCAGCTCATCTGAGAAGACTTCTGTTCCTTCTCCACTGTCTATAGTGCATTTATTCGTGAATGTGATCCCTTTCAGTTACACGAACTTGCTTTACCAAAAGGCATATTCAGACCCTTAATCAGATTCTAAATGATGCTCCAGTGACAGTGGCAATTACCATCACAGTGCTGTCTATAGCAACGCAATGGAAGTTGTGACCGATAGGCCTATACAAAAGGACTAAAAATCTTTATCTACCCTTTTGGAAATGGGCATAGTTCTCAGGCAGTACTGTATGAGAAAACTGTGGCCGAGGAAATAAGACCCCTTTTTTATAATATTTTTACGCAGGAGCTGAGCCTATAACGCTGTGATAGCGCCCCGAGATGCTTTTACTGGGTAATAAAGGATTCCATGAGGAAACAGTTTACTTTGTGCTCTCCTCAGCCACCCAAGAAATTAATGCCTTAATAGATATTTCTTCCAGGATATCGAAGAGTTGTCTGACAATTGCCTGAAATAAGGCTTGGGGTTGGTTTGAAAATCAGGCGAAATAAGGGCTCAACATATTTGTACGCACAAAGAATGCTCTCCGAGAAAGGGATACCTTTTCCTGCAATGGGTCTGCACTGACCTCAAAGTGACATGCAGTAGTACATCTCCTCTTCGTGAAACCTACGCATTTTTCCTAGGCTATGGGCTGCTGTGATCGGCCCAAATTATTTCTTTTTTTACTTTTAACTGAAACATAATCTTGAAACCTATAACTGGCAGATAGATAGGGCTCTGCTATATCAGCACATGACTAATCATCGATTGGGTATCATGAGAGGAGGAATAGGGGTAGCTATCAACTCATTAGATTGAGGCAATAACTTCTGCTGAAGATGCATGAAAGTGATCTGCATTATCTGCATGAGGGACGCAGAGAAGATTTCATCATAGTACTCTTAGATCTAAATACCAATAGTTTCATGACCAGAGAAAGTAACCAGCTCATGTGACAACAGCATTTATCTTTTCTTGTCTAAATTATCCCACCGAATCAGGAGAATAGCTACAAGGGTATTATCTGACATAACCCACATAACTCCGATCCAGAGGTTGCAAATACAAATACTTGGCAGAACAGACCGTATATGGTCCTGGGCCTAGCTTCTCGCAACCATTCGTGCTGTGCGTGTTATATTTTTTCACACAAATGGGAGGGACCTACAGTTTAGAGCCATATCCGAAAGGCAAAGTGAGAAGCTTTCTCTTGACAGTTATTACTCTCGGACGTTTGTCAGACATTCGCGAGAGGTGGGGCCGTGAAAAAACTTTTTGGTGTTTCTGGGATTCGAACACCGAACCTGTCGCTCAGCGATCCAACGCACTAACCACTTAAGCCACGGCGCCCGATCCAGAGGTTGCGGAAGTAAATTAGGTGAAGCTGCAGAGCTAGAGCAATTCGATGGGGAATATGGATCACTGATCGAGAAAAGAAAAAAAAAATACCTGCGAGGATTATCAGGGAAATAGAAGCTCAAGTTCGTCTCACCGACGTCAGTTCCCATCGCAGTTCACCTACACTTAAACATCCTACCTAACGATATGCTGAGAGGAAACGAATTATTAGTCATTCTAGGAACTGATCTATGGTGTTTGACGCATCCTTAAGGGATTATTTTCAGTCTTTGAATGAATTGAAATCCTGAGAAACGTTCGATGTTCAGTCGATAGTACCTTTTACTGATCGTAATGATGAATCGATAATTGGAATTCTCAGACATATTCATGAACCTACCAGTGACAGGTGTACTATGCTTAATACAAATAAAAGTGAGGCAAAATGTCCTTCCTATCTGAGGGAAAGAACATCGAAATACAACACCTGGTTACTTCAAATTCTGGCCCGTGCTAGGTACTATGATTTGGGGACTTCAAGGAGATTCTTGAGTTATCCCACCTGTCTTGTCCACATATGTTGGCCATGGATGAGCCAGTTAAAATTTCTCGTTTTTTAGAATGAAATAAGGCAATCAAACGAATTGCTGACAGGTGATCAGTTCTTCATTTGAAATGATGACGACCAAACAGTCTCAAAACCGTCTAATCTTAACAAAGTGCCATAACACACGGTTTTACCTCAGCCACCACATGTGTGGTATTGCGAGACAATAGACCACCAAGAATGAGACCACCAAATACGATCTTCAAAAAGACGATGCTGTCACAACGTCTTTCCCAAATTGTCGTGAATGTCATTGTAAGTTTCTTAATCACCTCTGCCCAGCAAGGCATCTCAATCAACTCGCCGCAACAGTTGTACAACTACTACTAGTCGTATCTTTATAAAGAGATGCACAATCACAGCACACAGCGATACCTTTCTCTGACCATTTCTGTTTTGTAAATTTTCCCAGATTATCTCTCGACATCATCGTGGTTCTGAAAACACCGGCTTACTCATATTTTTACTTTCCACTTCAAGTTCATTGCATACCTCCCTCATGCACCGCCTTCGCACAGGCTACCATCACCATCACCATCGCCGGCATTACCGGCTGTTGGCTGACGGTACAGAGCTTAAGTTAGCTGCGCTTGCTAGTATTGTTAGTATCTAACTTGTGTACGCACTCAAGAGAGCGCACAAAGCGGCAAAACGAATTAGATCCGATAAAAACCATCGGATTCGCTTGATTGTGTATTGCTGTACGAGTATCTGTGTATCTGAAAAAGTGTAGAGTTCAGAAATTTGTTCGCTTAGTGTGCGCTTTATTTTTAACAACACACACTACTAGTGTAGACTTTTTTTTTGTATTTTCTTTCGATACCACACCACACTGTGTATAGTATGTTCTCACACTACGTGTGGTTGTTTCGGTTTCGGTTCATTATTTCAACGTCGAGAGGCCTTAACACGGCCCAACCACCGAGTGGGTTATTTGTCGAAAAGCTTTCGGTTTGAGCGGTACTGGTGTGCTGTCGCTGCTTGCAAACCTCTTCTTCTGCGCTTCTTCCATCGCGGCACACTTAATTTTTTGCTGAAGCAATCAATTAATTTTTTTTTTTTTTTATTCTAGTTCGTGGTTATATATCGCAAGTGTCGCAGTAGTAATTTTTTTTTCTGTTTTAATACCGCACTCAGAATATTGTTGGGGTTTGTTTCGTGCGGATTTTTTTTTTTTTTTTTAGAAAAACTAATTTTTAACATTAATTTGTTTAGTTTATGGTAAATTTTGTTAGATTTTGTTTTAATTTTTTGTGACATAAGTTCGCGAAGTAGATTTTTGGATTTTTTTTTTAAATTTAAGAACCGTGATCACTTTCCTTTGCTAGTAGTACTGTTTGACTGTTTTTTCTGGCTTTTCTTTAACGTCTTTCTTATACTATATTTCCTTGCAGGCTTTGGATTAACATTATAACAAATGTCCATATGACTAATGACCATACTATGATGTTGATTTGATCTATCGACGGTGTAGAAAGTGTTAAATTGAAAAGAAAAGAGAATACAGATAAAAAATACATCTTTGTAGTGTTGTACTTCTTGGATTGCATTTATTTCATCGATTGCAATCGAAAAAAAGTATAGAAAAAGAAAAACCGGCAATAAAAAGAAAGAAAAAAAAAAAAGAAAAAGTGTTTCGAGTGATTGAGAGCTGGAAGAAGGAAAAAGTGCTTCAATTTGAATTTTTTTTTTATTTGTTTTTCCCTCAATTTTCACTTTTATCTTCCATCAATTAAAAAGGAGGAGGAGAGGAAATAAAATAAAATTAATCGTGCCAGTGATTTAAAATTTTGAAAAGTCATTATAACATCTTTAACGAAAAAAAAACTGTGGAAACAAATTTAAAAGAAAAAAAAGTGAAACAAAAAAGATCACCTTTATACCAGTGGGGTGGCAACTCGCGGTGCTGATCTTTGGACATACATAGATACAGGGCGGGAATATATCCGTATCTTAAACCTTTTTTCACAACTCATTGAGAAATTCATGAGGTGTGACATCGATAATAAAAGGTGAGTACAATTAGTAATTTTTCTTAAGAACCTATCAGACTATCAAATGTCTGTTCGCTGAACGTTGTACTTGTGAGATAGTGAGGTGCTATCAGTGAAATGAAATACTCATCCTACGTGTGCAAAAAATTTATTATCGCAGTGCTCTTTTTTTTTATGTGTATTAGATGCACTTGCGACTATCTGGTAACTCTGTGCAAAGTCTGCAACCAATTAGCATGGTTTTAGTGAATTTTTTTGTAAACAGATTTAGCTAAAAGCCTGATGTGTTTTCTTTCTTAAAACACTTTTTCCCCAGTTAGCACCTTTGTGAGGTAATCTTTTTTTTCAAAAACAAAATTAGTCACTTCGAATGGTATTGGTGGATCGGATCATTTCATAGTTAAAAGGGTCATTGTACTATAAAAAGCAAAAGTATTTTTGAGATGCTTGGGAATTTACATAAATTTACATTCAGTCTATTTGTGGTGAGGGGTTGGCTTAATGTATTCAGTTTTCGAGGAAGATGCAAATTTTATTTTTTTTTTCTCTAAGTGGAGGCTTAAATGTGCTTGACATGATTGGTAATGATATTCGCTGGAAAAATGCAACAAGTAAAGCCAGTCTTATGTCAGTCGCATCGAGACAAAAACCAACAACTTAACGTACTGGCGTTCACCGTGGACTGAGGTTGGGACTGTAAGTAGCGATCGCACACCTCAAACAAATCATTCGTTATCACGTGCATCCTCTGATATTTGATCAACATAATCAAGGTAGAGCTGGACCTTATCTTAATTTAAAGACATGTTCGGGCACTATCATCCTGCGCAGTTTAGTATTGCAATTTCACTTTCACACATCATTCTTAGAGAGCTGATCAAAGACTAGGCGCTGATTTGTTTCGTTGAAACTTCGAAGGGCACTTGTCGGACGTTAGTTCCTTTTGCTTATGTATACCATTTTTTGGCAAATTCTTATATCGTTGTCCTCAAACAACGACATGCTTTAGTTGATCACAGTATTCCACAAATTTAAAGATTTGTTGTAAGGACTTGCTGAAACAGCCTGTCGTTGCGATGAAACATTTCCTTTAAGACAGATGCTTTTTGTCGAAGGTCTGCCTTCCACTACATTTGCCGTACACTCTGGTCTACCTCAGGGATCTCTACTTTCACCAACACTATTTTTAGTCCACATAAATGAACTTATGGGATCCACAAACAACAAGGTATTTACTTAGGCTAGTGACGGCACCATACTTCATATCGTTCAGCTCCAATGAGAATGTGAGTTATATTGCCTTACTTTGGAGGTTTCTGACAAAACGTTCTCCTTATCATACAGAGATGAGAAATGCATCTCTGGGTGCTGTCGCAGGGTGCATTCAGGCCATGATTCCAAAATCAAACAGAGATACCTTGTTGTTTCATTAATTACGAGAGGCTGATCGGTTTGGTTTAGGTTAAAAGTCTTTGTTATCGATTTTCATGGGTTAGGTGTGATGGCTGCCCCAGTCGAGAGCTAGACCAATCTCAAGGCGAACTGTGATACCATTAAATAGTTGCATGATTCCATCGGTGAGCGCAACCCTAAATTCTCTATTATGAGAGCTGGTTCGTGGCTAAACTAACCTTTATTCCTTCCAATGAGACGTGATATCGAGATTTTGCTGAACTAAGAGCGTTGCTAAATCGAACCAGTTTGACTTGGAGATATTATTTTTGACAATTGATACAAAATACGACGTTTTTCAATACATATGTAATTCCTCTTTAATCTGTCCTGTTACTCAATGGCTGCCTGAAATTTTTAAGCGTAGTACCGTCCTTGTCTGGTGGCTTCTTTTTGAAAAAAATAAAATACATAAATTACGTCGCACAATATTTTTCGGTCATTATTGCGTTTTTTAAAAGAGTACGCCTTACGAATATTCATGGAAAGTAATTTCAAGGCTAGCTTGACAGCAGCCCATCCTGTCAGCCATAGTTTGCAGTACATTTTCTAACACGGTGAGGACTGTGGCTCAGTGGTTAGTGCGTTGGATTACAGAGCGGGGGGTTTGAGGTTCGAATCCCAGAAAACACCAGAAAGATCCCACCTCTCGCAAATGCCTGACATACTTCAGAAAGTAATGAATGATAGCTTCACAAAAAAGCCTTTCGCATATGGCTTTGAATTGTAGGTCTCTTCTATTTGCGTGAAAAAATATAACACGTACAACACGCGGCTAAGCCGTAGGCCACATGCTATCTTTTGCGCCAAGTATTTGTTACTCAACTTAGTGTGCAATAGATCGATGTTTGGTGTAGCACTTTGTGCCATATTGCTTCAACTTTTGTGTGAGTTTGTGGTTATCAAAAATTCCGTAATGCCTACACAGATTCCATGTTTTTCGAATCGTGGGGTCGGACGCCGACTTATTTTCCCATTGGAACGTAATTTTCCGCGGAATTCGCTGTATTCTAGCACAATAGACAAATTCACATAAGTAACTTTGTCTAAGCCCACCCTGTACATATTTATATCGTCAACAAAAAGCTTGCCAAAAAATCTATTAATAACCTCGACGACAAACAATCACACAAAAAATTTCCTAAAAATGTACAAATTCCTGCGAAAGACCAACTTTTTTTCAAAAATGTTGTCACCATTTCCGTTACCAACCTATAAAACTTGCGAAATACAAATATATTCTCGTTATCATTACAGTTAACGTTATCTATCTCCGCCTGATATGGAACGCTCTTCTAAAAAAAAAAAAAAGTAATAAACCACGAAGAAGTTATCTATCTATTCGCCGCCGCAAGCTAGTGTGAGGTTGCGTAAATTAGCCTGAAATTTAACGTCATTAGGGTCGTCATCAGAAAAACCACTAAAGTTTATTTAACATAGACGGCTCTCCGCTAGCTGGCTCGTTGCCTTTGGCTTAAGTGTGTGTTTAACTCTTTTACTTCCTTATAATCGAAAAGTCACTACAATTAGTGACTGTTACAAGTAGTTGTAGAATTTTGTTTTTTTTTCTTTATTACGAGTACCAATGCCGCTATTAAGTAAATTAATACACATGCAAGCGTAGTATCTCAAGGCATGAGTCAAAGTTCATTCTTAATTTTGTATTCAGCGTGGCTGACTATTAAGATTTCTATGGAAATAGGTACGTAGTATAACCTACCTACTCATATCGATTCGAAAGCAAAATATTCCAATGAGTGTATCGATATTTAATTTATGGAAAATGAATTAACTTTGTAATTTCCTGGTAATCCATTGCGGGCAGTGTGAAAATAATCATTACTCCTTAAAGTCCAGACGTTAAATTAATTCAGCGTACTAGCTGTAATCGATTTAGCTGGCTACGTCACTGGGAATTCATTTAGTTTTGTTTATTGTGGAAGAAAAGTTAATTCATTCAAGAAATATCGTAAAAAGCTACTAGCGCATGTGCCGATTTAATCAGCAAACCAAAGAAAATTGAATTTACCTTGAAAATTTGTTTTTTTTTTTTTTTTTTTCTATCTAACAAGATATGAAATAAGTGTGCACTTTTAGTTAGTAATTTTTTTTTTAAGTATTTGCCTTCGTATATTATTTGTCTTTGAGTCTAATTATGAAATAAGTTTGCAAAGATCGTAATCAGTTGTGTAGAAGGTTGACATTATCACTTATTGCGTAATAGTGACTTTTGACATGTGACAGTACTAGATGATGCCAACTTCAAGCAAAAATGGCTTAAAATTCTTAAATGAAATCCTTTAGTAGCTTTAACCACTTAATTAAAAAACGAAACAGTCTCCAGTTAACTTTAACACGGCGGGAAAATCAATTAAATTCGAATAAAATCGACCTGCTCATCCGGTACACATAATCAGCACAGCGGTTTCCTTTTAACAGTTTTTAAATTGTTTCTGGTTACTTTGCTTGCTTTCACTTGGGATTTTTGTATAATTTTTTTTTTTTATCAATTTACTCGTGTATAGTGGTTGTTTATATTGAATGTTGGACTTGGAAAAATTTTAGTGGTGCTAATCATAGACTTGCGTATAATTCATTATATTTAGCATAAACAATTTGGTACTTACAAATTTGATTGATAAACAAAATTAAGTGCTTGAATGGGTCGCATGGACTTGCTTGTACGAATGTAGCCTCGTTTCCGAGTTATTTAGATGAGCCATCAGCCTGGTTGTACCAATGCTACAGCACAGGGTGAGAAATTGGAAGCGAATATCAGTCTGGATTTATTCTTTTCGGGGCTATTCCTTCCAATTTTTAAAAAGTGAACATTCGGTACAGTATCCATCGTTATTTGGATGTTTTTTTTACCTGGAAGCCACCCTCTCCTGGCATCCTGAAGGAATGAGAAAAAATGTGTTCCCGTTTAAACGTTTTATGCAGCTCTTTGAGTATACAGGGTGATTCAATTTGAGCGCCACGATTTCAATTTAAATAAAATGAAAATTGTTAAAAATTTCAATCCAATTACAATTTAATTTTGGCCTACGCCATTATGTGTGGAAGACATGGCCACTACGGGAATGTTTTTAAACTTCGATTGTCGTTAGATCATTATCGATGACTTTTCGCACATTTTGGGCTGTATTGTGACCATAACCTCACGAACGTTGGTTTACACATAGATGCTCCAAGGATTGGAGAATGTCTGCATAGACACGATTAAAAAAAATATCCAAAAGGGTTAGGATATATAATTTTTGTGGCAATTGATGTTGCTAAATTTTGAAATTAAACGGCTAGAGAACTTCTCCCGTAATAGAACCAAATTTGCCTCTATTGTTTGGTTTGTAGGCCCGTCCTCTTAGAGGAAATAAAAAAAATCATGTCATTAACCCATAGTGCAGAAACAGTATCGCCTTCGTCGGTTCAAAAAATACAGCACATTCGTGATTCAGTGGTAAGTACGTTAGACTACTGAGCAGAAGGTTCGCATCCCAGAAAACACTAGGTAGGTAGGTGCGGGGCGTGACTACATTCGCTGGGATGCAGCCTCAGTCGGGTCTCAACGGATCTATTGTGTTCCCCCGGTGTGGGATACCTGAAACAAAAAGAACACGGCATTGGGTTATCTGATTAGTTATTGGTTAGTGGCAGGGGTGGCCCTCGTGGACCAGCCCGATTTCGTGATGAATTTTAGGGTGGTTTTAGGTGGCGCTAAGGTCATTGAAGTGCGATTTCCCGAGGGTAGAGAGTCTGTTTCTGTTAAGGCTCGGGCTGGGCATTCGCAGAGGAAGTGTGTTGAATTTTTCTCTACATCTGTGTCGCCACAGCCTCTGCATAGGACGGTAGTGCTGATTCTCATTTTCCTGAGATGGGCCGCCATTAAATTGTGGCCAGTAAGGACTCCAATGAGGAGTGACAGCTGTGGTCTGTTTAATGAGAGGAGTTCTTTGGTCCTTTTTTTGTCGTCTTGGGTCCAAAGCTTTCTAGAGACTCGGCATGAGGTGATAGTATTCCACCTTGCGCTGGGCATGTTATAGAGGTCTGTAGAGATTTCTGAGCCTTTTCTAGCTCGTTCGTCAGCCATTTAATTAAGAGTGTTATTTTATGCCTCCTGCTGAGGGATTTGAGTTCCTCTTCGCATCTTTTGACCAATCTGTCATGATGGAGGTTATGGCTTTGATGGCCGCTTGGCTTTCTATGTAGATATCTACCCGTCTATTGTTGCTCAGGGTGAAAAGATGTCTGCAGGCCTCGGTGATACCGTAGATTTCAGCTTGGAACACACTTGCGTTGTTTGGTAGTTTCATGGACCTGGCAATTGAAGGTTCCTGAATATACCGGAGCCCGTGCCTTCGACCATTTTTGATCCATCCGTGAAGATAGATGTGCAGGCGGGGTTAATGACCTTACCATTTGTCCAGTTTTCCCTGGAGGGAAATTTGGAATCGATGTTTAGATTGAAGTCCAAGTGAGGGGCCATGTAGTCCGAAGGCTCATTGGCATTTGACCATTTGGTTATGGTGCTGTTCCTTCTCCTTTCTAAGAAACCGATGTTCTTTTCGCCTCTTCTGCTCATTGAGGCATAGAGCAGCTCTAATCCTTCTTTGCAGTACCACTTTATATGCATCCAATTTTGAAACATATGCCTGTCGATATTCCTCAAGGATTCTTCTTAGAGGTCTAGTGAAGCCCAGCACTTACTTTGTGGCATCTTTGATGGCGGCATACGCGATCGGCCAAAGTTTTTTTTAACGATTGCGGCATCATATTTCCCCTTAATAAATCATCATTGCCGTGACGTGATGGATATCCGCATTCGTACCTTGGCTACAACAATGTGGTCGTCCATAGAATTGGTGGCCGTTCGGACATCAAAAATGCTGGAGATAGATATACATGGCGTCGACCGCAACCTTGTCAATTTGGATGATTGGTTAATCAGAGAACCGCCGTGTACCTATATCAATGTTGAGGAAGGGAAACTGTATGCTGGTAAAGTGAATTGGCCTAAAATCCATTTCCAGACATTGTGTGATGTAGGCTTTCTGTAGATGTCCACCCTTCCCATTGTGGTGTTAAAATCACTTAACAAGAACTGAACGCCATATTTTGAACATCGCTCGTAAATTTGTCCGAGGTCTCGTGAAAACCCTCCTTGGAAGCGTCGTCTTTTTCCAGAGTAAGGGCGTAGCCATATATTCGGCTTCTGTTGGCATTAATTGCAAAAGTAAAAATAGTCCTTTGAAATATTCAGACATTCAGTTGTTTACAACCAGTGAAATATTCTAACAAAGCACAGACATTTAATACTTGCAATCAAATTTGAATAATTCACGAACTCTGGAAAACTCATGACTCATAAATTGAATTATACATTCCTGTGTTAAAAGTCTTGTAAACTACACACAAAAAAAAAGAAATACTCAAATTTACATCGGGGTAATGTGAGTACTTCTCAGCAATTCCAAAACCCCCCTAAATACATCCATTCTAATAATAAGATACGAATAAAGTGTAGTCTTAAAATAGCAAGACCGATTCATTTTACATGAAGTCTTCTACAACCAATTATAGTATTTATGTTAATTTTCTTACTAAGATCGCCGCCAACTTGCAGTTTACGAGTATCTGTTGAATAAACATGAATTCGATATCCAAAAATAAACAAAATCGTAAAGCGGTCTTACACCTGGAGGAAAAAATGTTTTGTATTTGCAAAGAGACTGCGGTTGCTCAGTTCTCGTGAATTGAGCCAAAAAAGCCCACAAGTCAAGGTGCTTGCACACCTTGTAAAAGATGTGATTCGTTAACGTTTTTTTTTTTGTTGCTTTAATTTGAAGCCTGTAAGTTATACATGTATTATTACCCTGACTTCATGAGACTGTGACTCCGACTTCGTTTCCAAAGAATTATCTCACGTGAGTATTGATGACATAATTTCGAAAAATTTGCAAGTAAGAGTCATTTTCTGTTCTCTGTTTTTTTTTGGCGATCGTGTTTCCTTGCCCGTGGGTAGATGTTTTAGTATCTGTATCTACGAGAGCTGTTTTATCTAAATTGCTTCCTTGTTTTTCTTAGTAATTATCACATTAAAAATATGAGCGTTTAATTGTTTGTTTTTGATCGGAATGATGGTCTACGAACAGTAGTTCTCACAACAAACTCAAAAACATAAGTAAACAATGTGGTGATCCGAGCATGATGACTGATGGGTGGCCGTGCTTCATAGGCAGTCTGTGGTCTAAATATAAACTTATTTGTTGATAAAACAAATGTGCTTAGTTGTAGTGAGATTAGGGTAATAAACCACTAGCTCGTGATATGTATGTAAACATAATTTATGTGGAACTTAAACTTGAATATCGGATGCATGTGGCGAACTTGGGGTTATTATAAATCATTGCTCTAAGGGGGGACTTGAAAATAGTTTATATATCGGAGTGTGAAGCCATCGGCCACAAATACAAATGTAGTTTGTCGTTTGTCAAGTAGCTACTTGTTTCAAGAACCTTTGCACAGACAAATGTAAACACGTACTAATTGCTACGAGTATTGTGACCAACAATAGCTTGGAGAATTTGGAGCTTCATTAAAAATAAGAAAGATTTCTGGTTAAGTTAACTGTACCGTTGTAGTGATGTCTATGACGTCAGTCGTTTTTATATATGTACATCTGCAGTTACATGGGCTCTGCGCTTTTATGTACATATGTAGATTTGAATGCGGTTTTCTTTTGCGAAATGCGTGTGATTCTCATTGTATCTTTCAGGATACAGCGGGCATTTGTTGGATAAAACATGTACTTTGCCATATGGCTGACACTGCGACGTCTAAGATCTATTAAGAGAGAAAGGAGGGAATTTACATAGTAGACATACCGCCTCCCTTATAAAGGTGTGTTTCATAGTGTTTCAACTCCATTGAGGGACGTATTTCTTTGCGGAAGACATGACATGGGCATGCACAGAATATATGTATGTTCGGATGATTTGTCCTCCTGCAAAACCGAATCGACATTCTGTCTCTGAGCACAGATTCAGTTTGTGAAAATGGTACCTCAGCTTAGTACCATTCAGCTTTCTAATACTTTCCTTACCTAAGTTAAGGATGTTATTGTTAGAATTATGCTTGATTAAAAGTGGGCTGGACGAAGTTCATGTTCCCAGTCATTAATCAGCGCTATGGCAGCAGCTTAGTTGAGTACTGGTCTTATGAACGACGATTCTGTACATTCATTGCCTGCAATTCCCTGATGAACAGGGACCCAACCAAGTTTTACCTTGTTACGTCTGGACAGCCAGAGATTTTGATGCATCAAAGTAGCATTTAACCGACATGCAGTCCACTATCTGAGAAGATATGTATTCCGGGGGCCCTAAATACATTTCCGAAGGTATAACCTAGCACAGATGCTAATGGCATGGACTTCAGTCTGGAACACAGTGGAACACATTCCTATAGGTCTCGAGACTTTGTTGTGGGTTTCAACGACATAGCCCAATAAGAGCTTCTAATGCTGCCCTAAGGAAGGTAGCCATGGCACCTGTAATAACGAGACAGGCAACCGTAGTAGAGAATGGTGGCCAAAGTATGTTTTGCTGGTATTATTCTAAAAAAGCATCTAAATCACTAAATTTTAGTTTCTGCCTAGCTTTGGATAAAAAAAATTTAAAGACGTATCTAATAATGTCGTGCACAGTGTCATTTATCTTCTTACTTTATTTACTTACGTCCTGAATCGCTTTGCTCACGATTTTTTTCTGTAACAAGAGCCAATGTCCTCGTTGCAGTCTCTTCAACAAAATACCGAGCACACCCTCAGCTTTTGATATTCGATTGCTTAGTTCTAAGACTCTGCTCTTCTTGATCAGTTGCTCAAAAGCATTGTCTTTGGCAAATGTAGCTAAAACGCTGCCGTCTTTTTGCGGTAAATCACAGCGATATAGATGCGGTCCACGAACGCTTCATTGAGGTACTCCATCCTAAATTTCTTTGAGTTGCGAGTATTCGATTTTGTGTCTGTCTTTAAGACTATCTCCAAAAAGTCTGAAGTAAATCCGCATCGCACTTTCTCTTGTACGAAAATATCCATTTTGTATGACAAAAATCGTAAGTAAAACCAAAAAAACAAAAATAAATCCAAACAACTTGTCTCACAAACAATTTCCTTATCTAAATCTACATTTCGCTATCAGCTCTCCGAGATACTGTGTTGAACAAATTTTTCATATGAAAAAAAACAAAAAACCGACTGCTCATACTATGTTGTCATCAACGAATGATTTATTGTCTAAGCTCCTTATGTAGTCCACAAAAATGAAATCATCTACACCTTCGATAAGTGTAACACATTGTACGTCGCAACGTAACTACTCGTATAATCCTCGCTGATAAGCGTTGTTTTCCCCCACATTGAAAAAAAATTAATGAATTCCATAAAAAAGTGGATTAATCGTTCGTTTCGCTATCAGCTGGCAGACTATATTCCATCTAAACGCTATCTAATCTCTAGCTCGCTAAAAAAAAAAAACGTTGATAACACTTGCCTTACTCGGGGAACTATTCAAATGCCTATGACTTGTTTCACTTGCAATTCAAAGTCATTTCATTAGAATGCAACTTATTTTTAGCCAACCCACTGAACTTGATCAAATGCTGTTGCTGTTAAATAAAATAGTATCTGTTTGTTTTTTCGATGTGACAAATTAATCGTGAGTCAGGGTAGCCTTTGTACGAATAGCGGAGCAACTGTGTCATGTGTTTGATCGAGAGAACTTTTATTAGGACAGCCACAAGGTTCCAATCGATCATTGAAGCTTTACACTTTTGAACAGTGAACAGTTCCAAAAAGTTGCATGGAAATCCCTAAAACAGTCCACAGTGGGATTTATGTGTTTTTGCTTATCGGTAGGCAGTGTGGTTTTAGAATGTCAACCTTGAAAGTGAAACATGGCAACGAACAAACGACAGAAAGGACGTAAGTGGATGATTAACCACTTGTTTAAGTTTCGGCCTTAAAAGGCACTGTAAATCCACTTATCACTAGAAATAAAATATGTTTGTTGTATTCGAAAATGTTTCTGATAAGAATTTGATATGTGCGTTGTCGAGGTACAATTACCTCATCCAGTGTACGAGTCGAGAACACACGAAATGTTTGTCCGAGACCTTGAAGATAAGGCAATAAAATGGACAACACAAGCTGATTACAGTGCCTAATTATAAATTAAGGAAGGAAACATGTAAGAAATTTTAAACAATAACCAGAAGCAGAACGAAAAAATACAGAAATTTATGACTTAATACTCCATAATCAGCGTGAAAGAATTTTTAATGACTTCATTCATGAATATTACACAACGGCCCAACATAAGCACGATAAGTTTAGTTTAGTTGAAAAATTTAACTACAACGAGCTCACTTTTCGACGCGAATCATCGCCTTCTTTCTAAGGGTTTTCTAGATCTTAAAGCATAGAAACGATGCTTGATATTTTTTCCATTGATATACTCGTACTTGGATGTTCTGAAAAGAAGCACTAGAGTAGTAGATACGTCTCTTATCCGACACTTGGTATGAGTTTACTTCAAAAGTACAACACTGCAGCCTATTGCAACAACATTATCATACTTGTACATAGGTAAAAAGACAGTAAAAATGTTTTTGGAATCGCTAGTGATGAGATCTAGTCATTTCCGTGGAGTATTGAATGCGAGCTCAAGCATATGGAATCTACCCTTATGCTATCGTAGATTAAGGATATATTTTAGGCAACGGCAATGTGGATAAGGTACTTAAAAAGGGTGCCAATCAGAGCCTCATGAAATTGTAGAAGAATCCTTTGTGTCTATTGACATGAACGAGTTCCATTTGTCAGTTTTTGAGGCGAATTCGGGCAAAGCTAAGCCTCAGAAAGACATATCTCCATATGTAGGAAGAATAAGCTCTAAAATCGAAGTCCTTACCTTACACTGTTTGATGGGAATACATCCCGAAGGAATCGGTGCACCATACCACTAGGAATAAAGGGAAACTTCAACTATCTGTCTACTATCTGCTCTGTCCAATTTAAGAAAGAAAACCCTAATCGATGTTGGATCCTGCCATCTGTAAGATAATTCGTTTTGTCTCTGAACCCGAATGGCACCAGTAATAGGAAACCACTGTAACAACCAGATAAAGGGCAGCAGTAATCTAGTCCGTTTTACCTCGTAGGGAATGTAAGGTCGCCTAGACTAATCTCTTTGCAGAGAAACGGATAATTCCGGTGCGTTTTATTAATGGGATCACAAAGAACCTTCCTCTTGGACAATTGCCATAGCTTCAGTAGCCATTTTGCCTACCCTACCCTAATCTAACCTTCAGACCATAGCACAGAACATCTGTTGTGAATGGGTTCTTACCACTGCCCTCAGATCGTGTATAAAGGAAATAAGTGCATGTATATGTATACGTATACAAGACTGGTCAAATATTTTCAATTAAGCAACCCATGTCAATATTTTAAAGGCATAGATAAGTGAGTATGGAGCTGCAATGGTCTACTTCTTGAGAACCTTTATTTAGTCCCATTGGTGTACGTATGTTCCAAAAGGGAACATATTTGTGAATACAAGCAGTCTTTGTCGCCCATTTAGAAATCATAAGGCATCTTGGTTCATTTAGAGCTGCTCTCAATGCTTAGATGAAAAAAAAAGTCCATTAAGTCGCCACTAAGTAACGACAGAGTCTACACTGGATCCAGTTAATGTTAGCAATACATTCTCTGATTTTGATGGTATTCGACAACCAACTTTGACAGCTCGATGGCATTGCATGAAGCAGCAGAAAGGTATTAATAATGTCAGCATAAAATGTCCAACTCCTTCTATATCCAGGAATGAGTTTCAAAGCTAAAAAAAAGATCATTTCAGGTGGAGGTCTAGAATTCTCAGAAGAGTCTTGAATAAAAGATGTCAGGCTAACCGGCGTTATGTCCTTTGGGGGGTGTAAGGCTTTGCTTAGTCTTAGGTATAAAGGCAGTGCTAGATAGCTCTCAGAATGCAGAACTGCTTCTGATTTATTATTTTGAAGTTGAGTTGGAAAACTTTAATTCTGTCCTGCAGATTTAAGAGCACAAAGTTATTAACCGCTCATCTCAAACGCTCCTTACCTATTAAAGTCCATGAGCATCCATAATTCTCCAGCGCAGTTCTTCTATTAGGGACATGCCAAGTGAGATTCTACTAACAAGCCTAGACAATTTATTCTTTCGGAAAACAGAAAACCTCCATTTTCTCAGACAACTCTAATAAAAACTCTATTTTATTTGGCTTCTTTCATAGCTCCAGTAAACTGTACAAAGATGATTTTGAGTTTTAAACGATCGAAAGGCATGACTCAAACTAAATTATGTAAAATTATGATGATATTGCATATTTTAAAGCATAAGAGACTGATCCATCCACGAATCTATGCTGTAAAATTTCCTAATGAACCAAGTAAACGGCATCGAAGTCTATTCAGCCGCCCTTCAGCTACAGCCTTGCAATAGACAAATAACGAAGATTATCCTACTTTACTTTCCAGGGGATAAGGGTTGCAGTCAGTCAACGAATCAAGTAATCCGTTGCACAATCATGTCAGGGGTCAACAATTAAGAACATGTTTACGTGTAAATAAATCTCAAATACGATGACAACCGCCTTTTAATTGAGCATTTAAAAATGATTTAGTTACGTATACGCCACATGTACTCGCAATTCGAAGCAATTCCACTTCATCGGAATCGAGTAACCCAACAAATTTTCATTTTTTTTCTTATAATTCGTTCTGGAGAATTTAAATTCCAGAAGCAATCATCTGTTTTAATGCGTGTAGCGTATTTACACGTATCCAGGTAGAGTAGTTCTAGTAGATACTCAGCACGCCACACCATGCACTTACACTTGTGTTACGAAATCAAGCCCGCTGCGGGTACATTTCCTTATCGTGCCAAGTTGATTCCAAAAAGGGTCATGTTTCGCGGTTCTTTCACTTATAACATGCGCCGGTTGCGTTAAATCAAATCGACTTAGTGTCGTCTGTTTCATGCGGTTTTATTGAACAGTACAAGTATCTGCTCAGCGAAAAGTGTGTACCCCCAACGACAGAGGGAGCAGCATCGTAAAACTAATTTCTGATTGGACGACTACACACGTACACCTCCATACGCCATTTTAGCATGCACATCACATCACAGCGACAGAAGTTTGATTCGGAGGCAGTGCAATTCGTAACGACCAGGTAAGGGTGCTCCATGCGCCGCACCACCATCGATGTACATCACGTTGTGCGTGACATGGGCCATAAGACATTTCACATCGACTGGGGAGCGCTTTAATTACTGTGCGGTATCATTAAGAGCAAGATGCATGCAGTGATTTAGTTTTTTTTTCTTTTTTATCTTTTAGATAAAGTTCCGCCATCGTAAAGTGGGCTAATCTAGAATGAGTCACTTACGAGATCAGTTGGAGAGGTATACCTACATGCAACTGCTGGCAAGTGACATGATCTTTGCGCGAGATGTGGTTCGGATGTAGATACTGTATATATGCATCCGAGACGTGTAACGATTTAAAACCGAAATTAGGCCACGATGCTTGCGTAAAATACACAGTTTGTGGTCTGGTCTCGTGGAGGCAGATCTTGACCTAACATGTGGCTGTGCAGAGTAAGAGAACTTAATACGATCACCTGCGTGCGTTGCATATTGATTAGAATTGGAAATGATTCGAAGAATGGGATCAAGGAATCAAAGGTTTTTCTTTTTCTCAATATATCTCAGCGGGATTTTCTTTTTTACCCAACGTGAAGGTGGATTCATTCAAGAAGTGTTCAGGTTTTTCCCTGGCTGACTAATTGGTCTTTACGAGAGGGGGAAATTGATTAGGATTTCAGCTATGCGAAGGCTTGATAAAATCGTAATTATGTTGCTTACAAGACGCAATCTTTGCGCTAAAGAGGCGATTTGCGATAACTTAAGTTGAGATGAAGCAGTGGGTATTTTACTTGTATGCCTTTGGGGGAAAACGTTACGCAAATTGGTTTGGGAAATATGAAACATTCATCTGTCGGAAACTCAAGTGATTGGAAAAACCTGTGAGCCTTTGGAAAATGCATGTGCATTGTAAGCTGTAAACGTATTCGTCTAAAATTTATACAAAAAATGGAAGAAAATGTATGCTATGCGGATTCGGAGTATGGAGCATTTACATTTGGTAGCTGCCTGAGGTATGACTATTTACAAGTACTTCCTTACTTACGCGGCACTACAGTTCGGGGTTAACCTGGGCCTCATCCAACAAACCTCTCCAGTAACCCCAGTCCTTATCTAACTGTCTTTAGTTGCGCACTTCAAGTTGGTTGAGGTCCCCTTCTACTTGAGTGCGCCACCTTAGGCGAGGTTGTCCTCTACTGCGTTGGCCCTCCGGGTTACATTCGAAGACCCTGCGTGTGTTCATTCGCTCTACATGTCCAAGCAATCTTGAACGACTGATTTGCAGTCTAGGTCGATGTCGCTGTATAGCTAGTAAATTTCATCGTTGAATCTTCTCCTCCAAAGCCCGTCAGCGCAAACAGGACCGAATATCTTACGAAGAATTTTTCGCTCGAAATGACCAAGGATATCTTCATCTGCTTTCGACAGAGTCCATGCTTCAGCGCCATAAAGAAGGACTGGGATGATTTTGTGACATCGAAATTCTCGGTGAGGTCATTACCGATCTTGCTGGAGTAGCGAGCGTTCTCCATCGTCATCTTTCTTACACAAACGGACAACTTTGGCAGGGATGCCAAAACTGCACATGGCTCTGTATAGCGCATTTCTATAAATGCTGTCATGTGCGACCTTAAAATCGATGAAATGATGGCGAGTATCGACTTGAACTTCTTGGGCTTTTTCCAGGAACAGCCAGGGTGTGACAATTTGATCGACTGTGAACTTTCCTAGCCTGAAACCACACTGATAGGGCCCAATCACGTTGTTGACGAAGGGTTTCCTGCGTTCACACAATATGGCAGAGAAGATCTTGTACGCGATGTTAAGGAGTATGCAAGGATAAACTAGCGGCCTTAACCGTGTCAAGATAAACATATAATTCCGCCCACTTTTACGACGCCACATCTCTAAAACAGGTCGACGTTGAGCTTCATCGACATTTCTGAAGTCGAGGTATAACCACTTTGAATGAATCAGGGTTTCGTCATCAAAACAATCAAAAGCTGTAGCCAATCTTCTGAGAGATTAAGCAACTCGCTCCCAAAACTTTTATCCAAGAATGAGGTTATTACGAAGGATCGCAAGGTTTCAACCAAGATACATTTAGACTTGCGTACTTGCTTACACGTACATACTTCTACGCTTGCATGTTTTTTTTATCACTCAAGTAAGATGGTTCCCACACAATATCTCATAAAATTTAGTGCTAAGACCACTAAAATAAACCACTAAAAATTCTTAACGGTTTTGTGGTTTTCTTGATATGAAATACAAACATTCCAACCGACACTGTTTCCTTCAATGAGTACCGCCAACCTCACCCTCAAATCTCACTTTCATTCCTGATTGTGTCATAAAATATCTTTACATTCACCCATGCCATCTCGTATTAATCTCAATCGATACTCTAAGGTCACATCTCATCAAGATGACCACAAAGTATAAGAAAAATTATAAACACCTCCACCAAAATGTGGTTTCTTGAGATCACAATCTACTGTATCTAGATATAAAGTTTCAAAATGCGTAAGAATGGTCGCATCACGCCACCATGATCTTTTCTATTCTACTCTTCCATTCTTTTTGTGTTTTTTTTTCTCCTATTTCATTAAATGCTTTCTTAAAAGTATCCGCAAGAAAAAAAAAATCACTAGAATTCTCTCGAAAGATACATTTGTATCTTTTAAAATTCTCAATGAAACCTAATCCGAAAAATGGGCCATGTCGGCAATTTTTTTTTTTTTTTTTTCGTTTTTACTTTTTCATTTCTTTCTTCGGTTAACCTCAATAGATCACCGCAACGCTACACGATCAACAACCAACAAGTAAAAGAAAATTTTTTGTTTCTGGCAGAAATGCAAACCATTTTCGTCTGCCATGAGATTTTTTGAATTTCAGTTATTTTTTTTTTTCTGCAGTCGCAATCAACAATAAAAACATAAAAAAAAAGTTAAAAAGAAATTAAAAACAAAATAAATGATATAAACAGCTCTCAAGTGATCGTAGATACATTTTTATACTCGCAGATACAAAATAAAATGAAAATTGCAATAAAAATAAATCAGTCTAGCACTAGAGTCTATGATGGCGTGCGGATTACGTAAAAAATTCTCTAAAATCTCAGATGAAACACTGCAGTAGCGAATGGTTTTGTACGTGTTTCTCGCTTGCACGATCGTTTGGGTGTAGGACAGAATCAAGATCAGTGCCAGTATCTGAAAGGTGTACACTAAAATACATGCAAAAACTTTCCAAGAGCACATGAGTATTTCGTATTTCTGTTTGTAGAAACCATTCCACACTCTATAAATTGCACCTTCCGCTTGACCTTTAGATTAAGAATGAAGTGTTATACCGGCCTTCCCGCCCCTTTCACGGAAATCAAGTTCAAGATTAATGTATAAATCTACCTCATCTCATGGATTCATGCCAAAAAGTAAAATTTATGAATATCACCGCTGCCCATTGGGCACAATTCATTCAGCTTCTCAAGTGTTGTGTGCCTACACAAATTTGTATTTGTATCTAAATCCGGTACACAGTGTATCTGGCGGGTGGAGGAGTATCATTTCGAAAAAAAGAGGAAAGAAAAGCGAAACTAGACCAAATTAATTCCAACCTAGACCTGATATAGACATACCTGGTTGTCGATGGTGCACTGTATATAGGCGGACAAGAAACATTGTAAACCTATGCGTTTTGCGTTTGCATATGTGCGCTTGTTGCAATTGGCAATGCTTCGGTTTTTCAGCGTCTTCTTGTTGGATTCGTTTGCTTGGTATCGCAAGAATTTGCTGTTTGCATAAACGTTTGCATCCATTATCGATTGAAAACAGAGAAAATGTGTATCTGAGTCTGTACGCGTGTGTGTGTGTAAAACGCCCGTTAGCAATTAGTTCGTTATGGCGGACAATAATTGACATAGGATATATCTTCGATGAGATAAGATGCGGGATACAGATGCTGCGGTTAGATAAATATTGTAGATACAGGAAAATCCACTCTACATTTGGATTTGTATGCAATTTGTTTGTTGATTGGCTTTTTGTGCAATTCCATGTTGCGCATAGGAAAAGATAAAATAAGAGATTACAAACTGTCATGTTACGGATTGTTAGATACATCGGTTGACCGATGTAAGTTGACTAACTGTTCATTTAAGTGGGAGTTGGTTGAAGTTAGACGATGTGTGTGATGAACGCTATAGGAAATGGGACTGCGCGAATTGGATTTGTAGATACGTTCCTTATAGATACACATACGAGGACTGCTTTGGGGTCACAATTGACGGAGAAGAAAGGATTTAGAAAGTTGGAGGAAGTCGAACTTTGTTTTAGGAAAATTTTGCACAGAAAAAGTCGTCGATATTAAAAGTTATTACGTCTATATCACAAAAATCCAAGTATTGTACCACGAGCGTGTTTTAACAGACCTTAAGGCTATTGAAGGAGAGACACTAAGAATATTAGAGGTTACTCAACAAGTCTCTTTTAGCTTATAACTATCAGTTTTGTTTGCATATCTGCCTTATGACTCCCTAGAATAGATGTGACCCTGGGTAGTAATAGAATGCTTGATAGAAAATCAAATTGGATGGTAATGGATCAGGCAATGATGTCGAACCACAGAGCCATCTCATTTGATGTTCAATATGGATCTGAAAGGAAAAAAAAGATCGGAAATACGTCAGAATTCCCAGGAACACGGACAAGGTAAAGTACCAAGAAGTGTTACGCACCCAAAATACGGGAACCCCTTGGGATGTACAGTCGCAGTTGAAGCATTTACAATCAGCTATGGAAAATGTATGCCAAGAGGCGTGTAGATGAAAAGAACCCCACGCCTTAGCGGTGTAGGGAACTTGAAATTCTAAAGAGGGAGGTAAGGAAAGCCTTAAATCAGGCTGTGAGAGGGGATGATCCTGAATTCATGGGATGAGTATAAGGCGAAGAAGAAAGAGGTAAAAGGAACTCTGCAACGACGTAAGAGGAGTCATGGAGGGAATTTGGCTCGAGTATGAGGACCACATCTGAGGTCAAAAGACTTCAGAAAACCGTCTCCAGGGATCCAGTTTCCAAAGTCGGACTCATTCGTGATAGAACGGGGGAGAAACTGGAGACACTGGATCGTACAATTGAAGTCCGCATGGAGACACGCTTCCCAGGAACCTTTAAGTCAGATCAGCCCTGCGCTGCGAGAAAACAAGGAGCAAATAGAATGGATAGGGCAGAAGCGGAAAGGATGGTAGCGTCTGAAGCGGTATGTGGGGCGATAGCAACGTTTTCGCCTTTCAAGACCGCGGGACTAGATGGTATTTTCCCCGCTTTAATGCAATGGGGTGCAGACCTCATTGTACCGAGGCTTTGCGTTGTACACATAAGTTTCTTGCCTAGCAACAGACTACATACCGGTAACATGGAGAGAAAGAAATCTAGTGTTTCTTCCAAAACCGAAGTGCTTCAGACCGTTCACGCTGATAGGCACCAATCAGGTTGTTGACGAAGGGTCTTAGGCGTTCACACAATATGCCTTGACCAACTCGGCTGGTAGCCATCAGGACCCACAGCTTTGTCAGATTTAAGCTTGGATATTGCTATCCTCATTTCGTTTTGGTCAGGTGAAGGGAAGCTTTGACTATCATTATATATATTGAATGGTGCATTCTGCCTGACAGCGGTATCTATCGCCATTATACAGTCTGCAGAAAAAGTTTTTCCATATTCTCAGCATCAACTGTGACTCTCCTACAAAGTTTCCTTCTTCATCTCTACAGGTTTCCGTAAGGGTCTTGTTGGCCTGACACGTTCGATCGCACGCCTCTCGTGTCCTTTTTTCTTCTTCTGGAGAAGTCGATGTTCTTTCCGTCTCTTATGCTCTAAGGCTCACCGCAGCAGCACCGTTTTGTATATATATGTACGTCTTGTTTAGCTGCATGTACCTGCCGGCATTCTTCGTCAAACCAGGGGTTTCTTGGTGGCATCTCTGATGGTATTTTGGCGGCGTTACCACTGGCCTTCGGCACTTGATGCTGGCGGCATAGAAGTCGTGGACAGATTTCAGGGTACGCGTTCGACGAAGATTCTGGCGGTCGCTTCCGATTGCAGCTTTTGGACGTTCAAATCTTCTCACAGTAATCTTTCTTTGTGGGGTTTGGGATATCCACATTCGTACCTCTGCTGCAACCAGATCGTGGTCCGAGTCGATTTTGACTGCTCGGAAGATTCGGACATCCAGAATACTGGAGGCATGTCTTACGTCGACCGCCGTGTGATCGATTTGATTGACCGTTTCATGATTAGGAAATCGCTTAAGAGCGAAATTACTCGTAACCAGTAGAGAGTACATCACAGCTGACATTAGTCCACTTCATAGTCCATATCTTCTGTAAAACCGTGCCCCAGTCTTGAGAGTCCTTGTGTATCTCAGCTTTGAATATTCCGATGGAGCCCATATAACACTAACTAGTGTCCAAATCCATAAAGAAAGCATCATGTTAAGGCCTCCTGCAAAGCCCCCAAAAATAGTCATGTAAGTGACGATCACAAATTATTCTCCAATTCGACAATGTCGGTAGATTCTTCTGAACTTTAAGTATGCGCAACATAAAAGGCTTGCTCACCCGACAAGAATGTAAAATGGAATCCTAAATTAACCGCACTAATTTAATTAGTAACTGACATTGCCAGCTGTTGAGTGGGGGCAAATTCATTTGGTATTTCTTGTCAGGTATTACTAGCGATACAAAAACAACTTCCCCCAGTTGGCATTGAGTATGTTTACAGATTCATTTTGATTCTTTCTACAAAATGAAAGAAAAAGAAAAAACCGTCACGTTATTATGTCAATTCATATTACCCCGGCTAATAACCGAATGCGATGCATGTGGGCGTCAGCTACTCTAGTTCTCCGGAGATACGAGTATTCTTTGATTCTGTTGTCTCTAAGGTCATCGCTGACTGATTAATGCAGACAAACGACTGGCGCGGGAAGTATCTCAGAACTAGTCGAATCCGAATATTGTCGAGGTCATTATAAGTCGTTCTGTGTGCTTTGTACACTTAGACACTAGACAGTTATTTAACGGTGTAGATATAATGAAAAGATAGACAGTTAATGAAAAAGGTGTGACATCATTTCATTTCCAAATAAAGGTGGTGGTGGTGGTAAATTCATTTTTATAAATAGAGTGCAATTAACGTCTTGTGACTCATGAAGAATGCATCTGAGTGATGGAATGACACTGTAGCGGTTTTATATGTGGGAAGATGGGAAGATTAACATGTTATTCTATCGGATAGAAATTTATAAAAGATACAATGTGTGTCATGTAGAATGTCGCATTTCATTTCAATCCAGATTCACTTTTACTTTTTGACTCGTAATAAATTGGATTGAAATATGTACAGGTGTGCGATAGGCCTATAAATTTCATTGATTTGTGGCTACAAATACAAGCAGATACAAAACGTTTGCCCTCAACATTTCACGTCGCTAAGAATAAGCCTAGAATTTCGAAAGCAACAAGTAACCACCCTCCATTGCCATATGCAGCCCTCTTTATGTGTGCTTTACCTCACAGGGGCAACAGCTGCTTGGGCTTCATGTCATCATAACCCCAGTGCAGTGCGTAATAATCCCCTTCAATGACTTCAGCCCTATACCACTGCCAATGGCCGAAGTGTTCAGTGACATGGATCTTTTTTTCATTTGCGGCCGATTTCAAGTAAGGCGCCCACAACATCGATATACAACAGCAGGCCTAATGAGGGCGCCTGATATTAAGCTGTGTCTATACATAGTACATAGTATACGTGAATATTGCCCAACCTTCTACCACTATAGTTTGCACTTCAACAAATTCTCTCGCAGAGGCTCTCGAAGAAAATCGTTACCCACATAATCCAATTTTCTGCGGTACACCACGTGTAGTTCATGTCTATTTTTGTTGAAGTGGATGAAACGTAGCTAAATCAAACAAGCTAATCGTATAATTCTACTATGGATGCCCAATAGTAAGAATGAAGTCTTGGATTATGGTTTGCTTACGTTGCTTTCCCTTTTTCTTCTCCTCCACTGTGTGCTTCTTATTTTTTTAGTTTTCGGTCGACTTTTAATTTTTCTTTTTTTTTTTGGTTCTGTTTATGTAGTTTTAAATTCGTGTACTTCAATTTTGTTTGCTTAGCACTTGAATATCTGGAATCTGCCTAAAATTGTATCTATAGAGTGTTTTTCGTCTTTTTCGTCTTCGTTGTGTTCTTTTTTTTTTTTTGGGAGAAAGGCATTGTTTGTGTGCAAATTTAGACAGGTATTATGCGGAACTTGTTGAGCGAGAAATATTTTCGTTTGATGTACGTAGTTGTACCTGCAGGCACTTCAAAGGGCACAGGATTGGTGTGATATACTCCTACTCATGAGCAACAGAGTTGCCATTTTTTGTTAACTTTATTTAAATGAAACGTCTGTTTGTAGTTTAATATAAACTTGTTCTGTTTAGTATATTTGGGTAGAAGTAAACAAAGCACAGAAATGCTCCCTTACAAGTGTTTGTATCTGTTTCGTTTAGCTGCGGAAGCTTTTTGAAAGACGAGCTATCCAACGGCTTGTATTATGTGATTTAGGGGATGTTATTCATGAGAGACATAGAACTGTGGCTGTCTACAAAGCTTACCAATCACTAGAAGACCAAGCTCGTCTTTTGATTGAGATTTATTCACATACTCGTACTATCTGGCTCGGCTGGCTTTGCCTACCCAATACGTACGTACATATGTGTATCTATGCTGTACACATCTTCCTGTATTACAGTATAGAAATGGTACAACGTTTGGCATTAGCTGTAAGTTCACTGAGACTGTTGCATGAGCTAAAATGTTTTCAGATAACTCAAAGAATTTGTTCCTTCGTGAGAGTCAAACAGAATTTGGAGGTACAAGCTGTCCAACTGAGAAGGTTCTCGGATGTTGTTCAGGTCCTTTCTATGCGCTGAGTTGGGGATTTTCGAAGCACTGATTCAAATACAAATTCTTGGCGCAACAGACCGTATGTGCTTCTCGCGACCATTCGTGTTGTGCGTGTTATATTTTTGCACACAAATGGAAGGGACCTACAGCTTAGAGCCATATCCGAAAGGCAAATTGAGAAGCTTTCTCTTGACAGTTATTACTCTCGGACGTTTGTCAGACACTCGCGAGAGGTGGGACAATTGGGAACAATCCACTGCTGCTAAAACCAGAGCCCAGCAACAGGCCAACAAAATCTACCTTCCTGCGTTTATCCAAATACCTTTGTACGTTCGACTTTACGATTTAATCTGCGAAGGAAAATGCAACAGAGTGTAACTAGCAAGCATCTCGATTATCCCAGTTGGTCATGTCCTTTCAATTCATGGCAAAAGTAATAGGAAACAATTCCAGTCAATTCTCCCTTGCACTTTCAGTCAAAGGAGTATGGTAATCGGTGGAACAAGATGGGAAGCTTGAAAAGTACGTAATTGGACGTATCCTTAAATAATTCATCAGAAAATACCAGCTATAGTCTGCGGAAGAGATGCTGAGATAAGTTTTTAGAGCAATCAGATATCGGTGAAGTACAAGTTACACCGAGGCCTGGGTGTTGTTCTCACCCTTGATACAATAGTATACTGAGCTGAATAGGTTGCTTAGACAAAGATTCCACTTTGGTCTCAGATCCTTGGCTCTTCAAAGGCTGGTAACAGACGTTTACGATAAAAAATGTTCAGTTGAATTCAATGGAAGGATTCTTAAAAGTGAGATATTTGGGTGTCCTTTAAGACAAGTCTCTATGGCTCATCACATTGGAGGATTCGATAAACTACATAGCAATCGATTGGAGGGCTTTGATATTAATCTATTGATGCAAGAGTTACTACACGAAGTTCTGACTCTGATAGAAATGGCAAGAGAAATTACCACATCCAATATAGGAAACTAGACGTTCCTATTAACCTTTAGAACCAAAAATAATTGCACGGCTCTCCTGTGCCGATATTTCTGGTTTACGTATGAAACCCTCGGAGTCAACTATTATTCCTTCTTACGCCGAGAACCATGTCTACCATCGTCGAAGAAGTCATTACTGTTTGCTATGTGAAGCTAATGGTAACAAGATCAAGAGCAATAAGTCTCCGCACCTGGCACCTAAATCAGATATCGACAACCAAGGCACGTGGATATTCAATGCAACACAAAGCCAACGAAATTGTAAGGAGCGGGAAAGCATTGCATCTTTTTTAGACAGAATTTCAAAGTATCCACAAGTAAAACAAATGTGTGCTAGATCCAATTGGACACAGACTCAGTCAATCTTCGAAAAGAAAAGGTCACAGTCCCTGGTCAAGACTAGTCGCTGCAATGCACTTCTTTGCCGTTGCTGTTCTCGTTTTAAGGTAACCAACCTACTTAAAAAAATTGCAGTTGGAAAGAAGGAACTAGATGTGTCCATCATCTGCCATGGCTGACAGAAAAATAGCGACGCTTACATCGACGATCTGCAGGTCTCATGTAAAGTCACTGTGCAAGACTGAGCCTCAGGTCAATCTCTTCTACGTTAGAAGTCTCTGTAGCAATGAATGCCTTTTAATAGCCTCCAAGCTTTTTTCCTGTCTTACCATCAACTTATTTGGAGTCCAACCCAACATCCGAGAAGAATAGTATCCTTTCGTTCAGAAATCAGTGATGGCGGTATCCAAAACCTCAAAGATTCAAGGTTAACACTTTCCAAGCCAGGTGTCTAACTTTTCCATTTAAAAAGTTTCGTCTGTTGCTCAAACCCGGAAATATAAACCGGAACACAATCCAAACGTAACCTCACTTATTAGTTGTCACATATGTCAAAGACTTTCAACCTAGAAGCCGAAACTCCAAAAGAAGTTGACACCGTGACACAATAACCACACGTCTTTCCTTAACCAATTTCAAAGTATGTATTGTCAAACAACAGAAAACGTTAATTTGAAAGCTTGCAATAAAAAAAAAATTTTGTCTGCCTCCGGCTCCGGTTACGAGAGACGTTAACACACTAGGCTAAAGGTTAAGACAGACTTCACTAAGAAACTACGAAAAGGAAATTATGTTTATACTCGTACAACACAACCGCCAATTAATCTTGCCCCACTGAACCACACCGCGCTCAAATTGAATCCAAAAAAAAAAAAAAAAGAAATACACACGAGGCAAGTGGCTTGTGTCACACTCCGCCATCATAGACAAGGAGGTGTAAAATTTCTTAACTAAAATTTTTATGTAGCGCATATATCATTGCGGAACTCAACAACACAGGTGGACTTGTTAAGCTACAACTTATGGTTGAGATACTCCTCTCTGGCTGCAGCACCACCACTGCCACCACTGCCACCACTACCACCGGCGTTCAACAATTGCATCTATCATACTCGTAATCACTTATTGAAACAGGAAACTATGTGGTAACTCTCTGAGCTACCATCCTAATGGATATACCAGCGCAGTTTGTTTTGATTGCAGCAGTTGTACACACACACGGTAGTGTAAGTGCATGTGGTATCTACGAGTATCTCATGCTGAGTCGCTGATTGTGGATATCATTACAATTTTCAATGGCACTTGAAAATTGAGGTATGATATGACGAGGTGGTGACGGTGGTGTGGTGATGCGACAGGTTGCAATCATTGTCATATGGTGTGAAATAAATTGCATCTCACATGTGCATGCATTTTAATTGAAACTAATTAATTGAATTGATATAATAGACATAGGGGACAGTTTATTATTTTTTTCAATCATTAAAGTAATCTTTTTAGTATTTGTTAAATTATAATGTTGTTAGCGTCACTGGCGGGTCGGAAGTTAAATGTATTTTTCGTGCATTTAGTACGAAAATGTTTCATCTCACAATAGTATCTCGAGCTTAATATAGATGTAGTAACGAAGTATAACAAAATCATCACAGGACACAGACGCTGAAGTCGGCTACTTCGAAATTTTCATCCAGTTAAGATGCATGACGCGCGTGAAGGTAGGGTTCATATCTGCGTGATATATCCATATTTGGCTGGAGATTGCGAATGTCAATCAAGAGAGTTGGTTGTAGTTGTTTTTTTGCCATGAACCGATTACAGGAAACACAGAAAATCAGCTCAAAGTTCGTGTACCTACATATGTTACCGACTCATTTATTCAAACGAATTGGTGATATCAATCTGTTGAGCATATTTAGTTTGAAGAGAAGCAACTTTTGAACACTGTCTCCCCCGCGTGTTGCTGTACTTCTGTTCTGATAAAATTATGGAGCCGGATGGATCTAATTGAAGCCTATGGGGGGCAGCCCTTATGATGCCAAGACATGCTTACCTTTAAAGACGTTTCATCTCCGTAATGATTGCATTTTTAATTTAGGCCTGGAATCGATCGCATATGTTAAGATTGATCGTCCCATCTTGGTTAATGTACATGCACGACCTTTAGAGTCAGATCGGGCTATTTTTATTTCTTTTTTAGGTGGACGTAGAGAACCGATAGTCAAGATAGAAATGCAACAAAAATATGCGTTTGAGAGAGGTTGATGGTGCTGATTATACATACTTTGTTTCGAGAACATAGTTCATGCTCCGAACCTTAAACAGTTTAGCTCTAAACCAGAGACTTGATTTGGTTTAAGTCTGACTATAGCCGTAAAAATTTCGATGCAGTCGTCACCCAAGATAGATTTTATCAGACTGCCTGGATTTCATCGGTGCTTACTAGTCCGCATAGGAAGTCACTACGATTTCGATCCAATAGAGATGATTGGGATGCACTGCAATCCGAGACCTACTCGTCCAGCTGAGTGGAATGGACTTAGAGATGAAAACTTTCTTATTTCCATCTGGCAGGCTTTCTTAACCTATTCCCGTGAGGTAATCGTTGAGTGTTCGCTTTTGAAGCTGCAGGAGTTTTTAAGTAGTCTAGCTAAATTGAATTGGCGAAAGTACTTAAGACTTTGAGGTAGTAAAGGACTACGTAACTTGGCTCTGCAACGAACTCTAAAACCACCGCAGCAGAAATCAAACGAAGAATAAATTTTGCCAATCGCTATTTCTTTGGACTGAAAAGGCCTGTAGTAAGGTCCTCTGCATGGAAGCATGGACTCTGTCGAAAGCGAATGAAGATATCCTCGGTCGTTTCGAGGGAAAAATTCTTCAAAAGATATTCGGTACCGTTTAAGTTGACGGGCTTTGGAGGAGGAGATTCAACAACGAAATTTACGACTTGTACATCGACATCGACCTAGTCAAAATTAAGTGGCATTGCAGTACATATATTGTATTTATTTGGAGCTGTCTAGAACAGCAGCACGTAGTCCCTGACCATTGAACTTCCGTTTAAGTCCAGTCATGTAAGACAGTAGAATACCCCCTAAGTGGTTTGTATTGTCCGCACTCCAAACATACCAGTGCACTTTGCAAAACGCAGCAGATGAACAAGGTTGAGCATAGCGAGATTCTTTTACTTGAGGTTAAAACCGCCCATGGTCAAGTGCCTGATTTGTGCAAAAGTAGAACAGTCGCGCAGGAAGTATGTGGCAGTTTCGTCCTCTTCCAGGCACATCTTACAAAGGCCCGAGCTCCTAAGTCCTATAGTTTGCAGGTGTTCGTTAATTGGACTGAAACTCGTGACGAGCCCTGTAATAGTTCTGATGTCCCTTTTGGGTAGATTAAGCAGAAACCTCGTTCTGCCCATACTGCTTGCGTCGATCCATATTTCGTCTGTCACCAGTAGTTAAGATGCTGTTTAAGTAGCAGCTCAGCTATTGTTGGCTTAAAGAATGCCAAGTTGTAGACTTCTAATGGCTAAGGACTCACGAAGTGGTTATTGCAAAATGTTTCGCTGATGTGGATAATCGTTTAATCATGTATCAGAAACTCAAATTTTCTATCTTTTCTCTTTAACAGCACCCAAATAACCGTTTATGTCCGGTCTATCTCATTCGAACTCCTGAATGTGTATAATCATCCTTAAGTTCAGCCCCTGCGCTCGCGCTGGTGCAATTTGCAGTTGTCCCTTGCATCTACGCCAAGTTCCGCTATAGCTAAAAGGGTCCCTGGTCCCTCTACTTCCTGAGTGGAGAACGTCGATTACTAACAGCCTCACATGGACTAAATTTTTCTCGACTCATTTGACCTATCCAAGCTTGATCGCGTTTTCAATTTTTGTCAACTAATTCGACCTATTCAAGCACATTTTCGATAAAATTTGTTTTCACGTCCTAAAAGCTTAGCAACACCTTTAATTTTCTACAAGGATCATATTTCAGATAAACAATGACCCATACATATTTTTCACACTACATAACAATGAACGGACAATCTTTTCGTTAGAAAATAAGACAAATTTGTATTTATTGACAAAATCACAAAGCCATTGGCTTCCCGCCAAATCTACCTCATCTCAAAGATCATAATAAATTCCTCCTTCCAACAAATTAGTAAAATTTTCTATACAAATACATAAAGCTGTCACACTTCCGACTGTTTAGCTGCTTATTATTTATTTATTTTATATTATTTCATAAAAAAAAATTTAAAACTATACTAAATCAATAATTTTTTTTTTTTTTAATTATCACTCGATCGTCTTGCGGCATTAACCTTTTTCTATGACTTCATGTCAAGATCAAACTAAATCAAGTTTAAAACCACAGCAATTATTATAACCGGGAGGCTTTAGTCTATAATAAAGTATCTTAACAATATAATTGCCATGCAATTTAGATAGAAAAAAAAATCATAATCATTTCATGACAAAGTAATAGCAGACACAGACAGTCAAAGATAAATATTGTTTATGGGCTTACAAATAAACTATAAAGTGACTGTGAAAAGATATGTTTTTTTTTGTTTAAACATGTTTAATGAAAATTGTATCTTTTTCTTGTACTTTCAGGTAACAACAGCACTTTCCTTCTTTTTGTAGTTTTCGTAAGTAGTCTTATTAATAAAAAAAATGTTATCTAACCGATAATTCAAATGCGAATGCTAACTCTAACTGAAGTACGTCTATCTGCCAGATGCCAGTAAACACAGATACATCCGAACGCGTCGTATTTGACTTAATAACTCACTAATTGTTAGTTTCTGCGAAACGTGCACGTCAGTTTGCCTCCCAAATAAGCGAGTCATTGCGAAAAAAAAAAAGTTAAATATAGTATAACACCAGGTAAATAAGAACGCACGGTACAAATAAATAAATAGTTCTCGTTGTAGTTCTGTTTTTTTTTTTTTTTTTTTTTTAATAAAAAGAGGGATGGAAAAATAATTGAAAACACGTCCTTGACTTAGTATGCATTCACTCATCGACTCTCTCGCTCTGTTGTAGCTATTTTTAAAAGTGAATTTGTTGAACATTAATTTTAGCACAAATGAGACAATCGGTGGTAATTAAATGAAAAACAAAATAAAAAATTGAAAATTAAAAATTAAAATAATAATTTTTAATACCGAGCGAAGGTGGATGATAAATTTTCGGTTTATACTCGTTTGGATGACATATTGCATGAGAATTTCTTTTTTTTTGTTTTTTTTTTTTGGGTTAATGGAACGAATCGGGAACAGCAATTAATTTCCATTTTCATTTAGATACAGTGTCAACGTAGAATATTAGTTTAGTCATACAGTGCAGTTGAAGTAGTCATCGCAACGACTTTAAATCAATTAACAATGAACCGTCGTTGTCGGCGTCATTTAGTTTGTTCGCAGTGTTTGCTGATTTAATCGGTTGACTTATGGTTTGACACTCTGTCACTTGGTAATTTCTAGTTGAGTCGGTTTATTTGTAAATTTATTACACGCGGAGTATACTCGGATACGAGTAGAAGTACATAGAGATCGGCGAGTTAATGAAATTGAAGTTTAGATTTGCAATTTATCTCCGTCTTAGCAGGGAAGGTTGAATGTCAGAGACATAAACGTCACTTAAAGGCGGGCTTTCGAGCTAATTAATGGATTCTGAAACAAGTCGTTTTAGCTTGTCTTTTTCCAGTGCATTACTAGTGAGCTCGCCTGAATGAAGTGGTTAGTGGTAGTCCCGTGATCGTTATGGATCGCACTTAATCATCGAACTCATTTGACTAGTTGATCACCTTACGTTTAAAAGCAAAACACTGTTTGGTGCGGTTTTGAATTGTAGGTCCCTTCTAAATATTTGCAAAAAATATAAGTACCTACATACTTGTGTTTGTGTGCACTTCGTACTTCAGAAGAAATTACGATTTCAATCGATCCTTTTAATCCTTGAACTCATAGCTTGAAATGTAGTATAACGCAGACTATTTAGAGGCATTTTCTTTTAGAATTAACAACGACTGAAGGGTCTTTCAATCTCAATTCATTGCCAGTATCTAGGTTTAAGAAACCATCGTGGAGTACATTTTCGTCGAAAGGGAGTATACTGTATCCATGTTAACGAATCTGTTCGTTACCAGTTGTAGGATTATCCCACCCTCGCTGACAGAAAACTGAGGGCCCCTGGTAGTTAACTTTTCACAGATCTATGTGTTTAATGTAAAGTTCGAAGATGGGATCCATGTTTTTATCTGAGTTCTTACAGTTCTTCTTACAAATATCGTCACAATAGACCCAACTGGTGGTTTAAGTGAGCAGTAACTAACGCCAAGGCACTCACCTTCCTACATATCTCCAGCCTTTTTCTTGCTCTCGTGTCATTCCTTTCCACTTCATCGGATGTCTACCGAAAGGAGGGCGAAGCCTAAAATGCTGGAATAGCGCCCGAGATGACTGGAGATTCTGCTGTTGAATTTGTGGGAGAGTGAAATCATCCGGAAATATCTATTATGGGAGTATACAGGTGGTGCATCCTTGCACTGTGTCCAGATAGATATAGTGGTGGTATCTACTATTTATGTTATAGGTCTAAGTAAGCAACCTTGTTATGGGCTACCTGCATACAAAAGCTCAAGGTTTAGGGATTGAATATTTTCGCAAGATCTAATCTAATGAAACGCTTCTGGATACTGTCGGCTTGCCTTTCCCTTACCTTTTCCCTAAGTACAAATACAAATACTTGGCGCAACAGACGTATGTGATCCAGGGCCTAGCTTCTCGCAACCAATCAAGGTGGTACACGAGTACTTTCGTCTGCGAGAATATTTTTTTTTTCTCTGGACCCTAGTAGATGTTTAATGTGGAGAAGAAACAAAGTTGGTAAAAGAATAGATCCCCCTGAGAAATACCTCAATTCGATTACAGCTTACAGCTTATTTTCCATATACATTACGTAGTAGTTTTTAATTTAAGTGAACGGCTCAGTTTCGAGTCCGAAAAAGCAGAAAAAAGAGTTTTTTTTACGATCCCACCTCTCGAGAATGTCTGAAAAACGTCTAACTCTCATGAGAAAGCTTCTCAAGCTTCGCCTTTCGGATATGGCTCTAAACTGTAATATTTATGCGAATGGGGCTTTAATTTGTAGGCCTTCATCCCCAGACTCCCTGGCCATATCAGTACAGCAAACCGTACTGCACATGTGAATTCTCTTCTCAGAGTGGTTATATCTGAGGTAAGGGTCAAAAGGTCTTTATGCACATTTTCTAGCTGCCAAGTGCCACTGAAGTATTAGTTCTAATCTCTTGCCTGCGACTGGAGTTTTACGTTCCTCTGGACACACAGATACTACTGAAGTGTTACTTGCTCCTGAAGAGCAATTTAGCACGTACCGTACACAGTTTAGTGCATTGCTGAAGAACCACTTATTAACACTTTGCATAATGAAAGTAAATAGTCGGCAGTGGAGTACGACTTATGTTTCACGTACGTCCTAGGTCTAACCAGAGAGTAAATCTTAGTACCAGTGAACAATAATTTCGAAAGGATTACTTAAACAGAGGCTAGTTTAAGGTAGGAGGAACAAATGAGCTTAAAAGTCTTTATTCGGAGGATAAAAGGTGGAGTGAGTGATGGATGAGAGGGAAGGTAACTGAGTAGATTTTGGGCGCCTTCGAGCTGCGTGCGCAAAGATACTCTGCCCTCTGCACATCGAGTGCATAGACAACGATGGACCAGCCTCCTTAACTGCCATAACTTCCACCTAGAAGCGCTGTGCATAAAATGCGAACCAACTCAAAACTGGAAAGATTCGAGCTGCGAATTCTGTCTGAAGTACAGCGTCATTTGCCTCGCACTTAGCGGGTACATAATTGTATTCTCAAATACCGCGATTATCATCGATTCAATGCCAATTTCGATATTCAAATGATGGAATTATAATTCACTCGCATACCTTCGGCATTATGTCATAGAATTTTTTTTAACACTCAAATTACCTACCCCCACTGAGCTAATAAACAAAAATAAACATTTCTTTCAATTTGTATTCAATGCATATCTGTTTCCATACCCGTAATGTATCTGTCTATCTCAAAAGCTCAACTTGAACCGACTACTCAGAGCCATTAAATCGCTTAGGTGACAGTTTTTATTGATCAATTTACCAGTATCGATGCAGTTTTTTTTAGTAAAACTGCTGATGAAATCACCTCGATTTATTGCCGCTAAGATGACCCCTTGAAAAGGTTTATATGTAGAACAATAGGACACCAAAGTTAAATGAAATAATTGCAAAACCATCAAATCCGAAAAAATGTATCGCATCGATACAAAAGCCATAAATCAACTGCAAGAGGTGCGAAATTAAAAAAAAAAATTCAGGTATCACCTGACTCTTCTGATGAATCGGCCAAAAGTTGAAGTCTTACTTGAAACTTCCAGCATTTAGTCTGTTAGCCAAAGCCAAACCCGCCAACTTACCACCTAAGGCAGGTGAATAAACTCATGCCATATGTGCCATATGAGCACACACGTACGCTTTTTTGAGAATAATGAATTATAAGCGCGCGTTGCTGTAATAGATTCGCTTCACTTATCGCGCCGGTCGTACATTCGCTGTCTTTGCGTTGTGGGTACGCAAGGTCGATGTAGGTCAAATACTTTGTCAGCTTTAAACTCACTTGATTGGGATACGAAAACGAAAAAAGAAAAAAAAAAAAAAGAAAAAAAGTTATAAAGCGAAACAAAAATGATTCGCAATCAAATTTGAAGTCGTGCAACTTTCGCGCCTTTCTGGGGGTCTATTTCTCTCAATATCTTCGTATAGTATCTGTGTATCTATGGCTTTAATAAATTGATATAAAATGCGTATCGTCCAAATTAAGTATAATAAATTTGTCTTGCAAGGCATGTGTACGAGTATGACAACGACCAGTAACAGTATTATATTTGAAAAAGTTTCAACATGACCGACCGGCATTTTGTGCGGCACAGTCAAGGTCAACGAATACAGCACAACAAGAGTATCTTGTATCTGGTCATTAATAAATGTTGCTGACTGACTGCTGCAGAGAAGAAAAAAAAAAAAAAAAACTTAAACGGCGATTGAGAATATGTTGTTTTTTTGTCGTATATTGCGGATAAAATTTCCTTTTGACGTTGCAGCAGTCAGTCAGCGGGACGTCTTGTTCAGATCAAGGCAAAGTACGAGTGCAATTTGTGGGTTTTTCAAAAATGCTTTCGAAAATAATTTCTCTTGTCATTAGAACAAATGAGCTTGTGTTGGCATATAGACAGGAGGGGGAAATAGTATTTGCATATCTTTATGTTAAGGCGGCTTATTTATTGTATCTCTTAGCGGGCATATGATAATGGAATCGATGACATAATGTGCAGGGTAGATCTGAAGTTTTTCGGTGGTTAGTCATGATATTTAGTTTTTATTTGACGATTATGTAATTCAGATCCGTAGCAGTTCAAATGTCCTGTGCGAACAATAGTTCAATTGACCTTGTAGCAGTTCAAATGTCCTGTGCGAACAATCGTTTAATTGCCGCAATGGACATACCTAAGTTTTGCCTATGCGGCGAAATTTTGAGGGTTGTACCATTTCTAGCGACCTATAAATCCTTGAAGTTTCCTTAAATATTTCTGTCGCCTGGCACACTGCGACTTGTCTATGCTTTACTTATGCCAGGCGAGACCAGCAACCAATCCAGCATTGAGTGTTGGAAATCCTTGAGCTAAATGCATGAGCACCTAGATAAGAATGAAGATAGTTTCTATCTCCATCCATACTTTGAGGATGTGGATAAGAAAATGGAAAATGCCTAGCCAGAGGTACTGGATTCCTTTCTCTTAATGATTGGACCACTATTCTCCGACACCTCAACCATCCGTTCAACATTCTCCAGATTCTCCATATTATCCATTGCCGGCGTAGGTAATTATTACAATTCATGGAAGACCACGTGCCTAAATGTCTGAATACTTGTGAGCTCGTAGTTTCTACATGAAGGGATGAACGAACTGTATCTTATCCACACCTACTCGAATCGTCGTCCACTTATTAATGGTGGTAGATACTACTTACGTATCAGGCTCCCAACCCGTGGAGGGTCCTACACGGTAGCCTTCCACCCTCTTCGATCCAGGGCATGCTGCTTCCAGTTTTCCAGCTGCAGCCGGAAAAGAAGGTTCCGTCTTCCTTTTGATCTCGAACCTGGGGACTGAGATTAGAATTTCGATTTATCCATTCGCTTGATGTGGCTGAGCCAGTATAGTCGATATCTTTTGGGTCTTCGAACTAAATCCACATGATACAACTCATAGAGTTGGGGGTTGCATCTTCTTTTCCATTCGAATATTCGACGAAGAACTTTTCTCTAGAAAGTATTTGAAACCTACTCTGCTTTCTTGCTCATAGTCTAGCACTCGGCACCATAGAGCAAAACTGGCAGGATCAATGTTGAACCCAATTGTTTCGCCAAACCGAAGTAGCAGCGATTTCCTTGCGTTAGTCTTAGTCAAATCTCCACTAAGATATCCTTCGTGGGATTGATGTTTACTCCGAGGTAGGTAAACTCCTTAATGACTGTTGTCACTGTTGTCAGTGACGTTTTGTCCTAGACTATGTACAGACGCTGCTCTGATTGTTGATAACATGGTGGTAGATAATCACCCTGTGGTTTAGTTTTTTGCAGTTCATGCAGAACCGATCAGTTCCATATTTTGACTGCTGTGAGATCTACTCAATTTGCGATCCTATGACATCTCTCATTACGAAATCACTCTCTCTCCTCTCGAGTCTTGTGCATTTAGATGCATTACTTCTAATATTCTAAAGTTCATTCCTTTGTATAAACTCCTAAATCGTTTGACCAACATTCGGTTTCCTTGCAATATTGAGGATTGGGGTCTTCCTCAAGGTCTGTACAAACATCAGCAAGAACCTGCGTCGAATCCTCACAGGCTTCCTAACGTGTCACTGTAGACCTAAGGAGCCCCTTAGGAAACTGGGTATTGAGCAAAGTGAAGACTGTAGATAGTTCGGATTTGTTTTGAAAACCACAGGGCACCTTCTAAGGGAATGTGAAAAACTTATCCACAAAAGAAGAAAACACCTGGATGCCTACCAGCTTTAAGAAGAAAATCTACCATTGTTAGATCCATTAAAGAGTACACTATGGTGGCTTTCCTTGACATTGAGGGAGTATTTAACAATGTCAAATCTACGGCGATCACCGACGCACTCTCAAATCTGAAAGGAGATACTTCGCTCGGAGTGTTGATTAATCAATTGCTTACATGCAGGATTACTAACACCCAAGGTGGTGTCCTGTCACCTCTTCTGTGGAACATAGTAGTAAACGAGCTACTGGTGGACCTAGATAGGTCAGGATGCAGAGTGATTGCTTATGCGGATGACATTGCTATTGTTGTCTCAGGTAAACACCCAGAAACTCTCAAAGAAATCCTCCAATATGCTTTCTTTCGGCTCACCTGATGGGCCTCCAAATGTGGACTGGGAGTTAATCCTCATAAAACGGAATTAGTTCTCTTCACGAGGAAATGATGAAGTTCCCCTCATAGACCCTCCAAATAAATGGGACCAGTCTTACTTTCACTGACAAAGCAAAATATCTGGATCATGCGACTAAGGAAGCCCTGTCTTGGCTGAAGTGTGATGTACTATCTGTCAGGGATAATACCATTCTCACTGACAGCCAAGCGGCAATCATGTCCTCAGAATCGTGCTCCTTTACCTCAAAGGCCGCGTTCAACTGCCGTCTATCTCTTATGGAGATGACAGAGCAGTTCCACATTCACCTATGTTGGGTGCGAGGCCACAGAGACATTCCAGGCAACTGCAGGGCAGACGAGCTCGCCAGACAGGGTACTACTCTACGGATTCTGCCTGATAAGCAATCCCTAGGTATGCCCCTAGCTGAAAACGGCTCAACGTGTCACATTTCGAGACAGATCTGGCCTAGGGTAGATCATAAACGTAGTGCCGAGTTGTTCAAACTATAGCGATCACAGATCAGCTGCGTTATCGGTGTTCTTACTGGATACTGTCTTATAGGCCAGCATGCCAGAAGACTTGGCCTCTTTTCTAACGATTTCTGCAGGAGCTGTAGGGACGAGAAGGAGGAGGAAACCATCCTTCACCTCCTATGTAATTGCCCAGCTTTGTCGCATAAAAGAATGCTCCATTTAGGGTGCCCTTTCCTTGAAGACCTTGGTGATCTTGCGTTTTTAGGCGTCATGTGCATCCATCGCTTTATCAAAAGCTCCGGTTGGTTTTGCTAGTCCCTGAGTGGCCAATTGGTTTGATCCATGGTATCACAAAGGGCCTTTACTGGTGTAAGTGTGCCTGCACTCTCGTGCGGACAGCCAACCTAACCTAACCTAGATCCACCCCAGATGGTCCGATTCATGAAGGAAATCGGACTGGAGGAGGTGCTCTAAGTCGATATCAAAGTCGGGGTAGCGCAATGGATCTATAAAAGTCGCAGTGCGCATACACCACCATACCCAATCTACATCTACATCCTTCCTCAGAGTAAATTTTTCGGAAGTTGAGTTCAAACCGTGGCTATGGATTCATGCATTTCGTGGTGTAGTGTGACTTCCAGTAGGTATGCAACATGTGTGTATTTGAACAAATAAACCCCAGCATGTTGCCGGATTTGAAAATTTGGAACGTGTTTCAGCTCTAAACGTCTTTAAGACACATTCCCTCAACTTGGTCACCTCAAGTAATTTACTCCTGATTGGATCATTTGAACTTGTCATACCTTGTCAAACAAAGTGTTGAGCGTTCGTCCCATTTTTGAACTCGGACGAACTCTATCAATCTGTGGGCCCCTCCCAGGGGACCATATATGTATGTAGATATGACTATATGTAGCTGTGCATACTTTTTAGACACGAAATTAATAAGTTCTCTCTATTTTTATTTAGAGCTGCCATTAGCTAAGGTCCATTTCAGTGGTCCAGGCATAAGTGTTACATAATCCAATCGTGCAATCGTGCCGTGCAGTAATCAAGTATCGTTAAAGAAATTACCATAACGTGCCTGTCTGTTCGACTGTCTCTTGCAGAACCCAAATTGAATAATTCGCCGTCAGCCTAAGCGTTCTTAAAAAGCGAAAATGTTCATCAATTTTATTTTTATTATCTGTAGCTGCCGTATTTTTTCATTCCTTTTACTTTATCTAGTTTCTATTTCTATATATAAACAACAACAAACAAACATTGTCAAATGACTACACAAGCCTCGTCTTAATTCGCAGACCCAAACTTATGAGCCTGTGTGTGGCGCAGAAATGACGGTCATTTATTGTGAATGAGATCGGCTTTTGTTCAAAATCCTCTAACCCCACTCTGTCTTAGAGATTCGCAAAGACAGTGTATAGCAAATGTATCTGTGAATATGTATCTACATACATCCACCCGTCTTGGGATGATCTTCAAACTAAGCGGAGCACCCACAAGTAAACTGAGTGTGCATCTGAGAAATGTACTTCATAAATTGACGCGTGCTAAATAAACTCTTTATTACCAATGCAGATTTATTAGTAAAACACTGCAGCTGGATGACCTGGCTGTGTCCGGGGGGGGTGGATGTGCTGGACTTGTAAATGCCTCAGAGTCTGGTGCATTCGCCATGAATTGAAATCTATTCATGGAGTGGGCACTTTTTTTTTTTTTTTTCATATACACATGACATTAGACGTTAATCTTGTGGGCATGTGGATGAATTATAATCGACCGTATGGGGAGTATAAATTTATCAATTGGCACACACCACCATCGCAAATGCCACCGTCATCGTAGAGGTGACAAAAGACCTATTTGGGTAACTGACGTGTAATCATTTATTCAATAAGTGTTCCAAGTCGAAACATATGACTAGAGGTGTACATATGTATCTGTTGAAGAGAAATTAATTTTGTAGAATTAAATCGCGCTGACACAGTTTGGCATAATCATTCGAGAGCATTCGATAGTGTCTGTTATCTTATTGCGCAAGTTGAGACTATCTTAGATCATGGGTTAGATCTGTGCCTTGTAGATAAGTTTGCTAACTTGAATGTTACTATCTGTAGAAATGTTAGATAACTAGGTTCTGTTTAAGTTCTAATTTAGTTATGTTCATAGTTTGAAAGTGTGATAAAGTGATTATACAACGAGAGTAGAAAGTGAGATAAAGATTGGGCGGTGTCAAGGTGGAAATACTCTTAAGCATGGTTTCAAAGTTTTGTCAAAATATTCACAATAAGTAGACTAGTTTCGGACTTCACCTATGAAAGTCCTCAGGATATGCTTTCAGTTTTGTCTTTTTGCTCAAACACAACCACACAACCGATGCACTGACCACTCATGACATTTGTGGCTATGAGTACGTAGCTGTCTGCTAAAAGAAGTCAGGTTATATGAAGGTATCGCGAAAAGACACAAGGTTTCCAAGTAAGAACCGGTCAACTTCACGCAACTTAAGTCCAAGCAAACCTTGTCTGTCCGTTAGTATCTTTGTGCCCTTATTGCGGGCCTAGCCTAGAGATTGGGGGCTAACTGGAGACATTGAAGAAAAGAGCTAGAACGGCTTTTTATGACATTGATTGCTTCGCAGTAGTTCGTTTCATTTAGTATCAGCCAGGGAAATATAACCCCTGATTATGCTAAGTATTTCCTTTATAGAGAAGCTTCTAAATTCCTCAGGAGAATCTCTTTGTAGCAGGTACACTAGAATGTATTCAGACATTTCATCTTTTCCTATTCTGACTCTCTGAAGATAGCTAAGTTTTCTAAGGTGGTGTCTTAAGGAACTGTGAGGAGAAGAGAGATCTGGAATTTGAGCCCTTGACACTTTTTGGATCAGAACTAAAGGTAACCAAGAAGGTTAAGTATCTGAGAGTATACCTAGATGCTGGACTAATTTGAAACTTTCATGCAGAAGAGAAGATCCGGAAGGCGAATAGGGTTCTAAGGTGGGGAATCTAGCCGGGGTCAGCATTCTACATGTACATATGTACACGATGATAGTTGGACCTATTATCACATATGGGTCAGTTGTATGGTGGCAAAGAGCCTCCAAGAAAACTGTTAAGAAGCTTTCAGATAGAGTCCAACGTCTGGCATGTTTAGGGATCGTCGATGCAATACGAACGACACCAACATGCGCAATGGAAGTGATCCTAGGCATTCTGCCGCTGGATTTATTTATTAAGAAAACGGCGTCATCGACGGCACTTCGTTTGCACCGGGATGACAAGTGGCACTGGCGCGGTACCAGCTATGGGCATAGGAAAACCCTGGATATCGCGAAAAATGGGATTAAGGAGTTAAATATGAATGAGATGGAACTCTTAGCGCGAATGGAACACCTCCGGAAAAGAAAATTGATCTTTACGGATGAGTTCATGACGGATGGCAGAGCGAGGACAGGTATCTTTTCAGAGGAACTGAAACTAGCCTGTCATGTTAGTTTGGGGAAATCTACCTCGTCTATCCAGCCGAGATGACTGCTGTGTTACATGCGTTGGATCACCTGACAGAAGGTCAAGTTATTGGTAAAAATTTTACTATAACACGCATGGAGCAAACGGATATGAATACAATGGAATGTGTTCATAAACTCTATGAGTCCTCATCTCGAGGAATGGTGGAGCACCTGATTATCAACTGGGTCGCGGCGGAGCACAAGAGAAGGTGCTCAACCATGGGAGGTTGTAGGCGGGCTAAATTGTCGACTGGCAGTTCTAAGCTTAAAGCGAAGAGCGCTGAAATGAGTGGTAGCCTTATCTGTAGGTCATGGAAACTTCGGGTATCACGTAAAGAAGATGGGTCTTCTGGTGGATGATACGTGTGAACTATGCCTGGAGGAAATCGAGACGGCGACACATATATTGTGTCAATGTCCGGCACTACCTAGCGGAAAAAGGAGCTCTTGGGGCGTCACTGGGTAGAAACCCAGAAGATGAACCAGATTAAGATACTAGCGTTGGCACGAAGAATCAAAGTCAGAGAGAACTGTGGAGAAATCCAGAGAATCTCTTGGACTAAGGTGGATCGTGGAAGAGAGACGAAAAAGGACCCACCACTGGGGTCTGATTCGAAATCTCTCGAAATAATATACATAAGCAACTGTGGCCTGTAAGAAAGCTACATGATTCCCTTCTACGAATACGGCTCGGTTAATCGCTTGGATTGTTTGCATCCGGGAACTTTTTTCCAATGGGTTGGGGTAAGATGATGCTCCCAAAAAATTGATAAACCTATGGTTACCAAAAAATCATAGAAAGGCTCTGGGCTTAATAATGTAATAGATGAGCGACAAGCCGTAGACAGTTCATCCGCAGTTTTGTTGCCTTCTATGCCTTGGTGAACAGGCAGTTTACAGGGCATCGGAACAATGCTTGGCCGATTTTGTGTACATACTCGGTGCCTTAAGTGCTGAATGATGTAAAATATGTACATATATCACGTGTATTCTAGGTTTGTTAATGCCCTTAACAAGTGGTTTGTAAGAAGCTTGCAAAGAATTGATTAGTTTCCAAAACAATTCACGAACAACTTCCAAGCGTCAAACATGGCTTCATTATCGAGTTGTTCGAGTAATTTAAAGAAGACACTTTGGTGGTCTATCTGAACATGGGAGGGCACTAAATTATTAAAGAACAGAAGCAGTAAAGAGAGCTCTTCAAGACCTGAAACTACACAAGCTCGAAATCTAGGCGCAGAATACTATGTGGAATATCTGAGTATCTTTGCTGTAATTTTAATCGTTTTCAAGCATCCATCTTTTTTTTTACTTCATTCTGGTGCTAATCAAAAATTCCATAAGATTTGGAAAACATTTTAGACAACGAGCTGCAATTCCTCCGTCTTCCTGCGTGTTACAAATGACTCGTAATTTCCCTGCAACCAAAGAACAAATACAATAATTGCCGCAATATGTTGGACATATGGATGTCTATACTATGACGTTTTTATAAACAAAGAAATCCTGCAAAAATGCTAAGCAATATTCGGGTACTTTTATTCCAACATAAACTCTAGATCCTTAGCTAATTATCACTCTGTTACATCCTCTCACGTTAAGAAAATTCACAAGAGAGAAACATTTTTGCAATCATCTTCACGCAAGTTCGTCAATATTATTGACAGTTACCTCGGGTAATAAATGTGTTCAGCAATCAATTATCACCCAGGTGGTACAAGTACGGACAAATTCTTTGCATGCAGGACACATCAATATTTCAAGACGTTTTGATGAACCAAATGTCTACCATAGAAAGCCACACGTGCTGCACGCCATCCATCATCGTACAGATAGAAATCGTGTATTCACCTTGTGAATAGATTTAACAAGAAGTTTCCAAGTTCGCTTATAACACTCATCAATTCAAGATGTAGCGCCTGGCATGGTGCTCAGATACTCAGTGTAATACCAAATGACTCATACTCTCAACCCACTCAAACCGGATTCTTAGAGCTCTACCACAGGTACATATTGGACAAATACAATCGATCGCTTAAATGGAGGAGATCGGTAGATTCGTTTCAGGTTAAACAATTTTTTGGCAATAAAATGAGAGCGCCTGCTTTGAATGTTTATCATAAGATTACTAGCTTGATCCATGCACTACCTCACCTCAGGGTGCGTAATTTATTCCACAATTTCATTTAAGCCGGCAGATTATATCTGAAGTTGTTGTGTGTCTATAAAACAATTTATAGATACAATATACATGGAACCTTAACTATGGATAAATGAAATAAACCTGCACAGCAGCCACAGCAACCCACACTTCCAACAACGAGCACATGTAGAGCAGGCAAAAAAAAAAATTTGTATCCCGCCACATGGTGAATGTAGTATCTGGCAGATGTAATTTTTTCTCCGCTTTGCTTTTTGTCTTATTTTCTGTGTAATTGCAATTTCAATGTCATAAAAGATATATCTTGCAATTAAGATGCAATAATCAAATTGCTGGTATCGTGTTCCGGAGGAGAGCCCGTGCACTTACTAGCCAAGGGAGCCGGTGGAGACATTGCAATGATATCTTGACGCTCGATGAAAGTTGATCTTTGGAAATATTGGCAGCTCCGGGTTGTACGAGTGTATATTCTCATTTTGGAGGAGGGCGGTAAGCCCACATGTAGCCGTATGTGTATGCGGTATTTTCAATTTAAAAGTTCATTACTTTGTACTGCTCGCAAGAGTGGCTTGGCTATTATTTATGTCTGCCAATGCGAAGGAGAAAGTTTCTTCTCGGTTTTATGACAGCTTACTCGTAAATCGGATTTCAAATGAGAAGTCAATCATAGCACTTGCGGGCTCATACATATGCTAGAGTTATTCATATTGACCCACAAGAGTAAAAGATTCGCAATTTACATTGCGCATAAAAAGGATTTCCTATTTGATTTATGGCTCTCTTGCCATGAATGGGGGTTTTAATTGCCAGTAGGACGTTTGCCTTATGGCACTGTTGTCGTATATTTGAAAGTCATAAGTAAGTGAAATCTCACCAAGCCAAGGCGCAGGGTTAAGTGAAATGGCTGGAACCAGACTTGTTATTGAAAGGAAGTAGCCAACAAATAGGATACGTATAATGAGAAGGGCGTAGAGAAATGCAAACAAGATTTTGTGATGGGTGCATGACGGATTGTATTTGGAACATTTTACCCAGCTTCCTCCAGCATCACTTACCAAGTTGATTGAGATCCAATATCTATCTAGGTCAATGTCGCTTTGTAACCCGTGCAGTAAATCATAAGTGGTTACGATGGAGTAGGTAGTGGGAGACCTGTAATCACAGCCACAAAGCATAGCAGAGAAACGAATAAAATCTTAGCCTCTCCAGCTACTTTACCAAAAGGTGTTACTAACTAGCAGTAGAATGGATCCGATCGACCCATAGTGCTTCAATCTTCGACTGATTTCTGCGCTAGTGTCTCAGCGGAAGCTGGGTAAAGATAGTCCTTAACTGTCTCAAAATTTTAGCTCAATACTCGCATACTTCGGCTCCGAGTATGAAATACTGGGTGTCCTCATTTCTGCCACTTTTGTTGCTGACGCATCACTTAGTTGGCATAATGTCAGCGGCGTTGTAGTATGCAAGTTCCTCTGATGTTTGCTTCGGATTTCGTGTTTTAAAAATTGCCGCAGGCATTCGTTTCCGTGTTTTTGACATCAAAGACCTCGGTTGTTGACGACCTTAGCGGAGCAACACGCAATCTCCTACATAGGTACTGACCTTCGTAAGGATCACGAAACTAGACAGAGATCGATAAAGCTCTTCTCTATAAACTCGCTATCTTAGGCGACATTAAGATCGATTACAAAATAGCGGGTTTTGACTAAGATCTTCTGGGTTTTCTACAATCACGCAAGCCTAACTAACACAGGTCAGTCAGAGTTTCGTATAGAAACGGCAGACAAGACCTGATCTGCAATTTTGAGGAGACTTACGTCTCTATAGTTGGCGCAGTTTAGTTGGTCTTTTTTTCCTCTGAGAATATTATCTGACCATATTATCCATAAACACATATGTAGATAGATTGGCAGTTTGACCGTTTGTTCAAAAATATTGCTATCATCCCTTTGTCGGGTGGACGAAAATGTTAGCCTACTGCCTTGAGGAGCACTTATCGCCTTTTAATAGTCTGCATTAGTGGCCTTGATCAGACGGGTCGCCCATTTTTAATGTCTTACTGATAATAATGCGACGACCTGTTGACAGGTTAAGAAACACTTGACCGGAAAAACCTGACTAGTGAGACTACCTCTTGCTATTCTACGAGTTGTTGTTGTTGTGATGTTTGGAATATCCGCATACTCAAATTTTCTTGACAGTAGAGACGCGTAGAGCGAACTCGCATGATCACAGTATTGGGCTTGGAATGTGTCACTCGTATAAAGACTTGAGACTTGCTTGGGTGAAGGGATACGTTGGTATCGACGGAAAAGGGAAAACGCGGACGCACTACCTTAGCAGGGGTTGGACTAAAGCAATTGATCACGAGTCATTGGCTGTACTAGGCAGAGAAGTTGTAAGGGACCTGATCAAAAAATGGGTCATTAATAGCTTGTTAGGAAAGCGTAGGTAAACCCAAATAGTTTATAAAATACCTGAAGGCTTTACTATCCGAAAAGTGATAAGAATGGAGAGAGGAAAACTTACATAGAAGCATGTAAAGAAAATCAGTCTTTATGACTATGATACATGCAGTGCAGACTATGCCGGAAAGATGTAGAGACACCGGGGCATATACTGTGCCAATGTCCCTCGCAAACAACTCTTAAATGACTTCTGCCTGGCATACCTTCTTCCAACCATTCGTATTGCGAACCAATGACGGGACTTACAGATTTAGGTTTAATGCCATACCTGAAAGGCGTAACTGAGAAGTTTTTTATGACAATTATTACTCTCGGATGTTTGTCAGACATGTGGGGAAGGCTGGGCAATGAAAACAAAGTTTGGTGTTTTCTGCGATTCGATCGTATCCCACTCTGTAGTGCAACACACTGACCACTGAGACACGCATCCAAATATTGTTAACGGTCCGAAGATTCCATTTAGAAAATCTGAAATCAGTGTCCTTATTTTTCAAGATCATCTCTATCCGAGGCTCGCTGCTGCTTTATAAGAGAGTTGATTTTGACATAACATAGTTGACAATTCACGTTGAATTAACCTTTCTCGGAGGGGTGATGGACACAAGTGCATCAATTAAAAAGAGGTCTACTCTAGGGAGTCCATTTATGTAGACAGTGCTTCACTGACCTCTGTCACCGCGAAAGAGCTCAACACAATCAGCATTTAAAGCCAAAAATCTTACCCGATTCCCCTCCTCCTCTATCAGATTATGTTGTGAAGCGTTTTGACAACAACAAGACGCTAAAAGCATGCCATTGTATAATCATTGTATAATCAACGGTGCTGTCAATTGAAATTTAAATTATTTTTATTTTTTTTGCGAAAAATACAATTACGCTGTGGTTACCGTTTTTAGTAAGACCACGTACGTAAGTACGCATTAAAATCGTTGACCTTAATTTTTTGTTAGGGTAACTGACTACCAGCCGATGGACCGTGTCGATCTTTATGGTCATTGATCATTTGAGAGTGGTTATTCAATGAGATAAGAGACTGTCAACTATTTTACAGTTACATACACAAAAGTAGATACGGGTATACAAACTACAATTTCAGCTCATTGTCTCGTATACGATATACACAAAATTGAGGATGAAACAACCTCACTGCGACCGACTGAATATGTTTAACATCTAAGTATCTTAACCTTTTAAGATGAGTTTACTTGTGTTGCTTGATATGCTGTTTCTGTTGCTTCTCATGAACGTTGCGCGCAAATTTGGGACGAATCTTAAATGAAGCGGGAACTGTGCGAAAAAATAAAACAGATAATTTGGGATCAAGAACATAAAATTAAAAAAAAAAAAAAAAAGCGAAGGAAACCAACCGACAAAACTTAAAAAAAAAAAATTAAATCAACTCAAGTTCTTTCGCAAACACACTCGAAAATCCCGGTTTTATATATCTGAACTCGGACCGTTTGGCAATTAGTTTCATATACATACATATGTATGTATGTACATGAGCGTATCGAGTTAAACATTATGCGGGTTGATTTTTTGATTTTGTGTCGAAAATTAATTAACAAGTTGTAGAGAGCTTTTTGATTTCGTGATTAAATTTAAAATCACAATTAATTAATTGAGAAATCAAATTTAATTGGTTTGTAATTGTTTATATGGTATCCGCTGAGTGTATACAAATTTCATGAATTGTGAAACCAAATATTTTTAAGAACGGATGCTAAGAGTTGGGTAGATAAGGTACACGAAGGCCCTAAAGGATAGGGTTCTTAACTTATACATAAGCACACAACGCTTTCGTATTATCATGGGATGGGACAATGGGAAAACATTGATACCTTCGAAAATACTATATGTTGGGATCCAAACTTTCAAAAGGCACCCATCACGTTCAGATTCTATGGGTATGAGTGTATATCGTAACATATTTACGATATGTTACTCAGAGGAAAAGCAATTTCTTTAAAAATTTCTTTTGCCTCGACTTTACTATACTTTATGTGGGTGTCGTGGCTCAGTGGTTAGTGCATTGGATTACTTAGCAGGATGTTCGAGGTTCGAGTCCCAGATAACACCAAAAAGTTTTTTCACGGTCCCAACTCTCGAGAACGTCTCACAAACGTCCGAGAGCAAAAACTCTCATGAGAAAGCTTCTAAAAAAAAAAAACTTTCGAAACTTTAACTCCCTTCTATTTTTATGCAAAATATAACACGCACAACACAAATGGTCGCGAGAGGCTAGGCTCTGGACCACATACGGTCTGTTGCGCCAAGTATCTGTAAAGGCATATTTTTCACACGAATGGAATGGGCCTGCAGCGTAAAACCATTACCAAAAAGCGACTTTGAGAAGCATCATTAAAACGCTTACTAATCCGAGGCGTTTGCCAGGCATTAGCGAGATGTGGGAACGTAGAAATTTTGGTTGGAGTTTTCTCAGACTCAAAACACTTTACTATGGCATCCACCTTCATTCACTGTGAGATCGCCGGAATAGAGATCTGAGAACCTAAGTATGCGTCGGAACTTAATGCAACCATAACCAAGGCTTCGATTGACAATTACGTTTTCTTTAAAAAATTCTCGTACATACATACATATCCTCTATTTGTAATGGATTAGGAAAACGCGATCAAACCGAATCCTAGGCCTTAGTTCTTAGTATCAACCCCGGATCAAGAGTATAATTTTGGGCACCACTTAGTTGCATGGCGTTAAAATTTCGTAATCCTTTCTTACAAATAAAGCTCGTTATCTCCAAAGATTATCAGTCCCAAAACATATTTATTTGCATCATAAGCATTCCAATGAATTGCGCTTTTGAATTTAAACCATCCAAATATTAAAACAAAATGTATTCTACCTATAGATACACACTACATATGAGCACCAACATTTCCATTTATGCACACACGCTAAAATATGACTCGTGATTCATTGTTAATCCAAAATGTCATCTCAGATACAATCTCATTATGAGAATTGGATAATTAAAAAATCGATGACGTCAAGTCAATCAAAATGGGTCCAAAAATTCTAAAATAAAAAAAAAAAAACTATGAAATCATCAAGGCCGTGGTGTGCAAAAAGCACGCACATATATGAAGAAACAATTAACACTGATGTCATAACAAATCGCTAATTATATTTCATTTATCTAATCGCATAGAAACCAACTTAGATTAGAATCTACAAGTTTTTGTTAGCACTGGACAGTTGTCAGCAGTCATGGGCTGAAGTTAGCGTTTCGCATTCGATTAAATTACTTTCATGTAAATCACTGCGTTATGCAGTTTTTATAAAATGTATCTAACCAGCTTCTTTCTGCAATTTTTCATTACAGATAACACAAAACCACAAACAGAATGATGTCGCAACGCAAAATTAATCTAACCGCACTACTAGCGCTGGTCCTTGTGACTTTGGCCAGTACATATGATTGCCCCGAAGACTGCCATTGCGTGGTGATAAATGGCGCCACACCGCACAATCATGCCAAATGCACCAGCCTTAAGGGTCTGATGGAGAGTAAAAACCTGCCAATACATTCCATTGATCTCTCGAATATCGGTCTGACCCGTATACCATTGCATCAGCTGGAGAAGTTACGTGACCTCACCACGATCGATCTGTCACATAATGAACTGTCTGAAGTGGGACGATTGGGGCGTCGTGTTAAGAGTTTAAATGTAAAGCACAATCGCATCACATCAGGAAAGTTGACTAGAATTCCACAGCACATCCAGCATTTGGATTTGTCACATAACGAACTGACATATCTGCCGCTGGAGATTACTAAACTATCGAAACTTCGAACGATCGAATTGACCAACAACCAGATCAATTGCTCCTGCGAGACCTTAGAAGTAAGGAACTGGCTGCAGGAGAAACATGTTTATACCGAAAGTCCGGTTAAGTGTACTTACCCGTCTGAGGTGAAGAGCAAGCCGTGGTTACAAGTCAAGCAGTCGGAGATTTGTGAGCGTGAGAAGAGTGCCTTGGAGTTTGACGAGGACGAGGAGAATGAGCTGATGCTGGGCGATCAGCCAGCTATTGAGGGATCTGCTGAGGAGAATGGTGAGGAAGAAGAAGAGTTGGGAAAGGACTTTATGCCTGTTGATAAGAAAAAGTCATCAAAAGAGGTCACCCCACTGGATGACGTTGAGGGTTCAGGTGATTTGTCGGTTAGGAGTATGCCATTGAATTTGTTGGATGCGCCTACAGTATCGCAAGAGAGTCCAGAGTCCCTACACCCGACTGAGAGTACAACAGAAGTAATTGCTGAGGATGAGGATGGTTCTGGTAGTGGAATGGGTGCATTGTTCGTACCAATGATTGCTTTGCACAATTTAGAAGACAATGACGATGACATCCATGAGAACGATGATGATAATGATGATGAAGCTAAACCTGTTGATGAACCAATTGAGGAATCTACTTCATCATCGGATATCTTTGGACCTGGTTTGGGAATTGCACAGTTCCATGAGCCAACAGAAGCTCCACAAGAAGTCGTTGAGGAACCAATAGTTCCAGTTGTGTTCAATGAAAATGAAGGGGGCGCTCCCGGAAGCGATTCCGAAGACATTGAATCTGAAAACGTATCTGAATCCAATGAGATTGCCGAGAATGGAAATGTAGAGAAGGCCAGCATTATGGTAGCTAATGATGAGAATGGTGATTCCAAAGGTACCTATCTTTTGCTTGGCGTGATCATCTTAATTGTCATGGGTCTGATCCTCTACGTTGGCATTAAACGTTGCAAAGCAAATGCCAGAAACCGCGCAAATGACCCCGAAAATCCACGTTCCACCGAACTAATGGACATGGACAAAAAGAATCTTGGTAAACCAATTCAAAAGAATGGCAACGAACACGCTCCACTTATTGGTGAGAAGAAAAAAGAAGATCTAGCCAAACCTGTAAATGGCAGCAATCGTACAGCATATGAAAACGAAAAGGATAAGAAGACACAAGAACCACTACTCAATGGCGACAGTAAACCACAGAATGAGTCAAACAACAATGTTATTCCTACTGAACAACCAATTCAACCAACAATTCGACAACCAGAACACATAGAACCACCATATGATCCAAACCATCGCATTATTCCAAGGTATCCTCCACCAAAATCGCCAAGAGCATCAAAACAAAACTATCAAGGCGATGATGATGTCTTCCTACCCTCCTCACCCAAAATGGGACGCTACAGTCCTGTCTACTCACCAGAAACTGGTAAAGTGAAAATCAAGTTGACCGAGACACCCAAACCGAAGACACCAATGCTAGTAACAAGGAGTAAATCAAATGCCGGCGATATTATTACAACGCCCGTTGTTGCGCCAGCCATCAGCCAAGATGAGGTCGGTATACATCAACAGACTGAACCGGCACAGAACTTGGAAGTACCACAACAACAATTACAGCAACAACAACAATAGATAGGTTGTTTAGGTTATTTGTAATAATATAAATATATTTGTATGTATGCCTATGTAAATTCACGTGATTTTTTTTTTCTTTTTCTATAAGTAACTTCAGTTATTTTTATGAAAGTTTCCTTTACTGTTCTGCAGAGAACTGTGCAATTGACGTAATATTTCTAGGAGTGCAGTATACATTATTTAGTATACAACCTATCTTATGGGAATACAATTTACAGTCTTGGTCTAGAAATAATAAAAAAACAAAACATGTGCCAATAAACGGGGAAAGTTGAATGAGTAATGGTCATTGTTTGGAAGCACCCTGTACATAATTGGACTTCTTTTGAGTTAAAAAGTATAATTGAATCAAGTTAAGGTTATAATAAAAATGTTTGACGGTGTTGTCGGATAGTTTTTTTAAGGAAAACTTATAAATCATCAAACAGTTGCAAATGGCGTTGAAAACCTCTACCATATCTTTAAAAAGGCGGTTTTGATATATTTTGAACATCATGGGTCCACCTGGCATGGCTTAGAATTTTTATTACATCAATATAATGTTGCTACGATGATTTGAAAAATTTTGTTCTGCATTTTTCAATATACCTCTAAATGGCGCTCGACGCTAGGCCAACAGTTTCTTAAAGAACACCTGCCTGTGTCTGCGCTAGTTTAAATTTCATGTAACTGAGATTATTCCTCATTTATTTAGGAAATATTTGAATATTTCATTGGCCTTATATCATGTCATAACAGAACAAAATAAATTATACCTTCCAAGCTCAACTTTCTGCCCAGCATAACGACAATCTTAATTTTTTTTTCCTTCATAGTTGGAATATACTTCTAGGATGTTAACCAACTCAACGCACATAAAATGAAAAAAAAAACTCTTTTTGTTAAATATACAAAATTAAATCTTAAATATAAAAAGAAATACATTAAAAAAATATTGTGATAAGTTTTAATTAAAAAAAAGAAAAGAAAAGTATATTTATATTTAGAAATAAAAAAAAAATAAATAAAAATTCTAGTACCTTTGGTGTGTGTTCCTCATTCAAAATTTTCTAAAAACAAAAAAAAAAAAACACCTTTCTAGTAACATAAGTTAAATACTTAGGTACTAATCGCGCGCCAAAACCGATAATAATTATTTCAAATTTTACTAATAAATACGAGAAAAGATTTCAAAAAATCATTACAACTTAAAAATAAATTTAAAAAAGAAAAGCCTATTATCTGTTTGTATTATTTGTAATATTTATTAATTTTGTTAAATTATTTCATAATAAAACATGAAGAAAGGATAAATACAAAAAAAAAAAAAAGAATATATGTAGTTAATACCAAAGTTAATAAATTAATCAAGTAATTAATAATAAAAAATATTTTTGTTTTTCATGTAACTGCTTTCATTATTTTACTTAAATTGTATAAAATAAAAACAAAAAATTTTATTTAATTTTTATTTTGCTTTAATACAATTATCTTATATTTAAAAAAAATGTTTTTTTTTTTGTGTACTGCCGTGTTTATTTAGAAATGAAAAATTTTCCTTTTTTTTTATTTAGTAAGCACTGCGCATTTGTTTCCCTGTTCTATTTCTTTAATTTATGTGAAATGAATTTTTATGTTGTTTTATATTCTCTAAGTTAAAATAATTTTATTGCGGTAAAGTAATAGTTTTTATAAATAATTTGTGAAACATTTTTTTTCATTTTTTTTTGTTGATAGCGATTAGAAAGGATAATACGTTTTTTTTTTAGTTAGAAGTGAAGTAAAAAATATTAGAGAAAAACGCAGTGCTATAATTTTTTTTTGTTATATGCTCTAATATTTAGAATAAAATTAATTATTGTGACTTTATTATAAAATAAATAATCACACTTAGTGGAGTTATTAAAAAAAATGAAGAAAATATTTCATTATTCGTAATTTTAATTTAAACGAAATATATACATTTTTATTTTAATTAAATTTAGTTGTCTTTTATTTGAAATTAATTTATCTTTCTAATTAGAGCGATTTTTGTTTCTAGTGCTCCACTTATTGTGCATGTTATTTACAAAGCCTGCTTGTCTTTAAGCAAAGGGTGAATATTCTTAACGAACTGGTTATGAATGTAGATTCGTTAGGATACTTAGATATTAACTAACCAGTAGATTTCGTTTACACAGTTTACACATGCGATCAATAAATATCTATGTTAGGTACATAGATGTTTTTAAACGATATTCAAGTCAAACGATTGGATTAAAACTAGAAATATGTACATACATCTGAAGGTAATTGTAAGATTTTCATGAAAAAGTGAAAGCATATCTACACCCAACAAAAGAGGAAGCCTCAGTTTTGAGTTCTGGATTAAAAAAAAAAAGTGTAATACTTTAAAAGTAATGCAATATATTTAGTGTATGCAGAAGTATAAATTCCATCTCATGGCAAAGCATTAGGTGGACAATAGGGAGAATGCAATGTATTATTTACTGGAAATTATGCCGATAAGGATATTACCGCCGATGAGGTAGGGGCCATTTTTATTTGATGTCACAACAGCCACATAAATCAGTTACATATCGGCCACTTATTGACATCCAACTCGAGATTTGTAGCAAGTTTCTCGAAAGTATGTTACTTCGCAAGTGTTTTTTTTTTTCGGAGACGTTAGATGATTTTCCTTTCTTCACACACTTTCAACAGAAATCATGGAAAAAATCCCAATTTGTTGGTTTGTCGTTCCAGTAAGGAATCAACAGTGAATACCTAAGGACAGAGGCACCATCTGCTGTTTTAGAAATGTAACAGTGCCACAGAAAATGAAAACCATGTTAGAAAAAAGGAGTAATGAGGACTATGTTTACATATTTTGTTTAGTCGAAAGAAAGTCGAAAGATTCCGTGTTTTTGGACAGGAAATTCACTGTCAGAATTTCTTACAGAAATGACTGGAGGAACTAGAATTCACCAATTAAAAAAATTTTGCTTTTTTCAATGACAGTTTTAAGATAGACATTGATAGGGAAGCAAGTGGCTCACTGCCAAAAACGATTGCTTTAGTTCCCTTGTATCAACAGTGTTTTCCAATCCAAAATCATGCCTATTATTAAAGCTGGCGGATCTACACAGACAGCGAGGTAGCCGTCAAGCCTCTGAATTTTAAATAAGTGGACCGAGAAACCTCACTGTGATGTGAATTCATGTGAATGCGAAGCGCCTAGGGGTACATCAACGACAACGACTACTGCAGAAGCTGCAGGGACGAGAAAGATATCGAATGATATGCATTTATCCCATCCTTTCTCAAGAAAAAATGCAGGCTCTTGATAGTTACGTCCTCACTGAGCTGGAGTACCTACATATGTAACTTTGACTGAGGGATCTCTTAAGATTCATTTCCTAACCTGGGTGTTTCTAGTCAGTGTTTTTTTCTTTTCTAGTGTTTTTCTTTCTTAGAATCTTGAACAGTCAAATTTGCTTTGCACCAACGGCGTAAGATTGCATTTAAATTTCGGAAATGTATCTCTTTTTCTGAACTGAAGAGCTTTTACAACACAAATTCTCCTGAGCAGACTATCCAAAAGCCTTTGAAAAATACACGGAGCTGACGAAATACCAAAAGTAAGTCTTCATACCTTGAATAAGCATTTGTGAGTGTTCAATTTTAGAGCTCTAGAAAACAGTTTTTAGTTGAAATTCTTGCCTTAATATCACAGTAAAACGGCTAAGAATAAGCGTTTGTCTTAAGCCATTGTTTTAAAGCACGGGAACAATTGGTGTTGCCCAAAGAGAAAATTCAACGAGTTGAAGAATTTGTTTGGACAAGAAAATTATCGTATCGCCAACGCAGGGGTGCGTGAACTTGTATGTTTGATAGTTTTGAGGGCGTTAATGCACAAATTTTACATGATTGATATATTCCGTCGGTCATTAGTGTACAGGTTCAAAATGCTCCTCAAAGTGTACTTTGAAATGTATCCAATGCACACACCTTATTTGCTTGCCGTCTACCTGTAAAAAAGAGAAACATCTGAATTGTTATAACTGGTGGTGTGAAGCCGCGGAATGTCTTTAGTTTTGGCACACTCTGCACAGTTTCTATGTGATGGAAGGTATCTGATGCAAAGACCATTGAATATTGGCTCTGAGAAATTTTGTATATTAGTGTATTTCAATAGTATAACAGTTTCATTCTTTTGAATATTTTCCATCTCCAAAATTTAATGTCTCATTTTAGATATTATTGAGAAATGTTGCAGTGCATTGCCTACTACAAGCACTCCTTGCTTGGCTTGAGAGTAGTATCTTTAACTTCTAAATTGTTTTCCAACTAAAATTTCATTGAGTAACAGCTTTTCCTTAATTTGAAACTTTGGTAGAAGTATTCTTTAAGATAAATCTCATAAGATTTGAAATTTTATATCTCTTCGAGAAAGTACTTTGGGTTTTGAAAAAGTTAACGTACGAACAGTAGTTCCATCAGGTCTTTCATATTTGAAAGGCGTTGACCTGAGACTATAATAGCGACATTATCGTTGTTATCTAGTAAAAAAGAGTTGATCAGGTATAATAAATTAATTTTTAGTAAAAACTCGGTAAAATAATAATGACTCTTGCAAAGGGGAGTAAAATTAAAATTAATCATTTACTGCATGTGGTTTTATAGTATAATCGGCACTGGAGAACTCCTTTATCCAGATCTTCTGACTTTCCTTGTGCCTAGTTCCGTATTGAGCAAAATTCGTTTGGGTAAAATTTATGCATCCTAAAAACATTCCGAAAAGAAATGTCTTACTTAATGCGTTGATCCCAGTGGAGTCCCAGGGCTATGTCAGATTTATCTATGGCTAACTGCACAAGCCTGCACTTATGTTTGTGCTGGATTCTAACCAGTAATGCCAAAAACGCTCGACTGCGTTATTAAAGACTGCAGCTGGTTGTTAAGGTTTATATACATACATCTGAGGGCAAAAAAGTCCGATTCAATAGGTTAACATGTTTTAATAGTACCTACCTATCCAACCGGCATAGAGTTCACCTTGGTATTATTACAAGAAATCGATAAAAGTACTTTATAACTTCACTCTAGCATAGGGATCCTTTAAAACACCTAACCTATTCTAAATACAAACTTCGCCATTCTTAAATAAATAACCATTTACTTTTGACCATTTACAACACAAAACTTATCTCATTACGGTACGTATAGGGGTTAAATATAAATTAATGTCTTGCTTTAGAATTTACTTTCTCTTATCGGTGTATGAACTACAACTACAGGGCCTTCAGAGTCTCTCTTCGATGAATTAGAGTCCGCAATCGATGAGAGATCAACATCAGAGGAACGCATGACTTGGAAATCACTTGAAATAGAATCAAGTGATCTTGATTTATTGTCCAACTCGTCACGCCCAAAGTGCTCCTCAACCGTATGGAAGCTTTTATCGGCCGGAACTTTGCCTCTTTTAACTTTTTCACTGCGCAAAGATAATGACGAAGCTGTTATTTCAGGTACGGGACGTCGTTGAGCAAAGGGACTTCCAGGCTTGCTATTGTATTCGGAATCTGTTAAGAACTCCACACTATCACGTATGCTAGCCCTCTTAAATACTGATACCTCTGGTGGCTTTGGCCGCCTCTTCGAGTATGGACTGTTCTCATAACTTTGGAAATTTCCAATCCTTTCGGCGCTCTGCATATTTTGAGACTTAAAATGAGCCGCCGGAAAGCGTGAGTCTTCAATGCTGAAACGTCGACTACCAGATGGATTATGATCGATCCTTCCCGTCCTTCGGAATGTGCCCATTTGAGCGGTGCGTTCTTTATCACGATTTGATAGCAACTCTTCGCTGCGGAAACGATGATGATCCAGTACAGATTCCTCTACATCTAATGCGTTTGCACCCATCTCAACATCTGTCTTCACTCGTGATAATGGCTTGCGATTCGTTGATAAATCCATCATGGATTTACTCGTTCTATTGAGCTTAGGCATAAGAAGAGCATCCTCGTATGAAGGAAGCATTGATTCAAATGGAGTTGGAGCATTTGGTTGTGCATCTTGACCGAGAATACGACGATTTTGACGACGGCTATAAACAGAAATTTAAAATTGTGACTTATAAGGCTTCGTAAGAAACTTACATCTCTTGAAGTTCCTCTTCATTCGCCTGCCGTTCAAGACGATTTCTTCGCTTAATCTTTCGTCGGACGAACCTTTTAAAGCCCGAGATAAATAGCCACCCAACACCTAGTATTAATAGGACTATCATCATAATTGTCCAAACTTTTTGGGCGGCTTTATCATTTTTTATTGGATACCAAACGATCATGCATGCATTTTCCCAGGTTTTGCCATAATAAACCGTTGGGCTGAAACATTTCAGGTTGTTCTTATCCTTAAGCTAAAAGGAGAGAAGTTATTACCCTTTTTATGAGATTTTGAAATGAAACCACTCTTTATACCTTTTGGGGCTTTACGGTGAGATAATCGTAGAAAGCCATAAAAGTTCCATCGTGACAATCACATCGCCACAGGTTGTCACCCAACCAAATTTGATTTAGGAACACATTGGACTTGAAATACATCGGATGGAAGGGGTTAGTGAAACGATTTCCAGAGAGTTTCAAACTTGCCAGCTCAGGAAAACCCTGGAACGTCTCATTTTTGATAATCGTAAGCCTGAAATTAATGAAATTAAGAAGCGTGAGTCTTGATGGGCACGTAGCTAGGAGATTGGTGATAGTCTAAGCTGAACTCCATTTTTTTGTTTATGGTAATACTAGCTTGCAGTTCAGATTGCTTTTGAAAACGTAGTCTGACCCGAGCTAGGCTTTTCCATCTCATCCTAAACGCTCAACTGACAGACATAATCAGTTTGAGGTCAATTAATTTTAAAATAAACTTAGATTAGAGCCACTGAGTTGTTCTGTTAGCTTATTATCTGCTTTAGTTTTACCTCAAATCCATGGCCAAATCTTCAACTTCTTCGAGTCGTTACTATTTCACAATTTCGACAGCTCGAACTGTGCCTTACTAACTTCAATTTATTTTGATTCAAAAAAGGAATAATTTTTTTACAAACCTGCACATGCTTAGATCCAGCCTCTTCAACGTCTCTGATCTCATATTCGGTGGAAAATCTGCAATCAGATTATTTGACAAGTCCAAATTGACGATTGACTTAAATCCTAAAAATACACTCGGATCTATGTTCAAAATCTCACACCAACTCATGTTCAACGATCGCAGAGAATTTGAAATAAATCTGGAGAATTCGTTGAAAATGTTGCGACTTAAATTGATAGACACCAACGCATCATTATTGCGGAACTGATTCCTGTCAACACGGATTATCTCATTGTACGATAGATCAAGTTCAGTAAGTCTTCGTAAATTGGAGAACGCTGCAGCGTCCAGCTGTCGTATGACATTCCTTGATAGATCCAATATCTCCAGCTCAGTATTATTGGCAAACATTGTTGCGCTTATGCTGCGCAACATGTTGCCTTTTAATAGCAACACCATTAAGTTTGGCATTCCACTCACTTCCAACGCATCCACATTGCAGAATGACATATCGATCTGTCGCAGAGTTTCACATTCTACAACCTCACCTGACTTGCCTCCTAAAGTCACACCGGGATTCCATGAGAGATTGAGCACCTCCAAGTTGGGTAGACTATCGAAGAAAGACGCGTACACCCATGTTAGGCTACAGTTGCTGACATCAAGAGCTCGCAACGATTTCGATGGCAATGATGAAATCGTCCTCAGGCTATTTCCAGATAAAATCAGTCTCTCTAGGTTGGGCATACCGCTTAGAACGTTATTCACTTGAGTAATTCCACAATGGCTGAGATCCAGTTCTGTGAGTAAATAGCTTACGAGCAGCGGAGATCCTTCGCTATCCGAGAAGCGTTCAAGGTGATTTCCGGCTAGCGATAATTTCTGAAGGCTATACGCATGTTGGAAGGCAATATTTGGATTGATGTCACTCCAACTTTGAATGCTATTATTGGCGAGAATGAGAACACGTAGTGATTCGAATCCGATGAGAGCATCATCGGAGATCTCTTGAATGTCATTACTGGACAAATCAAGGTAAATGAGTGATTCGATACCCGCGTATTGTGTTGGAAATTCTTGGAAGAAGTTATCCGATAGATCTAAGTGTTCGACGGGTAGCCCTTCTTCGATGAATGGGTATTTGGTGAGTCCTCTATTGGAGCAGTCTGCAATGAGGCTGTCTAACTCCCAGTAGCATCTGCATTCACCAGGACAATTAACGCTAAGTGTCTTTCCAATACACATAAACAAGAGCAGAGTTATTGTAGTGAAATAGTTGTAGATAGACATTGTTATGGCGGCATTTATCGCGGTAATAGCTGAATAAGATAAAAAAAATGTTCAATGAGTCTCCTGGAAGCAAATTTTTAACAATAACAAGCGACACACAAATTCGTTTTATCCTTCCTAAGCTAAGTGGATTCACACTTAGGCAGTGGAATAGGTTTAACTACTTAAAAACAAGGCTGCAAAAAAGCTTGATTCATCGGAAATCCTGCCGGGAAATCAGGTCTAGATTCCAAATAACCGTTTTGTTGAAGGTTACTCTGAGATATTTCTTGCTGAAAAGGGTAAAAAAAAGTGTAACCGGTTTACGTTCAAGTCTTTGCAGTTAGCAGTTCTAGGGTATTCTATCGTAGTTACTATTGTCCTATGGAAACCTCACTTATCTTATTTCCTGTGGCTCAAGTGGTTAGTGCGTTGGATCTCTAAGCGGGAGGTTCGACGTTCGAATTACAGACACACCAAAAAGTTTTTTCACGGTCCCACCTCTCGCGAATGTCTGACAAACGTCCGAGAGTAATAACTGTCAAGAGAAAGCTTCTCAATTTGCCTTTCGGATATGGCTCTAAACTGTAGGTCCCTTCCATTTGTGTGAAAAATATAACACGCACAACACCAATGGTCGCTAGAAGCTAGGCCCTGAACCACATACGTCTGTTGCGCCAAGTATTTGTATTTTTTTTTGTATTTGCAGCACGGTTTGGTTCCAGAGCGATACTTTTCCTGATTATAGCCTATTCAATAGGATTATAGGAAGTGTTTTCAGAAAATACTTGCTTGTGACGAAATGACTGAATGTTCAAGTAAATGGCGTTAATTCAACGCCGTTGGACTCCGCCAAGGGTGTGTTCTGTTACCACTCTTGTTGATTACATACATACATGTACATATGTACATATGGACTAAATGGTAAATAGTGAAGAATGATTGCAATTGGGTGGCCCAAAGGGCTGGCTTTTCCCAAATCGAACTTTAGTTCGCCCTGGAGACGGTCGCAGCCATCGGTGTACAAATCAAAATTGATGGCAAGTTTCAGAACACCATTCCACTGCGCTCTGCATTTTAGTGGAGGCCCATTAAAATAAACAAGAAGTTTCAGTATATCGTAGGGTGAGTAATAGTCGAAGAAACACCATTTCATCCCGTCAGGCTGAAACAATTTTAAGAGAGCTCGATCAATATGTTGATTCTTATTGATGTTGTGGCGTACATACATATATATGTACATAAGTATGTTCATAAAAACAAAAAAACTCGTAGGGATGAAGCAAGAAACACCAGATTACGTAAGAAGCTCAATGTAAAGTAGATAATTCTTCAAAAAAACAATCTATGCTTTGATGGTTTTAAAACATACTACGCATTTTGTCAAAATCTGCTTTAAAGGCGTGCCATGAGAAAGCCAATGTCCTGACAGGTTCGGAATCTAAAACCTGAACCAAGTATTATACATTTGTAACTCCCCTAGACCCACGTAAGAACTTCTTCTCATGAATTGTAGTCGGACGATCGACAAGGATAGTGAGCTCATATCAGCTCATTTTACCCCCTGTGACCCAGGTCATTATGACCTTGAAAGAAGTGTCAAGTGCTAGTACTTGCCTACCAAACCTTTAACTTCGAATATAACCCATCAAAGAAGAAAATGTAAATTTATTTAACAAAATGATGAAATTCAAAACAAGTTCGATCAAGCCATAATACGGTATAAACTAATCACATAGCTGACATCTTTCAAACGCTTAAAGTCATGGTGTCACACGGCAAAATTCTTATTTTTCGATACCAACCATAAATTCACGTGCATGTGCATGCAAAAAAAAGGATATTTATAGTTTTTTTTTTTTTGTCATAATGTATGTAGAAGTTGACCTTGTAGAAAAGACCACTGTTTCTAGATAAACTTCAATTATTTTCGCTTATTGCGCCACATTTCCGATACTACTTTATATTTTCTTTGTATTCGAAAAAAAAACGGCTTAAATTTCTACTTACTATCTTTCCGAACGATACACTGCGTTTTAAATATTTTGTTACACTTTTTTCCAAAACAAATGACTCTTCTATGTACACACACTTAAGAAAAAAATAAATAAATAAATAAACTAATTAATGAATTAAGTAGTATATGGTAAATTGTAATCTTATCAGTAGCAACTGTCTGCTTGTACAGGGCCTATTGCCTATGTTGTTAAACAAATGCCTCTTTGTCTCTTATTATTAATCTTTTCGTTGTCCTTTTTTTTAAGCTACACGTTTCCGATGTAAATCACTATTTTCTGACTAATCATCTAATTATAGATAAAGTTTTTGTCTGCCAAGAAAAAGTCAGTGAATTTCACAAAAAAGATACCATAAGGATAGTGCCACTGATATTGGCATAAAACTATTTTCGATAATTTTTTTAATAACCAACACTAACACTACAAAAATAAATCCAAATGCATTGCTTTGCTTTCACCTGCTAAACTTTTTTCTTTTTAATCTTCTTCGTTGTGTTCGTTGGGTTCGGGATTGTTCAAGTGACTATAAAGGTTTTTTTTTTTTTTTTTTCTTATCTTACGAACAATGGCGGCAGCGGCGCAGTAATCTATTACCAAGGAACGGCAAAGGCAAAACGATTTTTTTTTCATTCATTGAAAATATATGTTCAATTTTATTCGTGAGATTTTGTATTTTCGAACCATAAAAAAAAAAAACTATTTTTAAATTAAACAACGATTTGAATGAGATTTATTGAAGCCGAGCGCACCGCAATTGACCTCACTACGCCCACTTATATGAGTAAGAAAAATTCTTTGTTTATAGTAACCGGCAATCCAAGTGAAGGCATCGAAAATTATTAAAAAACTAAGTCTTATTCACCTGTGAAATTGACACTAGCTAGTGGAGAATTTTTCTTATCAGTTTCTGAAAAAAAAAAAAAAAAAAAAAAAAAATCAACTGATAAGATAATGTTGGTGAAGGGTAGTCGTATAATGGAACAGCACATTTCAACCGATTACAATGAATTTTTCGATTGTATTTTAAAGTTAGTAAAATATTATTGCACAAAGCTAGGACTGAATATTAATGGCTTTGAGAAAAATTTGAATTTTTTAAAATCTCTACAGTACGACAATATTTATTGACCCTACTCTCTAGAAGTATCAACACCTAATGTACCTTGAAAGAACTAGTTTTTGAATGAAATACCACAATGAGACTAAGCAATCTATTACAATTTCTAGTTTCAAATCTAGGAATTCATGGATTGTATTGTATTTTAGTTTGCTTAAGGTGTGCTTTATGATTTTAATTTAAACGAAATAAAAGGTTTTATAAGACTTCATAAAATTTGTTTTATCTTTTAAGATTTGGTCTCTGTCATTATGTATCGTATCGATATCAGGGAAGTTTTTGCAAACTTCGATTCTTGTGAGGTAATTTTCGTCAGATTTTGCAACATTTTTTGGCTGTATTGCGTCCATAACGTCACGGATTTTGGGGATTGTCTACATAGATACGACAAAAAAAAATCTATTGGTTCTCACCAGACGATCTTGGTGGCTAATTGATGTCATCAAATGTCAAATTAAACGGGGGGGTAGCTTTTCTTCCAGTCGACCCAAATTGCATGTGTTGTGTTGTGGCACGGTTACCAGTGCTCACACCAATCTTATGCTTGTAGGTTTCTTTTCAAAATTGCTGGTAAGACTACCCACTTTCATATTTTTTAATGGCAGTTACCAAACATGTCAACCAAATGCTACAGTATAAGGTTGATTGTTTGTGGCTCTATTTCGCGATTAGCTTTGCTGTTTGTCGATCACTGTAGCAGCATGGGATTTTAACAGTTCTTTCTATAAAATGGTGAACTGCCTAGTTGAAGTCGAAGAACAATGTATGTGGGTGTCCAGAACAGAGGATTGATGTCGAACAGCTCTAATTGCAAGAGATCGCCAAAGTCCTCGCCGCTGCAGTATTGGCCCTTGACAAAGTGGTTCGTACGTTGGACTACTTTGCGGGAGGTTTGCCGCTCGAATGCAGGAAAACACCAAAAAGTTTTTTTCTCTAATCCAGTTAAAGCCTCATATCCGAGAGGCATTAGGATATGACACAGGCCCTATATGAGCTAAGTGCCAAATATTTACATCGTTTGGTATACCAGACTCTTGTTTATTTTTAATTTATCAATTCAATTCTCCCTTAAGACAACATCATCATTGTATTATAAAAAACTCTTTATCTTAAGACTTCTATAAAAATAAATAAATTATATGAAGATCAAAGCATATCTACAGATGTGATGATGCAGAGATCGGATTCAGTCAAATGAAGTGATGTCATATTATTATCCACCCAATCGCGAAGCTAAATTTCTGGAAATTTCTATATTTGTTTGCATAGATGTAATGGCGAACTGTTTGAATAAATTACAAACTTAATGATGATACTCGTATGCTAGACGATGTTTGACATCGCTTCAGCACTCTGTAGTTTCTGATGCTTCAAATGAACTGCAGGACAGTGTGAGTCTCCAGAGCTTAAATGTCGCCTCCTTGATGGATTGTAATCAGTTCCACTCATCCTACGAAACATGCATGCATGAGAAGTGCGATCCTTTTCAAGATTAAATATCAGCTCTTCGCTGCGAAAACGTTGCTGATCCAACACAGCTTCTTCTCCGTCAGACCTTGCATTATTAATGATTCGTGACAACGGATTGTAATTTGTAGATAGATTCATCATAGATTTACTGGTTTTATCTGGCTTGGGCATCAGCAAAGCAGCCTCGTAAGACGGAAGCATCATATCAAATAGACTTGAACCATTTTGTCCGGCTTCTTGGTCCAAAATTTGCCGATTCAAGTTAGAACTATGTAAAAAAGTAAAGTAAATAAAAATTAAGGGTCTTTGTCTCCAACTACTACTTACATTTCTTCAAGTTCTGCTTCATTCTCCTGTAGTTCCTGCCGATTCCTCATTTCACTTTTTCTCCTAACGTACTTTCTAAAGCATGAGATGATTATCAAGACACTGTAACAGCCAAGAACAAACAGTATCAGTATCAGAAACAAGATTGTCGTATATATTTCTAGTTTCCGATCGGAAAGGCATGCGCCTCCCCAAGTCTTGCCATAATGTTCTATTGGACCGAAACACTTCAATTTGGTCTTGTCTTCAAGCTAAAAAAAGTCAGATTGCGTATTTAGCAGGACTAGAAAAATAAGTTATACCTTTTGTGGATCTTCTGTAAGGAATTCATAAAAAGCCAAAAACGTTGAATTGTGACAGGCACAATGCCACTGGTTGTCACCCAACCAAATCTGTTTTAGAAACACGTTTGCCTTGAAGTAAGACGGGCTGAAAGCATTCGTTAGACGATTCCCCGACAATTTTAAGCTAGTCAACTCCGGAAAACCATAAAACGTAGTATTTCTGATTACTGAGAGACTGAAAGGATACTTGTTTAAATGAATAATACAAACTTAAGCCTTGACAAACAATGGAGTTAGGAGAGCTAACTAATACTGCAGTCATCTCCTAGCTTCAAGTTACCACGGCATTAGTAGATGTCGTCGTTTTTAACCAACCTGCACTTGCTTAAATCCAATTCCTTTAGAGTTTTTGATTTCATATTCAGTGGAAGATCTTGAATAAGATTATCTGATAGGTCCAAGTTGGTGAGCCTGGGAAGTCCAGAAAAGGCGTCTGGATCCATCTCAAGGATGATGCAGGAACTCAGGTTTACTGATCGTAGAGAAGTTGAAAGAAATGGGGAGAAATTTTTGATCAAGTTATGGCTTAGATTGATAGATTCCAATGCATCATTGTAACGGAATTGATTCTCGTCGAGTTTGTTTATTACATTGTGTGAGAGATCTATGTGATTTAGCCCATGTAACTCGTAAAATGCTTCAACGTCCAGGTCACTTATAAAATTCCGTGATAGATCCAAAACCTCCAGCGCTCTATTATTAGCAAATGCCATTGCATCTATACTGTGCAACATGTTTTCTCTTAGTATCACCTCCCTCACGTTTGGCATCCAACTAAATTTCGGCCAGAGCCACCTCATGTTGCAAAATGACATATCAATCCGTCGCAGTGCCTCAAATCGCACACTTGCATTTGATGGACTTTCTAAGACCATACCCTCATTCCAGGAGAGATTAAGTACTTCCAAGTTGGGTAGGCCTTCTATAAAAGTTTCACCCAGCCGCCTAAGGCTACAGTTGCTCATATCAAGACTCCGCAGTGATTTTGATGGTAATGAAGTTAAATTCGACAACCGATTTCCAGATAAAGCGAGTATCTCCAAGTTGGGCATTCCACCATTGTCCACTTGAGTTATCCCGCAATGGCTGAGATCCAACTCTGTGAGGGAGTCACTAACTATTGCAGGCGCTCCCTTGCCATTTGAAAATCTTTCAAGGTGATTTCCAGCTAGCGACAATTTTTTAAGATTATACGCATGTTGGAAGGTAATACTCGGAATGATGTCATAATAACTTTGAATGTTGTTGTTAGCTAGGATGAGAACCCGAAGCGATTTGAGTCCGAAAAGCGCGTCATCGGGTACATTCCCGATTTCATTGTTGGATAGGTCGAGGTAGGTGAGTGTATCAATATGTGCGTAGAGTTTCGGGAACTCCCGGATATGGTTATGGGAAAGGTCTAAATGCTTGATGGGTATTCCTTCTTTTATGCGTGAGTTCTGATTTAATCCCTTGTTGGAGCAATTCACAATGAGATGGTCAGACTCCCAGTGCCGTTTACATTTGTCAAGACTATCAATACAGAAAATCTTTCCAAAACAAACGCACAAAAAGATTGTGACAATTCCACAACAAGTGTATACAGTCATTGCTATTCCTGTAAAAAAAAGAATTTAAGATACCAGTCTTTATGCAGTCGCAGATGAGCCTTTAACATTTAATTCATTTATGTAGTACCCTGTTGGATAAATGCTACTGCAAAAGTGTTAATTTGTTTTAGGTGAAATTATTTTCTCACAGAATTTGCAAATTTTTGATAGCACTTCGTTATCTGCTATCGATAATAATTCCAATTTCACATTTAATCAAGAGGAAGCCAAGTGTACTATAGTCAGATATACGAGTATATCCGTTTTCTCGTTTTTCCTTTATTCCCTAGATTGCTGGCGATAGTATATTTTTTGTACTTTAAAAAAAAAAACAGAAACGTAGAAAACTAGTTCAATGGAATCTTTTACGGTACTTTGGTTCATTTCTCATTAGAAAAAGCACTCGATGGAACGACTTTCACTTCGATAATGAGCTCTCTTTTTTAGAGTCTAGCTGCCACTGCGGTCTTTCATTAATCAACTGGTCTCTGCACATTCCAACTAGTAAACCAATAGCGTTATCTTTGGTCAAGGGGTTCTCAACATTAAAGTTTTACCAATAGTGATCAAATTTATTTAGGGTTGAACGTGGTCGACACAAATAAGCAATCGGTTCTACTTAACTAAAATTCGTTTGTTCCTGTTAAGCGAACGAAGCTATACTTAAGCGTTCTTTATTGGTGTCGCTTTCTTTTAGTAATTCCAACCCTTATCCCTTTCATGACAGCACCTCATCCTAGTTCGAGGAAAAATATTTTTTTGCTAAAACCTGGCTTATTTGGACTTAACTAAGCTAAAACTGAAAAAAAAAATAGATCGAAAGGACGAAAGGATAACTAGATACAGGATGTTGTTCCTCTAAACAATGGTCATCGGTGGTAATTAAAATTGCATTACATTGCACATGTACAAACACATGCACCATGTTTTTACTTATGAGTTGCCAAAATACTCCAAAGGCGTTGGACATGTATCAGTTGGATTTGGTCGGTGTAACCACTCACAATCAGGAACTTCAAAAAATACTTTTCGCCATTTATTTTGTTATTTCATTTTGGTGTTGTACACAAATGACATGTCAAAAATTTCAAAAGCTCCATACATGTCTGATGTTGTTTTTAAACAACATGAACATTTATCGATATATAAACATGCATATTTAGAACACAGATTTTTAAATATCTTTCATAGGTTTATGAGAAAATAAGATCTTATTAACATTCAGGAAGCTATTTCATTCCATTCATACAAACACGCGTATATACATAGATCATGGAACGCTATTGCTATCGTTCATCCGTCCATCTGTCTGCCACAACCTTTTAGCTCCTAACCCATAAAAGGTGTATTCGTGATTCTTAAATTTTTTTAACGAAACCTAATTCGACGGGTAGCTACACTGGATTTGGATGCGAATCTTGAAAAGGCTTTAACTTGCAAATTACAAATTATTGTTTTTTTTTTTTATTTTGTCACAATAGTACTCCTCTTTGAGTGGTTCCATAGAAGCCTTTGCACTATCCCAGTCTCAAGAGAAAGGATCAACTTATATGTTCAGTCCTTCCACTATTCTGTTCAATAAAGGAACGCCTCCACGTAGGAATATGTGAGTCGTCATATAGTGTATCGAAAGCCTCGTCAAGCTAACATCACCTAACACCAACGAGACCATCGATAGTGTAGACATAAAGTTCATATCGCCTTCCCCAAAATAGGTGTTCGGAAAAAACTGGCGGCTTTTTTTCAAAGCTATCAAAAGAATTCGAGATTCGAAGTGGTGTTTGATAATAATGTGTATCTGCTATCATTACTACTTCACTTATAGTGATCTGTGACGTTCCTCGGAATGCTCCGTCGGCCATTTTGGCCAACTATGTGCATATGCGAGTCTTTTTAGATGTTATACATAATTCGTGCTTTGGTATACCAGACTTTTGTTTTCCATTTAGGTATTTATGCATAACACAAAACTTACATAAATAAATTATGTGATCATCAAAGTTTCTCGATATACATACATATGTACAGGGCCGGACCAACCATATGTGCAAGATGTGCAAATGCACAGGGCGCCAAGTTCTGGGGGCGCATTGCTAGGAGTAAGAAAAATTAATTTTATCTTGCGCGATCAAATACTGCCATTTGCTCAAATAAGCCCAAAATAACAACATCCATCACACCTGTGCTGAATTATTTCTTGCACATTAACTCACATCACGTGCAATGTTGCAACTTCAAGGAGAATCTAACTCAAAATATCGCAAAATAAAAAATCCCACTAGACCTATGCAAGTTCATTTCTTACCTACCTAATCTCAAAATATTTCACCCTGTTCGTGTAGGTATATTTCTTGCACATCCACTTACATTTTACAAAAGAATCTGGTTCAAAAATCTCAAAACAAAAACAAAGTTCCACCTCGTATGTGCAGGTTTTATTTCTTGCACATTTACTCGCAAAATTTTCATAGGAAAATATGTCAAACAAAAAAATTCATTCCTGAATCGTTGTGCTTGAACGTGCAGGTTTTTGATTCTGCACATATGTATGGGATTTCTCACCTACGAAAAAAAGTAACAAATTTCTCTTACAAAGAGAACAAGAGTTCTTTCTCTTTGATTTATTTACTTCTCTTTCATCTTTCCATAAATGAAATGAATGCAAATGCAAAAAATAAGAGCGGGAAAATTATTTTGAATGGAAACATCAGTTTTTAATAGAAGTTACGTGTTTTTTAATCGAAGTGCAAGTTATTTTCTAAATTGTGTTTTTCTTTTCCTTCTTCCAATATGGACAAAAAAAAGGCTTCGGGGCAGAATTTAGAAAAAGGCGGAGGCTTGTTGAAGCCGATAATAAAAAACAAAGCAAATATTTCGAATTTTTAAAACGCAGCGGGGAACATGCAGATGGGGTAAATGTAACTAATGTAAGTAATTCAAATAATATAGATAAGGTGCAGGTAGGAAACACATTAGGACCAGGAGAAGAGGTATCTTTATCTATCTTTGATTTTTTTAATGATCCCAATAATTGGGAAAATTAATCTGATGAGCTTATTAAAAAAATAGTTTGATTGCAATGCGTTCCGATGAAAAATTGAATGATAATGTTCAGTTAACTGAGCGTATTGCTAGTTCCCTTGAAATACCAAATATGTTTCCTGAAGCTTCATCACTGAGATCTCGACGAAGAAAAAAACTTTATGCTGATGAATGTTCCGAAACTATATTAGACCCGATACAAAGATTTAAAGTAGATTTTTATTTCAAAATACTTGATCAAGCGATTCAATCAATTACAGAAAGGTTTGGGCAGCTTTTCACATATAGTATAAACTTTTCATTTTTAGGTAACATAAGCGAATGTTTGAAAATTAAAAATTTACGATCTTAATGCCTTAATTTGCAGAAGGTTTTAACATATGGTAGTTTTAAAGATTTAGGTGGAGCAGAATTGTATAAAGAGTTAACATTTCCCCGCTTGTTAGACCACAAAGCTCGTGTTTAGATGTGTTAAATATTATATGCAGCTCAAGCCTTGAAGATCTTACTCCTAATTTAGTTGTTGCTCTTCAAATTCTAAATACAATCCCCGTTACAGTAGCTTCAGGAGAACGTAGTTTTTCTAAACTTAAAATTATTAAAAATTTTCTCAGGACAACCATGACTCAAGAGAGATTGGTAGGCTTATCTTTAATATCTATAGAAAAGGAATTATTAAAACCTTTAGACTATGATGATCTTATTGCTGAATTTGCCAAAGCTAAGGCCAGAAAAATAAGTTTCCAAGTTTAAACGTTTTCCCTCTGCACATTTCTTCGCTGCGTTTTAGTTTATGGTTTTACTTTTTTTTTTTTTAAATTAACTAAAGTTCCTTAAATGAATTCTTTTATGTTTTATTTATTTTGTAAATACGTTTTCATTTCATTTTGTTTTTAATTTATTTTTTATTTATGTAAACACATTTATTACAATCATTTAATATGTAACGCATACAAACATATATGTAAATATACATATTTGTTTGTTACTGAGGATAAGCCCTACCGGAGATATCTCAATAAAAAAACGCATTGAAAGTCTACCTCCTGTGGAAAAGACTTATGCATGTGTGCAAATATGAAAAAGGGGCGAATTCTCTAAACCTTGCACAGGGCGCTAGTTTGGCTGGGGCCGGCCCTGCATATGTACATTGTATATGATGAGTCGAAAATCGGATTTTTAAATTCAAGCGACATAATCATACACGTAATCTATCTAATCGCGTCCCCAAATTTCTGGAAAATTTCGGTCTGCTAGAATAATCTATATTTTTATACTTTGTAGGATCTGATGCTTCAAATAAACTTCATGAAATTGTAAGTGTCCAGTACTTAAATGTCGCCTTCTTGATGGATTGTGATTAGTTGTCATTCTACAGAACACGCATACCTGAGAAATGCGAACCCTGTCAAATCTTGCATTTGTAATGATTTGTGACAACGGCTTGGCTTACATATAATTTTTTTGTTTGTACATCAGCAAAGCAGCCTCGTAAGACGGAAGCATTATATCAAATACACTTGAACGATTTTGTCCAGCTTCTTGCTCCAGAATTTGCCGATTCCGGTTACAACTAAAAAAGAAAAATTAATAAAAGTTGAGGGTTCTTGTCTCCACTTGTGGGAGTAGAATAAAACTTACATTTCTTCAAGTTCTGCTTCATTCTCCTGCAGTTCCTGTCGATTCCTCCTTTCATTTCTTCTCATTGTGTGCTTTCTAAAGAATGAGACGACTACCAAGACACTATAAGAGCCAAGAATAAACAACATTAGTATTAGAAATAAGATTGGCGTACAAATTTCTAGTTTCCGATCGGAAAAGCATGCACCTCCCCAACTTTTGCCATAATATTCTTTTGGACTAAAGCATTTCAGCCTGAAATTGTCTTCAAGCTAAAAAAAGAAGATTATGTATTTAGCAGGTCTTAAAAATAAGTTATACCTTTTGTGGATCTTCTGTAAGGAATTCATAAAAAGCGAAAAACGTCAAATTAAGACAGGCACAATCCCACTGGTTGTCACCCAACCAAATCTGTTTTAGAAACACGTTTGCCTTGAAGTAAGACGGGCTGAAAGCATTCGTTAGACGATTCCCCGACAATTTTAAGCTAGTCAACTCCGGAAAACCATAAAACGTAGTATTTCTGATTACTGAGAGACTGAAAGGATACTTGTTTAAATGAATCATACAAACTTAAGCCTTGACAAACAATGGAGTTAGGAGAGCTAACTAATACTGCAGTCATCTCCTAGCTTCAAGTTACCACGGCATTAGTAGATGTCGTCGTTTTTAACCAACCTGCACTTGCTCAAATCCAATTCCTTTAGAGTTTTTGATTTCATATTCAGTGGAAGATCTTGAATATGATTATCTGATAGGTCCAAGTTGGTGAGCCTGGGAAGTCCAGAAAAGACTTCCGGATCCATCTCCAGGATGGCGCACGAACTCAGGTTTACAGATCGTAGAGAAGTTGAAAGAAATGGGGAGAATTTATTGATCAAGTTATGGCTTAGATTGATAGATTCCAATGCATCATTGTAACGGAATTGATTCTCGTCGAGTTTGTTTATTACATTGTGTGAGAGATCTATGTGATTTAGCCCATGTAACTCGTAAAATGCTTCAACGTCCAGGTCACTTATAAAATTCCGTGATAGATCCAAAACCTCCAGCGCTCTATTATTAGCAAATGCCATTGCATCTATACTGTGCAACATGTTTTCTCTTAGTATCACCTCCCTCACGTTTGGCATCCAACTAAATTTCGGCCAGAGCCACCTCATGTTGCAAAATGACATATCAATCCGTCGCAGTGCCTCAAATCGCACACTTGCATTTGATGGACTTTCTAAGACCATACCCTCATTCCAGGAGAGATTAAGTACTTCCAAGTTGGGTAGGCCTTCTATAAAAGTTTCACCCAGCCGCCTAAGGCTACAGTTGCTCATATCAAGACTCCGCAGTGATTTTGATGGTAATGAAGTTAAATTCGACAACCGATTTCCAGATAAAGCGAGTATCTCCAAGTTGGGCATTCCACCATTGTCCACTTGAGTTATCCCGCAATGGCTGAGATCCAACTCTGTGAGGGAGTCACTAACTATTGCAGGCGCTCCCTTGCCATTTGAAAATCTTTCAAGGTGATTTCCAGCTAGCGACAATTTTTTAAGATTATACGCATATTGGAAGGTAATACTCGGAATGATGTCATACCAACTTTGAATGTTGTTGTTAGCTAGGATGAGAACCCGAAGCGATTTAAATCCAATGAGCGCGTCATAGGGGACTTTCCCGATTTCATTGTTGGATAGGTCGAGGTAGGTGAGTGTATCAATATGTGCGTAGAGCTTTGGGAACTCCCGGATATGATTATGGGAAAGGTCTAAATGCTTGATGGGTATTCCTTCTCTTATTAGTGGGCATTCAGTGAGTCGTCTGTTGGAGCAATTCACAATGATATGATCAGACTCCCAGTGCCGTTTACATTTGTCATGACTCTCAACACAGAAAGTCTTTCCAAAACAAACGCACAAAAAGATTGTGACAATTCCACAACAAGTGTATATAGTCATTGTTATTCCTATAAAAAAAAAAGAAGTTAAAATGTAAACCCGAATGTAGTTGTAAATGTTTGATAGCATTACCGTATCCAGAACAGTATTGGTTCTAAAAATGTTTTTCTTTATTCTTTGGTGGCGACGGTATTTTTTTTTAACGAAGACAGACTGCTATGTAATTTGTGAATTTTTATATTGTGTGCTCAAAAACTATTAAGAAGTTTGACGCGATATAGAAAAAAGTACTGAATGGAACGACTTTCACTTCGATAAAGAGCTCTCTTTTTTAGAATCTAGTCACGACTGCGGTCTTTCACTAGCCAACTGGTCTCATTGTGTTAGCGTTATCTCTAAAAAAATGCAGTAGATTAAATATTTTCGCAGCTGATTTAAAAACAATTTAATAACAAAAAATAACATAAACTGTGACTGGGATCGCGTATGGATAGTGAATTTCCAGAATGCCTCAAGACGTCAATTATCATCCCAATCTTTAAAAAAGGAGATTCTAGTGATCCTAATAACTATAGACCTATTTCATTATTATCGGTTTTCTCAAAGATCTTCGAAAAGATTATAGTGAGCAAAATGCTCAACTTCTTTGAAAAAACTTTTTTCTTTAATAAGTCTCAATTTGGTTTTGTTAAAGGCAAATGTACTGAAGATGCAATTATTGTGTTTTTGGATAAAATTAACAGCACATTAGACAGAAATTTGAAATCAGCTGCCCTGTTTCTGGATTTAACTAAAGCCTTCGATTTGCTTAATCATTCTATATTGATCCAAAAATTAAGTAATGCTGGCTTCAGAGGTCCCATAATTGAGTGGTTTAAGTCCTTCTTGGTCAACAGGAAACAACGAGTGAGGGTAAATGGAGTCATAAGCAAGGAAGAGCTTTGCACTAATATTGGCGTCCCTCAAGGATCAGTCCTTGGACCAATCCTCTTTGCTATCTACATAAACTCAATTTTTAGTTTACCTGTTAATGGTCACTTAATTGGTTATGCAGATGACCTTGCACTCTCGTATGCTGATAACTCTCTGAGAGCAATTCATAACCACATGAATTCAGATCTAAATTTGCTCGGAATCTGGTTTAATTATCACCAACTTGTACTGAGCACGAAGTCTAAAGCGATGTGTTTTTCTTTAACCTCGGCAAATACTGTGATTGATGATGTTATTTTTCATCATCCTACCTGCGACAAGGTCTATTGCATTTTTGAGTTTGTTAAAGAGTTTAAATATCTAGGAGTTTTTATAGATAACTAGCTGTTTGCCCGCGGCTCCGCTCGCGTGGGCTACAAAATTAATGTTAATTTTTTTTTTTTTTTTAACTAAAGCTAAAACTCACATTGTATTAATTATAACAAAGTAATTATTAAATGTTCACGTTGAAAAGCACAGTTTAGGACTAAAAAGCACTAAAAATTGTTTTACTTTTGCTATCTGGAGTATCGTGAATAACTCGATCTTATTGACCCGTTCACGCAAAAGTATTAAGCTACCGTTAGTCTAATGGAGCCTTAATAATTCTATTCACACAACCACAAACCAATATACCAATATAGCCTTCTCACTCTATTCATTCATAGTTTTTTCTCACTCTCACACAATATCTACGTGCAGAAGTGTGAATGAACGAAGTGTGAATACAAACAGTCTGATTGGGACTGATAGCATTGTATTAAACCAATACAAAATGTTTTTCTCTGTCATTAATTATCTAATGATTGTTGAAACATCAAAATACAAATACGATTTTGGGTGGTTTTTAGCTTGGAGGCGCGAATCTGTCAAACGACCCGAAGATGACTGTCTATTTTACTACGACTATGGTTTGCACTGAAAGGGATGACCACAGACTAAAGTTCAAAACATGATCACGTTAGAGCGCCTACATATGCTCACGCACACTATTGCAACGATACCCACTGCTGCTTGACTGCTGGCAGTGGTCTCCACTGAAGGAAAATTGTGGGCGAAGATTTAAATAATTGTTTTGAAGATTGCTCAGGTTCTGGACAACGTAGAAGGATGTTTTATATCTCAAATGAATCAGGGGCGAATTTACTAATTTGACCTATTTTTTTGTTTTAAAATCCGATAAGCCATTATTGAGTTAGAGCTGTAAAATTGAACTTTTTCCCCACTTAATTCACTATTATCGTTACTCCTTATTCGTTATTTTACCTAACGCAATAAAACATATCCTATAACCTGAAGAGTGAACATATCTATGAAATAAAAGAAAATCAGGTAAATCGGATAAGTGGTTCTCCGGCTAGGAGGCAACTAACAGAAAATAATTTTGGTTTTTATAAGTATTAGGGATTAGGGATAAATTAAGCTGGAAGTCACATATAATGTTTTTGAAAAAAATACTCTATATAGCATTAAACAAAATGTATCATCTGCGTAAACTGTCTCCACATAACTTGCTCACTTCTATCTACTATGCTTTGGTCCACTCACGGCTTGAATATGGTCTTGCATGCTGGGGGTGTGCCTATGTTAGTAACTTGATGCGAATTATGTTAGCTTAGAAAAAGATACTACGGCTGATGTTTCATAAAAGTAGATTTGAGCCAGCTATGCCTTTATTTCAGTCAGCTAAAATACTTCCACTCCGATATTTCTTTATTTATAAAGCGCTCAAGCGCTCTTCTTCGTCAGAAGTGGAAATTTTCATTTTAGAAAAAATGAGGTTTACTCATTAAGAAATATGTTTTCCGTAGACGTCCCACTAGTTACAGTAGACGTTCTCTCAATGTTATTGCACCTTACATTTTCAACAAGCTGCCGTCTGAAATATCCAGTCTGGTTGAAGACGGGCATCGATTTATGAAGAAACTCAAAGATTGGTTACTATCAAGATCTGAAGTAGATACCCTATTTCAAGTTTTATCTTAACTACTACAACATTTATTAAAATCTCGTTGCTTTCTTTCTCGTTACGAGTGCCAAATTTCAACCATATTTTCTAAATTATTGTCTTTAAAATTACCTGCATGTGTCTGAATATTCTATTAATACACATCTCATCGACATCGCATTTTCCTACTCCTTGCGGCTTTTACATTACTTAATTTTACACTTGCTACTGGTTGTTTTATAACCACAAAGTGTATTAATATAATTTCAATAACCCATGTTCTATATACTCAGAGTTACTGTTTATAACATAAGTATGTACGTAGCATAATATTTAATTTTTTTATCAATGAATTTATTAATTAATTATCTAGTTACTTACTAAGTTATTTTATGAATATTTAAAATTGTTAATGAATGGTTATTTTGCAATTAAACAATAAACAACAATAATAGTGACTGCGTTCAAATAAGAAATTCAACTTTTTCGAAAAATTTTGCTGATATATTTTGTCCTAAAGGATACTTAACCTCAAGGGTATGCGGTCGCACTCTTGGCGGTAACTCAAAGTAACGTGTAGTGCCGTGTATTAATCTTCTTCGGAAAGGTTGATGCTTCCATTGACGTTTGTACGCAATATCCAGATGGGTATCCTGCGGTCGTACTGGCTGTGTAAAATTGCGTTCATGTTGGGGCAAACGCGGGAGCTTGTCGGGTGAATGTTGTGTGAACATCGAGTCTGGCGGCAATAGTAACTACCTTTGGTGTAACAATCAACGAGAGTTCCTGAAGCAGGTACATACATATGTACATATGTACTCCTGAGTATATCGGATGGGCTTTAAGAGTCCAAATGCATGTACATATTTCTTAAAATATTCATTTTAAATGGGGGCTTATAATCTATCTCAAATACCGCGACTACGTTATAAATGTTTCCTTAATAACACATACATACATAAAACTGTGAAACTGCTCCAAATGTCGGCTAGTTTATAGTTTAGTTACAGAATAAAACCAAAAAGCTCAGCCTTACTAGCTGGGCATCATGCCGAGAGAGTACAGAATATGCGGCATCTCGGTAGTACTGAATCGAAATGGATAGGTAAAGGATACATTCGCCAATCGTCTATGCTATGGGGAAGCTGTTGCATAATATGAAACCACAAACGTTGAAACTATACTGGGTTCCCCAATCTTGCAGACGTATCCGTCTGATTTTCATTTCGGAAGTAAGTGGTGCTTACGCTCGAAAAAACGTTATATTACAAAAAATATACTATTGCTGCCTTCTTACACATAGAAGGAGCTTCTAACAAAGTTAATACAGAAGCTATTCAAGAATCCATCACTGAGTTCAGATATAGATGATAATAATCATTGAATAGTATCCACAATAAAAAATAGAATTACTAAGGCATCACTTGGTAACAAAAGCTTATGCTTGGTTTGATTAATGGGTTGGCGGGACAAGAAAAATGATGACCTAAGTGCTGTAACTCTCCTACTACAGAACCTATGAAAGAGTGCATGGATGTTCAGGCTAAGACTTGCCAAAAAGTTCCTTCTCTTGTATCTCATCAGTTCTTTCATTTCCTGACACACTCTTGTGTCCGGGCACTCGGCAGAGTCTTACACGGTGCTGCGTGCCAAAAACCCTTAACTCTTCGCGACAGAAACTTACAAGCTCTGATTTTATGTATTTCAATGGCAGAAAACGCTTTTATTGCCGCTTGGTTGTCAATGAAAAAGGTATTATCAGCGTGTGGTAGTTCTACCATTGCAACCTATTTAACGGTTGCTGTTACTGCAGCTTGTAAAACGCTGCTGTACTCAGGAAGTCGGAAAATTGTGTAGTCTGTGGACCGGAAATTTTTGTAGAATCTACGAGGTCGCCGTCAAACTGGGCACTGTTTGCTGCAAGACTCTTGTACGTAAAGGTTTAGAAGTTTTAAATTGAGTAAGGTCTCCAGCCCCACTATGTTGGTGGTTCTCATTACCCCAGTGTTGACGATGCAGGTCATTCTCTGAATCTTAGTCAGAAACTTAAAGTTGGTCGCTTTACACATCACTTTCCACCAGACCAAATAACCATACGTCAGTATCGGTCTTACAACCCCCCGTACAAAGCCACATGATAAATTTAGGACTGGGGCCTCAGATTTTGTCGAATATCCTCTTGCACGCGTAGAAAGCTATCATAGGCTTTTTAGCTCTTTCCTTTATGTTGAAGTTCCAGTTTAGTTTCCTATCCAGGATAACTCCCACAAATTGGAACTCGGACATTTTTAGTGGAGTTTCTTTGGTTACTAAGAGTGGATAGGTTTTTCCTGTCGCTAGCAGTGCTAAGACGTCTGCATATGCTACCTACCGCTTTCCTTTGTAGTTCGGTATAGGGCCTTACTACTCAATCGCCTTCTCAGCCCAAAGAAACAGCGATTGGCAAGAGTTATTCTTCGTTTGATTTGCTGAGGTTTTATTGTCAGAATTAATAACAGAAGCAAGGTAGATAAAAACCCTTACTGCCTCGAAGTTATAGCTGTCGACTGTGACGTTCTGCCCAATTCGCCGATGTTGGGTGTCCCTTCTTGTTGAAGCCATATACTCGGTTTGCCCTAACCCGATTTTGGTAGCTTCTGCTTCGACACTAGCGAACGCAATAGTAACCTTCCCCTGTGTTCTGTCAATTATGTCGATGTCGATGTCATCGGCGTAAGCTAGTAGTTGCACAGACTTTTGAAATATGGTGCTTCCGGTGTTGGCTTATGAGTTTCGCACAATTCTTTCAAGTATGATATTAAAGAAGTCACGTGGCAGCACATCACTTTGTCTAAATCCTTTTTTGATATCGAAGGTCTCGGTGAGGTCATTACCGACCTTGTCATCTTGAACAGACGGACGAGTTTGGCGGGGATGGCAAAACTAGACATGGCTCTGTACAGCTCATCTCTAAAAATGCTGTAACATGCGGCCTTAAATTCAATAAAATGATGGTGGGTATCGACTTGGACATCTTGGGTTTTTCCCAGCAGCTGCCGGAGTGTGAACATTGGATCGACCGTGGACTTTCCTGCCTGAAACCACACTGATAGTCTTAAGTCTTTTGCGGTAGTGTGACTGTGCTTGCCTAAGGTATAAAAACCACTTTGAGATTTCTAGGAAAGAAAGACTACTTAGGAAAGAATTTGTCAAATGAGGTGTTATATGTCCACTTCACATTTTGGCCTACATGCTTATAACGTCCAGGTGACACAAGCATTGAAGCCAGCAGACCACGCACAGCGCCGTACTTTCGCTGATTGGGGGCTGGACATGAATAAACAAGATCATGATTGTTTACACAAAATTATTCTGAGTTATGAGTCATTTCCATTTGCCTGGAAACGTAAACAAACAAAACTGTCGCATCTGAGGCTCCGAAAACCCAAAATAAATAATGAAACAACCTCTTCATCTACAACGAAAGACAGTTTGGTGCGGTTTTGGGCTGGCTGCCATCGGGCCATATATTTATATATTTTTGAAAAAGATTCTGGTTTAACTCATGATGTTGATTGACTTTTTTTGCCTGAAATTGATGCTATGGACGTGGACGACGTTTCTTTTCAGCAGGCTGAAAATTTGGTTTCATGCCAAATTTGCGATTTAACACCACTATAGACTTTGTCCTTTGGGACTATTTTAAAGATAAAGTCGACGATTCATGCACTAAAAGAAGTTATCAGAGCTTTTATTCGCTAAATGCATCCGCAATTATGCGAAAACGTGATGAAAAATTTCATCAAATTTCATTTCATTGCAGTCCACTACCATCCCCAGAGTCATCACTTTTCATAAAAATTTTACATTTTTCTGTGTACATACATATGTATGTGTATTTTTATTTCTTTTTTTATTAATTTTTCTTTTATCCTCGCTGTCCAATGTAGCGTAACGGATACAGTAGTATCCGATTGGCACTGCCAATAACTGTACTATTGACTGTGCCAACAACTGTACTATACGACGGTTATTTGTTTCAGATTTTTGAAAATGCAAAAACAGAAGAGAAGTTACGATGCGATGAGGATCGGCTTCAACTAGCTCTTTCGGCAATAAAAAGCGGACAGTTTTCGAAGAAGAGAGCTTCGGAATTTTACGGCATACCAAGATCAACTATTTAGTTTCGCCTTGGTGCCAATTTTAAGAAACCCGGTCATGGCCCGTCTATAATTTTATCGAAAGACGAGGAGGTAACCATTGTTAATTGGATAAAGCTTTGTCAAATTAAGGGTTTTCCAAAGCGAAAGGAAGATGTTTTAAGTGTCGTCAAAGAATTCCCAGAGCAAAATGAAAGGGAACCTCGATTTAGAGACGACAATATTCCAGGAAAAGGGTGGTTTAATGTCTTTCTTAAGCGGCATCCCTCACTTAAGTTTAGAGCAATTGATCCTGTATCATGTGCTAGCGCGAATGTAGCGTTGTCAGATATTTTGGCGTGGTTCGATTCGATTCAACGATACTTGGTAGACAATGATTACTTCGCAATTTTGGATGACCCAAGTAGAGTTTTTAATGGGGATGAAACCAATTTCATGCTCTGTCCGAAAACAAAAGCTGTTTTAGCTGCAAAACGGGCTAAAAATATATACGAGATTGACAGAGGTATGGCTAAATCGAATTAAACAGTAATGTTTTCATTCATTCTCTTTGGGGTTATGTGTCCACACATGATTATATATCCCTACAAAAGAATACGGGAGGAAATTCGGAAAACTATCCCAGATGAATGGGGTTGTGGAATAAGTGATAACGGGTGGATGACAAAACAAATTTTTTATGAATACATCTCGAAAGTGTTTCACCCGTTTCTGTTGAGGGAAAAAATTAAACTTCCTCTCATTTATTTCGTGGACGGACACAGTACTCACCTAACATTACAAGTGAGTCAGCTATGTGTGCAATTGGGTATAATTCTGACAGCTTTGTATCCCAACTCGACAAGAATCTTACAGCCAGCCGATGTTGCTGCATTTAAGCCTTTTAAAAAATGCATGGAATAATGCGGTTTTAAAATGGAGACGCACTAATCCTGACAAAAATTTAACAAAAGATTTGTTTGGTCCACTGCTACATGATGTTGTCAAATCAACTATTTTGTTTTCGGGCTTGTGGCCTTTTTCCGTCTGACAAAACAGCTATTAATTCCTCTAAATGCCTTGGTAGATCTACAAAATTAGGATATCAGAAAATGCGAAGTTTAAGTCATCATCAGGAACAGGATGCTTTTGACCAGTTTTGCAGGATAATTGGAAAGGAGAAAATTGCACAATTAGAGGCATGTAAAAACGACGTTAACTTGCAAAACCTCTACACGTTTTTCAAATCCACAAGCTTCAAACAAATTTTAGAAGAAAAACAAAAATCTGATGCAGCTGTACAGACTGATATACAAAATTTATCAGAATTATTTTTTATAGATATAAGCGCCATAGACGAATTTGTGTATACCGAAAATGAGTTTGATAACTTGACTGACACACTTGATAATGGTTCTATTACAGGAAGTGGGATTCAACCAACTTTTGAGTTTTTTGAGCCCCCTCCTTCAGCACTTAAATTTGCTCAAGAACAAAGTAAAACTCATACGGCAATAGATGATATATTGGACTGGCCAGAAACCCCACTGCGAAAGGGTACCAAACACCAGAAACAAAAAAAAAGATTTTCTTATAACTAATGCTTCATGGATTAAGGAAGAAGAAAAGCGAAAAGATAAAAAAAGAAAGCTTGAGACTGACAGAGAAGAAAAGAAAGCAAAGAGGATTGAAAAAAAAAACGAAACAAAGAAAATGAAAAATTAAAACGAGAAACAAAAAAGCTACAAACACATGCAAACTAAAGCAAACAAACAAAAATCAACGATTGTTACCAAAAACTAATAAACCATCCGTTTCAAGCACCGTAACGACTGGTGCGTTAGCCTTGAGAGAAGAAAGTCCTGGAAAAAAGATGCTTGTTGAGATTTATGACCAGATCAGCCAAGATAATGAAAACCTTCAAAGCCAACCGATAGAAGGTAACCATATCAAAAATTTATTTTCTAATGAAATTTGTGCCGCAGAACTTGGAGAAAATACTCTTTGTTCTGGACAAATGTGTTTTTCTTGCACGAAGTTTATGACTGCGCGGACAATTGTGGTATAAGATGTTCCAGCTGCCGCAGAGAGTACCACATTAAGTGTTTGAAAAAAAATAACTACACGCATATCCCAATATTTACATGTAAGACATGTTCTAGTAAGACTTTGCCTTAATTTTTTTTAAAAATAATTTTGTAATAAATACGTTTTAGCTATGTTCCTTAAAAGTTTCCAAGTTACTTGTTAAATACAAAAAAAAGCAATTGTTAGCTGAATTATATTTTATTAATTTACATATTTACTTTTGTTGAGTTTCTTACTGAACAAACAATAAGAATGGTTGGGAATAAGATGCCGGCACTTGAAACCAGATCTTGTAATTGTAGGATCAAATAAACAGTCGTATGCTTCTGAATAAATGATATTTTATTATTGGCCGGACGCCTCTTTTATACTTATTACTAATTACAATAATTGCTTACATATAGCATTTTAACTTAAGTATAGCATTTTAGTCTTATTAATGTCAAATATAGGAGCATCAAATGCATTTTAATAAGTCGGTAGCTAGCCATTATTTGATTACTATTTTTGAGTGCCAACAACTGTAGTTTTTGAGAGACATTTTTTATAATCCATTTAACTGCAAATTGCAACCCATTAACTCGAAGAAGTAAATATTTAGTAAAAAGAAAATTCCTTAAGCAATATATAAATGTATAGCATATTAAAATCACGTTTAAAATAACAAAGCTACGCTTCTTTAAAGTCAAAATTTCCTTATGGGTGGCAACTACTGTATCCTAGAAACTCACAATTTCGTCCAGGTTCTTGAATAAATCTAAAGAAGAAAATTAATAAAAACAAGGGTTTTGTCTGCACTAGCAGAAGTAGAACAAAACTTACTTGTATTGCTTGATGCTCCTGCAGTTCCGGCCGATTCCTCCTTTTACATTTTTTCATAATGTCCTTCCTAAAGCATAAGATGATGATGATGATGATGATGATGACCAATAAAACAACAAAGACCCAGTATGGAGAATTAGATGCCGTATCTTTTGGTTTGTCTAGCTTCCCATCGGAAAGGCATGCACCTCCCCAAGTTTTGCCATAATATTCTTTTGGACTAGAACATTTCAGCCTGAAATTGTCCTCAAGCTAAAAAAAGATGATTGCATATTTATCAGGTTTTCAAAATAAGTTATACCTTTTGTGGATCTTCTGTAAGGAATTCATAAAAAGCCAAAAACGTTGAATTGTGACAGGCACAATGCCACTGGTTGTCACCCAACCAAATCTGTTTTAGAAACACGTTTGCCTTGAAGTAAGACGGGCTGAAAGCATTCGTTAGACGATTCCCCGACAACTTTAAGCTAGTCAACTCCGGAAAACCATAAAACGTAGTATTTCTGATTACTGAGAGACTGAAAGGATACTTGTTTAAATGAATAATACAAACTTAAGCCTTGACAAACAATGGAGTTAGGAGAGCTAACTAATACTGCAGTCATCTCCTAGCTTCAAGTTACCACGGCATTAGTAGATGTCGTCGTTTTTAACCAACCTGCACTTGCTTAAATCCAATTCCTTTAGAGTTTTTGATTTCATATTCAGTGGAAGATCTTGAATAAGATTATCTGATATGTCCAAGTTGGTGAGCCTGGGAAGTCCAGAAAAGACATCCGGATCCATCTCCAGGATGGCGCACGAACTCAGGTTTACAGATCGTAGAGAAGTTGAAAAAAATGGGGAGAATTTATTGATCAAGTTATGGCTTAGATTGATAGATTCCAATGCATCATTGTAACGGAATTGATTCTCGTCGAGTTTGTTTATTACATTGTGTGAGAGATCTATGTGATTTAGCCCATGTAACTCGTAAAATGCTTCAACGTCCAGGTCACTTATGACATTCCGTGATAGATCCAAAACCTCCAGCGCAGCATTATTAGCAAATGCCGTTGCATCTATACTGTGCAACATGTTTTGTTTAAGTATCACCACCCTTACGTTTGGCATCCAACTAAATTTCGGCCAGAGCCACCTCATGTTGCAAAATGACATATCAATCCGTCGCAGTGTCTCAAATCGCACACTTGCATTTGATGGACTTTCTAAGACCATACCCTCATTCCAGGAGAGATTAAGTACTTCCAAGTTGGGTAGGCCTTCTATAAAAGTTTCACCCAGCCGTCTAAGGCTACAGTTGCTGACATCAAGACTCCGGAGTGATTTTGATGGTAATGAAGTTAAATTCGACAACCGATTTCCAGACAAAGTGAGTACTTGTAAATTGGGCATTTCTTCAAGAATATTGACAACTTCGGTTATCCCGCAATGGCTGAGATCCAATTCTCTGAGGAAGTCGCTTACCAATAGAGGCTCTCTCGCGCCATTTGAATATCTTTCAAGGTGATTTCCAGCTAGCGACAATTTTTTAAGATTATACGCATATTGGAAGGTAACATTCGGAATGATATCAGACCAACTTTGAATGTTGTTGTTAGCTAGGATGAGAACCCGAAGCGATTTGAGTCCGAAAAGCGCGTCATCGGGTACATTCCCGATTTCATTGTTGGATAGGTCGAGATAGGTGAGTGTATCAATATGTGCGTAGAGCTTTGGGAATTCCCGGATATGATTATGCGAAAGGTCTAAATGCTTGATGGGTATTCCTTCTTTTATGAGTGGGCATTCAGTGAGTCGTCTGTTGGAGCAATTCACAATGATATGATCAGATTCCCAGTGCCGGTTACATTTGTCAAGACTCTCAATACAGGAAATATTTCCAAAACAGAAGCACAACAAGATTGTGACTATTGCATATTTAGTGTGTAGAGCCATATTCCTAAAAAAAAAAAAAGAATTTAAAATACCAGTCTTTATGCAGTCGAAGATCAACTCCTGCTATGTAAGCATATAATACCAGGGAGAGCTTTTTACTTTTCATTAATTTGAAGTGCCAGTTCTCTTTGTTACATCGTCTTTGGTAGTACACTCTTGGGTAAAAGTTACTGCAAACATTTTTTTTGTTGTATTTTTATATATAATAACAACACGGTGTGAACAACATCAACGTACGAACCCCAAGAAACGGAAATGCTGTTCAATCGATGTACATAAAATCGAATCGTGACAGCAAGCAGCAGAAGCTTATTCAGGGAAATTAGGCAGCAAATATAAGCGATTCAATGTTTTCGTGAACAATTATCTGCCAACCGTGTGAACTAACAATTTTTGATCTGACAACGATGTAAGAAAAAGTATTGTCAGACCCATAGTCAGGCCAGCCATCTGGCAATAAATTGTCAGAAATTGGGACAGAATCGAACAACCGTTTGAACTGACAATTTAACGTTGTAAGATAGTTTTCCATTGTCAGTTCTGGCAATGGTCTGAACATAGCTTTGGTATAGTTTTTAAGAGTTATTAATAAGTAAAGGTTAAAGCATTCTGCCTTGCAGTTTTTTCAAGGAATCGTTTAACACTTATTAATATACATTTACAAGTATTTATTTGCGTTATTTTCTCACAGTATTGATATAATTACGTTATCTACCAGATCCAGATCCAAATCATGGTAGCATCCACGACAGTTCGTCCCAACGGACAGATCATCCCAGGACAACTCATCTCCGTCTCTCCTGATTGGTTTGCACATTTTCTTGTTCAGATTTGTTTTCATTATGGAAGCAGACAATATGGCTAATTAGTACAGCCGACTGACAAGAGTATAAGGTCCGAACAAACTTTCAAAAGATAAACGGAGGATGACGGAATAGGTAACCGGTCCGAGGAGGAACCAATAAGGGCTCATGTCCAAAAAAAGACGCACATAAACTCGCCAAAGGAGTCAATTCATGATATTAACTTAAATCCTTCTAAGAAAATCTTAGTCTTGGACCCCGGTAAGCAAATGGAAAAGTCGAGTAAGACAAAATACACGCCAAATCCAGAGGGCAAGTCGGCACAAGAATGCGTTAAGTTCGAAAAAATGTGCAGGCCACGAATGGCAAAAACCACGGCGACCGGATAGTGATTAAGAAGACCGGGGATCTATCGTACGCTGACACCCTTCGAAAATTGAAGGCTGATCCATCACTTAAAGAAGTACGAACGAATGTTAGCCGAATCCCAAAACTTTGAGTGGAGTTGTCTGTTGTGGGGTACGCACGCGTCGGGAACTATTGTCTTTGATTGTCAGTTAAATTTGAATTTCAAGAGTATAATGTCTTGCAATACTTGCGGAGAGAAAGTGGATCGTTCTCAGCTGAAGGTGGTCTACCGAGACTGCAGTAGCCTTTCTCATGCAGCTTGTGTCAACGTAATGCCTGCCGACATCGATTTCTTGAAAAAAGCAAATAAACACTGGTGGTGCATAAACTGTGTTGCCAACAAACGTCGTGACTCACTTTCGGGGGAAGCGCTAGGATGGCTCTCAAGATTTTCCGCGATGGTTTGCAAGTTGGTGTATCGAAGGAGGACATTGACCTTTGCTATACAAAACAGATAACTAAGCGGGAAAAAAATGCATCAAACAGTAGTCAACCAAAAAAGACAAATATTCTTCATGTCAAATTTGTTTCTCCAGTGCAAGGATAAATGATGAAAGCAAAGAGAGAGAAAAAAGCACAACTAACAACAACACTAATCAACACGCAGAGGACACCAGAGAAGATGTACTTGAACGACTGTTTAACGTACCAGACAAGTCAACTTCTAAATACTCCAATGTCGCTGAAGGGAAAGAAGGGGTATAAATATGTATGGACTAGGAACGGGACAGTTTATATGCGGAAGAAGGAGGGTGATAATTTAGTTAGAATAACTTCTGCTGTTGATTTAGAAAAATTATAAATTCTCTTAACTCTGTTCCGTATTTAGTCCCAAATACTTGTGAATACCCAGTCAATTCTCTTAGTTATGTTGATATTGTTTGTTTACATCAAAATATCGTAGCATGAGAAAAAACTTCTCAGTTCTGGTAACACATATTGAGTCACTCTCTGTTTTGCATGTTGTCATTGTTTTGAGTGAAATATAGATATATGAGAATGAGTTAATATTATATAATACTAGCTGACCCGTGCTCGCCTTGCTTCGCCCCCTTCCAGTTTTAAGACAGAAATGTATTCAGCTTCTGAATTTCCCATGAAATAGATTTGTAGGAAATTGGGATTCGCGTTACTGTCAGGCATTAATGATCCGATAAGGTGGTAAATTTGACCCTGAATCTTAAAAGTGGGCAAAAAGTTGCCTTCTGTTATGCGTTTATCACCAAAGGAGGTCATTTGAAAGGCTCAGTTAAACTTTCTGGGACTCTCTAAAAAAGTTTTTGACTAAAGATGATCACCCAGTAGAATGCTCTTTGGTGGTTTCCGCGGTGCACCGATTTCTCTGAGCATAACTTTTCCGCTTATAGAACACAATCCAGCAGATTCTTTTGCCCGCTTTTGTACACCACAAAAGCTCATTCATTGTACCTACATGCAACTCCTTTTCGTATGAAATTAAACGTTCATATTGAAAACATGAATTTTTCTTTAAGCTCCACGGTCGGACAACATTTTCACCGATAAGAATAAACCGTTCACTAACAGAACCAAGTCTATTAACAGTGGAACTTTACACTTTCTCAGCCGAGACATCCGCCTAATTTTTGTATCTTTACTCCTTCGCCCAATATCAGGCTTTAAATATCTTTCACTCATTTTAGTTGACGCCACACATTCGTTGGAATACATAGCAGCTGATTTGGTTAAACTACAATACTGAAAATGTGCAAACTTAATTACAACATCCCCAGTGGGAAGGGAATCGCTACCACAGAACACTCAGACACAACATGCACGCAACTTATCCACAATGCATGTATAACAGAGAAATAAGGAAAAAAGGAAAAGGAAACACACACCCTTCTATCGCCACCTACTCGTCTTTGCTCATAAATTTAGCGAAGAGGCAGCGAAAGGAGAATAAAAAAAAAAAATTATTATCACCACTGAGACATGGTTGGGAGACATGATCAACGAAAAATTAATCAAATTCTAAATTTTACAAATGATATTTTTGGATATTGCTCAGCTTCTAGATGACGTAGAATCATGATTTTGGACCTGAAATTTGCGTCTTTAAAAACTCTAAACGACAAAACTAATTTCATTAAAATCGACAAAGGCAAAGTTGATGTTATTTGTGTTTCTAATTTATTTTGTCTCTTTCCGTCGTCTCCCAAGCACAAAATTATATAAAAGGCTTTATCTAAACCTGGTCCATGCGATTTCGAAACCAATGAAAAAGAAATAATTAAAATCGGTTCAGCCGTTTTCTTACAAACACCGGACAAAGAAATATCAACTTCATTTTATAATAGTAGTAGATACCGGGGTACACGCTTTTTGGCAATTGTAATAAAACGTACTCAGCTGTAGGTGTGGCAGTTTATGTAAAAAATGGTTATGTATGCGATTGTTCTCAGCTGAATTTTTGTAGTGCAGATGTAATGAAATTACGTTTGGATTTTAGAAATGACAGTTATACAATGCTGTGTATTTACAGATTGCACGAATTTAGTAAATGTGTTTTCATTGATGAGCAAGGTGAAGCTCTGAGCGTTCTTAAGGCAAAAAACTTAATTGTATTGGGTGATATTAATATTGATGTTTTAAATGTATTCGACAAGGATACAGAGAATTATCTGTTACTTATGGCGTCAAATGGTTTAAAGAGCTTCATAAATGAACCAACCCGTGTGACTAATGATACTAAGACCTGCATTGATAATATTTTTTTTCGTCATCAAAAAAACAATAAAAATATGTTTAGTGGTGTTATATGTATGTATATGATTTAAAGTTAACAGATCATTGTATGGTTGCGCTCAGTACCCGTTCCTATTCAAGTTCGCTTAAATGCTGCAATCCTCCTGTAAGAGAGAAGTGTTTTACAGATTACAATTTACTGAAGGATTGCTTGAAGTATGAATTTTGGGATCCGGTCTATTTAGAAAGTAATCCATGAACTGCTTTTGATCTGTTTCTTGAAATTTTGCAAAAACATATTAAAAATTGTACAAATTCGTCAATGCGCAATTCCAGCAGCAAAAGATATTTAAAACCGTGGATGACATATAATCTTTTACAACAGATTAAAAGGAAAAATAAAATATGACCCTCAAACACAATTCTGATGGAATCAAGATGCGAGGGGAACTCTAACGAGGGAACGAACCTCTCCAAGGCAACAGCAGGGGGCACAATAGACCATTAGGTCGCAGTGCAAGATGACCCTACACAAATACAATGTACAATCAACATACAGAACGCACATAAGAACAAAAAAATGGTGGTGGCCTTTCTTTGCAAAAATGCAATGTTCCCTTGCATCCTTCAAAGTGTTTTGAGGAATATCATCTTTCGAAATGAATTGTATTATTTATTTATTTATTTTTTTTTTTTCAAAAGTATATTGTAAGCTCCCGTTGGCAACTTAAGTTGCCACATCCCTACGGCTACACCCATTTTATATTTTTCAGTTTAAGGGCAAGAGTAGAACAAATACATTACGTCTCTATTTTTTATGAATATAAAAATATACCTGAATATCTGCACTTATGCACTAATGTCTTATCACTAAAGCACAGTGAATTTTAATAATTTAATTTTCGTCGAAGCCTTGTTTTGTGACTTAATTAATAATTATAGAAAGGAGCGTGCACAAATTTTTTCCACAAATTTTTTGCGACAATGACTGCACTAAAAAGTTAAATGTCGTAGAAAAATGACTAACAATATGGTGTGACATAAATACAGTGGACTCTCCCTAAATCGAACTCTCCCTAAGTCGAATTTCTCTCTAACTCGAATTTTTTTTTTATTAAATAAACGCTTTAAAACAAAAAAAAATTGTTTCTCTCTCTAACTCGAATTTTTCCAAAACTCCCTCTAACTCGAACAAATCATGGTATCCCGTGAAAATTCGACTTAGGGGGAGTCCACTGTAGCTTTTAACACTCACGTTCTGATGGCGCTGTAAGCGTTTTAGAGTGTGGTAGGGTGGCGTGAAATAAGGCCCAACAAAATAAAACCAAATGTAAAATTTGGACCTATTTCATCTGTTGTAATTCCAGAAAAACTGCAGTATGCCACGCCCACTTTATTAGAGCTGCATAGAAAGGAGGAGAGGGTATCAAACGATCCACTCCAAACGGATTATGTATGTTTTTTATTGGTTTGAAATTGATTAAAGTGTAAATCTTCAAGAATGTCAAAAACCGAAATAAGACCCGCTGGGCCTCAACTCGTATGATACTTCATTTTTCTTCATTTTTAATGCATTAAATCATGTTTGAGTGTCAGCCTTGCATAAAAGAGACAACACGATTTTTAAAGAAAAAAAAAAGCAATTATTTTGCAGAAAAATAATAAACTGTACAATAATTTGTATTGAGCAGAGCAGAATCACAAACGGCAAAAATTAATTTGGAATTGGTTTTTGTTTCTCTTTGAACATTTCCAAAACGGTTGCTATTAATAAATTTAGGTTTAAAACACACAAAATAAGTACATCTGCATCCATTTCGCAAATTCAAAACAATTTAGTTTTGCTATGACTAAATTTAATGCAGAAATGTCAAAAAAAAAAGCTGCCAGCGGCTGAAAAATGTAGTTTGTGTTACATTTTTAATGCATTTTTTCTGAAGTTTTCACATTTATTTGGTTAGTGTGTACGCACTCACACTTAATGGCAATTTCAGTAGTGAATTTTTTTTCAGATCGTTAAAAATGCAAAAAAATGTAGTGTCATACGGGCTTTATTATACGTTTGCAAATTATAAAAAAAAAAAAAAACGCTCGAATATTTTGACAACTAATGTCAGGCTGATAGCGATTACATGCACCAATCTTCAAATATTAAATAAGCTAAAAAAGCTACTAAGGCTGTGTTTATGGCGAAGCGTATTCGCGTCGCGCGACCTAAAGTATCCCAATAATACTCCTCCTTGAGTGGTTTCGCATAAGGTTAGAACTTGTGCTGGGGAGTCTGTATTCAACCCATGGGAGGGGAGAGATCTATGGCTAAGCATAAACATTCTTTTACACCTGTTTAATATATCGGATTCCTCGCCAAACAAACCTCATCTAACACCGAGTAGGCTTTTGATAGTGTAAACATAAAGTTCATATCGCCTTCTGCAAAATACGTGTTCGGAAGAACACTATTTGGAAGGCTACCAGAAGAATTCGAACTTCAAATGGCTGTCTGATAACACAAACAACGCGGTGATATGATGCCCTCAATTCCGGCCACATCATCTTGTTATTCCACTGATCACGTCCTTAAATTGTTGGAAGGTGTCGTCTGCTAAAATATTGCCTGATCGTATTTTAATACATTTATGCAGAAATAATGGCATCATCGCCAGATATGCCGCAGCACTCTGTAGATTCTGATGTTTCAAGTAAAGTGCAGGAAAGTGAGTCTCCAGAACTTGTTGACTTCTTGACAGCTTGAGATGATTTTTAAGATAATAGCTATAAAAGACAGTGTCAGTATCAGCAGCAGAAAGATTGTCGCAAAGATAAATATTCCTAGTTTCCGGTCGGAAAGGCATGAGCCTCCCCAAAATTTGCCATAATGTTCTGTTGGACTAAAACATCTCAGTTTGGTCTTGTCCTTAACCTAAAAAAAGAAAATTGTATATTTAGCAGGTCTAGATAAATAAGTTATACCTTTTGTGGATCTTCTGTAAGGAATTCATAAAAAGCCAAAAACGTTGAATTGTTACAGTCACAATGCCACTGGTTGTCACCCAACCAAATCTGTTTTAGAAACACATTTGCCTTGAAGTAAGACGGGCTGAAAGCATTCGTTAGACGATTCCCCGACAACTTTAAGCTAGTCAACTCCGGAAAACCATAAAACGTAGTATTTCTGATTACTGAGAGACTGAAAGGATACTTGTTTAAATGAATCATACAAACTTAAGCCTTGACAAACAATGGAGTTAGGAGAGCTAACTAATACTGCAGTCATCTCCTAGCTTCAAGTTACCACGGCATTAGTAGATGTCGTCGTTTTTAACCAACCTGCACTTGCTCAAATCCAATTCCTTTAGAGTTTTTGATTTCATATTCAGTGGAAGATCTTGAATATGATTATCTGATAGGTCCAAGTTGGTGAGCCTGGGAAGTCCAGAAAAGACTTCCGGATCCATCTCCAGGATGGCGCACGAACTCAGGTTTACAGATCGTAGAGAAGTTGAAAGAAATGGGGAGAAATTGTTGATCAAGTTATGGCTTAGATTGATAGATTCCAATGCATCATTGTAACGGAATTGATTCTCGTCGAGTTTGTTTATTACATTGTGTGAGAGATCTATGTGATTTAGCCCATGTAACTCGTAAAATGCTTCAACGTCCAGGTCACTTATGACATTCCGTGATAGATCCAAAACCTCCAGCGCTGTATTATTAGCAAATGCCATTGCATCTATACTGTGCAACATGTTTTCTCTTAGTATCACCTCCCTTACGTTGGGCATCCAACTTAATTTCGGCCAGAGCCACCTCATGTTGCAAAATGACATATCAATCCGTCGCAGTGTCTCAAATCGCACATTTCCGTTTGATTGACTTTCTAGGACCATATCCTCATTCCATGAGAGATTAAGTACTTTCAAGTTAGGTAGGCCTTTTATAAAAGTTTCACCCAGACGTCTAAGGCTACAGTTGCTGATATCTAGAGTCCGCAGTGATTTTGATGGTAATGAAGTTAAATTCGTCAAACGATTTCCAGATAAAGTGAGTGTCTTCAATCTGGGCATTCCCGCCAGAACATTGTTCATTTGAGTTATCGCGCAATGGCTGAGATCCAATTCTGTGAGGAAGTCGCTTACCATTAGAGGCGCTCCCTTACCATTTGAAAATCTTTCAAATTGATTTCCAGCTAGAGACAATTTTCTAAGATTATATGCATGTTGGAAGGTAATACTCGGAATGATGTCATACCAACTTTGAATGTTGTTGTTAGCTAGGATGAGAACCCGAAGCGATTTAAATCCGATGAGTGCGTCATAGGGGAGTTTCCCAATTTCATTGTTGGACAGGTCGAGATAGGTGAGTGCATCGATAACTGTTGGATAAATATCATGTTAGTAAATCAAAATAAACAAAAACGAATTTGAAAAATCTTTGAGCAAGAACGAATTGGAGATTAAAAACTTATTGGAAGCAATTGAGTGAAGTAGGAAAATTGCCCAGGAAACTTGCCAAAAAAGTGTAGAAGAAATTAAAATTATGAGTACTTTTAGTGAATCTTTTAAGGAGCAGAGTGAGGCGGTAATTGAAAGTGCGAATGAGTTTATAAAGGACATACATAGTGGAATGGAGTGTCTTTTAGCATTGTATATGAAACTTAGTTTCATATGAAGGTTGGTACTGATTGGTTGAAATATTTGTCATTAAAATTTAAAATTTCTATCTGAGGATTTGCTGAAGATAGTGCCTTCCGTGTTGACGCCTGCCCTGCGCACTATCTGATCCAGCACATAATAGCGCATCTCCTTGCCGAAATCCGGTACACGTTTGGAATAGTTCAGAAGAACTATTTCCAAACTGCGCATTGCATCGCGTGTTTTCCAGCGTGAGGCGACAAAGCTAGATTAGTTTGCGCGGGATCCCAAATTCGGCCATCGCCATGTAGACCTCACGGCGATGAATGCTATCATATGCGGCTTGGAAGTCGATGAAAAGATGGTGAGTCTCGACTTGAAATTCTTTGGTCTTTTCCAGGATTTGCCTTAATGTGAAAATTTGATCTATCGTCGATCTGCCGGACCGGAAGCCACACTGGTATTTGCCGATGTGTGTGTTGCAGAAAGGCTTTAGACATTCACATATTACGTTGGATAGGATCTTATACGCGACATATAGCAGGGATATGCCTCTGTAGTTTTTGCAGGACACAGGATCGCCTTTTTTAGATGGAGCATATGGAGCTGATTGTCCAGTCATCGGGCATGCTTTCATCTTCCCATACTTTGTTGATGAGTTGGTGCATGCACCCTTCCAAAACATCACCACCGTATTTAAAGAGCTCTGCTGGCAGTCCATCAGAGCCGGCGGCCTTGTTATTCTTCAGCTTATTGATAACTGTGCCGACCTCTTCGATACTTGAAGTGCTTCTGCTTCTTCGTTGACTGAATGCGGGTGTTGTTCTTCCCCTACCACTCTCTCTACATGATGCCCATTTAGCAGCATGATGCCCAGTTAGAAGTGCTGCTTAAAAAGATCTACTATTCCCTGTGCTTCGGTGACTAGGTTTCCTTCACTATTTCCTTCAACTATCCGGATGTTGTTTCCATCGCGGCACTCCGCGTTGAAATCCCCGAGTACGATTTTCTTATCATACTGCGGACAGGCTCCGTAGGCTCCGTACAGGAGGTCGTAGAATTCCTCCTTGATGGGATCCTCAGCCTCATCGGTAGGGGCGTGTGCACATATTAGGCTGATCTTGTAAAATGCGCCTCTGATGCGGATCACAGCTAGGCGATCGCTTATCGGCTTGAAGTCAATGATCTTTGACCGAAGCCGATTTCCCACGACGAATCCGCATCCTAACATGTGCAATCTTTTATGACGGCTGTAATAGATGTCGCAGTTTTGTCGTTTTTGTATACCTGGTCCTATCCATCGTATCTCCTCGATCGCGGTAATATCTGCCTTATACCGCTCGAGGACGATTTCAAGTTTATCAGTAGCGCCGGGGGTATACAGTGTACGTACGTTCGAGTATGCACTCTCAATTCATAGTCCTCTGACGTTCCGGGTCGTGTTGCCATTTGAGGTCCATTATCCGAGGCATCTTATCGACCTGGGCTTCGAATATGTCGAAGTAGCCCAGATAAGGTGTTGTTTCCGCTGTGGAAAGTGAGACGCCACCGTTGATTCCATCGAGGGAATTCGTCCGCTGTCGTGTTTATAGTGCTGCTATTTTCTCTTGATCAGCACTCGCGCTTATAAGTTTGGCAAGCCGGATCCAGTATCCGATGGCTACCACTTGGAGGTAATATAAGCACAGTTGATGTGTGGCAACAGTTACAACACTGGGCTCTGCCAGGTTAAAACCAATCAGTTCAATCCCACAACACCCGGCCATATATACATATGTACATACAGTCACTGGCAAAATTATTTGCACAATGCAATGCTTACACCATATCATTTCAACAAAGTTGCACATCTTTTGAAAAATTCAATCTTTTAAGTTATCTTGAAACGGTAACAAAAAAAACAAAATCAAATTTCTAACAGTAAACGTTAAAACCATAGAAAAGAAAATGGCAAAATTTAGGATTTACTTCTGCTTATGCTTCTGAAAGCCGAAAATGAGAATTTTTTTTACATTGACGCAACGGTTTTGAGGGCATAGCATTATCTAATAAGTTGTGTGTCCTCCTTTTGCCGCAATAACTTCTGCAAGGCTTCTTGGCATTGAGTCTATCAAATTTTGAATTTGCTCTCCCTGAATAGTACCCTAAGCTGTTATAAAATCCTACCATGTTTCATCTGCAGATCTTCCAATGTTTTGTGGAATTTTGGACTTCACAAGATGCCATTTCCTATTACCTAAATGTAAGCCAGGGCTTTCTGGAGGCCATTTTAAAGCTACTTGTCCTGCTTCCGTTAAAAACTTTTTGGTGTTCCAGGCAGCGTGTATGGATGCATTATCATGTTGAAGGATGAAATCGCTCCCGATGAATATTGAGGATTCCACCAGTGCAACATGATTTAGTATCTTTAAATAATGTGACTGTGTCATATGGTCAGAGCACCGCATAAGTGGTTCCGCAGCACAATACGATATGCATCCCCATATCATAATTTTACCTCCTTTGGAATGCTTTGTGGGTTGCTTTACAGGTTGTTTGGATCTTGTTTTTGAATTGCAGAAATAAAATTTTCGACCATAGCTGCCATCCAAAGAACAAGCAGTCACGTCGGTTCAGAGCACACTTCTCCAAACAGCTGCTAGTTTGTCAATATGCTCCCTTGTAAATTGTAGCCTCAGCTGCTTATTTCTTGACGTTATTTGGAGCTTTTTTTGTATGAATTTGGCTTGAATTTGGATTTTCTTAAACCATATTCGTAACGTCCTTTCACTAATATTGTTCTCACAATCCTTGTTTAAATCCGTTAACACATTTCGAACCTTTTCACGTGGGTTATTTTTAAAAGAATGATAATTCAGCGGTCTTCCCTTTCCGAAGTAACCTTTTTCTGCTTCTATGGGTTCGGTTTTTTACAGTTTTTTGTTTTCTAATTTTGTAATAAATTGTTCATTGACTGCAGTGATACTTTGCCGAAAGTTCTACTGCCGAAGCACCGGTTTCAAATTCTGCAACAATAGCCGCACGTTTCTCCGTTGAAAATTCTCTAGTTCTAGCCATTTAAAAGTTTTAAAAATTGGCTGAAGGAAAGGCGCTAAACTACTAACAATGACTAATCGATTTGCATCGAAAAGTCGAAGAATTTAACTATGGGTACTTGTCCAGAACAGTTAATTGCATTTGTGCAAATAATTTTGCCGGCGTTTAAGGTCGTAACAATAATTTTGCCACTTTCTTTGCTATGGTTTACACCTTTACTGTTAGAAATTTGATTTTGTTTTTTTATTTACCGTTTCAAGATGAATTAAAAGATTGATAATAAACAAGAACACAACTGAAATATTGAATTTTTCAAAAGATATACAACTTTATTGAAATGATATGGTGTAAGCATCGCACTGTGTAAATAATTTTGCCACTGACTGTATATACTCTGTAAATATGTTTTATTTTAAAAAGCAAATTTTTCAAAAAAAAAATGTAATACAAAAAATAAATGCTACTGCAAAATGTTAGTTTTTTTTTTAGATACGATTATTTTCACAAAGAATTTACTTACTCATAAATTTTTGATAGCACTACCTTATCTGCTATCGATAATAATTTCAATTTCAAATTTAATAAAGACGAAGCCAAACGAACGACTTTTGCTTCGATAATGAGCTCACTTTTTGTTTAGACTCTGGGTAGAATGTCTTTTATTGTGAAATTCATTATCGTTAACATTGTCGTTAAAATGGTCTTATCAAGATATGGCAATTCCATTTAATTCCGGGCCATCCCCGGATTATTAACCGACCTAATAGAAACTATGCTTACGGTCAATGTCAATAAACTTAATTTTTCTTGAATCGTCCTCGATTGCAATGACTAAGATCAGTTAGTCTCATAACAACTGCGAACGGTTTCCTTCGAATTTTTGGAGATAAGAACAAAATCTCCAAAAGCAGTTGGAAAATTCTCTCTTCAGCATTCTCAACAAACGGGAATGAATTCGCGTGATGCTGGTCTATTTCTGTCCGAAAGTGTGCGTGAGTCTGGTGTAGATCCGGTTTTAACCTCGGATCTAAGGAATTCATAAAGTGGAAGCCTTTATACGAGTACAAGACCTGTTAAAAAATCAGTTAAGTGTCGAATGATTGACATTGCAATTCATTGATCGTGAGACTATTAGCAGCTGTATAAATGTTAATCCGGGGCACGAGATAACCTTCTTATGATACCTTATATCTACCAGCCGTTCGCACAAGCAAAAACGTTTTACTTCAAGGCGCCAGGTACGACACCGACAGACTAAGGAATCTCAATATGCGCAAAGAACTCAGGCACCATCCTGCTCGAGGAACGGACATAACCAGCAGCGAAATGGAGAAGTAGTCGTAAATTTTGTCGTTTGTAAATGAGGGAGAAGCCACATCATATGGTTCTCCGCTGATATTTGAATATTCAGTGGGGAGCGGAAGCAACTTAAAGCACACATTTTAGCATGCGTATATAGAAGCGAGCTTGAGTACCAGTGTCATACAAAAATAAAAGAAGTCCGCAACAAACGAATTTTTATCCACACAGTGATTGAACAAGACGAAGAACCAACAACCATATGCTACAGCAGAATCATATGCAGAGCCATGAAAGGGCTGTAGCTTACGTCAACATCCAGTGAATAATTTGCATAGTTAGCGACTGGTTTTGAAATAAAACCAGCTCACAAAATAAAAGAAGCATTCATCATTTTCAACCACATTGCCACATTCAGGAGATAATACTTTAGGATTCGCATCTTATTTCCAAGGAAAACCGAGGTTATTATCTCGAGCAAAGCACTCAAAACAATGAAGGCAGTTGGATTTAATAGCATTACTGAGAAACTTTACAAAACTACGTTGATAACATCTGCAGACCTGGTGCTTCCCCTCATAAAGAACAAACATAATAGACTTTAGTGGGATTAATATTATGGCAAAACCGAACGAAAAGCTTTAGTTACCCATAATGAACTTGAGGAAAGCTCATGATCTGTAAAATTGCTTGCAATCAGTTTGAGTTGAGTGCACGAAAAAAAAGGAAAAAAAAAAGAAAAAAGGTCTGGGTGCGACCCGCAAGGTCCACACGACTAACTTCCCAGTGGGAAGAAATAAAAAAACAATATTCATTATTTAATTAATAAGTATTATTTTTTTTTTTTTATTTTCGTCGCTAAACAATTATTCATGTATCAATGTTGTTATTTCATTTTTATAAGTCTTCTGCTTATGTCAATGAAAAAGAAATCGACTTTAGATAAGACTTATCAAAATATGAAATAACAATATTTTTTCATAAACACTATTTATATGTACTTCTAGAAATGAAAAAAAGCATTGTTTTATCGAAAATAACTTTTACGGTTAATAACTTCTACTTACAACCATGTTCCACGTCATAATTTATTTTTTAAATGTTAAATGTACATCATACATACTATTACCTCCAAATGTTTTCTCAAACATAATATTCTTGTATTAATTGCATATTAATAAAGCAACCTTGAATTGCAAAAAGATTGTTGATTTTTTTATATCGAAGAATATATTCACATCCCATTTTTTATTATTATTATTGTTATCAACGTAATTTTTTTTATTATAACTAATTTTTACGAGTTGGCTAGTTCGAAATCTCATTATTCTCCTGGCCTGATAATATAAATTTAAAATTCTACACATTCATCTAGTTTTTGTTCATAAGTATTTTTTTTAATAATATTTTTTTTAAAATAATTGCAACGACATTCATAAAAATTTTGCTAAAACATACAATTATGATATTAAAAAAAAATCACTGCGAAGGTATTTAGAATCTGCACGAATGAATAGTACAAATCATCAATTTCAAAATTCAGCTAGTTTGCCTTTATTTTTTTAGTTATTTAATTACTAACAAAAAACTACTGGACCGATTTTTCTGGAAACTTAATCAGTTCTTAGTTACGTAATTACGCGTCAAATGAGCCCGGTCCCATGTCCATATCATCTTTGGTTTTTGAGATAATCGACGCGAAAGATAATTCCGAACGCACATACGCACATACGCACATACGTACATACACGATCAAGAAGGAGACCAGACTTTCAACAATGCATGGACACTTTTAAACTGGCAAGACGCAATTTAAATAGATCCATCAAGGAGAGCAAAACCGCATGTTTCAAACGCCTCTGTGCGGAAGCCGACATTAACCCATGGGGCTCGGCATACAGAATAGTAATGACGAAACTGAAGGGCTATGGAACTCCTCCAATAACATGTCCAATGATGTTGAGATCCATAGTAGAGCACCTTTTCCCCCAAATACCAGCTACTATTTGCAACATCGTAAGAGAGCTCAATACAGCGACTATTCCCCAAATTACTCTAGAAGAGTTGCTTCAGGCATGCAGCAAAATAGGCGACACCAAGGCGCCCGGACCCGACGGCATCCCGAATAAGGCAGTGAAGGCGGCTATAAAAAAAGAGACCAGACATGTTCATAATGACGATGCAGAAGTGTCTCGAAGAAGGAACGTTTCCCGAAAAGTGGAAAATGCAGCATTTGGTCCTACTACCTAAAGGAAAGAAGCCTCCAGGAGAACCATCGTCCTATCGCCCAATATGCTTACTCGACACAATGGGAAAGATTCTCGAGAAGATAATCTATAATAGATTACTCGCGGTAGCAGAGGAGAAAGGAGCTCTCTCAGATCGCCAATTTGGCTTTAGAAAAATGCGATCTACTGTTGATGCCATAAGACAAGTAGTTAATATCGCAAAAGGTGCCATCGAAGGGGAAAGATGGCTCTACGGCACAAAGGAGTACTGTGCAGTAGTAACATTAAACGTTAAGAACGCGTTTAACTCAGCGAACTGGTCGTTCATTAGAAGATCACTCGCCAGGATGGATACACCATATTACTTGCTGCGTATAGTGACCAATTATTTCATCAACAGGAAGTTGAGATACTATACAGATGAAGGGGTACGATATTACAATGTCACTGCGGGAGTTCCACAGGGATCGGTCTTAGGGCCGTTATTGTGGAACATTATGTATGACGGCGTCCTGAGATTAGCGTTACCTGGGGGGGTGACTGTAATTGGATTCGCCGATGACATTGCCGTCGTGACAGTAGCTAAACAGATTCGTGGAGTTGAATCTGCTACAAATGAAGCAATTGTCCAGATAAAGGATTGGCTGTCCACCGCCGGACTAGAACTTGCCGACCATAAAACAGAGGCCGTCCTCATAACTAGTCGTAAAAGTGTAGAGTTTGCCAACTTCCAGGCTGGTAACCAAATTATCAGGTCCAAAGAAGCGGTTAAATACCTTGGAGTAATACTGGACAACAAACTGCAGTTCAAAACACACGTGGACTATACAACCAAGAAAGCATCGCAAATGCAGGGAGCTCTCTCGCGCATACTGCCTAACATTGGTGGACCTGGATACGCAAAACGGGTCCTACTCTCCAGAGTTGTTACATCAGTTTTGTTATATGCCGCCCCAGTCTGGGCGCATGTTTTAAGGACGAAGGAGACCAGAAGGAAACTATCGTCAACATACAGACTCTGCGCGCTAAGAACAATCAGCGGTTTTCGGACCATATGAGATGAGGCCGCCTTTGTTATAGCCGGAATGGCCCCCATCGACATTCTTGCAGATGAAATGTTGAGGATATACAACAGAAGAGCCTTGAGCCAACACGACGCCAACGGAATCAAGAGGATCAGCATCAGCGTCAGCAGCTATGTGGCAAGCTCGTTGGGATAATACAACGAAAGGCAGATGGACACACAAACTCATACCGACAATCCAAGACTGGATAAGTCGTAAACATGGAGACTGCAACTATAACCTTACGCAGTTCCTGTCTGGCCACGGCGGGTACCGCAAGTATCTCCACCGATTTGGACACGACAGCTCGCCATCTTGCCCCGAATGCCCAAATGAAGATGAAGATACGGAGCACGCAGTATTTTATTGCCCACGCTTCACGGCATGGAGAACTACTCTGCCCAGTCCGTCGTTACTCCTCGAACACTTGTTGGAGTCGGAAGAGAATTGGACGGAAATAAGCGCTCTTGTAACAATTGTACAAAATGAGCTAAGGAGAATAGAAAGGCAAAGAAACAGAACATCGGAAGCCTCAGAAACCGCAGAAACCTAAGAAGCAGGTGAACAGCACGAATAGCTTGATATGCTAACCAGCCCCGCGAAGTAATACCTAACGGCAGTCCCGTGAGGAGAGTGGTAGAAGTGTGCAGGGTGTGGATTAGTACGTAGGCGCATTCCTGGCATCGATTATTCGGGTCTGCGAATCGTGCATGCTAGTAGCCCGGGCTACTAGTATCTTTAGAAGATTACCACATCCCTTGGCGCAACCAAAAAAAAAAAAAAAAAAACATACGTACATACACACACACATACATCTCTGTTAAAATGTTGGATTTGGATTCAGGTGACCTTAAAACGTGGAGATATGTCAAAATTCGCGATTCACAAAATCGGCCCCATTACAACAACTTCCCATTGGGAAGTTAATAAGCTAAAAAAAAATTCAAATTATTGGCGCAAATTCATAATTATACCCTAATCAAAGGCTGACGATTAGGGTATAAAATCGATTCTATTTAAAACCGGTTTTAAATTTAAAACCATATTTTAAGTTTTGTTATTCATAGACACGTTTCTCCCATCCTCTAACGGAACTCGTATTTTAAATATTTTTTGATCAAACAAAGCCAAACGTCAACATACTTTGACAGAAATCTAGTAAATTCATATAAAAAAATAATTCAAACTTAAAAATGGAGTAAAGATACAAAAATTAGGCGGATGTCTCGGCTGAGAAATGTGTAAAGTTCCACTGTTAATAGACTTGGTTCTGTTAGTGAACGGTTTATTCTTATCGGTGAAAATGTTGTCCGACCGTAGAGCTTAAAGAAAAATTCATGTTTTCAATATGAACGTTTAATATCATACGAAAAGGAGTCGCATGTAGGTACAATGAATGAGCTTTTGTGGTGTACAAAAGCGGGCAAAAGAATCTGCTGGATTGTGTTGTATAAGCGGAAAAGTTATGCTCAGAGAAATCGGTGCACCGCGGAAACCACCAAAGAGCATTCTACTGGGTGATCATCTTTAGTCAAAAACTTTTTTAGAGAGTCCCAGAAAGTTTAACTCAGCCTTTCAAATGACCTCCTTTGGTGATAAACGCATAACAGAAGGCAACTTTTTGCCCACTTTTAAGATTCAGGGTCAAATTTACCACCTTATCGGAACATTAATGCCTGACAGTAACGCTAATCCCAATTTCCTACAAATCTATTTCATGGGAAATTCAGAAGCTGAATACATTTCTGTCTTAAAACTGGAAGGGGGCGAAGCAAGGCGAGCACGGGTCACCTAGTCCCTAATAATATAATATAATAATCCCTAATACTTATAAAAACCAAAAATATTTTCTGTTAGTTGCCTCCTAGCCGGAGAACCACTTATCCGATTTACATGATTTTTTTTTTATTTCATAGATATGTTCGCTCTTCAGGTTATAGGATATGATTTGTTGCGTTAGGTAAAATAACGAATAAGGAGTAACGATAATAGTGAATTAAGTGGGGAAAAAGTTCAATTTTACAGCTCTAACTCAATAATGGCTTATCGGATTTTAAAACAAAAAAATAGGTCAAATTAGTAAATTCGCCCCTGATTCATTTGAGATATAAAACATCCTTCTACGTTGTCCTGAAGCTGAGCAATCTTCAAAACAATTATTTAAATCATCGCCCACAATTTTCCTTCAGTGGAGACCACTGCCAGCAGTCAAGCAGCAGTGGGTATCGTTGCAATAGTGTGCGTGAGTATTTATTAGACTTTGTTTGGGTTGGATTGATTGTTATTGGTTGTTACTGTCGATCGTTCATTCACACTTCTGCACGTAGATATTGTGTGAGAGTGAGAAAAAAATATTTTTGAATAGAGTGAGAAGGCTGTGCGCTAAATCTCTCTGTGAAAAATGAACCAGGTAGGTATATTGGTTTGTGGTTGTGTGAATGGAATTATTAAAGTTCCGGTAGACTAACGGTAGCTTAATACTTTTGGGTGAACGGCTCAATGGGCCAGCGCGCACACTACATCCCCCGGAGTAAAACTCAATTTATTGAAAAGGAAGGGCAGGAATACAGTATGAAACGGGGTAAAATTTTCATCCAGCGTTGAAGTGGTTTAACATAGGGGTAAACCAATACACACAAGTTGTCAATTTAGAGATACATCAGAAATACCAATACAATGAAAATTGGTTCATGTACACTCAATTTTACTCCGAATTATTCATTCAGTGTGCGATTGAAGTAGAAGTTACCCCAAGTTTGTCGCGGGAGAATATTTAACCGGTGTGCGCTGGCGCAATAAGATCGAGTTATTCGTAATACATAGTAAAACAATTTTTAGTGCGATCTATAATCCGTGTTCTTTAGCGTGAATAATTATTTTGTTTCAATAAAAAAAGTTATCACAGGTAGGTACACTTCAGTGCAAAAATTTTATAGGTAGCGTGAGTGTATTGTTTATTTTGGCACTTCTACAATTTTCGGTTTGAAAACGCCATTTTGTAGAGCTTGAGGAAATAAGAGTAATGTACAAAAGAACCAATATTTTTCTTAATTTATCAGATATTGCGGCTTAAAAAATATTTGTTTCTATGGAAAATTACTGAATTTCTGCTTTCCTTAATACACTGGGTACCTATAGTTATTTACAAATAAGGCAAAGCGATTTATGTCGATATGAGCCAAAACGAGTGGGCGCCGTGGCTCAAGTAATAAGTGCGTTAAATCGCTGAGCGGGAGGTTCGAGGTTCGAAACATCAAAAAGTCCTAATCCCTAATACTTATAAAAGGCAAAGTCATTTCCTGTTAGTGACCCCCTAGCTGTAGAACCACTTATCTGATTTACGTGTTTTTTTTTTATATCATAGATATATTCACTCTGCAGGTTATAGGATATGTTTTGCTGGGTAAGATGAAATAAGGAATAAGGAGTAACGATAATAGTGCTTTAAGTAGGGAAAAAGTTAATGAATGGAATTATTAAAATTCCATTAGACTAACGGTAGCTTAATACTTTGCGTGAACGGGTCAATAAGATCGAGTTATTCGCGATACTCCAGATAGCAAAAGTAAAACAGTTTTTAGTGCTTTTTAGTCCTAAACTGTGCTTTTCAACGTGAACATTTAATAATTATTTTCTTTGAATGAAATACCTTTTATTTCATTATAATTAATACAATGTAGGTTTTAGCTTTAATTAAAAAAATAAAAAAATGAACATTAATTTTGTAGCCCACGCGAGCGGAGCCGCGGCCAAACAGCTTGTATATTTATATATGCATCTTACCGTAAAGTCACTAGCACTTGTACATATATGTATTGAAATTAGACCACGATTCGTTTAAGGATCTTTCATATCAAGGATATCATAAAAAATTTAGCAGTGGTTTTGTCGAACCTATACCTCGAATAAAATTCTTTCCCATCTAACTCCTCAAATGGGTTCGATCGGGTTTTATACATTTTTGATTTGTTATTAATTTAACATCTTCGAAAATTTGGAAATCACGATCCTCCGGAATCATTTTAATAACTTTCTTCATTAATGAATGCTGAAAAAAGCTGTTTTTATTTAGGTACTTAAAATCACAACTGCGAATACCAAAAAACCGGTTTTAGCTTAACTAGATGATTAAATATTTTTAAAATTGGTTTTATCTGACTATGAATTTGCGCCATTTCATCTTGGAATGGAAGGGATAATATCCGCTTACAAATAAATGATTTAGAAAAAAAAAAAAATAATAATACGATCCATTGCCATCGTTAATTTTTTTTTATCAGCTGTCAAATTTCCGTACAGATAAGCCGCGTTTTTTTGAGAATTATGCAAAGCAAAGTGAAAGCTTCTCAAAAAAACGATCTCCAGTCAATCTGGCTTAGTAGCTTTTTAGCTTTTTTAATATTTGAAGATTGGTGCATGTGCTCGCTATCAGCCTGATATTACATAGTTGTCAAAATATTCGCGATGTACAAAAAATTTCAATTTTTCTTCACTCTAAAGACGAAATATGTATTTTATAAATAAAAAAAAATATTTATCTTACTAATTCTATTTACCTTTTTTCTTCGCCGTCCATTTTCCTTCAACCAAACAAAAGAAATGTCAATTTACGGAGGCCTACCAATCTGTAAAAATCAAAAAGCTTGAAAAAATGCTTTCAGTGCCACATCTGAAATTTGGTGTTACAAGCTATTCATCCCAAGTCACTTCCAACTGAAATAAAAAGCTAAAGTGATTGCCAGTCAGTTTTTGTTGTTGTACACCATGTTTGATTCTACTTTACTGCACTGTGTAGTCTCAAAAAAACACGCCTAAAATACAGTCTAGCAGTCGTTACTAGCAATTCATCTACATAGGTACTAAGTATGTACCAACTTAACATAAATCACCGAAATGGAAAGGAAAAGGTTCGTTTGATGTCTATAATCTTGAGGAGCCTTCACACAATATGAAATCCTGAACATACAATAAGATGGTGGTATACCACCAAAAATTTGCGAATCTCAATAATAGGTTCTATTCATGGTATACTACGTTTTAACGTGGTATTGCAGTGACAGACATGTGGTATAGAACGTCGTATTGCTATACCATGGTATCAATACCAGCAGTCTGTCTCCCACATTAATTCAAATGATATGGTGTAAGCATTGCATTGTGCAAATAATTTTGCCAGTGACTGTGTACCATGGAGCATTGACGATTGCTTTTAGTGTTTTGTTTTGAAATATATTCGTTAGCTTATACCTCAGGCCTCATTCGAAGTTTGAACAGGGATACGGTTTTTAATTTAAAGTTGTCGGGCGCCGTATTAGCATTCGGATCTTTGATCAATGGTTGTCCATCAAATGGCTTGAAAGTTTCCTCTAAATGTTCGGCAAATAATTCCGCTTTCTCTTTGTCTCCTTTTACCCATTCGCCGTTAGCTTTCCTTATTGGTGGCGAGTGCATTACGGGTTTCCTTATGGACTTTAAGGCTTTCCATAGAGAGTAGTTTGAACACTTATCAGCTGTCAAGCCCTCAAGGTAAGTAGAAGTGTCGCGATTTCTCAAGTCCTGCAGCACATTTTTTAGCTTGTTGCAAAGGTGGTTAAGATAAGTTTTATGCGGGGGCGCACGGGATTGTTGCCATCTCTTGCGCGCTCTCCTCTTTTTTCGTATGAGGTCTTCGATATCAGACTGGCATTTGACTTTACTGTTCCGTGTTGCTGTCTTTCGAAAAGTTTCGCAAACTTGAAATTGCTCTTCTGAAAAGTATACAAAACAGACTTAAGATGTTTTACCTTTTCAGCACAGAATTTGTCTTTAACAAGATGCAAGATATAATATAAAAACAAAACATGACTACCTTTCTCCACCCTTTTTCATTTTTAACCGGCGCGGCGGTCTTTCTGCATTTAGCATTACCGTCACCTGCTGCCATATGTAAGTTCACTATACTCGAATATGCTATACGAATTTTACTAACCGTTTTCCATTTTTTTTTTCATTTAAAGCATGTCGTTCAACATATTGTTTTTCTATCTAAAATAAAAGTAAATGGTTGAGAAAATTTTAAAGCTTTTCCGCGTACTCTAGTGCATACACAAACCTTAAGATATACATAATTTATGAATATGACACCAAATGAGTTTTTTGATTTCAATCTTCGTTTTTCGTTTTTTTTTTTTTACTGACGCTAGATTTGTTTAATGACTGTTTATCGTATACAACACGGTTTGATGTAATTTCTATTTTAGCAATCATTGCACTCGAGTCCTTTACACTGAAGCTATCATTATCCCCGTTTAAATGCGGTCCACCCCATTTCCATGACATTCAAATGTCTCGATATAACCTCCAACAATTGATATCTTTATGACATTTCTTTGGATGATGACGTCGTTTCGCATTGATATTCAAATTGAAATATTGTGCATATTTTATTGTCAAGCATCAAGCACCCACCCCAGTACAATTGCATGATAACACCCTTAAGCGTGGAAGGAACCGGGTATTTTCGTTCGGAGAATCATTCTGAGAGACTTCCGGAATGAGTTTGGCTGAAGTTGTCATCGCGGTATTTTGTGTCATTTTTTTCTTTATTCTTCTTTAACTTTTCCCCGTTATTTTATTTTGTTTTTTTTTTCAAGGAGACAGATAAACACTGTCAGAGAAGAACATTTTTTGTTTTGTTAGTATTTATTTTTTTTTTTTTTTCATTGTGACAGTGTACTCGAGCAGGACACTCTCTCATTCATTTCATATTTCGCTAGGTGTTTCTTTTGATTTCGGTTTCTCAGGATTCTTTTCTATTTTTCATAACGAAGAAGTTAATTTCCTGTTTTGCTTGTTCAACCTAAAATAGAATGACTTTTTCTTTTTTTTTTTGGTTTGAGGGGGTTGGCAAATCAACTGCAAGGACAGTTTCGTTAGGGAAAATGCAATTCGCTTTACCTCTCTTTACTATGAATGCGGTTAAAGGATTTTTATCTTATGACAGTTTATGTCCTTTGGCGGTGAGACTTTCTATTGCTTATCTACCCAGTCAATTACACTTATCGGAAAGAAAAGTTACAAGAAAAAGATGATTTTTGACATATTTTGAGAGTTCATGCATCTCCAATAGATAAACGAGATTTAAGTGATTTTTTATTAAAAAGTTCCTCGGTCTTCATTAATCAGCGACAGAGGCGGCTTATTAAAATGTATGGTCTTTCAACACAGTATGGGTGCGAGAAATTATATTTATGAGTTTTTGTTTTTACAATGTTTAAGTACCGTTGGTTGGAAATTTTTCCGGCAGAGATCAGAACGTTGAAAGAAATCCACAAGATATGCGAGCAAAATTTGAATTTTTAATTAATGGATAAAGTTGTTGAGAGATTCACAAGAAGAAATTTATTGCACTACAAAAGTTTAGCAGTTTGAGGAGGTTTTTAAGTTTTTTTTCTGTTAGCTAAGTACTTGGAAATTATTGTATAATTTCTGTGTTGTAGAATGGGAAAATGTAAGCTTATTGCATTATTGCAGACCTTAGTTATCACTGTTGGCAAATAAACCAGTGTATTAATGAACATATGTATGTACATAAGTATGTATGTAATAGAATATATGTATAAATTATTTTTTAAAATGGTTTTTGAGAACTCCTACGTGCTATTTGGCGTAGCTTATTGGTTGCATACTTAGCTCTAGAATCTCATGGTCGATATTTTCAATAGGATGCTCATTCATCTTTCTATTTTGATGGAAGACAATTGGAAAACTCTTTTAATGAGAGCTAACAGAACCCACAGAAACAAGGAGAATTGATTACAATAAGCAAGCCAGTAGATAAGTCTTTCACAATAAATGCTTAAAATTTAACAGTCGATTGTGGTTATATTTGAAAGACCAAAGCTATCTTTCTATGACGACAGTAAAGGTCCGAGTAAATCCTTTATTTCTTGACTGGTTTAGATTGATTCGGACACAATTATGTGTCACCCGATCAAAAGATCAAAATCAAGTCGAGATTATGTAGAATTATGAGCAGGTTTCACGAAATATATATGGTAGCACTTGTAGCTCACCACACCATATCTTACTTGGCAATTACCTTTTGGTCACACGAGTGTATGCCTAATGAATGGAGTCCCAGCATCATTTGCCCGATCCACAACAAAGAAGACTCCCTCAACTGCGCCAATTACACAGGCATCAGTCTAGTCTACGCCGCGTTCAAGATCTTATCTGCCATAATGTGTGAACGCCTGAAGCCTTTCGTCAACAATCTGATTGGCCTCTATCAGTGTGGTTTCTGGCCAGGAAAGTCCACAGTCGATCAAATTTTCACACTTCGGCTGGAAAAAATCAAAGAAGTTCAAATCGATACTCACCATCTTTTTACCGATTTTAGAGCCATCCCTAGTTTTGGATGACGGTGGGGAACGGTCGCTGCTCCACCAAGGTCGGTAATGACCTGGGCGAGACCTTCGATTTCAAAAAGGATTTAGACAAGGTGATGCGCTGTCATGTGACTTCTTAAATATCAAACTCGAAAGAATTGTGCGAAATTCACAAGCCAACACCGGAGGCATAACCTTTCAAAGCATGTGCAGCCACTAACATACCCTGACAACATTGACATAAATCGCAGCACACAGCGGGCTGTCACTGCGTTCGCAAGTATCGAAACAGAAGTCGCTAAAATGGGTTTAGCTGTAAATGAGGGCAAAACCGACTGTCAACAATAAGGTACACACAACATCGACGACGTCACACTCGACAGCTATAACTTCGAGGTAGTAAGGGACTTTGTCTATCTTGGCTCTGCCATAAATTCTGACAACAACACCTCATCTGAAATCAAACGACTCTTGCCAATCGCTGTTTCTTTGGCTTAAAAGGCAATTGAGTGGTAAGAGCCTATCTCGAACAACCAAGACTTTAATCATCTCAGTCCTACTTTATGGCGCTGATGCATGGACTCTGTCGAAAGCGGATGAAGATATCCTCGGTCGTTTCGAGAGAAAAATTCTTTGCGAGATATTCGATACCATTTGCGTTGACGGGCTTTGGAGGACAAGATTCAACGATAAAATTGACGAGCTGTACAGCGACACTGACCACGTCACCAATGGACACCAATGCTCCGGCCCATAGAATTTTTGAATCTTCCCCGGAATGACAACGCAGTAAAGGACGACCTCGCCTAAAGTGACTCGCACATGTTGAAGGGGACCTCAACCAACTTGGAGTGCGCAACTGGATGCAGTTAGCTAAGGGCCGATCTAATTGGAGGGGTTTGTTGGTTGAGGCCCAGGTTCAACCCGGACTGTAGCGCGACCTAAGTAAGTAAGTAAGTATGTATCTTTTGATGTTTCGGCCGATGAATCATCATATATAACCTAACTTATGTCTAAAATTTAGTTAAGGGGTACTGGCGTTAATCTTTTTCGTGAGCAAACAACAAAGAGTTGCTACGATTTGAAAAAATAAAAACAAAAACGCAATAAAACGCCGAAGCCTTTTGATCTTACCAAACTGTTTCTTTCTTTTTCGATAGAATAACTAACAGGCTTCCTTGTGATGTTGAAGTCAAAGTTCTGTTGTGTTTTTTAGAGAAAGCGAAATAATCCTATAAAACTAGCGTTTTTAAGCGCTATCTACCAACATTATGGCAGTTTCGTATTCGAAATTCCATTCGAAAAAAAGAAGGCTTCACTTTTGGCGGCGAAAAACTGCTCCACTGCCATTTGGACGCCCTAAAAATTAAAATACACATTTCCATGAAAAAAGTTCTGTAGCGATAGGAATAGCTAGTAGCCCGATGGTGCAACATGAGGGGAATATTGTGGCTTAAATAATACAATGTGTACCGTGCACTGATAAAAATAACAAATGAACCGCACACCTTTGCTATCTGCACCGGAAGAAAGTAACCTTTCATCCTAGACTGCGAAATAAATCTCATGCAACTGTAGCATCCAAATTACCTAGCATGCACAGTTCACAGTCTACTTGTACTTCCGTCGAAGGTATACACTTCCATGAACAACAACTCCTTCATTTTTTGCATAAGAATTACCTAACGAATGACGACATAACGGAAATTTAAAAAAAAAGTGGACTAAAAAAGGTGAACTCCTCTAAATAAGGACTAAATTTACAGTTAAGCACAATAAAAACTGTATTACCCACCCGCATCCATCATCAAATCTTCATCTAAAACTTATTGTAACCATTCCAACCATTTATCGGTCCATCCGGTACCTGGCATCCAGAAAATATCCTTTAGATTAGAAATTTATTATTGTCCCGCATCGAGAGTGTCAGCTAGAATACCACAGCCATCAACCCTGGCCAATTGGGTGGTGTACACAAAGAACTAAAACCATCAACTGGGCTGGGGATGAGTGCCGTACCGGATTTAGAAAACGTCAACATTTTGGACAGGACAGGAGCCGTTCGTCACCATCTCTGTGGTGTCTATCTGTATGAAAACTGCCTCCCAACATTAAGATAAGAAATTCCACTTCCGACAGTTTTTCAATTAAACTGTATCTCGCGTCGAGTGGAAAGTATTTATTTCGAATTGGCGTAGAGAGATCCTTTTTTTTTTTCTGTGGTTTTCCCCGCTCCTCCTACTCTATCGAGGACAATAAAAAAAAGTGTCTCATCGAGGGGTGAGAGATCTCCTGTTTTGTACGAGTATATGGCTTATGATAATGGGTGCGAAGGTTTCACCCAATACGTACTCCCGGGCATATCCTTAGTAATGATATGCAAAAAGAAGGAACGCATTTGTTGCTTATCTCGATGCGATTCGTCAAAATTCCATGCCATTTGTGGGTTTCTTTTTTTTTATGGGTTCCTCTTGAGGATATGCGTATTCATTGTAATGGTGTTGGAGCAGGATTTCATTTCTTATCGGTGGTCCCATAATATATATTTATTCATTTTTTTTTTTCGTTTTATTGTCCTTGAGATATCTGCGAATGTAATTGAAAAAGATGAATACCAACCATACACTAGAAAGGACACCCTCCTTGTGCGCCACCACCATTGAACAAAAGTCAAACAGAAAATATCCATTCCAGATGAATTCATCTGCTAATACAAACATTCAGTCGAATGTCCTTTTTAGCGTACACAAACACAAATCAAAGCGAAAATAATTTTTGCTCATTTAATTGGATACACTGGCAATGAATGGAGTGGCGTTTTGGGCAATGCAATCCCATACACACACACACACATACAGACCGTTTGTTGGCTGTGCTAGGAAAATCCTTCGAGATGCCTTCTCTTTCATGGTATGCTCTTCTTGCACTGCGGAAAGTATGTAGCCTCCTTGGTGAGTGAGGTCCATTAAACTTTGCCTTCCACCTAATGCCCGTATAAATATGAAGCAATTGTACAGTTGAAGAAGGGAGATTTTCTTCTTAAGTAGAAGTAATTTCCTTTAATAAATTGGAATATCCTTTTTATATGCGGTCAGAGATGAAATAGCATCATCATCATCGTGTAGTCGTGTCCTTTTGATACAAACAGCCAGAAGTTGATATGTCGTATGGGTACTGGGGTTGGTGCTGGGGGTCTCCTCTTTTGTTTGTTTGATTTCCAGCCGTTTGTAATTTGCTGTTGAAGATGAAGTTTATTAATTAGTGACGCGTATATCAATTAAATGATTACCAAATTAGTCACATAAAATAAGTTTTTCTTTGGTGTGGGACGGTAAGAATCCTATGAATGAATGAATCTGTGTATGAAAATGCACTTCTTTTTGTGGGAATATTTCCTTTTTAGCTTTGGGCGTAATTAGGTAATTGGATGAGTCATTTATTTATGGAACTTTAAGGAAAGGTACGATCTACACGAACACAGATTTTTCTTCTTCGTGAATGATGGTAAGTTAAAAGGGTTTAAGATCTCTATATGTGATGAGATCTGGTTGGGAAAGATGGCAAATACATTATTCTCCGCCATCTTTGAAGGATCACTACGCCAGATTTCTCAGGTTTCCCGTGGAAAATAAACTAAATGGAATACAAATAGTGTACAAAACTTCTTATCCTGGTAAGACCATGGTGTGCAAGGGGTTGAGATTACTTGGGATTTAAGTTAGAAGATGACGACCACCCTGGAAGGCCAATTGACATGACAGCATATGAAGTGGCTCTAAAAGTCGAATATGCTCTCATGGAATATAGCCGGTCTTCTAATGAACGAGGGGAAAACCCAGTATGTGAAATTCACAAAATAACTAAGGGTGCAAGGCACCAGTGTTTTAAGGTTAATCGAAGGATCGGATGGGTCATAGATACAAATTCACACACAATTATTAAACTTGACCTTCCGACGACAAGTGGGGTTACCCATAACCCCCCTAGTTCTGATGTTCACGTACAAAAATAAAGCCTTGCCATCGGAAGGTTAATGTAACTATAATGTAACTATTTGAATAATATTTAAAATGCTTCATCTTGTATTTGCTGTCGCTAGTTTAAAGCTTGTTTTAGATAATTCGCCAGATAAATCCAGTTTTACCCGTTCAGAATTGAAATTACTTCGTTTGACGACAGGTTGCTTTTTCCCCGGTGAGTCCTTCTAATCACGTTCAGTATGGGACATATTTCAATGAAGTGGCTCCATACGATATAGCCACAGATAATAAATATACCCAGATGTCTCATTCATATGGGAAGAAGTGATATATGAAAACGAAATTCACTAAAAAAAAAAGCTTTTTAAAAAGCTTAAACTTCTTACAAAAGGGAAAAAAACAGAACACAGAACATTTGTTTTTTCTGCTCACTTTTTAGTCCATCGTGTCACTCACACATACCCTTGTTTACCTTCACTGAAAAAATGAAACAAAAAAAATATTTTGTGCAACTGCGGTCACGGAGTTCTGATGCCGACACGTTGGTAGGATGGATACGGAGTTATAGATCGTATATATATATGTATATGTGCAAATGGTTGGGCTTATGTTGTGTGCTTGTTATCTGTATGTATGAACCTTATTTTCAGCCCTTGATTAAATAAATAAAAACTCTGTAAATTTTGTGGACACAAATTTGCTCTGAAAATGGGTATGAATATGAGAGGTGCATACTGCATTTTATTATTTATCTTTATGCCCTTATAGTAACTGATCACTGCTCTTGGCCTACTTAAGTGAGGGTGACTAATGTTCGAAATTATTATAAACAAACTAACGAAAAATAATCATTAACTTAAATTAGTTAATTATAATTATCCAAGAGTTCTTAATTTTTTGTCGGCGAGAGAAGGACATTCACAAGCAGGTGGCAAACAGATTTCTCCTCCTACCTGTAGCGGAATCATTGACAAAACCTGTTTATGTACCAAACCAAATCCCGAATAAAGACCTTCACGTCCACCATTATCCAATGTCATCACGTAAACCTAATGAGGGCTTTAAAACGAGGCAAAAACTCGTCCCTCCTCCAAACAAGTCCTAGGTCGTCTTCAAAATCACCCCGATATCCTAAGGTTTGTTGCTCAAAAGAGTACCAGGCTTTGAAGAGTATTCCATAAAAATGAATATAAAACTGCTTTAGGTTAGGTTAGGTTAGGTTAGATAGGGTCAAGAGGAAAACCTCATAAAACACTACGCACCAAATTCCATCACAAAGTGCAACGAAATGATTGACTTTTCCCGCCCTTCAGATACACCTTTTCATATACAACGCATACGCGTTTGCAAAACTTCCATTCATGAAAATTTATTCTTTTGCTGCGGTGGTATGAAAATCACACCCTTATGCAATTTCATCCCCCTTCCCGCATACCTCTTTACACTTCCTCACCTCGTTCGTTTGCATGTCACAACACACGATGAGAAAAAGAACTTTCCCACACGATCGAACGGAGTGACGAAAAAGAAAAAGCTTTATTTGTTGTACTTATTCTGAAAGCTCTTTGTCTGCTACGATGTTGTCTGCTACGACAAAAATATGCTTCATTTTTTTATATGGGCGTGCGACATCTGGGTAGTTTATTATCTGTGATATAGCCTTATTATAAAAATATACAGTGGTGGCAGACCGGTTTCAAAATGATGCATACAGTTTGGCGTATTTTCTGGTAATCTGAAGATTTTTTTTGATAAAGTATTTTAGCAGTTTTTCGGCTTCTTCATACTGAAAATTACCCTATACGTGAGCCGCATAGCACATGAAAGACTTTGATACTGCTTCATAGATTTTGTACTTTGCCCTTAATGCAATGTTCTTTTTACAGAGTATGCCTTTCCATCTGGAATTTATGGCCCTTTTGACTTATTTTAGTTTCCCTGCAGATACTTGTGAAAAGTCAGTGGAGGTGTTATCATGCCTTCGAGATACATATTTATACTCTTTCACATCTCAAGTCCATCGTCTTGCCATGTCCATGTTTTGTCCCTTGCGAAGCGACCACATACATTCCGAGACACCATTATTTTGGATTTGACGGTGTTGACTTCAAGTTACACAAAACGCAATATTCCTCTAATTTATTAGTCATGATTTGCATCGTCGTTGGAGTTTCCAACAGAATGACAATGTCGTCCGCGTATATGTACATAGGAGCAGCTTTATTTTTATCTCAGCGAATTCGATTCAACCGGGCAAAAAAGTTGGCCGATCTTCCAAAAACAGCGAAAACAGCAAAGGACTCAGGAGACAAAATTGCTTAACACCCATTTTAGAATCAAACCAGTTGACTCCATTCCATACTACAAATCAATAGTGTTTTGGAACTTGGGAGAAATCCTGTTAATAAGTCACTAATTAAAAAGGCACTAGGATTGCGCGAGAATAAATCGTTAGGTCTATTATGCTTAAGAGAATTTATTAAAGGGAAAGCGAGGGGGGTTTAGCAAAAGGCGTGTTTTAACTTCATGCTTCAAATTGGCTGGCTGCGATTAGGTCATGTGGATTCAGGCAGTCGCTTATCCTGGGACATCGACATTCTAACGCAAACTCAGCGGCTCGTTTTGAGAACCTTTACGGAACTTGAAAGTATGCATAAAGACCAACTGTCTCGCACATGTCAAAATAAGCAGGATATTTACTGAATCTTCATGGGATATGTACATTATATACGTGTCACTTCCGTGAATCGCAAATCGACTATTCATACAGAAACTTTCTGCAACTGAAATGGGTTGCCCTCAAGGTATGCAATAATTAATATCAGGTCAATGAATTTCGCTACCTGTACGCTGGTACTCCGTAGTATACTTTGGGGCTGCATTCAATAATATTGGCTTATACATATTAGTGCGGAAAGGTGCTTAAACTCCTGCCACTCATAATAAATTTATAGATTTATTACCTGTCCTTCTGCCTTCTGATAAGCTCCATAATTTTCTTCTGAACTTATCACACTCCTTAAGGCGGGCTTATTACGGCACCTAGTGTAACCATATTAACCCTAATCTAACTTATTGCACTCCCAGCTTAGCGCTGGCGCTCTTAATATTCATTACACGCTCTTCAAATCTCTAGAATTCATTCCCAAAGGTCTCAACTACACTCTCACCTGGAATGAAATATTTTTCAATTACCTTAAACCACTGCATGGCTTTGAATAAAAATCCTTTCGGTGAAATTTTTCATGCTCAACACTTCGTATTCGTTAATACGACACTAAGGGATGTGCCACACGCCTCATTACTCATCTGATTCCAGTGAAAATTCCTTCTTAGAAGTCCGCCAAGGACGAAAATAAAACCGTTAACTGGATTTGCATTCCAAAGCCGGAAATTCTTCATATTGTTTAATTTAAACAAAATTGAATGATTCTATAAAACATTCCTCGTTGGTTTGGTGGGGTGGGCACATCTCCAAACACAAAGTAACTTCACCCTCCGTTTGAAGGCATCCGTTTTAGCTGCTACAAAACGAAGCACCTTAGAGCTGGATGCCGAAATAATTTCATTTCTCATTCTAGGAATATTTATTTGGCGGCCTTATCAGTAGAATATGAATATTTCCTTTTTATGATCATTTATGGTTGTACATGAATCACTGTGCACTTCCCGCTCCCGGTTAGTTGGCGCTGCTCTGTTGTAATGTCTTCCTCGAAGGAGTTCAAAGCTCAGCCATAAGGAATCACCATCATGCATTATTGTGTCCTTTCTCTCCATTTTCTAAAAAAAAAAAAAAAAATGAAACCTATAAACGTACACCATTATTGCCGCCCGTATGTGTGTATGTTATTTATTCTACGAAATGAGTTAGTGCGGGACATAATTTCCTTGATATTTGCATTATTATCTCTCGTGTGCGTTATGTGATATTAAAAAAGTTTTACGGAAAGAAGGGAATGTTTTCTCATTGGGTTTGTATCGAAGTTGATGTTGAAGTTACAGTGAATTGGAAATTACTGGAAGTGCATTGCTTGCTATAAACGTTAGCAGCAAAAATTTATTCTTGAACGTTGTAAGGGAACTTTAAATTGTGAAGCAACTGATGGCCTAGAAATATTTCCCTGACTGGCTTATAAGGATGTAAATGCAATCGCATCGGGTTGATGGTTAAACACAGTGAGAAATATAAATAGGAGACAAATCGCTAAGGTCGCAAAGACAACCTTCTGTTATATATTATTATAACACTTGGTAAGTTTATCTTATCAACACACCCCATTCTTACAGAATATAACGTAATGTAAGATAGCATAATGTAATATAATATACTATAGGAAATAATAGAATAAAGTCATTCTCTATGGTATGATCCTTTTGACGCTTTATCTATGATACGGGAACGATCAGACACAATTATCTTATAAAAGATTGTGATAAATTGTTAAAAAAGAATTTTTCCGCATTTTCTGGTAATAAAATTAAAAAAGTTCAGACTCAGCTATCATTTCTCATGTGTAAACTTCCTCTGTCTGCTGCAAAGAAGGACGAGGGCAGCTCGTCAGCTCTACGAGGATAAGAGACGCGAAGAACGATCGACTTCGCACGATCGAGGATATTAAGGGATTATACTCCAGGAAAAATGTACGGAAGGTAAAAGAAACGTGTCAGGCCAACAAGACCTGTAGAGATGAAGAAGGAAACCTTGCAGTAGAGTCATAGTCAGTGCTGAAAATATGGAAAAACTTTTTCTGCAGACTGTATAACGGCGATGAAGACCAACATACCGCTGTCAGCAGGACGAACCATTCAACATAGACGATTACAGCCAAAACTTCCGTCCACCTGATCAAAACGAAATGAGGATAGCAATATCCAAGCTTCAATCCAAAGTAGTATCGAAACAGATGCTGCCAAAATGGGTAACGGATCTTAGCTGTAAATGAGGTCAAAACCAAATATATTCTGTCAACAAGTCGTCACAGTTGACAGCTATAACTTCAAAATCAAAAGAAGCTTAACTCTTGCCAGTCCCTGTTTCTTTGATTCAGTAGTAAGGTCCTATCCTGAACAACTAAGGAGACTCTATACAAAACCTTAATCATGCCAGTCCTCCTTTATGAAACTGAAGCATGGACTCTGTCGAAAGCGGATGAAGATCTCCTCGGTCGCTTCGAGAGAAAAATTTTTCGTAGGATATTCGGCCCGTTTGCGTTGACCGGCTTCGGAGGGGAAAATTCAACAATGAAATTTACGAGCTGTACAGCGACATCGACCTAGTCATCAGTCGCTTGAGATGGCTAGGACATGTAGAGCGAATGCACGCCAATATTCTGACCACCAGGGTCTTCGAATCCAGCTCTGAGTGACAACACAGTAGACACCGACCTCTTCTGAGGTGGCGCGTATAAGTAGAAGCGGACCTCAACCAACTTGGAGTGCGCAACTGGAGGCAGTTAGCTAAGGGCCGGGCTAACTAGTGAGGTTGAGGCCCAGGTTCAACCCGAACTGTAGCGCCAATTAAGTATACTTTCCCCATCTCATGCTCAAGGTGATCTTCGACTTGATTAATAAATTGACCTGTTTGTTCTTGTTCTTAGCTCAACGAGTTCGTGCTCAGAATGCTTACAGTGGCCGAAAAAATGTGTTTTTGGAAAGAGAACCATCAAGATAAAAGCAACATTATTCCCAAAATAGTTCAATGTCCTTCCTTGAAAGTCAACATGGATAAGCCTTCATCCTGTGTGCTTACATCAAAGCTACTTCCATACAATAAAATATTTTAATGCATCCTCATTTTTTTATACCACCAACCAATCTAAAAGCCATTAAGTTTTCAAGACTTATAAATGGCCACTTTCCTGCTAAGATGAAAAATGTTCCCTAAAAAAAAAAATAGAAGTATTATTAATAATTCATTTCAATACCCAACCGAACTTTATTACTAAATCACCCCCAAGGGGGCTGGCTGTAGGCTGCAGAGTTAGTGTAAAAATGATAATCCCTTTGTCGTGATAATTCATGGTCCTGCTGGTCCAAGAAAAGAAACTAAGACACCAGGCAATCCTTCCAAGAAACCCACTATAGCTTAACCGAAAAACCAACAAGTCCTCATGAAATCCAGCATCCAACCTTTTTCCAAAACGAAAAACCAAATGCCATTTAATGCCCATCCACCAAGGTGACATGGTTTGGGTGGGTGGTGGGTGGGTGGAACCACCAGTCATCCGCCCTCAGTCACAGCTAAGCGGGCGAAAAATTCTGTCTTAACAGGTTTTATAGAGTTATCATTATTACAATGAATTATTGCAAATGAAGGCATAACCTCGATTAAAATTTACTGGTACCAGGCACCCTGGGAAGGGGGAGACGATGAATGTTGAATGTTCTTCTGTGCTTTGCCGCAGGAACACTGTCAGAGTAGGAAAATGTTGGCAGAGATTTTTCCCTTCGAAGATATAAAGATTTAAGACTTTTTGCATATCAACCGAAGAGAAGAACTCTCAGTTCTACAACTGATGCTGGGGGGAGGGAAGGGAAGGAGAGCTTCAGTTTGTCTTAAGATTCGTATACCTACCTTGTGCTAAGGCACAGAAAGACCAACGACAACGACAACGACGACGACGACGACGATGATTCTCATTAGAAAGGATACAAAAGTCTCTATGCCAGCAGGAAGATCAAAACTAATACGAATTGATTTATGGCAAAAGCCGAAAAATCTTAACCAGGCTGGATGGAAGCCCAGTGGTTGGGGGTTGATTTTTGTGAAGAAAAAAAAAAATATCTCCCTTAAAACGAAAGATGACTGGTGGTGTGCGACGCGCGGATAGAGGTATTAAACTCTTTGCTTTCTTTTTGTTTACCCTTACGGTGGCATTTAGGAGTTCTTCTCGGTTCTGCGGTGCTGTTTGTGTGTGTCGTGCGCTTACCCCCTTTTAAGGTGTTCCCTTAATGCCTGCGAATTAGATACTAAGGGAAATAATTCATAAAGTATTTAAGATGGCAAAATCGAAATTTATTGTTATTTGTGAGATGGTAAAATCTAGGTTAACTTTGCCTTAAGATAAATTTATTAAGGGCCTGTCTGGGGTTGTTGTTATCTACGCAAGTGAGGTATGTATAAAAATTGTCTACCATCTTAAGATTGACAATTATAGTAATCCTCTGCTTGGGCTGGTAAAGTTGACGTAATCATAGCAATTGGTAATAGTTTCACGTTTGATGGTACTCTGGTTTTAGTTTTTATTGGAATAATCTTCTTTCAGTATTTGTAATGGGGTGGCTGTATCTACTCAGTGATCAGGGGGTAGAATGTTGTCCACAGAAGAAAATAAGATTTAAAAAAACTCCGATAGTTGCTTAACTATACGAAGCCTAGTGATTGAATCGATGTATTATCGGCCATCCTTACAGCTCTACAGTAAGGAGGCGGCGGTGTATGCAGCCACTCGCATGAGGGCCACATCTCAGTGGTTTAGTTTTGGTACTGGACACTCCTCTATCCTTAATTTCTTTCCCAAAGACAACGACTACATTCTTCCACAACTTCTTTTGACAAATGCTTTGAAATCCGAATATGTTCCAGGCTAGGCTGGCAATGGGAACTTGTGTTACACAAGGAATTCATGAATCCATATTCTACGGATGGATCTAAAACGGAATCAGGAGTGGGTTGGGTGTATTCTTCAATAATTACCACCTACAAATATCCTTTCACCTTCCTGAACACTGTAGCGCCTTCCAGGCGGGGATCATGGTGAGAAAGGAAACCTTGTCGAGGTTAATGTACGATGTGATATCTAAGCGGGATGTGATCATTTTACTTACAACCAAATCGCGATAAAATCTGATCTGATCACGAACTGACCTAAATTGTCGGCACTCTTAGTCGCTTGCTAGCAGTGTTGCCATTGGTGTTCTGCACATGATATAAGGAGGTTGAAGGAGAGATGGCTAAAGGTCCTTACAATGTCCTACGTTCGTAGTCGTTTGACTTCCAGTCTTTGCAAAGTAGGAAACGAGAGTTATAACGATGTTTTAGTCCGCCTCAAAGTCGATTAGCCTGAGACCGTTTGCGGAAGTACTGTTGAGTCATCTGTGCCTTCCAACTACGAACTGTGCGAAATATGAACTTCTTTGTGACTTTGACGTTAAATCGCCAAGAACGATTTTGGTCGTTCGTCATGTTTTTGAGTTCAAGAGTTTCGGTCTGTTAAGAGTTCGATTATTCCACGCGTACTTGCCGGCGTCCACATTTCGTTTACTAAAGTTATCCGTAATAAACTCATCAGTACCAAAGGCTTGTGCTTGTATTGTAACCATCTTTACCTCTAACGACATTAACCTCGATGTCGAAGTCCCAAAACCTGGAGGTTTTTTTTTTCTTTAAATTCCCATTACATGGGTCGATTGGGCCGGTGCCAATAGCTTACTATGAAGATTTGAAATCTTCTGTTGGTCGATATTAATTTCCACATTATGAGATATGTGCTCTAATGTCCTTGGTATGGTTCATACAACAGCGATTTCATTTAGTACAAAAAGTAATGCAGGCTACTTGTCCTTGAAAGCTTCCAGGTTTTTGATAGATTGTGGTAAAGCACTCTCGTTAATAATCTTTATGCGTGTGATGCTGGCAACTCTTTCTCAACATTGATTGGGTACTGTTTGTGTAATCGGATGATACAGGTTGTATTAAATGGAAATACTTCCAATCCCTGCTTCGTAAATGTTGATGTACCCCAGGGCTCAGTTCTGTCACCTACACATATTTTTTTTTATTTTGATCATAACCTTCTCTATCTTACTCACTATGCAAGCTATCTATTCCTTCGCAGATGGCAACAATCAAGACTTCGCTGATTCTTTATTAAATATACGACTATGTTGCTAAGGTATAGAGTTCAAGTGACAGCGAATGACAACCGAATTCGACTCCTTTCAATATATTTCTAAGTGACTAATGGGCGGTACTCAATAGTGATGGCAAAAGGAATAAGATCGATTCTTATACTCACTGCCCTCGTCCTTAAATACACATTCGTGTTAGTAAATCACTGCTTGGCTACTCACTTGTCATAAAATAAACGTGTTTCATCCGTTTTTGGAAGGAAAAAAAATTCTCATACATCTGCACATCCTCCTTGCCATTCCCCATAAATCATAACCTAATAAGGCATCACCCCTCTGAGTGAGGATTAACAAGGTCATTATAAATATTTTCTTAATTCTTATAGCACATCCTGTTTGCTTCTTTTTTGTTGTTGCTATCACACGTATCCATCGAAATGGTAAGAAAGACAGTAAGAGCGCACACATTCTTGGCTGCCACCCTGCTCATGCTGGTAGCCAACAGTAAATCCAAGCACCAGGACCCTTCTCCGTGGGCGCGTAAGTGTCATCAAATGATAATAATTCTCTCGCAACATACATACATACATATATACTACCACCATGGTCTTCTTCTTTTTCTTTACCGTTTTTTTTTTTTTCCAATAGCGTCTCCTTAGCAAAAGGATATTCTTTATTTATTTGAAAGGACCAGCCTTTGAGACTTCTACTTAAGACTCCAGCCAGAGGGAAGAATTATAGCCCAGCGCGTAATTTCATTGAACCAAAGGCTTAGGCCCAAAACCATCTAGTGTTTCCTTCGAAACTCGCGATGGCAGCGGCGACAGCGGTGGCGGTGGCGGTGGCGATGGCGATGGCAATTATTTATTTTCTTCATTATACCACGCGTCTTGCAACCCTTAGTAGTGTATACGGCGCCGGTAGCCAGCTGAAAATTAGACGGCAACGTATCTCATCCCTTACTGAAGAATTATGAGTGTGCGGAGGTATTATCACGGAAGGTAGGACGTGTATATCATTTTTGCGTATATGGCATCTTATTGCATAGTTTTTGGGTGATACATCTCGGGAAGGATTTTGACTCAGCAAGCACTTTTGGGGGCGTGCACACATGGTCCTGATTTAAGCCCATGCAGTGAGATAGAGAGAGAGTGGAAGAAAGCTGAAGAAAGTTTTACATGTACCTTATCCCGAGTGCACGTTGCGACAGCTGAACGAAGGGCTGGTTGGGGGGGAAGACTAGTCTTAACGGAGTTCTTTAATTATTATTTATAGCTGGGCGTATAATTAAGGAGATTCCATGTGGCCCACATAGATAGGGGTTGGAAATTTATAATGTTTTGTTGGCAGTGAATAGAGGATAAAAGTTTTGTGCGATTTCTTATGTGCAACAATGTTGAGCTGGTTTTTCTATCGACGAATCGATTGGCTTTCGACATTTTATGCAACAAACTTGAGTAAGTTTTTAAAGCGAGTCGAAAATAGGGAATAGTCACTACAGTCCTGATGGGGCTTAGACTGACTTTGATGTACCTACCATAAGAGCTTGACTGTAGAGATGTAAAGTATTCGCCACATTTCCTCTAGCTGTGATGACATTGAAGCTCCAGGTTGTTATGTCTACAGTTTTATTTTTCAGCGAAAGGTTTCAAGACTTGATCGAACTAGAAGTTCGAAGATCCGAGGAAGCCTTCACGTCAAAGGACCAATCTCGAAAAAATTGGAGCACGACCACCTCAGTTGGTATTGCCATATTCAAAGGAGGGATCCTAACAACCCTGTCAAAAAGGCAATTTCAATCAACGTACTTATACAAGCGCGGAAGAGAGGCAGGTCAAAAAACTCTTGGATCACAAAAATGTAAAACAGCGGCATTTGATTGGTCTAAGTGATCTGAAATCGGGAGGCCTGCAGATACTTTTTGAGGTGGAATCGGCGAATCCCACAGGCGGACCAGTAGGGTTGCAGTAAAGTGGGAGGGTTATAATGCCTATAATCCTGATCATAACCTCGCCGAACAAAGGAAGAAGAAGTGAAAGGTTTCCTTCAGCTTAGTGTAGTCGTTTGGTGTGTGAGAATTGGGGGGCTTAGATTGAAATTACTCTTGTTACATCGTCAGCACGAATCTTTATGGCATCGCTGTTCAGGAAGGGCTATGTTACTGAGTGCAAGAACCAATTCCGGGGTATTATACTTACGATTGACCTGCGAGATATGGTCACTAATCGGCAGTCGAATGAACCACTTTGTAGGGTACTGTGAACATTCTGAGCTTTGCACAGCTGAGTTTCTGGGAGATCAAGTGTAACCCCAGTTCCTTATCATCAACCCTGTTTGCACCACCCCGTTAAAATTTTCTATGAGACGGATGCTGGATGGTGACTGTTGGGATGGAAGAAAGCTAATTCAGTTTTGCCCTGACTGGGACATGGTCTTTTCTTCAAGATGCATTTTCAAAGATTTTTTAGTCGTTAGAGTGGGTTGTTTTGGTGTCCGTCAAGGAGCGGATGTAGGAGCTAAATAATATGAAGGCTAACATCAATTTTGAATATTCTGTTGGAAAGAAAGATGTGTATAAGAGCAGAACATTAAATTTATCTAATCTCCAAGAACCTCTTGTGTACCAAGTCATTTTTCTATACTATATCGTGCGCAACTGTCAAGTCAACGAATGCAATCTTCTCTGAAATTCCGATTCGGTGGGATGGGGCTTATCTACCTTGGAGTAAATATAAGCCCACAAGTGATGTCCTCATGGAAATCTAATGACGATTGACCGGAAACCATTGGTATCTGTTGTCATTTAGGTTTGGCCAAACAACGAATGCGAAGTACTGAATAAAAGCTCTAAAGCCGTTCGCTTTACTATTAGCAGGAAGCTTTCTACGGACTAAAAGATCACAGATGCTAGACATTTTTGTCTAGAATATGGAAGCTTGTTTTGTTTCAGTCGAAGACTCCTCAGAGTCCTGAAGTCCGTCAAGTAAGTTACTTGCGGCTCGAGAATAGCTTTCCCATGATAATACTCTGGAGAAATCCATAACACTGTTGGTAATAAGATTTGGGTTCCTTGCCTCTATGTTGGCGTAAATGAATTTCAATTTCTCTAGCTTTGACCAACTAAATCACAGCCTACAGGATAGCACGTGCGTAAAGAGACTCAAGCTGAAGAAGTTTATACCTTGACGAAACAATATTCTGCAAAGCAAGTGATTGCCATATTCTAATACCTGCATTCATATGTACGTACATGCATCGTCCTTTTTGTTTTATTCCACGTGGATATCCAGGCAAAGATACTGTTTCCTAAGAAGCTTCCTTTAAGCAGTTCCTTATTTCCAAACTGTTCTCGAAATGCTTTTTCCCACTTTAATAGCCTCTTACTCATCCATGTAACACCTTTACAATGACTTCCCAACTCATTATCGCCACCCAACCGTGTTGACTGTAGTGCCATCTGAAAAGTTCATCGAACAAACCGATGGGAGCGCAACAGTTTAGCAGCAGCCGACTTTATCAGACTAGACAGATTGTAATCTGAGGTGTCGACGTTCTCCCTTCGTATAAATCCTTTTTCGGTTCGTCGACGTTTGATTTTCAGCTTTTCCTTTAGCTGTCTGATAGATAGTTTTCCTTTTTTTTTTAACTTCCATTTCCACGCTACTTGAAAATGCTGGTTAAAAAACCCCACTACCAAAGACAACACACACTCTTCCACACACATCCTTAAAACCTCAACATTAACTTTAGTGTCTTTCTTAAAATAAACTTCAACCCTTCGATATAATCAACCCTTGCAGTTGTCAACATTCATACATCGTCACAACAAGGACGATAAAGGAGCAAAACTTACGCACCAACAAAACCAATGACAACATCCCCGCAATTCCTATTGATTTCCTCTTAATTTTTGAATTTTATTTCCACCGTACTACCATACATATATATCAGGGGGTGGTAGAAAGAAGAGAGTAAAAAAAAGGAAAAAAAATACCGAATCCTAATGCTGTTGTCACAATGAGGAATAGACGACGACAACGATGATGATGAGCAAAGCTGGCAAGGGATAACAACTGATGACAATACTCTTGCTTCTGCTGTGAGGTTAAAATTCGATGACATCCTTTTCAGTTTGACTGCGCGCTGTCAATATGATTCTCCTTCTTATTCTCTGCTCTGATCAGACAAGCTTTGCGTAGTCCTTGAAATAAATGACTTGAAGGAAACTACAAGCAAATCTGCGTTAATAAAGTCTATGACTTGAAAGTAACGATACGATGGTTGGCGGTGGATATAATTAGCGGAATGACGACACGGTGGGAACTCCCACAGATGAGCTGTAAAGAAAAGAATAACACGCGGCAATTACTACTTAAAAGGATATTAAATCCAGAGTTTTAAATGGAATCTTGCATTTCTTGGGATGTTCCTAAATTTTTACTTTTCTTTTTCGTTAGAAAAGAAAATCCCGGTGATTGCGGTAAATTAGCAATTCCTGGCCACTTGGCTAAGCCGATTGAAGTCGATTGATTTGAATTCTATCTGCTGGGCTTAGAGTATGCTAATTATGAGAGTATGTACTTTCGATTTAATGTCCTTTTTTATCGATAAAATAAAGTGAGTTTGATGTGGATTTTTGTACGGATTGATTGTAATACGGTGGGCAATCCTGCGATCAAATCTTTTAATTTATGTGAATAAAACAGTTGTGGGCACTCAATTGCCTGAATGAGTCAAATTGGAAGATTAAGCATAACACTTATGGTGTCTCAGTTGGAATTTAATGTAAGTTCAAAGGCTCGTCGCAGTGCCACTGCCACATAAACAAAAATATGTTTTTCGACGTTTCGAACTTGATTTACGCATCTACAACTAAATCTGACGAATTTTTTGACAAAATATGCAAATATTGTCCCAACCGTGTCGAATACCGAATAGCGAAATGAGGATATTTGATGGAGTCGTGGTGGCATAAAGGACTAAAGACAGAAATATGCAAGCAACATAATGACACAGCAAACTTACAAATTTGCGGAAAAACACTGCATTATTGTAGAGTCCTGAAAACGTTCCACGAGAAAACTATGCGGAATCCTCTAGTGTATCCGGATTTTAGAAAAAAAAAAACTCAAATAAATAAATATATTCGAGCGCGTTCGCGTTGACGGGCTTTGGAGCGAAATACATAACAGCTGTAGAGCGACATCGACGTAGTAGAAAAAACTGCACATTAGTCGCCTTAGGTGGACCCCACAAGGGGGAATACTCTCTCCCTTACTGGTAGTGGACGAACTCCTGAAATCACTGGAAAGCAATGGGTTCAAATCTCTAACGTGTGCAGATGACCTCGCTGGGTGAGCTCATGCAGTCGGCACTGCACATCACGAAAAGATGGGCGGACCGCTGCGGTTTGGGTGTTAGCCCGGAAAAAACCGATATGGTGCTCTTCACGAGAAAGCACAAGCTAGATGACTTCCAGGCCCCGTTTTTAGGGAGTGTAAGACTGGACCTTAAGAACAAGGTAAAGTACCTTGGGGTCATCCTGGACAACTAGTTAACTTGGAGAAGAAATCTAGAAAATAGAATCACGAAAGCCAGAAGGACGTACTGGGTATGCCGTAGGGCCTTCGGTAAGACATGGGGCCTGAAGCCGAAGCAAGTCTTTTGGATCTACACTTGCAACGTCGTGTTTGTATGGTAGCCGATAGTAGAAAGGAAATACGCCCTCTCACTACAATCGAACATCAAACGCATGGCTTGCCCAGGAATCACTGGATCACAATCTAGTACCCCCACAGCAGCCATGGAGACAATCTTGAATATACTCCCTATAGGATTAGAGGTAAAGAGATGGGCCGGACTGGCGGCTCTTGGACTCAAAACCTTAGGACATATCAACGAATGGACCACAACGGGACACAGGGCAATCTGGAAGGAAGTTTGGAAGAGCACAACGGGCCCAAATAGCGGCCTACGTGATGAGGACACTCCTCACCCTCCTAAACCAACCAACTAACCAGGTGGCTAAGAAATGTAGAGCGAATGGACATCAATATTCTGGCCCGCAGAGTCTAGGAATCTAACCCAGAGCGACAACGGAGAGGTCATTACCGACCTTGATGGAGCAGCGAGCTCTCTCCATCGTCATCCTGCACAGACGGGCGAATTTGGCAGGGATGCTAAAAGTAGACATGGCTCTGTATAGTTTGTCTCTATAAATGCTGTCACATGTCTATGTTTAATGGTTCGTTCTGCCTCACAGCGGTATGGTGGCCAACTAACCAGGTGGCTAAGAAATGTAGAGCGAATGGACATCAATGCTCCGGCCCGCAGAGTCTTTAAATCTAACCCGGAGCGACAACGCAGCAGAGGACGACTTCGCCTAATGTGGTGCGCACAAGTAGTAGTGGAGGCACAAGTAGTAGTGGAGACTTACTGGAGAGGGTTGTTGGTTGTGGCCTAGGTCCACTCAGAACTGTTCCGTCACCTATTATACATTTATAAACATTTACTTCATCCTCTTTCGAAAGACTCCATGCTTCAGCGCCATAAAGCAGGACTGGGATGATCAAGGTCTTGTAGAGAGTCTCCTTAGTTGTTCGGGATAGGGCCGTACTACTCAATTGCCTTCTCAGTCCGATGAACAGCCATTGGCAAGAGTTATCCTTCGATTGATTTCAGATGAGGTGTTGTTGTCAGAATTTATGGCAGAGCCAAGGTAGACAAAGTCTCTTACTACCTCGAAGTTATAGCTGTCGAGTGTGAGGTCGTCGATGTTGTGTGTCCCTTATTGTTGACAGTCGGTTTTGCCCTCTTTTACAGCTAAACCCATTTGAGGGACTTCTGTTTCGATACTTGCGAACGCACCACTGACACTTCGGCGTAGGTTAGTAGCTGCAGACTTTGAAAAATTGTGCTTGTGAGTTTCACACAATTCTTTTAAGGATGATATTAAAGAAGTCACATGATAACATGATAACATGTTGGTCTGACACGTTCCTTTTACCTTTTGGTACAACTTCCGTACATCCAGTCTGGAATAATTTGTAACGTAATGTTTATAAGAATCTTAAGGAAACGACATTAAGCTTTTTCTCAATTCGGTTGCATTTATGGTCGTATTTAAACTAAAGCAATAGATCCTGTCACTCTGGTGTTTTGCCAACCGTCATCTGTATAAGGAATATTGGTATGGACAGCAAATGAAGTGTTGGGAAAGGAACATCTGTCTGCAATCACTGGAATAGGAAACCATTAGGCTACGATTGATGAATTCTATACCGTGGGTAGTTTGCGGTAGATCACGTTCTCCAACAAAAAGTTGTTGTCGTGCACGCCCAAAAGGATCGCATTGACTGGAGACAAAACCCTCAATTGGTGGGTTATTTGTTCTACTGAAAAAAATCCACTGACCCCTAAGATCAAAAGTGATCAGGCCAACTACCGAAACCACATCTTGGAGACTTGAGTGATACCTTGCGCCAGAACGCCTTTTGCTGATACAGATTAATAGTTTCCACATAACTCTGTGTCTGACTCCAAGCCAATTTTAACTCAAACTTGATTTAGAGAAAATATTCTTCACTTCATTTTTGTGATTTTGTCTGTCGCGCCTTGCCTCTAATTCGCCAAACAGTTGGGCCCTTTTACAACCAGAGTCCTTGGAATTTTCCTCTTAAATGTAGCTGGTCCAACGATTTTGCATATGATACTAAAATCCTTTCAGCGTTTTAAATTATGACCATTTAACTTCGTCCGGAATTTATACCCGCACATTGTTCTACGAGTATCACTTGCCGACGATACCAGTGAAGCTCCATCTGAAAATGCTTGAAAATCACTCTAAGCCCAAGTTGACCAAAAAATCAAAGACTTCCAACGTTTTGACATTTAAAATTGTTTTTTTTATTATCATTATTATTATTTTAAATTTTATGTATTTAATTTACAATGGAATAATACTTTTGAAAACGTTCCTACATTTCTTTTATTTTATTTTAAATTTATAATTATTTTAATAATTTAAGAATAATACTAATTTTAATATTATTTAAAAATGCAATTAATGCTATCGTAGTATTGTACGGTATTTAATACCAAAAAATGGAAAGAATCATTTTAACAATTTTTATTTTCTTTAAGTTTATTTTTATAATAAAATTACACTTCATTGTCATAACACATCTACAAAAAAAAATAATATTTTATATTAATTTCAAAAATTATGTTTTGGTAACAGAAAAAGCAAGAAATAGAAGAGCAGGAAAACAATTGTAAAATTTAGTTCTTAACTATTTACATAAAATTGCTGGGATTTAATTTAACGTATTTTTTTTTAGTGTTTTATTTTTTAGTTGATATTGCTCAAAATGTACATTATGCGTTAAAATTTGATTTAAACGATCTTATAAATTAACAGAGAGAAAGAGAAAGCGAAAAAGATATTATTTATGAAGAGAGATGGAGAAAAGTGATTTTTTTTTCTTAAAATATGCTCTATGTCATTACCTACTAATTAATTCGTTATTAGCGTTCGATTTTATTTTACTTGTTACTTTTTAACTGCTTAAAAAATAATATTGTTGGTAAAATATTTCCTTTTTCTTATTTTTTTTTATTTAATTTAAAGTTAATTCTATAAATATTCGCTTACTTAAAACTAAATTATTGTTTTTCTGTTTTTTTTTTTTTCAGAAAATTAATTTAAATCTTTCCTATTTGTCTAAGAACTATATATTGATATCTTTGGTTTCTATAACATTATTTTTAATGAAATGAATAAAAAAAAATTAAAAAAAAAAACTCTGAAGGTTAAGAAAAAACAAAATAGTTATCGACTACAAACTATATAACTGGGATTTGGAAATTTGGAAATTTGGAATTTACTTAAAATTAGAAGAAAAGAAAATAATTTTCTTATAAGAATTTTGACTAATTGTTAATAATTGCAAAAAGGATTCAAGTGCGTTGTTTATAATAAAACATTTTATTTTTTGTAATGACGTTTTCTCTTTCTTTGTTTTTCATTTAAGGAATCTCTTGTGTTTCGAAGTGATTCTAGATATGGGCTGGCTAAGGTCCCCTTTGTGATATGACATCATTACTGAGGTCCATTATTGACTAATGCTAGGATAGAATAACGATGTACGGTAGTGGGCTGGTGTGTGGTAGCTACCAATTGCTGCCGTATTTCAATCACGCTCCTCATATTTGTGAACGAAGGAGTTTAGTCCGCTAAGTTGGGAACACTGCGATGGATCGTAGAGGGACATTTTTAATCGCTTGCATTTGGCCCGGCGATTCTTAAACCAAAACTGGACGTTCTTACTTTCCAGGCGGGGAAACTTTTGTCTGAAAAGGAAAATTATTGAAAAATGTTAAAATTATAAAGCAAAAGAAGGAAGATCGCCCAAGACGCATCGGCCTAATTCGTTTGGGAATGTCGAAGATTCAGCAGAACCCAAAAGGACAACCCCCGATAAATACTTCTTCAACGATTTGGGCTAACAAGCACCCAGTTTCATCTTGAACTCAATTATCCCTTTTTTCTGTTTTTTTCAGAATCGACGAAGAACATAATGGATACTTGAAGATTCGAGTGGAAAGCATGGTACTCTGCCACGCTATAAGCCTAACCTGTCTCAATCACTTACCTATTAGGCTAGCATAATTGAAGGCTATCCAAAAAATTTTAAAATTATGATACACTTTTGCTTTTCAGCTACTTATGGGGCCAACATGACCGTATATCCTAAAATTGAGATCGATTGTCCGATATTGGATCAAAAAAGTGTTCATTGAGACAAATGCTTATTGCTAGCTAGGATACTTAGAGATTGTCTTTAATACAAAAATACTTTCGTTATTTAGTCAAAGTTTAACCCAAAATTTAGGAAAGCGTTCGTACAAATTATACACACTTTTAGCCCATACATATAACCATTTTAAGCTTAATGCTTTCCGATTGTTATCCAAAAATACGTGCTCTTCTGACACATCCAAAATTATTGCTGAAGCTGAAGCTTGTAGCAGCTAAAAAACATTTCGTCCAAAAAGGTGTTCAGTGGACTAAAATTCAGAAACTAATCCGTCTTAAAGGATGGCTATGTATGCCTGACTGCTCAGAACTAAACAAAATTGTCGGGGTTCCTAATTTTCCACTGACTTTTGTGCTTTTCTACCTCAATCGCCTAGGAATTTGTGCTGACCCGAACCTAGGATAATTACCACCCAGACGTCTATCGCCATCTCTAGTTAAGGTTGTCTTCCTTAAATTTCACAAAATACCTCTTACTCACCTATAAGGCATCGTATTCAAATCCTCGGTGTACTTTAGTATCAAATTATGCGACGGATGTGTATTCATTGAAAACCATTGCTCTAGCTTTGGCACTTCTGTGACCGGATCAATAAAAGTGCGATTCCTTTTTCTGCGCTCCTCATTCGACAGATTCGATAAATTTAGGCCGCCCGCTCCCATCGTTACCGGAGGAATCCCACCACCCGCGTGATGTGGATGGCCAGGTTGTCCGAAACCCGGCATATAGTGACTCATGTACATAAACGATTGGGAGAACATAGAATTTGGCACCATTGGAAACGAGATATCCTTGCGTGGATCCGGCGACGGTGTCCTAAAGTCATCCATCTGGCTAGTGTCATTATCATCATCCATGTCCAGGTCTTCGGATTTTGGCGAGTTTTTTGGTGATTCACAGCGTTCATCTACACTTCGATTGCTCGAACTGTTATTGTTGTTGTTACTGCTACTATTGTTGTTATTATTCGCCTCGCCATGTTGCGACTGTGTCTCCACATCCGAATGACGATCACGATCAGCAGCACTGCCGACTTCTCCATTCGGCAAATCCTCGTTATTACCACCACCGGTTGAGTTATTACTCCGTTCAGCTGCAGTACCATTGTGATTGCTAGTCGCATCGTCCTTACCAATTGAGGATGTTCCATCCTCTGGTGATCGGTTGCGTTCATGCATCGTCAGTGACAATGGCAATTGTGGTGACAACGGCCGACTCTGGTCATCATCCATGTCATCTGAGTGCTGCGACATAGTATCAATATCATCTGACTTCAGGCTCATCGGACTCTTCAAGTAGTCGTGTGACATCAATTGTTGGGCATGATGACTTAAATATCCATTTGCTGAGTGACCAGCACCCACAGGACCTCCGGCACCACCAATACCCGCACCAGGCATTTGACCTCCACGCATTTCAGCTCGTTTTTGCGCCGCACGTGCATTCTTAAACCAGTAAACTACATTATTCACATCCAGAGGCTTACGGCCACGTCGTGACTCCAAAGAATTCAATTGCATCACATAGGTCTGAATCTGTTGCCTCGAGGGATGGGGATTCTCTTGAAACCATTTCTGTAGTTTGGGCAGCTCCATTTCTGGGTCAAAACTTGTTCGCATGCGGGTCTTTTGATTGGTCGGATACGATACATGATGATGCATCGAATGCATCGCCGGATGAACCATCATATTCGAATGATGATGATGTGGCGGCGGTGGTGGTGGATGATGATTATCGAGGAGTGTCTCACGATTGCTATGTAGACCGTGAGCAGCTGCGGCGGCTGCGGCTGCTGCTGCCACTTGACCCACCGTACCGAATTCCATGTCACTTGGTTGGGGTGCACCTGCTGCTGCGGCCGCCGCCATAAATGGAAGGATTTTCGGTGCAATGGGGGATTGCGGTGAAAGTTGATTGCTCCACCACTGGTCGAATTTGCGACGCAAATCGTCAGAAATTTCTCCCGTGAAACCGAATGCACTTTGGTATGAACTGCGGCAGATCTGCGATAGAGTGACCTGCAATGGAGAAAAAAAAATTTAAAGTTAAAAATGTGATAAATAGGCGTGGCGAACTTAAGAACTTGAAGTAAAAACAACAACAACGGTGGAGATAATACGACTCTAATAAAACAAAAAAAAAAGAGAAATTGTAGCACAGAAGTGACAGATATCTTCTGGTGGAGCTTCAACAAGTTCAACTATTGATGGCAATAATTCTCTGACAACACTGTGAGGATAACAGAGTCTCCGAGATCGTTCTCAAGAGAGTCTACCTCTGCTCCCTTAAAAATCCTTATGACAACTGAACTGAGTTCTGCTCAAAAGCATGAACACCACTATGGTTGCATGTAAACTTCTCAGGATGTACAGCCTAACAACGTAATAGGTATTCAGAAACATAGGGTTCCTTGAATTCAGCACAACGTCCTTGTAACTTTTTCACTATAGGGGCGAAATGACAAAACTGATGAACTGACCAAAACGAATTCGTCACTGAGTTGTAGTCCATCATTTGAGACTTGATCAGTTTTACGCAGACAAAGAGGAACTCAGACAAGAGTTCCTTTTTCCCTGTACTGTTTCGCCAGTTTGAATGATGACCTGCATAACTATCAACGAAGATAGCACTGGTTCAGGGCTGAGTTTCAATGGCCGAGGTATTCTGAGTGATTTTCCACAACATCAGTTGGGTCTCAACTGATGAACAGCGAATTTCTAAATAGATAGACTGCCTGAGCATCAGCTGCAGCCTTGAAAGTTAAAAGATGTCTGGAACAAATATGGGATCAACATTAGAATGCCATCTGGCCATCATCTTATCATGACTCTCATAGCCCTTAGTACACACCGATTGGAAAAAACATACCAATATGTCTAGCATTTATAGGTACATATGTACCTATCTACCCTTGGTAGGTTTCGGACAAGTGCAAAGGACCTGAACAAGAGCCTCCGATCACACTCGATGTAAATTAATGAGTAGCTATCTTTATACACTTCACCATTCTTTCATGCAACTGCGTTAATGAAACCTAGATTAAAATCGTTATAAGAGTTCATGAAGTCTATTGGGAATGCATAACCGTCATGCTTAGGTTAGGTAGATGGGTCACTAAGACTAACGATGAGTCGATTGCGTTCAGTAGTAGACCCCTGAGAACCTAAATTTCACTATTGACGACGGAAGTAAACCACCCAGATAAATGTATAAATCTCAGGAGTTTGTGCAGCTCAATGCTTCTTAAATCTTCTAGCTCCGCAGGGAAGTAGCTCCCAAGAGTGTCCGTCCTTTTGGTGACTTGTGCTGGAAAATCGCATAGCAAGTGCCCTGCGAGGCGGTTAGATGTGACCTTGCCCTGGCTAGTTTATCCGCCTTTGCGTGAAGTACCTACAGTACCTACGTCCACTTTGGAACCGTAATGCTTAGTAGAACTAGCAGAGGTTCAAATTTATTTTTAGAAAGCTTGCTTTTGACGACATCAGCTTCAAAGATCTACTACAAAATACAAGCTTTGCCAGGACAATTACAGGGAAAGTTGGATGAGACGTTGCACCGTTCGTAGATAGCGTACATATATAGTTTTACCACTTATACACGTTTAAGGCAAGTCCAACGCTTTCTTAGATCCTGAATTCCAGTGTCAACTGGGATAATAAATTTCCGTGTTCTAACAAATTTCAAACAAATCTTGAGTTGTTGTAAGCCGTTGAAGTTTTAAACAGCGCCTTAGAAAAGAATACTTTTTCGATATTGACTCAGATGCTCTATCCTTCCATCTGCTCTTCATGATATACCGCCATTAGGATTATGTAAACCTTCGCTTCAAAGACAAACCCATGCTTACATGCTCGTCCTCATACGCGATCATCCTAACCGTATCTATTTATCTAGTCTCGTTACAATCCTGTCAAATAACGAACAGCCGTAGAACAGTGGAAATAACCTAACTCTGAAGTGGTCGCCTATCAGCGAATCAGTTTTTTTGTCCGAATAATCCTTAACCCTAAGATGGATACTACTAGGACAGTATGCACGCTATTCAAAGCACCATCTATGTATATCTCAGTAGGTAGCTAGAAACATTCTTTTTGGATAAATGATTCTTTAAACTAGCCCTTGCCTCAAGGAAGCAGGAAATAGGTGTATGAGCACGAAAGAGGTGGCCACACCCCTAAATAACAACCAGCAAATATTCTCGACTAGACCTGCTTTTGAACAAGGATCAACTCGGGAGGTGGAATAAACGTTGACAGTATTCCTTCATAATCAATCCCTGATAATCATGTAAAGAAAAACAAGAAACTTGCAAATAGATACATTGTACATATTTCAACTTCAAAGAGATATTTTATTCACAACTACCAACTACATATACAGCCATATCCATCGATACAAGAAGTTTGTCTGAAAATTTCGATTCTCATTTGATTTTAAGACGATCCACTCCTGCATTCCTTTTGACAAAAAAAACTATCTTTTATCTCATCTCAAACAAAAAAAAAGCAAATTTTAATCCCTTTCAAAACGGAAAGTATGTACATATATGCTGCAGCCACCCGCCCTCATGTGTACACCTTTCAAACTTCACTAATTTAACGCATCTTATTAAAATAATAATTCGGCTTAAGTTATATTATTCTTCTTCCTTCGGCGCACATATGATGCCGCTTTAAGACCATAAAAGGATTTTGAAAATACCATCAATTTTTGATGAAAGCATAACCACCCAACCGTTCATGTAACCCAGTCTTTACGAATCAGTCAACCTAACTAACTGTGATTTTTAGTTAGACGAAATCTATCTAATAATGTCACCCAGTGCGGAGGTATACTCTTACCTTTCATTATTCGTCTCATAATCCTTCAGAGGAAGATCAAAATATTGCGTTTTCATTCGAGAAAACTATCGCAGATGTAGAGTATCTATCTGTCATCTGGGAGAATGGTATACATTATATTCAAAAATGTTAAATCTACCTTTAGATACAGATACAAACACCCAACCTCATACGCACGTAAGTTTAAAGACAGACAAACGACAAGCACCTTTATGCTACATACATACATGCCTACTACAAAATAACAGAGAACATTTTCTTATTCTTAATCGGATCAGGATAAGCGGTTCACTTCGGTTCAGGTTCGCATATATTAGATATAAAAAGATACATACATACAGGCGTACTCGTATGTACGTATTTAGATTTCTTTTCTAAGGTTACACACGCGAAAGGGGTACGCGTGCATGGGTATGCTTTGTAAACCGGCCCCCAGTAGACAGACGGCCTTCGTCTTCATCCCCATCAGCCAGGTGTTTGGTATTTGGGTGCGAATGATTTGATTTACTTTACGTTTACGTTAGGCATTCCTAATAATCATATTCGTGAGAGTATGTGTGAATTTTACTATAAAAAAAGTGGGGGTTACCGTTTACGCTAGCGGATTAAGACTTAAATAATACTATCGTCTATGTGTGTGTGTGTGTGTACTCTTAACCTTTGTGCGCTCATAAGCTTACAGATCTACATAGTGTGTACGAACATATTTCTTTTACTAAACAAAGAATCCTTCTTAAGGAGTAACAATTATTCGCTTTAAATTTTGATGCGATGAACGATGATTTAATCGTTCGGTGGGGTGGGTCGCAGAGAGGTGTTCAAATTTTATCCTTTCTCGCTCATGTTGGAGAAAGGATTTGTATTCATTTGCTAAGTGAAGTTGGATGGCTGATGAATCCTTTCAAGAAAATCGCGAATTTCAAGATGAAGATAAGTTCTTGTCTACTTAGAAGATACGCGTAAAAATAGGGTTAAGCTGACGTCTAAGTAGTGTGTGTTATGTGTCATGTACCAAGGTAGCATCAGGTGGAAATTATCAATAGAAAGGCTTATGTTGTAAGTTTGGGAGTGAAGGATTTAAAGAATTGTTTGTTTTAAAATTTTGATTTGATTGAAACTAACTAACGCGACATATGGTTTACAAGATCTTATATCCTTTAGTTAAATCGATACTTATGGAGGGCATGTCCTAGAAAAGAGTACGAAGACACCTACAGAGAGGACATGAGAAGCAGAAAAGTTGCAAAAATGTATGGAAAGGAGTGAACAGGGACAGCATCTAGATAATTTTCTCTTTTGAAAGCCTACTCACACGATCAACTTACGCGGCACGTTTTAGGAGTACCAGTTATCTGTCAAAGACCTATCATCTCCTACGAGTCCCTAGTCTGGTGGACAGCAACAGGAACAAAGAGCTACATGAAGGAACTCTACAAAGTGCAAAGGCTTGCATCACTTTGTACCACGGGTGTTGTGAAAAGCAAGCAGGGCTGGATATGATTTACATCTCCTGCCCCTGAACCTATTCATCAAAGGCTCTGCGACAAAAGGAGCTCTTAGACTAAGAGAATCCAACTTGTGGAATCAGGCCACCCATGGACATGCGGCAATACTGCGTACAATGAGTGGGAAATTTAACTCTGACTACATAACCCCCTATAATGACTTCAACATCGACATCCCTATCATATTTCCAAGGCGAGAAGATTCCGAGTCAAAAAGTAGAGATCAAAATCAAGAGATCTACACTGATGGCTCTAAGATGGATATTGGTACGGGTGCAGGCTTTTACTCGGAGGCTCTGCAAAAACAGGAGTCTTTCAGACTATCAGAGCATGCAGTGTTTTCCAAGCTGAAATCCTGGCAATAGAAAAGGCCGCTATGTGTATAGAGAATAGTCACCTCCCTCCGTCGGATATAACTATTTTCGTTGACAGTCAAGCAGCCCTTAAATCGATTAAATCGGATACAATCAAATCAAAGGCGGTTAAAAAATGTCGCAATGCACCGATCAACATAAGGCACCATTCGATCAAGCTCTGCTGGGTTCCTGGACATAGTAATATAAAAGGAACGAAAAAGCCGACGCACGCCTTGGCAAGAAGCGGGTCAGAAATGAACATCAGTGTAGCTGACGCATCCATACTGCCACCGATTGGTAGATTGAATAATATAATTGATGACACAATAGAGAAAGAGGCTATCTCCTCCTGGTTATCCAGAGAGGACTACGTTTCGTGCATAATGGCCGAAGTTAAATAAAATAAAAACAAAGAGTCTTTTGGCACTAGACCGATCCTCCATCCGCATGTTAACAGGAGTAACCACAGGACACTGCGCCATTGGAGCTGTGTTCAGCATATAGTACGCAGAGTCCAACGATTTATGCAGAAGCTGCGGTGACGAGGAGGAAGTGGAATCGATCCAACATCTGCTATGCCACCAGCCCCGCCCTGCAAGAACGTCGCCTTCGTACTCTAGGATCCAGGTTCTTCGCAAGCACCGCAGAGGTAGCAGTAGTCCAGATACAGGATCTCCTACACTTCTTAAAAAGCAGCAACTGGTTTCAAACGCCACAATTTAGATAGATTTTTTTTTTCCACGGGCTACCTCCCACCAACACTCTAAAAAGGGGACTCACAATGGACCATTAGGTCTCCGAGTGAACGTGATGAGTTCTATCCATCACACACCCTACCTAACCTAACCTAATTTATATGTCAAGGTTAAAATCCAATACTAAGCTGCACATGTCATCTTCGAATCACGTGGAACCATAATTAACTAGCATCAATGTGTGTCGAAACATTCTGATTGGCCACTCTTCTGCTTCCTTGTTCGCTGTTTTGTCTCGTAGGGTCATCCAGCAGAGCCATCCATATACTTAAGACGTTCATCAACATGAATGAGGTGAGCAAAAACCGAATTTGTCCACAGACTTGAACCTACGTAATGCCGAAATAGTTTTTGATATTTTTGATAAAATTTTGGGAGCTGCTTTACTCCTTGAATACTACCTTTCCAGTTTTGAAATAACCGGAAACGTGAGTATACACTAAGAGACTTGGGAGAAGATTTTTCACTGGAGGGAGCTTAAAAATGTTAATACCTGCTACGACAAGATGGTATGTATTATGGATGTTTATGGTACGATTTTATGGATGTTCAAGGTTATGAAATTCTGCACTACTTTCTGGACCAATGAAGAACTTGATGAGTATCGAATCTCCTGGAATGCTTTTATATCAGACGGTTGCGTTTTTCAGTAGTCCGCAAAATAGGCTCTATTAGAAGATTTCCTGTCTCTAACCACGGTAGAGATACTTTCAGATACCAGGATATCTGACTGGTTTGTAACGAAGTTGGTACTTAGGACTCATCTCCATCACTTAGCACAGTGTATGTAAGACTTTTATTAAGAAAACTTTTTATTTCAGAGTATTTTTCGGAAAACACCGTAAGTTTAATAATAAACTAAACTAAATAAAAAATATATAGGTACCAACCTATGACTCTTTGCCCCTTTTAATGCTTTAAAGTCTTTCTCGTAGAATTCGGAATAGTACCAAAACTACGCATGCATGTGTTGATATTAGAAAATATAAACCTAGAATTTCCATAATGTCACGCGTCGGGCGCCATTTAAAAATTATACAGGGAAATTCTCTGTTGTTTAAAGGAATATGCACAGCGCTTAAGCCTGCAAATGACCGTTCATACAGATCCAATTGGCTGACTCACTTTTTTCAATTCGTCTTAACTAATATCAAGATGTATTCAAATTCCGACAGCAAAATAGTCCGCGAAACCAAAACTTACATATACTTAATGGGGTCAAGTAAAAATTTCACTAATTTCAAAATAATTAATTTCTCTACTCACCTCATCCAAAGGACATCCAGTCGATCGCAGAACCGCATGTGATTGTAGCACCAATAATTTCAGCAATTTATCTTTGATTTCACCAAAAGTCGATGGTTTCGCTCTTAAAATTACTATCCTTAACGTCACCACAGACGCAAGTTCACCCAAGATATCACCAACTTGTACCACAGGATTGTCAGAAATATTTTCCAACGGAATTGGTTTCCAATTCTTAATTATAAGAGAGCCTGTAACGAGCAAAAAGCGCACCAACAATTTAATTAGATACATATTTTAAATCTGCGTGGGGGTATACCCACCCCCAAATTCAAAACATACCTCTAGCAGTGCTTGCAACTTCTATCGAATAGCCAAGTTTTTGAAGTGCCGTACTCACAATATCTGTCCAAAGGGTAGATGCTTCTACAATAACATAACAATCCGTTTCAATATTTGGACGCCGTTTATACACATTCCTTGTGTCGATTGTAAGGGAAGCCTGCAGCGAATGAACAGATTCCACAATACAATGAAGGGGTACCTTAGCTGCAATTAAAAAAGAAATACATGCAAATAAATATTATTTAACAGTTTCTGTGTGAAAAAAAGAAGTATCTTTAAAATAAAGGTCGTATCTATCGTTGGCAGATAAGAGAACACTCCAAGAAATGTGTGCAGAGATGAAAGAAGGTCCTTTCACAAATCCCTTTTGCATCTGAACAAGTTTACGAAAGCAGATTTACTATCGAAATCCAAAGGATAAATCCCTTAAAGCTTACTGACCGTTTGCAGTTCATTCATGCTAAGACACACATGCACACACATTTTTCCATTGTCCCCTTGAGTATTAAGTTTATGAGATGTGTGTGAGTCTATGAGGTCGAAAAGACTATGTAGAAAGCATGTACTTGTGGAGTGTATTTAGCTTAGGAGCGAGATGAGCAAAAAAGGATTTTGGAAAAGGAAAATCAACATATGACCAGTTTGTCGATTTATCGGCATGCACATGTGACTATTAGTCAGTTGGTTATAGAATGTTGTGGAGAGATTGCCGCTACGTTTAATAGGAATTCTCATGCATGTCTTGAAAATAATGATTTGGTGGAGGTATCTAGGAATATTGCCTAGATACTGAGACAGTAACTTAAAACACCGCCTAATGACACAGCTTTAAGTGTACAAAGCACATACTCCACAAGTTCATTACTAAAAGACGTGAGTGAACCTCAGCTGGACAAATTTTGTAAGCCACAAAGACCAGGAATCAGGACCAAATCCTGCGCTTCCCACACATCAATTTATGATATAGGCTCAATCCATTTCACAATCATGCAATATTGCTTCTGGGGATAATTTTAATTTTTATTTTTTTTTGTTGGCAGTATCGTTTCGGCGAATTTTCAGCTTATCAACGAAAACAATCAGAAAACTAGTCGATGCCGGTGGGTAAAACTACACGTTGGTATACTACTAGTAGTACCTGATATAATTTATGATGAAAGGAACAAATCGGCTTTTGTTTTAGAGTTTTAACCTCAAATTGGTGGGGATAATGGATAGGATAGGCGAATTCATCATCATCATCAACATCACCGTAATGAAAACCACAATGGTGGAGCCACATACGTACCCATGTAGGTCTGGTAGAGATATGGTACGCATAATTCCATTGTTCGAGGATTCGTAAAATCTCCGAAACCGTTTCGGCTTTACCTGTCCATCTACTGAAAAGCATTCACCTCCTTGCCCGCTTATCGGCTTACTTTACTGTGTACTACTCATTCAACAATTTGCGTAATTCATCATGAAAATAAAATTCGAAACTACGACGGCCACTGCTCATGTGCATGTCCTAAAAGCGGATGTTAACCATTGTGTCCCTTCTGGCCAAACAGGTGATCCTTCCAAAAAAAAAAAAATACTTACATACATACATACATATGCACATACGCACCAAAAAAGGATTGCATGCGTGGCGTTAAATATATTTTTGGCGACCATAATCCTTTTGGTTTGGCTCATTCATTTATTTAATTTTATATTTTGTACAATTGGCCGATACCGTAACTACGAAGGCGATGATGAGAGTGGGTGGACCGAAGGTAGCATACTGCATCAATTTTATTAATTGAAGTAATTAATATTATTATGAGTTAAGCTTATTTTCACCTGTAATCTGTTCTCACTCAATTACATTTCTTTCGTTGGATTTTTATAGATGGGCGGTGTGGTGGGAGAAATCATGACCAATTGGTATGCAGTTTCGTATATTTCGCTTTTTTTTAATTTTTTGACGCCTATCACTGTGGTTGGCCGAAGTACGGATCATTTGCTGTGGCATTCTATACCTGAACGGGAATATTAATTTTTGATATGTTAATAGAGTTGCGGTTATTTTCTGCATAATTATTGTGTTCCACCGAGTGACTAGTGACTAATTGGTGGTGATTCGGATTTCTTTTTGGTTATGTTCTCGTATGTATATTATTAGATTTTAGATACGACCATGAAAGTATTTTCTGACGCAAAATTTTCAGTAATTATGTTCATTGTGGTGAGCATGACTGGTAAATAATATTGAAGTGTTTTTCAAATATTGAAATTTTGGGACTGAATAAGTGGCAAGAGTAAACCATGTATTCAACTGAATTTCAAGGACCTAGTTTTCAGCAAACTGCAGTCACTCCCGTAATAGAAAATATCCATCATGCTGCAGCATGAGCCAGTTGGTATCACTATTCTGGGAACAATTTTGATTTTTACGTTAGTGTCTAGATGATGTCCTGAAAGTTACGCAGAAGATTACTTTCTTGAAAAAGCTGCTGAGTAGTTGCACAGAAAATAAAGAAATATTTTCTTGAAACGATGGGGACTACGACCGCCCATAATCCACTGGATCTATATTGCGATTGTTAGGCCCATACTTATGTAAGGAACATATACATATGTAGATACCTCAATAATCTTATGAAGGTACAAAGATTGGCATGTGTCACCTTAACAGGAGCACAGAGATCAATACCTCAGGCAAGACTGGAAATGATGATAAAGGATTCATACAAACTCTCAGACGATTGTAGTATCTTCCAAGACGAAGTCTTCGCAACATGGAATACATACGCTAAGGAACAAAATCCATACAAAATTACAATCCTCGTCAATAGTCAAGCGGCACTCAAGACACTAGACAGCGACACAGTAAGATCAAAAACAGTTGCGACATGCCGACAAACTACAGGGTGTCCGCCGGGAAGGTATACTACTTTGTTCGTTTATAATTTTGATTAAATGAAAGAGAATGGATCTTATATTGATAAATGTTTTATTTAATGTCGGCAATTATGTATGGAATACAATATCAGGTAAATGTCCGCCTCTGCTAGTCTCACAAATGCGAGCCCTTTTGAGCACATTTTTCATTACATTCTCACACATTTCACGCGGTATTTCATTAATTTAATCACGAATATTTTGTTTGAGTTGCTCAAGCGTTTCTGGTTTGTTTGCATAAACCTTGCTTTTCAGATATCCACACAAAAAGAAGTCAGGAGCAGTCAAATCAGGCGACCGTGGAGGCCAATCAACATCACCATTTTTTGAAATAACTTGTTGTGGAAAGAGGTCTCGCAGTAATTCCATTGTAATCCTGGCTGTATGCGATGTGGCACCGTCTTGTTGATACCACATGTTAATCAAGCCCAAAGCATGCAGTTGTGGCGTTAAAAAGTTTTCAGCCGATCTTGCAGTACGTTGAGGCCCATGCTTGGGCCTTTCACCTACAGACCCTCTTTCTTCGAAATCATTCACTACACGATAAATAATGCGTTTTGTTGGCATGTTGTTTCTCCCAAAACTTTCACGTAACTTTCTCATCGTCACAGTAATCGATGATTGATTTTGATAAAATGTTTTAACGATTAAAACACGTTGGTTTATCGAATATTTTCCCATAATAAATTTGCCACGTGTCTACTTCACGACTGCCAAATATGAACTGTCAAGACTAATGTTTACCAAAATGGCGGCAAAACAAAGTAGTATACGTTCCCGGCGGACACCCTGTATAAACAGAGTATGCGACACCCACGAAGTCACTCTCAGCTGGCACTATAGATGGTATCGAAACAGCAGATCAGCATTAATTGAAAACCTTATTCAGACATCAGTAGCCAAGCAGAATAGACCTTAAAGCAAGAGAAGCAATCAATACCTCCTGTGCAGCCAGGGGTGACTGCGGTGTATCTCGCAGCTTATGGCCAACCATGAACAAAAGAGAAATCAACATCATGACAGGAATACTAACTGGACACTGCTCGATAGGTGTAATGGCCGTCAAAATGGGCATCAACTCTCCTGACTACTGCAGAAGCTGTCATAATATGGAAGAAGCAGAAACTATCAAGCACTTGCTTTGTGACTGCCCCAACCTCCAACCCCCGTCGCTTCCGCTACATGGAAAACAGACTTTTTGAGGAGTTAGACGACCTGGCACAAATCCATGTTGGGAACATGATTACTTTCATCAAGAGCATAGGTTGGTTGTGATTAAAATCACTTCGAAAGGAAAAGAAATGGACCAACTTGCACCTCGTGTATACGCCTCTTGTAGTGCGCTTGCCTCTTTACCATACCATACCATACCCCGGCCTGGTGGAATATTTAATGAATGATCTTTTTTTAATTTTAAGTCAACCCAAGTTCCGGAGCCTTGAATGAAACAAATTAAATATTTTAATGACTCCCAAATATAAACTTCTCTCGCTGTACCAATAAAAATTTCCTTATCATACATATGCTTCTTCAAGGAGCTATGAAGCGCAAAACAAAGTTCTCCTAAAGGTGCTTTTCCGATAGCTTTCCTTCTGTTATTCTCCTAAGGTTGAGTCCGATAATGAATTGACTTAAACTCAAGCGAATACAAGCATAGGCCACTTGCACTGAAGCTGCTTAAACGCTAAAAGCCTAAAAACAGGACGAGACCTTATTTCTCAAGTTGTAATTACCTCTCTAAAGTGCACGCTATTCAAGAAAAAAAGAATGATTTACTGAACGTGTCCTGTGCTTGTGTTAATAGTTGTCTCCTATCTCCTGACATGCAATATAGTGGAGATACGCACTACACTAACTGATTCAGCTAATCCTGTCATTGAATTTATTAAAAAGGAAAGCAATAGGGATGCGATTCTCCTTTTGCATGTGATGAAAATATTGGAAGTTTATAAAGAAGTGTACTTAATCGAAGTCGTCAGCTGAGGATTTCTCTCACTTGACACGTTACAGTCTTAGATTCGACGGGCCCGCAGAAATCTCTCTCTTAGGTCTATGGTTCCTTGCAAATGAACGTCTCGATATCAACTTCTCCAGCCTTATCGTTTAAGAAATACAAATTAACTCCACAATATTTCCGCCTACCACCGCAACCGAAAGAAATTGCCTCAGTGGGTAACATTTTCTGGCGATTTCACAAAGGTTCAAACTATCTTTTTTTAGAGCTGTTAAAATTGGGAAATTTAGGTTTTTGCAACCACGGAGAAAGAAAAATACGGGACAGCGAATTGTGTCCTTCTTATTAGTGTGGAACCGTGTCGGGAAATGACAGAAATACATGCGGCTTATGAGGACAATGCGACGATTTTAATCATAAGCTGGCTCAACGAATTTAAAAGTGGCCGCACATTAGGTTTCGATGAAGAGCTCCCAATCGTTTCCGGCAACCAAAGAGGGCAATAAGATTCACAATATCATGTCAGCAAGCCATAAGCTTCCAGGTGTGGATCAGAGAGATTTGTACAATCGTAAGCATACCACCCTCATAGATATCCGAAGAAAGCTCAACTAAAATGCGTCTTTAAATTGAACCCATACATATAACCAACTTTAACTAAACTATCTGTGTAGACAGAATTCACTAAGCCTACTGGTATCATACTATCAAAACTGACTTCAGATTGGCATAGTTGCTGAAGGTCTCTGGCATGTGCTTACGATCAGCCATCATGGTTATTCGTAAAGTTACAGATACAGATCATTCGTGCAGAAACCGTGGCGTTGAACGTCATGCACTAGTATTGGTCATTCCAGTAGAGTCGAATAGAGTGCTATCCTATGACGCAACACCTTTCTGTTATTTGTGCTCTTTTCAGATGTGTTTATCTCTACAAATTCCCTTGCATCTCACAGTGTATCTTTTTTACAATTCCCCGGTTAAAACATTTACAAATTCGATTAAAGGCATCGCAATGCAGAGTAGAACAATGACATGTCCATATACCACCACAAGCCGTCACAAATTCCGATCATATGCGCAAGCAAATACCACTCGCATACACAAATATATAGAGTAACCTAAATCCCTTCTTAGTCTTTTCCTTGTAAGAGATTTCATATGAAAGCTTCACCACAACTCATTGGAATGCATAAAAGAACACTTGCTGCGGATTCTTGAAAAGGCGTCAGAATATAAAAAAGCATTTTCGACCCACACCTCTTCTCCACCACCCACCTCCTTCTAGTTTGTGTTCTTAATATTTTTTTTGCACATTCTTAAAGACGAACAGAGCGTATGCAATAGACAAGGCAGATGGCCCGTCTTAAGTCCAAACTAATAACGGATATTTCTGCATTTCTAATCCAATAATAAGTTTAAAAAAAAAGTAAAATAAAAATGGAATGAAAATATTAATGACAACCGACCGGGACTGACTACAAACACTACGGTGGTATATGCCAATCATACCTTCTGATGTTTACCTTACCTCTAAGACGGTCTTTTTTCTTACAAGCTAGCTTGTCATCCGATAGAAAGGGGGTTAGTTACACACTGGCTGTACGATAAGTTCAAAAACGAAAATCTTGTAACTTGGATTTTTCCCCTATTGCGGGGGGATGGGGATGATTTGTCACATACCTTTGTAGGGTAAGCAAGCATTTCTTATGATTATTTGTTCTTCTTTTTTTTATTGTTATACTTACGAGCAGGTGCTTAAAAGACTTCTTTCATGATGGCGAATGGGCAATTGGGGTCTATTGATTTAAGTATTATAATCTACGTCAGTAGATGTGTGGACGATGCTTAAAGAAATATTGAAACGCTTTGTTAGCCTGAACAAAAAATTGAGGGTGACTCAAAAAGTGTGTATTTCATTCATAATAAGTACCCTTACTTCAAGATACCACAACAATACTTTGACAGGTTTTTTCACACTATCGGATACCTCCATTAGGTTGAGGTTAGCTTAGGTTGACGTGGCAGGCTGCTAGCATGCTTAGACTAGTCAGGTCCATTGCTTTGCTACAGCATCAGCAGGTCCAAAGAGAGCTACCCGTTGAACCAGGAGGAGCTAGTTATGAAACGCTAAAGGGAGCTAATGCTAGCATTAGCCAGTTCACCAAGGTTGTTGAAGAAGTAGGCCTCTAAATTCTACAGAAGTCGTTAGCAAAGAAGCCCAGCCTAGTAGCGTGCCTTCCGATAGTGCAGTGCCGTGTAACGCACCTACTATGCTGGAGATAAGCTCCCTTTTCAGTCTTATTAGACAGTTAGGTTAGGTTAGGTTGAAGTGGCTGCCAGCTAGGAGTCGCCAGCACACTTAGACCAAGGGTAGGTCCATTGTGATTCCACGTGGATCATGGGAGAAAGTTTCTCTCTACCTACTCGTTTAAAACCAAATAGAGCTTCTTTTGAAGCGTAGGAGACTCTTAATGTCAATATTCATCAGGTCGACTATTTCGTTATAATGGCAGCTCCTAAGTGGAGTTTCCTTCTACGGGAGAGAGCTGGGCAGAAACAAAGACGATGACGAATAGTTTCCTCCTCTTCTTCATCCATGCAGCTTCTACAAAAGTCGTTCGCAAAGAGGCCCAGCCTTGTAGCATGCTTGCCTATTAGACAGTGTCCCGTGATGACACCTATTGTGGTGCCGATATGCAATCTATTGAGAGAAATCAGATTCATAGAGCGTTTTAGATCCAGCTTTGGCCAAATTTGTTTTGTTGATCCATTTGTCCACCTAAGATTTGAACTCTCGACATCATCCAGCTTAGGTTTAAGTTTGCGAGTAGCTATTGGAATACCTAAGGTGCCTTGTCCGGCAAGATGGGTATAGTTGTTCCTATTCTGGCGAGTTCATCGGCCTTACAATTCCCTGGAATGTCTCTATGTCCCGGCACCCAACACAGGTGAATATCGAACTGCTCAGCCATCTCCACAAGAGAGGAACGGCAGTCTAGAGGTACTAAAGAATTTATAAGGTTGATTCCAGGGATTTGATTGCTGCTTGGCTGTCTGAAAGGATGCGGATATCTCTAGCAGATACCACGTTTTTCGTAAGCCAAGATGGGGCTTCTTTGATCGCCATTATTTCCGCCTGGAACACGCTACAGTGATTCGGGAGACGGAAAGAGAGCTTAAGGTTAAGCCTATCAGAGAAAACACCTGCACCAACTCCGTCTTCGGTTTTTGACCCGTCAGTGTAGAAGTGAACAACGACCAATTGATTCATCTTCTAGAAATGCATCGTCCTCCCAGAGTGATCTGGAAGGGATGGTGACAAGGAAGTTCTTCTCAAAATTTAGACGTGGGATGGTGTAGTCCGTGTTTTCGAGAGAGATTTTGAATTTATTCAGAATAGAGGCGTGGCCGAATTCTTTTCTTGACCACTGTTGGGTAGCTTCAAGGCGAATGGCTGCAATCGCTGCCATTTGCTTGCTATATATATCGAGGGGTATTAGATGGAATATAATGGCCAGTGCCGCAGAGGGAGTTGTACGAAGTGCTCCGCTTATAAGACAGAGAGTTGATTAAAAAGGTAACACCATTTGCCCATCTGCGATTGATACTGTTAAGTTTAAGGTAGCGAGGATCACCTTATCCGATGAAATCGATGGTACCCTGTATGACGAGATCGTCAGCTGTTCAATTCTCTGGAATGTCACTGTGGACCAGCACCCAAATAAGGTGGATATTGAATTGTTCACCCATCTCGTTAAGAGACAGGCGACAATTTAGGGCAGTTCGAGGCTTGAAGGTGACGGATTTTAGAGATTTGATCGGGGCTTGGCTGTCAATAAACTTGTTCCACGACAAGGCTTCCTTTTTTGGCATGATCTGGGAGATAAAGGGAGATTATTGGAGAATACACCTCTTCCTACCCTTGATGCTATGCTCTAGATCCATCCGTATATAATCACCTCCATCAAGTTGAAGTTTTACCAAACAACATGTAAAGGCAACAAAACTCGAACAGAAACCTATAGAGGTGAAGACGGGAACCTTGTAGTAGAGTCACAGCTGGGGCTGCAATTTGCAGACTATACAAAGGTGACAAAGACAAGATTACGCTATTTGCAAAATGTGTCATCCAACCTAGACGACTACAGCTAAACTATCCACCTGTCCGAAATGAAATAAGAATACTTAGTAATATCTAAACTTAAGGCTTCTGGCCCGTACAATCACTGGTGTTTAAGCATTTTTTCTGAACCGAATCTATGAAGTCTTTCCCTTTGTTAGCATCTTGTGGCCAAGCACCCTCTTCCAATAGCTAAAGCTTGAGCATCAATCAAGCAATTTTACTCTTTTTTTTTTGTTTCACATCTTCAAATAGTTGTAGCCTTTAAGGGTAGCCAATAGCTTTTCTAGCTCTCAACATTAACATACACATTTGCCGGCTTAAAAAATTCGGTACATCTAACTGCCACTTTGAAAATTCTTTCTTTCAAACTTCCTTTCCTTCGCTGTATTATTTTGGAAGCAAAAAAAAAAATATTTATATGAGAAGACTTAAGAAAGGGGAAAAAATTAAATAACAGTAAAGCGAATTATAAGAAAAGAGGCTTTTTTCAATTCAGACATAGTGCTAATGAGGGGTTTCTCATGTAAAAATATATCCTCCGCGTACGGTACTTAACCATGTTGTTCAACCCTTTCGGGGTTCCTCCCATTCCAATGAAATTCTTTTCAGATGACGGAGTGTTACAGCTTTTAATGGCTTGACTTGGGGATAAGGGTGGGGTTTCTTTCCTAGTGGTGCGTGGAATGTTAAGGCTTACAAATCTGTTCCACATAAACTCGCAAGGTTGTATGATTTGTATAACAGTTACAAGGGATTTGCATTTTCACCTTATTTTTTTGTTTTTTTTACAAAATAAGATATGTTGAAATTAAATTAAGACAGTCTAAGGGATTTGTTAATTTGTTGTGGGTTGCCATTCTTTTTTTTTTTTTCATTGAAAGGTTAGAGGGTAAATAGCACAGCCAATCCCTATGAAACCTTCAGAAATTATCATGACTTTTCTTTTTAGATCAAGTATAAGCCTTGTGGGGTGAAATTTCTTAAGTGTAACCTTAAGCCTACATTGCTTAAGTACATCAGCTTGTTTGAGAGTATAAACAAACAAGTTCCACTAAGGCTTTGCACAAAAGATATCTATAACCTATACCAAGCATTAACTACAAGGCTTACCAGCAGACTAAAAAACTTAAAACTATCTGCCACTCATCACAAGTTACTCGTATATCTTTCAATTTAAAAATCAATGTTTACGCGAAAATTGTACACTTATCCACACCTAATCGAGTTGTGCATTCTTGATGACATCGAGCTCCTAAAGAGGTATTGTGTTGACGTCGTTGCATAGGTGAGGTACTTTGCTTATCCGCATTCGTGAATTGCCGATGTAATGCGCGAACCGAAAACCCTTGAAACTCTTCCAGTTACGAGTAATTTAGCCACAAATAGTTTCGAGTATATTAACTTTCAAGTGGCGCGCAAATCGCAGATAAAACCCCAACCAGTCAGCTAGTTTATTGTTAATTGTTTTTTTTTTTTTATTATTATTATTTTTATGGTACGGCTTCAGGTGCTGTACTTTATGGCTGGACATGGTGTGCGCACATTTTTTTTTTATTGTTATTTTGTGCAGGGATTTTTACAGCTATGTAAATATATTTTGTAAATCAAAATTTAATAAGAATTAATTTTTATATTACCCCGAACGATGTGGAGTGTGTGCACTTGATTAAGTGCGAAGTGGATGATGATGAAGTCATTCATAATCACACTTGAAAAATGCAAGTTTAACGAATGTGAGGTTGCAGTATTAGTTATCGTTTATATGACTCAGGGTCGTATGTAGAGGGATGGAAGGTGTTATCGGTTTAAGTGAAATGCTTATGAGATCATGATTGTTTAGATGTAATAATTGCTTGAAAGTATATTAACACGTATCTTCTTGGTGTGACAGTCCACTCTGGTGCAGAATGATTTAATTACAACTGCAACATCGCAAAATTAGGGTCCATGACATTGAGCTTAATGCGTAACGCGTATCCCGAAATCTCTCCACAACTCCTATGCCGCCAGAATCGAATGCCGAAGACCAGTGGCAAAGCTGCCAACATGCCATCAGAGATGCCTCAACTGATGTGCTGGGTTTCACTCGACCACCACCAAGAAACCCCTGGTTTGACGCGCTAAACAGTTGACAGCGAAACAAGACGCTTACAAGGCGGTGCTGCAAAGAAGGACAAGGGCTGATCGTGAGCTCTGCGAGGAAAAGAGATGCGAAGATCGATCGACTTCGCACGATCGAAGATATTAAGGGATTATACTCAAGGAATAATGTACGGAAGGTAAAAGGAACGTGTCAGGCCAACAAGACCCATGCGGAAACCTGTAGAAATGAAGAAGGAAACCTTGTAGTAGAATCACAGTCGGTGCTGAGAACATGGAAAACTTTTTCTGCAGACTGTATAACGGCGATGAAAACCAGCATACCGCTGTCAGGCAGAATGCGCCGTTCAACACAGACGATGACAGCCAAAACTTCTGTCCACCTGAACGAAGTGAGGATAGCTACATAAAGGCTTAAATCCAACAAAGCTGCTGGTAAGGCCTACCGGCCGATTTGTTCAGGGAAATGACCTTGAAGAGAGCATACACCAACTCATCTCCAAAATTTCAGCACCGATTGCCCGGTCCACAAGAAAGGAGTCCCCCTCAACTACGTTAATTACGAAGGCATCAGTCTCCTCAATATCGCGTATAAGTTCTTACCTGCCATATTGTGTGAACTCCTGAAACCCTTCGTCAACAACCTGATTGTCCCCTGTCAGTGTGGTTTCAGGCCAGGAAAATCCACAGCCGATCGAATTTTCACACTCCGGCAGATCCTGGAAAAAACCCAAGAAGTCCAAATCGATACTCACCATCTTTTTATCGATTTTAAGGCCGCATAGAGACGAGTAATACAGAGCCATGTCTAGTCTTGGCATCCCTGCCAAACTCGTTCGTCTGTGCAGGAAGACGATGGACAGCGCACGCTGCTCCATAGAGGTCGGCAATGACCTCACTGAGACCTTCGATGTCAAAAAAGAATTAAGGCAAAGTGGTCCGCTTTCATGTGACTTTTTTAACATAACACTACAACTGGAGGCAGTTAGCTAAGGACCGGGCTAACTGGAGAGGTTTGCTGGTTGGGGCCCAGGTTCACCCCGAAATGTAGCGCCACCTAAGTAAGTAAGTAAGGAACATGTAGAAACAGGGCTCGTGCACTTTTCTCATGTTTGGAGATCGTGCAGTGAGGGAGATCCGACAGTGAGGCGGGCAGCTCAGTCATGCCTATACTATAGCTACTACCATGGCTTTGATAGAGTCAATGAGGCCATACCTAGAAATAAGACTAGAAATCGATGTTCTATAGATAGATTTCAAGGCCACAAAACCTCCAAGTCCACGAGCATGTCTATTAGGATTCATAGGACGGACATTTCGAGAATATTTCAAGAGCAGAATCTGCAAGCATTTCGTGAGTTGTTGTCATACCTCTCCCGGATTTCGAAGAGGTAAGCCATGTACTGGGCTACTGCACGGTCGTTGAGCTATTTGCCAGTGTCATGCTGTGAATTAATTTAATAAGTTTCTAATAAAGTTTCCTTTCAAGTTTAACATAAATGGGGACGGCCTAGAAAAGACCCTCGGGACTAATTGAAAATAAAAATCAACAAACATCTAAAACCATCTGCATTCGTTGTCATAGTGCTATGCATAGGATAGCCTCTGGCCAAATATTAAACAAAGAATCCAATATTATCCAAAATTTCCAAAACACTTAAGGATAAGAAAACCCTTTCAAAATTTAATATCTCTTAGTTAAATCTCCTCAAGTTTCTGTGTAGTTGTTAAAGTCCTTTTTAACCCATCTTTCGCTTATTTTGAGTTTTATTAATTTTTAAACTTTATGCACAAAGTGTGCAACGGAATTATGACTTGCGTTTCATTTAAGAAGCACCAAAGAGTTCAAGCGTAGGTCCTTTAGAAAAACTCTATGCAACTACATACTGTATAGGTGTCAGCCAGTAACGCGTGGTATCCTCTCATTGATGGATGGCTGGATGGCTGGATGGAGATGAAGATGAAGTCTTAAGTAGGTCTTTACGAACTTTATCACACAACCCAAACTGATGTGAATACAACTTTTCCTCTGCGATAAGTTGTTACTACTTTTCACACCAAAAAAAAAAAAAAAAAAGTAAAAACAACGAACTTGCAAGGAGTTTTGTCTTAAGAAGCGATTTTCATAATAAGTTTGCAGTTTAATTAAGGCAGCGTATAGTACACACCAAGAGAAGAACAACAAGTATTCGGCTGCTTAATGCAGAATTCCTATGTACTCCTTGTGTTCCTTTGAATTAAAATAGTTTGACGAAAAAAGGAATTGAAAAGTTTTCATTTATTTTTGTTAAAACGATAGCTAATCCGCTTTAGCGCCCTAATGAACCCGTCAAGATGAATAAAAATTATTTTCGTCCTTGAGTAATACAACCGACCCTTAAGTCGAATCAAAATCACCGCCCAAAAGAATGAAAGAGACGCAAACAAAAATTTCTAAACAAATAACGCATTGAAACTCGCTCTAAATCCTATTGTCCTTGCAAATCAGTGTATACCAGACTTGTTACACACAGTTGAGAGTGGTAGAGCGGTTGTGCTGTGTAGAGAGGCCACCATCACCATCACCATCAAACCCATTTGAAGTGCACGGAGTAATCCCTTAAAATCGTTAATCCTTTACCTTTTCCCATTGCGCCATAATTTGAACCCTTCGTTCGCATCGTTCGCATCGTTCGAAGCCATTGTTCGCAGGAACACTCTAACGAAAGATTGAGTCCTTTTTTCCTGCTACTAATTCCGATTCTCGGCTTTCGATTGACAAGTATGGCAATGAATGTATTTGCATTTTCATCCTTCGTTTTATTGCACGGTTTTTATACACGATGGGGGTAAGCGTAAGGAGTGAGGGTAGTAAAATCCTTGAATACCTTCGCGTAACCCCTTAAAGGATTTAAGAATTCTCCATTCATCCTCGCCAATCGGATAAATATGAATTGATCGCACGCTTACTTACCTACTTATGCTTGGGTGTACTGGTGCACCGCATTAATGTGCTCTTGCAGTGATTTTTAATCGAATCCTTTCTGCCTCTATGCGTGTAGTGATTGTATATGTACTATATGAATATGTGTGTGGGGTTTGTTCCCTTTGCTAATCCACACTTAGTCTGTTTCTTGCATAAAATATTTTATATTCGAAGGACTTTTATGCGCACACAACGGAAAGTGGAAGATTTACTTTATTTCTCTATGAAACTGAGGGAGAGGTGTAAATGATCTAAGCTTCGATGAGGTTAAACTGAAGTACATCGGCTTACATAATTTTGAATGAACTACAGGCACTAACACAAAAGCTTTTTGCGATTGTTTATATGTATTGGACTATGTTTGATTTATATTTATCGACTAAACGTGTCCTGTAGCCCAGGATAATTCAGAAAACCACGGGTAAAAATCATTTGGTTGGAGTGCTTTAAAAGGATACATGTGAAAGGTTATTCTTGTGTGGAGTTTCCCTTCTATCTAGCGGGACTATAAACTCTTCAAATCCACCATTTTTGACATCCAGTTAGGAGTTGACGAGTGAACAATCGTCAGTATTTGTTGAAGAGTTGACACACAAGAAGTGTGGAAAATTAAAAGTCAACGCGTTTGACTGGTCAAAAACTCGACTGATTCCTATCATTTTGAGTAATTTTTGAACGTTTAGACTTCGTCGAGTATTTAAGGTTCAAAAAGAGTAAACGGCCCAGCAATCAGGTACAATGTGTCCATTAAAAGGTCTTAAAGCCGTTACAACGGCTTATGGCATTAAAAATGCACGAAAAGTTTCCTCTGTGTTATCCTTTTAGCAGGAAAGGAACCTATAACCTTGGAATAACGTCCGATTTTTCTCTTATGATTCGGAGAATTGCAGACTTCTGAAAAGGACATAAATTCGTGCAGTTTCCAGTCGGACGTAAAGGTCTTGGTCAGTTGGTAAATGGCTGAGTCCCCAAATATGTTATCTCTAAGGATGATTCCACTGAGCCCTTTGCAACTTCTGCCGCGGTAGTGCCTTTTTATGCAAGTATATTTCGAGAGATATACATACACTAGATTGTAGATTGGTTATAGGTTCGTATATGCGAACTGCGATCTTCATAGATCTATTCTGCTTCAACGACTTTGAGCTCTAGTCGATGGAAGACTTGACTTAGAGCACCTCTTCCTGTCCGATTTCCTTGATGAATCGGAGTATCTTGAGTGGATCTAACAATGATCTTCTTCTAACAGTTGGTAGGCATCCAGGTGTTTTATTATTTTGTGGTTCCGTGCTCCACATTCTTTTAAAGGTGCGCTGGGGTCTCCTCAACATCTCCGCAGAATCTGCAGTCTTTATTTTGTTCAAAAGGCCCTAAACACAGTCTGTAAGGATCCGCAGCCGGTTCTTGCTGATGCTTATAAAGACTTTACTTCTTTTCCGGTTATAATTCCCAAAAAGTTCTTTGGTCTGTCTTAATCTGGGGAATTTCTCCAAGAGTTTCACTCTTTTGCATTCTTCTTCTTATCTTAGTTTTTCCCGTGACATAAGCGGCCCCAGCCCACAAAATGATTCCGTGACAGTGAATACGGTTTCTGATCCTTCTCTAGCTAGATTTACTATTACTCTTATGTAGTTTGAGGCTACAAATCTTGAGTCTAAACCTTGCACAACCAGTGCGTTCACCTTTTCATTGCCATCATTGGTTTCGAATTGCACATTCACTTTCAGCACACATTCCAAAGCCAACAATGCGTTGATTTTAGTCTACTCCTTGCGCCTACTTCCTCATTATCAAGTACTCTTTCGATATCCCTCCAAATCACTTGGACTTTCTGCACAAACATATCTCTAGACTCACATGGCAGGCCAGACTCAGCTCATCTGGCCAACTCTGTTCTTAGATAAAGCCGATTTTGTTTGTCAATTATAGCAAACAATTGAAGAGTTCTAGTGGTTAGTCTTCCAGTCAACCGCAGCTTGGAGAGAACTACTCTGGCGTGAATTTTTTATCGGTCAACTGAGCTATGCAACGCATTCTGTGGAGTGCTCACGAAATTTGTTTCAGGCGCATGGGCTTAGTGACTTGGCTCAACTTTAATGCCGAAAGGAAAAATCAAAATCAAAATTGGTTTCCTTAGAGAATTCCTTTTGAGAGCGTTATGAGGCACGATAAGAAACGATAGTCTTTATCCAACGCATGTTAACATTTCGACACCATTTGTGACAAGCTTTAGAAAACACTAACGTTAATAAAATTAGTTACAGGTACGAGCACATCAACATATAGTCGGCACGGCACTATTCAAAAATCCCATCTTGCAAAAGTATAAAACTCCTCAACTGAATCCCACTCAATCCACTACACCATTACATATGAGTTGAGTACAGGCAGACCCCTCTTAAATATTTCATACTCTGTAATTATTTTCCTGCATAATCCTCCATCACAACCCAAAGGCTTAGATATGAGTGACGAAATATTCCAGAGAATCTGAAGTGGGCAATCCCAGAAAAACTCAGATTTCCATTGATAAGGGTCACTTCCTTCGAAGAAGAACGAACGCAAAACGAAATGCCTTAAGTAGCTACACATGCACAGTAATTTAAAACCACACTATTTTAATCATCGTGTTCCTTGCGGATTTCCACCTCCACACACACACACACAGAGAGGGGGAAAACTTCCCAAGAAACTATCCATCTCTCATCTTCCGGTCAAAGAAGTTATTCTCTAAGCTCCAGTCCCTCCTCCTAGATACCCATTCTCACCCGGCGTCAGTCTAACCCTTTAGATAACAATCCTCCTCCTTGTGGGTATGGGTGCGTGTGTGTGTGTATCTGCAATTGGTAGTTGTTATTATTTATAAGGTCCACCAGGTGAACCAAAAACTGGACTTAATTCCACACTTGAGATTTTCTTAACTTGTTTAAGCCCTTCGTTCCTTCGGTTCTGGATGCTCCTCAGAAATCTGGATGCCGATGGTGTTTCTGTGTTTCAGAGTTTCATTGTATCTATCCGAGAGTATCTGTGTACATTAAAGGGTATTAGCAATCCCGAATGTGTGGGATTTTCTTGGTTTGCTGGGAAGATTCTATGCGTATGTGTTGCTACTTGAAAAACAAATTCTTAGCAAAGCTTAGAAAACACTTGGCACAAGGATGTAGAAGGAAACACATCCTTTATTGCCATTCTCACACCCCGCCGGGCCCGCCCGGCCCGTCCGCTCATAGCCAGTAGTCAGTGAGGGAAGTTCGAAAAATCTTCATCTTGTTCTTTTCTTCTACGAGAAATTAAACAAACGCTGGTATGCGAAAGGACGGGGGGGCTAACAGGATTTTGGTACTCAGTCTTGGATGAGGGTCATCTTGGGCATGGGTTGCTTGCTGCTACTGCTAAATCCTTCTTAATAGATAATTCTCATTGGAATATTATGGAAAATTAATGATTGTCAGTTTGCTGGCTGAAGTGGAAATGGAAGTGCGTATCTATGTGGGTGTATGTGTGCGTATGCGAGTATATGCTTTGGGACCGAGAGAAAGGATTTTAAAGGACGCAATAGCAGCAGTGATTAGCATTATTGTTTTCTCAATCAGAATCATCACTTGTATACAACCCCCCTATACACCTATACACATAGCATACATTTTACCATGACGATATGGATCGAACCCTTTGGCTACTTCGGATGGTTCGGTGCTAGTGTATTGAACTGGACTAAGAAAGATAAGTTGCTACTTAGTTATGCGTAAAATAATTATTTGGAGAAGGGTGCGCTTCTTGGGATTCTTAACGGGAGCGGCGTTCTTCTTAATCGCACATCGGTCAACTGACCATTGCGAGAATTTTGGGTGGACTGGGTGTGTGGACTTAATCCGCAAATGGGAAGATATCCCATGTGCTATTAGTTGAGAGTGTTGTTGTTGGTGTGATTATCAATTATCCTTGTTACGACAGAAAAGGGTTACTCCAAGGGGAAACAGGGCTTTGGGAGATCCCTTGATTTTTCTTGGAAAATATTTTAAATCAATTTCGATAAGGATGTCTCTCCTTGGAGAGAGATATTGGTGGCATTGATGTCTCAACTGTTAAAGTGGGCGGATGATAATTTTTGTTCAACGATTTAAAGTACTTCAACTTCAACGATTTTACCCAGATGACGTTAGACAAATCGTTGTATATACATACCTAGGTTGCGTTTGGTAGTAGCGGAATGATGTGGAAGTACGCAGACAAACTAGGTTTTCTCCAGAAGATACGCGCAAGACCAATTCGGAGGACTTGACCTCCTTATTAGCCAAGTCGCGTGAGCTATAGAAGAAGTATGCTTCTAAGTGGGGCTTCATACGGCAGCGCAAGTACGCAGAATATGAAGAGTCCTGTCTCTACAGCTCAAGCAAAAATTGACTGCGATTAATATGCTGGTAGGCAACCTTGTTGGTAAAACAAATTCATAGATCGGTTTAGAAAGAACTCAGCTTAAATCTGTTTAATAACTTGAAGCGGTTCGTTTTGTTCAGCACATCCAACTAAAGTAAGAGTTTGAATGGAGTGAAAGACATCCTGAAATTCCTATTTTTCTTCTCCAAGTGGTGCCGTTCCTGATGAGTTGATCAATCATACATTTATCGGAAAGGTCCCTATATCCCGAAAAAGGAAATGCAAATGAACTGGAAAACCATCACATTAAGAAATAAATGAAAACCTGGGGCGATTATGGCGGTAAAGGGGACCAAATCCAGGCATTAAATCAAGGGTCGGATGTCCATGAAATGCAAATATCCCCGGCATACTACGTGCATTCGACTTTAGCCCCAGAGCATGCCTAGTTATTGTGTACTCCGCCTGAGAAACGCTTCAATAATCGGCGATTTGGAAAGAGAACTTAGGTTAGGTTAGCTTGAAGTGGCTGCCAGCCAGGAGTCGCCAGCACACTTAGACCAATGGTAGGTCTATTGTGATACCACGTGGATCATGTGATACTTGATACCAAATAGAGCTACTTTTGAAGCGTTGGAGACTCATGTCAATGTTCATCAAGTCGCCTATTTCGTTATAGTGGCAGCTCCTAAGTGGAGTTTCCTTCTACGGGAGAGAGCTGGGCAGAAACAAAGAAGGTGAGGAATAGTTTCCTCCTCTTCTTCATCCATGCAGCTTCTGCCAAAGTCGTTCGCAAAGAGGTCTAGCCTTGTAGCATGCTTGCCTATTAGACAGTGTCCCGTGATGACACCTATTGTGGTGCCGATATGCGATCTATTGAGAGAAATCAGATTCTTAGAGCGTTTAAGATCCAGCTCTGGCCAAATCTGTTTTGTCGCTAGACATGTTGATCCATTTGTCCACCTAAGATTTGTACTCTCGACAGCATCCAGCTTAAGTTTACGTTTGCGTGTAGCGATTGGAATACCTAAGGTGCCATTGTCCGGCAAGATGGGTATAGTTGTTTCTATTCTGGCGAGTTCATCGGCCTTACAACTCCCTGGAATGTCTCTATGCCCTGGCACCCAATACAGGTGAATTGAACTGCTCAGTCATCGCCACAAGAGAGGAACGACAGTCTGGAGCTACTAAAGAATTTATAGAGGTCGATTCCAGGGACTTGACTGCTTCCTGGCTGTCTGAAAAGTTGCGGATATCTCTAGCAGATACCAAGTTTTTCTTAAGCCAAGATGGGGCTTCTTTGATCGCCATTATTTCCGCCTAGAACACGCTACATTGATTTGGAAGACAAAAGGAGAGCTTAAGGTTAAGCCTATCAGAGAAAACACCTGCACCGACTCCGTCTTTGGTTTTTGACCCGTCAGTGTAGAAGTGAATTGAGAGAGATATTGAGAACTTAATGTTCTCAGGTTCTCAGGAATGTTCCAATAAGCTGGTTGCCTAAAGGAATCACAGATCAGCATCAGTATTCTTATGGAGCTGATGGGCCAAGGAGGAAGAAGAAACTATGGTTCACTTCGTTGGTACCTTTATTTCCTTGTGTCTGTCCTCGTTGACCTGGCGAGTATTAACCTTTTTATAAGGCTCCAGCTGAATGAATCCTTTAGGTACGGTAAAATAGCCACAGATCCTGCGTAATCATAATACATGTTCCTTAGTCCAAGTTTTCCAGTGTATATGTATGTCTACCAAGGTCGCCACTGTCACCTAGCCTAACCAAGCTTTAAAAATCTTGTAAGATTGTCTGGTCACAGGTTGTGGCCGTTGAAAATGTATGGAAGCTCCCTTTAAAGGATGAAGTTGGACTGAAACGTTCGCTCACTTTTAGGTTTTATGAAAAAATGGTAAGCTAGCTCAATACATCTGCTTAGCAGTATTTTTTTTTAATTCAAAAAAGGCCGCCAGTGCTGCCAAAAATTCCACAGAATCCATTTTAAAAACCATTTACATAGAATCGGCTAGAGAACCGACTTAAGTATCTCTCAAAGGCTCTCCACGGAAAATGAACACATGAAGATTGGTCGAATGGTTTTTCGTAAGAAGCTTATTTGAAAGGATGGTCATTCGCATTCGGTGCAACGCTCTGTACAGCGCTGAAATTCTAATCTTGCTCGAAGGCAGGTCGATTAATCCATTGCGCGTCTGAATAGAGTTACAGATGTACCTTAGAAAATAGAACTCTCATAAACGTGGACACAATTTCAAGTCGTTTTACATATTCACTAAACTTCATCAATAAAAGCAACCACTTTACAACATGAATGCCTCCAACAACAACGTCAATCAGTCCACAATTTAACCTTAAATCCTTAGTCGATACCTCGCCATTTCGCAACCAGAAAACGATTTAAATGGATGAACGGAAAGGTTGAACCACCCCGCATTAGCCACTAATCACTTGGCGAAGATAAATGACGATGAAGACTTTTCTATGGTTTTTTTCTTTTCCAGATATACATTTGCTTTTGATTAGCTTCTGAGTGGTTGCTTAGTTAAACCCACCAAACCACTACCACCTCCATCATCGGTAGAACTGACATCGAAGATTTATACATTATTATGGTTCGCTTGCAACCTAGGATATTCTACCGCATGCCGCCACCGGATTTAAGACGGAAATAATGAGATATGAGCCGAACCCGGAGTACGATTTTTGCTTTCATCTTATCTGGGCTTACGGTTCACGATCTCAAGGATTCTTCGCAGACTCACATCTTCCCCCTCAGATAGTACCACTCTCGAGGGTTGAAATTGAATTAAGAAAGCGCGTAAATCGTTTAAAATGAAAAAAAAAAAAAAAAAAAAAAATTGAAAATGAATATTTTTATATCAGAAATTAATAAGGTTCTTGCGATTACCTTCCTTCGTAGTTCTTATCATCTGGCACTGCGACGATGACAGAGACACAGAGAGAGAGAGAGAGAGAGAGAGTGAGCGGATCATTGAAAGCAGCGCGGATTTACAGAATCGGGATTATTTGTTACATTACGCTAATGATTATGGCATAGATACTTATTTCTCCATCGTTTGCAAGGTATCTCTTAGGGTTGCATTAGTATATTGGGGGTGGATGGGCGTAACGTCTGACTTAAGAGGTATAATCGTAAAAAGTAAATTGACAGCAGATCCGGTTTTTATGAGGGATGAAATGTGATATCTCAAGTATTTTTGATTATTTTTTATCTAATGAGAGGTACTATCTCACGGGTATCATTACAAAGCCTCCAGTCAACCCCCCATTCGGAATACCATCAATGTAGGCAGTTTGATTTGACTTAAAAGCGAAGGAAGAGACTGGTGCAACAACAAGTGAGGGGTTCTCCGATATCGAACGAGCATAAATCCGCTGCGGCTTTGGAATTACCAGTGCGATAGTTAACAAGGGATTAGGGCTTTTGCGGACGGTTTGATTACTTCGTTTAATTGATATGGGATTGGGGGTTATATGTATGTATAAGTCTTTGTGTTGGTATACCGATGGTATACAGACCCACCTTAATCGCTGTGGTATCATAGGGGTACAAATTTTTTACAGGGTGGGTACAAATTATAACTATGTTATGGAAAGGCTTACCCTTGCTCCCTTTTTTTATAGATCTTTGTGCTTACATCAGCTTACACAACTCTTCTCTATGAGGCCGTTGAGATGCCTAAAGCTGACTAAGTATAAAGCGATCAATGGCACTTCATGAATGACAGTAATAATTCAGCATTGCATACAGCTGCCTAGGACCCTAAAGGTGGATAACTCAGTACCATTTTGCCCACTTACGATTCGAATACATTTGAAAGGTTTAAGTCTTTATTTTGTTGCTGATCAAGCCGTCAAGTTTTCATAAGGATTTCATCACAAAACTATTCAGGTGGCCTTTAAATTTCTCATTGCAAAATGGATAGTGAGTTGGAAACCCATAAAGTCGTCCGTTTTTCTACCAAAGACCTGGGTGTCATACTTTTCATGGTTCTTAATATGTTTAAAACAAAACCGATCATGTTTGTAAATGTACAACACATGAAGCTCAAGAACCAAAATTTAGTATCACTTCCCCGCAGAATTCATTTTTGTTTTTTAAATAATCAGTATTTCGGTACGACTGTTCAGGTCCTGGAATTGATCGTCTGCAACAGGTTTGAAGCAGCCATTTGGATATATATGAGCAATGTCCGAAGGTAAAGATCAACGATAGATACCATGATCGTTTACAAAAGCCATAGAAAGCATTAGACGGGCGAGTATTGTTAAGGGCTACAGCTCTGTAATTACGTTAGACATTTGAAATGCTATAAGCCCTACGACCTCAAACCAGATCCTGGAAGGGCTTCGAACCATAAAACTACGCCCATACATATGTACAGTGTACTCTCTCATAAGCGGACACCCCTCGGAACATTTTTCGGAACTGTCGGTGTCCGCTTATGAGGGAGTACACTGTACACACATCGAGAAGATAGCAACGAGCTGCTTTCGGCAAGGAATACGAATATATGATACAAAAGACGATCCGAAGGTAACGTAGGGTTCGGTTTTATGCTATGGAACCCCATGAATGACAGGATACTCCGGCTATCTATAGCAAAAGAAGCTTAGATCTTTGGACTGGCGTTCGGGTTGCTCAACAGTGACTTGACATAAGACAAAGGAGGTGTTTATAACTAGCAGAAAAAAGGAAAAATATATTCATCCTTATGATAGGAGAACGCAAATATCCAGGTATCATGATGGGCGCAGTATTCATAAGAACAAGGAAACCAAGAAGCTATGGTAGCCTGCGGTACCCTGCGGTGGTGCAAGGAGAGAGTGGACAGCATAGGGAAATCGCAATACCTCTAAAATGGGTCAAGAAAGGGGCGATAGACTTATCGTCATAGCCCCATAAGGACCCAAAAGTTAACTACAGGAGACACTATTGCCAGAGAATCATATCATGTGACCCAAACGCCATATGACCCAATAGTAGGTAAAATCGAATGTAGTAAGCTATTATGCGAAGCAGATCGTAACTCAACTAATACGTCTGAAACTAAAAAGGACGTCGAGCGAGGAGATATCAACTAATCCAGTTCTGTGAACAGAGCTACCACTTATCTCCTCCTCACGATCAAGTGTCAGACAGCGGTACCGTAGAGAAATAGGACAACGACGGAGGGATGGCCTTAGTGGATGAGAATATTACACTGCTCAGTAACGCTGTCGAAAGATGTCCACCTCTCACTGCTTAACATTGTTTGATATGAATATATTACAACATACTATATTGTATTCTGCGGTATGTAGGGATTCTCCAGCGAAATAGCCCCCCCTTAAAATTTCAACCGCAGTTCACCCTCAAGCCCAACTTCGGACGTACTGTCAAATACAGGGATTCGTTCATAAGCCGAACGACACGTATGTGGAATGATCTTCCAGGCTCTGTGATTCCTCATCGTTACAACCTACAAGCATTTGAAGCCAACGTGCAGCGGTATCTCCTCTGTTCCTCTTTCCCCTTTCTTCAAACGCCCGTGTCCTGAAAAATCAGCATAAGGGTATTCATATTCCCTTTCCAGTCATTGCTGTCTAAGAGATATCAGCTAAACCGTCAAAGCTTTATTCAAGTTCTGAATATTTGCTTTGCTTAAAGGAGGACGAAACCACCGAATAATTGTAGGTATACAGCAACGCACTACTAAAAGGATGTGTTTCCTGCCATAGAATTAAAAAAAAATGCCTTCACGAGATACATTCTGGCCTTCAAGAGGGATGTTAAATGTCTCCTGGGTTAAAGCTCACTTTTTGGATCAACAATCTTAAAAGACTTCACTTCTCAGGTGCACCCAATGTTCTCTAAGGAAAAGTATAGACCTCGAAATTTGTTTTAAAGCTTATTTTGTATGCCAGACTAATGAATAATCCTTTTCTGGTTGATTTTATTCTTTCCTACCGTTGACAGTGTGCTTGCCCCAGGACCTTTTGGCTTATTCTTTAACCAGCCCAAAAACCAAAACCATTCTAACAAAACATAATTAAAATGAACTATAGATACACAACTCCTCAGTGGCCATACATTCACTCTATCATACGAAGAAGCATATACAAACGCAAAAACATAAATCCCCAACCAGAGAAACTAAACCAAGAGCAAACCACCATTGCGGATGTGGCAAATCTTTAGATTCCTCCAAACGAGCTTATCCTATTCTAATTAGGGGAATGAGACTCACAAGACAACCATCAAGAGTGGGATACACAAGATAGATACCAAATTGAGGCTGGGGTAGAACCAGAAAGTCTTTTGCCGATGTCGATGTCTTCTTGTTAAAGGGATTAAATGATGCTATTTCAAATATATACAACGAGTATGTGCTTGGATATGTTAGAGTATATGGAATAGAAAGTGTATATCAAGAGACTTAGAACAATTAATAACTGTGCAAGCAATAGTAGCATCCGACATTTTCATACTCTCGGTATAGAGTTCTCTGTGAATAGTGTAAGGATAAAGAGGCAGATGCATACATTGGGTTAAAGCAGGAGAAGATTAACATTTTGGTTATAATCTCAAATGTGAAATTAGTGTAGTGGAGCAGAGCAAGGCATCATGAACTTCTGTATGAGAAACTGACGATTGGGTTTCCTTTATCTGTGTTTTTATAAACAGATTTCGGCTGCACACATGAGCTGGAAATGTGAACGTCACTGTACAGCCTGAAATTAAAGTTGAATCTGTGCTGAGAGATAGTGAGTGACAGTGAACTTAATAGTTGACAATCTACTTTCGGACGAAAAACGTTCAAAATCTCGCCACTTGAATTCTGAGCCTTGACAAGTATGTTCAATCTATTGTACTCCGCGATCAAAACGACTCTGCGTCACCACGTGACACTGGACATGCATTCGGTGTTATGAGTATCCAAGCCTTGAAAGAGACCATGTAGCAGCCAAGTTACGAATTCAGATATATTTAACGACAAAGCAACGCTGGGCTACCAGGAGAAAACATGGCGTCGAGGAGCTGCAAATGCTAAACTGGCCCCAAAATCTTAGCCCGCCGTACATGCTAAATTCTCAAGAGAAGGCCAACGCGGCCAGCATCAATTGGCAAAGAGCAGTAACAACGCTAGCACACCTTAACTAGGTACCCAACCAAAAAACCTCGCCATGACGTGCAAATGGACGAAGCAAAACGAGTGACATACAGCGTTGTAAGGCAGTGAAGCCATCTCCCGAAAAAATAAGGAGACCCCACCAAAGATAGCGTAGGAGCTGAAATGTAGATATCCTTGGTCATTACAAACGAAAATTTCCTCGTAAGATATTCGGCCACTTTTGCGTTAACGGGCTTTGGAGGAGAAGATTCAACAAGGATCTAGTCGAGGTGGTGCACTTCTCCTTCTTCTTCCAACTTCAAGTGCACAACTGGAGGCAATTAATTTACGACCGGGGTAAAAGGAAGCACTTGGTGGTGTTCGACAGCGCTGGAATCGCTTTCGCATCAGTTAGTGCATAGCAACTCATTAAAAAAAGGAAAAAAGAAAGTTATTTAATCAAGCAACCTTTTATGACACCCCTTTCGTCTCAAAACTTTTTGGTGTTTCTGGGATTCGAACGTCGAATCTTCCGCTCAGCGATCCAACGCAGTAACCACTAGAGCCACGGCGCCCTCAGTGGGACTTAATAACTCAAAACTAAACCTTTTTCCAAATCGATAGCATGGCTGTCGACTTATTGTAGCCAGAACTTGACCTATTAACTCGGAATGCTAATGCAAATATTCTGAAGCCAACAGCATCGCACCAGTTGATCATGAGAATGTCTACTGCGAACTGCAAAGGCATCTTTCCAGATAGATGGTCTTAAGACTAGTCATTCAACTTCATCAAGCCATGCGTAGGTGAATATTCTTCTTCGATCCGCTCGACAACCGCTGGTTAAAACTCTAGCAATGCTTATCTCCCATCCGAATCTCACCCTATTCATCACTCTTTATCACAGTGACCATGTTCTGTCAACTCCACACACAACAGCTGGGTGATATTCAATTTAAAGGGATTAACTGCTAATTTGTCCTCCGCCTCCATCCTATATCCACAGAGATACGAGATACGAGTATATCCACGAAAAGATACGAGAAGTACGCTGCTAATCCACTAAAAACACAACACACACTACCCGATTCGTGTGAGTCAAGTAATTCTTCCTTGTTCGTGTCTCCTTGAACTGCAAGGCTATATATTGCTCCCTCCTCTCTCGAACATCGGGGGTGGCTTAGCCTCTTTCTACGCCAGATTTATGCTGTCCAGCTAGACATTGTAACAAACATACAAAAAAAAAACACCAAACGAATTCCAGGATTAGCCGACACGAAAGCATGGGATTTAAGAGCTTTCAACAGTGGTAAGCTTAAAAAAAATCACGATAAAGTGGTGGAGAGCATGCTAGCTACACCTATACATACAATGTGTGAGCGAATAGAGAGCCCAATCAAAATTTGGTGACGTCGTGATGGACTTACACACACAGTCCCCCCAAGTTGTCGCTTGGCAAAGAAATGAAATTGGATATCCAAAGGTATGGCCATAAAAGAAAACCGCAATTCAAACTCAACTGCTATACCTGGCCAAGACCAGACCAACGCAACGGTTACCGGTCTGCTTGGCAGCCGGAGAAGCGGGAGGCCTTCACCGGATTATTATTATAGACTCAGGAGGATTAAAAAATCTCTTTCACTCGCTGTAGTTACGCCCTTTGATGGTATTATTCAGTGTTATGGGATATCTGCTTTAATATTCACTTTTAGTCCCACTGTAGGCTGGATGCTCCTCGCTCTCCGCCTTCCCAATTCGATTTCGTTTTTTCTGTAAAAACACAACGAACTCGCTGACTTGACTGCGAAAGACAGACTATTGATTGGTACTAATCTGCTCCGATGGCTGGATGGGGTGGAAGAGTGGATTTCATTTCATATTAATTGAGGAAAATCGATAGCGATTCATTAAAGTACTCACTCAGTGTCGGATTTGTAGCAACAAGTGCTAAAACACTCCAAGTAACAAGTGTCTGGGGAGGGCATACCTACAAAAAAGACAAGAATCAACCCCCCAAAGACACCATCGGCGACGAGCCACTGAACATCATCACTGGAACTACTTTGTGTGTCCCGATTATTTTGAAAACAAGCACCAAACTGTGTAAAAGAGTGCAAATATGATACACAGATACAGTATCTCAGTATCACTGCTAGATTCTACGAGTATTGCCAACAATCTATACACGAAAAAACGGTAGCATGGCACATTGCTGGGTTAGGAGTAGTTGGTTGGTTGTGTTGTTTGTTTGTTTCTGGCTTTCGTTGCCATTAATGACGCACGTGTATTGTATGGGGGATTATGAGGAGCGGAAGAGGAATTAAGGATTAATTTCGGAAGGGATGTCATTTAGAAGGCGTACAGGCACAACTGGGATAATTCTGTTTTGTATTTTATGCTTCGATAAATTACAGAAATACACTACAGTCACAAGAATTGTAAACACACTTTGATTTTGCATTACGCTGAAAGAAAAGATTCAATTATATCCGAGTAACATATCTACGCATTATTTAGAGGTATAAACTGTATATTTTGTATTACAATTTTCAACGTTCGTCTTCATGTTAATTTCAAGAAACACTCACGTTTCTAAAAATAATTATGCTGACGGATAAATTCTTAGTCGCCTACTGATGATGAATTGCCCTTGGTTAGTCAAGTCATTGACGGGAGAATAAAATTGCAATGCAGTCAAAGAAGGCAACGTATTTCCGAGTCTAAGCGTCATTACATGAATCACAGAAGATACCTACGAGTTCCCACCTTCGTCATAATACTCACAGTTTCCATTTTGAGCATGCAAGGATACCTTATCAAAAATAATGCCAAGACGGAGCAGAATCAATGTGGTCCAAGAGGCTTAAGGAAGAAACACATAGCTATGAGTGTGCTCCGCCTTCCAAATTGTATCCAACGAAATTATATACTTTTGTATAAACGTCATGGCTGCTGCGATACTTCTAGATAACCTTGCAGACAAGACAGCAGTACAGTACTGGCGGAACGAAGAAAGTGGGCTAAGCTTAAATAAGTCACAACAAAAATGAAACCTCGCCTAAAAAAGCTGAAGACTTATCGACTGAGGCATAGAGATGGGGACGATGGTGGTTCCACACTTATCTACACGGATTTGGCCATTACCAGACGTCGTTCTGACCAATTTGCAGCGGATTTGCGGATTTGATAGTCAGAACAGTCCAGCACGGCCTTTGATGTCGATTTCTTTCAATGGGGTTGTAAGCCTCTCTTGTATTGTAAGAAAACTGAACTCATTCCATGTAAGTTGGAGAAGGTCTGCCTTGGCTTTCGACTAGTACTATATCACTAAACATAGATAGGCAGCCCCTGAGATTTCTAAATTTATAGTTGCCAATGATATTGTTTTCAGATACATACAACCAAGTCTTTGCCTGGAGAAAAATGTCTTTCATTGAGGAATCCGAACCTCTCTACAAATGTGTTTGGGGCTAATTAACAATAGTGGTGTAAAAAAAAGTACTCATTCGGTACAATGTATTCGTTGCTACCATGTACTCATTCGTACTCGTTACCTGGAAAGTACTCAGATACGTATTTGCTTACTCATTCTGTTTGCACTACCCAACACATTTCAGGAGATTCTTATTCGACACAGATATGTATTCGAACACCCGTTCTCTCTTGCACTACCAACAAGCATCATTTTAAAAGACTTTCTTACTCGCCCTACACCAATACTATAATCGTATAAAATTGTCCTTTGTAAAATATGTCAACAAAGCAATATCACCTCCCAAGAAGGCAGAGGAAACAAGGCAAGTCATTACTTTTGTATTCGACTCTCAGAAAAGAGACAGAATGGTGTTTGCAACGTTACCAATGTGTTTTATAGGTGGTACTCGCTAGTATTAAGTACTCGTTAGTCGTTACTTTTAGCCGAGTACTTATGAAAAAATAACGAATGACTACGAGTAGTCAAATGCATTCACATTTTGCATCACTTATTAACAAGAAATTCACGTGGGCTGTCTGTATAGTGGACCACTATGTGATAACTTCAAAAGTCCTATGACAGTGCTAGCCGTCATCTGTTTGCCAAACAGGTCTCCAGCCGAATGAGTAATCCAAATCTATTTTGATAACCTAGAGTGTCAATTGTCAGCACTAGCCAGCACAAAAGCTGATCTCTTCACGTCAGCGGTAAATACAAACAAATGGATCCGGATCATCTATTTTTTTTTCTTTGCAGTTCTAGGTAGATACTCCAGGTCCTACTAGCGTTTGATGCCCGATTTTACTGTTTTAATGTTAATATCCAATTCGCATCATTCAGATACTTTTTTCAATCTCGAATTTTGCTCCACTCATTCCTGTTACTCATTTATCTCGTACTAAAAAAAAAAAATAACAACAGTCACACACCACTCTATTCACCTCTGAGTAATCTCTCCCATAACACTTTTCACATTTTCAGTAAACCTGCAAAGTGCAAATCCCCAGCAGTTAAAATCAAAAACAAAAACAAAAACAAAAAAAAAAAAAACCCAAACACTCATATCTCAGCCATATGGCTATAAAGCAACGACCTCCACTGTTACATATATATCGTCGTTTCTGGCTTGCTTATAAGCGTAGCAAAGTGGGGTGGTTGGTTTAAGGATTAACGAACACAAACATTCGAGGGGATTAATGGATCTACGTATTGGAAAATATTGTCGGGGATTATAAATGTATCTACCGCATACATATACATGCATTCGTAGTGGAGGCTCCCCCATTGCATAAGATATACACCCACACACTCACAAACAGAGGCACAAATATAGCCACCACACATCAGCATGTGATTGTGGAAATCTCTTTCGGGGTTTGTTCAGACTGATAATCTTCCAATAAACCCATCCTCGGTCGTCGGGGTTCACCTAACTCCCTCCCGCCCGCCACCGCCATCGCTTTAGCACATGCCACAGATATACGACAAAAACATGGCACAGATACGCCATACAGAGAACCTATACTTTTGGAATTCTAAAATAGAAGCACCCGAGATAATCCCTCGATCAATAATATGCGAAATAATATTTATATCTATACAAACATGCATGGTGGTGCTGTACGAGTATGTTGTATCTACACGAGTGTATCCAAATCCCACAGAGTATTAAGACTTTGAGAATTGCACTAGGAGAAGACTCTATCGACTTAGTGTCGTATGGAATACCTAGAGTTGTATTAACGGCATGCAAAAATGTGCTTTGTTTAGCAGAGATTACCGCAATCACGCAATCGTATCACCTTTAGATTTAAATGCACACCGAACCATAGGATACACATGGTAGCGAGTGAGTGCAACAAGCGGAAAACCCACCCGCGATACTTATATGACTAACCACCTAGATTAATCCACGAGAATGTGCAGAATACCACCGAATGTGTGAGCTTGTGAGATACACTCACCTGCACCGTCACACCAGTACCCGATTCGGTTGACCGCAAGAACAGTTTACGCTTAATTAGTTATGTTTGGTTTGAGGCGACAAACCAGGTTTGCCCCACTCGTGTTGGCATCTGGGTAAACGTGTGTCACAAAGTCAGGATTGCGTTTCACGATTAAGATGTTCGCTTTGCAGGGTAAATAACAGCCAGTCGTTGATATTTTGCGGTTAATAAATGTGCACGCTTTATTAACTTTGAAATGTATCTAGATTAGGTATCTGCTACAGCTAAGGCAGAACACAAGCATCCCTTATCCATTTGTCTAATAGAAATCCACTCAGATAAACGAGGGTTGAAATTGAAAATTCGAGTTTTCACCCCACGCGCCGCGCCGGGTGGTTGCCATTCCAAGGACGGATGATATAAGAAACAGAGAACGAGAGAGGAAATTCTCTTCCGGATAAATCCGTTATCCCTGGCAGGAACCCATGGCCTGATGAGATTAAAGTAAATCCAGATAAAGGGATAAAGGATTCCTTTTTTTTTGTGTGTCCCATCCACCCATGGTGGGATTTGGTTTCTTGTTTTCTGCCTTTGGTCCTCTCGAGGGTTGTTGCGCGTTCGTTTCCCCCAGAGTGTTTGTCGATGTCACGTAAAGTTGTTCGTCCTTGCGGAAGAAAATATCCCCTATACAGAGGTGTAGGTGTGTGCGATTTGACTGAAGGGATGTGTATCAGTTAGTTGTGTTTTTTTTTTTTTTTTTTCATCGTGGAAGGGAAAAAAGTGTTTGTAAACATTGCAGAAGTGTTGCTGTGGCAGTTTTTTCAAAAAGGTATTGTGAAAGGAGTAAGTAAGAGTATGTATGTATGGATGAGAATTACACATAGTTTGGCATTAATGAAATTTAGTGCATGTTCCGAAAATAGACGTGCACACATTTCGACATCAAAAGGTGAAGAGGACTACTAGTGTCCATGACGTTAGTTCAGACAGAGCAGAAATATCAAAATTATGAGTCTAGTGCAACTGAATTCTGTTACAGAAAAAGAAATGCGGCGATGAAAAATATAATGGAATTCCCTTTCTTTTAGACTACACAATGCTGACTCCTAGTTTAGAGCGTGACAGTGGACAGCTACGACTTTGAAGTAGTCAAGAAATTCGTCTACAGGGCTAAGCTGTAACAACGAATATAAGAATAGCTCTGACCCCTACATATGTAGGTAGGTACCTAATTATTACAATCTTTCTCTACAGCGCACAGGAAATGCCGGATGGAAAAATCCTTGGCTGATTCGGGAGTGCAAACACTCAGCTGCTTAGACAACATCAAATACCGTACCTTATACTAAATTCCAATCTAACTTGTAGTAGACGGTAAGGGGACTTTGACAGCCTGAAAAAGAAGTTGTAATTCATGTGTTGGACCCTTTTATTGGATAAACGGTCCGATCATCCAAAAGACGGAAACTGAAAGAGCTCAAACGCCAAAAATTCAGCCAGGCAAACGCTAAATATCTCAAGAATTTCGGTTTGGAAAACAACAAAAAAATCAGATTCTAAAGAAAATACGCACCAAATTTTCAAGAGCTCTAGAGCACTAAGTCATGGTAAGCTGTTTAGGAGCCAACCAAGCAGTAGCCTAGACATGTAAAGTAAACCAAATTGCACAAAGCCCCTGAGTAAGTTTGCAGAAATCCAAACACGATGGTGCCCAGTTATCGTGGACCCCTTGAGGGGCCACAGAATGTTAGTTTTCATCCCCAGAACAATATCCGTTCATTCATTCACAACAAAGCTACATACGTTGGAATGTACTTCAAAACTTCGCCGGTCTTAAAGAAGGAAGATACCTTAAGTAAATATTCTCAGTTCTTAAGTAACTATAGACCTTTCCAGTAATGCAGAAGTTTCGAAATTTGAGTCTGGCTGTCTTGTACAGGTTTGGTACGGAAAGATTTACATAAGCCTAGCAACACTTAGCGGACCAGCAGAGGTCTAGAAGAACCACCGTAAGCTCTGTAAGTGGTTGAGCATGTAATAGCAGCACTGTCCAACCAAATACGTTGAATGAAGTTCCACGCAGTTTCCATAAACGTATCATTGTCCCCAGAACAGAAAAACCAATCTTCCAGTACCTTATTGCTACTATTTTAATACCCTTGTACTACCATCAAAAAAGTGTGTCGTACACATTTTTGCTTTGTTTACAAAAAAAAACACACACACATAACGTAAACAGACAATTTTTTTTTTTTACTTTCTCTATCCCTCTCATCACATGCTGAAGCAAGGATTTGTACACTTTTTTTTGTGTGTGTACGGCTGCCAGCAAAAGGATATTCTACACGTGCTTCTCCATTGACATGCTCAGCTGTTTCCGAGTTCAATTGAGTTGAGTGGAAAATAAATTCAATTGAGAATTAGCCGGCAAAAACGTAAGGACTCGGTCAGGTACATAAACAGAAATATAAAAAAAAAAAAAGAAAAACTCCTACAAGTGGTATGAATTGGGGGACCAATAAAAGGTTTAAACTAACGATATCCTTTCGAAGGGAATAGAGAAACTATACAACTACAGTGGGAGCGCCACATGTGTAAGGATAACTGTGAAAGGATTTAGATGGAATAGAACTTTGTTTGATGGATTTTTCTATCTTTGAGTGCTTAGCGTACGTATATCCTCATGTGGACTACGTTGCAAAGGATAATGATCCAACCAACCCCAGCAGTTTAATGATATCAAATTTCCATTTCATTCTATTTGGTAACACAGATACAATTGCATCATGTACTCGTACATACATATGAAATGGAAAGCAGACTATACTTCAACTTCCAGTTATGTATGTCCTTTTCTGTCTTCATGAAGTTCAAAAGGGATATCCTTAAATGGATTTACCAAGCGAATAAGATACTTGAAATGACAATAAGTAGGTACCTATACACAGATGAGACATTATCCTTGCATAAGATAATTGTTTTGTATTACTGTGTGCCTGTGTACTGGATAAAGGATAACGGAATTTGAGGAATCTCTTGAAATCCATTTAGAAATTTATGGTAGTGCACAAAGCGGTTTGCTGAACTCTATTACGGATTACGGATAGTCGCATAACAACAATGAGAGTTGTTCCATAATTCCTAAGGATTAGCGAGCGCCAAATCCCGTCTACCAATTTGATTGACTACAGCCAGGATGTACTGGGGATTCACTATATTTGTAGATATTTGTAGTTGTGCGTGTGTTTTGTGCGTTAAAACAATGAAAATGGAAAATTATAATTCTATCGACTGTTGTTGCTGCTGATGATGATAACAACATTCACGCACACTCCCACTCTGGCAGTGGGATATCATTTACGTCGCCATGATAACGTGATGAAATGTACTATATAAAATTCCAACATCCTGTTGTGGATTTCGCTTTCGCACCAAGTTTGCGGTCGAAATTTTTTATTTTTTTTCTACTGGTAAATCTGGTTGCTCCCAGTCCAATTCGAGCACAAATACCAACTGTACTACGCTTAATCCTATGTGTTATGATGTCCTACCATCGTTTCCAACCCCCCGTGTCTCCAGCAATCGCCGCGCCGCACCGCGGCGTTTCATATCGATTTTGGGATTAAATTTGAACTTTATTTCGTTTATTCATTATTACGGGCAGATTATTATTGTGATCATTATAATGCCAGCGTTCGCTCATCCTTATCCCCTTCTCTGCAGCGAGAGGAGTAATTCCGGCTCGAACGATGACGACATGCGGGACGCGGCATGCATAAATGTATGGTTGCGTGTGTGTGTACGTGTGTTTGGAAGGGAGAAGGATATCAGATAAATGAATTATTATTTTATTAAATCTGCCTCTGATCCGAAATCCTTCAGCTGAGTCTGTCACAGTGTCTGCTAAAACGCAGGATAAATGCGTCATTCATTTGTTGTTGTTGTTGTTGTTATTGTTTGGTTTTTTTTTGTACTGTTTTCTCATGTTTACTGTCTCGTCCTTGTTTTTGTTTTTCTTTTTGATGGAAGGTAATGGTCGTTTGGGTGGTTGGTTGGATGGTTGCTTTGTGCCACTTAAGTTGAGTGTGCACACATTTTGATTTGGTCCGAGGGGGTGGTGGTTTGTGTTCCGATTCGCAAAGGGATGACTCTCTGGTAATATCGTATTATGATTTTCGTTTTTAATCCGTTTAAACCTTGGGTGCGTTTGACTGTGTATCTGCGGCTGTGTGCGTATCCTGAATATTCAGCTATTTGATTAATTACGTTAAGATGGACTGTAGGGGGGTTGGGGGGTTTCTTTTTGAATGGATTAGGGCGGGGATATGCTGAGAAATTGATTTTAGGTTAAGCAAGGATGATGGAGAAAATTAATTGACCAGTTCAGACAAGGGACATTCTGAGGTTTACAAGAGGACTTTAAGAATGTTTTGCGTTTGAAGATTTGTTATAAATTTATTGACATGGTGAATGGATGACATAGGATCTGTATTGTTTTGTACTGTGCCGAAGGTAACTTGATCAAGGTCTATTGGCCGCATGTGTTCGTGAGCATCTTAAAGTTCCTGGCAACGAGTGTATGTCTGGTTGAGTTAGGGTCTTGCTTCGAATTTATTTGAGAAAAACCCACTTGTTTTCCAATTTAGTCTGACTGTCTATACTTAGAGGATTTACAGAGGTCTGGGCAATTAAATGCCAATGCACTTCTGTATCGCAGTCATACCACATATGTAGTTGGATACCCTGAGACGGATGTCCACGCGGACAAAAATAGTGAGCTTAAGTCCCAGTACGGAATGAAGATGGGAAAAGTCGTGACAAAAGAGAAATTATGTACATACATATGTATATATACATATACATATGTACGCATATCAAGGCACTGTCTGAGCAAGCCGAAGAAGCAGCAAGTAGAAGCAAAAAGACAACGGTGTATAAAGCTATAAAAGAGAGCTTATATGTAGCTTACTTCAAAACCTGGTACAAAATTTGATGGGTTTGCTGAGAATCGTTTACCTTCTATCTTATAGCATTATGGATACCGAATGTGGGCGCCGAGGCCTATGCCAATGTCACAAGAAGGAAATTTTAGTAAGTGTGAGTGACAATGACCCTCCAAGCTAGATCGTTCAAGAATGCAGACGAAGGCGAATCTCAGCAATTGGGAAAGAAATCTCTTAAAACCCGAAGATAAACCTCCTTCAGCATTTCTAGATATGTATGTATGTATCAGGAATCCGCAGATAAGATTCTCTAACGCAAGAATTACTTGCCCCAGCATAGCGCCACAAATTTACTGATCACAACATACCGCCTAAACCGTTAGATTCATAGAGAATCGAAGCTCATCTTTAGCTTGCATCAGAATCAGTCAAGAGATTGAGAAAGATCTTACATTAAGAACCAATCTTCTTCCAGATACTTTCAACTTTAGTACCTTCCGGGTCAGAGCTAACAATTCTCAGGGTATTTTCTGTAGTAAAAGGAGGGAAAGTTTGATCTTTCGACAGATTAGAAGGCCACAGTTCAGAAAGACTTTTCTTATGAGCCATCTCAAAAGAGAAATACGAAGCTACGTTTCGGCCAAATTTTCTTCTTCTTCTTCTCCTTTTGTCCGGCGAGGTTATGATCAGTATTATAGGGATCATAACCCTCTCAATTTACTGCATCCCTACTGATCCGCCGATTTGACCGAAAAAGTATCTGCAGGTCTCTCCCGGTCGGACCACTTCGACACTGAGGCCAATCAAATGCTGCTGTTTTTGCATTTGAGTGATCCACGAGTTTGATTGACAGAGTTCGTAGGATCCCTCCTTTGAACATGAAAATACCAACAGAGACAGTCGTGCTCCAATTTTTTCAAGATGGGTTCTTTCACGTGAAGGCTTCCTCGGATCTTTGAAGTTCTAATTCGATCAAGTTTTGTTACTCCTGCTGTCATGCGAATCATTTTCATCTCAGAAGCCGCTAATTTGCCCTCATGCTTTTTGTACATTGTCCAGCATTGCGAACCGGAAGTGAGCACCGGACGCACAACTGCGGTATAAAGCCTTCCTTTCAGCTTAAATGGCATTTTCCAGTCACAGAAGATAGCAGCGTTTTCCTGCCACTTCATCCACCCTACACTTACGCGATGATTGATGTCGTCATCAATAGTTGCTTCGCTATTGCTCATAGACCCCAGATATTTGAGCTTTCGCACTTGGGAATCACTTTTCCATGCAAATATGTAAATGTCGGGACTCGGTCGGAGTGGATCAGATACTCTGTCGTATATGGACTAATACGATACCCATGTCCCTCCAAAACATCCACCCATACATCAAGTGCTCGTTGCAGGGACGTTTGATCCTTTTCGGCCAGGTATAGTACTCATAAATCGAGGTCTAAGAGTCAAGCAATGTTTTTAGTGCAGACACTTGGAATCTGTGATCTGATATGCTACGGAAATGCCTAAAATGAATTTAGGATTGAAAACACTTTTGACTTGCATTTCCACATCTTGCGACACCACATCAATGGAACACGCTATCTGAAATGTCGCAAGCTATCTTAAAGATAAGATAATTGAACAATAACGGAAACAAAATGTTTAAAACCACACTTCACAGAAACTGACGGTAGAGTTTCACTTCAAAATAATAGACAGAGTATCTTCTCATCCTCATACCGCCAACCCGACAACAAGATACACACATGTCACCAATGTATGTATGTGATGTTGATTTTATCAACAAAATGTTGGTTTTAGAATTAACATGTGGCAAAACTATAGTGACACACAGGATAGAACAACCAACAATTAGCCACCTGTTGCCGGGACTGGATGCAAAGTATACGCTCACAACCACTCCTGTCTACTGTTTCCAGAAGTAGCCAAAGCATGTTGAAAATTTATTCGAAGGACGAAAAGTATTTGGTGCTTCGTTTTTTTTTTTTTGTATAGACTGCGTGGATATCGATTTAGGGCAAGGCTACAGAATGGAAACGAGACTTTTATGGTAGTCCATTGTAGAGGATTCACTTCAAGGGAAGAGATGAGAAAGAAAGAGTACAAGGGAGCCAAGAATTGGGTTGTTGTTGGTAAAAAGATCGACCATAATCGTGATCAAAAAGCATGACTCTAGACTCAGGGAACGTCTTAAGAATAGAAGCTGGAAATATTACTTTCATGTTGTGGTAACACCAGGGAATTTCCAGCGCTGGTCCACATCACAATGAACAAGTTACGGCTTATCTACTATCCAACATTGATGAGGTAGTGCTCAATACTGAGGTTCCAGATACCCTGGTGTATCAAGCCAGTTTGACCAACAAATGTGCTCTAGCTTGACAATCTTATCGACTAAAGCCCAGTGCATTTACCATCCTACAACCTACGCATCTCTACAAACCGCTATATGCATGACAGACCATTAGTGAAGTCCGTAGATCCCAAACAAACACCTAAGCCTTCTATTCAGAAAGAACTACGGGCAGGACTACGCTTATCAACACACCGAGCTTCAGAACAGAAACAGTGATAAATTGTGGACTTAATATCGGAAACTCAGTTAGGTAAAAAGTCTCCGTCGTCCATTATGAAGCCGTTAAATAAGGAATAACAATCTGCGGTCTACACACCAAAGATTGCTCTGAAGAGTTTCTGCAGCATATGTAAGAAAGGCTAGATTCGCTCGTTGTTTTCATCAAGGAAATTGTAAAAATCTAAATCATATCCAGCCACGACCTCACAATGAATGCGAACTCTACTGCAATCGAATCCCCGGCTTTGTGCATTCCAAAAGCTAAACTATTCGTGGTACACCCACTCTTCCTATCAAGAGTCAATTTAAAATGGCAACCATCTTGGTAGGTTCAACATTTTCCCAACCACCTTGGAGCTCTTAAATGCCAACACACCACTCTTTAAACAAATATAATTCGATGTCCTTTAAGAGCATAGAATCACATTCACATACGCCTCGGAAAATATACAAACTGAACTATGCACCTGCAAACCCTTGGCTGCTTTGACCTGGCATTATATCGTTATCCTTTCCACAAAGACAAACTTCAATGAAACCACAATCACTGCGTATGTGACTACGGCTACGACGGCAACGACTAGAACCACCGGAACGACAACACCCATTTGCAACCAGTTGAATGCAGAAACGGTGTCAGTCTACAGTGCCAAAACTAAATTTGTTTTCCTCCTATATTGTGCAATCAACAAAATCCTTTCCTCACATAGGTATGTGTACAGCAGACGACTTACTTAAACTTGAGAGACTCTATAGAACCGTCGACTCTGAATCGGAGCCTTTCCCCTCGCCCCCTTTTGGCGCCCATCATTATCACATATCCAAAAGTAAATCCCCCATTGAATCTGGGATTCCATTGCGACGAAAAATCTCTCCAAATAAACACAAAGCACAGTCACATATGCTACAAAGGATAAACGTACGCACACATTGAAACCTACGCATACGCATCTAACCCCCACTTCCCACCCTCCCAAAAAACCTTCAGAGATGGGAGCTTGGATTGAAGTAATAATCGAGCACAGTTGCCACTTGAGTGCCTTCGATGCTCCTAGAAATTTAATCCGTTTATAATAAGCACGTTTATATGCAAAGCATCCTACAAATCCTTGAAACCTTTCCAGGGTTTCGGATCGAAGCACAGACTACACATCTCTCTTTCTTTTTGCCTGAGTGTGTGTCTCTCTGTATCTAGTGCATGTAGGGTAACCAAAAGCACTGAATCACCTCTATTATGAAACAAATCCTAGGGCCACGACTTAACTCTCTCCGACCCTCAGGCTCAGACTCTCGAACTGATGCTCCTTATGTCTCTTTATCATCTCGCAATATGGGTTTTGTATGGCGCTTAACGCTTAAGACTCCTTCTCGTCGCACACCAAAAAAGCATTTCAACCCCAGGCCGCTCACCGTCCCCTCCACCCACTTGCTCGCATTCATGTGCCTCCTGTGTTAATTTTCGAAAATCGTTTCTAACCTTCAAAATATCAATGGATACTGCATTTGCATTTGTATTTCGAGCACAGTCCTTCGTAGATACATCTATCCCGGATTAGTTGAGACCTATTACATGCGAATGCAAACATATCCTTCAGCCATTCAATACAACCGAACGAGGGACACTGTAGCAGGAGAAGCAACAAAAAAATACTCCTTGGCCCATCCGATTCAAAATCATAACGTATCCTGGTGAAGGCTCGGAATTGGGTGGCGATTACGCCGAATAGTAGGTGTGTGAGATTGGTGCTACCATGGATGGGGGGTATGTCACACAGATTGAGGTGGACTCCGATATTTTCTACTTTTTTACTTTGAGAGCGAGAGTTCGTTGAGGACAAACTTTTCCAGCAGGATATACACATTTGTTGGATTCAGATTCAATACAGTTAGAGGTGGAGGGGTCAAAATGGATGCAGCAATCCTTCTGCCATAAGCTTAATCTACAAACAAATGCAACCATTGAATGTATGTCAACGTGTGTTGCGAAATCCACATTCGTATCCATGAGCTTGAATTCTCGAAAGTGTGTGATGGAGTGGTTTGAGGATGCGATAAAAGCACCGCCATCGTTTCGTTTCGCTTGGAGGCAACTACTGTTAGGTATGCCACCTTATTCGGAGTGTCTGTCTCGTCTCTGTATGTATGAATGGGTGTAGGACGAATGCGGCAAATCCTTAATCCGTTGGATTTCAATACAAAACTCTTCACCCGTGCGATTTTGCATTGAGGGTGGGTGATTGGATGTGTGTGCATTTGCAGATTTGCAGTTTGACAGACACAGTTGGAAACTATGGCATGTGTGGCTGGAACAGAGAGAGAGAGAGACAGGGATACTATGACGGGAATTTGTGAAACAATTGTTTCAAATGTGATTCTAAATGGAATGCTTCTCGGAATATCGGCTTCAGGGACGTATTCGATGTGAATATTCAAGATCAAGGCTCTTTGAATTTTTGTTTTCAAAAACGAGGTTAGTGTGAGTCTTCTGCGTTGGAATGGGGTGTGGATTTTTATGTATCTCTTGGGGATTGTCATATTGATCCATGCACTTGAACATAAGCTAAACTAAATTGTTAATGATGCGCTGTTGAATTCCGTCTCTAAGTTCGAAAATCTATTCATGTTTGTATACTATACTATCCACTAAGTTAGATCTAAGTTAGTACGTATTCAAGGAGTTCATATGCATGCAAATTAGAACTCTGTACGAGTAACTGCTGTGTGCCGATCTAAAGCCCTTACTACGGCAACGTTTACCAACTCCAAACTTCCATTCAACTTAACAATTTAAACTTCTCAACCGAGCACACAAAACATGTTCAAAACAACGAAACCATAATCAATCTTACAAAACACCAGATACCGTGCTACCGAAAACCCCCAACAAACAAACTCATATCCATAACCCATGTGTCCTTGAACTCAAAAAAAAAGTCCATGTCTTTCTGTGTGTTGTCTCTCCCTTTGGGAAACTTAATACCAATTCCCCCCAAAACAAATGAAAAAAATTTGTGTGGATTGAAATTTAACACGAATGCCTTATCCACAGAACAACCCATGCTGTTGCTTGGATTAGACTCTCAGGACGGATGGATTAAATTCGGCAAAAACAGGAGAACTTCTCATATGGAAGCGAGTTTGTTGGGACGGTATAACAAGACGACAACGACGACGACGGATCCCCACTACGACTTCTATAACTCAGCAGCTCTCAAGCAACAAATGTAAAACCTAAATCCATCACCCTTTTTCCCCTTCTTTATCCGAAGCAGCAAAATAAAAAAAAAAAAAGAAATCCTGTCTATGTGTGTATGTATGGAGTAGAAATCCTTTCGTCTCTAACCCTGTACGTCTGTGCTTCTGTGAGAGCCTTTATTCCTTCGTGCATGCGACCCAACATTCTGGAATTAAAATAAACGAACATTTTCCAGCTTTCGGATTATGGGATTACCCATGATAAAATCGCACAGCAAGGGGACTGGGAACGAGTTATCCGGCTTTATTTTGACGTCACAGCGCAATTCTTTTGTGTGCGTGTGTGAGTAGAAAAGTCTGTGTGTGCATATAGAAAATATACTCAAATTGTTTTAGGACTCACAACAGGAATGGTATTCAGGAAGAAAAATGTGTTGCGTAAAATTGAATTTGAAAAGGACTGAGCACTTTGTCATAAAAGGAAGTAGCTCATGTTACTGTGAAATGAAATTTGATTCTGTTGCAGGCATGATGATGAGTCCTTATGATTTAATGCCAGTTATTGAAAGGATTAGGAGGAATAGAATATGCATGCATAATGACGAAAGGATTTGTTTTTTTCTTCCTTCACGAATAATCTGTTGAAGTTTCAAGTTTTTTTTTTTTGAACAGTTTTGAGGTAGAGATCTGCAGAAATTATTTTATGTGGAATTGATTCCAAAATGGTTTCTTGACACTGACTTCAGTACAGACAAAGTATCCACCCTCCACAAACTTGCATCCACCAGTGTCTTCTACACAGAGTTGCCTTGTGGGAAGGACAGTATCATTTTAAAGAGCTGGTATTATTTACTACAAATGAAATAAACGAGATAGGATTGGAAATTATATGTATATTTCCCCTCTGCTGTGGCTCCTAATCGTCAACGAAATTCAAACGATTCTCAAATCCAAGAGCATAAAAACAGTGCCTTACGCAGATGACATGGTAATTGTGATCAGTGGGAAACATCTTCCCACAATCGGTAATATTATGGGATCTGCTTTGAAAGAAGAATCATCCTAGGCGGAACGGTTTAGGGCTAGACCTAGAAAAAAACCGAATTGGTTCTCTTTACCAAAAGGAAGAAACGGATTTCCCCTGAATCTCACCCCAGGAGCCAAGTATCTGGAAACGATCCTTGATTCGAAGCTTACTTCGAAGAGAAGCACAGCGGAAAGGATGAAAAGGGCACTATGTGCTTTCTATGGGGACTACGACCGCCTGTAATCCACTGTATGTATAGTGCATACTTACCTACGGAACAATTGTATGGTGGAATACAACAGACACAACTAGCTACCTCAATAATCTTATGAAGGTACAAAGATTGGCAGGCGTCACCTTAACAAAAGCACAGAGATCAACGCCTTAGGCAGGGCTGGCTGGAAGTGATGCTTCCTTTAGAAGCACGGCTGCCAAAAGCGCGATGCGCCTTAGGGGATCAAACACATGGAAGCAAAACTCCTATGGGCAAGGATATGTGTATATTTCAAAGACACACATCAATTGATCTCGGTAGAGTAGCGGACTTTGTTGTACCATACATAGACTTTAATAAAAAGTATTCCACCTTTATTCCCGAAAGACATGCGTGGGAATCCAACACATTACCCAATGTACAGGATTTTCTATTCTACACTGACGCGTCTAAAATGGACATAAGAACCGGCGGAGGAGTTTTCTGTGAATCACTCAATATCAACGATTCATACAAACTCCCGGATGACTGAAGTATCTGCCAAGCCGAAGTCTTCGCCATTGAGAGAGTAGCACATACTATACACGCTAAGAAACTAAATCCATCCAGGATTACAATCTTCGTGGATAGTCAAGTAGCACTCGAGACACTAGACAGCGACACAGTTAAATCAAAAACAGTTGCGACATGGCGACAAACAGAGTGTGCAACACCCATGAAGTCACTCTCAGCTGGGTTCCCGGACATAGCACTATAAATGGTATCGAAACAGCAGATCAGCATTAAATGAAAACCTCAATCGGACATCAATAGCCAAGCAGAATAGACCTTAAAGGAAGAGAAGCAATCAATACCTCTTGGGCAGCCAGAGGTGACTGCGTCATAACTCGCAGCTTATGGCCAATAATGAACAATAGAAGGACTAAAAGTTCTTCTTCTTCTTAATACTGCATCATGACAGCAGTGTTAACTGGCCACTGCCAGGGGCTATGGCCTTTAGAATGGGCAGCAGCTCTCCTGAGTGCGGAAGAAATAGAATAGCTCCAACCTCCGTCGCTTCCGCAATATGGAAAACAGGCTCTTTGAGGAATAAGAGGTCCTGGCACAAATCCCACTCGGGAACATAATTAGTTACATCAAGACCACAGGTTCTTCCTCGCAGGAACTTCCGTCTTTACCGAACCATACCACCATCTAGATCTGTCTTACTTTCTTTATGTTTTCCTTGAGAAAATTAGGCTCATTAAACTGCGTCTAAAACTAAGACTTGCGTATAAAACCTGCCGTTTGATGTCAATACCTTAAACTTTTTTCAAAACTCTGATTATTCTGTATTAGGTGCGGCTTACGGTCAGCCTAGATTTAGCATCAGACTGAAGACAAATGCAATTCAAAGCATATAAGACGAAAGAGTCACCTATCAACGAAACACGATATGATATCCAATATGCACGCTCTACCGGTTAAAGGCTATTTTATAAGCAGGTTTCTATCGTATGTAATTGGGATCGAAGCGCAAAATATCTGCTTACAGGGTGGGGTACAAGGCACTTCATTAGGCCACCGTGGAGGTGGTCACGTTGTACGAGGCTTGCGTTTGCTTGTAACTCGGTTTGAGTGTCGATGGGGAATACCTTTCACTGCCATCGAAAAGCATAAGACCTTAATTTCCACAGCCACAGAAGTACAATAGACAGAAATCGAGTTTGGGTGTTCTAGAATTTCGTTCTATAACAAGAGGACGTGGTCCATAATGTATGAGGACGTTCTGAAACTATTCGTTGCGCTGACAATGTAAAAGGTGCGGTTGTCGTGAATTTGTACGGACTTGCAATAAAAGTTTAAGCTTCAGTGTGTTATCTGAGCATAAATCTGAAAAGCTTCCATCGAAATAGATTCGCAGCTAGAAATTAAGAACCTGGAGGTGGTGATGCATATGATGGTTTCCTACAAAAAACATCAACTGGGCTCGTCCAACAAAGCCACGAACGTGTATACTGCTGAGTACTGAGTAATGACTTTCTTATTCATGACCTTGTCCGATTTTTAAGCAGTCGGCCATCCTTGCGCAGATGCGCCAAAATAGGCTGTCTTGGGTTGTTCTGTCTCTCAAACTGCTCTTATTCACAGTGCATGTCCATGCCGCTGCCAGTCTCCCTAGTCATCCTCCTACTGACCCCTACTGGCCTTACTGTGACAGCGGCTGTAAAGTGACAGTAAGGAGAAAGGTTATCAGTCGGTACGAAGCTTGCAATAGATATGAAATGTATCTCCGAAGGCGATGGTATCTAGAAACGTAAAAAAATAGTCGAACTCAGACCATTTCAATTGACGTGCCATTGCAACTTTAATTCACACCTACGCAGATTCGTATACAAATGATGACCTTCCATTCCATTTCCAGTTTTTGGTTAGGAAAGAGAGTATGCAGAACAGTAGAAAAAGACTACTGTTCGAGACTTTCTTTAAGGAACCCTGTCACCAAGCACTTAAAACATTTATCGCAGGAGATGTGGGACTCAATCACTGCTCACTTGGACCAACAGTCGGATAAACTATGCCCATTTACGTTACACTAGGAAACTAAAAGAGAAAGCTCCAGGATAAGAACCACTCAAATATATGAATAAATCTCAGGCTAAACATTGCGCAGGTCTACTAGCGCGTCAAAAAAGTGACTGCAAAGAGTTCTCATTCTTCTAATAGACAGGCCGAGGCATCCAAAGCAGATGCCGAACAGATTCCATTTCCTCGTCGTTCTTGCAGTTTCAACAAAAGTCATTGAACCGCTCTATCTATCGATGGTTCAGTGCTCATTAAAGATGCCAGAGACAACTCGTCCTTCTCCGCGAGTGAGTTGAATCAGAGGAGGCAAAGATAGCCTCAAGCGTTCTCTCTATAGAACATGTGGACCAGTCTGGTCCGGCGTATATAGGTTCATTCTAAGGCTTCACTGAGTAGGAATTGTTGAATAATTGTGTACAATGGGCATAGGAATGAGCAAGTTCCCATTCTCCTCGCCCAATCAGCTTTTTTCTCATCCGAGTATTATTTGGAGAGGGCCTCTAACCAAAGCCTAATAGGCCGCAAAGCTATCAACATAAAAAGGACTAAAGTCTTAACTTTGAATATAAATCTTGAAAATATCCACATCAGAGAAAAATAGACTTATGGCTTTGCCCAAAATTATTTGGCAGGAAGTGGTATTCAAATATGGTATACCTCTATATACTTCGAAAGTTTTGGCACATAGTTTACGTAATGAATGATTGACGGCAACCCTAAATGCCAATCTAGCGCGTATTCCTTAACACAAATGCTACAAACGCTACTACCGCCTTTCAACTCAACTGTTTTGATTACACTGTCAAAATTCGATGCCCACTCTGTTTTAGTTTGCTGAGGAATTAAAACGGCAGAATAACCCCTTCCACAGTAAAACTATATCACCGAAACCCGTATTTCGCAAAACTGCAACTCTACTGTTTACCCTCAAAATCCACATTTGATAAGTAGAAATCCTTTATCCATACACAGCCGTTGAATTTTTTCACTTCCATAATAAAAAAAAAATCCTTTACCGACACAATTTCTCAAAAGTGCCAAAGGACTCGGCCCCAAAATCCGTACACCTCTATCGCAGTAATCCCTAAAATCTTTCCCCCCCATCAAATGGAAGTGAGTGCAAAGTGTGTGCGTTGCTTTAGTGCGATTAAGTTTGAGTGTATGCGAGTGTTAGGATTCCATATCCCTTCGTCATGCCTTCCCCGCATATGGGATTGGGATTAAGTGTTGGCGTGTGCGGCGCCCATCGACATATGGGTGAATACCCGACGAATAAAGTGAAAACTATCTGAAAATTTGTATGCGTGCTCATCCATGTGGTTGTCACTTAATCCGTTTAAACCATATAACGATTCTACACCCATTCTGCTAGACCCCATACACAAAAAAGGGAAAAAAGTAACTGTGTACATGTGTGGTGAGTTTTTGTGTAAGGATTAGCTCCTGCCATAAAGGATAGATTCGAAAAAAAAGTTTGCTTTAAATTCATACTCACAGTTAACCTTCGTCATGTCAAATTCGCGTCGTTCCATCGATGGTGATGTCTTGATCTTCTCAACGCCTATCACTCCCGTGCCGCCACTTATTCCACCGACGATACCACCCCCACCACCACCACCTGGAGCCCCACCGCTGGGTCCATTCTCACTTAACGACGTGGGAGTGTTAATTTTTGGTGTCGTAGCCAATGGAATGAGTGCACCACTCTGACTAGATGCTACCACCGCATGATCGTTAACCGATGGCACAGGTGATGCCTCCGATGATCTCCGGCCATAGCGTGGACTTCGGGATTCGTGATCCATCGATTGATTCTGTTGTTGACTGGGTTGCGCATGATGATTATGATGCGGATGATGATGATGATGCATTGAGTGGTGGTGTTGCTTTTCTGATAATTGCCCACCCCCACCACTACCTCCGCCTCCACCACCACCACCACCACCACCGATAGATGATGACGATGTTGACGATGCTGATTGTGTATCTCGACCGATTTGCAGTTGCTGCTGTTGCTGCTGAAGTTGTTGTGGTTGATGTTGCTGTAGCTGTGGGTGGGGTGGAGATAATGAGTGCTCCTTCTTCACTGTGATATCTGGCGACTTTGAGCGGGTTAAGGCGAGCGCTTGTGTCTATGAAAGAAAAAAAAAATAAACAAATTAGAATTGCAATTAATATGAAACGCGCATTTTGCATTTGCGTCAGAGAGCAGCCACCCACAGATTCAGAACGCGCCGATGCTTCAATTGAATTCCAACCCAGATTTCTTTTCTTTATTTTTTGTGTGCGTCTTCTCACAAAGGGGAACGAGTGAAATTAATTAAGCGAAATAGCTTCTCATTCGATTAAATGCATTTGCATAGCTATCGATACTTGTATCGTGTTGACCTCCAATGCTAAGCGAGGACATTTAAATCATCGCACTTTGGATAGTAGGCCAGCAAGGCAAATGAAGATTTTTTTTTTTTCTTGAATTTGTGGGCGTTATTTGTGACTGAAAGATATTACAGTCGGTAATTTTTTTTTTGTCTGAAATTAATTCGATCAGTCGATAATTTATCGATGAGGCGACTATGATTGTTTGCCGGATAAAACCTGATAAACGAATTTGTGATTAAATTTCGAGAGAGGATTGATTTATTTTGACATTGCAAGGATCGAAAAATTTAAAATTTACCGTACTTACAGTAGTTTTTATAGGATTAGATACCTAACTTTTGATCTGTTGAACAATAGCGACAGTAAAGCATGACATAGACAAGGTAGACAAGGTCCATTCAAATAACATTATTGGGATACGATTTGCTTATGTATGCAGGTTTTCATACGATATTACATGATGTACGTCACGCTCAGTTATTTGAGAAAGAAGGGTGGAGTTTGATTCATCTTTAAGCTGTCATTTGCAGCAAAAACATTGTATTATGAGTTGCAGTACATATTGTCTATGTCCAAATTTACACTAGTTCCTCTCAGATGCTTGACTTCTATCCTTCAAGTAGATGTGAAAATACGTCAGATCACACGCAGTTCACACTTTTATTTCAAGACAGCCGAGCTGCTGTAAGAGCTATAAATTCCTATTACTTTGACTAAAAACTTGTATAAGACTGTCTGAATGATCTGAATCAGCTTGCTGCCTTAAGATAAGTTCTTTTATCCCCATCATGAAAGCCTTTCATTGGTCTACAACCCTTTTATTGTCTACGCAGAACAATCTTTAGACTGAAGCCTCAAGTGCAACTAAGAAATTGAGAAAACCATTCAAGAACTTACCCAATCCAAGGGATTTATTTATCGCGCCTCTCCGACATGCAAGACATTTGTAAATACAATTTAGGGCGGTCTGCTGTAGACAATCTATCTGCAATGCTATGGCACAGGTATGGCACCCTAAAAAACATTTTCAGCAGCTCTTAGTTCCACGCTCAGGCAAATGCGAATGAAGGAACCGATTTTTCCTGTCAAATCAATCCGAGAAAGTATCTGCTTTAAATGAACGATAGCCCCCAATATAATCCGTGAATTATGCTCTAGGAACGGCCTTTCAGATTAACTCTAGTAAAACTGAGGTTCTTCGTCTCTTTGTCCGACTCAGTACAGAAGAAGCTTCGGAATCCGAAGCAGCAATCAATGCTGAATCAAAGACAGTTAAAGTGCTGTCAGTTTTCAGGCCGTGAAAGAATTCAGTATTCTGGGATTCATGCTCGAAAAGACCTATATGAATGAAACTTTTCTTAGCACATGCTTCGTGTATTTAGTAGAAGCGATTTTTGTGGAAATATGCCTCTGATACTTTCAAAAAATTCAAAAAAGTGGCACGTTTCAGCGAAGGAATTTTGCCTAGCACACCATGCTCTGCTCTACGTGCATTGTGGAAAATCCTTCTTCATTCCATTTTTCGTTTTAGACTGAGTCTTGGTACTAAAAGACTCCCGAGTTATAGATATGCCATTTTAGCTATCCACTCAAATTCAAACTCAAATTTAAAAATTCGTCCCAGAAAGTGAAGAGTTCTTATTTCCATACCTTCGTTGAAGACGGCACGATGAATCCATTCACTTTTACACCGACGGATAAAAATCCAAGGACGGAGTTGGTGGTAGTGTTTTCTCCAAAAGTCTTAATCTCAAGCTCTCCTTCTGTCTACCAAACTACTGTAGCGTGTTCCAGGCCGAAATTGTTGCAATTAAAGAAGTCTTATCTTGGCATAAGAAAACCGTGATATCTGTTAAAGCAGCTATCAAGTCCTTGGTCTCGATCTCTATAACTTCCTTAGTAGCTCTAGACTACCGATCGTCTCTCAGGGAGATGTCCGAAAAGTTCAATATAGTCCTGTGCTGGGTGCCGGGGCATAGAGACATTCCTGGGAATTGTAAGGCCGATGCACTCGCTAAAATGGGAACAACTTTACCCATCCTGCCAGACAAAAGCACCTTGGGTATACCAATCGCAACATACAAACAAAATTCAAGCTGGATGCTACAGAGAGTGCTAATCTTAGGTGGACAAGTTAACCAACATGTCTAGCGACAAAACAGATTTGGCCAAAGCTGGATCTAAAACGCTCTAAGAACTCAATTTCTCTCAACAGATTGCATATCGGCTTTATAATATGTCGGTGTCATTGCTGGACACTGTGTAATAAGCACGCTACAACGCTAGGCCTCTTTGCAAACGACTTCTGCAGAAGCTGTATAGATGAAGAAGAGGAGGACTCCTCACCTTCTTTGTTTCTGTCCAGCTTTCTGCCGTAGAAGGAAGCCTCACTTAGGAGCGTTCCGTTGCAATGCTATATCAAAAGCCTCTTACGCTTCGTAGGAAGCTCAAATTGGTGCAACAAGTAGGGAAGAGAAACTTCCTGCGATCCGGTTTACGTGGTATCACAATGGACCTACATGGTCCATGATCCTACATGTATGTATGGTCTAAGTGTGTTGGCGTCGGCGATTCCTAGCTGGCAGACTTTCAACCAGCCATGTACATAGATAAGCAGATTTGTATAAAAAATCTGCGACATTCCAGCTGTCGCCCAATAGAAAGCTTTGCAGACGCGCTATACACTTGACAGCTTTAGGTAAAGTCACTATCTGCAACGCGCGATAAGAGAATAACAAAACTGCCTCTGCTAGTATGCTGTGGCTAGATGGTGAATGCTAACTTCGTAAGCTCATCTCTGAGCGCTTAGTCATCTAAGAAGAAGACGACATTTCATGATAATGCTTCATGGCGCTACAATGCACCGATAGAACTTCCCGTAGCCAGTCGTTTAATTTATGTTATATTTTCCGTCCCCTAACGGGAACAACTGGACTATCTCAATATTCTTAGAAAGCTGAACCATAAAAATTAGGTTTCACTGTTACGTTGGCCTAAAATGTTGTCCAGTTCACACAACATTCTTACTTTTTGTTCCATCAATCAACAAGGATGTAAATGTTCAATAGCCTGTTCAAAAAACTAACCACTGGACAGGTATGTTTCTGTCAATTACCATTCCATACTTTTTCAATTTAGTTTCTACTTCAGAGCCCCTCCCTGAACAGGAGCCACACTATGGACGTTCATACATCATTCATAAAGTGTCGTGTATTAATTGCATACTTGTCAGATTAACTTACTGTTCAATAGCCGTGGCTAAGACGGCTTTAAACTGAAACTATTTAATATTCAATTCATACTTAGCGCCATCTTACCATAGAGATTAGAACTTGTTCAATCAAAGTATTCAAGATTTATTCATGATTAGATGCCATAAATCTCAAGTGAAGTACTGCTACCACTTTAACGAGTATCTTCAAAGCCCAATGGCATACTGTATACTGTATATGTGTGCATAGACACCATTTAAGTGATCTGATTAAAAGCAAAAAAAAAAAAAATTCCTGAATTCCGATATTCAAGAAACCAGCCCACCTACTCCCCTCAATTGAATTCTTAATAACACATGCAAGGCAGGGGCAGCAAACAGTAGCACCCGACGCCGCGCCATCACCTCACTTGCCAACCCATGTACGTACTCTGCGATCGTAATCTCGATGCATTCCACTTCCATTCAAAATTACATGCAAGACGAACCTTTTGTAGCTACTGTCAAATTTATGATTACGATTATTATTGCGATCGCCTTGGCTGTGTTCATTATTTTTACACACACAGACACGAGCATACTGCCTCCTGATGCAATTATATTAGCACATACCCTGTTAAAGGTAAAACATTTCTGCAACGTGTTTTTCTTTTCGGGATTTTTGTTTTCATCTTTCTGTGTTTCTTAAAGTCTGTACTTAATTTTTGGCCGGTTACCCCTTTTATGCGTCCTTTTTTTCATTATATTGGTGACTTTTCGCACCAGCACCATAATTACCGGCAAACGCACGTACATATGCACGTATGTATGTATGTACGTGAGGAATTCCACAGAACCCTTTACCCTGATGGGTGGGGGGTGGAAGCGAAATCAAAATTAAATAACACGATCATCTTTCGATCGAAACACTCAATCATGTGATGATATCCTGACGGTAACAACGATGTGGAAGGCAATGAAAAAAAAAATCAAAACGAATGATGCCGTAATGTAGTGGAAGATGAAATTCTCCAGATTGGGATATTCGTTTTTTTTTTATGAAAATACTTTCAAAAATTTTTGAAAAGATAACACTTCTGCAGGACATGTAGTTAGCTTTTAAAGGGATTTTGAGAAATTCCTTTTACAGAAGCTGGGAACGCCGAGTTTTTAATCCACGCATGTCTTTTAGAGAAACACCACCATGTTTTGTGTTATTTTTCAAAAACGTGAGAGTAATGACATTCATTTACTTTAATTTTCTGAGAATAGGAAGTGAGGGCCATGACCTCTCTAAAGGCTGTTGTCCATAGCGATGTCAGAAGTGGTACACGAATGCGTTGCAATAAAATGTCACAAATTTTACTGTGTGATTCGTTTTTAAATGTCATCTCTAACTATTGAGACAGCAAGTTGACATTTCTCAATTTTCAAACACCCTTTCTAGCCCTCATGACCCGGCTGAAACGAACGTCAGGTTGCTTCCACTACTTGTAGTATCACAACGACCGATTTAAGTGTGCTTCAGTTCCACATAAGGAGTGAGCTATGAACCTTTAGGTCGCAACTCACCTTAACCAACATAATCTTGCTTACAGCTAGCCACTAGTAACCCATATGGAAGAATTAGACGTATCGTGCTTATTTAGGAGGACACTATTGATCAATGTGTCAATTTCCTACTAAAGGATCCAATGCAGGCATAGAAGGTTATGAATGTTTTCTACACCCACTGTTCCATGTTTCTCTGAATCAACCTGTCGTTCGAGAGTAGTACTTAGTTACTTTGATCTATGGTTACGACGCCTACGCACTCTAGGATCCAGGTTTTCGCAAGCATCGCAGAGGTAGCAATAGTTCAGATACAGGATCTCCTACACTTAAAAAGCAGCAACTGGTTCCAAACGCCACAATCTAGATAGGTTTTTCCACGGGTTACCTTTCACCAACATTCAAAAAGGGTATTCACAATGGACCTATAGGTCTCCGAGTGGACGTCATGATTTATGTCCATCACACACCCTATCAACCTATCCTAACCTACCCCTTAGTCCACAGCTAGTACTTCGATTTCTCCATTTTTCCAGAGCACCTCTGTGAGCTCAAGAGGGCAATGGAAACGCAGCTAAGATCACCACATCATTTGCATAAGCAATTGCCTAAGCGCCTCTGTTTAATGCTTTCAATACAGAAAAACGTAGGTGACACTCATCTGTGGTGTTAACGAATTGGATTTGGTCCTCGTCGTTAGAATGGACACTATCTACTGATCGAGATATTGCTTCAAAACTGCTCAGGGAATGAATATTTCAATTGTTTCAGCATTTATATCTTAAAGGCTCCATTCCAACAACCTGAATAGAGTATATTGTGCGCGTGGTGAATGGAGATCCATCCCCATTGAGCTTGAGCTACACATCTATAGACTTAGACAGGTGGGTTCTTTTCAGAGTATCATTTGAAATGCCAAAGTTTTAAATGCATTCTTGGATTTAAACACGACAGGAGATAAACTAATTGGTCTGGAATCATTCATGACAGTTCTAACCTACTTTCGGTATAAATATGAATTATAGATGCAAAATAACAAGTGACTGCATAAAGCGAAGGCACAGGTTTCTCTACACGTTTGCACCAAGGACAATGATAATTCCTTGGTAGTCCCAATGCCTAATGATATCTACGCTAGTTTCGCTTCAACATTCTATGTCTAGACTTCAGGAGAGAAAGATGAAACTGAATGCAGATGTACATACATAAGTATCTGAACTTATGAGCTCTTTCTGAGTAACATTTCGAATTAAATTCGAAGTAAGATCGCTCCCTAATTCACCACAAAATGAGCTCAACTGCTCGAAAATATAACTTCAGTTGAAAATCCAAGGATATATCGACATAGGTATACGGTGTCAGCCACCATGATCTGGAGAATTTTGCTTATGTAAATTTTAAGAGGGCAGGAAGAATACCCGCAGAAGTACCTAAACTGCTCTAACATTTTTACTACATGTATTCGCACTTGAACCCGAAAGGAATAAAAGTAACGATTCAAAGAGATACACCTCACAGATTCGACTCTTAATTGTTGGCTATTTTCTTATATTACTAAAGCATTTAAGATTGCTCCTGAAAAGTATTTCATTCCTTCACATGAGACGAACCTGTGAAAACAATTCCAGTTTTGATCCTGTCTAATAGCCACATTCTCGTTGGCATATTTTCATCATATCTGCAGCTATTTTGTACAAAATGCTTTATGGCGTTCGATAGTTTTTATACGTCCTCCTCCCAAAAGAATGCATCCACACACACACACGCAAATACATACACATGTTGTAAGCTGGAAAAAAAAAAGCGTAAATTCCATCTTACGCACTAAATTGCCGCCAAAATCGCCCATCTCTCTATAAAAGTCCAACCACACTCCAATACAGACAAGTCTCGACAGACTGCAGGAAAAAAAAAAAATTCACCACAAATCCTGCGCCCAACATGTGTGGACTAATAAAAAGCATTTATCGTCAAAGACGGATGGTCTTGACAAACAGGTAGCTAACAACATTGAATTTTTGATTAAAAGACATTAAAAATCCGGTAGCCCAAGTGTGGTAGCCACTGACGGTCGTTGTCGTCGACGCCGCCGCCGCCGACGTCAATATTGCGTTGGCATCCCAAAACACAACGCAAAACCGTCTCACTCTCGGTTAATTCCTTTTTGGAATTTTTTTTTTTTTTTTTTCCTCATCTCATCTTCTAATTTCATATTTCGTCATTGGATTTTTTGGATGTCTACCTTGTCCTCTGACGTTGCGTTCTGGCAAGGTAACACATGCTATGTTATTAAGCGACGGATTGACGACAACATTGGACAGAACAGAACGACGGCGGGCTGCTCTCGCGCTCCAGTTCTCTTGAGGAGGTCAGAATTGTTAGTCAGTCAGGGAAAGAGAGCTTGGTAGGCCCAACGCGATAAATAAGCAACGCGTTCGATGACGATGAGGACGACGATCTCTCGTGGTGGTGATGGTGATCAAATTATTAGAAATGCAGATTCCCTGATGATGATAGCCCCGTTGCGCTTAAGTACCCAGAAGCAAATGTTATTGGCAACAACACATCCTGTCTTATCCATCATTCTACCAGGCCATCATCGTCATCGTCATCGTCAACAGGCATCATCATAATCGACATCGCCGCCAAAATATCCGTTCAAGATCGAACGGACAAATCGATCGACGGATGGGCATGGGATGGATGGGGATGGATGGATGGATGGATGGATGGTTCAATGGATGAATGTAGAGGGATTCAATCATTCCTGAGGGCTTCCAATTAAAATTTTGATCGAATTTTATCCTCTTGACAAGGAACATGTGTAGCATGGTAGTATTATAGTAGACCAATCTGTGTACGAGTGTCCAAAAGAGTATTGAGTTTCGCTTCCCTGTCAATTGGCTTTATGTTCTCTTTTTATCCTTTTTTTTCGGGTTCGCAAAGAAATTAACCCGATCGCCTTAAGATATCCACGCTCTCATCCGAAGGGAGCCATAAGGAGTTAATTTTCGTTAATCACTGTCTGTGTGGATTGAATGTCGTTGGCTTCTGATTCTTGTTGGTGGTTCTTTAACTTTTTTTTTTTTGGATTTTATGTTTCTGAATTTTAAACGCGAACCCTTTGTAGGAAATTCCATTGTTCAGGACTTTTTTTTTGAAACATTTATTTTATTTTTTTGCGGAATGGAAGCACAATGGAATTGAGATTAGCATTTTTATTTTATGGCATCTTTGGATGCCAGGAGACCAATTTTTGATTAAAATATTCACTGAGAGTGACACAAATTAAGTGGACAAATTAGTGAGTCAGTAATGCAAAAGCAGGATACTTCGTACCGATACTAGCTGTAAAGCGAACGTACTATGTAAATGGAAAACTAAGAGTGAGTATTGTTTATAGCAAAAACCTCACTCTTATCGGCTTCCAGGAACTATTATGTAAAACAAAAAACCACGGAGGGTTCCTTCAAAAGCGCATCATACTTCGAAGGAACAAACTTGCATATTTCTGTAAATCTTTAGGAGTGTTAAGCCATTTATCGCTCGGATACCTTTCACAATATGGAATACGGCTAGAGCTCTGCACAACTTTAAGTCATGTGATACAGCACTAGCCTCAGTCTGAGCCCTTTAATCTGGCAAGCGTATGGTGTTGGATTCAAAATTTGGATGGCGCAAGTGTTACGGTCACGACTAAGGAAAATATGTTTCTGAACCTGGAAAATGGATTCATTACTTTGGAGTGCGATTATACACGTTTTCGAAATTTCTAGTTTTCCAATTTTATCATGGATAATGGCCGACATAACATTTTTAAAAGGTCCCAAGTCCAAGTTTTTACTCAGAGGATTGAGGCTCTTACAGTCAGAGGCGGCGCTATCTGTAGGCAATGGCACGTGAAGAATCTATCACCCTCCTTACCTACAGCTTGTTTACGTGATGTTTCCATACTTAAACACGTTGACGTTCTTAATTGCAATACGAACGACTGCGCAGCTTGCGCCGCAAAAAGGATATGAGGTAGCTTAGCCATACACACCAAGGTCAAAAAATACAAATATAAATTCTTGGCGCAACGGACCGTATGTTGTCCAGGGCCCAGCGTCTCGCGACTATTCGTGTTGTGCGTGTTATCTTTTTTACACAAATGGAAGGGACCTATGTACAGCCATATCCGAAAGGCAAATTGAGAAGCTTCCTCTTGACAGTTATTACCCTCGGACGTTTGTCAGACATTCGCGAGAGGTGGGACCGTGAAAAAACTTTTTGGTGTTCTCTGGGATTGGAACCTCAAACCTCACGCTCAGCGATCCAAGGCACTAACCACTTGAGCCACGGCGCCCACTACACACAAATGTCACCCGCAGTTTTATTGTCTTTAATGCCCTGGGGGCCAAACAAGAGAACATAAAAAAAACTGAAAAAGGCTCGGGTCTATTACTAGCTCCAACTGCAAAATCAATGCTGAGGTTGTGTCAAGTGGACTGCTGTGGGATAAAAAAAAAATTCCCTTAATCTTAAAAGGTAGCATTTCCAAACGAAAAATAGGGTCGGTCAGATCGAAATTTTAAGCCGTAACAAAATAAGAATGTTATGAAGCGGCTCGAAGAGTGATAATGCACGGAAGCGGCTAGGTCAGTTTTTATATTTATACACTTATCCTTAACCCTTAACCTTAAACAATCCGCCCTTCAAACCTGAGAACTTAAGCTAAGATACACTTCTCTAAGGAAACAGACACTGTCAAATGGAAAAGAATGCATTTAAATGCATTCGTCAACATTTTCAAAGCAAAGAATAATGTCACTAAAATCGTATCTTCAGGACTCCATATAATCCTACAGAGGCGTTAAATTGCTTGAAAAGCGGTTCGTGTGTTTTTTTTTTTTTTTTTAAATAAAACCCTTGAAGACACTGCGACCTAAAAGATCTATTGTATCATAAGGATATGGTTAGTCTAAGAGACGTACTACCTCCCTAATGAAGGATAGTATATCCTTAGTAGCAGAGTTTTTCATTTCGGCTGGCGTACAGATTTCTTTATTGAAAATAGGTCTCCTTAACCAATGTAAGGCTGAGCAATTGCAGAGATTGTGTTCGGATGATTCGTCCTATTTCGAGCAGAACCTACATTCCGTGTCTGAGCTCAGGTTAAGTTTGTTAAGGTGGTATCCCAAGCCACAGTGGCCTGTGAGAAAGAACACTAGCTTACTGATACTTTCCTTATAAAGGTTAAGTATATCCTTATAGGAGTAAAGTTTGATTAGTAATTTCTCAGTAGTCTCAACCCTCGGACAATTTCCCAGTAGTCTAGGCGAAGTTTGTGTTCGCAGTGGCAAAAGACCAGTTGATGCCAGAGTAAGGTTCAGGTCCTATGAACGCAGATTCTGAGCCAGCCCTAGCTAGTTCATCTGCTAACTCGTTGCCTGCAATCCCTTGTTTAGTCTCGCCAGGTATTGCAGTGCATCGTAGCAGCTTTTAACTGATATGGAGTCCATTAAATTGAACGACAGAGGTTTAAGTGCTGCCTGACTATCTGAAAATATATATATTCTAGCGCCCTTAATACCCTTACTAAGGTTTTACCTAGCGCAGATTTCAATGGCATGGAGTTTAGCCTGAAATACCGTGCGACACATTCCCATAGGTATGGAGACTTTGGTATTGGGTCCAAAGACATCAGCTCCAACTCCAGATTCCATTTTCGATCCGTCTGTGAACCAAACCAGACCTCTATTCTACCTCAAATAACCTACCGAAGCAGTACTCCTTGACCATGGTGTCAGGGATGGTACAAAACATGTCTCTTTTGGGGATTGAGTCAAGAATTTTCAGATGTCGCTCATGGTCACCTGGTTTATACTTGTATTCTGTCTGCAACTTGATAGCACACCTAGCGGCAGTCTTCGTAATGAAGATGTGAAGGGGTGAAAGCCCAACGATTGCTTCTAAAGCTGCCGTCGGGCAGGTACGCATAGCACCTGTGATTCCGAGAGAGGCAATACTTTGTAACTTCTGAAGTTTGGCTGCCGTTGTCCGTTCAAGAAATTTCAGCCACCAGATGATAGCCGCGTACGTGATAATAGGCCTCACCATCATTGTAAACATCCAATGCATCATTTTCGGATTTAGACCCCAAGTTCTGCTGTACAGGCGAATACAGGCCCACATGGCCTTAGTAGCACGCTCGATGGCGAACTTGATATGAGAATTCCAGCTGAGCCGTTTGTCGAGGATGACCCCGAGGTATTTGACTTCACTGGAATAAGCTAGAGTAGTGCCTTTGATAATGATAGGTTCTAGATTGACCAGTCTTTTCCTAGTAAAAGGTACTAGGCAAACGTGTATGTTAAAACTCGGGATTGTTTTATCAATAGTGGCGCGGTCGTGTCTTATCCTCAGTTCTATGCCCTACGTTTTTGAGAAAGGCGACCACTAAGGGATTTCCTTTATTATTCGAAATATTGTGGTTTACCAAGAAGATACTACATAATTGTAACTAATCCCTTTGCTCTGACGTCTTTAACGGCAAATGCATAAACTAAAGATTGAACACAAATAGTGCAAATTTAATTCAAGCACGTATCTCCTAAAAAACAAAGTGCCCACCAGTTTCGGCGCCAATTGCTAGTACCAACAAAAAAATAAATAAATATATATGTATCCACTCCTTCACTCAAAGCAATCAATCCTTCAAAAATTGTCTCCTACTACAAAATCCCCAAATAACTCAGCTCGTTGAGTAGTACAAAAAACGACTTTCAGCAACAAATTCACCGGCAGACGCTTTTCCCATATAAGGCGCATATAGCTCCACCCCAGGGGCACAAAAAGAGCCCCAAACTGGGCACCATTTCAATTTTTCAATTCCTCCCGGAGAGAAGCCCCAATAAATGATCTAAGAAAAAAAAACACCACCAGATCACCATCCATGGGCTGTGAAATACCTGATGACAGTCCAGTGGAATGACACACATACACCAAACAGTTCGTTCGTCTGTCCATCTCCATCGAGAGATCCCAATTTTCCGATAAAGATCGCCACTGACACTTTGTGACAAGATACATTTAAGGCCATGTAAAATCTTCTTCGATCAGCCCGTTTTTGGAGCCAAAGCATTCGAATATCCATCAATCTGTAAAAAGGATCATGTCATTCGTAAAAATGAAATGGCATGCGCGAGAAGAAAAAAAAAAAATACCATCGACAGTCACAACTACCATCATCCGCTAGAACTTAAAACAAGATCATCATCAGCAGAATCTCGATTGTCGATCGGATCACCATCACACACTGAGCGAAAGAGAGAAAGCAATCGAATGCAATCAACGTGCGCGCATACCTTAAAAGGTTCCTCTACTCATCTTAAAACTTGAGACTTAGCCCAGCAGAGACGTACGGCGGGTATCGATCGATAAAACAGTAGCACAAGCACAAGATCATTGAAGCCATGCTAAGAGGTAGCAACTGGAATTCGCAGAATGCTGTTTGCCAAAAATTAATCGCAACTCCTGCGTCCCTCGGGCAGCAGCAAAATAAGAACCAGAAGCAGTAAGAATAGTGGTAGCATGATCATCATCATGATCGTTCGAGCCTCGGGTAATTTTTTGGGGAGGTTGGCTAAAGCTAAGCTCGCGGGATATCATCATCATCAGCGTCGTCGTCGTCGCCATCGTCATCGTCATCGGCATCGTCATCTTCCGTATGCGCCTTAATGAATTTTTGTCGCAAGGACTTGCGTTGCGATTACCCGAGTTTTGTCCCCACCGCGCGCCAGCCGCCTTACCGAAAATATGCAATTCCAATGCATTGCCCGCGTGAGCGCTTTACTCCTCTGGCCCACCAGTCGTCCAGGCCGATATTTATTGACGTCCAGCAAACTTGCTGGAGGCCCGCTACTGGCTATTGACGGATGAAATTAAATTTTCGCTCATTTCTTCCTTCCATTTTTTTTTTTTTTAATTCTCCCTCTTCGGTTTTTGTTTTGTTATGCATGTTTATGTGTCTATATGTGTAGGGATGTTACATTGCGTCTTGGTAAGGAGGACAACGACAATTGATTGGTGGATGCTGGGCGTTCACGCAGCATGAAGTGCTTCGATTATTGCGACGCACTTAATATGATCGACATGAAGAGAGACCCCAATGACAGTAAAGAAGATGAGACGACAACGACGACGACCACGACCACGATGATGATGATGATAATGATGATGATGATGATGGATAAGACAGAAGATATAAATTCTATGTCAACGAAAGATCACCATCAAAGAGGCATCAAAGTTAAAAATTGTTGAAGAATTTTGACGCTGATTTGGACGATATTATTGAGAATGAGCTTGGTTACATTTTTAGTGTTGACGTACATATGTACATATATGGATTGATGGCACAATGACAGGAAAGCCGGGACTGGACTGAACCAATCACAACAGCTCAATTCATATCTGGAATTCGTTGTGACTCTATTACAGGGAGTGGTCTTGCCTATTCTGAAGCATGCCTAATTGCCGCAAACAACCTGTATCAAGGGCTGGGACTGCTTTTATGGCACTCACAAATCATCGTGAAGTTTGGAAAGAAAAGCGAGGAGAAGTTCCGGATTCTGGTAAGCTCTTCTCAAGCTAATCAGCTCTGGATACTTGAGCCAGGTACCAGGGTGCGGAAGAACACACATACTGGGTGCAACCATAGGTGCAGCTGTAAAGATTGTCAAGTTGGTACACAGCAACTCGCTTGCTACTTTTCATGGGCTTTACTGGAAGAAGATGGAAATTTAAGGAACTGCGAAAGCATTGACAGAGTACCTTCCTTGCCAGCTTATGGCAAGTGCCTGGACTGCGAAGAGGCTGAGCAGAGTCTTCAGCAATTCCTCTGCAGTTGTACTGGAAAAGGTGTAGTTTTTTTTAGGATAATAGTCTCAAGAAAACCCTGGAATTGACTCTCGACACACTGGACATACGTCGATACCTAAATTTAGATCCGATATTCCTACCTTTCACCTGCCTCTCCGGAGTTCGAAGGGAAACATGATTCGTCAAGAGGAGCCTGTTTTCACACTTCCAACCCGGCCAAGCGTTTTTCAATTCAGGGTTGAGATAATTCGCCTGACAAATATCGAACAAATTTTACATAGAGGTAGCAAGTATGTTTAAGGAATGACTGTATAGGAAACTCGTAAGGCATGTGCGACTTCAGGACGAATGAAGCTGTCATCAGTAGTCAAATAAGTATAGTAACTAGGTATCTATCTGGTCTCCAAGAGCTGCCCTATCTCATACCAAATTGATCCATTTGTTTTTGTCCTGATGTTTTTCTAAAGCCAATTAACATTTGCATGTCGATGTAGGAGAGTCCTGTATCAACTGTTCGTCATCTTTGATGAGATTCGCCCGTAACACGTCGCTTCTTCATAATGGAATCAGTGTCTCCTTAGGCGAGAGCGTCGATATATACTTATTCGCTCATAGCCATCATAAGTGATGAGTGAACTAACTCTTGGCTGGTTTTCTTCATCTCATAGGGACCAAAAATTAGTAATTTTCCTTCGATAACGTCCATATTTCTGCACTGTATTGGAAGACCGAGAGGGCATGGGATTTATGTAGCCGTCTGCATTTAAGCACATCCTAGAACTTTTGTTTAACACTATCCGAAGGCGACTAGCCCTAAGTATATCCAATATTCGCATTGTGTACAGCAATTGCAGTTTTTTGTTCCTGTTACCATGGCATAGGACCGTAAAGATGTAATCGCAACTAATTACTGCTACGAGGTATCGATGCTAGCAATCCCATCAGTGATATACTCTTGATCTAGTAGGAGTTCCAACTAAGTACATAGTTCGACGCCATAATTGATATTTAACAAAAGGCGGTCTGCTAACGAAAGTGGAGTTCTTAAGCCTGAAGTCATCGCCGAATAATAGCCTAGCTCTGCTGCTGTAGAATGTACCTTGGTACCTTGCCGATAATGCTAGTTCTGCTTCTATTTATGTACATAAAGGGTCTTCCAATAGGGACTTCCGAACTTTGGCAGTTGATAGCGGCCATATTGTTGAAGCTACATCTTTCAAATTGGCTGTCATTTATTCAGCCTGTTTTGCCAAATCAACATGGACGGATATAGCGTTCAACAGCACGTGCAAATAATAAAATTATTTTATCAAAATGGGTGTTCTGTTCGGGCAACGTTCCAATCGTCCTTCCGAGAGGACTATTCGCAGTGTGGTGGATAAATTTGAGTCCAATGGTTCAGTAAACGATCAACCAACACCCGTACGTCGACAAAACGCAAGATATGCCTAAAACATCGCCGCTGTCCGTGAGAGTGTGCAGGAGAATCCGAGGCATTCAATTTCGAGTCGCTCACAAGAACTCGGCCTTTCGCAGACCACAACTTGGCGAATTTTGCGTCGTGATTTGGCCTGCACCCGTACAAAATTCAACTGACCCAGGAGCTGAAGGTAAACGACCATGGACAACGACGTGGGTTCGCTGAGTGGGCTCTGGAGCGGTTGGAAACTGACTCTAATTTTCATCGAAAAATCATCTTCAGCGATGAGGCACATTTCTGGATGAATGGGTACGTCAACAAACAAAATTTTCGAATTTGGGACGATACCAATCCACATGAGATCCAAAAGCGTCCAATGCATTACGAAAAAGTCACTGTTTGGTGTGGATTTTGGGCTGGCGGCGTCATCGGTCCATATTTCTTTGAGAACGACGTTGGCCAGGCCATCACCGTCAACGGCAAGCGCTAAAGGTCGATGATTACCAACTTCTTTTGGCGTGAATTGGATCATATGGACACCAACGAAATGTGGTTTCAACAGGATGGCGCTACGTGCCACACAGCTCACGCCACATTGGAAATTCTGCACGAACGATTCAAGGGCATGGTCATCTCAGGTGGAGGTGATGTGAACTGGCCACCGAGATCGTGCGATTTGACCCCGTTAGAAGACACAGGTCTACACGAATAAGCCACAAACCACAGCGGCACTCAAAGCCAACATAACCCATGCCATCGGTCAAATTCAGCCTGATTTATGCGCCAGAGTCATGGAAAATTGGACATTTCGGATTTCGGATTTCGGATGGGCACACAGAGAAACAGCGGCGGACATTTGAACGATGTTATATTTCATACATAATGGCATCGATAGGCCTTTCAATCGAATAAAAAATTTCGATGATATCTCACACACACTTTGTTTTATTTAAATTTAAAGATAGGAAGCGCTTAATGAAAGACCCTTTAGTTCGTATCCTTAAAGTGCCGCTGGCTTACTTTTCTCCTGTCGCATGCTCCCTGGCTGCAGATATTTCCATCCAAACTCTGTGGTTAGAGTTACACCCAACTTAGAAAACCGGTGCAGCCAGGAATATAACCATTTCGCTCTGTTACGCTAGAGCTAGCCAAAAGCTAGCATCCAATTGAACCTCGATCACAGTACAAACGAACACTCAATCCAACACCTCTTGCGTAAGCAAATTATAACCTTGAATTTCATTTAAATTAAGTATCTCACAACCTCCAACATAACATCGTCAAAAATCAACTCTTTTCTCAATCAAAAAAAAAAAAAAAAACAGAAAAAAAAGAACATTCAAACATTAACTGCTCTTTATGTTCAAATCAATTTCACTCCTCGTTTTAGTTCTATTCAATCAGAATCGATTAAAAGAATAAAACCTCCTCAAGTGTGTATCTATAAAATGTGAACGAAGAGTAGATATTTATCGATTAATTGCGAGATGCGCCACACATCTCACACATTAGAAATCAATAAAAAGATACTACCGCTTCATCCAACCCCCTATGAACACCCATCTCAAAGTACATCCACATTTATGCATACGTACATATATACGCGAGTACGGACGGATACAACAACAGATAGACAAGATCGAGACCGAAGTTTAGAATCTAATCGACACTATGTCACACTCTTTCGCACTCTGTTTTCCATCCAAGTGTTCATGTACTGCGGCCGCGGTTCTAATTAAATCGCACCAATTAAAGTGTATTGGGGAGAAGATCTTCCATCATCTCGCACACACTTACTATAACAACAAGTGACATTCGTGCATTAAGGAGAGATACAATACATTGTTTCGGTCACCCCTGCAGCACCGCTGTCAAATGAGCCCAACGGACGGTAGTCGCCTTTTATAGCTCCCTCGTTGACAATTTACGTCACAAAAATTATAAAAAATTTTTTTTTGTTTTTTTTGTCAAGTGTGTGGACGAAATGGGGCCCACCGTGTCCCGCACTCTCGCCCAATAAAACTCATGATCTAGGAATAATCTGTGGGGTCAATCGATGTTAAGTAGAATCACGAATACCAAACTAATTGGATGTGATATATGATCTGCGAAAAAATATGTGTCAATCTGAAGAATGTGTATTTGAACAGAGTGTATCTGGATGTAGTGGTGTGGGCATACCGAAAGCGTTTTCGGGGTCAAAAAAAGGGTCAATTTCTCAGTGACGTAGGAATAATCTGTGTGGCTGGTGTGTCCTCATCAATTGTTCCAAGTGGTTGGCAGTTTGTATCTTTTTTTTTTTTCTGTCTTTGGTTTTATTAATCTTTTTAAATCATTTCTTGTTGATTATTCGGTTTTTTTTTTTGGTTCGTTTGAAAATGTATGTCATTGGGATTATTACATAGGACAATCAATATGTTGGACGTCGGCAGTCGGTTTTGGTTAATTTGTCAAGGCGAACACTAGGGAAGGAGTATCTACTCATACATAAGTGAATGAGTGAGGATTGTGTTTGATTTGAAATCGATTGGTCTTTTCTTTTTAGATCGGTGTACACGCTGAAGTGGTTGGTTGTGATTTTTTTCTGCACTTAGAGTGTTGGTCTGATAGACGAGCGACAGCGACGACAACGACGACGGGTAGCATTCAGTCGCAAGTCGAGTGTGACTTACGTAAGAGAAATGAACAAATCAACATGGTTATTGATAGTTAATTGGAGGGAATGATAAAACGATCAAAGAAATGAGTAGTTGCAGACAAATAATTGTTGGCGAGGCGTTATATGTTCGTTACTTCGTAGTTGGAGTCATTCTTGTTATGGAAATATGGAGTACATTGAGCATTCAATCGGCGACAGAAGACATTTTGGCGCCGAGCTGGTACGGACGATTACTTGAACGTGCAGCAATTCCTACTGATAATGAGGATACAAGTCGCTATATTTGCAGTGTTTCATCTCTCTCTCCATCAGAAATCGTATTTTGATAAAGTTTTCTGTTAGCTGAGACATTGTAGATACAGTCCTTCTGTTTTCATTTTAACTCCATGAACAAAATAAATGAAAGTCCTCTTTGGTCCCAATATAACGAAAATATCTTTAAACGTTTTCCTTAAAAATTGTACCACAGATTAAATGGACGTCTGTTCGAAGAATTCTAATGAAGATGATGCCACCCATGGAGATGCGGCAATATTGCTCACAACAAAGAGAATGGGTGGGAAATTTAACTCAGAAAGCTTCACAGCCACATCAGGCTACATAACCCCCTATAATGACTTCAACATCGACTTCCCTATCATATTTCCAAGGCGAGAAGATTGGGAGTCAAAGAGTGCAGACCAAAATCAAGAGATCTACACTGATGGTTCCAAGATGGATATTGGTACGGGTGCAGGCTTTTACTCGGAGGACAGGAGTCTTCCAAAAGCATGCAATGTTTTCCAAGCTGAAATCCTGGCAATAGAAAAGGCAGCTTTATGCATAGAAAATAGTCACCTCCCTCCGTCGAATATAACAATTTTCGTTGACAGTTAAGCAGCCCTTAAATCGATTAAATCGGATACAATCAAATCAAAGGCGGTTAAGAAATGTCGCGATCCACTGATCAACATAGTGCACCATTCGATCAAGCTCTGCTGGGTTCCTGCACATAGTAATATAGAAGGGAACGATAAAGCCGACGCCTTGGTAAGAAAGGGGTCAGAAATGAACAATGAGTGTAGCTGACACATCCATACTGCCACCGATTGGTAGATTGTATAATATCATTGACGACATAATAGAGAAAGAGGCTAACTCCTCCTGGATATCCAGAGAGGCCTGTGCCACCTCTCGTGCATCATGGCCGAAGTTAAATAAAACAAAAACAAAGAGTCTTTTGGCACTAGACCGATTTTCCATCCGCATGTTAACGGGAGTAATCTCAGCAAATGGAACGCAGAATTCAACGATTTATGCAGAAGCTGCGGTGACGAGGACGAAGTGGAATCAATCCAACATCTGCTATGCCACTGCCCTAAGATGATATATTTTTACCTTCTGGACGAAAGCATTTGTGCTCATTCACTTAGCACGTCCTAGCGATCGTATAAAATAAATTTGAAACTTTTTGCCAAGCTTATATCTCGCTCAGGAAGACTGTGTTATTCAACTGAGAAAGAGACTTCTTTCCAAAGAGCTAAGGACACTTTGAAACAAATTTATGTATGTATTGAGTGATGATGAAGATGAAGCAAACCGCTGCTACTTCGGTTTAGCGAAACAACTGGGTTCAGAACTCCTAACTCGGAAGACAAAATGCGTGCTTAACAAAACACTAATCCTGCCTCTTCTGCTCTACGGTGCCCAGTGCTGGACGATAAGCAGGAAAGCAGAATAGATTTTGAATATGTTCGAGAGATAAATTCTTCGTCGAATATTCGGTCCCATATGCGAGGACGGCGAATGGAGAAGAAGATATAACCGCGAACTCTATGAGCTGTATCAAGATGTGGATGAAGTCCGGAAAGCCAAAACACGTCGACTCCACTGGCTCGGCCTCATCGAGCGAATGGACAATAATGCTCCAGCTAAGAGGATCTTCGAATCCCAGCCCCCAGGTTCGAGACGACAAGAAAGACCGAACATCCGTTTTTAGGGCGAATCTATCGCGGATGCCAGAGCGCTTGGTCTGGAAAACTAGAAGCATTGTGCCCAGGATCGAAGAGGATGGAAAGCTGCTGTGTCTCAGGTAGGGACCCTCCACGGGTTGGGAGCCCGTTAAGTAAGTAGTAAAAAATTTCGTATTCCAAGGGCATGAAAGCCACGAAGTGCACCAAATCCGTCAACAATATTATGACTGACTGAGATACATTTAGGATCAAATGGACTCATGTGCATCTTCGTCCTTCGTCAAGAACATCGTCGCAATGAATGAGCGTGACGTTCACAACAAATAAACGCTGAAACTAACGCCCTTAGACTATTCTAAACGGCAATATTCTATCCAGGCTCCCTTTCAACGGGGAGGCTTTTGGATAGTAACAAAATTGGTGGACTTAAAGCAGAAGAGAATCCTCGAGTTGATGACCAATTCATCATCGACGAGTTACTGGTTGCTACGTTTAGTCCGCCCTTTTTCAAATACAGTAATCATAAATAATATTCGTTACAGTGTGCCACGTTAGCTTACATAGTTCCTCAGGTGTCAACTGAACGGTATGAACCTTGATGGTATGCGAGAAATAATGCCATCTCACAAAGACCCGATGCCAATTGGTAAGTAAAGTCCTGACGCCATGGGACTACTTTTTGTGGGATTTTGATTACTCACAAAATTAACGTTTTATTTAAGAAATACATACCGGAATTTAAAATGGAAACAAATTGCAACAATTATTCCCTCATAGTTCCTGTATTGACTGATCCATGCAGCAGCAAAAACGAGATTCCAACCAATGCTCCACAGATTTCTTGGATGGAACTACAGACCACCAACTTCTTTAGTTTTAAGACTAGATCCCTTTCCACCCTTTTAGGTGACTATGCCTCGTCTACCTATGTAATATCCCATCAAATTCTTTTCAACCACTTCGACGAAGCTGAAATAGTTTAAACCTCTTTTTTTTAATTAATAAACTACAAGCACTCCTTTCCAGCACATCCTTAACCGACTTCGTCACTTCCATACTACCCTGTCTCGCTGTGTGCGGTCTCCCACCATACAAATATCACATATCCTACACAGCACAATATAACGGAGATTATCGCATAATTTCATCCTGTCGATCTGCACAACCTTAAAGTTCACTTCATCCTATCTGTTTCCTTTGCACAAGGAACCAAACAAATCCTTAAGGCAATAAAAAAAACAAGCATACCCGCAAAGAATAGAAGACAAAAAAAAAATGCACAACCAACAAAAGCTCAAGTGGGAAATTGCCTTAAATCGAGAATAAATTGCGCATCGTGTGAGGGAGTGAACACACAGAAGGGTTGTGTTTGCTCCTGCCGCCATAGAATTCAACGTCCCCCGCAAATCAACAAACAACCCTTTGACATTGAACCATATTCTGACGGCGGCGCGACTAGTCACAGCCTTCACCATTCCCAGCACTTAAATTGAGTCACCTCGCTCTCAAAGGGGTTGGAATGTACTGAGTCCTATGACAGACGTGCGGTGGCACAAAGGGGTGGTCCTTGGTAATTTCCTGAATTAAGGACTATCAATATCTGGAGTTCACATCTCTCTCGAAAATTTTAAATTATTTCCCGGGCGCACAGCACCACCTTCGAAATATACAATACAAAAGGAGACTTAAACGTTTTAGAGCCGCCGCCGCCGCTGCTAGAGTCACTGCCACGATGATGATGTACATAGATGACGAGAACGCTGCTGATGACGACGACGCGACGGTGTAGTGTGGACAAATTACAAAGGACAGGAAAAACACAGAGTAACATTTCTCCACTCTCCTAACGTGCACTCAAGTGCGTCGACGACGCCGACGACGACAGCAGAATAGGGTCGAACGAGATGCATTTTGTATGTTGTGTGTGAACACCTGTTCCTGCTGACGCGACCAAGTCGCGGTGCATTCATACACTCAGAACCCTAGAGCTGGAATGTCATATGGCCGGTTACATTGCCATTGCATCTTTTCAGCAGCCCTCCCTCTCCAGGCTATGTAATAGGCCATTCATGCAAGACTTCCAGTTCTACCGGCAAGGAGCATGCGGTAGGGCTATTTGTGTGTGCTCTGGTAGTTTAGCGCCAAACTGCTGTACAAGTAGTTAACTGCGACACTGTTGTAAGTACTTGGGTTAATTACAATGCGTTCTGGCCATGAGGGTGCCACCGCCACCGCTACCGCCACGGCATTGTGTAGTGTGGTGTGCCTGTGTGTTCCTATGCTGGGAGGGAGATCGAATGCACTTGATATAATATCAAGCCAAAGGAGTCAGTCTTCACAGGCGAACGATATAAAAACCCTTGAGATAGGTTCAACCGTTTCTACAGTGCGTATGGTAGGAAAAAAGAAAAGAAAAAAAAAACAGCCAGATAGACCTAGTTAGATAGTTGCAGCAGACTGCTGTTGGTTAGTTGTTATGTTGTTGTGACTGCGGCTGTGAATTGCATTCCAGGAGCGCAACAACAGCAGTTGCGCGCTTGCCAGTGTGGGAGAGACATTTGTTTGAATGTGGCGCGAGTCTGAAAAATGGGTCAAGGATGAGGATGAATTGTGCCGGGGAATTTTATACTCGAAGGAAGTTTCTTATTCTAGATTTAATGAAAAGGAATTTTTCTCTAAGTAAAACTCGCACATGTACGTAGGTTCTGAGAGCCTATATGTAGAGCGTCGTCAGAATTGCACACCAATTTAAAGTGGCGTGGCGTTAGATGAAGGAAATAGTCGATCGAACTGTAAGTTCTAAAAAACTAATTGAATTCAGCAATTAGTTTTGAGAACCATATCCAAAAATGGACATTTTTTAAAATAAACATTCTCGGCCCTTAAAATATCCTTGTTTGTAGGCTTTGATTTGGGGGACGACTAAAACAGTTTATCAAAAATGCCAACGTTGATCCGAATCAATAGGCAGTAAAACGTGTTTTTCGATGCAGGAAGGAAGGATAATTGAGCGTTCATAAATGCGCTAATGAATCGAGTCGAGAATTGTGTGTCAAAATCCCATCACTTATCAGACTCTTCTATTGTTGACAAGGCAAAGTTCTTTGAATTGCAGTCTAAAGTACCTACCTACCTGCCTTCGTTGCATTGCAACCACGTGCAGCAAACCAGAGCTGGAGTACCTTTGCCGTACTATAGATGCAAGGTTAACTTTCAAGTAACACCTGCAGCACGCAGCTGAATAGGCAGCAAGAACAACGGCTGTTCTGGCAAGAATAATGCCAAATATTGGACGACCTAAACAGAAGAAGAAACTGCTCTTAGCAAGACTTGCCACGGCCATGATGCTTTACGGCTCCCAAATATGGGCAAGTGCCATGAGGACGAAATCGTACAGAAGTAAAACGAAGGCGGTCTACAGAACCAATGCCTTCACAGCATGCAGCGCCTACGACCTGTCATGTACAAAATGCGAATGAAAATATGGTGCCAGCTGGACAATGAACAGCTACGAGTGAAAATAAAGTAATACCAAGAACAAGCCTCGAAGAATGGCAATAGAGATGGACCTTTTCTGACAAAGACCTGATATAGACCCTTGGATCAATAGGAAGCATGGAGGGCTGAGCTTCTACCTGACGCAAATGCTTACTGGTCATGGATGTTTCAAAACCTACGTCCACAGATTTGGAAAAGAACACAACCCTTATTTCCCAACGTGCACGGAAGCAGTCATGTTCCATTGTGTGGACGACTTCACGAAGAACATAGCTTGCTGGCGAACAGTCTGAGTGTGGACTTAACACCAGAAAACATCACCAGACAGATGCTGAGCACGAAAAAACCTGGGATGCAGTAAGCGATACCATCGTGAAAGAATAACGTGGCGCAGATGGCTGCCAACACGAACGAGCCGAGTATGTAAGCCCCTCATGGCGATGAAATTCTTAGCTACTATGCCGCGTGGACAAAGGGTAGGAAGGGAGGTGGGTTATTGGCGTTGAAAGAATACAGAGCAAACCTGCCAAGTCTAGAGAATCTCTTAAGTCACATAACGAGATCGGAGGGCGAGTGGTTAGAAATCTGTTCCTTCATAGTGTGTGCAGAACGAGGTGCGAAGAGCAGAAGCCCTAAGAAGAGCCCAAGAGGCAGCCTCGAAGACAAGAGCATAGTTTCTAACCATCCCCGCGAAACAATTCCTACCGTCAATCCCGCGGGGAGAGTGGTTTATGAGTGCAGAGGTGTGGTTTAGTACGTAGGCGCGTAGAACTGGAGAATAACATGAGAATCGTGCATGCCAGTAGTATTAAGGCACCGAGAAGGCGTATCATCTCAGGCACTGACAAGTGAATGTAAACTAGATACGAGAGTCAGCTTGTCATAGAAACCTCCCTTTCACTTTCGAGCCGCTCTCCCTAAATGTTGAAGGCTTTCATGTACATAAGTGCATATGTATATCGCATTCTGCTAGACGTGGCTTACACTCTACTAGGCCTCCCTATGGTGGATAAATAGTGAGCAATTCCGCTTAAAATAGAGTACTTACAGAGAGCTAAACAGACTGAGATGATCGTCTTGTCGTGAAAATGAATTTATCCGAAATTTTTAGATGTGCTAGTTTCACATCTTTATATTTTCTACACAAACTTGTCCTGAGGGAGGGCTTAGAAACTAAGAGGCTAAAGCGCATACAACCCGCGTACAGATGTTGGAATCTTTCCAGGTTTTTGGATTCTATTTCATACTTCTTTCGGATTTTATTTAACTCTGCAAATACAGCCATTCAGCGCCGAGCCACTTTTACAAACAAGACAGATCGTCTTATGCGATCTCAATTATGAGCTTTACTAGAAGTAAAAAGCGATTCAAGTCATTGGCTGCAGGTGGTATCAATCAGTTGGGATCGATTGTGATCTGCAGGCAAATTAAACACTAGTAAAAGATACTATCTAGATACTCGTACAAAGCAAAGCAAAATAACTCCCTTTTGACGTGGCTGCAGTATCCCCATCTTAAAGTCAGAAGATCTTGTTTACGTTATGGATATTTGTAGTTAACGAGGATTGTCAGTCCGTTAGGGTAATATCATTGCTTGGGCTTCACCTTTCGGTTTGTAAATATCGCAGAAGGAGAATGGTGTGCTGGAAATTGTGGCGGCCTTCTTCTCTGACTAACATACCAAGTTTTAGCTTTCGTGACTATAATCACATCTATTTTATGATGAAAAACTCTCCTCAGTCATCGACTTCTAAAAAGAACTGACTGAAGTTCTTTCAAAAGTGATTTCACAGTAATGCGCCGATCAACGATTGCCACCGCTATATGTGACTGTAAACTGGGTCACTTTCTATTAACATTACTGCGTAACTCTTTCTTTAAAACCAGATGTTATCTCACTCTCGATTCGACACAAATTAGTTGCATTCGTCACACTTGAGTTACTTATTTATTACTAACTGCCCTAAAGGCAATCCCAGGATTCATGAACGCATCACTTAATTTCCGTCTCTTCTCCAGCGTTTGTGACAGGCTTCAAAAGTCGAGGGAGTCTGGTGCATAAAAAAAAAAAAAAAAAATATCGTTAAACTAGGAACTGCAACAATTCACATGAGTCAACTACCAAAGTAGGTCGCATAGGCTGATCACATTAACCCTCTCCCCTATTTGATCGTTAATTCAAATCGGAAATGAAACTTTTTTTTTTATTTCCCAACTCTCTTATAGAGCCCTAGGCGCTTCTTCATTATATTCCTACATGTCTGCAACTACAACTACTACGCCTCCTCCTATTGTTGGTTCCGTAAAAATTTTGTCTCTTTGTCATACATGGCTAAATACACAAATTACTACCTTATTACGTGATCCTTTTTTGCTCCTAGCAAAGTTGAAAAAAAAAAAAAATCCATCAGAGGGATACATTATTATGTGCATATAAAAAAAATGTCTCATTGTGTCCTGGTTTTAATGCTTCATGTGCTTCGTGAGAAACCTAAACTAGGGTTGGAGGGTACGAGTATACTATAAAAAAAATTCACATACATAAATATAAATGCGGGGGTACACATCACAGCAAATGCAGTTAATATTCTTTTAATACGTGCGACCTTTTTCTAACCAGGACGAACATATACTCGTATGCACTTCCGATATCATTGTGGACATCGTTTTTTTTTTTCTTTTATCTATAATGAAAAACATCCCCCTTCTAGGGCATAAAAGAAATTAAAAAACTCAAAATGATGTTACCAAAAGTTAATTTTCAAATGCATCCGAGTCACTCACATGGAACAGGAAAAACAACGGAAGGACATGTACCTCATCAAGGAGCAAACATAATAAAACATAATTTTCGATTAATCTATCGACGGTTCTCTTCCGATAGAAAAAGAGGTTTTGTTGTCCTTTTTTTTTTTTTTTTTTTTGCGGTTTGGTTAGTGTATGATGCTATTAGCTTTGAAGTTGGTAATTTAACTTCCGGATGGTTTTTCAAGCTAATAATAAGGATGTTTGGGTGAATTTTGTTGGTTTTGCAATCCTTTTTTTCTATGTTTTTAGTTGATTGGTTGGCAATGGGATTTTTAATGAAATATTCCAGAAAATATGAGGTTGAGTATGGAGGTAATTAGACAGTAGACTTTGCGAGAGGACAATTTGATTAACTTGTTTATGGAAAGGGCTGACAAGGTACAACTGTGCTTTCAGGTTCAATTAGATGTATATTTTAAAGTGGTTATTTCGAGTTTTAACGTTTGTTGTTTTTTTCAAAAGGAACCTCGCATCAGTCCAGAGGATGTGAGTGCAAAACCTCATTGAATTCGGTCGGAAGGCTGAACTCATTGAATCTCGTCTGGGTCCCAGAACGGGATAACAGGGAATGAGATCTCCGACGAGCTTGCTAGACAAGGTTCAGAAGAGGCTTTCTCATGACCTGAACCCACGTTGGGTTTGCCAGCATCCTTGGTTAGGGCTTCCATGACGATAGAGTTTTTAATGAGCATAATCGAACGTGGCATAGCTCTCCAGGATGTAGGCAGACTAAACGAATGGTCCCTGACGTCTGTAGGAAATCGGCGGTTTTCTTGCTATCCCTTAGCAGGAAGGACTGTAGACAACATACTGGCGTTCTTACGGGCCACTACACCTTTGCCAAACACTTTAGTGTGCTAGGTTTAAGTGATACCCCTATCTGCGACGCCTGTGGAGAAGGCGACGACACGGCCAACCATTTCCAATGTGATCGTCCTGACTTTGCTCGGATCAGGTGGCGGATTTTCGGTGCTGATGTGGTGAGTGCTGATGATGTAAGCTCTTCATCACTGAAGCTCCTCCTCGACTTCCTACGAAAGACGAAAAAACTAAGGACTAAAATGGGGTTCTCTACCTGGTAGTACAATGGACCAGTTTTGAGTCTGAGTGCTCCAGTAGGGTGTGCCCGCCCCGACAAAAAAAAATGTTGAGTGAACGTTTTTTTAATTAAATCAAGTGGTATACGAGCATAATAAACACCGGCTTCAACTATTGCGATGGGGAAGTAAGATCCACTATTTTTCCACAGCTATGTGGTTCACTTATTCATACCTTCGCAGCAATAAAATACGGCGGCCATCTACTTTGAATCAGATACATCTACGGATATCAAAAGCAAAATACTCAAAAAACTTCGACATCTCATGATTTGTATTTTTATTTCATGAAAAATGGAAGAGTTGATCTTAAAGAAAATTTACAAAAAAAAAATTAAAACCGAAGTGAAATTTACACAGTAGTTCCATCGGAGTTGTAAATGACCCAATAGAGGTTCATAAAAGCCTGACACAACCTTAAATAATCAACGGATTTGTATTTCAAAAGTTTTTGAGATGAAAATCATGGTGAAATGACATTTGCTCTTATTTTTTGCAAATATTAAACAATTCATGACTCAGGACAAGAGTTGACTGCCAACCGTTGAAATTTTTAACGATTTTGGACATTCACTCTAGCAACGAAGGTCCCATCAACATTCTCTCGAACGAGATGCTAAAAATGAGTGCTGTCAGAAAGATAAGAGAAGAAGAAGCAACATCAATAGCTGTGGACAAGCTGATCTCCACCATCGAGCTATGGACTAAGCCAGTGCTTAGGCATTACAACTATTTCTGCACGCAATTGCGTCATGACAGCTAGACGATAACTCACATCTTTGCCCGGATTATCTGGACCAAAAGGAAACCATATGGTGTGGTGAAAGGACAAAAGACCTTCTAAGATCAGAAGCAGAAGCACAGGAAGGATAACATAGTTTACCAACCAGCCCTGTTAAGTAAAACTAATGGCAGTTCCACCGGGACGGTGGTTGATATGTGTAAGGATATTGGTTAGTCAGTAGCGCATTACTCCTACTGGCATCAATCATTCAGGTTTTTCCATTAGTACGAGTACGATCTATTAAAATTACAAATCCATTATCGCAAACGAAGGTGATAGGGCTAAGACCCTGCAAGTCAAACCTTAGTGAGTAAGACCAGCGGGTTTTATACCTATGTACATATGTGTGTAGATAGATCCAAACCGAGGTAAGATGAGGAACTTTCAAGGCAGAAAGCTAGAAGTAGACCAAAAACTCTATGGATCCAATTGCATACTGTGATAACTCTATGCCCAGTCTTTAACAAAACGAGATCCCTCTCTAGTGAAGCTTAGTACCAGGACCAGCTTTTCAGAGTAAATTCCCTGGGAACTATCTTTCTTCCACAGCAGGTTCTATAGAACTTGTAAAACAACTTTTTTTTTGTATGACCATAACGAAGGGGATTAAGAAATGTTTCCAGGAACCACTAACAACTGAAAGCCCTAATATGGAATCTAATTTTCCCGGAACAGGTTCTTGGAAGCCAAACTTGAAATACGGGAGATTTTGAAATATTTGTCTGCTAAAGACTTAGGCATGTCTAGCAATACCATCAAGAAGGAAGCTTTAATTTCCCAGAACTTAATATGAATGAAAGCGACGGTAAGGATTTAGTCTGTAGCCAGGGACTTCCTGGGAATTGTTGGAGCTAATTCTTCTTCTTATTTGTAGTAACGTCAAAGGGTTTTTGAATTCTGTCACATGCTAAGCGCGCTTAGAGAGTTTCCCCAATTACCTTGGCGTCCAAAACTAAAGACAGCTAGCTAAGGTTTTAGCTAACTATCGAGCAATGTTGCTCAATCCCAAGCCGGCCACTGACTGTAGTGCTACCTGTGTAAAAAGATATGAGTGTACTCAATCGAAGCCTACTTCAAGGCTTCCATTTACCACCCATTTAGCGCTTCCAAAATGTATTTAAAAAAAAAAAAAAAAACACTTTAACAGTCTTAAGTATCAATTTGGTCCAAATAAGCCATAATATAGAGCACTTAATGGATCTAATAAAAAGCAATTAGTTCCTGGAAATGAGATGTTCGCCGCTTTATAGCCATTAAACGTCAACGTTCCTCAAATTCCCGAGCCGTCGTCATCGTGAATATGCGAAATTAAGTGCCTGACAGTTTTTCTTATACCTATACCTACTCATAGGTGGCGATTCTATTTACCACTTGATCACCTTCTTAGGGTTAACAATCGCTTTATACCTTCAGTATGTCAACTTAACCAAGTGAAACACGTGCAACTTTGCAAAAGTGCCAAAGATGCAATAAAACCGGGATATATCTATAACACGGTAATAAAACTCAAAAATGCTCACAATATTCATAGGAGATGCGCACGCTCCTTTAACGAATGGATTGAGATTTGTGTGTTGTTCGCATCTCTAATAGATACTTTCTGCTGCGCATTGTGGGATACTTTACGCACTGTGATGTGGCTGCCGTTGCATGCGTGTGTGGCATCCACATGGCGTTTAATAGCCCGTCAACATTTCATGTTTTACTGCGGGAGCACAGCATCCAGTGCGCACACGGTGCGAGTACCACAGTGCAACAGCATCTTGTTCCAGTGTTATGCTGTGTGCAGTGTGCAGTGTTTGTGTGTCATTAAGTGACATAATGCCGCGTGCCATCATCATCATCATCAGCATCATCATCGTCGTCGTCGTCGTCGTCGTCGTCGTTGTGTTGTACATAGTGACAAAACTCAGATTCTCAGACGACAGCAAACGATCGTAAAATGTCAATACTCGTACGAATAGAAGAAAAAGAAGAAGAAAAAGTAAGTAAAGTAAGGTGATAGAGAGAGAGAGAGAGGATACAGAAGAAATCACGGGATGTTAGCGAAATAGATTTCCTGTCTACTCACAGTCGTCGTGGGACTTTCGATTACACATTGAGATACAAATTGTTGAAATGTTTGCCAGAATGCACAATTGCAGTTTCAATTGCATTCGACTTCACCTGTGTGTGTGTATGTGCGTGCGATGGGAAACGGAAAGCGCCTCCGGTATCTTTTTCTTTTCGTTTAGGTTTTTTTTCCTTTTTTTTGTACAAGCCAAAGATACGTTTATCTTTTTATTTGGTCGAACGGTTGGGTGAACGCTAGATGCGCCCATTGGATTCACATTATCATCTTTGTCATCAACATCATCAGCGGTGTATGTTGTCATCATCATGATCATCAACTGCATACAAAATGTGGATGGGCTTTTCCGGTAGAAAGAGAGCCACCGAAATGGCCAATGAAAAGTGAAAATGTCCATACAAACGGGAGCTGAAGGGAACGTCAAAATGTGTGACACAATTTAAATTAATGGTTCTGCTGCTGGTGTTCCGTTTTATAGTTTTTTTTTTTTTTCTTTTTTATAATAATTCTTAGGAAGGCTACCGTACCTGTATGTCCTGTTGTAGATGTCCTTTTGTTGAATTCGGTGAAAAGGTAAAAGGTGATGATTGATAAAGCAGTTTGGTAGGTAGCGCTGCCCATAATTAGGTGTGCAGCTGGAAATGGGCTTCCAAATTGTACATCTATTCATTGTTCAACATTAATCCAAATTTATGACTTTCGGTGCTGGAAGTGGGATAATCCTCGGAATTGTGACTTCCGTATTGAATTTTCGGGGAAATCTAATGCGGTGCATTGTATTCACTGCTTCATTAGTGGAATGAACAGATGATAAAAGGTTTGACTGTGTCAACAAGCTCACAAGTTCCAGTTAAGATTCGGTTTGGATGATTATCTTTGAACCTTAAATGCGGTATCCAAACCAGTTAAGACGTTAGCTATGGTTGTATGGCGTAATGGATTACATTGCGTTAGAGATATAGAAAATTCTCATGGTTCTCAGAGATGAGGGATGAAGTTAACAAGAAGCTAAGTAGAGAATTCAGATCCGGCTTAGATGATTCTATTCTGGTCTTGCATGAGAATGTGGTGAAATACTAGGGAAAACTATAAGGTGTATCGGAAGGAATCGGAGATATGGTTTCAAATTGGATTAAACTGGTACGCATACAATGTTTCCATTGGCTAACAAGTATGTACATATAAATTAGATAAAAAGCATTCCGCTTGCAATGCTCCCTCTTTGTGTAACATTTGTAGCTTAATTAGGTACGGATTAGAGCTGCATATGAATGTACATACATAGTATATAGAAGGATTCTTCGTTTTTTGTTCTCATTTTTTTTTATGTGCTTCCAGGTATTCATTCGTTGTCTCGAGATTGTCATAGACTTTGCCATGGCCTGTGAGTTGTACATCAAAGCTGCTTAAAGGAAGGAGGGGTATAAACCATCGGCGCGTACAGGAATCTGTGCTCGCTAGAAATAGTAACAAAACTCCTATAGAACATTCTGATGTCATTTACAGAGCAGGCAGCCCATAAGCGAAGCAATGTGGACTCAGAAGAGGAAACAGGAGTAATAGAGGATGTATGTGCAAATCTTAAGGACCAGGAGGGTAAAGATAAGGTAGGTATAATGAGATAGTCAACTCGCACTTCCCTGTCTATCTTAGCCCTAAAATTATCTTCACAACTCCTCCCTCAAATTTCGTGTTGAGCCGAATGCCGAAAAGCTGAAAACTATCTGAAAGCAGTTAGTCACAATGAGCGCCAAAGGTAACTGCAAAAAGGGCTTAGCCCACTCTAAGCCTAGCAAAAGAGTAAGTCATGCTTTGCAAATGCATCAATGGCTTGGATTGGAATCCACAAAAGCAAAGAAAGAAGTAAGGTGAGAGGAAGTCCCGGGGTTTGAATAGTCTGAAGAATGCGAAGCATGGATGGTCTCATTCCAGCTTTATGCATCGACGAAATCCAATGATACTTCGGCGTCAGTTGCATTATTCATATTCAAAGCTGCTTAACCAATCAATCGAGGTAACCAATGAGATCTAGAAGGATGAGCATATTCAAGGAATTCTAAGAAAATTATTTGCTACGGGTTCCTTTGCTGAATATGTAGTGCATTGGGTTACTGAGCGGGAGGTTCTAGTTTGAATCCAACAAATCATGTTCTCACATCAGTCTTGCGAATGAATAACTTCATAAGATTATATGCAAATGGCATAAGAAGCTTTGTAACTGTGCTAAGGATATTTCAATTCGCAAACACAACACGAACAGCTGTGAGATTAGGCGCTACATTGTGCTCTTAGCGCCGACTGTTATGCCAATATTCTAAAACCTCAAACACGACTGTATTTTGTATTTAGATAAGTCAACTATTATTTTGCTTTAATGGAGTGCCATATCCCCCCCAAAATGCTTAAAGAAATACACAAGTACTTGCATTTTTTTTTCGTTTTCATTGAGAATGAAATCTCTAACAAAGGCTTGCAAATTAATCCTCATTGCTTCCTACAAGATAGGCTAACATTCACAGGATATAATTGATAGCAAATTCGCAAATACATACATATGTACATTTTGTGGGATACAGATCCGGCGAGAGGTCATAAATTGAATTTAATACTTTTTACATGAGAATTTTTGAGGTTTAGTCCTTGCATATTCAGGAGGTTTTTCCCGGCTATAGAAATTTTTCAAATGGCCCCATTCGACGTATTCGAATAAGAGATAACCAGATACATATTACAGTCCTCTTTCAACAAGTCAAAACTTTTTTATTCACTACTGCAGCTGCCTTCAGATTAGAGTTGTTAATATTTCGCTTAAAGCCGGACATTCCTTCTGCCACAGACTGTTCTGATTGGAAATATTCGTGTACCAGAATGCTCATAGGCTTTGGCCCAAAAAGCAAACGCACGATCTCAAAAATGTACCAGTTTGATGATCCTACATTTAAGACTTCCGATAATTAAGTACTCCACAAATTTGAGATACTTTACAAATCACTGTGCAAAGAGAGCCCTATAATATCGAACGGCTTCAACTGCGTATTGTTAAAATGTGACTGGTTTTCCAAGAATGTAGTGTAAAAATATTTTTCTTTCATTGCAAAGGATCCATCAAACTTAATTAATGTGCAATTCCCGACAGAGAGTATTCTTAAACATGATGAACAAATTTTTAAGTTGGAGCATGTAAAATTCAAACAGTACAACTTTAATTGATATACATACGTACATATGTAGGTACTACTTTTCCTCGAATATTTTTGATTGAAGAAAGGAGACAAAGCCGTAACCAAAGTGACTTTATTCACTTAGACTTCGACCTGTTGCACTATGCATGTATGATTACGTATCCGAAGAGCTTTCAAAGTGTCGCTCTCCATCCTATGCTACTAATTTTAAGCGTGAATTAATTAATACCTAGCTTCTACCACATTTTCCAAATATAAGTGTTGCTTTGCAATATACTCTGGTCAACAAAAGAACCTTAAGGTAGCCTTACGACTTAAGGACAAAATGTGTCAAAAAAAGAAGGTTATGTTCAAAGGCTACAGGCAGTTGAAGAAGTCCCTACTCCCTACTAGAGTAGGCGATGTTTCTTAACAATAAAGTAGACAGATAAATACATCTATGTACATACATACATATAAATACATTATTTCTTCGTAAGCATCGTGGTTCAGTGGTTAATGTGTTGAACAACTGAGAGGGAGGGTCAAGGCACGAAACACCAATTTTTTTACAGTCGCACATCTCCGGAATGTCTCACAATCGTCCGAGACCATCATTTGAAGCAAAAAAATATAGCTTTTCGGATATGGCTCTAAACTGTAGGGCCCTTTTATTTTTGTGAACAAATATAACACGCACAGCACGAATGGTTGCTAGAAGCTAGGCCCTGGACCAATTCGGTCTGTTGCGCCAAGTATTTGTATTTTATTTGTATCTTAGCCCGAGAGACTCTCTGGAGTTCTCCACAATTCTTCTCTGGCTTTGATTCCTCGTGTCTACGCTAGCATCTGTTTAACAGAAATCAGGTTCATCTACAGGACGCTCTAAGACCTCCCTTCTTCTGCTAGCTAGTGTCGGACATAGACACAATATATGTGCCGCCGTCTCGATGTCCTCCAGGCATAGTTCACAGGTGTCATCCTCCAGAAGACCCATCTTCTTTAGGTTAGGTTAGGTTAGGTTGAAGTGGCTGCCAGCTAGGATTCGCCAGCACACTTAGACCAATGAGGTCCGCTGTGATACCACGTGGACCATGGGAGAAGCCTCCCTCCACCTACTCGTCTTAAAACCAATTAGAGCTTCTTATGAAGCGTAGGAGGCTCTTGATGTCGATATTCATCAGGTCGCTTGTATCATTATAATAGGGAGCTCCTAAGTGGAGTTTCCTTCTACGGGAGAGAGCTGGGCAGAAACAAAGAAGGTGAGGAATAGTTTCCTCCTCTTCTTCATCCATGCAGCTTCTACAAAAGTCGTTCGCAAAGAGCCCTAGCCTTGTAGCATGCTTGCCTATTAGACAGTGTCCCGTGATGACACCTATTGTGGTGCCGATATGCAATCTATTGAGAGAAATCAAATTATTAGAGCGTTTTAGATCCAGCTTTGGCCAAATCTGTTTTGTCGCTAGACATGTTAAACCACTTGTCCACCTAAGATTTGCACTCTCGATAGCATCCAACTTAAGTTTAAGTTTGCGAGTAGCGATTGGAATACCTAAGGTGCCGTTCTCCGGCAAGATGGGTAAAGTTATTTCTATTCTGGCGAGTTCATCGGCCTTACATTTCCCTGGAATGTCTCTATGCCCCGGCACCCAACACAGGTGAATATTGAACTGCTCAGCCATCTCCACAAGAGACGAACGACAGTCTAGGGCTACTAAAGAGTTTATAGAGGTCGATTCCAGGGATTTGATTGCTGCCTGGCTATCAGAAAAGATGCGGATATCTCTAGCAGATATCACGTTTTTCTTAAGCCAAGATTAGGCTTCTTTTATCGCCATTATTTCCGCCTGGAACACGCTACAGTGATTAGGAAGACGGAAGGAGAGCTTAAGGTTAAGCTTATCGGAGAAAACACCTGCACCGACTCCGTCTATGGTTTTTGACCCGTCAGTGTAGAAGTGAATAGAATCATCTTCTAAAAATGCATCGTCCTACCAGCGTGATCTGGAACGGATGGTGACAAGGAAGTTCTTCTCAAATCTTCTTTAGGTGATTCTCGAAATTTCCATGACATGTACATATATAACTCTACCACCCATTTCAGTGCTCTTCGCTCCAAGCCTAGAATTTCTCTATGAATGGTGCTAGTCGGTATTTTACTAGCAATTTTAGCCTGCCTACAACCTTCCACGGTTGACAGCCTTCTCCGGTGTTCCACCGCGGCCCAGAAGCTAAAGATTTGCTTCAGAAACTAAATATTCTCAAGAGCCTAGCTACACAACAAAGCAGCTTTCTATCGAATGTACATGTATAAACCGTGTTAGCTAAGTAGAAGAAACTATGTCAGTGACTCATAGTTATACAGCTACTTGGTAATGTACTTATAAATCGCCTTATTACGATTTAATATCATCAAAAGTATTGTTCATACCTTAAAATATGTAGTGTAAAGAACACGGCAATCGCAAAATCCCCAAAATACGCCACAAATATGTCCACATCAATCTAGGTATCTACACGTGTGACATCATTCAGTCGAAATCTAAAATCCTTGATTTATTTTATTCCATATTTCAAATTTTACCTACGACTAAATAGATACTCTTCCCTCGCGATAATACCAAATCGCATTAGCTCATTACAATTAATTTCGATGAATCCCCTAGCCGCCGACTAACCACCCAAAAAAGCTGTTTCGTCCCCTCATTCCCTTTCTAATCTAATCGCGCAAAGCTTAAGATATCAACATGCCAATAGCCAATGTTACTACTGTTGTTGTTGTTCACTAAGCCGCTATAGATATCGAACTTTGTATCTATTAGATATACCAATGTTCAATTTGTCTACATGACACAAAATGTACTTACATTTTGACCAAAAAAAAAAGAAAAAAATCAAATAAAACAAAAAAAAATACTTCTGCTTGAAATGCATTAAAATTTGGAAAAACCGTTTTTTTTTTGTTTGTATCTAAAACGTATAATTTTTGTTTTATCATAAAACGGCCTACGTTTTCGAAACCGTTTTTTTTTTGTTTGAAAATAATACCATATTCGTCGTTGTTGTGGATTGTATCTAAAAGCGCGTGCTATGTGTAAATTAAATAATTTATCTTTATCTTTATTCCGAGTATTACGCAGAGTGGGATATACGGGGAGAGGAGTACTATGTGTGCATAGAACGGGCTGGGTTTGGTCCGCAATGGTTATCTCTTAATCCAGTTCCGCTTTTTGTTGGTTTCTTTTGCAGTCTTACTCTCTGACTCTCTGTTAGTCTATGAATCTTTGTGTTTTGTTAAATTATAATGAAATGAAATTGTATCTATTTGCAAGCGGGTGCGTGTGTATATGTTTATGTGTGCTATGTGTACTCCTTTGAAATGTGATTAAGCGCTTTATGTCAACAGATATTAAGTATGCGAGTGATTGTAAATTTTTTATCAGAATTTTTTTGTTTTTTTCTGTTGAAGTTCTAGTTTTGTTTTTTTTTCTTTTTCTAACCCGATTGTTGTTGTTGATGTATTTAGAGCTTTTGTGATTAAGTCGAGATGGATTTAGTTTTTTGGGGGAATTTTGTATATCTTTGGCTAGACAGTAGGAGCGAATGCAATACAGTAGACGGTGGATATAGTGCACTTCTGTTCACTGAAACCAAATTGTTTCAATTGTTTTGCGAAGACGCAACCCTACATGTGAATGTTTTTAAATGCAATACATCGAAAATGTTCACAAAACAACCCGATGTTGATTAAAAATGTTTGATAAAAATAATTCATCCGCAATAAAATGTAAAAAAAAGTAATAAATTCCGAGAAAGAAAATTTTATTTTGTGCGTTCACTTTATAGAGCGTTCACTGTTACATTTAACTTTGGTTAACATAGGGGTAAAGGCGGGTTTTTGAGATGAATTTGTTTTCCTATCAACTGTTGACTGTTTACTACTGCGACATTAAGCAAAATTCCTTCTACTGAAGGAATGTAAGACTTGAGTCATGAACGTGTTTGAAAGATTTTCGTGTATACAACGCCGCAGTTAAGGGTGGACCTGAATCTCAACCAACAACTTTTTCCATCCATATGCATATGTAGATCATTAGCTACGATGTGAAAACTGTTCACGTCATATTTTGTATGCTTAAGGTGGCCAGGGTGTAGTAGGTAGTCTGTTTGCATGTGACCTGGCCGATGTAAGTTCAAACCCCGCCAGGGAATCAGCAAACACAGCCACCAAGTATATCAGACAAACGAATAAAATCTGAGTTTCGCCAACTACTACACCAAAAAGGAGTTGCTGTATATAAGCTTTATCCTTTCAATTAGATAGGGGTAGGTACAAGTAGTGTTCCAATTTGAGTTCAATAAGCACTCAAGTTATCTGGTTTTTTAGACGTTCTCTTTGAAAGACTGAGACATTTATGTAAGCCCAGCCTGTGAACTTCAAGAAAAAAATGTGTGCCCTTCAGTCCTTTTTTCAGATATATTTTTACGGCCCACTGCCTAGCTGTTACTAGAACCACATGGAAATCATACCTCGAAAAAGGGGTACTATTTCATTTGGTGCTATGCCAACTACTCAGATTCTTTTAGACTCTGTCCACATTTAAGGCGGTACGTTATAAGCCCAGGTTTGCAATACTTTTGCCCAGAATTGTTAATAACCAAGCCGAAGTTGCTGCCATAAAACAAGCTGAGAACATGATTAGCAAGAGTAACATCTGTGGAAAAATAATCAGTATCTACGTTGATAGCAAAGCCATTAAAGCGTTACAGTCAACATCGGTGAGGTCCAAGCTCGTAAAAACGTGCATTAAAAGACTGGGTGATATCTCAGTGGCCAACAATGTGAGCCTCTGTTGGGTACAGGGCCACATGGATATACCAGGTAACGTAAAGGCGGATGAACTAGCTAGGGCAGGATCACATCTAAGCGCCCCGCAGACGCTTGCCGAGGCTAGTTCACCTCTTGGCACTTTGAACAGAAAGATAGATATTGAGTCTTACGAGGAAGCTAACAGGCGTTGGTATCGATTGGATACATGTGCCATAGCCAAATCGTTATCGCCATACTGGGACGTAAAAAAGATCCGCAGATGTCATGAAACGCAGCCGCAGGGATATTCGTATAGCTGTCGGCGTAGTGCTGGGTCTCAGTGAGATAGGCAATCATACAGCACGGCTAGGACTACCCCACAACGACTTCTGTAAGAACTGCAGTGACGAAGAGGAAATAGAATCCATTCGCCACTTGCTGTGTGATTGTCCAGCACTAGCTACCAAAAGGAAGAACACTCTTGTGAGCTACTTCCCTGCGAAGCTGGATAATCTATACATATGTATATCTGGGTGGTATAGTTCGACCGTCGATAGTTAAATTTAGGTTCTCAGGGGTCTACTATTGGACACAATGGACACTTCGTTAGTCTAAGTAAGCTGTTGATAGTCTCTTGTCAACAAGGGCACCCATCTACCTAAATTAAGCCGAGCTTTAGAATTTGGTATTACTCGGAGTGAATCCATAAACAGCCTTATTAGCTTCTCAAAGATGTTAGGAAATGGAGCCTACACTCAAAAACGATTCGCTAATCTACATAAGTTCTTAGTATGCTCGATAAGGACAATTTGAAAACTCCCAAGCCGCACATCACAGACAGTTTGGGCTTCATACAGCTGTGGAAATCAATGTCTCCTACCTTCCGTCTTACAGAGTATCTGAATACCCTCAGTGTCTACAAAGCAACTCTCTGATCCATTCCACCAAGATACAAGGTCAATAATCATCGAAAGCTAAATATTTTGTTTCCTAATCCCATACTCTTACACTTTCCAAGAAGACGATTATGATGAGCCGCATCTCTATCACGAATTTTTACGGATTAAATGGACAAACATTTGTAATTGAAAAGTATCTTTAGAGATTTTATAATGGCCCGCCAAGTACAATCACATCCGACGACCACTGATGGATGAAAATAGTGGAAAGAGAATCGCATTTATTTTTTCATTACTCTCCCTAATGTTGTGTATTATTGTAGAGATTTTCGAAATTTTGCTTAACTCTCGATCAATTATTAACGATCGATTTGCTAAAATTCCCAGAACTGAAACCGGTGAAAGCTCTTTCACCTGAAAGATATTCCTCGGAAACAGAGACAATAATACGTGTGGTTACCTTTTTTATTTTTCATTGCACCCATTCTACTTACACCAGCAGCATCGCTCAGTCCAAAGCAGGTGATCGGATTATAGGTAACATAAGAGAATAATGACAATTAATGATCGTGTACCATACATACTTATGCGTGCATATGAACACATCACGTTTACGGTTTTTCGTCAAAAGAATACCAACATCTACGTATGTACTCGGCCCTATCGACCGGAAGTGCTGAGAGACAAAAATTGTTACTCTATCCTGAGCCACCCATGAACCCTCTCTGATCCATTGAGACTGGCAGCAGCAGCAGCAGCGGCGCGATCGATCGTGCCGCTCTTCGTTCAAGAAAGGATTAAAAAAAAATATGGAAAAGTTCGCACATTAACTATGCGATTTGTATAGGTGTATGTATCTTATTGGAGGGAGTTTAATCCAGGTTTAGTGTACCCTCCACCGTAGCCGGATGGAAGTGATCCCTGGCAGGATCAGATACTTTTCAACAAAAAAAAAATATCTATCTGTATCTGTATCAGTATCTCAGTATTTCAGTATCCCCCTCAGCATACGGAGCCCACCCTTGGGTTTGGTTAATCTGATCATGTGACGTTGTTTGCGATGTAAAGGAGTTGACCAACTGCTGTTGTTCGACCGTGTTGCTGATGCTGCGGATGCTAAGACATAAGCCGGATTTAGTTAAGCAGATCAGCGTCGCGATGGAAGGTTCTCAGTGATTTTACATTATTCGCTTGATTATTATTATTTTTTTTTTTTTGTTCGTTGTATGTGTATAAGATTTTGGTCTCCCTCCGGATTGCGTTCCTCATTAATGCCCCCTGACGAAGCCGCTATGTGGTGGGCAGGTAAACGCGTAAACGATCATGCGAATGTGTTTGTAGAAATTGGCTTATTATTATGAGTAATGGAGTTAATCCGTTTAAATCGAGGTTACACTTTTAAAAATTCGTTAAGTTGCTAAGGTTGTTTCCCTCTTTGGTGTGTTGGATCGCTTATTTTTTTTTGGTTTGTTGTTCCTTCTTTTTGAGCCTTATAAGGCAAAAACAAACTTTTCGTGTTTCTCATTTGAAGATTTTTTTAATCCGTTGCGCAGAAGTATAAGTAACAAATTCGTTAAATGAATTTTGTTTTATTATTTTTTTGGGGAGGTAGGAATGCATGCTAAAACATGATGAGTCAACTGGTTTGACATTGAGAAAGGCTGAGATTAGCATTTAAGAAACAAAGAAAACGAAGTCCTGAAGAATAGTTTTGATCGACGGCTGGAAATGGAATGAGAGCAAAGTTATTTGGGCCTAAATATTACTTGGTTTAAAAGCCGTTTTTTCAAGTTCAACGAAATTCGTTTAAAGCCCCCGCCCTCTTAGTTTCGGCTAGCTACGACGACTGCTCGGACTAAAGCAAGCGCAAACTTAGATTAAAGAATAGATCACAATTCGCCGAAAGCCGACCGTATGAAATCGGTGCTACAACGGTTTGGCCAGACAAATGAGGTCAGCTACTTCCTCGGAAGGTAAAATGTATGTTCCATAGAACGCTAATGCCAGTTCTGCTGTACGACGCCAAGTGCTGGACGAAAAGCAAAATAGCAGAGCTTGGTTTTGCAAACAGAAAACAACGTGCCCGTAAACGAGGAGAATGGACGGCTAGCTAGCCGTAGCTAAGGACTTTCACCATTTGGAAGCCCAATTTTTCATATGAAAGAGAAAATACGCAGCCGTAGAAACTCATACATGCTATCCGCTGCTTGAACACTAATGAAAAACTCTATTTCATTTTGCTTTTTGCTGAATTCCAGGATATCATACGAAGATGATTTAATGCTTAAGCTGATAAACAATTGGATCCTGTCCGACAAAATGTATTGGCATTTAATTCTAATCATTTTAAAAACCAGTTTGAATGTAGTACCTTATTGTTCCTAAGCATTTGCAAATTATGGTAGCGGAATGCTAGTTGTGGATATTTCCAAAGAAATAAGGACAATAAAAGTCGGTTCAGCCACTCATGAGTTATTGCTTTGCGATTATTAATTAGAAAATCGTCATATTCGACACGCGGAACCACAGAAATAAATCTATCTTGTGACAACCGAGATCTCGCTAATCCACAAACCACGATCATCCGTTACACTTATTCCTACCGATTGAGAATCACTTCAAAAATGACTTCAAACAAAATTAAATTAATGATGTTGTGAAATTCCGTCACAGATACCGCAAGCCAAACGTCACAAAACCATCTGAAAAATGCACACCGAGGTGAGGCGTACCTTGAAGGGGAAGAAAAAAAAATCTCTCCCTCCCTCGCACACTCTACCTCACATATGGCAATCAAAATAAATTATAATAATCCAATCGGATTTGAATAATTAATTACAGCGCTTTGTGTGCGTCAGGCGCGCATTTTTTAAACGAGCACACAAAAAGCAATAATTTATACAAAAAACAAGACGATAATTTAAAAAATAAAAAAAAAAATAAAAAATATGAAAAGCAACAGAAAATCATGAAAAAAAAATTTACTTTATCTATTCCCCTGGCAAACAAAGTTGATATGAACTTATAAAACTTTATCGTTCCTTAATCTCACTCTCAATTTGGATTAAGTTTTACAACCCCTTTTTCATTTTATACAACCGGATAGGGTACTTTGGTTATATATTCGTACAGCTAGTCGTCTTATCTCCGTCGGCTATACAATTGCGGTCGCTGTGATTTTCTGTCACATGATAGACAGGGCACCCTCCCCCAACCCTTTGCTTGATTAGAAATGCAAAATTATTAAGTGGAAGTGAAAGGTGACTAAAATTATAAAGAAATCAGTTGGGTTAGGAGGTGGTGATGGTTTCAACAGTGCTGTTTGACACATGGTTCACCTTTTGGCGTCGAACACTGAGAAGTTGGAAGTGGAGAAATAAAAAAAAAATAAAAACACTTAATCTGGGATTAAATTTATATTCGGATTAATTTCAGCTTTTGCATCACTCATACTTACTCCGGAGGTTTAGGTTGGGGGGATTTCTTTCTGATTTGTTATTCTTATTCTTTACGGGGCTTGTCGTTATTATAATTTAAGTCGATGAGGCTAGTACTTATGGATTTGTGTTCGGGTTTTGTTTATAATTTTAAACAATACAGTAGAGGCGTGAAGTTTTCAGAACCTTTCCGTGCATGGTTCATAAATTTCAAAAAAATAACTATTCGCTCTCTCGCGCTCTCGATTATACCAAAAGGTCAATGATCACCATCAATATTTCTGTTCAATCAAAATTTGGCTCACAAGGAAGGTATGTTAATATGTACATAGCTATATGTATAGCTATATGTACATATAGCCTTCCTATCGGAAGATGTTATAATTTTTGCAAATGGCGTCGTACGTCAATCATATTTGACATTTCTGAACTAGACAGCTGCAGTATACAAACAGACTAGCAATGGAGCGCTATACTCCGCAAGAGCGTGGAATAATTGTGTCGATTTTTTGACCAATAATCGGTTGGTGGTGTTAGCGCAGCGTGAATTTCGACGTCGATTTCCTAATCGTGTCGCGCCAACTGGGCAAACATTACGGCGCTTAGCTACTCGACGACTGGAACCACAGGAGACCATGCAGGGCGTGGCCGCCACCGGACTGGTCGTTCGGCCGATATTATCGCGGCTGTGGCTGGCGATGTCGCTGAGAACGAAGAAACATCAACCAGAAGACGGGCCACGCAATTGCGCATCACCAGACGGACCCTACAGCGACTTACACATTTTCCCGTAAAAAGTGCAAACAGTGCATCAGTTAATGCCTCCTGACCGTCAGTCGCGTGTGTGTCAATCTCAACAACGAAGAGGACGATTTTGTGTCGAAAATCATCATGAGCGACGAGGCGCATTTCCACTTAAGAGGTTACGTCAATAAACAAAATCTTCGTTTCTGAGGCACTGAAAATCCGCGTGTGATGCACGAAGAGCCATTACATCCACTCAAAGCTACTGTGTGGTGCAGCGTTCACGCGAGAAGAGAAGAGTGATTGGGCCGTATTTCTTTGAGGACGCCATCGGCAATACGGTCACTGTTACTGGTGAACGCTACAGGGCCATCATAAACGACTTCTTACTGCCGGAATTGGATGAGCGGGGCTTGGTGAACATGTGGTTTCAAGAAGACCGTGCAACGGTACACACAGCACGAGCCACGATGGATATTGTGAAGGAAGCGTTTCCTGGTCGCGTAATCTCCCATTTTGGCGATTTGGCATGGCCAGCAAGATCGCCCGATTTAACCATCCCAGACTTCTTTCTTTGGGGCTACTTGAAGACGCGGGTTTATGCCAACAAGCCTCAGACAATCGCAGCCCTTAAGGAGAATATTCGACAGGAATGCGAACAGTTGTCACCGGAAATCTTGCGGAAAGTCATGGAAAATGCGAAAAAAAAAACGGGCATAAATGTGAATCAACACTGGCGGTAGCCACTTGGCGGATATCATCTTTTCCACTTAACAGAAAAAATTTTAAAGGTCCAAATAAAGATTTCCATTACTCAAAATCATTTTTGGATGATTAATTTTGCGCCACCTTGTAGATGTCAAAACCATTTTTCTTAGTATAAACCCTAACCACGTACAATGTAGTAACGTTGAGTGCGATACTTTTCCTTCTATCTTACTACAACGACAGCAAAAGGGTAACCGCGTCTTAGGGAAGTAAAAATTCGCTCCATTTATTTTTCCTTTGAACAAATTATCGCCTCAAGAATTATGACTGTTCTGTTACAACTATGTCAACTCTTCTGACCAACAACATGGAAACCATACAAATCCTAATCTATTCAAGCTCTCAAAAGAATATCTGTAAGTTCGTACAGATTTAATGCACGCACAAATCGCTTGCTTGCGCGTACTGTAAACTTTGTTACCTAATTAGTAGAAAAGGCAGAAAAAAAAAATCTTAAACTGCTTAAGAGATACAGATACTCTACAATCAGAGTAGTGGTTGCAAATGTGGCACTCTCCCTTTCAACCAATAATCAGAAGTCATGCTCACTGAGTGTGTCAAAATAATTTAATTATGTGGTTAGAAACGGTTAGTTTTCTTGTTGTTGTTGTGGGTTAATAATAATAATTGGTCGCGAACCTAGGATAAGTTGTCTTTGGGTATGGATGTCAAGTCAATTCGACGGAAATATCTCTTTTTTGAGCATGAACGACTAGATGCAAGATGGGCAGTGAATACAGTAAAAATTAAAAGCCATGCCCTAGCTTGTAAATTGAACGACATTAAATAATAAACGAGCATCGAGTAAAGGACTTTAAAATCCTTTCTAACCTTTCGAGATCGTGATGGGGGGCGAAGATCATATTTACTTATCTTGACATCGTGTAGTGGTGCTGCTGTTTGAAACAAGATCACTCTATCAAACCAGGATACCCTCTACTGAACTTTACTTACTTACAGTCCCGGGTGGATCTGGTCCTCAATCAACCAGCATTTCCAGTCAGCTCGATCTTTAGCAGTGTCGCACGCTAGGTTGGTTGAGGTCCCCTTCCAGTCAAGTCGCGGCGCAGTAGAGCGCCTCTCTCGGGGGTGGATTTGAAGACTGTGCGGGCCGGAGTATTTTTGTATGCTCGCTCTACATGTCCTAGCCATCTGAAGCAACTGATTTGACTAGGTCGATGTCGCTGTGCAGCTCGTATATTGAAACTTCTCATTCAAAGCCCTTCAACTCCAACGAGAACGAATGTCTTACGAAGAATTCTTCTCACGAAACGACCGAGGATATCTTCATCTGCTTTCGACAAATTCCTGCACCATGAAGCAGGACTGGGGGTGATTAAGGCCTTGCATAGAGTCTTCTTAGTTGTTCGAGGTAGGGCCTTACTACTAGATTCTGAGCTCAAAGAAACAGAGAAGTTTTTAGACTCCAAGGTAGATAAAGTCGTTTACTGCAGATATCAAAGTTATGTCTGCGACGTTCTGTCCGAATCGCAAATGTTGTATGTCCCTTCTCATTTACCGGTAAACCCCTTTGGTAGCTTCCGCTTTAATAGGAGTCCACGGATCAATTATGTCAACTATGTTCAAGTCCTTGGCGTATGCTAGTAGTTGCACAAACTTTTGGACGACTGTCTCTTCGGATATGACAGCACATCACCTTGTCTAAATCTTTTCTTGACATCGAAGGTCTCGGTGCTATCGACACCGACCTTGATGGAGCACCGAGTGTTCTCCATCGTCACGCTGCACAGACGAATGAGTTTGGCAGGGATGCCAAAAGTAGATATGGCTCTGTATAGCTCATCTCTACAAATGCTGTCATATGCGGCCTTAAAATCGATAAAAAGATGGTGAGCATCGATTTGGACTTCCTGGAGTTTTTCCTGGATCTGCTGAAGTGTAATAATTTTATCGACCGTGGACTTTGCTGGCCTGAAACCCCACTGATAGGGGCCAATCAGGTTGTTGACGAAACGTTTTCACACAATATGGGAGATAAGATGTTGTACGCGATGTTGATGCCTCTGTAATTGGCGCAGTTGAGAGGGTCTCCTTTCTTATGGATCGGGCAAGCAGTGCTGAGATTCCATTCATCAGACATACACTGTGTGATCCAATTTTGGAGATGCCCTGCCAACTCATTTCCAGTTGCCTTGAACAACTCGGCCCGTAGGCCATCAGGACCCACAGTTTTATCTGATTTAAGCTGGGATGTTGCTATCCTCACCTCCTTTTTGGTCAGGTGGACGGAAGTTTTGGCTGTCATCGTCTATGTTGAATGGTTCGTTCTGTCTGACAGTGGTATGTTGGCCTTCATCGCCGTTATACAGACTGCAGAAAAAGTTTTTCCATATTCTCAGGACTGACTGTGACTGTGCTACTACAAGATTTCCTTCTTTATCTCTACAGGTTTCCGTACGGGTTTTGTCGACTTGACACGTTCTTTTTACCTTTTAGTAAAACTTTCGTACATTATTCCTGGAGTATCTCTCAATCGAGAGCGCCCTCTTTTTTCTTATTCTAGAAAAGCTGGTGGTCTTCCCCTGGCTGTATTGCGCAAGTGAGCAAAAAGGCTTCTGATGAGCCTGACTGTAAGCCTCACCACCGATGACTACGAGGTACATACATACATGCATATGTACGTAATTAAATGCCCTATTTTTTTTTTTTTATTAAATAATTTGTAGTAATTCTAATCTCTTGTCATGTATTCATGAATTATTCATCATATCCGAAACAATGTCCGCTTCAGAGATCGGGTACTTTCCACATTTCTTATCCAGAGCCGAGCGATTGATTCATCTACTTCTCGTTTTCTGTCTGGCTCTTCTTGCCTCAATTTGTGATTGTTTATCCTCTTATCAGTTGAAGGCAGTATAATAAAAAAAAAAAAGTCGAAGCGAATAAGTATCTGCAAAGCAGCAAAAGTTCCCCTTGTCTTCATCCTTTTGTAATCCAGAGCTCATGTTCTTTTTTTTAAAGTAACGCAAAAAGAACTTTAATTGTCGCACATGTACTACATATCGTCACGTCGTAAGCATCCAAAAATAGATTCTCCTCATAACTCCACGGTCTATTGTTGGAATTAAGTAGGTGCGATCGGTATTAAGTGCGATTAGTCGCCGCCAAGACATGGGCATATCTTTTGCTATCTATCACTCGTATACACCATCACCAATCTAAGGAAGAGACAAAGGTGTAGGAACATACCACGAAAGACAGCAGAAAAAAAAAACTGAACGAGACTAATCAGAAACAAATTTTAAGCCGAACTAATTACAAACGTTTCATCAATGGTATTTAACAACCTTGTTGTTGTTGGTTTTCTCTGGTTATATTCCCCCTCCTCAGCCATCCGGTGTTAAGCTTAAAAAATCACCCGTTTTGTTGAACCACAACAAATCTCCAAACATCAGCTACCTGTGTTAGCTTACAAAATACCTAAGTCAAACACATGTTCAGAGTTGGTAATCAATTTTTTTTTTTTCTCGATCGCTCGACAGAATTGAGATGAGCATCAGAGAGCGGGCAGGGAATATCTAGAGAAATTAAGAAAATCCCAAAGCCCACCTAACCAACCAACCAGCCAACTGGCCCGACCGACCGACATTTTTTTTTTCTTTTTTTTTGAGAAATTTTCATCCGAAAGAAAGAGAGATAATTTCTTAGAAGACTGAGAGCTTTGAATGGATTTATTGTATCTGTGGCTGCGGTTCATTGTGTATCTGCGGTATCTAGTATGCGTATAGTGTGAAATTTGTAATCGTATAATAGATATTAGTAATAAGTAGATGACAAATGAACAAAAAAAAAAAGAAAAAAATATGCGTAGATAAAGATTAGCCGGTCATTGTTACATACGTGCACACACGAAATGAGCATCAGAAAAAAGAGGCGAATATGGTGTGAACACACGAAAGGTGGAAAGAATCGTAAAGAAAAGCAACGATACACTAATCGTTGGAATTTAGACGATGACATTGCGACAACAAGCACACAACGATTAATCATAAATCAGACTTTATTTTAATCCACACGCATACAAAGATTTTCAGAGACGCAGATACATTAGAATCTCGCTCTGTCTCTCTCTCTCTCTCTCTGCCCAGAAGCCTTATTAACAATTTTATTAATTTGTATCTTATTCTCCTTCAATCTATGATCTGATCACAAATCGATTATGTTGCTGGAAGGAGAATTTATAAACTCTTCACGATCGTTGATCGATTAAGGAAGTGAAGGAAAGCAGAAGTCGGATGCATTCTTTCCTTTATATGGTGAGTGCTTCCTGAATTTAGAAGTGATTGGATTTGGGATTTTCTCCAAAAAGAAAAAAGGAATTTCAGAATGAAAAATGATACATGTGCACAATCTCAGGGATACCTTACGTATGTGTTTGACATTTAACAAAAGGAATTAACTCTGTCCTTCCGCCCCGACTCTGGTCTCAAAAGACGATGGCTTAAGACGACTAATCGTATAAGGAAATGATGAGCGCGAAAAAAATACTATACGCAGGTACATACATACATACATATGTATGTACATATGTAGCATAAAGAATGAAAAATTGTTAAGTAAGGCGAAATGAAAAAAAAAAAAAACAACAAAAGAAGACGAACGACAGAAAAAAAAAAAACAAACTCATTGGCAGAGGTGGTGGGTATGTAGAAAAAAAAAAAATAATTATGAATATGCCATAGTAGGGGAAACCAAAGCCGAGCATACAAAGGTACTTAAATGAGAATCAAATACGAAAACGCGAGAACGTGGTTAATCCGCTCAATGCCGGATGGATATGACTTAGCACAGTTGCGATAGAAGGTTTTGGAACACATTTCTACGACGGCCATATTTGGAATTTAAGTGGGTGAGGGACCCGACACTGGGCTTTGCTGGTACCTAGGAAGTTGGTTATGCAATTATCTGCGACATACATTATGTTACTGTGATATTTTTTCCGATATTCACAAGGCAACATGAGCAATTAATTACGACCAACAAAAATGCATTCCTCGAGCACCTATCCTGGATGTATATACATGTAAATGGCCAAACATGGATTCAGTTGTTGTAACGTACAAAATTGGCAGCATAAAAAAGTTCAACGGCTTCAATCGGAAGCTACTGGCAGAGCCTTTACCGACTGCACCTTTCCCTTCAACTCTTGAGCAATTCCAGGACTGCAACAGAAAGCGCAAAAGACCAGAGAACCTGTAGTCTCATCAATCCATTCGAAGTGCGAAATTGTTTTCGAGTTCTTGCTTCGATGTAAAGTGCCTTTGAATCAACTCTGATGATGAATAGTAGCCCACATAGCAGAGTCGCAGAAAAGGACTTGTCAAGTCTATGAGCATAAAGAGAAGTTCTAAAAATTAAAGCCGACAGCGTTTTTCAGGCGGAAATCATGGCGATTAAGGAAGCAGCCCTGTCCTGGCTGAAGTGTAAAGTAGTACCATTCTCACTGACAGCCAAGCGGCAATCAAGCATCTGGGATCGTGCTCTTTTACCTCAAACGCCGCTCTCAACTGCCGTTTATCTCTCATGGAGATGACAGAGCAATTCAACATTCACGTATTCTGGGTGCCAGGCCGGCCACAGAGACATTCCAGGTAACTGCAGGGCAGACGAGGTACTAATCTAACAATTCTGTCTGATAAGCAATCCCTAGTATGCCCCCAGCTACATGTAAGCATCTACTAAAGCTGAATGCTATTAGCAAGACCAACCTCAGATGGGAAAACGGGTCAACGTGCCTCATCTCGAGACAGATCTGGCCCAGGCTGGACCATACGTAGTGCCGAGTTGGTCAAATTAAAGCGATCACAGATCCGCTGCGTTGTCGTTGTTCTCACTGGACACAGTCTTATAGGCCAACATGCCAAAAGACTTGGCCTCTTTTCTAACGACTTCTGTAGAAGCTGTAGGGACGAAAAGGAGGAGGAAAGTATCCATCACCTCCTATGTAACTGCCCAGCTCTGTCGCATAAAAGAATGCTCCATTTAGGGTCCCCCTTCCTTGAAGACCTTGGTGATATAGCGCCGTTAGGCGTCATGTGCATCCATCGCTTTATCAAAAGCTCCGGCTGGTTCTGTGGCCAAATGGTTTTGATCTATGGTATCACAGTGGACCTTTACTGGTCTAAGTGTGTTTTAAATTGCAAGGACTCCAGTTTCTCCTTTGAATGCGATTGTTAACAAATGAAGTCTACAGAGTAGTTATAACGTAGAATTAACGTGCATCGGCTGTTCCAAGGTGAACACACATCGCAGACACCTATTCTCTGCTAACATGTAACGCGCTTCCCTCCCAGTGAAACTGTTGATTCATCCATGTGTTCTCAAAACGTACTCACTTGTTATTTCAACCCACCCTAAAACTCCGAATTCGTTTATGACCTCAAATTCCCCACAATTGCCGAAGTTTAATCTTTATAATCCCTCTACTCAGCAGTTTTATCCAAAAAGAAAAAAAACCTATGTAAGTGCGACATATTTTCGTGTACTTATCACAGAAAAAAAAAAAAAAAATCTGCCATGGAACCGAATCGAAAGTGTTTTACTTTATCCAGAAAAGCACCTTCCACCTCCACCGAGCTCCACCCCCATCCAAATTAAACTTAAACCCATTCAACTAGATACGACCAACGAGTCATATTTTACAAGTGGATATAGCACTTTTCCTACCTCTCATTCATTAAGATACACGCATAGATAAAACACCGAACCGAACCGAACCAAAACACAGTCACTCCACCCTGGCCCGGGCGCTCAGATTAAGATAATCCTTATCAGCACAGTTGGCGATTTTTTTCTTTTTTCACATTTTTCTGTGGTCGGGTCGGAGTATCTGCGATAAGATAATCTCGTAATGCCTCGAGGAAAATTTTATCTAAAAATATAATCCGAAATGATAATGATAATAATTTCTCCATGATACAGTTTTTTTTTTTTTACGATTCCATTTGTAGGGTGTGTTGGGTGTTTGGGTTTTGGTCTGTCCGTACGTCGTCGTCGTCCGTCTGTTCAATGCGTCCCTTTGCGGCAGCTCCACTCAGTTGAATTGAATGTACGGATAGACAGTATTTGTGTTGTTTGATCGCGGCCACGTAGGAACGTGAGATTTCAAATTAATCCAAAGGGGATTATGTGAACGCGCACTGTAGTGACACATGTATGCAGGTATACCTATGTAGGTATACATATGTATGTAGACACACTTGCGTAGATTTTTGTTCTCTTTATATTTGGAGGGGGATTTCAGCAAATCATAGATACAGAATAGTGGTGTTTATCAATAATTTAGCGTCGTTTTTTTTTTTTTTTTGTGAGGTGTCTTCATTTCCCTCGTGTGTATCTTTTAATTCGGTGTTTAAGTAATAAATAAATCGAAAGCATTTAATCGTTGTGTGGTATTTTGTTTTAATACACACAGCTGGCTGATGTCATGGGGTTGGTTCTAATAGATAAATAGATACACCATTAATGCAGTGTGACTATATAGTAGTGGGCTGAGGTGTTTATAGTGGAATTTGAAGGAATTTTCATTTCTTTTTTTACATGACTCTATGAACAGGTTGGCGGAGAGGGTGGTGGTGGTGGTGGATGATTATGAAATTCATTTGGGTATCGTACATTTATGAGTCTCTTGAGGATTTCGTCGACTATACTGGGCGATCAAAATATTTTTAAATAGATTTACGCACAAAGAAATTTCAAAGAAACTGTGATCATAAATCGGATTGAGGAGGATTAAGTGATTTCGCTGGGATGTGTTAAAGTGAGCGCTTTTTTTCTTTTGAGAAATAAAACTAAATTATGAGGTAAATCAAGCCGCGTTTGATGTATGCAGCAATTAAATTCTTTATTTTTTGTTATATTTTTGATCTACATGCTCTTAGAATGTAGGTTGTATGACAATAAACGGAAATAATGCATATTGTGACCTTAAAGATACGAGTATCTCTTGAATATCTGTTGCTACATACGACATAGAAATCTACATATTGGCGCACACTTCAGATTGTTTAATCGGACCGTCAAAAGAAATAAATATTGGATTATTTAACCACTTGATTATCGACAAATTAAATTGAAAGACAGTTAGCTAACTGATTAGATTTCGGCGAACATAGACAAACACAAGTTGCGCCGTTTACTCGTACAATGTGATGGACTAGGAATAACTCGCATTGGTTTTAAGAACTTAATTAGAATCAACGGTGATTACTCATTAGGAAAAAAAAGAATAAATCTAATCGTAGGCACTTTCCGGCAGGGCTCAGTTTATCGTAACCCAAAAAACTAAATAAAAAAAAAAACAATGATGCACTATGAGTATTTTATCAAATTTTGATCATTTAACTGAAGTTGCCGAACACCTCGTCTTGTGAGATGGGTCCTCGACTAGAAAAGCTAAATGTTAAGGACACCCATCAATACCCCGTTCTCCCGTCAAAAAAATTGGACACATCATCTTGGATGTGTTCTAAAACTAAACCAGTCAATGCGCTAGAATGCTTAAATCTACGGCCATGCCACAACTACCACAAAATATAGTACAAACAGGATGTTTTACTCTTGGGCTAAGCTTAAGCTTTCGTAGTGAGTTTTTACTCACATCAGTGCTTCTTCTACGAAATTTGAAAATGTCAAAGGGCTGTAGACGAAATTAGAAAGCGTTTTCTTTATTGCGTTGGAACTCCATGTGATCTTTAGCTGCAATACAACGTCCAAACGTACTATATTTGAGCAGCTATGAAGGTCCCTCTTTCGCGGGACCACAAGTATCTTAATATGCTTGCGACATTCAATCTTTTCATTCTTTTGTCACAGATAATAGGAGCGTAGACGAAAACAGACAGACCAATGAATTCGCTACGACTTTGACGACTCCCTTATGAAAGCTGTTTGTATTCTCCTTGGAGCTATGAAGCTCCTTTGCGTGTAAGCGCTTTGCTTACACGTGAAATCTTTCTTACGATGAGCCCTTTGCTACATTCCGTATTGGAGATTGCAGATTGAAGATATGTTAGATGATGTGTGCCCTAGTTGACATGAGATTGTCAACGACTCACATAGACTAATGATTAGTCCATTGCGCCCGATAGTAGACCCCTGAGAACTTAAATTTCATTATCGACAGCTGAGCTAAGCCACCCAATATATGTAAAAATCTCAGGAGTTTGTTCAGCTCAAAGTTTCTTAAATCTTCCAGCTCCGCAGGGAAGTAGCTCCCAAGAATGTCTTTCCTTTTGGTGGCTAGTGCTGGACAATCACACAGCAAGTGGCGAATGGATTCTATTTTCTCTTCGTCCCTGCAGTCCTTACAGAAGTCGTTGGGGGTAGTCCTAGACGTACTGCTTGATTGCCTATCACACAGTGTCCCGTCACGACACCGACAGCTATACGAATATTTCTGCGACTGAGTTTCATGAGATCTGTGGATCTCTTTTTGTCATAGACTGGCCGTAACGATTTGGCTTTGGCACATGTATCTATTCAATACCAACGCCTGTTAGTCTCAATGGTTATCTTTCTGTTCAAAGTCGATGCAGTGTTTTAGCCTAGGGAAGGGCCTGTGAGACGCTTATATGTGACCCTGCCCTGGCTAGTTCATCCGCCTTTTCATGATGCAAACTTGTTCGAATCGCATTTTTTAAGCACCTCTGGCTAATGGAATATAAGAAAGATAGCTGAAATCGTCGTCATCTCGTATGAATGGACCCAAAACCTCATTCAAAACGAACAAGCTTCTTGCAACATGTGCTCTGAAATGAAAAAAACAATCGGCACTCGTAAGAGTCTTCAGAGCTGTTTTTAAACCAATTCAGAGTACTTTGAGACAATTTTTGAACAACAGATGAGACTATAGTTTACCACCATACCCCTGAGGCAAAACTGCAACTGTGGATCACCAGGCCCACATAAAGGTACTGTGAGTTTGAATTCACCCAGTCTGTGTGACTTTCGTCTGTTTCCGCGTGAAGATATCAATGCAGCAAGCAGTAAACGTATTTGAAGGCCTTAAAGTAACATTTTTTTAAAACTGGTGTAATGGCTTTAGTCACCGGATGAAAGAACTATATTGAGCTCAACGGAGATAACGTTGAAAAATAATATTAATTTGTAGATTCCCCAGTATGTTTCCTTGGTCAGATTGTGAACTTTTCAATCCACCCTCGTCGAACTAACGACGGGTATAGATTATACACAAAAATTTCGTAGTCATTTTTTATTATTTTCTTTTGTGTGAAAAGTATCTACAAGTAATTCCTGGAATTTCCTGACGATAATTGCAATTAGTAATCCATTACGAATTCCTTTTTTTCCATGTTGTATTTTTAGAATCCTGTTCATAATATAATCACTTGTTTAAGATATGCTTTTGCATAGCTTTAACGCACAGCCAAAACGATTACCTCACTCCAAGCTACCTCACTAAAAAACAACGCATGCGAATATCCCTGATAAACATGCATGCATAACCTTTCTGAGGTTACTTTCAAATAGGACTATTGCTCATTGCGATTAAACCAAGCGTTGCAAACTGTGATTCATTTTGTGGTTGACTTTATCTTAGGATAAACGAATACGTCAAATTCGTGTGTAAGTATTATTTTTAAAAGCAAGAGAATAATTTTAATTTCAGTGTGCTACGTCACAACTTTTTGCCAAACTATATATTAAATTACCCAACCGAAATAATTATAGATTCCGAAAAACTAAAGCTACATTGAGTTACAATAGATGTCAACAAACCAAACAATTCTAGGCGCCCCACAAAAGGTTATCTCATTTGTTTATCTATCAACATCTTTATCTAGATCTTCACCTTATGAATGTGCCACCGCCGCGACGTAAGATTCTTGGATTTACTGTGATAAAACATAATTAATATCGGATAAGGGATGTTCGGGTGGGTGTACAAATTTATTTGCGTTTTTTAGGTCGCTTGTTATCATTCTTAAGAATTAGGTAAATCGTAGTATTAGAAATAAAATTCAAAATTCTTATAAGCGATGCGAAATTCTTAAGCAAATAGATTACAAATAAGTTTTTTTTTGTAGAAAAGCAGTACTTGTAGTCTTTTAATCTTAGAAAACAGAAGATATTTCGCTTCAAATTCTTCCTATTTGCAATTTTGCATGCAAATCTGTTCAACTACTCCTACGCCAAATCGGCCTAAGATAAGTTATGGATGTTGAGGTCTTCAGGAGATAGAACCTATCTTAAAAATAAAAAAAAATGGCGCAACAGACGGTATGGGTCCAAGGCATAGATTCTCGCGACTATTCGGGTAGTGCGTGTTATGTATATTTTTCGCAGAAATGGACCTACAGTTTAAAGCTGTATCCGAAAGGCGAATTGAGAACTTTCTCATGATAGTTATTTCTGTTGTGCGTTTGTCAGCCAAATGACGAGATGTGGACCCCCTAACATTTTACAACCAACTCCGCAGCTTGAGATACTTCAAATCCTAAAACTGTAAAAGGGAACAAATTCATGCAAGTCGATAACTAAATTTTCCAGCGCATACAGCTTTGTAGTTATTGAAATTTTAACACTAAATTTTCAATATTTAAATAAAATATAACGTGTACTACGGATGCAGCATAAATAAAGCATAATTCATTCTAGAAGGCGATATAAAGACACATGAGACTTGATGGTATATTTGAGAATGGAAGCCGCCAGATAAAGTGTTTTTATCAGATCTTCCTTCAGCTTGAAACCACTCTCTTTTCGACAATCTCTCCTGCCACCTTTGTCTGCATCGGAGCCATATCCAAAATAACAATTTTTTTTTCAAAATTCCCACAGGATCTTTAAAGACACAACCATTTTTACTGTATTGGTGGCAATATTATAGGCTGGTAATCTTTGTTAGAAAAAAAAGGACATCGGGAACAACAGCTGTGGCCTTCTAGTAACTCACCATTTTCACAACTTTCAAACCAATATTAAGGAAAGAGAAAACGTTTTGATTGGTTGTGCCCTAAATATATTCTGGGCAATATTATGTGCCCGTATGTACTAAGCGGCTTCAAACTTCATATCGGGAATCGAAATTCATTCTGGCTCCAAAATAAGTGGAACTTTACAAATGAAATGCATATTTCGGAAACGAAAAACAAAACGGATAAAAGTATTGCCAGAGGTTTTACTGATTACTCCACATGTATATCCTGTAACTCAAAATGCAAGGAAACGAACATGTTCAACTTGCGTAAGTCTTAGCTTTCATATTGTCGAGTCGAGAATTTTTTTTACGCTTTAAAAACGTTGGTAGTAATAAAAACACCTGGAGCTTCAAAAATGAGAAAAGGGTGTAAATAGGAAAGTCCTACACCAACTTATGACCTCTTTTCAAAACAGTGAAAGCCTTGATGTATCGCAGATACTTAACAGCGAATATTTAATTTATTAAATAGGAAATTCAGCGGTGGTAAAACATGAGCAGTTCAGTGGATCCAAGCCATTCAATTTCTCGTTGTCTAGAAGTAAAATCTTATGGAAAACATATTTTGAGACATATTTTGAAATGGGGCTTACGTTTTGCTGAACTAACTGTCCATGGACACCCCGACAGCATTTTACGTGTAGTGAGCGAAAAAAATTCAGCGAAATATTTGAATGCGGGGACTCTCGACGTGCGTCGCTAGCAAAAGATGGTGCTGCTAACTGTCAATGAAATACTAGACAAGTTTCAGTAGATACTGCTTAAAGGCCTTACTACGTTTTTTAAGGGTGAGAAATCTTAAATTCGCATGTGGCTTATGTGCGCTTCATCTTCAATAGAGTTACTTTTTCCAAGACACTTACCATTTTCAGAAATAATTCAATGTACCGAGGAGTGGATATGGGAGCTTATGTCGTCGTGGGTCCAATGCATTTTGGATTTGTCTAGTATTAGCGATATTTTTAAAACAGTGTTAATGTGTTACAGGCACGTCACTTTCCTTAGAATATGAAGTCCTCAGAAATTGTGCGTATTCACAGGTCATTAAAGAACCGTAGGAGAGATACAAGTAAGTATTTCGATATTTCACGAAAGAAACAGGATTTCGATCGCTCTTATTCGGATAATAGGCGGCTATGTACGTAAGTTAAGAAATGTTTGGCCTTCGATTCCCACTCGATCTTGACCTCTCCAAGTCAAGCAATCACTCTTTCTTTCGTAGATTTAACCCTATTCTCATAGCTCATTACAAAAGAAACGAAAGGATTTCTGTAAAATTATACGAAAGAATTTCTATAGATTGTGACTCGATTTCATTAAAATCGAATACTAGTCAGATGGAATATGGAAGTTTGAGAGTCTATCGGCTATCATTCGAGATGAATTTAAGTGAAATCATGCGACACAAATGCTTCAGTCTGAAAATCATTACCACTTATTAAAGCGGTGAGTTGAAGTTTGATAAAACGTCGAAAAAGTTTTTTTTTATCGCGCGGCTAACTCAAAGACCGCTAAACGGATTTTTATGAAATTTGTACGACGAAATAGTAGCTACGACGAGGGGCTGTGCTTTTTTAGCACCTCGCTTTCAAAATCTCAAAGTGAAATATATTTTTTTCCTATCTTTTAGGTAACCCAGTTTGCTTGAAATACTTTAAATCGTTAGATCGTCAAAACGAACCAATTCATACATGCAGATGGCGCATATATGTAGGTATCTCAATTTACGATTCCTATGAACTTCTGCCCGCGACTTGTTCAAAATTTAGATTCATAACTTTGTCATACGTTATGTCAAAATCTAAAGTCTCCAAAAAAATAACAAAAAGTATGAATTTTATGGCAGATTTTAAAAGCAGTAAAATCGTGGCCCAAATGACCCAGCAAGGAACTAAACGGAGCAACAATGTTCATTTGAATGGAATAGAAACTGCAAATTCTTAGGAAAAAATATCATTTCTGTCACGTTAGAATGAAATTTTAGGCAACATCGTTAAAAATATATTTCTGATCTTTTTAGAATGGATTTGCAGAATTTTGTCCGCAATAAGTTTTAATATCGATGAAAATTGCAAAACAATCCATATCGGCCGTGCCAAATTTTAGGATTTAGAAAATGTATCAAAAATCTTTTAGATTTACGGAAGATTAAGATCAGAGTGCCATATGTATTTTACCTGGAAGAAATTGTTCTAAAATTTATGTAGCCTTATTGCTAAAATACACTTAGCGCACCAGATCGTATGCGGATCAAGGCCTAGTTTCTCGCAACCATTCGTGTTGTGTTTTCACACTAATGGAAGGACCTACAGATTAGAACCATAATCGAAAGGACTTCTTTTTTTAAAAAAAATTGAGAAACTTTCTCATGACATTTATTACTCTCGGACATTTTGGTGTTTTCTATGATTCGAACCTCGAACCTTCCACTCAGTAGTTCAACGCACCAACCACTAGCCAAGGTGCCCACTTGTGTTATTAACAATCTCAATCATTTACAATCTAACTGAGGTTAGGGGTCTTATAGTCTAACATATGGAAAGTATAAGGAAATATGTGCTTCAATTTGTTTGCGTGTGCAATATATGTACTTAGATATCGTCACCGCGTTTTTTGATTGAAATCTATAAGTTCGTCCATTTAGGGCCCTTTCGCACCAAAACACAAACCACAAAAAACTTGTGAACTGCTGCCTGAAAGTAAACTTTCACAAACTATTACAATACGGAAAGGTATTGTCAATATTAATAAAGGAAAGAGTAAAATGTGTATCCGAAGGAGATCCTTTTTATATCTCAGAAAATTGTCAAGAAAATGGCTTCAGAACAAAAGTGCTTAGGACCTAGGGAGGTGTTTAGATGGTCCTGTTTACAAGTCAACTTTCTGCAAATTTGGAGTTCAATGCGATACGAAGGTTGTATGCAATCAATATGCAGGTCCCTATGTGGTTCAACCATACCATACAACCATAAGCAACTTGATTACTTAATTCAATCCTTGCATACTGAATAGGTGACCGAAGAAGTAGGCTTCTAAAGAATCATGTGCGAGAGGATATTTAAATTTTTGGAATTAAGTTTTGGAAACATATGTACATATCCCCAATCCCTTCTTCTAGGGTTTGAAACTTTTAAATTTCATGGTTTTCAAGATTATGTTCGACATTCGACAATTCAAAAATTATCCTCCCTTCTACCAAAGTCTAAAATGTTCAAGATTATTCTAGATTGTACCAATTGATTGACAAATTCGTTCTTCTACTCTTTCACAATGCTTATAAGGTCCAAATAAGAATTTTAGATATCAATTCAATGAAAATGTAGCATACGAACTTTAACCAATACTACAAGGCGATATTAAACGCCTTTTTTGTATTAATATCGTCTAGCTTTCGTTGGAAAATTTCGGCTTCTTATGAATTGGGCGAGGGAATTTTAGGTAGACGATTGTGGTTCCGGAAATACCAAAAGCATGACCAAAATGCACCTAATCTTAGCTGAATATTATTCCAAATTGTAAGTCTTTTAAATATCATGCATTAGCATTCCAATAATTCTCAGTTCTTCTACATTGTTTCAAGGGCTCAAGTTCTCTGACTTAACCTAATCGTCAACAAAAGACAATTTCGTTCCATTACTCTCTGCCAGGTCTTACAAACGACAAACAGTAAGTACACGTACTTACACAAGCTAATTGAGTAAAAAAAAAAAAAACAAAAAGTCGTAATGCGCAATATGGCTAAAATTCTTAATCTAACCCTTGTTAGCTAAAGTGACACCACTTATTAATGTTAATATATTTTAAATTTATCAATGATAAATTAATAGATATTATTTTTCATGCAATTACTTTTAGAATCGATATGTCATCCAAACTGATAACAATAAATGTTTACAAATCCCCTAGCATTAAGTTTAAAACAAAAGTTTTATACATAATTAAGTGAAACCGATTAGGAAGCGCTTGTGAAATTCTGAAAATAATTATTCGCTAAGGTAAGTATACTTATTTTTAATTTTCGTTAAGTAGTACATACATATGTTACTTGATTGAGCATAGAGATTTTTTGAAAACAAGAATTTGTCTTTTTTTTCCGAGAACAAAGAAACACTTTCGTTTAGAATAGTACTCTGACTGTAAGTAGACGCTTGAAATCTGATTGGTTTTCGATGATCTGATCTTGACAGAACGAAGTGTATTTTTTGTTGTATTTAATTGATTATTAAGGATGAGGCTTATATGAATTACTCACCTGCTGTCCAGCATTTGCAGCCACCCAGGCCTCGGCAAATGTTTCCATTGCACTTTGAAAATCCATTACCGGGACTTGTTACAAGATAATCGAACTTTTTATTCCTTCCGCAAGTTAAAGGTAGATTTAAAAAATTGTTTTATACAAACGGGACACTTAAATTTCCAAAAAAAAAACCACGCTGTCAGCGTTACATTCTGTCACAAATGCAAACATTATTTGCATTTCACATCCAATTCAAGATCGATTATAAACAGTATTCCCTTCTCATTAATACACGTCACAGTAGGTAATAGATATAAAATACAACAATCATAGGAAAAAAAAAAAAAAAGAACAAATGCAATTTACTAACTAACACAAATCACCCAGGCGTGCCAAATGAAAACCGTAAAACCAGACTTTAACTGCAACTAATTTGATTACGATTCCTCTCGCTGGGATCTGCACGATGCGGCGCGCAATCTGACTACTTTCGTTAGTACAAAACGAGATGTGACATAAAGTTTCGATAACGCGCGATTAGCGTAGCGAATTTACATTTAAATCGCGGATTGTGGAACGAACGAAACCGGAGCCGAAGACGTAGTTGAAGTCGATGTCGAATATCGAAGCTAAAGCTGGAGTCTGATGCTATTTGACAACTGCAGCTAGCTACTGCCGCATATTGCCGGCATTTATGGTTTTTTTTTTAGTAACGTCTTATCTCTGACGACAGAATTTAAGCTAATTTAGCACATAGCACACAGCGAATATATAGAAGAGGAAGAAAAAAGGGCGTTCAAATTGTTTTCCAATATATTTAAGCGATAACACTGCGCTTTGTTTAGGCACTAAAGATACAAAGATACATTCGGTGTTTGGTAGGACTCTGGGACAGGTGCAGCCGCTTACTGTGTGTGCAAATATTTGCGGAAAAACGTTTTATCCTCGCGCGCCAAAACACTCTGAGACACTAATACACACACTGAACTGATACTATATTCACTTTCATTCACTGGGCTAGAAGAGTGCAAGTTCACTTGAGAGCTAAGAAACAACCCTCGTATTAGTAGGGGGTGAGTTTTTTTGTTTCTCTTTTTTTTTTTTTGTTGAACACAAAACGTGAAACCAGAAATCCTTAATCGAACCGGTGTACGTCTATCCACACCGATAGTTGTCGCACAACTGAGAAGCTACATTTGCACCCTAGTGTTACGGTATACAAAGTGTTTGCTATACAGGCACTAACACATTCGAATCATACAGCAGAGTTGCCATTGTTCGGGGGCTATGTGCCCTCCTCTTTATCCAATACTACCGATTGTGGGACAGTGTAAGCGCGCAGTAACAAAATCCAACCCCATTCTACTTTTTTTTCGTCTTTTCTTTTTGCTCAAAGATACAAGAGCATATAAATGGTGTAGATAATTCGCGTGTATCTGGTGGATGTTGTGCGCGCTCTATTTGATGATATCCGAATGGTGCACTTACACTGTAGCAGCAGGTTTCCGACTGGGTATGGTGGCGGCGAGTGATGTGAATGGGAAAAGAATATCTTGTTTACTGACATGTCATGTTGGAATAATTGTTGAAGGAGGTAGGTATACACTTATTGACATCATATACAGAGGGATATTACGTATGCGAGTTTTTTTTTCGTTCTTAATAAAGTGGTTAATTAATTAAAGATGGAATTAAATAATCATCGAGAAAGAGGCTTTTTTTATTTATGTTTTTGGTGCTTTGCAAATCCTTTTTAGGCCCTCAAATACAAGTAAAAATTTGCCATATATTGTACATACATGTGTGTCTGTAGCCGGACAATTTTTGTTCATGCTTTTTTGTTTTACTAGCTACATAAGTAATTAATGTGACAGTCATGTTGTTAGCCTACATTCTGGCGGTTATCCATTCCGCCGGTATTTGGTTGAAACCACCTAGGTTTTGATATAAGAATAAGTCAAAGTAACAGTTTTTTAAATTTTTGATGAGAGCTACGGTAAGTATAGTATTTATTTTGAACAACATTTCCGTACAACAAAATTTACAGAGAAATACAATAAATCGTGTTTTTTTTTATGGGACCACGTGGTGATGTGATCGTCCACATCTTTTCTAAATAAATAGTAAAAAAGTCGCACTAATAGTACAAGACTCTTGTAACTCAAAATACGAATTTCGATCGTAGCTAAATTTGATGCAATATCGGTGGGGGTTTACTACAGTCAGTCAATCATGAACAATGACTCATAGTGCCATCTCTTATTTGTTTCTTGCAATATTCTGCCGTCTTTTTGACGGTAGGGAATTGCATTGTACGTTTGAATTATGATATTATCTCAAATTTGAAAAATTTTGAGTTACAGCAGTATTGTATTACACTTCCTCGATGCTTACTTTTTCATAATGTTGACAAGTAGTATTTGTCACAATATACATATGTATGCACGTAGCAAGGCATTGAGAGAAAATTGTGAAATTTTTTTTATCTAATTAGGTAGGTATCTGTAAGGAGCTGAATAGCACGTGCTCAACTCAGCTTGATGTTAACATACACTGAGATAGTCTACAATGTCTGATAGCAGTGGTGACAGTAGTCACACTTAGGCTGCAAACCTTCGTGAATAGATGTTTTCGCATCGAATTGAGGTGTTTTCTGGCCAAATACTATCGCAAACTAACAGCTTCATAAAAGCCAATAGAGATCAAAATACGCCGTAGAGAGTGGCAGTGGATCGGTCATACCTTACGCCGCGAAAACAACTCCATGACGAGGGATGCCATGTAATAGAATCCGTTTAACCAGTCTGGAAGAAGAGCGGGTCTTCCTAAACAAAAGAGGTCTACGCCTCATCAAAGCCACTTGGGATAAGCTCTCTCGAGCTACCTTATTGCAAAACTAAGAAACAAATTGCACGCAGTTGTTGTGTTGAAATTTAGAATTTAGTCGAGCGTGGAGATTCGTTGTCTGGTCAGAAGAACGGAATTGAGTAGGCACGAGATACAGGATATAATTTGGCGACTTTTGTCCACAGTTCTCCAATTTTATTCAGCAACGGCATGTGATAACAGATCCGCTAAAGTTTTTCAGTGTAAACTACTCATGACTTGGCATACTCTTAAAATTCTTTCGCATTTATGCTTTCAGTGATGTATTTTTAATATTTTTTTTCAACAAAACACTGTCAAATATAAATTACTTCTTACAAACTTTTTGAAAAATCGTTCATACGAACTGCTTCTGAGAAGGAAAGTCCATCAAACATCCTCATTATGGTAAATGTTGCGCGAAAAAGAATGCTGACAACGAGTCGACTACAGTGAACAACATGAATAAAAGAACACGAAATAGACAAACAATTGGTTTTGTTGTTTGATTTTCAGTGCAGCTAAAACTGTGTCGAAGGCTTGTCGAAAAAGCTATGTATCTATTTCGCCAAACACGACATAACAACTCGCGTATTTCATCTTGTGGCTTGCTAAACTGACCGTTTGGAAGGTTACAGTGCTGGATGTATTCGTGGAGGCGGCATTACAAAAACCTGATATGCTTCGTGGAGGCAGCATTACAAAAACCTGATATGCTCCGCGGCCAGACGGGAGTAACAGTCAAGGGCAATAAAATACCGAAGCCCACACAAAACCTTCGTCTAACGTCTGCCAATTTTCAACTGGAAAAGTAATTTCTTTTATTTCGTTTGAATGACGTCAATAATTCTTTACCGGAACAACGCCAGAAGGACAAATGTTGGGATACTTGCCTGTCTAGCTCTCCCTACAAACTGAGCAAGATCGGATTCGATCGTACTCTCGGACAGTCTCGTAACATAGATATTAGTGTGGTATCAAATCATTAAAAAAAGTGTGTTCTTTGGTTTTGAACATAAGTCTATAGCTCACAGCGTTGTCATCCGCGTTGCAAACCAAAACACAGTGATTAAAGTCAGTTTTGAGAAGAAACCCTAGACATCACCCAGTTATCTGCAAAGGATGTGATTACCACTTGACTACATACATACATCTATCGATAGCAAAATTGGATTCATTGACAGGAAGATGAACAGCTTCGACTTGGGTTTGAAAACACTGCACAGGATATGTTCAGCAACAAATTTTGAGACAATGGAGCAGTTGCACTCTAGAAGATACATATGTATGTATGAGTTCAGAATTTCAGCCTGGAGACTTTCAACAGCATCTTGGGTTCCCATTTGAATTACCACATTTGGGGATAAGTGAAGCCAGGTCTACGAGAAGTAAATGAGTCCCTGAAAAGTAACAAAGTAATCTTAGTGCACAATTTTTTTTAAATTGCGAGATAAACATGTTCGCTATCGGAACATGAACGTCTAGAAACTTTGACTTCAACAGGACAGTGCCACCAAATAAATTGCGCCACAGACCTTTTCGAACTGAAGTCGTGACGTGAAGATGTCATTCTCCGACGTTATTTGAAAACTAAATTCGACTAGAATAAACCAAACACAAATGCAAGGCTGAATCACCATATACCGCGCAAACTAGCTGACTGAGAAGCCTGCGCTATACCCACCATGATATAATCAAAAAATATTATAAAGCACATTACGTAATGTCGCGGCGGCTATTTGAAAGAAATTATTATCTTTTATACGTCGTTCTGTATTCCATCGAAATAAAATACAAAATTAAAAGTAACATTTTCTTTGTTTTCTTTTACGTACGAGTGCTTTTATTTGGAAAACCAAACTGAATCACCCTTTATGTGACATTCTCACAAGTCAAAAGAAACTGTCTGATGCTGGTGCAGGCCCCCGAAATGCTTGCAAATATGGCCGAATTCGAAACGTCATTTGCTTGACGATAGCCAATGATCAAAAATGCGAAAACTCTTTGACACATACGTCAAGAATTCGAAAACGCGATGACAAGCAGATGATCGCATAGATACGTGAAACAACGCATTCGAATTCCATTGAATGCATTTTGACATTTCATACAAATTGTCTAAAGATGGACTGCGAAAACGAGTTGATGGAAGAAAAGTAAATACATGCATATATATCCCTATCTCTTGATTTTCGGAGTGAATCCCAAAACACGTTTGTCCTCTAAAAATAAATATCTTAAACGATAGATGTTCCCACAGCTACATGTTGGTGATTAAAAATGAGGACCCCAGTAGGAGATCCAAATGGTTCTCCGTTTATCAAGACATGTTGGTACTATAATAAAAGGCAAGATCTGTTACCATTTATCGACGTCATATCCTATGAGAGGTCGCCTTGGAATTAATAATTTGGTCGCCCATCTTGTGGCACAAATTGATGTCAAGGCAATTTCATTGGCAAATAAGGTCATTGAGGACAAATTTAATTGTTCCAAACTTCCTTACATACTTTGGGGTGAAGGAAGCCTCCACCGACAAGATTCACTTCAGGTCGGTTTTTAGCTACCTGTCTCTAGATACGCGTTTAAGGCGAGGTTTTTTTTTTTACTACGATGGCCCACTGGGTTCGATTAGAAGGGTCTGTAAGTTAATGAGTTGGTGTCCATTTATTCTACGTGTCGTGGTTTTGACTAAGTCCATGTCGGTCAACTTTCTTGTCCTTTAAAATCCGTCAACTCAAAGGGGACCAAGTATTTGGCAAAGAATTTTTCACTCAACACAACCAAATATATCTTCATATGCCTTCGGTAAAGTCCATATTTCAGCGCCGCAAAGTATGATTAGGGTCTTAAATAAGGTCTCCCGAGCTGTTCGAGACTAGGAATTACTACCCAATTACTTCCTAAATACGAAGGCGTTTGTCAAGAGCTATGTATCGGTGGATGACCAAGGTAGACAGCGTCCCTTACTACTTACTCGAAGCTCCAGCTATCCACTGTAACGTACTATTGGATTCGTCTATGTTGTGTGCCCCTTTTTACTATACATATCTGCAAGCGCGGTGGTGATAGCCCGCTAAATTCAGCCAATAATATCAATCTAAGTGTCTTCATGAGTTCGTTATTGTCCCTAGAAGCATTTTCTATCATCATCCTGCGCAAACGGATAAGTTTTACAGAGATACTTAAACAAGACATGGCTTTGTATAGGTACAGATAATTTCTACAAATGCTGCCGTAAGCGGATTTAAAAGCGATGAAGAAATTGCGGGTGTCGTACTGTACATGGTGCGAATCGACGACTGACTTTTAAAGAAAATTTTGTATAATTTGGCAGTTCAAGTGACAGGTACATAAATGTCAAAAAGAGCATGCAAAATGGCAGCTCGCTTTGACAATACTCCCGTCGTACGTTCACCGCATCTAAATAAAATAATATAATTTTTAGACAGCCGTTCAGCGTCATGGACTCGGTCAAATTTCCTAAGGAAAGCAGTGCGGGACCTTTTCGCTTTCGGTATTAAGCCGTGGATATTTAACTTCCTCCAGCATAGAGTAGTACAGGTAGCTGTATCTTAAGCCGCGGTTAAAATCGGTTGGATCCACGGTGCCTACCAAATCCTCATATTTCTCTTGCAAATTAATTAAGATTAACTATCCAGTCGAATTTATAAGCGGTTTTAACACGACAATGGTCTGAACCTACTTTTTGGTGGCTAATGTTGCTAGCATAGTTTAATATCCAGTTGAACAGAATTTTTTAGTCAGTACCCCCCTTGATATTTGACAATATCATCTTGAAAGGTATTTCGGTAGTTTAGAAGGATTCTTATGATTTCCAAGCAGTTTTCATCTATAAAAGTGGTCTACAAAAAAAAGTGGGCAACTGGTGGAATGCTGGAAGTCCAAAGCTATTTCCCGAGAGTTTCTAAGTGTGGTCATACAAGTCAACATTTGTCGAAACTTATCTTTCAACCTACCTAGGGCTTGAGAATCGCTTTGATCAATCAACATTCTCCTTATTTACATATGTATATAATTTTTTCGTAATTGAAACTCTCCACCCCCATCCCCAATTTCATACACTTTCCCATCTCGCTATCTCAATACTAAAAGAGTACTTTTCGACTCGTAAAAGTGTACTAACACTACCCGGCACATTTTCTTGCTCTCGCTTTTGAATGTGTGCGTTGAAAAGTATCTCTGTAGTGAACCAAAACAAACCCAACACAAGCATAGCTCAATTGCGCGTGTGTTTGTATGTCATTGCTCGTGGGTATGTATTTGAAATCAAGAACCTGTCGTAAAGGTTTGCCAAACAAACCGTTTCTGGTCCCCCATTTGAATTACACTTGTTCCTTCCTTTCCGTATGACTTTTATCCTTACATACTTGTTTGTTGGGTACAATTTCGATTAAAAGATACATTATCCATGCGATTCAATTCGCTCTGTTTCGGGTTAGAGCGAGATAAAACCCTATGTACTGTGAATACGAACCATCCCACTACCAACACCCACGATTGGAGCACCTGTACCTTATGTATGCCACTAATACATAAGACGGAGCAGAGATAAGGCAGTGTGCCGCCCGGATAATGCGCGCGCATTACATGCGATTAGCCGAACCCCCCGCCGAATCAGGAATATCTCACACGTTATATACTGGCCGGCACTTCTTCTCTCTCTCAGTTGTTAGCACTTGTTCTCTTTTGCGCATACGTTTTTCGAATGAAATAGAGAATGTACTGTTGGTGAGAGAAGATTTCACTAGAAGATGGGGATGAGACGAGCACATACTCTGTGGGTAAATGCTCGGTAATCCTTGATCGCGCGTATTTGCGCCAATCCTGTTAGCCAATCTGAGTGTTTCAGGATTTTACGTTGGGCTATAGATACAGCTATTTGTCAGTGGGTGGGTGTGAGGTTGGTTTTTATTTTCTTCATTCAGATATTTTGCTCTCTCTTTCGCCTCGTTAGGTTAGAGGGCTTTTTTTGTTTAGCTACTAGCTTCTAGAAGAGTGTAAGTGAGCGATTATCAATTAGATAGAAAATTTTATTTCGATTTTCTTTATTATTTTGGTTGCACGATGTTCACCATCCGGCGCGGTGCTGGTGGAGCGTGTGAGACGGAGAAAGATAATGCGGCTGTGGCCACACCTCTGCTGGGCGTTCATTGGGCTAGAGATGTTATTTGGGTACAACAACGTTTAAGCCACATTGGAGCCGCCGAACACTGAATGCCGAACCACTTGAGTGTAGTAGTCGAAGGGAATTTTTGCGGTTTTATTTTGTATTCTTTTGGTTTTCTTTTTCGTGGATTTATTCCACTTTTATGTGCACTGTTATCCTTTGCTTCTCGTTATGTTTTTGTGTTATCAAATCTTTCCTTCATTTCCTTCCACTTGTGCAGTTTTGTATCTATGTAATAATTTACCAGGGGTGTAGGAGGAGTAGGTAGCTAATATTGTGGAGAGCTGCACACTGGGTAGGTGTATCTACCTACTTGTATATCCAAAATAAGGTAAAAATTATTAATTAAATATGTTGTTGGTAGAAAGATGGTGGTTTTGTAGGTGTTACCTGGTTCTGAATGCAGATCCTTGTTTTGGATCGTTGCGTTTTGTTTCGTTTTTTTTTTTTTTTTATTTACAGTGGAGTGTTTTGGAACAAAAGTATCCGTTTTAATGAATGGTGGTTGTGGGGATGCAGGTGGGAGACATATTACAAAAGACATTCATTCGATGGTATCCTTCTTTATTTAGTTGCGAGACATTGAGGAGTCCTAATTGAAAATTCATTTAATGTGAGTATTTAAAACTTTTCCAAGTTATTATTCTGAATGCCAGGAGTTAGAGATGTACAAACATACCTATACATATGTTGATACATACATACATATGTATGTAGATAGCAATATGGGTACCTTCCCACGTTTAGAAAGAGGATTGCATTTATACATGCAACACATTCAAACAGTTTGATTAGGTAGGTCCTGACTGGATATCTACACCTATGAGGCTTATTTTTGAAAAGTTTTTAATTAGGTAGGTACCTACCTAGTGCTAAATACCTACAAAGCGAAGCATATAAAAAACCTTCCTTCATTTAGGTAGTACCTAAACAAAGTTGTATTTGAAATGGTCTCCAAGAGCCCAACAATTTAATTGTGCTCACATTTTGTAGCATCAAGGTAGGGAAATACATATGTACGTATGTACATAGGGGGGAATATACATAGTTAGGTCGAAGCCCTAGGTCGAAAATGTTTTCATGGAAATAAAAATTTGGCTTCTTTCGAATGTAGGTGTCCACATACCAACCTACCGAGGCATGTTTGCATGTTTGCAGAAAGTAAATCGCATACCTACCTTTGAATTTTATTTTTAGAAATCAGAAATGATAAAGGGCACGACGGATTGGCTCATATGTGTATGCATAGGTACTTGCCTATGTACGCACATCATGTAGGTATATACTTACTCATGTATGACTTGTTAAATTTTATGATTTTTAACATCGACAAAACTCTATTGGAGGTTTGAGTTCTTGAGGAATGCATTCAGAACTCAAAAAGAAGATGTGACATCAGATGGTGATGTGAAGCCTTTGTTAAAGTGTTTGAGCCTAAGCCGAGCTATGACCGGGCATTCACACAGTATATGTTGGGCTGTTTCGGTGTCTTCAAGGCAGAGACGGCACATGTCTGATTGGACAAGGCCCATTTTCTTGAGATGGTAATTGAGAGAGCAGCTTCCAGTAAGGAAGTCAGTTATGATTTTAGCCTTGTGTTTGCTTGTTGAAAGAATGTCTCTAGATCTTATTTTTGAGAAATTTATAAATTTCTTGGCGTGTCGTAAGCCATTTTGCGAGTTCCAGAATGAAAGCATTTCTATTCGTTCCCATAGATTAAACTCTGTCTTTATCTGGTTAGTTGGTAAACCACAAAAGGGTTCAGGTCCCGTAAACGGAGATTGAGCACCTAATCTGGCAAGTTTATCAGCAGACTCGTTGCCAGGGATGCCCTTATGTCCAGGGACCCACACAAGAGTAATTTTATTGTGTACACCAAGCTGCAGGAGTACTTGTAGACAATTCCAAACCAGCTCAGACTCAAAATTGAAGGATGTTAGAGCTTTAACAGCTGCTTGGCTGTCTGACATTATATTTAGTTGTGATCTACGGAGGTTTAGTCTGATGCATACTCTGGCACATAGCTCGATTGCATAGCCCTCTGATAGATCGCTGGCGATGATAGTAGCGGGATTTCCTCAAGGAGAATGATACATACTCGTATAATGATAAACATAAATTGCTGAAATTGTTCGGTCTTCCAAAACAAAGGTGGAAAACGCCTTAAAGTGGCAATCTAAGGCAGAAACTCGCGGGCGAAAGCCTAAAATGTCTGCCTCTCTCAAAAAAAGGGTATTTGGCTATTCAAAGGCGGAACCTTGCCTTCATCCAGCACTCTGGAAAAGAGTTTAATCTGGACGTCGACACCTCTACTTTACCCAGGATGCTTATTGGAAATAACCTTAAAGCAAGCAGCGCGAGGAAAGTACCACTGCTGTCGAAGGTTGCTTTTTTGCAGAGGAACATTCCAGCTGGCCTGAATTCAAATGGCGCAATATCCTTGGATCTGATGAGACCAAAGTTAATTAGATCGCTGTAGTTCACAAGTGCGGAGACCACCCAATAAGACATACAGCAATCAAGGCGGTTAATCATGGGAGGGGGGATGCATGATGGCATGGGGATATTTTTCCTACCTGGGTGTAGGTCCGAATCATAGAATTGAGGGCAATATGATAGCAGTATCCTATGTGGACATATTAAGAAACACCATGCTACGCTATGTGGAGGACAATATGCCTCCTCGATGGGTTTTCCAACAGGATAATGATCCTAAACAGAATGGTTCCTCCAAAAAGGTGTTTTAATGTGCCCTTCTCAATCGCCAGACTTAAGCCCAATTGAAAACCTGTGGCGAGAGGTCAAAGTGGCGTTAAGAGGCGTAAAAGAATCTAACAACAATAATTTATGAACATTCGTCAAGTCTGCTGGGGGAAGCTTCCACCTTGGACTTGTCAAAAGCGTGTCGATTCGATGGATGCCGCGACGTTGCTTGGTTGTTATAAAAAACAAAAGCTTTTCAACGAAATACTGAAGTACCTATTTGAAAAAATAATTCATTTATTACGTTATAACATTCCTTTTTCTGTTTTGGTTTGTATTCGGAGTAAATAACTTTAAGAATTAATAGATGTCCCTAGGCAATTTAACAGGATTTGAAACTTTTTTTTTATTTTTTTTATTTTATGTGTAAATTTTGGGACAAACTGTTTATTTGTATAGTATCGAGGTTCTAACCAAATGAAATTATAGATTGTCATGAAAACAAATTTTTTCGCGTTTTCTAATATGCTAATGGCTGTCCGTATTATTTTGCACATCACTGTATAATTGAAAACCTGGTTCTGATGCACTTATTTTCCCGGGGTTCCTTTTCAAAAAATAAGTTGTCAGAGTTACCAGCTATCTAGGAAACCTTTTCTGGATAGGTAAGTAGGTTCCTACATAGTTTTGTGTTTTTGGCTAAGTAGTCCGTGCTTTTACGCACTTAGCTTGAAATGATTTATGTAAGTTAGGAACCCAACTTCTTTCAACCTGATTTCTTTTTTAAGGAATCGAAATATTTTTTTTTTTAATTCTTAATTCTAACCTCGGTTCATCTAAAATCATGTTCCAGTGCGCCGTAGCATTTTGTTCTCATTTTTTAGGGGTTATGAGCAAGATGAATTAATCATATCCCTTTGTTGTCCTCCGCGTCAGTTCTTTTCAGCGTTTTTGTGTCTCCGGATATTATACAGAAAATGGCTTGGCGATGGGTCTACAAAAGTTTACGTGTAGCTTTAGGCAGCTTGATGCATTTAGGAAAATGACTTCACTAATTTTTAAAACACTTTGGAGCATGGTTTTAGACAAACTGAAATCACCGAAATAAGGTGCTCCTGGTAGGTATCTAATCGTTTCGAAAAAGCTTACGAAGACCAAGCATATTTTAATGAAACGATTATAAAAGCGTGTCCTCTTTACGTCTCCACAAGCAAAAACACAAGTGGTAGCATGTTTATCCTGCAACTTATTAGGTTGGGCTCATACTGCAGTACTTTGCTGAACAAAAAATAAAATATCTTTTTTCATTAATCGCAGCGCGCCTAAAACCATCTATACATCTACACTCTACGTCCTTTACATTACCATAGTTTCAGCTTGGCATCGTAGCATATTGCAGCAAACACTTTAGGATTTTGCAGTTCTATATGAAGGACTATTTTATGAAGATTTGAACGAATTGACTCCAGTCGATACCAATGGTTCTAAAAATATTTGGCAGAATAGAACCCGTTTTTATATGCCGTTCAAACATGTACAAGTGACGCAGTCTCAATTTTCTAAGAACTCTAACTTGGAAACCGTCTAAATTCGATTCTAATTCAACTTGTATCAAGATGTGGATGCAATCCGAAAAGTCAAAATACGTGGAGTACACTGGCTCGGAGCCCCCAGTTTGGAGATCACAAGGAATACCGAACCTCCGTTTTAAGAACCAAGCTATTGCGGATGCTAGAGCGCTTGGTATGGAAAACTGGAAGGAGCGCGCTCATGATAGAAGAGGATGGAAGGCTGCCGTCTCTCAAGCAGGGACTCAACATGGGTCGGGAGTCCGTTAAGTAAGTAAGTAAACTTGTATCGATATGACTGCCATCTGTTAGTCAATCAATCCATTTATCGGTTGCCAGGGCTACAGTCTCGAGGGATTGGACGTCATTTTTGTTTATTATTCGAAATGTATGGCAAGTTCGGTAAAAGGTTAAGCAACCGTTAATCGAATTTTTGTCGAAACATTAAGGTTCACAGTTTTAATGTCAACGTCAATATCGGAATCTCTGGAGTCACTTTTGATGAAATTGCGGTTTTGAAAATTGCAGTTTTCAAAATAGCCTCGTAATAAGGATTTGCAATGAATATTGACGTTATAGGTCTACCACAGGAGGATTAAAGCCATTTAGACTGTAGTTCCTAGTACGGATGAACAGACAGACATTCATTATGATATTTGGATATTTTTTTTTAACTTTGCAAGTGATCCCTAATAATGATTCGAAAAACTTTGTTCTGAAATCCATGTTTGACTTTCGTAACTGTATTCCGTAGGTCCATTCAAGCGTCAGTATTTGCTTATACATAAGTATTTGCTTCTGAATAGATGAGCAAAATAGCGGTGAACGTGTATAAGAGAATAGAAAGGGTAGGTCCCAGCACATTGCCCTGTGGTACATTAGCTTTCATTTCTTTTACTTCAGAAAATTCATTCTCTGGCTAGATACTAAACCACCGGTTGGTTATGTACGATTCTAGAGTGGTGCATAGCTATCTACAAAAGCAATTCTTCAATTAAGCTATAAGTCATTTATGCAACAGCCTATCAACCAGGCTTGAGCAACAACCAGCAACATTACCAAATAGATCTGTGCGCCGAGGCTCAGTGGTAAGTGATTTGGTCTACTGAACGAGATGTTTGAGGTTCGAATCTTAGAACACCAACCAGTATATTCAGGGTCCCACATCTCGTGAATGTTTGACAATGTCTGACATAATAACTGTCATGAGAAAGCTTTTAAATCTGAAAAAAACTTTCGGATATGGTTCTTAACTGCAGGTCCCCCCCTTCTTATTTACTTACTTAAGTGACGCTACAGTTTGGGGTGAACCTGGGCTACAACCAACAAGCCTTTCCCGCTAGCCTGGTCCTTAGTAAACTGCCTCCAGTTGCGCACTCCAAGTTGGTTGAAATCGAGGTCGTCCTCTACTGCGTTGCCCCTCTAGGCTAGATTCGAAGACTCTGCGGGCCGGAGCATTGTTGTCCATTCGCTCTACATGTCCAAGCCATCTTAAGCGACCGCTGTCGATGTCGCTGTACAGCTCGCATATTTCACCATTGAATCTTCTCCTCTAAGGCCCGTCAACGCAAACAGGATCGAATATCTTGCCAAGACATATTCTCTCGAAACGACTGCGCATATCTTCATTCGTTTCGACAGAGTCCATGCTTCAGCGCCATAGAGCAAGACTGGGATGGTTGAGGTCTTGCATAGAGTCTCCTTAGTCGTTCGAGATAGGCCCTTGCTACTCAATTGCCTTTTCAGCCCAAAGAAACAGCGATTGGCAAGAGTTATTCTTCCTTTGATTTCTGCTGTGGTGTTGTCAGAATTATTAGCAGAGCCAAAGTCCCTTACTACGTCGAAGTTATAGTTGTCGTCTGTAACGATCAACTTACATGTTTATCGAAGAATTTTTGCTGGATTTTTCTGGAATTCGAACCTGAACCTTCCATTAACAACTGAGTCTCTGCGCACACCAGCTCTTATAGACCTCGAATATATTATTCCCGGCACCATTTTCTTTTTATAAATGGGAAACCGACACAAAATTTTGTTTAGAGCTCACAAAAGGCTTTAGGGCTATCAAAACCCCTTGACAAATAATTTTTTCGGAGCTTTGCTTGTATGAACTTAGTACCTCTGTATGAGTAGTCTGAAACACAGCTGCATTCAAAACTACTAACACTTTCTTCATCGTTCAATTATTCTGCTTTCCATGTCAATATTCCCGAAAATACATCTTCAGATACACAGGTACTTCAACGTAATCTCAGTTCAGTGGCATTGCTTGCGATATCTATCACTTTAATTTTGTTTCGCTTTTGAGCTCCTGAACATAATCTACTACTTCTACTACTAAAGAAAAAATCAATACCACCTACAAAAATCCCCGGGAAAACTCGGAAACCCAAAAGAAAAACTTACAAAACAACAACAACAGCAGCAAAAAAAACAAGAAAGTTGAAAATTCTCGCGTATTTTCTTTCCATATTTTTGGGTTTTTTGCCAAACTACATGGATGGAGCACCAGCCCAGCACCACAGCCACCCATCATTCATAGAATGCATTGTAATACGGGAGCAGTGTCCTTACCGAGTGGAGTGGATGTTGTCTGATAGTACACAAACACTCCAAGACACTGTTACTGAGAGGTAAATATTTTCTTCTACTTTATTGCGGTAAGATTTTCCTCCAAAGTGGGTATCTACGAGTACTTTCTTTAGTTGTAATTGCCTCATTCCTGAGCTATCGGTGTGGGGTGCACGATGGCTGTAGTCCAATGTGGAGAGACGTGGTATCTGAATGGTTCTTTACGAAACGAGAGATTCTCTTTGAAGGTAC